>OU426990.1:109904501-111189501 GCA_911387755.1 Chrysotoxum bicinctum | reverse complement strand
TTGTACCGAGTTAAACATTTTCTTTTGGGCATTCCTGAAGTAGCAAGTCTATGCGACAATCGACCAATGCCCAATAACACAGGCCAATTCATGCGGATCTATGCGAGACATTGAAAATTCGACCACTCGGGCCCATGCCACCACAGGAGAAGCCGAGGTGGACATTTGAACGGTATTATAATTCATATAATCAATATCTTCTCTTAACCCATTACCGCCCTCTGTACTCGCGCGAGTACACCTAACAATCAACGTTTTATTACTATTTGTATATGATTTCCAGGAAAGTAGTATTTTGAATTTTAAATAAATACCGGTTGCTGTGTTTTATGAAACAAAGTTGACCGTTGATTCGAAAATTGCTGTCTATTTTTGTAGTTATAATTAGGAATAAATAAAATAAACTTATAGAATATTCAATAGCAGTCTTTTTTGGGCGTTAACCCATTAACTAGAACATCCAGAACCAAAGCTAGCATACTATACAAGGCAGTATACGGGAGTTGGTACAACAACATTGCAACAAACATCAGAAATATAAATAACTTGAATCATTTCAAAAATCAAATACCTATGTACATGAGTATAATCACATACCCATGTATGTATTAACAAATGTAACATCTACTAACTATTGACTAAATTCTTAGAACAATTATTAAATCTTATAAAATTAACATGCTAATTTTCTTTAAAATTAATTTTTAAATCAGATCAAAAATTCATTATGTTAATTAAACATACCTTTAAAATTTTAACAATTTAAGGCCCTCTTTAGGATATATTTTCTTCTTTTTAAGTTAAATTTATATTACGGAGCTTAGTGGGTTGATACCTATGACTAAGTGGTTATAATTACTTTTTTTATTATTGCTACAAAGTAAGTACCAAAGGTTATTTAAAATAATCTTTCAAGCTAAAGGTAAATTTTCGTACAAACAAACATTTAAATTAATTTTAATTAGGGTCCTATTTTATGCTGCAAAAGAAGAGTTTTTCTTCATTTTTTTTTTTTTGTGGAATTTCTAAAGGCACCAACATGCATTAGAACTGGGTTATTATTAACTTAATATTTCATATTACCTAACTTGCCGAACAGATTGACACTTGTAGGAAATTTTGTAATTTTTATTTAAGATGTAAAAAAAAATTAAAATAGATTAAAAATAGCTTTTTTGGCCATTAGTCCACAAAAATTGGCGTTTCGATCCGGCGATCATCATTTGACTATTTGTGCCTTGTCAATACGCATTTTTTATTAAATTCAGTTCATCTTTCATCGATTTTATGACAAAAATCCAATGTGAACTACCTATATCCAAGCAGGATTAAAATTATAATCATTAACACTGGAAGATTTTGCCCGTGACATGGCATTGTTTCTTTATGAAGGTTTTTATAATACAAACTCTTACTACTGAAATAAATCAGCCAAGTAGAAGACTTAGGCCCATTTGCTGATACGAAACTTAAATATTTATGTTCAACTTAAGCGCTTTATGTTCTACTTTTTCCTCTACGTAAACTGTCACATAAGAGTTTATGTGGAACATAAGTACTTATGTTCCGTATCAGCAAATGGGCCTTAGCTCTATTATTGGACTAGGCGAATTGATTCAAAATAGCTTTTTTGATTAGCTTTTTTTGATTCGTCAAAATTAAAATAGAAAAATTGAATTTCGAGTTATTCACATTTATTTCATGTTTTTCATGGAATTATCCAGGCGTGGTGTGAGAAGGACTAAGCCAGTTCAGATTTCCAAGATCTTAATCTTAAATCTTAATTACAATATTTGCAAGTAGATTGTTTCATGAATTTAAAAATGTTAATTTCAAGCAGATATCACTTTAGAATTGCGAACAAAGTTTACGGGGCGAATTTCCTTTAAGTTAGACCGGGTATAATATTAATTTTTTTTTACGGTTAGCTAGTGGTATCATTATTACAGAATTAAAATATTAAAGTGAGAAAACACCGTTTAATCATACAAACAAATCTTT
This sequence comes from Chrysotoxum bicinctum, assembly GCA_911387755.1. NCBI lineage: Eukaryota > Metazoa > Arthropoda > Insecta > Diptera > Syrphidae > Chrysotoxum > Chrysotoxum bicinctum. The sequence goes on along the minus strand of OU426990.1, from coordinate 111,187,500 downwards.
TACATTTTCAGTTTTAACCTCACTAATAGACTAAGAGTACTAAAAGTGGCCAGTGTGTAAAGTCGCCAGGAAGGCGCCTATGTCGACAGTTTTTTAACTTAAAAGTACTGAGAATTCACAAGCTTTCATACCTACATAATAATCAACGATTCTCAATAATGGCCCAAAAATAGCACCACTATGGTGAATGCTTACACAAAATTAAGAAATGTCAAAATATACAAAAAAAGGACATTTTCTATGCAAATTGAGGAACTTTAAAAATTAGTTAAAAATAGTTATAAGTGTTTCCTCACTTTAATATTGTGATATTTGTTATTAAAATGTGCTAATCTACCAAACTCAACTATCCGCGTGTTAAAATTAGTGTTAGCTTAAAGGAAAGTTGAGCCAAAACTACTAATAGTACCTAGTTGGCTCATTAGGCAAGTATACATTGGTATAGAAAATAGATCTCACGATATCAGGCACCTCAGAAATATGAACAAGATTCCTTGGAAAAAATTGAGTTCTCGACCACCTCAGAAATATGACCAAGATTCTTTGAAAAAAAAATCCCAGTTTTTCTGCCAATTCTGAGATCTCATTTTTTGAACTGCCCAATTCTTAAGAGTCAACATAAACATTTCTAAAAAAAATCAAGAAACAAAAAACAACCGGAATACCTTGAACAAGGGTAAGTAAAGTGTCCAAATCTGATGAATTGTGTTTATTTTTTCTGAGATTACGGACAAGTCTGAGGTATCGAAAATTATAAACTAAGAAAGATGTACCTATAAAAAGTAAACTGAGACTTCATTTCAAATTCTTGTGGAGAGATTTTATTCAGGGTTTTTCCTACTAGGTATTCAGTCAAATTGAAAGTGGAAAACTACGGAGATCTCAGAAACGTGAACTATATCAGTTTCATAGATCCAATTTCTTGTGTAATCGTTCATGAAACAATCCATACTAATTTTTATGTATCTACTAAAATCTATCTACAAAAATAGAAAATATTAAATAAAATTTTTTTAAAGAATAAAGAACAACAACACTAATCTTATTATACAAAGAGCGAGTTTCAAAATCCTACAAAAGTATTCAAAAAAGACACCAAACCTGAAACAAGTTGTTGCGTTTTATAAGCACATGGGTGTGCCATTTAGTTGATGATCAATTGTGGGTTTTGGGAATTCCTAATCACACTTGAAGGATAAGTAGTGGATATTCCAAATTACTTGCTTAACACCAAACAGGGGGAGCGATTTTGTTTTTTTTTTTAAATAATTTTAAATATTTTTTTTTATTTAAAAAAAAAACAAGGGAAACCAAAACTTAAAAAAATAGCACAACCAATTTCACTTTGATACAAAAAAAAAAACACCCTGTTTCGCACATTAACAAAAAAAAAATAAAACTCAAAAATTCACTCACTGCTCTATGGTCAAATGCAAAAGATAAGAAATTGCTAGAAAAATACAACTCCAAGGCACATTACAATAAATTTATGCAAATAACAGAAAAAATTAACTTCCAGCAATTTCTTAACTATATTATGTATGGTTATGTATATATATTTTTTTTTTGCTTACTCAGAAACAAAACGACAATAATTTAAATTGAATTAATCATAAAATAAACCAAGAAGAAGCCTTCCTTGTTTTTTTATTTGATTTTTAAGAGCAAATATGTACATAATGTAAGTAGGTGGACAAATAAAAAATTAAAAAAAATATTTATCACCAAAAATACACAACACACACCTTTTTAGTAGGAAATTATTTTTTTTTTTTTTGAAAATAATTTCGTTCTCGTTTTGCTTTAGATTTTCTCAAAATTTTAATACGTTTTTTTTTAAATTTTATTTTAGCTTAGGAAAGACACTCCATCACTTTTATTTTACAAAAAAAAACGCTTTTAAAATTTTCTCAACTTAACAATTAATACAATGATGTTGCATGTGTTTAATTTTTTTCTTCTTTGGGAAAAAAAATCCAACAACTTTGATTTTAATTCGAGAACCGTTATTTACTACTACACACCGATCAGCAATTAAAACACGTCTTTACACTGCGAACGTTGCGAACCAAGTGATTTAAAGAGTGCCTTTACCAAAGCCAGCTAGAGTCAAAATTAAACGAGTTGAAATGGTAGTGTGGTGAATTTGTGAAGAACGAGCAAAAAATAACCAATAAAACGAGTGTTTTTTTTTTGTTCAGGTATATCTTTCTCTTTCACTCTTCAATTACGCACACTGAGTGGAGTTTTATTTTTTAAGTTTTGTTTTCATAAATGTTTAGCATGTGTTTGTGCAGTTTGTGTGGAATCGTGAAGTGGGAGAGGTAAGATGACTAAACAAAAAAAAAAAATACGAGGTGTATATATGTGTGTGCGTGTGTAAATATTTACTCAGAGAAAGAGTTGAGTTTTTTTTTTAATTTTTGGATAACAAAACAACAATAATTATTATTCAAAATGGCTGGCGTTGATTGCTTTTTATGACGTTTTATTTATTTTTGCATATATTTTTATAGCACGTCGTAATAAAAAGATTGTACCTATTTGAGTGTTTGGAGTACCTACGTTTGATTAAAAAAATGTAAGGAAGAGAAAGACAAATGAATAATTCTAAAGCTTCTTTATTTTATATTTTTCCTGGATTTGAGTTGGATTAAGTTGAGTTGAATTTTAACATACATATATAAATTTGGTGAGAAAAAAAAAAACATATGGTTAGAAACTAGAGTGGAATTGGTAGGTATAAGAAAAAGAATACAGAACTGCAACGTTGTCACATTTATTAAGTTTTTCTCGTTTTTTAATTATTATAGGTGTGTGTATTCACATATATGTGACAGGTAGCTTCATAATATACATAGCTATATTCAAATTGTTACTCATTTTTTTTAAGTAGGCTCTATAGGTACCATCTACCAGCTGCTTGAATTGAGGGATTTCACTATCGAGCTATAGGTATGTGACCAAACGGAACATAAACTTCTTTGTTTCCCAATATTGTTTTTTGCGGGGGTTTGTACATAGGTACCTAGGAGTAGGTAGGTACTATATTTATTAACCTTTAGGCTAATGATTAATAAAAGGTTCGAACTATAAAAAAACATAACGGGCTACAAATATTACCTAGAATGGTACCTACCTACCAGAAAGATTTTGGCGGCATGTTGTGGCCAAATTTAAGACGGCCGAACATTCCTTTACGTCAAAGGAACGCAAGATCATTCGAGAACATCACCGCGGTCCTTGAAAGTGTACAGCAGAGCCCGCGGCGGTCGATTCCTCGTCATGCACAAAGACTCGGTCTTTCTCAGAATTCAACATGGTGAATTTTGCATCGGGATTTATAGTCCTGTAGCCGTACAAGATTCAACTGACCCAGGAGCTTAAAGTTCATGAACCTACACAAAGCCGTTTGTTCGCTGACTGGGCTTTGGAGCGTTTGAAAGAGGATTCCAATTTTATTCGAAAAATCGTCTTTAGCGACGGAACGCATTTTCGGAGGAATGACTGTGTTAACGAGAAAAATGTCCGTATACGGAAAGAAACCAACCCACACGAGGCTCACCAAATGACAAAGTGTCCTAAAGTTACCGTTTGCTCTGGATTTTGGTCCGGTGGCGTCGTTGGTCCGTACTATTTGGAAAACGTCGTTGCTGAAGGGGTCGCACTACAAAACGATGATAACTAATTTCTTATGGCCCAAATGGACCTAGTTGACAAGTGGTTTCAGCGGTATGGGGATTCCTGCCACATAGCCGACTCCAGGATTCACATTCTACATTAACGATTTGAGGGTAAGATGAATTTGGTTATCAACATCATGCCATTGGACCCCCATAAGTTTTTTTTCGTGGTTTCCTCAAGTCGTAAGTCTGGGCGAATAATTCACATCTGCAAAATCATTGAAAACTGACTAACTAACTCTTATATTTGTGTATCAAGGAGACTCAATATTACGTAACTCCGGATCTAACTTTTCGATCCACATCCATATTTAGTCTATATTAACCGATTATGTGTGACTTCAAAAAACGTGTCTGTGGCAAAAACTATCTTTATGTCAAAATACTGGAGGATAAGATGTGGCCTTATGTCTCTGAGGAGATATCTTTTAACAGGAAGTATTCCAACTAGCAAACTGGCCAAGAAATCGATTCTGGATAACAAAGTAGATGTCATGGAATGGCCTGCACAGTCGCAAGACTTAAGCCCGATTGAAAATCTTTAGGCTGATGTTAAGGCGGAAGTGTCTCTGTGCAAGCCAAGTAACGATAAAGCACTCAGGTCTACCGTTAACAGCTGCAGGAAATCAATTCCTGTTGAAAGATGTCCACCTCTTGAAAAAAGGACATGCTACCAAATATTGATTTTCATTTTGTTAGATGTGATTTGGATACGGTGTTTTTTTTGTTTTGACAAAATAGACTGAATTTAAAATCTATTTTTTGTATAATTGTTTAAAGGCTTAAAAGCTAATTTATTTAAAAGGACGCAAGTATATTCCAAGTATTAGTTCAGTTGCGGTGCTATTTTTTTGACCGCAGCTCTAGTCTATTATCCGAGCTGCAAATTAATTTTGTCAAGCTTAATTGCACCAGTTTGTATTCTCTTTTAGCTAAAGGAAAATTATTGAATGTTGGTCTAGCAAGTTTTCAGACTTTAATAGCCAAACCACAATCTCGCGTTTGGTCGGTCGGGCTTTGACATTTTGAATAAAAACAATAGACTCTTATGAGGCAATCTGAAATGTTACCTCCGGCGTTGCGACCGCTTTATATCGTAATATCGTAAACGTCAGACCAACGCCAGGCCAAAGCAAAAGTAGATCTATTTTCTATTCGGTCGGGCGTTTGACAGTTCATTGTTTTTGTTTTGATTAAAAAAAGAAAAGAAATTAATTAAAAAATACTCGTATGAGCTCTTTCGAAGACAAATTAATAAACATGATTCGGGATAACGATTGTATTTATAATACAAAAAAGTCTACACCTAGGAGAAATTGGTTTTCTCCAAGAATGCTTTTCTAGTTCTGGCTCGATAAAAGTTCTCAACAAATCGAATGTCGCCGGTTTCATTCGGGTTATTTTAAAAAAATGTTCTGGATCATGCTTTTGCATTGCATCATAATTAAGAGCAAAGAATCCATCAGTGTATCTGCTTAAATTGAGCTCCCGAACCCATCGCTGCCTTTCATAGCATAGCTCACAACACCGAACAAGGAAAAGTCAAGGAGGTCATCAAGATCATCCATATCGGCCATATCCATCTCTTGTTTAAAAAAATAGCTATACAAATTAACTATTTTAAATGCCCAAAATTTAAAATACGCAATATTATATACCTTGTAAATTAATAAACAGTAACAAAATTCATTGGAATATAACAATTAAGTAGGTACTTATCAAAGATGTCATGGAAATGTCAGTCAACGCTCGAGGTTTGAAGCTAAATTTCGTTTTACAAATGCTAAGGTCGCGCTTTTTGACACATAAAATCGTAAATACGACCAAACGCCCATTAACGCCGGACCGACTGAACGCGAGGTTGTGATTTAGCCATAAAGCGTCTTGTGCTTTCGTTGACAATTGACATTAAAACTGTTCAGTTTAAAAAATAAATTCAATTTTAAAGAAGAATATATAAAATAAATTAACAACTCTAATTGCCAAATAAACCCCGGTTTGAGTAAATGAAATGCCAAATAGGCTCGTTTTTTTTTTCTTACTAATTTTGGAGTTGCTGGCTTGAATCATTTAACTTTCAAAAAAAAGTAAGGTGCTCGAAAAATAGTACATGAATAAGTTAAACATAGGTTTAACTGAGCACATCCTTATATCAGTAAAATATTAAATTTACGAAACAAGAGTCCGTATACAAAAATTTTAAGGCACATTAAAAAAATTTCTGAATAAAACTGAGTCGTTGTTTTTTAGAAAATTCTTAGAAAACATAAGGGGTAGGTAGGTAGAGATGGTAATCGCCAGCCAACTGGGCCCGCAACTCAATTAGCGCTGGGGTGCGCCGTTTTGATACCATTAAACTCGTGTCAACCTAATAAGGATTTAGTACGGAAGAAAATGGCTTTTATATACTTTAGCGGAGCATTACTAAAGCCATTTTGTCGCATTCAGAAAGATAATCAGATCTTTGATTTTCTTCTCCGAAAGTTCGCTGGGGTCATCGAGGAAGGCTTTCCCAAAGGAAGCCATCCTGTAATTTGCTAAGGCGGGGCAATCGCAAAGAAAATGAACCACAGTTTCTTTTTCTTGTGGATCTCCACAACTACGGCAGTGTGGGTTGTAAGGGATGCCTAGCTTTCTTGCATGTTCACCTATGGGCCAGTGCCCGGTGCATATTGCTGTGATCCTGGATATGTCGCGCCTGGGTCTGCATATTAGATCGTTGGAACGTGAGTTGTTGTAAGTAGCCCATATCTTTCTTGATATGACACAGTTTGTGAGACTGCTCCACCTACGGTTGGATCGAGAAGATTTTTCTCTTCATAGCACCAAGAGGAATATTAACTTTTTCCGCTAGTGAGCTATGTAAGGCCGAGCCTTGCCGAGCTAAAGCGTCAGCCTGTTCATTACCCTCTATGTCACTGTGACCTGGAACCCAAATGAGAGTGACCTGGAGGTCAATGCTCAGACTGGCCAGTTCGTCCCGGCATTGCTGGACAAGTACTGAGGTAGATGTAGATGATTTAATGGCCTTAATGGCCGCCTGACTATCTGAGCAGATAGCTATATTTCTGAATTGGTTTTGGTTAGATTGGAGCAACTTGCATGCCTCCTTGATTGCTAGTATTTCAGCTTGAAATACACTCGCAAAGTCTGGTAGTCTGAGGGACTTGGAGATGTTAAAGGACTCGGAAAAAATTCCTGGACCAACACCGCACTCCATCTTAGATCCATCAGTGAAGATTATCGAATCGAAATCCTTTGTGACAAAGTCATTTTTCCAATCCTCTCTGGTGGGAAAAATGGCTTTGAAATCCCCGCTTGGGCCAAGAGGAGGTACGCAGTAGTCGGTGTTCGATAAGAAAATATCCGGAGGTATCAATTTTGTTATGTTTCCATGACCATAGGGTTTGGAGAACCAACAGTTAGATTCTTTAAGTCTTACAGCACTGCATGCCGCTAGGTATTTTATATGAAGGTCGAGTGGTAAAAGGTTCAGGATAACGCTCAGGGCATCTGTTGGGCATGATCTGAGAGCCCCCGTAGTGCCGACGCTAGCCGTTCTTTGAACCCTTTTAAGTTTTCCGACGTTATATTGCTTGCTAAGTGCAGGCCACCAAACAATCGATCCGTAAGACAAAATTGGCCGTACCACTGCAGTGTACGTCCACTGTAATTTCACTAATCACAGTGGTAAACTTACCTGGGGCCGAATTACCGCTTCAGTGACGAGTGAGTGAGTCCCATCAGTTATCGAATGAAAATGTCAAATTGGAGTAATTTTTTGCTCGATAACGTAAGCGGTAATGCCAAACTCGCATAATTCAGTCACGTATTACTCGATAACTGATACGGTAATTTGGCCCCTGATACCAATAAAACTAGATCGTCAGCATACGCTACAGTTTTTACACCACTACCTCTGAGCTTGACGAAAATTTTGTCCATGACTAAGAGCCATAGAAGAGGGGAGAGAACACCACCCTGGGGAGTTCCCCTACTAGCATGCTTAGTAGAAATTGTGTTTCCTAACGTTGCTTGGATCCTTCTGTCACTGAGCATAGATACAATCCATTTGGATATGAAACTTTCTACATCAAAGTGAGCAAGTGATTCGCGAATGGATTCAGTTAGGACGTTATTAAAAGCACCCTCCATGTCTAGGAAGGTTGCTAGGGTATATTCTTTGTAGTGAATCGTCTTCTCTATTGTACGCACTACTGGAAAACATAAAGTTTCTTATAATATTTCCGGTGTAAGTTTTACGTCACTTTCGTCAATATAAAGATTTATTTCAAAAACAATAAATTCAAGGGTTGTTTGTTGATATTTCTTTTTACCGAATTGGCCATCAAGGGTTACAATTTTGAAACCAAACTCATCCGCTTTCTATTTTTACTTTTTTTCTTAGAGGTAGGTAAGTAGGTATTCCAGTTTATAGAACATCTGCATATACCGGAAAAGGAAAATCCCTTGCAGTAAAAATTTACCTGATATTTTATGTGTTCGTTATTTAATGACTTCATTTAATTTTTTCAGGTATCTACCAGGTAGGCAGCCTGATAAGATTGTAAATTATCCTTAGAACTATAATAAAACTTGATATATGTAACTGGTTTAACAACTCCTCTAGGATAAGATGGGAAGAAACGTTCCACTATAATTACAAAATGCCTGAAAAGAGCTCGATTTAGGGATTTTAATGAAACCGCAAGTAGTTTATATATATGAGTATGTAGGTAAGGTATGACTAGTTAAGTTTAATGACCTCAATTTATAGTTTCATTAATTTAATCCTTAATGAGACTGATACTCAAGATCATATGAAAAACTATTAAATTTCAAAGAAAAATTCTTTGCTGCATTGGAATTGAGTGCATCAAATCCTTTTGAAATTGCAGTTCTATAACACACAAAAAGAAAAATGAAAAAAAAACTGTAAGAAAAACAAATTTTAGTACATAACTCGAAAATGTTCTAGGTATAAGAGAAAAATAAATAGAACGCCACGTCAAACTTTTGTGTTTATCAAAAAAAAAAAAAGATTGTGTGTACTGACGTACGCGCGGTTGAAGTAAAACTTCTTTTTCCTCAAACAAAGCTTCTGTAAGATTATAACCTACGAACAAACATTCTGTATTCTAAAAACATGTCGCTGTCTTTGACGGATAACGTGACGTTTTGACATGTCACTGATAGCTGCATAGAGAATTTTTTACCACCAACGCCGGAAAAGAAGTTTTACTTCAAAAAATTGAATGTGCGCGCCTAGCCTTAAATGAAATCGAGAAGAAAAGTACAAAACTCCCATGCCACTTGACAAGCAAGTTGCCTCGGTTTGTTTGTATTACCCTAGGGCTGCACGTGCAAGTATTGGCAAGCATGTTGTAATCTTGTAATGTATACACAAGCATTTCTTATTAACCCGTACAAACCCGAGCAACTTAGTAGTCACCTGACATTAATTCAGTATCCAGACAACTTGGAAAGCAAGTACACTGACAGCGGCACTCTTGTAAAATTAATTATTAAAGTATTTGATTGATTAGTCGGGTGACGTTCAAATTTATAAATACCAAAACAAATGTCGGTGGCGTGTGCGATTAAGCGAATAAATATTATTAAAAAGTATAATTTCAAAACTTTCAGGCAACCTGATGGCCATATGGCATGCCGTCTATGACAGCAAGAATACAAATGGTAGTGGATATACCCAACTTTTTGGCCAGTACTTTGTATGCGAGGGTTAGGTGTTGGTAAAATTTATTTGGATTGCAATATGCTTGTCAATAATTATTCGGTTGCATAGCCATTGCGCGTCTGAACCTATAGTTTTATGTTTATCTTTGAATGCAGCCATTTGAAATATGTAAATTCTAAATCGTATCCAACTTCATGTTTTACTTTGCACATGCTAAAAACATGTCGCTGTCTTTGACGGATGGCGTGACGGTTTGACATGTCACTGACAGCTGCATAGAAATTTTTTCACCCCCAACGCCGGAAAAGAAGTTTTACTTCAAAAATCTAAAAATAAAAATTGTTTTTCAATCTTTATTTTTTGTTTAATTTTTTTGTTGTTGGATTGAAAAATGTAATATTTTGTAACAAAATGTTTTTTTTTTTTCAAGAAATTTGTGTTGAATGAAAGAATATCTCACGGAATGTTTTTCTTTTTAAATAGAACATATTCCCACACCATTCGTTTTCTTTATTTCTTTTTCAATGCATACCTAAGCCTATTAGGTGATGGAAAAAAACATGAATAAATATATTTTTTAACGGGAAGTTTTATTTTCAATATCCCTAATAAAAAAATACGAGTACCATGATAATAAATAAAATATAAAGAGATTTAAGAAAGACTTCAGAAAATAAAAATAGATAAATCCCTAGGAATAAAAATTAATTTAATTGTTTTTAATTTAATTTTTAATTGTTTTTAAAGCAAAGATTGTAGGTCGAGCTTTCGAACTGCCATACAATCAACTTACTGCTTTTTGCGGGTCACGAAAAGGTGCCTCTCACCATGATCGTTCGGATTCAGCAGAAAATTATAGGCCCCATCTATTCCTGTTGATTTACAACACGAACACAATAATGGTTAAAAAACCGAAAAATGTATACTATGTATGTATGTACTTACATAATGTATAGGTATATGTATGTATATTTCTAGCAAATTTTGTTCATTTTGTAGATAAGTTTAAAATGCATTTACGAATGAATGAAGCATTTGAGAAATCTTGCAAGTTTCAGAAAATATAATAACTATGTATGTATGTACATATATATGTCTGGTGATTTAAGGACTTAGCTCTAAGAGTTAAGGTTTAACGACGGAGCTATGTAGAGCCCGTAATATGTTCAAAATTAATGACAGAACGACGGGGTATTAGAGAAAATCGATTACAGAATGAAGGGACCTCTATGAACTTCATTTGATTCACCTAGATTCATTCACCCCACGTGATAAAGCGTGAGATGTTACCTTAGTGAACCTTTAAATTCCTACCAAATTGATAGTAAATTTTGTCACTTTGTACTGTCCCCTGGAATTTTAAGTCGCCTTCAACACGAACATATTGAGTTTCCAGCAACTTTCAGTTTTCATTAATTAATTTCTTAATCACATTTTTGGTGATTGGATAATATTGCTGTTTTCTGATTGTGAATTCTGGCCACCGCGTTCGCCTTATTTGATGGCTCCAAATTTGTCTATATATGATAATTAATAAGCAAACAGCCGTTGTTAAGGCCATTATCTATGAAGAAGTCAGAGATCTGGGAACTGAAATTCTAAGAAAAGTAATAGAAAATGCCTATGGAAACATAATAACAACTAATTTGTAAACATTTTAGACATTTATATGACGAATAGCGACTTTTTATTATTTTTTTAATTAAACCGTGCAATTTCGATCTGTATTTGCAATTTTACATATATTTCTCCAAAATAATTATTTTTTTTTTTACCAAATTAGTTTTTTTTTTTCGTTTTTGAGTGTTAAAAATAACAGGGAATGTTAAACTAAGTATGTGTCTTTGTCAAATTTAATTAAGTAGCAGTTAGTTTTGAAATACAAAAATGGTGTGTGGTTTTTTCAATAGCCAGAATGTCCTCCTTTATTTTTTTTGACCGCCTCTATATACGACTCGGCATAGACTTAACAAGTTTTTGACATTTACTTATCTGAATGGCGTTCAATTGCTTCTGTATTCCAAGCCATAGTTGGTATTTATTGTTGAAAACGTTTGTGGCTAAAGATTTTTTCAGATCCGCACACAAATTCTCAATCGGGTTGAGATCGGGGGACTGAGATGGCTAAGGTACTACAGAGATGCGATGATCGCGAAGCCAAGCACTCACCAATTTTGAAGAGTGCTTGGGATCGTTATATTGTCGTCATATTGTGGCATATTGTCGTCAGCATACGGAAGCATTCAAAATATCACAACACGTTTCCTTGGTCATGAATTTGGAAGATCGGTCCAATACCAAACCAAGAAAAGCAACCATGATGCTAGACGCCGCTATTAATTCAGACAATAACACCAGCACCGAAATCGCTGCATCTCTGGACTAAAAAGGCAATTGACTATCAAAGTCATCTCTCGAGCAACTAAAGCGTTCCTTTAGATAACTCTTATTATCCAGTGTATGGTGCAGAGACATGGAACTTGTCGAAAGTGAATGAGAACGCTTTAGGATGTTTCAAGAGGAAACTATCCGTACTGAAAAGCGAAACCGACCTAGTCAAACGAGTTAAAATCCAACGACTGTTTCATAAAGAGCGAATGGACCCAATTTTTCCGACCCGGAAACATCGAATCAAATCCCGAGGAACGTCGCAGTAGAGGAAGACTGCGAATCAGGTGGTGCACCCAAGTGGGAGAGGACCTAAACTTACTTGACATTCGAAACTGCATATAGCTAGCTAAGGAGCTAGCTAGCTGAAGAAGCTTTTTAGTTGAGACCCTGTTCCACCCCGAACTGTAGCTATACCTTAAGTCAGAAAGTATTAAATAATTGTATCCCGTGTCGGTCGCGCGAGCAGTTTGTAACAAGGCGCGCCTTATATCTTTGACTGATAATAAATGTTTGTTATTAATACCTTTCGATTTTGATATGTAAATTTAAATTATTATCAAATTGAAAGTATTCTCTTTTTTTAATCAGCTGAGATCGAATTGTGTTAAAAATATTCCAATTTGGGTACATATTTTCTTCGTTTGATTTACCAAGAAATCAGACAACATAGCATCGTTTCTTCAGCTGAGATTGAGTTGTGTTGAAAATCATACTATGAATAAAAAAAAATAACTCGATTTCAACTATGGAGAAATTGAGTGTAAAATGAAACAACAACGTTGCCACTTTTAATAAATAAATAAATTTATTAAAGTCACGTACGCATTTATTGAGGTCGTTTTGAATCAATTAAAATAAATTTCGTAAATAATGTGGGAATAACACATCAATAAAAATCTCTGAATCTGATTGATAGGATATATGTACCTACATAGTTGTGTGCATTTAGGTTTATTTAAAAAATGCCTGTAAATAATGCCACAAACAAAGTTGGCTCACCCGTTCGTTAAACACGTTTATATATTTTTACCCCAGGAACAAGATAAAATAAAAAATGAAACTATAAATTGTAAAATAGGTAGGGATGAAATGTTTCGCCCTCAAACTCGATTGAGTTTAAAAATTGTGTCTTATTGAGTGACTCAAATATTTATATGGATCAACTTCTATCGAAGGGAATTTCTCTCTTCACCATATTTCCTTATAATTGAGTTGAAATTACAAGTATAATGATAATGACTTTCGCAATTAAATTAATCTGGCTAGAAAAAAAAACACTCATTGAAGAAATAAATAAATATTCACAAAAATAGAAAATAATTTGTGCAAACTTACTTTATGCTATTGAAAAAACCCCGTCGTCATGAAGAATAAAAATTGCACAAGAAACTGCAAAAGAATCCGTTGTTTTGCACTCCACAAGCACAATACACACAAAAAAACACTTTTATTTTTTTTTCTTTATTTCAGGGAATTTTTTTAGCTTTTATTCCTTGTTTGCTTTTCTCTCTATCGCACCAAGTTGATTGAGGAAAAAAGCTTTATCTCTGTCTTTTTTTTATGTAATAAATATAAAATTTATTTTTACAACAGAGAAAGTTTTTCTTTTCAATTTTTTTTTATTTATAGATTTTTCTACTAATAAAAATGTAATTTCAATTAATTAATTAATTTCACTCGATTGAAAAAGAAAAAAGATTTTCAATTCTTCGTTTGCTTTATGTGCTGGCTCAAAGGGTCGGCTCTTTTACATTTATGGATTTTCTTCTTCTCTTATGTTTTCACACACTTCTTATTTATTACATGCATACATATATGTACATATATATATTCACATGGATTTAGATTAGAATATGTATTTTTTTTCTAAATAAATTAGTAATAAATTTTTGTTGGGAATTCACTTAATAAATAATTTACAAATATAATGTGGCGTCTGTCGAACACTCACTGAAAAACGCTCTTTCCGAACAAACAAAACTTAATTATAATTGTATATGGATTTACACTCTTTCGAGAAAACTTAAAATCGAAATGAGATTTGCTGTGGAAACGTTGAGTGGTTTTATAATAAAGATGAACGGTTCTTTCGTTCAATTATTTTTGATAGGAGAAATATTCCATTGGAAGAATGAAGTGGAAAATATGGAAGTAAACAAAAAACTTATTGGAAAAATCACGAAGGGAAATGGCAGACAAAAATGATTCGAGTACAGTAAGGATAGATATTATTTTTATTAACTTTCAACAGTAATGACAGACCCATTGATTTGGTAGACGCTGTTTTAAGATATTAGACTTTTCACTACGGAACAAAACTGCCGCCATATATATAAGTATATCAGAGCAAAAATACACAAAAAAATCTCTTGAAATAGTCAATGGAAAGATTATGAAGCTTATGACCAATGATTTCAACAAACTTATTTCGCTTTAATATTAAATCTTTGCTTTTCTGTAAAAGTATCGTTGATAAGAATTCCTTCTTTCAATGTGAGTCCTTTTCATTAACCCTGCAGTCATCGTGCACCAAAAAGTTACACCAGTCTTCGCGCGGATTACATATGTAATCCACTTTAAAACTAGAATTAAATCAGTATGCTTTAATTTTTTCAAATTTATTTTGCTGGAAAATGCAATTACATATTATTTAAAGTTAAGAAATTTGTATTGCTTTGTTTTTATTGTTTCAGTATAATTTCGGTTAGACAACCTTTGTGGTTATTTAAGAAAAATCCGTGTTTTTTTGGAAAATTTATCCGTAGTACAGTAGGATTTTATATGAAAAACAATATATGAACAACAATACAACATCCGCAGTAGGATCACTGCCGATAAGAGGAGAAGTGAAATCCTGCTGCGGATAGAGATTTGACGTTTATTCGAGTATCGGCAGTGATCCTACTGCGGATTTTGTATTTGTTTTTCATATAAAATCCTACTGTACTACGGATAACTTTACCAAAAAAAAAACACGGCTAATAATGGAAAAGTGACTTTTTTTTCTTAAAAATACATTTTTTAAGTGATTCAAATTTAAAAACAACAGAGGAGCTAATTAAATTTTACAATTTCTCTGTGACAATTAAAACGCTAAGGCTCTTAGGCTAAGCGCACACTGGCAAATGTGATCGAAGTCAAATATTTTAATCAGCAGTTGATAGAGTAGAAGCCAACACTTACATAAACAACTTAACTATTTAGTTGAATTCATATGATTATTATTTAATAAATATGTATTTTTAATAAAATCAAATTTTTTTTTGTATATGTGTATATAATTTATATTTATATATATATATAAAGCCCGATGATGGATGTGTGAAAATCCGAAACGCGTCGCTTATTAGTAAAATTAAAAAATTAATGTTGTGAAATTTATTTGATTAAAAATAATAAAGACAAATTATATACACATATACAAAAAAAAATTTGATTTTATTAAAAATACATATTTATTAAATACTAAAAAACACAACATGGAGACTACAACACTTAATCATATGATTATGTATACTCGAGTATAACTTACATCTTTGGGCAGGTGCAGCACAAACTTCTATCCATTTATTAAATAGAATCCAGAACAGCACGTTAAAACTGATAGGAAACAGAGCTTTCGCGGAATCATTCGCATTTCTTAGACACCATCAGAATGTTTCGTGTAATGCTATTTTGTGTAACATATAATTATATGCACCTGCGCGGACATTCAAATAGTTCATCTGTTTTCTATAAGCAACCAAATAGTTGTGCAATTAAAAATTGAATGTGCGCACCTAGCCGAAGTAGCCAGTTGCATTCCTCTCATCAATCAGTTCACCCGTGATAACCATTTCGGTAGGAATACTCATCAGTACACCCTCGAGCCCATAATTTTGGTCGTACTGTCAAATACAGAGATTTGTTTTTTAGTCACACAACACGATTATGGAATAATTTACCTATCACGGTTTTCCATTGCCATTTCAATTTGCAAACATTCAAGGCCTATGTTCATCGACAAGTCCTTTCCCTACCCCCTAATTTCTTCATTGCTCGTGCTGTATTAAACATTATAAGGGTATCTTAATAAACCCTTGAGCATGTGTGAATTATAAAAAAAAACAAAAGAATTGGAACGTTTTAATTGTAAAATCAAAATACATTGTTGTGATCATGAATATCAACGAAAAATCGCAAGATATCGTTTATTTCTTACATGCCAGCTGCACTAGCGAAAAATTGCTTGCAATCGCAATAGCAAAAGCAGACATTAGAATTACTGTCAGATTTTTGTAGGTGGGTATTTCATGGCTTAATTTTTTAGTATAATGACGAATGTCAATGGCTTAAGCATAGTACTCAGATCGGCCATACAATTTTTTTCCTGGGACAAATTTTATCTTGGATTTTTTCCCGAGCACTACGCAGTTCAAAATGTACAAAATGTCTACTAAATTTTTCCGGGAAAAAGAATGATACAAGCATTATTTTGCGGGACAAATTTTGATAGCCACCGTATTCCGAAAGTGATTTTTGTCAAAACTGGTTTTATGTAAGAGGTGCTGATGCTTCTGCTACTGCCCGGAAAAATATCCAAGACAAAATTTGTCCCAGGACAAAAAATGTATGGGAGACAAAATTTTTCCCGATCTGCGTACTATGCTATACTAGGCTTTTGAGTTTAAACTTTTCTTCATGGATCAATTTTTAATTAGACATTTTTAAAACTTTAAAGACTTCTACACGCAATACTCAACAAGAACAAAAACAATTTGGAAACACCAAAACAAAACGACATTTCTATTTGCAATAAAGTAAGCATACTAAATATGAAAATATAGCTTAAGGCCAGGCGCGCACATTCAATTTTTAGTTTCGCAACTGTTTGGTTGCTAAAATGAAACATATGGGCGCACTTAGGCTAGCCGCGCACTAGCAATTTTTAGTTGCGAAACTGTTTGGTTACTTATAGAAAACAGATGAACTGTTTGGTTGAATGTCGGTGAATTTGCAGATAATTATATGTTCAATAAAATGGCGAACTTATTTTAGGCAATCGTTTAGTTTGTGTCAAAACACAAACTTTTTAGTTGCTCGAACCAAGCAGTTTCGCAACTAAAAGTTGCTAGTGCGCGGCTAGCCTTAGAGCAACTCGATTCTCGAAACTAAAAAGTTTGTGTTTTGACACAAACTAAACGATTGCCTTCGCAACAGTTGAGCTGTTTTCTATAAGCGCAAGAGAGAAAAAGAGTGTGAGCGTGAGTAAAGAGTTGCCAGTGCGCGGTTCTCTTTCAACTATTTGATTTCGATCACAGATCGACTACCCTAAGGCTAGGCGCGCACATTCAATTTTTAGTTTCGCAACTGATTGGTTCGAGCAACTAAAAAGTTTGTGTTTTGACACAAACCAAACGATTGCCTAAAATGAGTTCACTATTTTGTGTAACATATAATTATATGCACCTGCGCTGACATTCAACCAAATAGTTCATCTGTTTTGTATAAGCAACCAAACAGTTGCGCAACTAAAAATTGAATGTGCGAGCCTAGCCAATTCATGTTGTCATTTTTTGCATAATGTGCATACTACCCCTTAATAGTGATGTTCAGTTCTAATGTGAAACACGAGTCTCGAAGCCATATTATGGCGTTCGCATCGATTGAGTGTTTGTTTGCTCAGCTGTCACTGGACTTTTTCTACTTTTTAAAATGTCAAAAAGACAAAAACCCAAAACTCGTAGCTGCATTGCCATCAAGGAGTACACAATTGGCATAAAATTTCATAAAAAATAATTAAATCACCCCGGCGCACTTACGCTGACCTCACAAATATTCTTCCAACATAAAAATCGATATTTTCAATTTTCATTTAGTCACAATTTAGAAGTCCTTTTGCTGTGGTTTCTTGTAAAAGTCAATAAATCTTTTTACAAAACTAAAGAATCCATTGTGAAAGTAACTTCGTCCTTCTGCAACACAACCAACATCTATATTCCCAGCATCTTTAATCTTAAAATCAGCAGACAGACTTGTCGACTTGGTAACTACAAAAACTTTTCCTCCTTGGTAAGAACTCTTCAAGGGTAATCAGATATTTTGTAAGATAAAAATTGTGGAGGTACAAAAATTTAGTCAATGTTATTCTTTTTCTCTTTAATATTTTAATACAAAAAAAATACGAAAAAAAAAACAGAAATGTGGTGTTGGGTTTTCTGAAATAACCAATGTGACCATCCAATTTTGAAGAACAAAAGTTGGATTCAATCAGTATTGGATATTTTTTAGAAGAGCCCACAAACAACCTGCCAATTTTTTAATAAAATACATACAAATAAAATTATTTTAGCTTTCGTAAGAAAAAAAAAGTAAACAAAAATAAAACAATTTTTGATAAAACCAAAGCGAGTGTGTTAAATAAATAAAGTTAAAAAAAAAACATAAAAATGGACGAGGACCAGCACGATCAACAACAGCCCTGCAAGAAACCTCGTTTGGAAAATGCAATCTCGGACTGTGCCACCGCAATGAAAGTGGCTGGTTTCTCGTTGAGTGCCATCGAAGAGATGAAGACACGTGTGGACGATCAGTCCCAGGATGCTTTGGGCCAACAACTGCGAGAGTTTCAGGTGCTGGATGAAGTGGGATCTGGAACCGAGGAATCTGGTAATTTATTTTTGATTTGATTATCTTGTTATTTTTATTATTTATTGGTTTCAGCAATTATTACTGTGGGGATTTGATCACGGGACACATAAGCTGAGTCTTAAATATCTACTAGTTTGAGTCTTTTTGTTCACTTGATGATGTCGAAACTAAAATGCCTTCAGATAGTTGACTGTGTATAGATTTAGAGCATAGGGTTTGCGAATCAATTTTTGAATTCAAATTCATTTAGTCAGTATATAGGTACATACAGTTATACAGAACAAATAGGACACTCATGACTTTTCATATAAAAGGAATGTAGGTACCTATAGGAAACTCGGATATGAATTTCAGATGATTAAAAACTAAAAAGGAAACTAAACATTTTGGGGTTAAATTCAAAAACAAAATCTCGCTTGTTACTCGTATGACATTATTTCTGCTAGAAATATCACACATTTAAAAATCTGTTAAAAAACAAAGGTTAAGAAAATGAAACTTTACTATCATATCGTCTCTCTATTTAAAAAGTTAATACCATGATTTTTCAAAGTACCTTGCCATCGGTAAACTCTTCACGAATTTTTGACATCTGTCTGGGGAATAGAGTACCATGCTTCCTGAACTGCAGTCCAAAGTTCTACGGAATTTTTTAATTTTGTTCGCCCGATCTTAACTTTTACATCACTCCATAAGTTTTCAATGGGGTTAAAATCGGGAATTTGCGCTGGCCAGCTCAGAGCACCAATATTCTCTTGGGTAAACCAATCCCTGACCGTCTTGGATGCATGTTTCGGATCATTGTCATCGTATCGAACGAGAATGGTTCAATTGAAGGATTGTAAGTCTAAAGGGTCTAAGTGGCATTTTTATAATTTAGAGATACATATAAGAGATATACAGTTTTAAAAAAAATAGGCACTTGAATCCATTTTGATATTATAAGGCTTGGCACTTAGATTGTATTTTGATAAAAAATATTGACTTTTGATTTTTTGGCACTTAGACCCTTTAGACATACAACCCTTCAATTGTGTTTTTCAATATGTAATGGTGTGAAAACTTATCCATCCTTCCATCTATTTTCACCACAGGACCCACCCCATGCCAAGAAAAACGCACCCTAGACCATCACACTTCCTCCACCATGTTTAACAGTTTTTAAAGTGTATTTCGAGTTGTAAGTCTGACATTCTGGGCGATGAAAAAACGTTTTTCCATCTGATCCAATGTGGTTACACTTCGGATTTTCATTGTTTATAAAGTTCTTATAAATTATGGAAAAATAGTTTTAAGGGTCTTGTTTTGACAGATTTGTACAGCACAAGTAATAAGGCTTCTGTTAAAGGAATGAGGGATAGAGTGGTTGTTTTCAAAAAAAATTTCCTAATTTGGTTGCTTTCTCTAGATTTGTGTTAATTTTATTGCTATTTAATATTAAATGAGGTATTTTCGCGTTTTTGTCTCCTAAATATTTTTTTAAAGTTTTCAAGTAAGTTTGTCATGTTCCTTTATCTGAGATGAAGTGTTATTTTTTGAGTACTAATTCAGTTAGTTAGTTAAAATTTTATTTAGCATTGAGTTTGCTATTTTTATTCATTGAGAAGTTTGATTTGAAATTTGTGAAAATTTGTTCTTTGCCTCTGACATCTTCGCCGTACGGTATTTCGTAAGGTAATAGTTTTCCTAAGCTCCTCAGTCTTTGTATTTGACTGTAAAAACTTGGGTATCATGTTCGCAGAAACTCAAATACCATTTTAAGGATGTTTTGCAAACAGAACTACATCAGTAATCATTTTTCGATTTTTTGTATTGATCCTTTTGGTTTAGACTTAGAAACGGTGTCCAGAAAAATTTACCCATTTTCAAAGAAACTACCTATTTGTGCGTTTCATAAAGCTTCTGGACGACCATTGGAAAAAAACAACAAATAAACACAACCCTTGATTTATACTCAGTTGCATCAAGAAAAACATTTTGTTGTAAAACAATAACTTTGATGGCTACAAGCTTATTGAAGACAATTCTCGACCATTTTTTTGTGTCTGGAAGACGGGAAGCACTTTTCGTGACAAAAGATGCACTTGTAAAATATGCAGAATCCATGAAATTTTTTTTGTTTTTAGATGGTAGCGGCTGCGAAGCAATTTCAGACCATTACAACAAAGGGGAACTAGTATAATTTTGTATTTGTGTGTATGTTTGTTTGTTGGGCACCTAATTGTGTAGAAAAGAACTTTAAAGATAACAAATATGCGAAATTTTGAATCTGTGACATGGTCATAAGTAGACTTAAAAAAAATCTTAACTCGAAAATAATCAACAAACCTGTGGTTTATTAGAACAAATATATGACATAAAACACTGTTAAAAATGTTTAAAAAAATTCTTTTGGGTTTTGTAGCCGAAAAGATTGCCAAAATTACCAATTTTAATCCCAAAATTCTCAAAATTCAAATATTATTTGTCAGTTTTGAGCACTACGCGTACAGTATGAACTATGTTTGTCAATTCCCTTGACGTGTTTATTCAATCTCTGCCAAGAAAGCGGACATTTGGTCCCTGTGTGTCAAGTTTCGATTGCGCTAATTATATTGACACGTCAATAGCGGGACTTCGCAAGTTTCTCTACATTTTTGAGAAAAAAAAAAGTTGTCGAAGAATCATTACGTTGCTCTTTATTCCCATCTGACCATTTGCTCCTAATTGACATAAATAAACTATATTTTAAGATGGAAGTGATCAAGGCGATGACTCCTCCGATTTAGACTTTGATGATGACGAACTTGATAATTTGCTCGACGAAGGCTTGCCAGAAGACCTAAAAGGTCGTCAAAAACCAAAGTATGAAGAACGCTTCAAAACAGTATTAGAAGGTATGTAAGTTATTTTTAGTGATAGTTCTGGCTGTGTAAGATACTTTCAAAATTTCCATCAAACAGAAAAAGGTTATAATCATTTCGAAGTTTTGCCCGAGGGATGGCTTCAAGTGACCCACAACAGTGGCATGCCGTTGTTCTTGCACAAGCAGTCACGAGTTTGTTGTGTAGCAAAGCCTTATTTTCTGGGTCCTGGTAGTGTAAGGGTGGGTATGAGTTGCTTTTTTGTTAAGTAATAAAGTCTGATTATCGTTTTTTTTTGTCTTCTCTAGAAACATGAGATACCTCTTGGTGCAGTTCCGTGTTTGGGTTATCGCAAAGCTCTCTTGGAAGAAGAAGAGGAAGAGAAACGACAAGCCGAAGCTGGGGCAGAATCAAATCTAAATGAGTGTCCCTTTGCAGCAAATAGCAAATTGAATAACGGTGATGGTACGCCAGAAATGAACGGCGTAGAACCTGTCACTAACAACAATAACACCAACAAAACTATTTCCCATCATGCAGGTGTGCCGACTGCGAAAATTGTAACTGTTAAAGAGAACACCAAAGCACAATCTATTACAGCCCAAGAACTGAACGAATACTGCAAAAAATTATTCAAATTCAAGAATATCAAAGTTCTAAGATTTGAATCGTGGAATGAACGTCGTCGATTCACCAAAAATCGAAAGCAAATCAAGAATCTGCAGCGCCCTACTCTGCCCGATGGTACAAAACTGATAAAGTTCCCAATTCTCCTACCAAAAGGTGAAGTATCAAAAAATCCACGTGCTCGCAAAGAATGGATCATGAATCCGAATGGCAAGAGTTACATTTGTATTTTGCATGAGTATGTACAGCATGCTCTCAAGAAACAACCAACTTATGAGTTTATAGAATTGGAGAATGCAGCAACTCCCTACGCAGCCACAGTGTCGATAAATGATCTTAAATATGGAACTGGATATGGCACAAGTAAAAAACAAGCTAAGTCCGATGCAGCAAGAGAAACTCTGGAAATTCTAATTCCCGAGATGAAGGACAAGATAACTGGCATCAAGACGGACAAAACTGCGGCAAAACCGAATTACAAGGATCTTTCTGTAGGGATTTTGTTTACAATTACATTGTTTCTCCTTAAAAAATTTATATATATATATTTTAATTCTTTTTTTCTTTCTGCATTCCTTAAAGGTATTTGATGATATTAAAATCGAAGATCCTCGAGTAGAAGAATTTTGCAATAAGACAACTGAACCACCACCACATGCTATATTGTTGACGTGTTTGCAGAGAAATTACGGTCTGGGCGATGTTCAAATTAATTACGAAATCAATCGAAGGAAGAATAAGAAAAATGAATTTACTATGACTGTGGGCAAGCATGAAGCTAAGGTGGTATGTAAGAATAAGAAGGAAGGCAAACAACTGGCTTCGCAGGCTATATTGCAGGTAATTAAATAGAAATTGATTAAGGGAATTTTAAGAAAGTTTTAGTCGAATCTATTTTCCATGGGATCTTGTCGTATAGCAAATATTACTGATGTAAATTTTTGAAATCTGTGGTTTTGCAGCTCTCAAAATGCTTAAAAGGATTGCTGATTTATTTGGTTTATAATGAAAGCGCATTTTGTTTCTGAAAGAAAAATCTTCTTTTAGCTGTATACACAGTTTTTTCCTCAATTTACAAAACATTTTAAAAAGAGCACGTTACATATAAAAACAAATGTATGGATGTACAAAGATACTTCTACTTTTTAACAATAAAAAAAAAAACACATTTCAACAACTAATTCTAATTATGTTTAATTTCAGATTCTCCACCCGCACATTAAAACTTGGGGTTCCTTATTACGACTCTATGGCAATAACTCAATAAAAACCTTCAAAGAGAAAAAACTCGAAGAACAAGAAATTACTGTGTTACAAAGCAAAGCCGCCATTAATCAACCAAATTATGCAATTTTAGATAAACTTAAAATCGAAATGCAAAAACTAGCGGAAAAAAATAAATCTGTACAATCGATTGGTACATTCATTCCACCTAATGATGTTGACTTACCAACATCGTCAGGATCTAATTTAACAAGTGTAGAACTTTAGCAAAGAACAATTATTGTTAAAAAAGACTGCAAACATTTTAACTTAACTTAAAATTTAGTTTATTATGAAATTATAGACATTTTAAAAAAATTTTAGAAGTAACTTAAAAAAAAACACGAATTGTGATGTCCAAGCAACTGCATCTATGTAATTTTATTATTATTACATTTGTTCTCAATTTTTATTAGTATAATATCCCGTCCTAGATAGGACCTTCGTCATCTGAATACTCAATGAGAGGTACATAAAGGGTTTTCCAATAAGAGGTGTTATTTTGATATTCAAAGAAAAATGACATTTTTGGAGATAAATGATCGGATGTTTATTTCATTATAAAGAGAAAGGTATGCCGTTAATAATGGAACACAACATCAGCCAAATGGCCGCCAAGACCACGCTTACAGGACCATATCCTTTTCATGAAATTTTCCATAACCAAATCGCAAAGTGGCTGCCCTATGTCCTCGATAGCCTCACGAATTTCATCTTTGAGGTCTTGAATCGACGCTGGGCTGTTGGCGTAGACCTTATCTTTCACGTGGCCCCAAAGGAAGAAGTCGCAAGGTGTTAAATCACAAGATCTCGGTGGCCAATTGTGATCACCTCTTCGAGAGATAACACGGCCCGGAAACTTTTCCCGTAAAAGATCGATGGTTTCATTGCCTGTGTGGCACGTAGCGCCGTCTTGTTGAAAGTAAACGTTGTCCAGATCAATACTATCCAATTCCGGCCATAAAAAATCATTAATCATCTCTCGATAGCGCAATCCATTGACCGTAACTGTTGCTCCAGCCTCATTTTCGAAAAAGTAAGGTCCAATGACCCCGCGGGACCATAAACCGCACCAAACAGTCACGCGTTGAGGATGGAGAGGCTTTTCAACAATAACTCTTGGGTTTTCCGAGCCCCAGATGCGACAGTTTTGCTTGTTGACGTAGCCTCCGAGGTGGAAATGGGCCTCATCAGTCAAGATGATTTTTCGATGAAATTCCGGATCATTTTCATGCATTTCAAGGACCCAATCAGCAAAGACACACACACGGCCATTTGGCTGATGTTGTGTTCCATTATTAACGGCATACCTTCCTCTTTATAATGAAATAAACATCCGATCATTTATCTCCAAAAATGCCATTTTTCTTTGAATATCAAAATAACACCTCTTATTGGAAAACCCTTTATATTTTTGTGGTCTCTAAACAAACAAATTTTACATGGGATGAATCAAATAAAATGTGTCTAGATTTTGTTTGGTTGCCAAATTCAATTTTTGGATAGTTTATATAGAAAAATTCGTATGATATAAGAAAAATATTAGAAGAATGGTAGTTATATTATGAAATTTATTAAAATGGGAAAATTCAGTAGGTAAGCATAGTGAAAGATCCAAAAATATAGCGTTGGTTTATCGCAAAATCTTATTACAATTTGAATTATTTAAATCTCATAAGACAAAGTTGTGAATTTTGATTATATTTACAGATGAAATAAAATCATCAAAGTGCTACAAACTCTAGGCACAATGTCTTGATTGAACAGATATCGACGATATTGCCTCAGTGCAAATGAATAAAGAGCGAATTTTATTTTTTAAACTAAAAAATGTACAGATTGACTTGAGCGTATTCATTTCTTTTTTACTACTTTCAAATGCCCTGAGTCTGGATAAAGATTTTCTAGTGAATCTAGTACAACAGTTTTCGTGGAAGAAATATTATTATTTTGATTTTAACTTCAAAGAAAACTTCAACTTCAGTAAAAAAAAAATCACTAAAAATTGAAAATTTGTACAAACCCTAAAGCCGATAAGGCCCGCTTAATTTGAATTTTATTAATCGGATCGTTGAAGATTAAGGTTTTAGGCTTAGCTCATACTCTTATTGTTTAGATTATACCTCCAAACCAAAAATTAGCTCTCGGTTCAACCAATTTGAAATTTGTTTCTTTAGGCATTACCCAAACAAAACAATTCCTTTCATTGAGAATACAGATGAGGGAGAGAATAGGTGGGATCTTAGACTATATTATATACAAAGTCAACACCAACTCATAGGTTTCTAACGCTTTATAATAAAATTTGTATAATGTAAGCACAATCATTGTTTCGCTGTTGCTCTATTAAGTGCCCATTCAAGAGTAGTGTGCCTCTCATCCTAACAAGGCCAAACTCAATAAAGAATAAAGTCAATAAAACAAAATTAACTGACTACTTTTTCGCCGTTACAATGTGTTCATTAAGGTTTTAAATAAAGTAAAAGAACGTTTTGTTTTATTTTATAAAAAGTCCAGGCTAAGCATTCGACAATCCAAAAGAAAAATTCAATTAAAAGGTTAGGAGAGCGCGTAGAAGGGAGGATTTGGAGAGATTAGGATCAAAAATGGCTGAGCTGTTAGCTTTCCCAAGTATTCTAGTCACCGGCTCATTCTGGCCGTGTTCAGTTCGATGGAAGGGAATACATAAAAGTGGTATAGTTGCAATTGCATCCACTTTATGGCCAAATTCCAAAGCACATACAATTTTGGAAACAAATCCTGTAAGATTTGTGATCGTTGATCTACCTTTAAGAAAATAGTTGCCCACAATAAAAAGCATAGTGTCATTAAATATACTCTCAAAAAGTTAAGGTATACCGGAGAGTTTGGCAATGGGCCTATAGTTAGTTATGTTTATCATTCTTTCATCCTTTTTTGTGTACAGGGATGATGAACGAGTCCTTCCATTGTATAGAAAACACACAACAAGAGATAGATATTTGAAAAAGAGCTGCTATAAGAGGTTAAGCAAGTTTAGAGAAACATTTTTTGGAGACTGTTGGAGAAATCCAATCGCGACCTGAAGAAAAATCATCCTTAAGCAAACAGATTTTGTTTACTACTGAAGAATATGATAATATGTTGATAAGAATTTTGAGTGCAGTTGCTCACATAACTGGAGAAGTTTTCATCTACATCAGTGTTATTAAAAACAAATGCTTGACTAAAGAAATCAGCAAAAAAGTAATATTTGGATCTGTTGATGAGGAATTCAGGTGTTTCAATGTGGAAGGATAACCATCAGTTTTCTTTTTTGAATTAATAAATTGAAAGAAATGTTTAAGATTCGAAATAAAATCGGCTTGGATTTGAATAAGGTGACTGGAGTAGAGAGATTCACACAAGTTTGAGAAGTTCTCATGAATATAAACATAAATGAAGAATTCTTGATTAGACCTCAACCTCAGATAATTTTTTCAAAGTGTATTCCTTTCATTTTTTAGTGAGCGAAGTTCTTTGTTGTACTAAGAAGGGGAGGAAGTAAAGTACCTTTGAGGCATAAGTGGAATGGTATAAGAAAAACAATTTTGGATCTGAGAGTAGAAGGTGGATACTTTAATATTTTATATTTTATACATTCATACAAATTGGCCCAAATTAGAACACTTAGGAGAGAACTTGTAATCGGTATTTGCTCTAGCTTAAGTTGAATTATAGGAATTGGTGAAAACAGAATAAAACACATTTACAATTGAAATTTAAGTATTTTTGATTTTTGTTAGTTTTTTTTTTTACTTTGAACTTTGTCCTCACCTTTGTCACTAGCAGAAAAATAGGTAACAAATGAAACTAATTAACATTTTAAAATAAAATTTTTTAATGAGCCTTATAAAAGTGTAGTTTTCATTTAAATTTTTTGTAAATATTTACAAAAAGAAAAACAAATCAAAACAATTTATTTAAATAGTCACAGTGCGGTGATTTAACATTTACATTTATACGTGATTTTCACTTGGCTTGTTTACTTATTTTTTCTTTTTCACTCCTTCATCTCACATACACGTATCTTTTTGTTTCGCTTTCTTCTTATATTATCAAATATTTATTAAGAATCGCCCCGAAGGACAAGATAACAATAGCAACATCAACGATAAACTCCATTCTATCTCGATAATATTCGAAAATTGATTGAAAATACGAACTAACTGCCATTGTGGTTATTTTTATTCGTCTAAATTTATGTGCAATGCCAAAGCCTCATTGCACAAATGAAATGAACTACAACTGCCTTACCACCCCATTTCAGTGCGTGGCAATTCCATCGTAGCAGTAGGATTTTTTTGTATTTTTAATTTATTTGTTTCATTCAAATAAAATTAGCTATTCATAAAAATTGAATTGAACAGGCCAAGTAGTATGGTACACACATTTCGATTTATTTTTCGTTAAATATTTTATTTCATTTTTTCAATTAGGTGAATATAAAATGCTGGTTGAGAAATAACATTCAGATCTTTGAAATCTCCGTAAATTTTATGATCGGCTTTGTTGGTGAAGATTTCCTTCAACATATTGGTGAATGTTTTTAATTCGTGCGGATAATACGACAAACGAAATTCACTGATTTCATTATTGGCTTCGATTTGATAGTCCATTGCAACCAAGGCTGGTTTACCACAGTAAAAGAGCACGGATGTTTTGATGTCAGCCGTGTGAGAGGTCTTAAAATAAAGAAATTTGGTATTTAAATTTTTTTTTTGTAATTAATTAGGACTAGTTTAAGATTTTTTTCTGCAAATTTTCACCTTAACCAATCGATTTTTTTTTTTTTTGAATTTCAGTTTTTAAATTTAAACCAATAAATACTTTAAATTGCCACATTAATTGGTATTATCCCGCGATTTTTGTTCTTTAATTTTTGTTATAATTCTTATAACCGTGGTGCGATGGATGTGTGCTCGCCTGTGAACCTCATGATCACAGGTTCGATCCCTGCCGTCGTCTATGTCGTTTTAATTCCATTAAAAACCTTCTAAAATTGTCATCAATGGATTGCTGGTTTACTCATTACATGTTGTTCAGGCATAACACTAACAACATGTAATTGAGTTAAACTAGTATACCCAACAAGGATGAACACGAATAAAATAATGTGAATCATAAGCGACATGGAAATAAGACACGGCATTCTCCGCTTTAGTTCAGCCGCCATCCCTGGAGATAAAATAGCTGAGACAACAACCTTCAGTCTCAGAACATCGTGCCACACATCTTTCCTATCCTTCTTTCTCTTCCTTAACTTCACGCCCGCGCTGTGTTCAAAACATTTAAAGGGTAATCATAATCCCTTGAGCGCGTGTAAATTATAAAAAAAAAAAAATAAAAAAAATAGGGGTTTGAAAATGTAGTTTTTGTAGTTAGTTGGTTGAGGTCCTGGTCTGCTCCGGATTGTAGCGCCAACTAAAGTTAGTAAGTGGAAGTTAGGAGTGTCTGCATACAAATGCAATCGAAATCATTTTTTCTTTTATGTTTTTAATGAAAATCAACGAACGAACGAATCAGATAAGTATTCGTCATTCTTCATTAAGTTTATGTTTGTTTAATTTTTAGGGTACTTTCCACTGACGAGAAATGAAAAATGTTTGGATTTGATTGGAACTTGTGCAACATAATATATGTAGTAAGTCAGAAAACTTCATAGGACGCCAGAACCAGATCTGTATAATTTCAAAAACAAGTACCACTATCAGTAGTTACTCATGTTTGTACCTGAAAAAGCCAAGTCACAATATTGTTTCAGGTAGTTTGACGTAAGTACCAAGCATTGCATTGTACTTTCAAGTAATGGACCGTTACTTTGAAGTACCTGACCAGTACTTACAAGCACTTGATAAGTTCCTCGATTCAAGAACGAAATTGGCTATTGAAAACTACTGACCAATCACTTGAAGTATTTTTGAAGTTCTCAAAAGGAACTGCTCAAGTAATGTGGTACTTAATAATTAGTTTAGTACTTGTGTAAAAATACTTGTAAAATACTGGTACTTGAAAACAAGCAAGTACAAGTATTTTTTCTTGAGAAGACTGCAATCCTAAAATAGGTAATGTACTTTTACAGGTCTGGCAAGAACTTAAATTTTATAATTTGATAAAATTTGGATTTTTATTTTAGATTTTGTTGAAGAAGGGTTAGGAAGTTCTCATCGTATTGAAGGCCAACGATATTATGTTGATATATATGAAAAAACAAGGCAAAAGCTTAATTAAATTCAGATAAAAATCAAACATTTCCCATTTATACATAAAAAACAACAAATAAGCTGCCACAACAAGTCTTTCTTTTTATCGCTGAGAATGATCACTATTATAATATGAAGTCTTCTCAAATTTGAACTTAGTTCACATTCCAAAACAATGACGAGAATGTTATTTATTTTTAATAACGAATTTGTTCACGTCATTCCAATGTGTATCTCGTTATGTTTAGTACTTTTAAATTGATTGTGGGCCTTATCATAAATGATAACCCTAACAAAATAGGATGAGGAGTCATAGCGAACAATTATCTGACTCAATAGGGTCAATGTAGCAATATCTTTAAAGCTTCCCAAACACTAACTGAATTTTTAACAAAAATTAAAAACAAAAATAGCAGGAGTATGGGCGAATGAATAATTTTAGGGATTAAATATGGCCTTTAGATTTATTGTGTTACCGTCTAGAGCTAAAGATCTACAGGTCTTCCTCCAGATTAAGTCCTTTCAGAGATTGAACTGTATTATATCTGGTGAAGCACAGATACCTATAAAAAAATACACAGGTAACTCACATTATAATACAAGCTCTTCGCTGGTGTAGTTCCACTTTGTAGAATATTGTCATAGTTCCTATGATCGATTAAAAGCATACCACCGGGTTTGAGGCACTTCTGAAAGTTATTTACAGCAGTTTTTTGTTCACGTTGATCACCAAACGAATCCATCATGTGAGCAAAAGAATTACCCAAACAGATAACAGCATCAAAACCGTCTTTGACTTCATGTTGGATGTCATCATATAACGTCAACCAATTGGCCTCCTCAATAACTTAAATACAAATTAAAGATCAATTTTAAAATATTGCGTTTACTTTTCAAAATTCAATCTCAGAACTCTCAGAAATATAAACATCAGCTATGTATTTTTTTTATTTTTTAGTTTAGTTGTCAAATACTTACATAATGTACCTATGTATACATAATTTCACTTAAATCATTTTATGACGGAGCAAAATTTTTGCGGTATCATTTTCCTGATCTATGAATATATTATGCAAAGAGCAAATTTAAAAAGTTAACATTTTTTACATTTAATCGCGTTAAATGTGACCCCAAGTTCAAATTGAAATCTGCACCCGGAAATGTTGAATATTAAACTAGGGATCACATTTAATCAGATTTAATCCAATTCGCAACATTCTGACGCAACATTGAGTATATGTATGTATTTAGACGACAAAAAATAACTGAATTAAAGGAAATGCAAGAGCCTCTGATTGGCCATATGTGAGAAATTGCCAATTGGGTGCGTCGTCGTTTAGGAGACAAGGGAATTCATAATATCCATTAAGCGCAGATTTGAAAAAAGCAAACTAATTATTTTTTTAAATTGTCATTGATGTCAAACTCTGAACTTTCATATCAGCCTTTAATTTATCTTGCCCAAAGTCCTATAATATGAAAAGGAACGGCTCTAACTTCAATATAAATAAATTCAATTTCACCTACCAAATTTTATTCAGCATTTACTTACAAATTTGAAATTTCTAATAATTTGAACGTTTTCTTATAACTTGACTCATTTTTTAACATTTATGTTTTTGGTGTGATTTCCCTTAATTGATCAAACAAACAGTACCTACTCAGCACAGAAAATTGAACACACTCTATTTTTTTTTTTTTGTAAAAAGCACCTGGATTGAAATGTCAAATATATTTCAAAATTTTATATTTACTTTTTTTCATCCTGAATGAAAAAAATTAACTTCAAAGCAAGAACTATTTTATTAAGGGCCATATTTTTGAAGAAAATATGTTAAAAATTTGCAGGCAGCAAACAAAAAAACAATATTTCGGATTGTGTTGGTGCTTTGTGTATCCTAATCGGAATAATGACCATTTTCATCATTGTCTACAAATGAAATTCTTTCCAGTCGGTATCGCTAAATTTTTCAAAATATTTAATACCATTTGCAGAATGAAAGGAAGAGTATGGTCGTTGAGAAATTCGGAAGGCTTGTGTAGGAACCTATCGTTTTGGGGAACTTTCTTATCTTCAAACGTACCTTTGTACCTGAATAAAAGTTTTCTTCGATTGTCCAGAAGCTGGATGCTCTGCTCACTAAATCACATTTTTGAAGTGCTTTGTAGTGAAGTCCGGCTAGGGGAATTGCGATATTAATTAGTTATTATGAAATTTTTTCATGAACAGGTCAAGAAACATTTCAGTGAAAGTTCAGGGTTTCAACAGCTCCCTTACCTATGAAAGATAATAGTCCTTCATCCATCCAGGAGCACGAACACACTTCTGCCTTATAACCTTGTGCTAGCTGGCTCTATATTGTTGCTTCTTGATGGCAATCCACAGGAATCTGAATCTTCGGAAATCGAATCATCAATTCTCACTTTATTTTCATAAACTGGACATGGAATTTTTTGAGATGACTGAGCTTTTAACTCGTACTTTGAATATAAATCAAGTAGGTTTTCTAACGAACTTAATGACATTTGTTTTTATTAGATTTCAGAATATTTGTATTTTATTTGATATTTGTATGCGAACGAATATGTAAGTCGTGCTTGGTTTTCATTATCTTTGCGTTCGATGACTGTTCCTAGTACCCAATATTCCTTATTGTTCTGATAGACTTTGGCATTTATCATATCATACATTCCGATTTGGAGTGGAGCGGTAAGTTTGTAAAAATGTTTTTATGTTATCGAGGCTCATTTCTTCGTTTTCAAGTTTTTTTTTGAAGATTTGCTTCAAATTCTTCTGCTTGCCCGTTTGACTGTGAATGAAGTCGCTGTTTAAATATGCTGTAAAAAGCTGGACGGTAAATTGAGGAAATGAATGCTCACATTCCATAACGAGGAAAGGAATGATTTGGATTACTAATGATGACTGACGAAGAAGTGCTGGCAATCTGAAAAACATCAAGCCATTTCGAAAAAAAGTCTTCAATTATGAA
The DNA here is from genome assembly GCA_911387755.1 of Chrysotoxum bicinctum. Taxonomy (NCBI): domain Eukaryota; kingdom Metazoa; phylum Arthropoda; class Insecta; order Diptera; family Syrphidae; genus Chrysotoxum; species Chrysotoxum bicinctum. The sequence goes on along the minus strand of OU426990.1, from coordinate 111,155,154 downwards.
ATAATTGAAACCATCAGTTGGACTTGTGATAGTGATATGAATGGGGCTCATTGGTGATGTTGTCAACGGCCATGATTGAAGCCTGAATATGAACCCACATGGCTGTTTGAGATGGATTTTGATAAGAGGGCGACCTCTAAGAATTGATAAGAGACCATCAACAATTTCGAACTCATTGGTGAAGATGTCGAAATCATACATCATGAGCCCCTATTTTCAGAATGGCCTTATGTGGTTTGTGGTGAGTTAATAATGTAAAGCTTCTTCCAAAAATCATTGGGTGATATTTTGTATTCAGGAAATGAACCCTCCCGGTGGTTCTTCAATTTGACTCTGCCTTCTCTCGGCTTGGGCTAGAGACTTTACTGCATGAGTTTTTCAGAGCCGTCTGGAAATATGTCAGCCCGATTCAACATTTACGCCATCTGCTCCAACTTTAATTGGCAATGTGTGAGCAAAAGTTCGGAAATGGGAATGGACTTAAACTTATCGAACAATCTCCGTAACATTCGAATTCGACACTGTCTCGTAAAAAATTATTCAAGAGCGCTCGAGTCTCCCGAATTTGCTTTAAAAATCTGCCAGAACATGTTCGATGGTGCTGACATGCTTTTAAAACATTTCATTGTATCCGGATTTGCTCCCAAACCTTTTTTATCCAAGATGGCCAAGGTTTTTGAGTTGAGGAACGAAAAAGAATATTTTACTCGGAAATTAAACTTCAAGCAGCGTAGTACTAAAATCCTCAATCGTCCAAACAGCAATATGCTGAATAACTCTGTGAGCTGGCTTTCTACCAGTCCGACAAATCAACTGGGGTGAACCAGCAGCGGTCTTGTAGACATTAACTTGGTTTTTAATTAAAAACGTTGTGAAGTGCATAGAATTTTAGAGATTGCACTTGCACTTCTTATTTGTGCATCGTGTGGTAAATGTGCATATGTGAGTATCGTCCCTTGATTGCCGATAATATTTTCTACCTCGTTTTTATTTAAAAACGTCGTGAAATGCATTCCACTTTTTATTTGTATTTTTCTAAAAAAAAAGTGGTAAAGTCCATTGCACTTTTTATTTGTGCATCGTGTGGTAAAAATGCATCTTGGTATGTATGATAGTATACTAGTATCCATGGAATGCCCCTCTATTTTTATAAAAAAAAAAAGTGGTAAAGTGCATTGCACTTTTTATTTGTGCATCGTGTGGTAAAAATGCATCTTCGTATGTATGATAGTATACCATGGATTGCCCCTCTATTTTTATAAAAAAAGTGTTAAAGTGCATTGCACTTTTTATTTGTGCATCGTGTGGTAAAAATGCATCTTGGTATGTATGATAGTATACTAGTATCCATGGATTGCCCCTCTATTTTTATAAAAAAAAGTGGTAAAGTGCATTGCACTTTTTATTTGTGCATCGTGTGGTAAAAATGCATCTTCGTATGTATGATAGTATACCATGAATTGCCCCTCCATTTTTATAAAAAAAAGTGTTAAAGTGCATTGCACTTTTTATTTGTGCATCGTGTGGTAAAAATGCATCTTGGTATGTATGATAGTATAGTAGTATCCATGGATTGCCCCTCTATTTTTATAAAAAAAAGTGGTAAAGTGCATTGCACTTTTTATTTGTGCATCGTGTGGTAAAAATGTATCTTCGTATGTATGATAGTATACCATGGATTGCCCCTCTTTTTTATAAAAAAAGTGGTAAAGTGCATTGCACTTTTTATTTGTGCATCGTGTGGTAAAAATGCATCTTCGTATGTATGATAGTATACCATGGATTGCCCCTCTATTTTTATAAAAAAAAGTCTTAAAGTGCATTGCACTTTTTATTTGTGCATCGTGTGGTAAAAATGCATCTTGGTATGTATGATAGTATACTAGTATCCATGGATTGCCCCTCTATTTTTATAAAAAAAGTGTTAAAGTGCATTGCACTTTTTATTTGTGCATCGTGTGTTAAAAATGCATCTTGGTATGTATGATAGTATAGTAGTATCCATGGATTGCCCCTCTATTTTTATAAAAAAAAGTGGTAAAGTGCATTGCACTTTTTATTTGTGCATCGTGTGGTAAAAATGTATCTTCGTATGTACATATGATAGTATGCCATGGATTGCCCCTCCATTTTTATAAAAAAAGTGGTAAAGTGCATTGCACTTTTTATTTGTGCATCGTGTGGTAAAAATGCATCTTGGTATGTATGATAGTATACTAGTATCCATGGATTGCCTCTCTATTTTTCTAAAAAAAAAAGTCTTAAAGTGCATTGCACTTTTTATTTGTGCATCGTGTGGTAAAAATGCATCTTGGTTATGTACATATGATAGTATACTAGTATCCATGGATTGCCCGTCTATTTTTATAAAAAAAAGTGGTAAAGTACATCACTTTTTATTTGTGCATCGTGTGGTAAAAATGCATCTTGGTATGTATGATAGTATACTAGTATCCATTGACGGCCCATTTTTATAAAAAAAAGTGGTAATGTTTATTGTACTTTTTATTTGTGCATCGTGTGGTAAAAATGCATCTTGGTATGTATGATAGTATACCATGGGTTGCCCCTCTATTTTTGTAAAAAAAAGTGGTAAAGTGCATTGCACTTTTTATTTGTGCATCGTGTGGTAAACATGCATCTTGATATATATTAGTATCACAGAGTCTCTGAATTTCCCACAAAATCTTATACCTCGTTCTTAATTAAAAAAGTTGTGAAGTGCATTTAGTTGGAGATATTGCACTTTTTATTTGTGCATCGGTTGGCTGTCTTCGAAGCAGACGGGAATCATTTTGTTCACGAATGACCATTTCAAATTCAGCGTGGGCACAGATTCTCTGCTATTAATACTGTGAGCAATTTTTGAGTGAATAGAAGAAGCAGGTGAAAAATGCGACAGCCCGTGAATTTCGAGTATTCACTGGTAACGTAGAAATCAAAGAGGGCGCTGGACTTTTATGGTAAGGGGTTTCAAACCAGATTAGGATTATTTTGTGACATAAATTGTGCTTACGAAATCAATTCAATATTCACTGTCTTTCTGTTGCTTTTTAATATGATGGTAGTAGGCTTTGAAATCCTAAATTTACTATATAAGGCGGAGAGAATTCGAGAAAAAATCATTACGAAAAATATATCTGGATGAATGAGATGAGAAGCTCCGAAGAAAAGAAGAATTATAAGAAGATGGAATATTTTAAAAATGTAAGAAAATTATATTTGAAATAGTTAAAAGTTAATAAATATGATGGAAAATTTTATTTTATTTTTTATTTATAGTTTGCTGGATTTTTTCAAAGAAGAAAAGAAAATCAAGAACCAGATGAAATTGAAAAAAGAAAATTGAAATTAAACTTCAAATTTTGGAAAAAGCCTACTAAGCTAGAAGTAGTGTATGTTGTGAGTATTTTTATTTTAATAAATAAAGTATATAAAATATTTATTTTCTTTTTTTTTTCTTTTGAAGAATTCATTTTTTAGGGCAAGTTCTAGCGGTAGTAGCAGAATTTTTAGTATCAGAAGATGTAGTAGCATTAGAAGCAGGATTAGATGTAGTACTACTAGTAGAAGTAGTATTAGTAGGAGTGGAAGTAGAAGTACTTGTAGTAGTAGTATAAGTACTACTTCTACTAGAATTAGTGGTTTTTATAGTAGAAGCAGAAGTAGAACTAGATTTAGAAGTAGTAGAAGGGAAAGTAGTGGTAGCAGCAGGATACAAAGTAGTAGGAGAAGAAATAGAACTATGTATAGAAGTAGTAGTTGCATTAGCAGTAGAATCATAAGTAGTTGTAGTACTAGTACAACAATGATAAGTTGTAGTAGTTGTAGAGGCAAAAAAAATAGGAGTTCTAGAAGAAAAAGACTTAGTTTAAGAAGAAGTAGTTGTGAAAGCAGTAGTAGAAGTGAAATTATGAGTAGTAGAAGTGGAAGTTTAAGTAGCAGCAGTAGCTGGGGTACTATAAGTGGAAGTATAAGCAGTCAAAGTAAAAGTAGTTGTACTAGTGTTAGTGGTGGTGGAAGTAGAAGTAGAAGAAGTAGTATTAGTGATGGTAGAAATATGAGTAGAAGAAGTATTAGCAGTTATGGTGGAAGTTGTAATAATAGAAGTAGTTGTAGTAATAGAAGTATAAGTAATAGCTGGGGTACTATAAGTGGAAGTATAAGCAGTAAAAGTAAATGTAGTTGTACTAGTGTTAGCGGAGGTGGAAGTAAAAGTAGAAGTAGAAGAAGTAGTATTAGTGATGGTAGAAATATGAGTAGAAGAAGTATTAGCAGTTATGGTGGAAGTTGTAGTAATAGAAGTAGTAGTATTAGAAGATGTAGTAGCAGTAGAAGTATTAGTAGTGGTAGAAGCAGTTGTTTTAGTAGTGTAATTACAAGAATAAACTGTAATAATTGTAGAAGTACCTGCAGTAGTAGTAGTAGAAGTAAAAGTACTTCTTTTACTGGACTAAGTTTTATTATTAGAAAAATAAGAAGTATTTTTAGCAGCATCAGAAATAGATATAGTTCTAGTAGCAATAGAAGTAGAAGTAGTTCTTGCAGCATTAGAATTGGAAGTAGTAACAGTAGTAGTAGTAGGGATAGTGATAGTTTATGTAGAAGAAGTGAAAGTAGTTTAAGTAATAGTTGCAGTAGTAGCAGTAATAGTTGCAGTAGTAGAAGTAATAGTTCCAGTAGTAGAAGTAATAGTTCCAGTAGTAGAAGTAATAGTTGCAGTAGTAGAAGTAATAGTTGCAGTAGTAGAAGTAATAGTTGCAGTAGTAGAAGTAATATCAGTGATAAAATTAGAAGTAGTTCTAGTAATTGTAGCAGTAGTAGAATTACAAGTAGTTGTAGCAATAGTCACGGAGGTAGAACCAGAAGAAGTATTGGAATTATAAGTATTTTTAGTAATATTCGCAATAGGAGAAATGATAATGGAATTAGAAGTATATATAGTAATAGTATTTTTGGAAGTACTTTTACTACTACTACCACTTTGTAGGACATTAAGGTATAGGTGTAGTAGTTTTCTTTCATTAGGAGAAGTAGGTGATGAATTTGTAGAAGCAAAAACTTGTGCAAATCAAAAGAAGACAGTGACGGGAAATGTGATCTATTATTTGATTCAATGTGTTCATAAATGGTATGTAAATCTTTTCAAAAACATTTATACAAAAATATCTTATTTAAATATATTTTTACTTTCAGAAGTACCAATGTAGATGGGTGGTCGGTTCAAGAAAATTTCTAATCAATCTTTTTAAATAATTATTATTATTTTATACATTTTATTTTTTCCATTTTATATATGCATCTTATTATTATATATATTTAAATATTATTGTTATACTTATTTTTAGTTTAATTGGAAATAAATAAAAAGGCTTAATGCGGGAGTCTATTCTGAATAGAAATAATGTCGAATAGACTTGAGGCCTATTTCAAGATAATCTGTTTTTTTATTTCATAGGAATTTTTATTTATTAGGATTTCTATCAAATAACATATGACCAAGAGGCGACAGGAAATTTTATATTTATTATACAATAATTTTATTGTATTAGTCAATGTAAATTTAAAAATCAATAAAATCTAAAAAAAGCGAACTCGGCCGCCATGATCAAATGATGTAAGATTTATGTAAATTATTCTTTGCTTTTCATACTGTTTTCTTTTTTAGAACTTTCAACCTTTCAATATAAGCTACGATTGTCTTTTTGAGTTTGAATTTGAATTTCGTTTAGCCTTTTCGTATCTCATTCGCTGCACCACACAATCTACAAATTGTATTTATCATGGGAATGATTCTTGCGCAAACATAATGGATGTTAATTGTTTTTAACTGTGAAATCACGGTTGTACCCAGCCTAGTTCTGGCACAACGCTCTACTTTACAAGATCAAACTGCCGACTTTAGGCCACGCTCTAACTTTATGACCTGACTGACTCACTCACTTCCCTATGATAAAACTGAATTTAAAGTTTAAGAGTAAAATTCAAAGTTTGACATAAATGACATCTTAAAATATAACTAGATTCTTTTTCTTTCTTTCATCTGCAAATTTAGATACTCACTCCATTTGTCAAAAGCTGGTTCTCTGCGACGATTCCAACGCTCCTTCAGGGCATATTTCAACATCTTATCGGATGCATCTACAGACACCACTTCAAAGCCCTCCTCTAGTAGCATAATTGAATCAACTCTGAAATAGTTGACAGTTAGTTTTTAAATCTTGTTTAAACCATCAAACAGAATAACCCCGTTCCACAGGCAACATCCAATAATCGTCTGCATCCTTTTGATTTTAATAAATCAATTAAAAAATGCTTGTAATTATCGGTACGAGAACGTTTGTCTCCAATAAAAATCTCCCAGACTTTAGCCGCTTTACCATCAGCATACTGATCGCGTACTCCTTCAGCAGAGATACCGTGAGAACGAGCTACAAAAACACTATCGGCAGTGGCTGACATCCTTAATGTTTGACTACTTTAAATTGACTAAGCTAATATGAATAAAAATAATCTTCGATTTCGCGACCTCAACATTAGCGAGGTATTCTTATCTTATTATTTCTAATAACAGAATAGATTTGTTAACCTTTAGATGTTAGATTTGTTATTCTGACGAAATTTCACATCTAATGAAAGAAGAAAGCTTTGCAAGAGGCAAACACCAGTGTAAACGGAATACGGAAGCTAAGCTTTTTCACTATTTGTTATTATAAAAAATTGAAGGGTAATAACTTCTCAAGACTAATGACGTATGCTTGCGTCGTATATGTAGGCACCTTTTAAAAAGATGATTTGCGTTTTTAATGTTCAATTCAGAGTGAAGACTATATAGAGAGCATGTTTTTGCGTCTTTTCCTTGCAATATAGGCACTATGGGGCAAGTTTTGCATTTGAAAAAATTGAACTCGAGATTTTGATTAGACTTCACAATAAGGTAGGACGTAAGCAGTAATCTCCTAATTCTGTCTGTCTGTTGGACTACAGACGTTGAAAATCTTCAAAACACTCTTGGTAGTATTCGGAAAAAAATACGACATGTGGTTCTAGGAGGACGGCGCACAGTGGTAAAAATGGCATATTTAGGTGGACATTTGGTTCAAATTTTATGTTAATCAATAGACTAACTGGGCTTCATATTGTTATAAGGAATGATTGACAACTATGAAACCACACCTTTTTTTTTTTTGAGACAGTATAACTTGTAGAACAGCGGTCTTTAATTAGCCATTGGTGAAAAACCAACAATGAAACAAGTTACAATAAAATTCAGTTTGGTGCTATTTTTTTTTTTTTTTTTTTTTGAAAAGTGTTGGAAATGGTAAGTACCGTATATCTCTATAATATTGCATTTGAGTTTTATATAAACTATTCTTAATTAGCTTAGCAGCTCGATTTGCTTAGCTTTATCTTTAAAAAAAAGTTTACTAAGCTGCAACTTTTTTTTTCCACCTAGTTCCGCGTTCCGGTTTTCGCTGTCCGACAGCTTAATGTGTAAAGATAAAATATTGATTGCATTTTCAACCATATACAACCATATGCAATAGATAGGGCGAATTTTGTTCAGAAAATGACGTTCTCAAGAAAGGAACTTTATGATGTCTGGGTGGAACAATCAGCTAAAAATAAGGATTATGCTGTACGTTAATATGTGAGTGACCAATCTGTTATAAAAGGTATCAATGATGAGCGTGAAAAAGAACTTTTAATAAATTCGGTGAAAATGTTCTTAAATAAACTGCGTGAAAAATGGGTCGTATTTTTTTTGGTTCGTAAGTATGAAAGAAATCTTCCGTTATTATTATTATTATTATTTATTTATTAAATTAAAAAGATTAACAATAGATACAAAAAGATAAAATCTTTGAGCAGTATCCTAGTTTGACTTAACAAGTTTTGATATATAAAACAAAATAAAATTAAATATAAAACATAAAGTTATTAAATGTACATTATTAAGAGAATCTTACAAGAATTACACGAATTATTTAAATAATTATTTTAACTAATTAAGAAAAAAAGGAGCAAAAGCTTTACAAACAAAATATTACAAATAACATTATAATACAAAAATAAATAATATAATACATTTAATTCGCCAAGTGGGAGAGAAGCTTTGACCAAAAGTTTGATACATTGACAATATTCTGTAAATCAATTGGGAGAGTATTCCACTCTCTAATAACTGAAACATAGAAAGACCGCTCTGCAGTTGTGTATGAGAAACGCGGTACAATGAGCTTAATGCCTCTGCAAGACTGTGCAAATTGCAGTGTATCTTTAAGATATTCTGGACATCTGCCATGGATAATATTATGAAGTCTTAAAATATTTCTAAATTTATAATATTCATCAAAAGTAATTCCCAAAATAGATCGATTAAGCTGAGAAACACTGACATACCTAGGTTTATTATAAATAAAACGCAAGCAATCGTTGAATGCAACATTTAACTTACGCTTACATTCATAGTCCAAGCATGGGTAAACTGAACAGTTAAATATAAAAAATGGCATTAAAAGGGCTTTGACTAAACGAAGCTTCATTAAAGGTGAAAGTAATTGAGCAGAGTATCTCAGTCCACGAAGACCTGCATATATTTTTCTAATAGTAACAGAGATTGCATCACAACAACTAAGTCGGCTATTTAACGTGAAGCCTAAATATGTAACCTTGTCTAAGTAAGGAATTATTTCTCCATTGAGAATAATTGGTGGGAAATCAACCGAATTAATTTCATTTCGGGAACAAATCATAGCAATCGTTTTTGAAGGGTTAAGTCTAAGTTTATTGTCACAAGCCCACAGTTGAATTCGTTTTAAATCTTCATTAGTTCGAACCACAGCGTCTTCCATCAATCCAAGTGGACGATTAATGTAAATTATAACATCATCTGCGTACATATGAACTGAACAGTCTTCAACAACATCAGGAAGATCATTGATAAAGAGTGAAAATAGAAGTGGCCCTAAAACGGAACCCTGTGGTACTCCTGTATTTACAAAAAAGGGGGAAGAGATACCGCTTTCAACTTCTACCGATTGAACTCTGTTTTTCAAATAATTACATAGTAAACGAAGAGATGTATTCGAGAACTTGAAGATTTGTTGAAGCTTAGAAACAAGAATAGAGTGATCAATACAATCGAAAGCCTTTGAGAAGTCCAACAGCACCAACAAACCAATTTTGTCAGCATCCAAGGCAAATCGAAGATCAGAGGTGACTTTCATAACTGCTGACTCACAACTATGTAAATTCCTAAAACCCGACTGCCATTTAGAGAGCTTTTGGTGGATGTTAAGAAAGCCTATCATTTGGTTGTACATGAGTTTCTCAAAAACTTTCGAAAAATATGATAGAACGCTAATGGGTCTGAAATCAGCTGGAATACTTGGGTTTGTCTTTTTGGGTATTGGAACTATTTTTGCTGCTTTCCAAACTATAGGAAATTGGGAGGAATATAAACAAAAATTGAAAATATGAACCAATATGGGAAGAATAATTGGCAAAATGAGTTTGATAAACTTTGGTGAAATATTATCACAGCCAACAGCATTTGACTTAATTGAACGAATTGCATGAATAACATCATACTCGTTGACACATTCAAACGAAAAAGTCTCAAGATTGTCATTATTCAAAATATTATCAAAATCATCAAAACTAACTGGATTAAATACTTGAGGTGCATAAAATGTACACATATCTTCGGCACTTAGTTGACATTTCTGCGACTTAGTGTCTTTACAAACTCCAGCCGCTTTAAGATTATTCCATAAGACTTTGGTGTCAAGCTTTGGGTTCAATTTTTCAACTAAATACGTTCTTTTAGATGATCGAATAACACAAGATACCTTATTTCGAGCAGTATGATATTGCCTTTTATTATATTCCGTGGGATTTCTTTTAAATCTTCGAAAAAAACGCTCTCTTTCTCTTATTAAATTTTTAATTTCAAGGTTGTACCACGGACAATTAGATGTTCTATTTCGCCACTCTCTAATAGGAACAAAGTTATCAAACAACTGGCAAATACAATTATTTAGAATTGAAATTTTATTATCAATGTTTGGTGTTAGACAAATGTCTTGCCAGTTAACATTACAAGCTGCAACTTCTAACTCAATTAGGTTAATGTTCTGAAAAGATCTGTAAGTTGAAACTGAATCCCTTGCATCCAATGAATCATTCCCATTAAATTGTACAGAACAGCAGATGATGTCATGTATGAACTCACAAGTAGGTCTTAACTGATCATTTCCCAAAATACGACGCTTAGAGTTTGTCAAAAACAGATCAATAAGAGAAGGATTATTCGTGGACTGGAAACAGGTTGGCCACTGTGTGTTAATAAAAGATAGATTTAATTTATCACAAAAAAATTGAATTCTTCTTGAATAATAGTTGTTAACTAGAATATTAACATTAAAGTCACCACCTAACAACACAGAGTTATACGAAGGACTAAGTTTGCTTATAATTTCTTCAAGTTCTTTGAGATCTTCCTCTCTAAAGTTGGAAGGTGGACAGTAGCAGACAACCATTAAAAGTTTTTCTATTCCATTTGTTATTTCAACACAAAGAAACTCTATATGTGTGGATATTGACGCATACACACTTTTGGCTAACAAAGTATTTCTAACATACATACACACACCACCATGAATTCTGCCAACCCTGTCGTTTCTAAACAAAAAAAAACCTGGAAAATTTACTAACTGGGAAGAGATATTATCATTCAGCCAGGATTCAGATATCATAATAATATCCATTTTAGATGTACAAAACATTTGATATAAAACGGTGTACTTAGAACGAAGGCTTCCTGCATTAACATGACAAACGTTAAGCCCATTATGCGCACCACAGAAAACATTGAGAACAGATCTTACGATGTCAGGGTCACATTCAGAAACCATTAAATATCAAAAACTAAAAAATATACAAATATGAAAAAGCTGCTCTCGCTATTAGATTAAATTAAAAATTGAATAAAAAGTAATAATATTTAAAAAATATGTGAATGAATCGAATTTAATTCAAGGCTTGAGCAAATTAATAAATTAAATTAATAAATTAGGCTTCGCAAAAAAAAGAAAAAAAAACAATATTTCATAACATTAAAAATAAATATACATTAATGTTCAACAAGAAAAAAGAAAATATAATTTTAACTAGGTACTGCTCACTAGATAATACATCAAAACAAAACGTTCTGCTCTTTCAATCAAATGTAGTCCTTTCTTCTCGCAATTATGAGCACTTGCTGGTATTGAATATAACTCAACCGTTTCCCTTATATAAACCGAAAACTATTAAAAACTTACTTGAAATGACAAATATTTTTTTAAACCTTCAATGATTCCAGTTATAACGAATGATAAGTCAATGATTCTCTAAAAAACGAGGGGTTGTGTTTTCTTTCCAATCTGTGTTATTGTTTACTTTTATTTCCTTTAAAAGTCTTCATTGTCATAATCCTTACCGGTATGAAATAATACAGGGATAACTCAAATGCTGTTTTCTTAGGCCAGTTGAATTTGTTTTAAGCGATACAATTTAAAAAAAAAATTCTAGTTTTAAGATAGTTCTAAGTTTTGAATTTAATAAAAATTAATTTATGAAAAAAAATCAAAAAAAAAACGTAGTTTTTATGAAAAGCTTTTTAAGTTAACAAAAATTATTATTTTTTTTGTGGACATTTTCAGTTTTTTGGTGTACATAAACATTAAACATATAAAAACGTGTGTTGGAAAATTACTTTTTTTTATTTGAGCTGATAAGGAGAGTACTCGATTTTTAGAAAGAACAAAAATTGGAATAAAAATAATGAGAACACAATTTTTTTAGTTAAATTATTTATATTAAGTATTTGATCTTTTCATCACGATATTTAGCCTTAATCCTGTTTGGAACCTTTGATTTCTCTAAAATGACGACTCTATTTGAAACTAAAAACAAACAAATAAAACTCGACTGTTTTAGTTGCAAATAATAATTAAAAAAAAAAATATTTTTTAGAAAGTTGTATTTCAACACAATATTCTAAAATGAGTTGTGAACCATTTTTTTCAAAACTTAGCAATTAAATATATGAATATTTTACCTTCATTTTACAAAAAAAATTGTCAAAATATCTCAACTCGTTCAAAAGTTATGAGCCCATGTCCACCTAAATATGCCATGTTTACCACTGTGCGGCGGCGCTACTTGTTACACATTGAACATCACGTTTGAAATTCTTCATGCACGATTTAAGCACAAAGTTATTTCTCGCAAAGGTGATGTGAATTGGCAACCAAGGTCATGCGATTTGACCCCGATAGACTTTTTCTTGTAAGGTTTTCTGAAGTCGTAGGTCTATGTGAATAATAAATAAACTACAATCGACCGATGCCCTTAAGGTAAACATAGGCTAATCGCTTAAGTTCAGCCGAATCTTTACGGAAGAGTCATTGAAAATTGAACCACTCATATCTTAAGAAGCCCAGACAGGTATTTGAACGATTTCATATATTCCATACATAATGGCAAACATGGGCCTTTTAAGTAAAAAAGAATTTTGTTAATATACCTCACACTGAGCTTGTTAAATTCTATTTTAACATTTACCAGTCCTTATGGAAGAACCCCTTTAATAAATAATAAAGACTTTTCAAATATATTGTGTCTATTAGTTTTTTATTAATGAAAAATATGTTGCATGTCTTTAAGCACACTTAATTTTCTTTTGATGTACCATAAACATTATTTTTAAGTTGAGTTAAAGTTTAAATTTTGTTTATTTTTAGCAACAACAAGAAGTAAACACACATGGTGTTACACATGGAGTTTGAAAAGTTGGAACACAATTAGTTCCATAGCAATCGTTTCCATAACCAGCGTATGTACCATAGTATCCAGGATATCCACCATATAACCCGGAATATCCACCATATAACCCGGAATATCCATTACCATACCCATATCCACTCGAACCATATCTTAATCCGGACTATCCATTACCATACCCATATCCAATCGAACCATATCCACTCGACGCAGATCTACTGTATGAGGAGCGATAAATCTAAGAAGGGAAAAACAAAGAATTCTTTTCAACGGTTGTATCTATTACTTTATACCATTTTTCTGACCAAAATTATGGCAGTTTGTCACTCGCGTAATAAAAAAATTAGAACTTACAACATTTGAATTTCCAAAGTCAAAACAACCGACAGAGAACAAAATTAAAGCGAACAAAACCCAAGAATTGCTGAACATATTTAGGTGAACTGGGATGATTTCCGTCAATAGTTAAGGACTGTCGAATAAAAACTGCTTCAAAAAGGGATGCTAATGTTCTATTTAAGTAATTAGACTTGTTTTGAAAAACAAGTTCTGATTAATCAATATACCTTCCTATGATTATGTTTAGGTAAGTCTTATAATCAGGTTGCTTATCAGATTTTACATTTTACATAGCTAAACAAATGCAACTGAATAGCTTAAAGGTTTAGTCTAAGATCATATCAGTTATGTAAAGCAATGTTATATTACAATAATGGAGTAGAGATTCAAGGTTAATAGATAGGTCAGGTAATCAGCTCATATTTTCATATAATAATTTCATATTATATGTACATATATGTGGAGAACTAAGGTAGATAACGAAATATGAAAGCATCATTCTGGAATCCGGATTTCGTTTTCGAATTTTTCGATGGGAGATTAAAAGGCTTTTCCGCTTAGAAAGTAGTCTTTCGGTGTTTATTCAAATAAAGAATTTTTCAGAATAAATTTGGACTTAAAATTGAAATTGAAAACAAAAATCAAGTCCCAGCCATTCATGTGTGCACTTCAGAAAGAAATGAAGGGGAATTACAATACGGCTAAGATGAGAAGCATTTTTCACGGGAAGAGATACTTTTGGATTGAACATCCTCGCAAGAGCTACCACCCATAAAAAGACAATAAATTGAATCGAGCCCAGATTGCTGGCGTGGTGACAACAGAGGGGTATGATAGTTTTCTCACATATATTTTCCACATGATGGGCTTCTCACGTGATATTTTTCTCGATTAAACTTTTTCGAAGGTTTAAGATTCCCTAAATTCGAGTCTACTCTCACATTTTTTCCAACAGGTCAACGAATCAAAAATTCGAAGTTATCTTTTAATAAAAAGAGTTGAAGTTTCTTCCATACGTAAATATGTATAGCTCTGTAGTACCTATGAATCAAATTAAAACAAATAAAGACATTTCATAAGAACTAGTTTTTATTGGTACAAAATTTGTTCTTAAAGCAAAATAAATTTTCTTTCAATTTTATCCTTAAGTTTATCTTTATTCTAGATTCTTCTTAACAACAACGAGAATTAAACACACAAAGTGTCAAACAATGAGTTTGACATATATTTTAACACAATTACTGCCGTAACAATTGTTTTCATATACACCACCGTCTACACCATTATATCCAGGATATCCATAATATCCAGGATAACCCAGATACCCAGGATAACCAGGATATCCACCATATAAATCGGGGAATCCATATCTATTCAAATCATATCCCCTATATGCATAAGGACGGATCTAAAACAAAATACAAAAATCTGAGTAAAAACAATAGAAATTATTATAATTTTGTTAACAATAACACTTTTCGGAATATGATACAATGAAAAAGTGATTTTGACATTTAGTTGGTCCAATTGAAACTGTAGAAATTCGTAAAAATGAATGGACAGACCGAGTTATGCCAAAATTAAAGAACTGATAAGTCGTCAAAATGTCTTATGACTTTAACGAGTGACTATTCCAAATTTTGCCAACATTTGCGTCACAAAAATCTGACAAATGTTTATCATCGGGTAAATATTATGCTAATACCATTTCCAAAATTATAACTAAACCGCGACGACGCGAGTAACGGTCTTGGTTAGTAACAAACACAAATATCTGTCTTCACAGACACTTAAGTATCACTTACAACATTTGAAGTTCCAAAATCAAAGCAACCGACACAGAGCAATATTAACATGTAAAAACCCCAAACTTTGCTAAACATATTTAGGAATGAATATGAAAGCCGTTTTAAGTTAAGTTATAGTCGAAGTCGAATATAAACTGCATATATTCAAAAAGATTATTTAAATAATAAGCCCCGCTTTGGAGTGCAATCAAAAACGTTGCATTAGTGCTGATCGTTATGCTTAGGTAAGCTTTGATCAGATTAGACATGACTACATTTCATTAAAACAAATCAAAATAAAATACGTACAGTTTAAGCTCATAAGTATATCAGCAAAATTTGACTAATGATTCGAGCTTAACAAATAGGTCAGAAGGTAATCAGCTCAACGTATGTATAATTTCTTATAAGAATGTATAATGTACATATTTATATGTGCACATGAAGTTACATTCCTAGATAACGAACAAAAATAGCATTTTAAATAGGTATAGGCAAGGCAGGCACAGTATAGAATTGATTGTAGCAAAGTTATTTCAAATTTCTGTATAAGCTTATGTACAAATTTTATACTTATAAGACTTGTTAAATTATTTTTTTTCCCAAAAATTGTCATATTCTTATTGTATTCTGTATTTCACATTATTTTCATATTTTTTACTTTTAAATACTCGGTCCATCTAGAATCAAAAGAGCAAGTTCTTGCAATCATGTCTTGCATTTTATTTTATGAGGTTTCGTTCAGAAATCGTCTAGGTAATTATGTACTACAAATCTTATATTTGACCTTATACTATATGAGGGGTACAGGAGGAAAACGGATTACGTCCATTTTTTTCTCAAAATTCAACAAATGATGGCAATTTATATTACATTGTGAGTACTACAGTGAACTTCCTCTTTACGGACACCCCTCTTAAGTGGACATGTTCGTTAAGCGGACAAGATGTAGTGTATGTAAAGGATGAAAAAGGAACTCAATTTTGTTTTTCTCTTAATTAGACGGTTCTATTTAGCCGATATGGACAGTATTTTCACAACTAGTCCCTTAAACGGACGAATATGATTTTTTTCTTTTCATTACTTCTTATTTTCGCTTCTGTGCGAAAATTGTATACATATACATTATGAATTTGAGTGTTACATAACATGCTTAAAGAAGTTGAACCATTGGTTGTGATTGGGATATCCGCAAGCACACGCTGCTTCAAAAACATTCCGAAAGCAAATCTACCAATGAAGTGGTTTTCTAATAAGCGAGCTTGAAGTACAACTTTTTTAATGACGGAATGGTTAAACAGCTTTAACGCTGAAATGAGAAAACTTCGCAGAAAGATTTTACATTTTCTGAGCAATGCAACTTCACATCCTCATCTTACTTAAAGTAATATTACTTGAATATTCTTCTTAGTATACACCACATCTGTTCGTGAGCCCTTGGACCAGGTCATCATCAAACATCTTAAAGCTTTTTAGCTCGTTGCTAATGCAGAAGAGCTTTATTTCGCAATTAATGTGCTAGATGCCATTAATTGGGCTACAGCAGCCTGGAATAAAATTTCTCAAAAAAACAATAACAAACTGTTTCAAGAAATCTGGTTCTCTACGCAATCAAACCATCCAAACAAAGGAGTTTACCTCGCAGGACGTCATACCATTAATTTGTTTTCAAACAAAATTTTCAGAAAAATCGGTTGCGGTCAAGTCGATTACTTAGAGTTTGCGGCATATGATAACGATGTTCGAACAGATGAAGGATGGAATGAGAACATGGCCGAAGACGATCAGAGTTATTTACTAGGGTCAATGACGAGGACAAATATGCTTCGGAAATAAAAATTGATTCATACCTACTCCTAAAAGAAGGCATTGAACGCTTGTGCAAATTTGCTTTGAAACTGACATCTGTTCTTCGATCTCATTTTGAATCAGTATAGGTACATAGTAAGGAGTTGTAATCTCCGTCAATGCCTTACAGTGGAAGAACTACTTAATTCCTTAATTAAACCTGTACGGAATAATGGCACAAATCCATACTATATGGACTTGTGTCGATTTTCCATATGCAATTTTGCATAGTACTATACTACGAAAAACAGTATACCTATGATTTTTTAAACAAATTGACCATGTTCTAACATCAGAAACCAACCACAATCGCCAGTTGAAGTTTATCTGCTTTAACGTACATGATGTGACTAGTCTGACAAGTTCAAGAGCTATATTGTAGAGCTACGATGAATCTCTCGCTAAAAAGGGAGGAAATTGAATTAGTTTGATGCTTTCATTCTCTTTTTTCAAAATTTCGCCAATGAAAATCAAAGATCTTGCAATTTTGTTTCTCGTTTGCAGGCCAAAATAAACATTTTATGGTGATCGGATTTCTCCACTTTCTAGTCACGAGAAAAAATCGTTTTAATTCAGTTAAAGTCATATTTCCGAAAGGAGAATATTCATACTTAAAATGTGATCTAGATATAAGGCCGGGTAATCAAAAAACTTTCAAGAAAACACTAAAGGACTGGAGAAACGAATTGAAGAGAAACCGTACCAATCCTAATCCATTTGAAGTAATCTACTATGATGAAAATTTTGATCTTCAAAGTTGGAGTGAGTTCTTAGCACACCTTTTTGGTTCCAAAGAGCTCATTTGCAACTCGACTAATTAGAGTGCTCAAGATTTGTCAAGAGGATACCAACATGGTTTTCCATAAATCGATTTTTAAGGGCATATACAACAATGAAAAAAAGTTCCAAGGGGAAGGAAGAAACAGGAACACCAGGTGCCATTAAAAAGACTCTACAATGTTCGAGTTCCCCTTAAAAATTCAAAGTAGAAAGATTTATAATATCTTATTTAATTCTTTGAGAAACAAGAGTCCTAGAATTTTTAAGAAAATTTAACTGCCGTCGATAAGAACTAAGAAAATGATATATATATGTAGGTATTACAAAAATGTTTTTTTGATTAATTCATTTTCTTTTGAATTTAGCCCGTATTAGGAAGTTAACTTATTTTTTCATTTTTCTCGGGAACAATCTGAGTGGTCTTAAGCCGTTTTTCCTCTGGACCTTTTATAAATATATTTATAACATAAAGTTAGACTTACCGAAGTGTTGAAATGATATGTGTAGGTAGGTATACGTATTTAAAATTTACATTTTACTAAAATTATTTACTTGAAACCCACAGCGTTTTCTAAAAAAGAAAGAATTACATTATAAAATCGATTTTGAATAACAATATTAATCAAAAAAATATTTAAACAAAATGACGAATTTAACGGTTTTCGGTTCATACTGAACGAAAAGTAGACGAACAAACCCCCCATCACAAGAAACGAATCCAATGCAAAAAAAAAAAACACAATTTAATTTAGCAAAAAACAACAGTTTTTTTCGACACGAAAACGATAAAACTTTTTGGAAATATATTCTACACGCACTGAACAAGAATAATATCAACAATTGAAGACCGAAAATTAATATATTTTTACCGAAAATTTAATTTTATTTCAGACCGAACGCACTAACTTTCAATTTCTCTTCAAAGTTCAAACTAAACTAGATAACTAGAATGTAGAATTTGAGGCGAATGTGGAGTTAACACAATTGATGCGATAAAACACGGCGAATTCGGTGTTGAGCGATGACATATTGACTTTGTTGAAATTTGAAAAGTGCATGCTGTGAACAAACAGGTTGATTAGAATTTTGCGAAATGTTTTCGTTGGCGTGGGTGGATGAATGGTGGAATGGGAAAAAGGTTGACTGCGATTCTGATCCTGGGGAGTCGAAGTGTTCTCATAGAAAAATGATACAAGAGAGTGATGTCGTTTTCTATTCTTTTTTTGAGTTTATTCGGGTTTTTCTTTTTTGATTCCAATGGAACATGCAAATTCGTCGACACCAAATAAATGGTTTCTTCACGAGTTTATTTCTTTGACAAGTTGTTCGATATGTATATACATACATATATTTTGTATTTATTGATGTACACATGTATGCTGAATTTACGCAAGCAGGAAAAATTCTTCAAAAACATCAAAGTAATTCAAACAGTGAATAATTGCCTTTTGTGAGGTTTTTGGAGTGTAAGTAGAAATGCTAGGAAGGTCCAAAATAAGACGAAATAAGTTTTAATTTTAATAGATACGGTGAACTTAGTGCGTAGATTCATTTATTGACGCTTATTTTGAGTTGAAATAGAATTTGTAATCGGAAAATATTTTCCACTTGCGAAAATTGATTAATGTGAAGCTTTTTTGTTATAAGAAAAAAAGAGTGATTTTAATGCTTTCAAGTGACATTTGGAAAGAAAAATTCTTTTATAGTCAAAATATACATTGTCATCCAACTGTCAAGACATAAACTGTCAAATTCCGTCAAAGGATTCCTACGATGTTGATGGATTAAAAAACATAAATACATTCGCTGTTTTATGTATCGTGCTCGTTCAATTCACTTTTTTTCAGTTTGGCTTACATCCGCGATCGGTTCGCAGAAAATATTAATTTTCTCGACGTATTTTATTGGGAAACATTCGGTCTGAAGTATTTGTTATAATTATTTTTGAAAGTTTGTAGATCTTTTAATGAAACGTTTGATTTGTGAAAATTATAATTTTCTTACGAAATAAAATTCAATCTCTACTTATTGACTTCACATTGCTCAGTTGTCACATTAGTGGTTTGTTTCAATTCTGTTTCGTCGTGTTTTTTTGGAAAATGATTGAGTAACAACATTTTTAACAAATATTTTCTCGATTCTTTATTCCGAAATCCATATAATTATGTATGTAAGTACATACTCGATTTTTTTAAACTTGATAACCAACAGTTTTTAAACACTATTCAAAAGAAGTGAATAAAAATTGTTTCTCTATAGAAAAATACTGATATAAAAATACCGTTTAAGAAATCTAAATTTTCTCTAAAACGGGTCAACAAATTTGATTCATTTGTTGTCTGTATCGCTTGTATTATAAAATCATTCAATAGAGGGTCATTTAATATAAAGAAATTATTAACAGTAATTTTTTGATGTTTTTATTTTCTTAAAAATAGTTTACTTGTATAAAATACGCTAATACACAGTACAGTTTTTATACCCTCATAAATTCATATCTATTTAACAAATCACACAGTAATTCCTTTTTAAGTTCAAACTACTTAAAGAAGTTGTTTTAGATAGTTATAAAAATAATTTCAAGCTTCTGAACATTTTTCAACATAATTACTCGTATATATGTATAGAACATTTTTAAAATTTGATCCAATTGTGCCCTTTATTTTTCTCTATAAAACCTCAAGAACGAATTGCCAAAATAATGTCCTTTTTCGGACATTTTTGTCATAACTTTCAATGAACAAAGAATCTGAGTTGGTTCAGTTCTGGTTGATTTTTAGTTGAAGAATATTAAACAGAAAATTTGTAGTTTACACGTACAATAAAGCTTATGTTACCAAATGTAAATGGCAGAATGGTCAAAGGTAATAATTATAGGCGTATTCGGTGTAATCTTGTATTCATTATTTTGCTATGAATTTCCATACAAAAGTTTGAGCTGTCAACAAATCTCTTATCAATTATAATTTCGGTATACGGTATGCTAAAATCTGTTAAAAGATCTGCGAAGAAATTTGTTCTGAACTGTCAAACGTTTGAACTCAGAACAAAAAAATGTAAATAAAATGCATGCATGACTGAGTCGCACGAATTTGCTCTTAGGTAAATTTCAAAAATGAATGTTATTGGAGAAAAACTGTTCATAAGCATAAAATAAATTTTTCAAATGACTACAACAATTTCTGTAGTAGTTGGAGCTAGAAACAGGATGCCATGTGGTTCAAGCAAATATTTGTTTTTGCAAGAACAAAAAATATAAGTCGTTGCAGTGGTTTCTTAAAAAAATAAGCTTTTATATAAAAAAAAAATTAAAACATTTTTAAGAAAAAAATTTAGCACGCCAACTAAAAGCTTTTATTACTGTACGAATGAAAAATACAATTTAAAAAAAAACCGAGTAGTTTTTGAAATATCGAATTTTCCACAAAAAAAAAAATAGATTTTTTTTTCAAAAATTCAAAAAATATTTTTTTTTAAGTTTTGAAATGCAATGTTTTTCAAACTTTAAAGAAGCTTCTCTATGAAAATTTTCATTAAATGCGTTATGCCGATAATTAGAAAATCAAAATTTAGAAAAATGGTTCTATGGTATGTGCAGTCAATAATATCTTAATTTAAAATGTTTTCTTATTAAAATATACATAGATCGTAAAAATTAATTGAAAGAAAACAATTTTATCAAAATTCTCAAGGTAATATCAACTTATATCAAAATCTTGAGTTTATTTATTTAGGCTTCATGATTATTTTTCTATATTTTTCTATATTTTTTAAGAATGTTTTTATTTTTACGAAGAGTTTCTCAGAAAATACGAAATTCTTGATGAGCTTTAACAAAATATTCTAATTTATTCTCTCCCATAACCACGTGAGAATGCCCTGTATCAAATTTGAAGGAAATCCGTCTATATTCTATATTTATTTATGTTTTTGCTGGAATTATATTGCACGAACGGAATCACAACACGTGAAGGTATCAATTTTTCGGATCACATCATATTGTTCAATTTGATTATCTCCGATGTTACTAGACGAAATTGACTTGATTATAATAAAAATCGACGACGGTATATTTTAATTCTGCATCAATGCGAAACTCACCATACATTTTCAATGTCATTATCAACGTTCTTTCAACCATCACTCAGCCACCCACAGCAAACAAAAACATTTCTCCAAATTCTAATCAACCTACAGGTTAATTCCAACCAATTCAAAATGTTACCTTCTTACAACATCGAATTCGCCGTGTCTCATAGTATTATAATGTAAACATGCCCTTATTGTTCGCCTCGAATTCTTGTTAGTTCTAGTAGAGCTGTGTAAATCGTTCATTTCAAATGATCGAATCGTTCAACAATCGATTACGAAAATGATCCGATCTTTTCAACCAATCGATCATTCGATCATTTTCATTTCACTGAAATGATTCAATACTGTTCCTATTCGATATTAATTTCGATTTCGATGATAAGATTGACTTGTGGCTTTGATAGTTCTCACAAAATACTCTATGATGAGGCTAGATACTTCATGGATTAAAAAGTGTCAAAAAATTCAAGAAAAAGAGATTTTATTTGTTGCTTCGGAAAAGAGCAATTTTAGGGCTTTCGGCTAACATTTGGTACGAAATATACTTTGTACGTCATAACTGAATTCGTCCTCTATTCGTCAAGTCATAAATTGTCAAACTCCATCAAAGGATGGCTACGATGTCAATGGATTAAAAAACGTCTAAAAATGCCAAAAAATGAGATTTTATTTGTTGCTCCGGAAAAGTGCAATTTTAGGGCTTTCGGCTGACATTTTGTACGAAATATACCTTGTACATCATAACTGAATTCGTCCTCTATTCGTCAAGTCATAAACTGTCAAATTCCATCAAAGGATGGCTACGATGCCGATGGATTAAGAAACGTCCAAAAATCCACATTAAACATACCGGATCCTGATACATCAAATAACATCAGTTCAACCCAACAATTGTTTTTCCGGCTTACAACATCAACGACCAACCCGATCAATCATGTTGTTCAATGCCGAGTTCATCCCAGAAGTTCCAGTCCACCGTCCGTTTGGCGTTCATAATCCACGTTGATTGAATCGGAAGAAATGGAATCAAGTAAATCATGATTAATCGAGTCAACTGATATCGAAAATCGAGACTCATTGAAATGATTGAGATTGAAATAGAAAATCGAGAATCCAGAATCGAGAATCATGTAAATGATTGAGATTGAGATCGATTAAAATGATTGATTTCGATCATCAATACTTTTCGATGATCGGATCAAAAAAATCGAATCGATCCCGATTGACACAGCTCTAAGTTCTAGTTGTGAAGAATGCTTAAAATGTGTTCTCTTCTGCAATCGGTCATTAATAAAATTAGTTTTCTGTGAAAATATTTTAATCTTCAATCTTCAATTGTTGATAATTTTTTTATTTAGTGTGTGTAGAATATTTTTCCAAAAAGTTTTATTGATTTTGGTTGAAAAAAAAACCCAGATTTTTGCAAAATTAAATTGTGAGTGGTTTTCGTTTTTTTTTTTCCTTTCGATTGGTCTCTTGTGATGGATGGTGGTTGCGGAATTTTTTCGATCAGTATAATGAACCGGAAACCGTTAAATTCGGCATATTTTTTGAATATATCCTTGAAGGTGTTTATTCAAAATCAGTTTCATAATGAAAATAACGATGTTACACGTTCAACTCTCAAAATTTGTTGTCGAGATTTTGGTAAAAAAAAAATCATGTAGATAGATACCTATTTATTTATTATTATACCTACCTATATGTTTATCCTGTTTTTTTTTTTGTTTTTTTTTTTCAGATACCTACCTATAGAAATGATAGCCGGTCTTAAAACATTGCAAAACTAGAGAATTAAGGATGTTCAAAACCTTTAAATTGTAGATAGCAATGAATTTATGTTATCAGATCAACATTGTGGTAAGTCTAAATTTACTAAATAGATAAAGATTTAAATTTTAAGCTTCATACCGATCATACCTATATAAATTTTTGCTTCAATTAATCTTATTTGTTTTCATTCAATCGAATAATTGTAATAATAAGAATGATTAGGTCAGCACTCAGTTCTCAGTCATTAGTTAGGACGTTAGGTTATTAAGAAAGAGTGCTATCAAACGGTTTTTTATTTTTTATTTTGTTCCTCAATAATACCTACTAAAAGAATTGCGTTTTTTTCGTTCGCTTAAAAAGGCCCATCAGTTTTTACTTGCGATACAGGTACAATAGGACAAGTTTTAAGTTTTGAAAAAACAAAAAAAAAAATCGAATTTAAAATTTTGATTAAAGTTGAATTTACGATGACAGAGAACATAAAATACTATTTCCAGCAATTCCGACGGTCTGTCTGTATGTCTGTACCTCGACCTTCGGCCTAAACCGCTGAAGTGATTTTGTTCAAACTTGGTAGGTACCTAGGTGCTTATGTACCACGGTTGAAACTTACATCATTTATTAAAGCCTTGAATCAAAAGAGTAAGTAACGAACGTGCGACCCAGTCGTGCATTTACTCTCATTGAAATTGAGATACCTACCTATACATATTGTAGCAAGTACCTAGACCTACCTACTTTATCCGACCAGGATAAAGGCCAACCTTACATCCTTTGATTTTTTTGTTGAAAATTTATTATCAAAGGTACTACGCCAACAAATTAACTCATTTGCTCCTCCGAGCTCACCCCACGAAAACAAAGCATACAAAAGCCGACAAAACACAACACAACACAAGACAAAAAATTATTAACCAAATATGAAAAATGATACATAATGTACCTACGTATGTAATTAGCACTCAACCTAAGGTATACCTACCCCACATACCTACATCTTATGTTCTTTAATTTAACAAACATAAATTCAAATAAATCAAATAACCTACCCATCTTCATTGTAGATACTCCATGAACACTTGAGATTTTGCATCATTTAATTTTGTTCCTCTAATAATAAACAAGTAAAAGAAAAAAAGAATGGAATACCTAGGTACATCTTGAATTAGAGCGCATGACATTGAACATCGACCCATTTTTGTTGTTCTTGATGTATTGGTAGAGGTGTAGGCATTTCAGGAAGAAAGTGTTAAAAATAAAACGAACTGCTATCGGTTTTATTCGATATTATAGAGTTTGTGTGTTTTAGTTCACATTTTGTTCTGCGTGAATATGTTTGAAGTAAGAGTGAACTTGGTGATTACACTTACTACCGACTGCGCCTAGTCGAATGTATCATCTCTTTATTGATGATAGATACATAATATTTGGAATGGCTCCTCAAAAGAGAATTAGATTTCCTCGGGAGCCAAATGAAACGAATGAGATTTTAAATTTAGGAATTCACATGAATTGGATTAGATATTAGAAGAAGGAAATAAATAATATGGTTTTGTTGTATTATTTGTAATGGTTTTAGTTACGGATTATTGTTGTTGGTAAAAATGGTATTTGGAAGGAAAAATCATTTTTGGTTGTTTTTGGGATTTGGGCGAATGGTGGTGGACCGCCACTGGTGCGTCTTCGTGTTCGTGTATCGTGTTTTATTTTGAAATATTGGTAATTGGTATCGGAAAGTCTCTTTTTTTCCTCCAGAGCTCAGGTGGACAGGATAAATGTTCAAAAAAGTTAGCGGTAATTTATTATTATTAATAATTGCAATTATTATTAAAAACTACAAATTTGTAGATGTAAATTTTATTTTGATTACCTTAGCGCTAGCTTCATATATTTTTGCTAAAATTATACATTTTCATTATCGAGTAAGAGTATATTTGTTCACACATACTATGTAAATGAATCGGTGATTGTTAAAACAACATAACTGAAATTTTAATTTTTTTCACAGGAGATACAAAAAATCCTACATTTTTGGCCGTGTAGAGTCATTGTAATTTTTTTAACCCAAAAATCTTATAAGAGTGTTTCGACTTTTAAACTATTAAGGATTTTTTAATATGGTTTTTTTTTTTCACTTCCATACAAAATTAAAATATCACTGTTGTTTTAACAATCAACGATGATTTAAATATGATTTAACTTTGGTTCCTTTGCTTATAATTTTTTGTTACCTAATAAAAAAAATATAAGTACCTATGTATGTATTTCTACTGCGAAAATTTTGGTTTTACTGCGATTTCTTGGCCAATTTACTGCGATCTGCGATTTATGAAGTCCGAACCCTGATTATGGGGCTACCGCCACATACTTCTACTTAGAGTGAAATAGAGAAAAAGAAGTAGATTTGGGCTTTGTTTTGTAAGACTTAAAGCAGGTTGAAACAGAGATTTTTAAAATGAAGTAGATTTCAGTATTTTGCTGATGGTGCGAAGTAGGAAGTAGATTTTAAAATATTTTGAAAAAAAGAAGTAGATCTACTTCAATTGAAGTAAAGTGGTACCACAGGGTCCATGTCCACTTATTCTTGCATAATATTTTAGAGCATGATTGATTGGGTATAATTTTTATCTAAGAAAAAATCGTTCTAGCGCAAGAAAAGCTCCAATTTTTATATCATTTATCGGGAATTTAAGAAAAAGCTTTTGGTTGGTGTACCTCGAATAGAGAAACTTGTCTTTATTGTTCCGTTTTTCCTGCCCCATGCGCTAATTTTTTGACTTTGGGCTATATTAATTTATTCAGAAGTGTGAAATAAACAACGTTTTAATATTTTTTTAATTTTTTTTTTGAATGAACATAACAATAATACATACCTACCTACAAATAAACTCAACAACCTACATTTTATGATACCTACTTGAGGTACTTTTTTAACAACAGTTGACAATAAGAATGGTTTTCTAAGAATTTTGATGTTTTAAAGCGTGCTCGTCCATTTGAGTACCTACCTACCTGTCAAAACTCTCAATTCCTTTCCCGCTTTCTTAAAAGTTCTCAGAATGGGTTAGGTTTTGGGTATAAAAGCCTATTTCGAAAATTCACCAAAAATGGTAGGTAGGTATAAAATATTAGAAAACGAAGTTTATTCAATAACGCCCTGAAATATTATAAAAAGAATTAAGGGACATCCTGTACAGGGATATACCTTTATAACTATTCTACCTACCTATACCTACCTATCTATTTTCTTATTTTGTGATAATTACTTCGTTCGTAAATGCCGTTCAAATGAAATAAGAACTTTTAAATTTTGTTGGTTCCGGGTGGTTTTTGTTAATTTTTTTAATTATTAAAAATTGAAACTACCTATAAACATTTAAGATTATAATGGCTTTTGTCTTATTTATTATTTCAACAAAAATCAAAATATCGGGCCGTAACATACCTAGGTAGGTATAAGGCAATTTTGCTTGTTAGCACAGCCATTCAACCAAAAATGCGCCTCGTTGTTCAAAATTGGGGTCCTCTTTAAACAAATCAGTTGGATCTTGTACGGATGTAGGCTCAAGTGATGAGGCAAAATTCGCCTCGGTTTTCTAAAGGCCAAATTGTTTGTGCACGGGGAGGAATCAACTACCTCGGGCTCGGGTTCTGCTGTACACTTTCAAATATTGGCTGATTGATAACCGAATCGGTCTTATTAAATTTGACAACAAAACGTTGAAGAGTCTACTGTTAATGGCTACCACGCATACCGTAAAATGAGGCCAACGTTTACACTAACTAACACTCATTTTGATAATAAAGTTTCATCATTTGAACGTGAAGTACAATCATGTTCCTTCCCATGTTGATTTGGCATCAGTATTCAGTTACTGAATAGGTAATAAACTGAAGATTTGACAGACGTCACCAAAACAACATGTCCACCACAGGCTGCCAAAATCTCTCCGGGTCAATTGAAAAACTCTTTATAATAATATAGGTATTAGGAATATGCAAATTCAAAAGAAGTACAGAAATAAAGTATTGCAATTGCATGTCCAGAAGACATTTGCTTTATTGGAACTCTCTCGGGTAGATTTTCTTCAGTGAAACACCACGTTTAGGACAATTTTCGTTTTGTTATCAGGCGCAAGAACAAATGAAGCAATTTGTTTGCCGACACGTGAACATGCTTAGTACAATTGACCATGAGATAAACATGCATTTTCAAGATTCAGACCAAAAACACTCAGAGATTGGCCTTGTGATTTGTTAATCGTCATGGTAAATGGCAATTGGAAAAGTCAAAAGGCGTATCAGTTGGGATCATTGGAATCCTTAGAAGTTCTCAATCCTCATATTGGAATTTTGATATTACTACACTCAGAGAAAAAAGGCAAGCTAAATTCAAGTAGTGGTAGGCTTATTTTAAGATTTTTGAATTCTTATTTTTGTTATCCTGAAAGTGACACCTTTCATTCCTGATTCAAGAATTTTATTCTTAAAACAAGTTTGTATTCCAAAATTAAGAACAAAATCTTGATTTGAGCCATGGCGTTGTTAAATTAAGTTTTTACATTCTCAAATCAAGCCGAAGCGATCTTAACTCGTTTGCTGCAAGAAAGTTTAGATCGTTGTTTCATTTTTATGTGCGGTATATTCAAGGTCGGACGTGTTACGTTAGTGATTAAAGTGATTTTTGAAGACCTCAAAGAAGCAATACCTAATTTTTGGGCTCCGGATAGAATGCAGGGAAAAATTGTTTTCGTGGAAAAAAACTGAGGTAATGAATACTTTAAGTTTATGAATGCTGTATTTAATGTCTATAATTTTTTTTTAGTTTGGAATAGATGATGAAAAAATTTCTGTGCCGACAAAAGTAGAAACCTCACTCTAAAATGCCCCAAGTATAGCAGCTCGTCAACATTTTTAAATAATGGAAAAACTTATTTTAAAATTATATATGTATATTTAAGTGTTTTTCATAAAAAACAAATAAATGATACAAATTTTAATACATTGCAATTGTTAGATATTTTTTATTTTGGTTGGTTGTGAAGGTAGGGAGCGAGGAGGGAGGGGTGGTGAGGCAAGCGGACTGATTCTGAAAGTAAGACTGAAGAATAAACAAGCTATAAACAATCCGAAAGAAACTTAGATACAAGAATATTTGTTCTTAATTTAAGAATAAAAAAACTTGATTTAAGTATGTATTGTTCTTATTTCTGGTATAAATAAGAATACATGATCTTAATTTGAGGTTGAAATGGTCTGAAATTAAGCTTTTGTATTCTTAAAATTAAGCTTCCAAAATCTTGAAATAAGAATTCTAGGCTTATAAAAACTAAGCTCAAAACAAGAATTTGAGGCTTATATTACGAATTTTCGAGTTTAACAGACTTTCGTCAACGAATCGGCTTGATTTGACACCGATATTCTTGATTTTAGCTCGTTTTTTTTCTCAGTGTACCTACTAATAAATTTGGTAACTTTAAAGTAGTTTACTATCTTTTTCCTAATTTTAAAGATTTTCTGTCTAGTATTAAACAAAACAGAATGTTTCTGAACCTGAACACATCTAGAACATGCAAAAAAAAAATAGGAAAAAGACATTTTTTTGACAGCTGGAAGTGTCATTATTTGTGGGCATTGCAATAGCCAGTCGAACAGGGAAACTGCAAAATCGAATAGCATGTCTGTTGATATCATCGTGATAACAACAAGGGTGAGCCAAATACAAGATTCTTTTTAAAAATGCAATAAAATGAACAAAATTAAATTGTGTACATGAATTATGGCTTGATTAGTTAGAGCAAACACTCCCATTAATTATGGAACACAACGTCGTTCAAGTGGCTGCCTCGACTGACTTCGTAGGAGCGCATTCTGTCACTCCAATTTTCCAAGACCTTGTTGATGGTTTCGGGCTGTAGCTCACGGATTGCTTGGATGTTGCTGATGCCTTAAGTGCTTGAATTGTTTCCAAATTGCTGACATAATATCGCTCATTCACGGTTGCCCACAAAAAAAGTCCAAATGGTTGAAATCGCAGCTCCGAGGGGCCAATTGACATCACCAAGACCAAGGCTTATAACATGATTTGGGAATTTGGTGCGCAAAAGTTGGATTTTATCATGGGCTGTGTGGCATGGCGAGCTTTCCTGCATGAACCAGAGATAGTCCAAATCCATGTATTCAATTTCTCTCTGTAACACTCACCGTTGACCAAAAAGTTCAATGATGCCCCCGCTTCACAATCCGCACCAAACCAAACTGTCGCCCTCTGTGGATGCATTGGCTTCTGGACAATAACGTGCGATCCCCTTATGCGGCAATTGAGCCGCCAAGATGAAAATGCACCTTGTCAGAAAAGATGATTTTTCGCCCAAAATCTACTCTGAAGCCCAAACTGCGAAGCGATATCGAAGCACCTTCAATTGCTGAGTCAATTGGACCTTGTAAGCGAAAAATCCGAGATCTTTGTGCCGCGTTCTCCTCAGACTAGTGCGTGTAATGTTGAGCTCTTGAAATCGAAGGCTAGTTTATGTTCGTGAACTGAGTCTCACATTCTGGGCTGCGGCTGTACATACACTGAAAATAAATTCCTAGGTAATATTGACAAAAACGTTTTGTTGACCTTTAACAAAACAATTTTATCGTTATGATAAAATTTTTGTCAATACGAAAGAATGATTTTGTTGATTTCACAAAATTTTTAAAATCCAGCATGATTTTTTGTCAGTTTAACAAAATATGCACTACAAATAATATTGTCGGTTTAACAAACCAAGTTTTGTTAATTTAACAAAATAAATCAGAGATTTTTGTCACATCGACAAACTTTTTTGTGATGTTAACAAAATGTTTGTTCTATCTACAAAAAATCTGTTTTGTAAATGTTTGTCAATATCACAAAGTTTTTGTTATTTGTTTTTGTCAATTTAACAAAACATGAAAACATTTTTGTTAAAATGACAAATATTTTGTTTTGGGGTTGAATTATTTTGTAATATTGATAAAATAATATTATCAGATAGATAAAACTATTTTGTAAGGAAACCAAAATATTTCTTTTGTGTATGATATAGTTCACACTTGGTTTTTGTTGAAAAATCGATGTAAGATTAACTGAACTTAACAAAAATTGCGTATTGTCCATACGCCCTCACAGATGGTTGCATATGAGATCGTAGGGACGAAACGCCAATTTTTGTGGACTTAAATCCAAAAAAAAAAACTATTTTGACAAAATTAATTTTGTTTTTTGTGGATTCAACAAAAGAAATTTGTAAAATTGACAAAATATTTTGTTGAATTGACAAAATATTTTGTTAATTTAACAAAATATAGCAAGAAATTTTTGTTAATTTAACAAAATATTTTGTTAATGTAACAAAACAATTTTGTTAATTTAACAAAAAAAATTTGTTAATCCGATAATAATAAAAAAACAATAACACTAACAAAAAAATTGTTCATACAACAAAAGAATTGTTAATATGACAAATTAATTTTGTAAATCCTACGAAATTTTGTCATATTGACAAAATATTTTTATTATTCCAACAAATTTATCTGTTAGCACAACAAAATAATTTTGTGGATACAACAAAATATTTTTTGTTACCTCAACAAAATTCTATAATTTTTGTCAATTTGATAAAACTTTTTGTTGGACGTATATTGACAAAATTTTTGTTAAATCAACCTAGATTTTTATCATATATACCTAGATTTTATTTTCAGTGTACTGTCTGTACGACTGTACCGTACGACGACAGAGACCATGAGTGTTGTTCACTAGAATACCAGTCTCACGAACTTTTTGCACAAACTTGCGTACAGCAGCCACGGTGGGTGCTTTATTTCGGCCAAAACTTCTTTTTAAAAAACGCACTGCATGGGCTACACTATACACAGCACTCACTTTGGAAATAAGTTTTCAATATTTCCCAACGTTGTTCAAGCGTAAAGCGACTAATTTCGTTCCGCGGAGGTATAATACTGACTTTCTGTCAAGATTTCGAGCGGAAAACAGCTGTCAGTGTCAAAATAACCTATGTTTTAAAAAGAAACCACTAGAATGCCCACATAGACAGGAATAAATCTTCAGAAAATTCATAGAGCATTTAGGCGCTTTCCAAACTTGTCAATGATATTGTATTGTAAAGACACCTTAATTATAGGTGGAAATAAATCTATTATAAAAAGGTCAATTACCAAAAAAAAAAATAAATAAATTCATTTTTGTAATTTGTCACATAAGCTTTTATTTTAAATTATAAAATTCTTATTTGTCTGTATACATATTATGTAGATTATGTTATATTTATATTTATATTATATATACGAGTATATGTTTATAAAAAAA
Source organism: Chrysotoxum bicinctum (assembly GCA_911387755.1). NCBI lineage: Eukaryota > Metazoa > Arthropoda > Insecta > Diptera > Syrphidae > Chrysotoxum > Chrysotoxum bicinctum. The sequence continues at coordinate 111,123,348 of OU426990.1, read as the reverse complement.
AACACAATGATAATACGTAATTAAATAAAATTATTGCACAAAATAATTTTCTAAATTAAATTAAAAATAAAAATAATAAGAAAATATCTTTGAATATATTCATAAAAATATATTGTTTTTAATTTTTAATTAAAATCCATTTTTGTTTCAAATATTGCACTTTATTTTAAATTTGCAATTGTAATTTGTATTGCACAAGTATTATTTTTAAATATAAATAATATCATAAAATTTTATTAAAAAAAAAGACATAATATTATAGTCACAATGGCTTTATTTATAAAATTAATGTGTTGTAATATGATTTGTTTAAGAAAAAAAAAATATAGCGCTACCATTACCCATATTATTTACCCCATTTGTGAATTAAATTAATAAAATATTACAAACAAAAATAGATTAAATGAACATCACCCCTTCAAATTCACCCAAAAGAGCTAAGAGGTATCTGGTGAGGTGATACTATATTTCTATACTACTTCAAAACTTGATGAAAAGAGATAACTACTAATGACCCAGTAGAATGAATTTTGGGGTGTCAAAAGTCCCCAAAAATAGTTTGAAGTAAATATCTTGTAAAGAGCAATATAATGAAATACTGTTCCTTAAAAAAAGGGTAAAACCATTTTTTCCCCACGAGTGACCTCTTTGAAGATTATGTGACCTAGAAAGTATTATCACTTTTTATAAATTTCTTCTATATGAATCACATAAAGAGAACCGTAATTGTTTCAAAGAGATATCTGATAGATGTATTTTTGTAAAAGGGGTGAATGTCTGAGAAATAATTTCAAATAATTTGCTTTTGTCTCGCAAGTAAGTTGTTCCATTGATCATTCATTTTATCGATAGATATACTCGAATCAATTAAAATGTAATTTTGTTAATTGAAATTGATTAAAATACTTTCTAACTCATTGTGGCAACAAATCGATTGCAAAACGAAAACTCTTTTGTCAATTAATTCTAACATTAATGTAATTTGGATACAAAAAAATAAACTAACTAACTACAAGAAGTATCTTATTATAAGAGTGGTTTTTCACCATCCGTCATCATTATCCTCTCAGCATCATCATCTCGTCATCATTAAAAAAAGACAAGATTAAGAGAAGACAAGATGACAAAAAGAATGTGTCATTCTTAACAGTAGTTCCCGTACGTGTATCTGTGAGATGGACTCGTTTCCATGAAACAACGAATTTTTTTTTTAATAAATTCTAGAGCAATCATAGACATCATGGCAAATATCCAAGTGTATCTTCCAATGAGGCACTTACAGCTCTCATTGACTGATAATGACCCGCTGCGGAATTTTCTTTCAGTTTATCACTGATGCTGTAGGTACCGTTTGAGCCGCACTTCTCGATCGCACTTAGTTTGGTCAACAGATCATCAGCGGAATAGGATTTTTGGGAGGAGGATCCTTCTATACCAACGCCACCACCACCACCACCGCCTGATGATGATATCGACCCCGATGTTCGCTGCTTGTGACGATCGGTTGAGCTCGATGTCGAGTCTCGATCGCGTCTTTTCGATTGCCTTCGACTGGAACTGGCCACAGATGTCTTAGTGGAAGAACCACCCCCACCACCACCACCACATAAGCTCTTGATATCGGTTGTCTGGCTGAGTTTGACATCGGCAAAGAGGGCAGCTGCTTCAACGCTTTTCTTGACGCTCAGTGCCTCATGTGGTTGCACAGATTTGCCATTGCCACCGATCGTGAATAGTTCATAATCCAGAGCGAGTTTTTCACATTGCTTGTTGCGCAATTGCGGCGTGGTCGTTGTACTCTGTTTCGATGGTCTTCGTTGGGGGCTTTCGATCCGGCGATGTGGACGTTGACAGTAGCACTTGCTTGCACTGACACAACTGTCAGTATCACACCAAGTTGTGGTGTCCGAATGTCCAGTGTCCTCTTCGCCATTGGTTGTTTCCACCATCGAACAATAGCACTTATCCTCGGACTTACACGATATCAGCGATTGCCGATTTATCGTTTGAATACTTTGTGATGACGGAAGAGGCTTTAGGTTGCAGTTTTTTGAGTGGGCCCGATGAGCTTTAATAAAGGTTCCGCTACTATTGATGGTTTGTGAGCCTTTCTTTCTCAGTTTCTCATTTAATTGATTATGATCGGCACCCAGGCTGCAGTAGCAACGATCTGCTGATGCACATGTGCATGCCTCTGAGTCGTAGCTGCATTCGGAACAAGAAACGTACCTGTCGGAAAAGATAAGGGAATATCTTAGAATTTATTTTGGAAAAATGCGAGGAGATTTTGGGAATTTCAGAAGCTCTAGAAAGTTAAGAATTTTTAAGTCAAATTTTTTAAAATCATAACATGTAGAAAAGGAGAATGTTTAAGGACTGATATGTGAGGGATTATGACCCCATGACTGTAAGGTCCATGCAGATCTCAATACCCAATGTCTGCTATATTTTGTTTTGTATTTTTTTTAGTAAACTTACCCACTTGAGCTATTTCGGTTGATGCCATTGAACGCGTGCTCGTTACGTGCCACTGAAACATCCGAACCACTCGTTGCAACGCGACTTCGATTATGTAATAGCTGTTGTTGCTGAAGATGTGCAGCGGTAGATTTGGGTAGATTGGCGGACAAGCCTTTTGTTATTAAGGGCGGTGGTGGAGAGACACATTGTTGTAAGTTTTCTTTATTCCGAGGCGGTTTCGGAGGTTTTCCGCGGCATGCGCGAAACTGGCCGAACTGAAAAACCTTTTTGAGGCTTTTGGCACCAAAAAACAAAGTTTTAGGTTTTTTCTATAAGAAAAAAAAAACAAAACTAGTTTGAGTTTCTCAAGAATGAGTGTCTCAACGATTCCCCAAGAAGTCTTTTAGGAACTTCTTGAAAACCCTCATCAAAAGTCCTTACGAAATCGAATCAAAGAAAGTCTGCCTCAAAAAGGCTAACACACTCACCTGCTGCGAATTTGTATTGCTATTCCGTCGCTTCAATTTCTTCTTCTTTTGTCTTCGCATTATATTCTTCGAACGCTGATAGAGTTCATCTTTAGTGAGCGTTACAGCCAATTTGAGTAGAAACTCCTTGTAAATAGGTTTCAAGTCATTAAACGACATCCCATCCGCATCGATAATGGCATTCAATATATCATCCAATGAATGAAGATTCTCATGCAATCGAAACTCGTTGAAGAGTTCACTGAATCCCAGAGGTGATCTGACATAAGTAAAAGCTGTTCTCATTCACGTATTAAATAAAAAAATATATTTGGCAACTACTACTCACCCACCACCTCCGCCAATTTTGCCACCAGAGTGACGGCGAGCAGCACGAGATTTATACCGTGTAAGCCCTCCCGTATTCAGGAAGCTACCGGATCTAGGTATTGCCACTCGAGTTAGGATGTCGCCGTTTGTGTCAAAACTTCGGCCAACAGTGCCAGATGTGTTTGTTGTTCGATATATACTGTCATTTGTGTGGTTTGAATGTTTGTTGCGTCGTTCCAGACCGCAATTATTATTCTTCGGACCCGAATACGATGAGTCGCAGAGGTCTGAATGTTCCGAGTGAGCTCGATGTTTGCTAAGAATTATGTCCTTTTGGGTCATTCGGCTATTGATGGTTTCTTTTTGCTGGATGATATTGTTTGTTGGAATCGGTGGAGCTCGTCGGGTTTTGTGGGACTTTCTTTTCCGTTCCTCAGTCGTTGTTTCAATGCTCTCGTTGATGATGTCTGTGCTGCCAGTTAGGGAATTTCCTGGGGTGGTACGTTTTTTTCTTCCTGTTCGCGATGGCACCACTGGTCCGCCGCGATAAGAACTGCGCACTGAATTCTTCCGTCCCACCGAAATACTCGTCACCGCCGATCTGGACAGATAGTTTGATCCTGTCAGAGCAGAACTGCTGGCAATGCTTATACAACTGACACCATTTTGATTTCGGGGAGTTCGTCGCTTTGTACTGCGATGACTGCTCGAGCTTACATGTGCCATCAGGCTCTGATAAAGCGTGGCAGCAATGACGATGGCATCCTCAGTGCTCTTACAAACGAAACCATGGCATTCGAGAACTTTCGGGACACCTGATGATCGCATAACCACAGCGAAAATTGGTGCATGCAAACTGGAGGCGATTTTGCGTTGCTCGGAGGAACTTTAAAATGAAAAAAAAAAAAAAAAAAATTAACTTTGAAGTTATAGATTTTGGAAGCCTCATCTGAAGAAACTTACGATAAAGGCTGAAATAACATCGATTTGTCTATGTTTTCAGGATCAGTTATCAGTGGGAGGAATGCAGCTCCTCCTTCCTTTTCAGAGACGACAAATTTCACCGCTGACCAAACAGCAATGTTATGGAATGGAGTAATGTTGCAGTCGATAAGGTTATTGCTGCCAGGCTTGACTCGGAGTCCTGTTGCACAGATGTCTAAGTAACCAGAGTTTGATTTCTAGAAGAAGAAAAACGAGATGAAAGTTTATAAATCATCTAAAAAAAGAATGAGGACGGTCTAAGCTGGAAAAAACTATTTGTCAAAAGTCCACAAACTAATTAACACAAATAAAAACACATACAAGCTTCTGTCTGCCAAATTGTTATTTTCATTCCAATTGGTTTTATTTTCTTTCATAACATTTTTAATTGCTTAAATGTTCAGTTACGTCCATGAGCACTATAAATCTTGGTAAAACTGCTTTTTTTTTTTCATTAAAATAACTCGAACTTATTAAACAAGTCAAATAAATCAAAAACAAGCTTCATACTCTAAGCCTCAAATGAACCACATTTACACATTATTTTGTGTTGGTAACTGAATAACGTTTATGTCACTATTTATTATGCATTTGTAAACACTTTTTTTTTCAAAAAGTTACAGATTCTTCAAGTTGCTATCGGCAGTTATAAAGTTTCAATAATTCTTTAAAAATATCTCTTGAAACTTTTGTTCATAGCAAAAAAAAGAAAAACCAATTGGGGAATACTTAGAGTGGATCTGGTAAGAATTTGGTAGTTTAAGGCCCAGTTTCACAATGCGTTCTCACTAAATTTTGTGGCACTTAAGTTTTTCATACTGATTACTGACATCCTAGGCTGGGTTTCACATTCTGAGTAAGTGGCAATCAGGTTTTCAATATGGGCGACTTACTCATGTTAGTGTAAATTGTAAAAATTTAGGCCTTACTTTCGCATATTGTTTACTTAAGGGCTTTAGAATGGAGTGTCATATATTTTAATTTCATAATCAGGAAAAATACTATGGCAAGTTGTACATTAGTTAAAAAAAAGAACTTGAGATCTCGACCAAACTCGATATCACCTTGATATAAATAAGAAAGTAACCAAAATAATGGGCCTTGCTATTCTGTTTGTCTGTGGCTTCGGCTACATTCGAAACTGCTTAATCGATTTTCCTTACACTTTGCCTCGTTTTTGAGAGGTGTTTTTTAAATTTTTTTCTAATTACTAAAATAACGACGCCTGTCATACGACTTTTTTGAGCCATTGAGCAAATTTTTATTTTCGAAAACAGTTTGAAAGATTTTGATATAACAAAATTTTGTTGATAATTTAGAAAATTTTATTTTTCAAAAAATTCTTTTTAGCAGTACCGACTTTCTCAAAAAGTGATTAACAGATTTCGTTAAATTTTATATGCAGAATCTTCTAAAAAGTTTCAAAGCATTGTATAGCAAAATGTAAAAACAAATATTTATTTTGGAAGGTCAATATTTCGAAAACAACTTTTTTTTTAATCTGACAACAAAAGCGGTTAACCGTAGCGATTTTTAAAATTAATTTTATAGGGTTAGAAATAATTACAACTCACTTATGGCGTTTTCAAATTATTAAGGAATAACGGTTTCGAGAATTTTGATAACGAAAAATGTTGTTGATTGTTTTAGAAAAAAAAAACAAACGAATGTTAACGATTACGAATTTTTCGATAATTGTTCAACAGATTTCATTAAATTCTTCCAAAAGAATTGTTAACCAAAATGTTTGTGAGAAAAGTAAATATTTCGAAAGTAATTTTTAAAATTGTCAACAAGTGGTTTTTTTTAACAGTGTTCAAAATGTTTTTCGCAAAAATTTTCTTAGGACCAAAGTAACGATAGCTACCTCTAACATAAGAGTTTTAAGAACCCGTTTAGGAAAATCTTAATTTGCCTCAAAAGCGGCTCCAAGGACTTATAGATACAAAAAAAGATTAAGATTTATTTTTCACTAACGGCTAAACCGATTTTAGTGATTTTAGCTTTTTATAAAAAATATTCTTATAAATCACTATTTTAGAAGATATTTTTAAATATTATGTAATATTTGAAACTCAATTTTTGTATCTATGAATAGACAAATGAAACATTTCGTACAAAATGCTTAAATATTTAGTTTTCGAATAGGTACCTAAATTATTTTTTGTATTTGAAAGTAAAAAAATAATAGAAAAATAAAAAAATTCTCATAAAATTTAAAATTCTGTTTTGGAAAAAAAAAAAATTTTTTTAAACAGAGTTTAAAAGCAGAAATTTGAATCTTATGTTGATGAATACAAATTATTTAATATAAGGGCTTATCCGTGCAAATTTTAACTTTTGCCATGCGTCGAAATATATAGACATTATTATTAAATATTCAGGTTTTGGAACTTATAATATTATATATATCATTGAGTTTTAACTATTCAATTTATAAAATGAACCATCGAGATAGTGCGAAAGTGTTTGAAATCGAAAAAATCATCGAATATTGAGACTTTTGGCTGCGTGCGTGGATAATTAACGTTTTGTATTATTGCAAAAATAATGTTTAACATAAGATTACTTAGTACAATTTTTGTTTTTTCAGATAAATGAAGGTCAAAATTAATTGAAATCATTCATTTTGAGTGCGTGCCTTCCTTATAAATAGTCCTATATGGGCTTATCCCTGTAAATTTTAACTTCTTGAGTTTGAAAAAAACAAAAAAAAAAAATTAAGGCACGCATGTAAATTTAAGTTTTTCTTCAATTATAGACCACGAATAAATAAAAAACTTCAAAATAACTCATATGTATTGTTTGTTGAAGAGTATAAAGGTATAACGTATAGAAAAATGATTTTAAAATAATTTATTTTAAGCACCGAGTTAATTGATTTGGTTTTTATTTTTAATCTTCACAGGTTCTGTTTTCAAACTTATTTGTTTAACACTTTTACCATTTTTTTTTATAATTTCTACAGTTTAAATTACGCTCATTGTAAGGGTAAAATCAAACAATGCTTTGGTGTGCTAGTAAAAAATGTGCCTTTTTTGAAACAGTTACGTTTTTTACGTTCGTTTTGTTAACTTCATAAAATTTGTACATAATGAAGCACGCATTGAAGCCAAAGTTTTTTTTACTCTAGATAGCTTAAATAATGATGCAGACCATAAAAAAATGCCCCATGATCAATGTTAAAAAAATAGACACGAAAATTTGTGACAATTAAAGATTTACGAAAAATCACGCATGGCAGTTTTTTCTAAAATGTATATCATATAGGATTATTTATAAGGAAAGCACGCACTCAAAATGAATGATTTCAATTAATTTTGACCTTCATTTATCTGAAAAAACAAAAATTGTACTAAGTAATCTTCTGTTAAAGATTATTTTTGCAATAATACAAAACGTTAATTATCCACGCACGCAGCCAAAAGTCTCAATATTCGATGATTTTTTCGATTTCAAACACTTTCGCACTATCTCGATGGTTCATTTTATAAATTGAATAGTTAAAACTCAATGATATATATAATATTATAAGTTCCAAAACCTGAATATTTAATAATAATGTCTATATATTTCGACGCATGGCAAAAGTTAAAATTTGCACGGATAAGCCCATATGATATAAATTTTAGAAAAAAACTGCCATGCGTGATTTTTCGTAAATCTTTAATTGTCACAAATTTTCGTGTCTATTTTTTTAACATTGATTTTTATGGTCTGCATCATTATTTAAGCTATCTAGAGTAAAAAAAACTTTGGCTTCAATGCGTGCTTCATTATGTACAAATTTTATGAAGTTAACAAAACGAACGTAAAAAACGTAACTGTTTCAAAAAAGGCACATTTTTTACTAGCACACCAAAGCATTGTTTGATTATACCCTTACAATGAGCGTAATTTAAACTGTAGAAATTATAAAAAAAAATGGTAAAAGTGTTAAACAAATAAGTTTGAAAACAGAACCTGTGAAGATTAAAAATAAAAACCAAATCAATTAACTCGGTGCTTAAAATAAATTATTTTAAAATCATTTTTCTATACGTTATACCTTTATACTCTTCAACAAACAATACATATGAGTTATTTTGAAGTTTTTTATTTATTCGTGGTCTATAATTGAAGAAAAACTTAAATTTACATGCGTGCCTTAATTTTTTTTTTTTGTTTTTTTCAAACTCAAGAAGTTAAAATTTACAGGGATAAGCCCATATAGGACTATTTATAAGGAAGGCACGCACTCAAAATGAATGATTTCAATTAATTTTGACCTTCATTTATCTGAAAAAACAAAAATTGTACTAAGTAATCTTATGTTAAACATTATTTTTGCAATAATACAAAACGTTAATTATTCACGCACGCAGCCAAAAGTCTCAATATTCGATGATTTTTTCGATTTCAAACACTTTCGCACTATCTCGATGGTTCATTTTATAAATTGAATAGTTAAAACTCAATGATATATATAATATTATAAGTTCCAAAACCTGAATATTTAATAATAATGTCTATATATTTCGACGCATGGCAAAAGTTAAAATTTGCACGGATAAGCCCATATGATATAAATTTTAGAAAAAAACTGCCATGCGTGATTTTTCGTAAATCTTTAATTGTCACAAATTTTCGTGTCTATTTTTTTAACATTGATTTTTATGGTCTGCATCATTATTTAAGCTATCTAGAGTAAAAAAAACTTTGGCTTCAATGCGTGCTTCATTATGTACAAATTTTATGAAGTTAACAAAACGAACGTAAAAAACGTAACTGTTTCAAAAAAGGCACATTTTTTACTAGCACACCAAAGCATTGTTTGATTATACCCTTACAATGAGCGTAATTTAAACTGTAGAAATTATAAAAAAAAATGGTAAAAGTGTTAAACAAATAAGTTTGAAAACAGAACCTGTGAAGATTAAAAATAAAAACCAAATCAATTAACTCGGTGCTTAAAATAAATTATTTTAAATTCATTTTTCTATACGGTATACCTTTATACTCTTCAACAAACAATACATATTATGAGTTATTTTGAAGTTTTTTATTTATTCGTGGTCTATAATTGAAGAAAAACTCAAATTTACATGCGTGCCTTAATTTTTTTTTTGTTTTTTTTTTCAAACTCAAGAAGTTAAAATTTACAGGGATAAGCTCATAAAATACACCACTGAATCGCACATCCCTGCTTTTAGTGCAGAAGTTCAATGCATAAAAACAGGGATGTAATTAGAAAAAGAAAATAAATGTTCAAATGCATAAAATTCGTTGTTTAAACAACTAAAACAATTTTTAAAATTGTTTGATCTCATAGACAAAAATAAAATATGCAAAAAATTCAAAAAAAAAAAAATTGTTAGAAAAGTTTTAAAAGTAATAATACCCATTTGAAGATATAATTAAAAATAAAATGCATGACTGGGTCGCACGAACTTGCTCTTATGTAAAAGACTAAGAATTTCAAAAATGAATGTTATTATAGAGACAAAATGTTCATAAGCATAAAATTCATTTTTTAAATGACTAAAATAACTCCTTCAGTAGTTTCAGCTAAAAACAAGGTGATTCAAGCAAATATTAGTTTATTCAAAAACAAAAATTATAAGTCGTTGTAGCGCTCTATTAAAAAAATAAGCTTTAATATAAAAATTTTTTGAAACATTTTTAAGAAAAAAAAAAACTTGGTACGCTTTCTTAAAGTTTGTATTACTGTACGAATAAAAATCAAACTTCCAAAAAAAATATTGGCCTGTTTTTGAGATATCGAATTTTCCAAAAAAAAAAAAATAAAAGATTTCGTTTTTTTTTCAAAATAAATTTCAAAAAATATTTTTTCCTTAAGTTTTGAAATACAGTGTCTTTTAAATTTTTTAGAAGCTTCTCTATACAAAATGTCATAAAGATCCGTTATGCCGATAATGAGATATTCAAAATTTGATAAAGTTGTTCTATGCTAGATATAGTCAGTAATATCATAATTTCATTTTTTTTTACTAAACTACAGATCGTAAAAATTAATCAAAAAAAAAATTTATAAAAATTCTCATCGCTGTTTTCGAGTAAAATACGATTTTCGAAAACCATTTTTTAACATTTATATGGAGGGTAGATACTGTTATTTTTAGGTAAAATAATGTTTTTTCTCACATCTTCTAGATTATATTAAGAAACTTTAATTTTTCAAGTTTAAAAAAATCGAGCATGGGGTTTTCGAAAAATTGAGTTTAAAAAAAAAAATTTTTAAATTTATTTAAAAATCTTAAACCCTTTTTTTTTTAAATTTGAATGCACAATAATATTTAAATTTTTGGGGAACCTTAGCATAAAAAAATGATCTAAATTGGTTGTAACGTTTTTGAGAAAAAAATGGTAAACTAAATGAAATTTTTAGAATTTTTTTTAAATCAGTTTTTGAGAAAAAAAAATTATTTAAAAAATGAAGATAGAAAGTAATTTCTGTTTAAGTGGAGTGATTGAATTAAATTCAATTAAAAGCTCAAGTGACCTCAACTCCAAGGTGCGTTTCGCCCACTGTCGTACCTGGGCGAAACGCACCTTGGAGTTGAGGTCACTTGAGCTTTTAATTGAATTATTTAAAAAATTTCGAAAAAAATCGTATGGTACCGTTATTTTCGTTCTCTTAGGCTGAGAAGTCGAACATACAGACAGACAGACAGAATTTCGAGGCCCACTTTTTTGTCTTCGCTATCATCGTAATATCTCAACTTAGATCAGTCTCGAGTTCGATTTTTTTTTCAAATACAAAACTTTCCCTAAAAGTAAAAATTTTTCAAAATTTTTGAAAAATATTCTTTTGGAAAAAAAGAAGACATGTACATATATATCCGTAATGTATAGTACGAACATGACAAATCTATAGAATAATTTTCGTTTTTACGTCCACTTTACATGGAGCTAGGGCTTATTTTCTTTAAATTTAGAATATTTACAAGAATATTCTTTGAAAAATTATGTTCCAAAATTTTATGAAAATCGGCTTAATCGTTAAGGTTCTAGCTCGATGTAAATTGAACGTAGGGATTCTAATTATTTTTCTTGGAGTTTTCATGTTTCTACCAAAACACCATATTCTATGTACATATTTCAAAAGCTTCGAAAAATGTTTCGTATATCTGAAAATAATTTGTTGGGCTTAAAAAATATCTACATCTTTTCATTTTCCCCAGTATTTGGAAAGAATTTCTCAGTTTTCTGAATAAACCTCGCGCTAGATTTTATCTACCACTCATTGTTCAAAGATAAGCCAAACTAAAATTAAGCCAAGCTTTTCCGCTTTAACGACAGGAGACAGCAATGAGTTTTCGAAGCACTAAATTCTACGCGGCTTATGGTTCCCATCCAATGAGTTTTTCATAGGCTGATATTTGAAATCCACATACGAAAGAAAAGGACGTAAATCTAGAAACGAATATGAGAAGCTGGGAGGACTGTCGTCAGTCAGTTGATTAGTTGATTTTGTCTTAAAAATAATCTGACAATTACAACTGACGTTTAGTTGTTCCATCGGGTAAATGTCGTGCTGACAATATTTGGTAAATTATGAAAAACCTCAAAAAAAGAATATTAAAACTTCCTCATTCTTTTCTGGCATATTGCTGATGAATTTTGCTTAATTTTTGCTCAGTTTTGTGAAAGATATTTTGAGTATTTGTCATTGGTGCAAATCCAATTGATAAATCGTCACTCTTTCTGCCAAATTGTATCTTTATTTTTGGCCATTAAACACGATTGTAGCAATTAATAGCAATGTGGCAGATATAATTGCATTTTGTGGCTCGTTCATGTAAATCGAAATCCAGTATTAATTTGTTGTTTTGATCAACAATCAATTTTGTACCAACTTTCATTTTTGTTTCTAGAAGAATGATTGAAATTGCTTGTTATTTTTTCCTCACTAGATGGAACTAGTTTAAATGGGAAAACAAACTTCCACATCGTTTATTTGTTGATTTAAATTTTTCACATTAAAAAATGCTTTGAACTTTGCCTGCTGCATCAACATCTTTTCTTGTATCGCAAAAGAGCTATTTGCAACCAGTATGGGTGCCTCATGTTGCGATGCTGCCTGTGGTCTATTTGCAGCATTCGATATAATTTTAATTGTCACGCCATTCAGCTGCTCTTGTATCAAGTCTTCAAACATCTTTCAAAATGATTCATAGAGCTTGGGCGGTGAGTTAACTTCAAACACCTTCAAACGAGTCGCAAATACAAAGTGAAAAGAAAACTTTAAAATCCATGAGATACAACTATGTTTTAACTTTTTTTATAAAACTTGATTTAAACTTTGTTAAAAAGAAAAAGACATTTAATTTTCAATCAATCGTAACAAGGCTGTCAAACTGGCTTCATTAATTTAATTTTAACACATGCGACACAAAAGTCTTGAGTAAAAAACTTGCTTTCATTACTTCGACTCGAACTAATTTTGTGATTTTGACACTTTGAAGTGTACTGTGTGTTGTGAAATGCATTTTCAAATTTCACAACGTATAAGTTTTGACGGATTAAGCCATTTCATAAAAATTCGAATTTTATGAAAGACGAAACTCTGAAATTGCAATTGCAAAATTTGAATAATTTTTATTTGCAAGTTTTGCGTGTTGAAGCTAATTTATTTTGCAAACTATAAAGTGGCCATTGCTCGAGTCTTTGCCGTTTGCTGGTTAAACAAAAAAGAAGAGGCACGGGCCTCTGAAACATTGTAATGAATTACACGAAAAGTCTTATAATGCCCACAAAAAAACGATACCACAGTACAGGTAGACATAGCAGACAATTAATTTTTTGTATGCCTTTAACTTTAGCAGAAGCCCACAAAGCTCTGACGAGATGGAGTTAAGTATGTTTAACTTCGTTTACATCGCGTGCTTGGTGTGTATTTATTTTGTTCACTATCTTGTGTTACAACTGCTGTTGCTATTGTTTTTATTACAATTTCCGAAGAATTTATTACATATTTCTTGTTACAGAAATTCACTTTAAATTGATTCGGTATGGCATAATAGTGCAGCAGATAGTTAGATGACTTGAAGTATGGAATTTGACTTTTGCTATCTTGGCTTAATTTTTACTGTGAAAAATTGCCAATTATACATCTGCTTCATTGAAATGAAACATTACGTTAGGGTGGTCCATGATTTCCTTGTTAAGTTCACATGTCATCGGTGTACATATGATTCAATTCGGACCAAAGGAAATTGTTTATCTTCGACCGATAGGGGTTTTTATTGACGGTGGTGACCTGACCAACGTCGTTCTCAAAGAAGTATGTACCGATAATATGTTGCTCGAATAGAAGACCAAGTTTCATGAAACAATTTAATTATTTGCACACGTTGTTAAGCGCTACAATTTTTTTTCCTTTTGACAGACTATATGAATGGCAGCCAATTTGACAGTTGTAACTTCAATAAAACCCTCGATTTTCTTAAAATTTGACAATTAGAATTTTTTACTAAATATAGTCAAAAATGGTTCTTTTATCTAAAATTAACGGCACCCACCAAATGTTAAGAAACGGGTTTCAAAATCGTATTTTTTTCGAAAACGCACTTAGAATTTGGATTTTTTTAAAATGAAAATTTAGACATAATAAATAGGCACTACATGCCATGCAACCATTTTTTGGATTTTTGTATTTCTCATTATCAGCATAAAGGATTTTAATGAAATTTTGTATAAAGAAACTTCGAAAAGAAAAATTAGTTTTGGCGTTTTGAATTTTATTTTTCTCATAAAAAAATGTGTAAAAAGGTTTTTAATTAGTGCGGGTATATTTTGGAGGCCTTCGACGGCCATGTTGTTTTGGTGATAGACTTGCTGATCCTTCACCGATCATTTATCAACATTTGGTGACCAACATTCATACGTCAGAGTAACCCAATATCGGACGGGAACTACGCCGCAGTCTATGAGAGTCGAGGGAGACTTCAACTTGGTGAATTTTACCTCAGGACTTGGCCTAACATCCGTACAAGATCCAACTGACTCACGAGCTGATTGTTCATGTACATAGAAAACGCTTTTGTTCGCTGACTGGGCTTCGGAGCGTTTGGAAGAGGACCAAAATTTTGGACGAATGGCTACGTTAACAAGCAATATTTGTATATAAGGAAGGGCAACAACTCAAAAAGTTACCATTTGGTGTATATTTTGGGCCAGCGATCTTATTGGTTGGAAAACGACGTTCAGGTGGACACCGCCAAAAGCGAGCCCTACGGAACGACGATAACAAATTTCCAAGGCCCAAATTGAATCATATGGACATAGACAACATGTGGTTTTAGCAGGACGGTGCTACATGTCACACAGCGGACGCAACGATTGCCATTCTGCATGAACGATTCGAGAGTAAGGTTATTTCTTACAGAGGTGAAGTGAATTCGCCACCAAGGTCATGCGATTTGAATCGGCTATACTCTTTTTTGTGAGGTTTCTTGAAGTCGCAGGTCTATGCGAATAAACCACAATCGATCGATGCCCTTAAGGTGAACATAACACATTTTCTCATCGTTCAAATTCAGCCCGATCTATGCGGAATCACAGAAAATCACAGAAAATTGTTGCATTGCATTTTCCCACCGTCATATCATTTTTGACGTTAATTTGAATAAGTCCATTGTTTGGATTGTTCTTGAATTTCTGCCGTTGTGAGGAAGCAGAGTATCCATAACATATCGTAAGTCTTTCTCCAGTCTCCTAAATTGTCTTATCAAGCGAAAAGTTGAGTCTGATCAAAACACTAAGCTTACATTTTTCCGTTTTGGAGAAAATACTACAAAGAAAAATTAATTTGCTTGTTAAAGTTAAAAGTTGACAGATCTTTATTAAAAAAAAAACTCCTCCATGCGATCCGAGCGCCATCTTTCTTTTCAAATACATCAGATAAAGTCAAAATATCTGTTAATTCAAAAATGTCTGTTAATAATTCATGTGCAAAAATGACAAACGAAAGTAAGAATCTGGCATTATGAAGATAAAAAGCTTTGCTAAATTTTCTCCAAATAATTGACTTTTTTTTTAATCGCAGCCAATTTTTCACAGATGTCACTTAATCTCCGAAAATTTTTTGATTTATCTTGTTTTTGGCCCGAATATGAATAATATGCAATCCAACTAACAATAAAATCTTCCACGAAAAGAAAAGACAATCGAATAAATTAACGGGAAATTATAAATTATATATCTGCGAGATGGATGCTTTAATCGGTTTTAAAGAAGAGAAAGAAATTTGAATTGAATAATACCTTACAGTCAGTGAATAAATTAATAATTAAATTCGCATTCTTTTTTGCAAGAAAATTCGCCAAATTCCAAGCTATAGAAATTTCTTACAAACAAAAAACACACAGATACTTTGCAGGAACTTTTGTTTTGGCAAATTACATTGGTAATTCACAAGTCATAACTTACATCTTTAGCAATCGATCGCAGATACAAATCCCTTAAGGGCTCTTGCAATCCTTGCAAACTGGTCACTTTGTCTTTCAGCGGCAGCGATCCGAGGCAGGTGACGGCAAAACTACACGTAGCATCTTTGGCCACATCGGTGAACATACGCTCAATTTGAGCCTGAACGCTATTACTTATTCTCCGGACATCCTTCTTCATGTTTTCCGTAATAGCTGCCGCCTTCACTGGTTCACTGGGCTCCTCAAGCAAAATTGATCTTGCACTCTCGCCGGCTGTGCTGGCTAACTCACTGCGGCCATACATGATGATGGAACGTGTACGATGCGAACCGCGAGGATCATCCAAGCGGTTGCTCCGAATGGATCTAATACAAAAAAAAAAAACGAAACAAAAACAAAAATTGAATTTATATGAACAGAATTTTAACAAAACAGAGAGATAGATGATAATAGTGAAAGCAAACAACATCAAAAATACAAAAAAAAAAAAAAAAAAAAAACAAAACATGAGGATGGAATCTAACAAGATTAGTTGCGATTAAGACAAGAAATGTAAGCCATTAGGCACGCTTATGGTTTTTACTCGTTTGTATGAGCTAGGAGTTTTGTGGTAAACAGGAGTGGATTTTATAAGGCTAAGGCCGTCTGTCAATTTGTTAAAAATTTTCTAGTCTACTACAGGGCCCGTATCGTGTAAGAGTAAAGTGATCACTAAATTAATTGATTGTCGTTTTGACAATTGCTCTCTCAATATTTCTTTATTGATATGATAGAGACAGCTACATATAGTCCAAATGACAATCAAAAAATTGATAATCAACTATTACCTTACTCGATTCCACCCCAGGACTTAGTAAATGTTTAGTAATAAAATTCTAGAAGAGGAATATTTTATAAATACTCTTGATAAGGACTATCAGTAAAACCTTTTTTAAAACTGTTTCACTAGCAAAATTCATGTTCTGCTTTGACATCCCTGTTTCATTTACATACGTCAAATCGAACTGTTATCCGAGAGTGTAAATGTTAAATTAAAGTTTTGGGATTTTACAATATGGATTATGTAACAATCGCTGAATGTGTTAAAATTGTTTAAGATAGTGATTATTTAATAGGTACATGTCACTCATTTTTTATTCAGCGAAAACATTTACATCAAGGTAGAGGAAAATTCTTTATTGGTCTTTTATGGTCCCATCTGAATAGATAAAAAGTGGAGGAGAATATATTACCATAAAACCGACCTAGTCAAACGAATTAAAGTTCAACGACTGAGATGGCTGAGTCATGTAGAGCGAAAAGACCCAAATATTCCAACCCAGAACGTCTTATAGTCCTATGCCGAAGGCCAGGCAGTAGAAAGAAACCGCTACTCAACCAACTTGGCGTTCAAAACTGGAGACAATTGGATAGGGACTAAGCTGGCAGGAGAAGCTTGTTGGTTGAGACCCTGGTCCATCTTGGACTACATTGACAAACAAAATTGTCTCATATTGGGAAAGTTGTACCCTTCATCTTGAATTTTCATTGCTGTAGCCAAATGTGAACCTAATTTTTTTAAGTCTAAAATCGACGATATGGATGTGGAAAACATTTCTTTTCAGAGAATAGCTGTCAAATGTCAGATTTCCACATTTAGATAGGATTTAAGCTGATGTTTGGAGAGATTGTGTTAGCTTTCAATTCAAGTGTTCTTCGTTCCAGGCTTAAGTTATAATTGTGCTTTATTTGAATTTACTTTCGAAACTTCAAAACGGATCATCTGTTATAATCAATTTGAAAAAAGCGGCCATATCTTTGTATTTGCCTCTCAGGTCTAAAAATTACTTCCTTGGTCAGGCTGGAGAAAGCTTAGTTTCCCTTTCTAAACCTCCTGATTCTCTATAGGACCTATTCAAAAATTATCTTCTTTTTCAAAAAGGATCGATTCGCAATCGGATCATTGTGAGTTGAACCCTTTTGAAATGTTGAGCCCTATTCGGTTTACTTCAAATCCGGCAATGTCTAAAAGAAACAATGATCATGATACCTATACATAAATATGAAGATATAAAAAAGGCAATAATTATAGAATAAGCGACTGTGTCATTTTATGTTCTAGTTTCTTTATTTCATTGGGATTCGCCCCAGAACTCCCTACGATAACGATCTAAGTTTTTTGTTGTGGTGCTAAATGTGTTTATTTTGTTAAATTAGAAAAGAACATTTTTTGAAAAATTTTTGTTGACTTATTATAAAGTTGAACATTATGACAACCTCATTAACTCACATTTTTTTTTTCGAAGGAATTTCTAGAGTGGTTATTAAATACCAAGAATATTATTTTCTAAATTTTTTGGTTAATTTAATGTCTTCACAATCTTTGATCTCTAAAAAAATATGGCTTTAGTTAGGTTAGAAGGGGTAGTGATACAATAGTAATAGTAATACAATAGATCTATTATACTACCCAGGGTGTATGAAAGGAGGTCTAAAGAAGTGGAAGTCTGAATTCTGGATACATTTCAAGATTTTCCTTATAGGTTAAAAAAGTCCCATTAAAAAAAGTAAATGATATGAGTTCTTAGACTCTACATAAGTCCGATGTGCTGAGGTCCATTCTCCTCATGTGGGTTCCCATCCAGTTTTGAGCCGTAAAGATTTGTTTTTGTAATAAGCACACACTAAAGGGGTTTTGACTACCCTTAAAATGATTCAACACAGTACGAGTCTTAAGAAAATGAAGAAGGCTTGTAAAGAAGATACCAATGCACATTGGTTTTCTAGCTCTGAATATAAAAATGGGAGAGCAAATTATATCAATGTAAAGAATTCCACATTCGTGTAGTATGCCTAGAGAAAGAATCTTTATACTTGATAGTATGTCTGAAACTGGCCTCAAGAGTAAACTGATGTGAATTCTCCTAGAAGTACGAGTATTGTAGTGGAAAACAACTGACTATATCAGTAGAACATTGTTTATACAAATATCGATAAGACAGTGATTGAGAGACATGAATAATTTCGGGGATGTTAGTGCGATAGTAAAGTTTCCACTTTAGTTCTACCACCTACGTACCATCCTCTGTCTTAGACTCATCTGTAAGGACTGATCGATGATTTGCCTATATGATCCGGTTTTCCGTCCAGAATTTAAGAATGTGCTGTATTGTATAAGCTGTTTGAATGGCTCTATGATTTATTACATGTTAAGCACTATTGGTGACCATTTCTTTCGTAAAAAGCACGAGTTGAACTATTGAAAGGAAGTTTTCCAGGGTTTCGGTTGAACTAGTCTCTAAACTTTACCAGTTATTTTTTAAGGATTGGTTGCCATACCAAACATGCAAATGTCAAAATTGACACTTTTCAAGTCTTACACAATTAAACAGTTTGGGGACTTTATATTTTAGATCAATTACCAATGGAAGATAGTTTGCCTGTAGACAAGATCTTTAGATTGAATTGATATTAAGTACTATCTTGTCAAGGGATGTCTTTGGGAGCTTGAATTTAGTGTATGAACAAATTTCGCTGTGACCATTATTGCATTACCAACAATGTGTTTCAATTGAGCTCACGAACTTGCTTCACTGGTCTAGAAAGTGACAAAACATTGGAAGTATTCATGATCCGGTCTACAGGCATAGTATAATTCCGCTTAGCCTTTAGCTCGATGTACACTTGAAAGCATAGGCCCACGAACGTCGCGTCTTGATAAAAATAATCTTTTTGGACTTCTACAATATCATCAATACTTGCTCTATATATTTCTTAGCTCAAAACCTTTAAGTCTGTTGTATTTCAATTTTTTTAGGTTGTTCATCTACAAAGTTTAATCCATCCCTGCAGCCAATTTTCAGGAAATTTAATGAACAGGTCTTATTGTCTTTCTCTCAGGTTCAGTTTTTCGCAGTGCTTGATAATTCGAGTTAAATTATGTAAATTAATTTTGGCGAATTACTTGTAACTCTGAAACCAGGATGATCAAGCACTTAAAAAGAATGTGAAAATAAGCCAGAGGTAATTTTGTTAGATTTAAGAAAACACAAATAAACTTATAACATTTTGAACACAAAATTGGACCCTTGCAAAAAGACATATTAAAATATTCAAATGCGTTATTTGAAGTTATATTCCAATGATAGCCACTTTTCAACAATTGTTTCATTAGAACATCGTCTTAACGTCTCTTGCATTCCATCATTGTTTTATAGTTTTTTTTTTGAACCATGTTTTAGTGAAGCTGGTAGTTGTATTCCTTCCCTTAAATTATTTAATCGGAATACTGGATCTGACAAAAATGCTGATCAGTATACTCTTGACCCTAACTTTGGTCATCCCATTAAGTATAGAGATTAATTCTTTAACCGTACAACACGTATGTATGTGGAGTTCCTTACCCGACTCTATTTTCTCTTCTCATTTCAACATCCAGGAATTATAGTCAAATGAACATAGTTATCTCCTTCTTAATGAAGCCTATTCTCCCTGAATGCTCGCAATGTGGTAAGATCTAACATTTAAAGCATTATAATTACAATTTTATAATTTATATTTTATTGACATTATGTATGAATATGATGTCGGTCAAGTGGATCCCTCTGGCCGAGGCGAAAGCTCTTTTAACAATTTCGCAGACTTCTGTTGTAATTTCAGGTATTTCGTTTCTTAGCATCGTGGCTGTGGTTGGTTTGTTGATGTACACGTTTGCCTTCAAGTACTCCCATAAGAAGAATAATCAGAAGACGTCAAATAAGGCGATCGTGGGGCCAGAAGATATCACCACCTTTTGACATTATTCGGCTGGAAAAAATTTCTCGTAAAGTTCGTATCGCATGGCTTTTTGCTTTCTTAAAAAAATAAGGTTCAATAACACCGCCCGCCCAAATGTCGCACCACACAGTTAGTCTACGAGGGTGTAGTGGTCTTTTGTGTTTCAATTGAGGGTTTTTAGTTCCCCAATAGCGGCTATTCTGTGTATTTACAAAGCCAGTCAAGTCGAAATGTGCTTCGTTGTTCTTAGAAAAGGTTTGCTAAAAGTGGTAGTTGTCTATAGCCAACTGTAAAACTCGAGCACTACAATTTCTCCGACGTTAATGATCATTTCTCTACAACTAAAATAAATGTTCACCGACCGCCCTCTACGACTGTCAAAATGTCAGTTGACATATTTCATTCTAACAACAATGGCAACCAAAAAAATTTACCTAGATCTGATATATTATAATTTTTGTTAAATAAAGTCGGTCAAAGCTAGTTTCATAAAAGCCGTTTAACTTAATGCTATAAAGATCTATTTTCTTTTATTTTCAAAAGTGATGGAAATATTGACCTATCATCATCATCATCGGCTCGACAACCGGGTTCCGGTCCTGGCCTCTTTCAACAAGTCTCTCCACCTATCCCGGTCTCTAGCCGACGCCATCCAGTTGCGCACCCCAAGGCTTCGGGCGTCCTGGTCTACGCCATCTCTCCAGCGCAAGCATGGTCTACCACGCTGTCGTCTACCATAGAATGTACCACAAAGAACTTTCCGAGCAGGTTCCTCTTCGCTCATGCGAGCTAGGTGCCCTGCCCACCGGAGTCTACCGAGCTTAATTTTTGTCACGATATCTGCTTCAAGGTAGATTGCGTACAGTTCATGATTGTACCGTCTCCGGAATCGTCCTTCCTCACATACGGGGCCAACAATTCTCCTTAAGACTTTTCTCTCGAACGCAGCTAAGAGGTCGGAGTGCCTTTTGCTAAGCACCCAAGTCTCGGATCCATATGTGAGTACTGGCAGGACCATGGTCCTGTACAGCAGTAGTTTTGAAGTTATGGTGAGATTTCTGGATTTGAAGAGCTTTGACAGACTATAGTAGGCTCTGTTGGATTTGAGAAGCCGCCCGCGTATTTCTTCTTCTATATTGTTATCGGCTGCTACTATTGACCCAAGGTATTTAAAGGATTGCACCACTTCAAATTCGTGCTCCGCAACCTTGATTGTTTGACCAACTGTTCCTCTCGCATTCGACGCCACCATGTACTTTGTTTTACCTTCACTAATGTGCAGCCCCAGATTTTGTGCCGCCTGCTCGATCTGGATGAAGGAATCGTGTACAGCTTGTTCGGTTCTTCCGATGATGTCGATGTCGTCTGCGTAAGCCAGTAACTGGCTGGACCTGTTGACGATGGTCCCTCTTGTTGCCGTGCCAGAGTCACGGATTGCTTTCTCCAACGCCAGGTTGAAGAGGAGGCAGGCCAAACCGTCCCCTTGTCGGAGTCCATTAAAGATGTTGATTGGTCTGGACAGCAATCCGGCTATTTTTACTTGGCTTGTTACGTTGGTCATGGTCAACCTACATAGTCGTGTCAATTTATTTGGGATGCCGAATTCTCTCATGGCTTTGTAAAGTTCTACCCTGGCTATGCTATCATAGGCGGCCTTAAAGTCTATAAACAGATGGTATGTTGGGATGTTAAATTCTAGACATTTTTCCATCGCCTGCCTAAGGGTAAATATCTGATCAGTTGTTGATTTGCCTGGAATGAAACCACACTGATATTGTCCGATAACGGTTTTAGCGTATGGGGTTATCCGGTCTTGTAGGATAGAGGAGAGTATCTTATAGGCGGTACTCAACAACGTGATACCTCTATAATTGCTGCACGTTGTGACATCTCCCTTCTTATGTATGGGGCATATTAAACCTTTTCGCCAGTCTTCTGGCATTTCTTCCTGCTCCCATACGTGTACTATAATATCATGAATTGCTTGACGTAAGGCTGGCCCGCCGTGATGGAATAATTCGGCTGGTATGCCATCGGCTCCCGGGGCTTTGTTCTGTTTAAGCCGGCCTATAGCCTTCTCAACCTCTTCTATGCTTGGTGGCGGCAACATAGAGTATTCTTCTTGAAGTAGTGGAGCCTCCACTTCTGCAGTGAGCTGACCATTTAGCAATTCATTAAAGTACACTTCCCATCGCTCCAGTATGCTTTCAGGATCGGTGATCAGATTTCCCTCTCCGTCCTTGCAGTATGTGCAGCGTGGTGTGTACTGCGTCATGTTTCGGACGGATTGGTAGAACTTCCGCGCCTGGTGCGGACCTCGCTCTCGGCTATTTTCAATTTCACAGATTAGGTTCTTCTCCCAGGCTGATTTTTTTTGTCTGTGTAGCCGTTTTTCTATTCTTCTGAGCTCTTTATATTCCTCTTCGCGTGCCCGCGTTCTATGAGATTGTTGCATTGCTCGGTACGCAACATTCTTACGTTCAGTCGCTAGCTTGCATTCATCATCAAACCAGTCGTTCCGATTTTTACGACTGCTGCCTAAGATGGAGTTGGCAGTACTAATGACAATATTCTTAAGGCGTGTCCACTTCTCATTTACGCCCAGCATACTGGCTCCAGGACTTACTCTCCCTAAATCAAGTGATTCTAGGGCGAGTCCTAACGCATTACCAAAGGTGTTACTGGTGTTTTCATTGCGCAGGGCAGCCGTGTTGATTCGAACCTGATCGGCGGATGCAATGCGTCTTCGCAAGGCAATCCGCCCTCGGAAAACCATACCAACAAGATAGTGATCCGAGTCGATATTGGCACCTCGGTACGTTCGTACCGTCATCAAGTTCGAGTAGTGGCGACGGTCTATCAACACGTGGTCTATTTGGTTACGAGTGACTCCATCAGGTGATACCCAGGTGGCTTTGTAGATATCTTTACGCGGGAACCTGGTACTCGCAACGACCATGTTTTTCGATGCTGCCAATTCTAAGACTCGAAGTCCATTGTCATTAGTGTTCTCATGCAAACTATGGGTGCCTGCGTAATGCCTGAATACCGGCTCCCGACCTATTTTTGCGTTCAAATCCCCAAGGATGATTTTAACATCATACCTTGGACAGGCATTGAGGGCCCTCTCGACTTGTTCGTAGTAAGTCTCTTTTTCTTCGTCTGAGGACTCCTCCGTAGGTCCGTGAACGTTAATGAGGCTGATGTTCGTAAATTTGCCTCGCACGCGAAGGGTGCATAGCCTTTCGCTTATAGCGTTAAAGCCGATGATGGTAGACTTCATTTTTTCGCTGACTAGGAAGCCTACCCCGAGCACATGGTGTTTTGTATGACAGCTATAGTATATGTCATATTCTTTCTTCTGTAGAACACCATTCCCTGTCCATCTGATTTCTTGAAGAGCTGTTATGTCAGCTTTATATTTGGACAGGGCATCGGCTAGCTGCTGAGCAGCTCGAGCTCTATAGAGCGATCGTACGTTCCATAAGAAAATTCGTAAATCATTTTTCAGTTTTCGTTGCATTGGTTGTCGTCGTGTGATCAGTCCGTTTCCGAGGCTTGTTGTCGGTCTCGTAATTCAAAAGTTTTACGGGACAGGGAATTAACCTGTCGCCAACCTGAGGAACCAGCCTGATCATATTAGCCAAACCTTTTTAAAGGCTTGTTTCTAGCGGCCGCCACGAAGAGGCTATGATCAGACTTCCACCAGTCCCGAATAGTTACGGCACGTGCATGTTTTCGTATGCTACATGTTATTCCCCCTATTCGTCTGATGGCTGACCGCCAATATTGACCTATACCCGAGTTAAAAAAAGAACTCAAATATTGGTTAACTTTTAAAACAGTAAATTTATCGACAACCAAAATTCGTTTAAAATATGATGCGATGACCTTGTCTAATTTACATAAATCTGAAAGAGCAGCCCTTTTATTACTAACGTTTCACAGTTTAATTTCGATAATAATCTCCTTTGATACAAAAGAAAAAACATTAAACTTTTGTAGGTTTTTTAATGACATTTTTTTTTTATATTTTTCAGTGTCCCGTGATGTGATAAAGCTATCTGCAAATAACTGATTGCTATATTTTCAAGAGAACTATAAAAGCACCATAACATAAAAGTAAGCCTCCTAAATTTAATAAAATTCGTATATTAAAAATATGACATGAATATTTCCCCAATTGAAAGAAAAAAGATGAAAAGTGATGAGTGAGAATACTAGAATTATGTATATTCGATCATTTTACTTTTTAAGAACCAACCAGCTGAATGGCGTTAGGATTTTATACTCGTATTTTTAAAACTTTCACTGAAACGAACAAAAACCCAATAAGATGCCGTCCCAATTCATGGGAAAAGGTATAATTTTTGGTTAAAGAGATTAAGACTCATTTGCATAAGCGTATGTAGCAGGATTGTCTTCACTTTTTTACTTGATTGACTTTCATTGATTTTTAATATACGATCAAGACATACTTATGTACATATTTACAAATGTGTATCTTTGTTTTTAGTTAATAAAAATAAAGTCATTCAATCAAAACTTCCTAACTCAATTTTGACTCGAAGCTGAGATAACTCAAATAGGAACGCAATACCCAACTTTTAAGTTATGGAAAACATGTTAACTCGTAAGTTGCCATAACACGAGTTTACTTGGCTCCGGATTTTGGCATTATTTCAAAAAATCTCTAAAAGTCCATTAATCAATATAGTAGCTTCAAATCTTTTTGTTTTTTTTTTGGGTCTTACAATTGCAGCCTAAAAGAATTATTTTAAAATCAATCTTAATTGTTGTTCCTTCAATTCAAAATTTTGTTGAGTCTCCTAAGGCGCGGAGTGAGTTGTTACTGTCCCCAATCAATCAGAAAGTTTGTATAATGTATTTTTCACACTTCAAATCCTATAATTCAAGAAAAACAAAACATTCCTTAAGGGTTTAATAGATTGAAAAATCTCAATATAAGGTGAAATGGGGTAAAACTCAAAATATGTTCTCTCCGATTTTAAAAATTCTGTTTACATTTGAAAAGTTGGTAATATTAAGGGAATGAACTCATAGCATATGTAATATTTCCAAAATAGAGATATTTTTATTTTTTTTCGTGCAGACTCAAAGGGTTTTGAATACCCTTAAAATGCTTAAGCATTAGGAAAATTGGAGAATATTTGAACGGACATACCGAGGCACTTTAGTTTTGACTGTCTTAAAATCGTAATGAAAAACAAATATCTGGCCGGGTAAAGTAATCCACATTCGTGTAGTGCGGCTAAAGAAAAAGTCTCTAAATTTAAAAGTGCGTCCAAAGCTAAAGGAAAAAAATCCATTTTAAAAACTCTTTTTATTGTTTGAAAGTTCAGGGGATGATTCTGGTCTAAATATTTTAAAAAAAGTTAGCTATAGGGTGAACTGAAGCCAAAACGGCAGTATTCAAGAAAGCACGACGACGAAGTTGTTCCTGCTATGTCCAGCCGCTGTCACATAAACAAACATTTTTTTCAGAGCTACTTCCATTTGCGAATAGGTAATAAGTCCTCCAAGAGTATGTCTTGTTATGAAAATTGCTTCACATTTTGAAACAAAAAAAAGTTTTTGCTTGCATTGGCTCAAAGTTCTCTTCGTCGAACCAGTAGATCCAATTGTACTATTAGGCGGTCTCAGTTTCATAGATTCTTAACCACACCTCCGAACTTTAGACACGATAAATAATTCTGAAAGATTTGATCGGAGCAATCCATATCATATAAACTTAGCTCATCGTATTATGTTACACTTCTAATCATCTAAGAACGCTTCCTACCTGTTAGCATTTCATAAAAATTAATCAACTTCCCAATCTCTAAATCCTACTTAAATTCAAAACCATAAAATCCAAACCAATCGGTAGAAGGAATATTACCTACAATGTCGAAGCAATAAATTTATCTATCTTTCAATTATTAAATCAATGAATGTGGGTTGCAACTTTGAGCCCGATATCCTCGTTTAAAGAGCCAAATGAAACCCATTTAACGAACCCCCATGCAAACTATGTTATTATTAGCGGTATCTTTCTTTATAATCTTTTCCACAAGGAAGTGTGCCACTGACTGGCGAATATTATAAAGATACTTTTATTTAGAACGCCATACAATTTACGGTATTATCATTCAAGCCCCAACGACACACACGACTAATAACGCAAACTCGCATTTCCTGATCTACAAACAAGTTGCTAAGAATTTTCAAATGATGCGTTCTACCTAGCACATACCCAATGTTTAATACAGAAAAAAAAAATAAAAACAAATATGGAGGTCAATTAGACCTCATTGGTTCTAAAAAAAAAATATTCAAAATGATTTCATTGATTTAAATTAAACTCAAAAAAAATTTGCAGTTATTTATCGTGTTTATGTAGATATGCAAACTAACGGAATCTGAAACTTGTGACCCTAACATCAAATTTTCAAAACAAAAAACAAAATCTGACAGTTAAATTGATGGAATATAATGTGACTAAGTTAGAATAAACTTTGATCTGCACATTATTTTCTATATTCCAATCCTAACCAGTTTATCAACTTTCTTGCTCAATCTGAAATTAATCCCTTACCAGCCGCAATATTATAATTCTTCATATTTCTGTTTGATCTTTTGATACAAACGACAAAATAGATACACTTCTTAAGTGAGGCAGAAAAGAAGATGCTTCATAGTGGGACAGTATAATTTTAAAACTGAAATTAAATAAACACTAAAAAATTGCATTGGGAGTTGTAAGCTTATTATATTTACTAATCAAATTAAGCCAACGATAACATTTTACAAAATATTTGAGTTGCTTGGTCAATATTTTTGACACCGAAACGCCCACAAACACACCTACTATTTTATTTTTCTGTGGCTCTGAGGCAATATTCGATTTTCTTGTGAAAATTTTATGGAAGTAGCCAAAATGCGCTTAACTAAAACTGATACCACTATATAAGTCGTACAAATTTTACTCGTCTCTTTAAGCCAAGGGTAAGCCTTCTTAGTCCTTATGGAAGCCGTCGAATCATTTGGCTCAACAGTTTACTGATTACAAAAATACTTTAATTCGTAATGATTTCCAAAAGAAAAACATAATTTAGTTGGCCGGAAATAGTTTTGGTCGCATAGTGCTTAAAACCGCTTATTTCTGGTGTATTCTTCCGACCAAAACTTAGTTATGTGACTTCATGAGATTTGACAATCCAAGTAAAAGAAGCTTTATAAACTAAAATGTACGAAACTTTAAATAATTTAAGCTTAAAACCTACAGCGAATAGCCGCTTACAATCTGATCTATCTAAAGATTCGCCTGCTCTAAACAGAACGAACATACACGGCAACCCTGATAAGCTTGAAACATTGCTTTGGCAATACTTGGGAACAGCTGATTTTTCAAATTTTTAAAATTTTACATAATTTCAGTTTAAAACCTACACTGAATAGCCGCTTACAACCTGATCTATCTAAGGAGTTATCTGCCCTAAATAGGCCAAGTATACACTGCAACCCTGATAAGTCTCAAACATTGCTTTGGCAATACTTAATGATAAAGATATCAGCTGATTCCGAAAAAAACCAACAAACACAAACAAATTTCACTTACCAGGAAAGGTAGTACTTTGAATATCTATAAAAATAACACAACGAAACAAATGCCCTCTAAATGCCAAATATTGAACTTAATATTGGAACTTTTTCTTGTTTTCATCTGATGGCTTTTCTCCAAAGTTTTAAGTTCGTAATTAAAAAAATAATAAAAATCTTTTACTTGCGAGTATTTTCTTCTGTTTAAAAATATTGACGAAACATCTAGTTTTAAACTTTTCGTCGCACTTTCAGCTTAAAAGGAATTTTACTTGATAAAAAAAAGCTTGAAAAAAGTGGTAGGAAATTTCGTTCGAGCAAAATTTGTGAGATATCAGTTGTGGGAGTTGGTTTTATTAACTAACGCCAATACAATTTTGTTAATATATTTTTTTTATTTAAACATTTGTTTCAATTCTTTTCTTCAAGTTGTTCTACTGTAAATTGACATAAACTTCATTAAAACCAGTTGAATCTATAGATATAGGTATACCGGACCTGGCCCAAGAGAATGTTCTTTCATTTTACTCTCTATCTGAGATTTATTTTTCTCAATCGGTTAAATGTTTTTTTATCAATTTAGTTTTGAGTAAGAAAAAAAAGAAGAAATGTGTGTCATATGGAAATTAGGCAAGCTTTACGCAACGGGTTTAATTTTATAGGTTAGTAAATTAACTAAGTTGATTTTTGCCATTCAATAATTATGTATAGAAAAATAGATAAAATAATATAACGGTATAGAACTAAAAATAGAAGGGCAGTCAGAGTCAGAGTAAATTAATAAAAAAAAAAAATAAAAATAGTAAAAAGGCCAATGACACTATTGGAAATTTGAATTCGAACCCATTTTGTTTAAAATGTGTGTGATAAAAATATATTTAATTTAATATTAATTTAATTTAATATTGCCACCGTGACAAATAACTTTTTTCTTCTGTCTTAAATTTCATTATAAATAAAAAAAAAACGAATAGTTTTTAGGTTTAGTAATAAGTTTTTGACCTAGAAATTTCTTCTTAAGGAAGTACTTAGTACTTGAAAGCAAGTAGTTGATGTACAACAAATCAACCACAGCCTTGGTGCTTAGGGACAACCTTAGACACGAGATTGGAGAAATTCAATCTGAAGTCTGCGAAATTGTCTTAAAAGAGCTAGCCTTTGTGCCACGGCCAAAAGCGTATCCTTGACCGACTTCATACTCCATACATAATGTTAAATGTGTACCATATAATCAATCAGTAAAAAATGTCACCTCTCGGAGATCATAAGCTGGCCAAATTTTATATTTGAAAAAAAAAGAAAAATTTCCCTTTTCGATATAAAATTTCCCTTCTTCTGTTATAATTGATGTAATGGTGCAAAATTTAGTCGTTTAAATGCGATGCTAAAAAAACGATTTTGCAAGTTTTTTGTCGAGCTTAATTAACATCATACAACCTTTAAGTATTGTTTTTTTTTAACATTTTATTAAAGTTTAAGGAATTGAATGACACTTTGACTGGCATTTATAAAATACCTGAATTTTTAAACCAAATGTCACTATTTTAGGCATGTTCAAGTGGGGTTTATTAGAAAAATAGTTTAAGCTTTTTTTGTCGAGCTTAATTAACATCATACCACCTTTAAATATTGTTTTTTTTTAACATTTTAATAAAGTTTAAGGAATTGAATGACACTTTGACTGGCATTTATAAAATACCTGAATTTTTGAACCAAATTTTAGGCATGTTCAAGTGGAGTTTATTAAAAAAATAGTTTAAGCTATGTGAGTGCAAAATGATCAAATGTTTGGAATTAGGGAAAAACACCTAAGTAGTTAAGCTGTAAAGTAAGTCAATTTCAAAATTTGCCACACTACAAGTGAGAAAATTTTGATGTCCGAAGATTGCCCACCAACAGCTCACTATGGATCCCAACGATGAAATCCATCTAAAAAAAATGATCTTCACAAAATCACAAAGTTCAAATACCTAATGATTGCAATTTGTATTATAACAAACGTTCTAATATTTTTTTTGTTGGAGTGACCAGTTGTTAGTTCTTACCAGATTAACATACGAGTATCAGACCAAAAACATAAATGTTAAAAAAAGAGCCAAGTTCTTCTATATAAAAACCTTTGTCAAACAAGTCAGCCGTGAAAAGTACTGAGATCTAAAAGGACGCCAAGTTCTTACTTCATGAAGGTTTAATACCGAATATTTAAAGTAGAATAATATTGAAACAGCTACAATGTAATAGAGAAATTTTATTATTTAATGATTACTGACTAAAATTTGATGGGTTCACTGGTCAAGCTTTTAAAATCTTTCGATTTGGGCATAAAAAAACTTGCCAAGTAAGCCCATAAAATTTTAGTCAGTAATCATTAAATCAATTTTGTCCTCTGCAAGCATGATAAGACCTACAGTTGTGCAAAATTACAAGATTCTACGATGTCGGGAAGTGCTCCATAATTTTGATGATCTGTCAGTCAGTTACGGTTTTTGTGATTTTTTAGGCCTTATATCTAGGAACCGCTTATGCTAGAAAATTGCAATTTGGTGAGACGCCTGTGCCTGACTAACTTAGCAAATATTCGGAATTTTATGTTTCCGACTTCATTGATACTGAAGATAGGGAGGAGTCAAAAATCGCCTGAGTTTGTTCCTGTAAAAAGGGTGTAGTGCCAGAACTTGGCTGGGCACTACCGTGCCCTTTGATAAATCGTTAAGTTTAAAGTTAAAGTTAAAAGATTCTCGGCTCGCTGTTGTATGGTTAACTTGAGATAACTTATTAGCTGATGGTAAGTAAACGTCCAAAACCAGATAGATAGCATTTACTACAGTCAGAAGTGAAAGCACCTGACAAATGAAAAATTTGATGGTCTAGAACCAAACATTCCGCATTGATGAGATAGTCGACAAACAATTTGAAGGAAGATGAGTATGATGCTAGTTTCATCCAGTTCTGGATGGGTACTCCCATTTCTGCTCAGTTTCTATTGCCTTGGACATAAATTCGTTATGGAATCTAAAAGTAATAATCTTCTTCCAGTACCGCGTTAGCATTTTTTGCCTGTTCTATATTTTTTTCCGGTTTACATAAATTGGAATATATCAGTTTTTCTAAGAAGACAAAAATTAAGGGAAAACATTGATACCGGGAAAAGTCCCATTATTGCTCTGTAAGTTTTAGAATTCTAGAAGCAATGAAATTCAAAGTCTTAAACAATGGAGACGGGGCTGCAGACGAAGCTACAGTTGAATAGGTGTCAAAATATTAGACACACACGAATTCAATATTACAAACACAAAAATATTACAAAAACGCAATGCAGCTGCAGAAGGAGTTGCAGTCGTAGCTGCAAGAGTTGGGCAACTTTAAAAAAATTACTTGCAGCAGCACTTTTGGCGTTTCAAATCCCAACTATTCAAACCACTTAACGCATGTTTACATAGGGTTGAATTGAGAGTCAAGCCCTCACCAATCACTCAATAAATAGATTCCTTCGATCAACTTTATCCAAGGTTGACCCAGGTTTTCTTGACAACCTTCAGATTTGTCAACAAAAAACTCCGGTTTTCGGTTTTAAAAAAAAAAACACCCAAGGGCTGTCAATTGTTTTGTTGACAACTAAAAGCAAGAAAAAAAAAAACAATTCTGTGCTATGATTAAACTTTAAATTATTTTGAAAAATGATCTTGTGTTGTTACTCAATATTTCATATGATGAGAATAATAAGTACAACAAACATTTAATTGCAAGCATAAACAATAAAATGCACCACGAATCGAAAAACGACAACAAAAGAAATGGATATAAAATCTCATGTCACTTTTGACAGCTTGGTCGTTATCTGAACTCGACACAGAAAAATACCTAGATCTACTTTTGGGGAAGTTCATGGCGACGGCAGGTCTCAAAAACACAGAATTTACTCACTAGTGGGACTTCAGGTTTTTCAAAAAACAAACGATTTAGGGTGGCTTAAGGGCTCAACGAACAAACCTAATGACTTTGTTTGATAAATTCGCAAAATATCTAAATCAGCTGACACAAATGTTAGAAATCTGTACAGCAGCATTATGTAGACGAAAAAAATATCACGTACGACACTTTTTGACAGCCATTCCTGCTCCCTAGTTCCAATTGCAGCACTCCATTGTGTTCAAGTAGAAATCCTCTAAAATGGTTTTGATTTAACAGAGTCACTGTTCTAAAAGTCAATACTTATTAGAAGTAAACTTGTTTAAAAAAAAAATAAATTGAACCAGGTCCGTTAAAAAAGTATTGAGCTAGTTCCAATTAGGACAAAAATCCCCTACCTCAACTTTTGTACAAGAAATCATAGCAGACCATTGAACTAATAGTTATTTATAAACCAATCATGAGCTCGTAGGCATGTTATAATTTATAAGTTGATAAATGTTGATAATATTATGCTGTTGTCATTTCAATTCAATGGTAGGTTCTTTAGCAATTCAAACCTTAGTATTTATATCAAAATAAATTATTTCTTCTTTAAATCTTCTTTAACAAATCATACATGAATATAATCCTTATAACGACTCTTAAAAACTTATTTGAAATTTTTTTAAAACTCAAATAACTCATCTGAACAATATCTTAGAAAATAAAAATTTTCAAAAACATATCCGAATCTATAATTCTTAAAATTTTCCTCGGAAAATCTCATATAAAACGACATTTTTAAAAAAATTACCTGTAAATGTTATAATGGTCAGTGCGTTGATCTGTCCATGTTGAGGGTCTTGTGTTCGATTCTATCCGCTGTAATACTGTTTCTTAGAAGTGTACTTCTTCTTGCGAGGAAGTGACAGATCCTCCAAGAGTATCTCTTGTCATGAAAATTGCTGCTCATTAGCAGTTCCGAATCGGCAGAAAATTGTAGGGACCTCCGATTTCTTCTAACATTCACCCAGAAATGGTTGAGAGTTGTAAGTTGCTAGACTTAGTCTCTCTAATAGTATTGTAACGGCCTTTAATTCAATTTATTTTTTCCAAAGTAGTAAAATGTATCTGACATTCCCTTATTTTTTCAAACATTTACAGAGTAACAGAGTCAGTAAATGATTAACATAAATACAGGGTTGAGCAATAAAACTTACTTTTGTTAACACTTTGGTTTTAATATCAATTTCTTGAGAACAGATCTCCGAAATATAGAAATTACATGATTTAAAAAAAAAAACACATTTTTGCTTTGGAAATTGTTTCTTGTATTTGAAGTACAGAATTTTGGTAAAGAGTTTCTGGCTACATAGATTTTAAGAATTTTGAAAAAAATCATTCGTATTTCGCTATATTTCAGGAATTTCGGAAAAATATTTTCCACACACCAACTAAACTTTTCTATTAGGTAGCATGAATTTTCACACACAGATAGTTGTATTCGGTAGATTAGCACTTTTTAATAACAATTATCACAATTTTAAAGTGAGAAAATATTTATTAGTATTTCTTAATAAATTTTTAAAGTTCTTCAATTTGCATACAAAATGCACTTTTTTTTTGCTTACTTTGACATTTCTCTTTGTTTAAGTATTACAAGTATGTTTTTGGGACATTATTGTGAATTTTTGCTTTTTTGGTAATTTTGTAAGTGATAAATTTGTTGATTACAGGGAAGTTTCTGAACCCACATTACTTTTATGTTAAAAATCTGTTGACATTGGTGATTTATATCCCCTAAGCGGAGCAACATGAGCTGGATTCGCCCCCAAAAAAGGAGTAAAAATCCTAAGAACTCGCGAAGAGTACTACCCACAGTACTATTAAGTTAAAAAAAAATTGTTGATATAGGTGCCACTTAAAAAAGTGAGGTTAAAACTGAAAAAGTAAAACATTTTTTTTTTAAGATTTAACGATGTTTCCTCACTTTATTATTTTAAATCTGTAATAAAGAGATCACTAGCTAACTGTTATAAAATCAATAATTTAGGAGTGTTATCTTAAAGGAAAGTCGCCCCGATATATCCAATACAATTTTTTAAAAAGTGTTGACGACTTGAATCATGACAGCACGTACCTAATCCAATAGATCGAACAACTTACAAGCTCCTCTAAAGCCTTTGCTCAACTTTTAAAGATCAAAGATTTGTTTTAATGTCACAATGACCTTTTCTTTGTTTTGTTTACACACCCACCATCTCATCAAAAAAAAAAGTACAAAGCTCGTAGCATTTTGATTAAACGAACAAAAAAAAATGCAAAAACACTCACCTTGTATCGTCGAACATTAGATCGATTTTGAGTTTATAAATTGAATTTCTGCTAACACTTGATGCAGTTTCCAATTGATCAGCGTCAAGCAACCGGAATCCCGATGAATTACTATTTGATGATGATGATTTCCTGGGACGACGCTCAAGAGCACTAGTATTAGCACTAGCACCACCACCAGCACTACTGCTTCCAACACTATTCGATGCAACAAATTTGTTAATATTAAATTTTTGTACGGCAACAGTTGTATCCACTTTGCACGTAACCATGTTTTTTTTCGCAAAAAGAAAATTATGTTTAGATCGAGAAAAATGATTTTTTTTATTTATTTTAAAATTTAGAAAAATTCACAGATAACGTAAAAAAAATAAAGCACACTTCACAATAAAAATGTAAACACAAAAATAACTTAATCTCAATCTTGGCTTAGCTAAGCTCGGATATAAGTTTTAACAAGAAACATTTTTGTATCTTTTTTAAACACTCAGTTTAATAATTTTTGATTTATCTGCCATTTCGGTGTCGAACAAGAAACGAAAGAAAGAAATGAAAAATCAAGAAAAACTGCACTTTCACTAGAAAATTTATCGAGTATCGTTTATATTTTATTTGTTTTATAGATACTTATTTTTTGTGTCGGAGGGATTAGATACTTTTTGATCAGTTTTACACAAAGTATGTTTTTTGAATTTTTTTTTTCTAATTCAGAGCACAGCATCACATACAACACTCAACCTGTCAACATCATTTGAGTGAATAACTAGGTGCATCTTGGAGTGAAGTTGGATAGATCATCGATCGCGATTTTCAATGTTGAGATACATCTCTGTCCTCATAGACTCTAAAAGGTGCTAGATAGATACTACTTTCCAGTGTTAAAACCGATCACTGATCGTGTGTCGTATGCAGCGACGACGAATACGACGGCGCATGCGCGAGATACGTGAGTTGTGCGCTTAGCTGTGATGGTCTACGCTTACTGACTTGGCCAAGTAAATTGAAATGGTATCATAGGCAATAAAGTTGAAGCTAAGACACTATATCTATATCTTTCTGTCTTTAGTCTTTTCTTGGTTTGTTTTTTTTATGTGATCTTGGTCTTCTTCGATAGCGGCGTTGTGTTATGTCTTATTGTAACGGTTGTTTGATGCTGCTCTTGTTTTCCTATTTTATTGTTTTTTTGTTTTTCTCAATAGACATATGGGCTTATGGTTTTATGAATTTTTGGCTTAATAAGCTTTTTCTTTTAGAAAAGAATTCGCTCAGCCATGCCGCT
This sequence comes from Chrysotoxum bicinctum, assembly GCA_911387755.1. Classification (NCBI taxonomy): domain Eukaryota; kingdom Metazoa; phylum Arthropoda; class Insecta; order Diptera; family Syrphidae; genus Chrysotoxum; species Chrysotoxum bicinctum. The sequence continues at coordinate 111,087,814 of OU426990.1, read as the reverse complement.
CTATCTGGTCGATGATCGTGTTGATCGGCGTCAAGTCGATCCTCGACCCATTCCCTGGCTCACGATCTTGGGATAGGTTGTTGTATCTTCTTATTTTATTATTATTTTTTTTTTTCAAATAAGTATCTTTAGTAAGATATTGTTCACATCATTTTGTTGTCTTTAAATTGATTGAGAGGAAAATATGCGATGTGGAAAATTTGAACAATTTACCTTCCTTACTGGTTTTTGTTTTTTCTTGTTTAACATCTGTTGATTTGCATATACATACATTTTGATATGCACAATTGTACTCAATTATTTATTACCATCATCAGCTGCGAGAGTTGATATGTTTGATGATGAGATCCGAATTCCTGGAAAATAAAAAAAAATAAAAACAAACAAAGAAAATCTCACAAAGTTAATTTTGATTGAAAGTGTATTACGCAAATTAAGCAACAAAAAAATCCAGATGCAATAGAATAGTCGGAGAGGTAGCGTTGTAAGTGTTTTTCGAGTGATTTTTAGTTTTGTTTTTACCTCGGGGGAAGAATCATTTTTTTTAATTATTAATTATTCAAAATTTTCACAAGGAACTCGTTAACACTTTCAATCTTACAGGTTTCTTATGTTGCAATTTAGATCGTAGATTTTTGGCAAATAAGTAACTCAGTTGATATAATAAAATAAATAAATAAATAAAAAAATAAATAAATAAATAAATAATTTTAAGAACAAATGCATGTAAAGAAAGATTTACAAAATTTAAGCTTCACAACTTTGAGCCTAACAATTCTGGGCAACGATTGATATTTTTGAACTTAGTCCGGAAAGAAATATTTAATTTTATTAAAGTCAAATTTGTCTACCTCAATTAAATGTCTTCCGTAGCAACGCAGTGGTAGAAATTCATGTGCATATTTATTAACTTGGGACCAATCCAAAATGTGTCTATTGGAAATTGACTTATTATCTTGTTTGGCCACAGTAAGGATCTCACAAGGAGAACAGATATTTTACACAATTTACACAAATGATGCTAGCCTTATTTGTAGACAAGTAAGTCATTGTCATTGTTTTCAAAGAATTTCTTCTATCAAAAACATCATAGCTTTAGCGTTCGAAAAGTGCATTTTAGGCTCCTTGTCGTCCCCTATCTGCTTTAATCATTTCGGTACGTTTTGTTTTTGTACATTCCAACTGGGCTTAGTGTTCCAAGTCTAACAAAAAAAGGTATGAAAGTAACTATTCAGATATATAAACTTGTAAGATCTCCCAGAAAGAACTATGCACTCCTTCCGGGAGAACTTACAAGCCTGAATTATACATACTAGTGTAGTCGAATAGTACGTTCATGTTTGAATTAAATCGGAGTCTGTCTAAGTTTTAAAGATAGACAGGAAAAAGCCCAAAATACATACTCCAATAATATACTGGTGTGCCCCAAGGCTCCGCCTTGTCCTCGACACTCTTTCTTGTTTTCATAAATAATCTCTTGTCGGAAACTTCTAACCCATTAAAATGTTTCGCTGATGACAGCACCCCTAGTTTTTCATATTCGTTTCGAGAGCCACAACCCTGTAGCTCTGGAACTGAAACAGCAGCATATGCTACGCCTATTAGATTTTGATCTCGACAGTATTATAAAATGGGGTGTTAACAACAGCGTTGAATTTCATTCTTCGAAAACACAAAGCTGTCTTCTGTCGGCCAAACGAAGTATGTCAACCACTTTTGCCATTATACATAAATATCACATCAAAGAAACTAAAAAGCTGTCTATAGCTTGTACATATGTATGTGTCTAAATGACCATCTCTTATGGAATGATCATATATTCGAACAAAAAACGCAGCAAAATGTTTAGGTTTTCTTAAAAGATGTAATTCCAATCTGATCTGGCTACGATCAAAAAGGCATTCATCCACCCAAAACTTGAGTATAACTGTCATATCTGAGCTTGTACCCCCATTACTTATTTGAACCTATTGCACAGAATCCAGAATAGAGCCCTTAAACTTATAGCAGACACATCCAACTTAGCGGAAACTTGTTTCTCTTGAACACCGTCTTATTGTCTCGTGTCTTTCATTGTTTTATCGCTTTTTCCATCAACAAAGTTCAATTGAAATAGTCAGTTGCATTCCTCCAATCAAACAATTCCGCCGTAATACTCGTCTAGCAGGGAAGGCTTACAATTTTACCCTTGAGGTCATTTCTTTAGCCGTACTACTCGAATGTGAAATATTTTACTTTACTTTACAGGCTTTCAAGATCAATGCACATCGACATCTCCTGTCGCTGTCTTTGACTGATAACATGTCGTTTTAACATGTCACTGACAGCTCCATAGAAAATTTTTTACCCCAACGCCGGAAAAGAAGTTTTACTTCAAAAACATGTATGTAAACAGTTTTTGTCGATTTTCAACGATTTCGTCAAAAAATACCGATAAAACAGTTTCCACCACCAACCATTTTTGTTGAAAGCCTATATCTTTTAAAATATTCCAATTTTTTGAAAAAAGATTGAGACCAAAGATGTTGGTAAAACTGTCTTAAACAATTTCTGTTAAACATATTTTCACCTAAAACCAATATCAACTGAAATTATCGACTCCATATTAAAATTTCATAAAATCCAAGATGGCTGGTGATGCCTTCTATTTAAAATGTTGCCCGCTTTTTCGATGATTTCCCCTATACAATTTCATTTTTGTTTTTTTAATTTTTCATCGATGAAAGCCTATACCCGAAATGTGCAACGCAGCTTCCCAAACTATATAAGCTCAAATTAGATACAGATCTTTTGATGTTTGCACTTTTCATAAATGATTTAAAGATAATGTTTATTCATTCACCGCGCATCATGACTTTTATCGCAAAGTTGCATCTATCTTACGCATAATTAATTAAAATAGAGTATTACGCGTCAAAGATCTGCAGATTAATGCATGTTTTGCGTTTTGGAATTTCTAATGTTGATTTGTTTACTCTAAAAACAATAAACACGTTTGTTTGTTTTTTAGATCTTTTGCAAATAAATGAAAAAAAATACATTGACATTTTTTTCTTCTTGGTTTAATGGCTCGTTAAATTGTGATGAAATGAGTATGTGTCTAAAGTGAGGTTTTGAGGCTCATAAAACATTAATTTTATTAATATTGTTAATTGTGGTGCAATTGAAAGCCTGATGGGTTTGTACAGTATTTTTTTTTTCTTTCATTATTTATCAATTGAGTTCCCTCAAGCGCAATGCAGCCAACACAGGTAAGGTATTTCATGTGGAAATAAATTGTTGTTTTAAATGGTTTTTAGTTAAAATGGTGCCATCCAATTTAGTTGGATAGTAATTTATAACGACGCGACGCGACGGAAGGAAGATGGTATTTAATGTATGGTAAAAACATAACCAGTAGTTTTGCATTTTGGATTTTACAAGGAAGAGCTTGTTTGTGAATTTTTGTTAAAAAAAAAAACAAAATATGTTTCTATTGAGCTTCCGTAATCTTCTTAAGGTGTCACAATGGTGTCTCTACGATTTTTGAAAACTTCAAAAGATATTTTTTATCACACTTTTTTTTTACTAAAAATGTTGACATGACACTGATAAATTTGGACCACTTAAATTTGGACCACTTTTTTGGCGTCAAAAACCTTCAGTGAAATATATTTTCCTAAGAAGTCAAACCCGTTCTGAGACGATAAAGGGATAAATAAGCACTTTCGAATATTGATCTTCAGCGGGTGCAACTAAAACCACTTCCAATACAAGCCACCACCGAAAAGTCCCTTTTTTACTCATGCTCACGCTTTCCGATTGTCTACGTGCTTTCCGAGAGCAAAGAAATTTAAAAGCCTATTGACTATCTTGGTTGGTGTGAACAGGAGCCTGCGCCATCACCGTAGGATTAGAGATTATAGTATTAGGTTAGAGCTACGCCAGATGTTTGGGTTCAGCTGCTGCCACCTAAACAACTTCCTTTTTATTTAACGATAATGCTTTTTGCGTGGGATTGACAGATTGACAAATCTTCCAAGAGTAACTCTTTTCCATGAAAAGTGATTCTCGTCTAAGTCGTTCGGAGTCGGCGGAAAATTGTAGCACCTCTCTATTCTTTCAAAATCGCACACAGGAATTCTTGGGCGTTTTCAGTCACAATACGTTTTTACAAGCCGTTGTACCTCTAATTCATTTATTTATTTTATGATGGGAACTACCCCACTTGTCGACTTGTTGTCGTCTATAGTGTGAAATTATGTTGCCGCACCCTGTTATATACAACCCTATATTTCTAGCAATCGATATTTTGACAAAAAAAATCAGTAAACCAAGCAAAATTAATTATAATATTTCGACGAAATATGTACAAAAAAATACTAATTTATTTTTCTTATTCTTATTAGGTGAAAATTAGTGTAGATGAAGAATTAAAATTTTGAGAAGAATGTGTAATTTATATAATTTTCTTTCTAATGGTGAGTCCTATACATATAAGAAATTGTTAAGCGAAATACCATTAATTCGAATTATTTTTATTTAATTTTTTATTAAGTTAAACCGATTTCTCAAAATATTTAGTTAAAGGAAGAAACTTTTTTATCTTCCAAAGGGTAATAGTTATGATAAACTTGGATTTTTCTCTAGATTTTATTATTTTTATTTTCACAAAATATTATCTCCGCATTCCTTTAGGGATATTGTGATTGTAAAACCCTATTTGACAGGCAGAATTGCATTTTCATCTCGAAAGTCCAAAACGAATAGACCTAAGAGAATGAAATCTTTTATGAATGTATGTAATCTTTGATGAGTTCTATTAAAAGATTACATTAATTGAGACTTCCACTTCAAGTTCTCCAATCACCAGTCATTCAAAATTTAAAAGATTGCAATTATATTATATTCCTCATTCATTTTATCAATTTAATTTGATCTTTTCAACATTCATGCATTCTTTGAATTCTTTTAAGTTCTTTTAGTTCTTCGCAAAGACTGCATTCCATTGATTGCTGTTAAATGAATTGAAAAAAAAAAAACTGATCACAGTATTTTTCATTTCAAATAAATCGTGTTTGCATAATTTGAAGTCAAAGTCTTAAAGTGAAATCAATATTTACAGTCTTTTAATTGAATTCAATGAATGATTTTTCAAGATTGCATTCTTTTTTAATCTTGCTACGTAGTCTGTCCGAAACTTCAAAAGATGTTATGAATGGTGTTGAGATAAATAGTTGAAAGCATTTGTTGGCTTAGGGGCAGATTATGTGGTCCAATTACAACAAAAGTCATCCAAATTTTAAAAGCTATTTTAAAACAACATCTTTTTTTGTCTATCTATCTGTCTATCTATCTATCTATCTATTTGTCTATCTTCTATGTAGATAAATATAAAATAAGCTTCTATTTACTCGAAAACTATTTAACTGGTTTCGCTGAAATTTTAAAGATTTGTTCTTATTAACAGCGAAAAGGTTTAGAAGGTTTGGTATAATTCACCCACTGCAACGACCGTTTTTGAATACATTTGGTTTTATTATACTATTTCTTTTGGGCATTTTTTTAATATCTGTTCTACTTACATACATATGTAATGAATTCTTAACTTAAAATCCCAAATTTTGAACAAAACAGTGATGAAGAAAAATGTACAGAATTTTTATCAAATTCCGGAAAAGTTTCGTTTAAATTTGTTCAGGATATTACATAAACTCGTTCAGAGTTTGCCAAAGATAATAGAAATTATTACCAAATTGTTATACTCCTTCAGATTTACGCGTTTGTGTAAAATATTAGAAGATAAAAAAGGTTCAATAAAATTCGTTCAGAATTTAATTAAGACTTGTTCAGAGTTTTTCAATAAAATAGCAATTAATTACGAGTAGAATCGTTAAAAATCAGTAAAAATTCGTGTTTGCTTAAAATATAAGAGGAATAAAAAGAATTTGTATGAAATTCCAGAAAAATTTTGTTAAAATTCGTTCAAAGTTTCATTAAAACTCGTTCAGAGTTTTCCAAGAGAATAGAAATTAGTATCTACAGAATCGTAAAAAATCGTAAGTTAGGAGCTTTTATGGAATTTTGGAGGCTTTCGTTAAGAAGTTCGTTAAAACTCGTGTAGAGTTTTCGATGATAATACGAATTTGTGCAGACTCATAAAACTCTCCAAGAGGATTCGAAATATAATAGTTCTTCTTAAACATCTTAAGCATCGCTTAAACATTGCAGCTAAATAACTTGCGAAAGTTTTGGAGGAGAGTTGAAGAAATATGAAGAGTTTAGCTTGGAGCCGTATTGACGCTTTGGACATGTCGCAGCGGGACAGAATTGAAAGAGAATTTTTATGAAATTGGAGAAAAATTTTGTTAAAGTTCGTTCAGAATTTTACTAAAACTAGTTCAGAGTTTGACAAGAGAATAGAATAGAATATCAGAGGAATTTATGAGAATTTTTATGAACTTGCAGAAAAGTTTCGTTGAAATTTGTTCAGAATTGTATTAAAACTCGTTCAGAGTTTGGCAAGACGAAAGGAATCAGTGAAGCATCGTAAGAATTCGTCCAATTTCATGTTTATGTAGAATATCAGAGGGATATAAGAGAATTTTTATGAAATTTCAGAAAAGTTTCGTTAAAATTCGTTCAGAATTTTATTAAATTAAATTTGACAAGAGAATAGCAATCGGTGCAGAATCATTAAAAACGATCAAAGCTGGTGTTCGTTTAGGATATCAGTGAAATAAAAGAAAATTTTTATAAATTTGCAGAAAAGTTTCGTAAAAATTTTTACTAAAACTAGTTCAGAGTTTGACAAGAGAAATGTTGGTTCTGAACGCCAAACAATTATTTCGATTTGTCACGTTTGGCCATCTGTTTTGTCAACATTCCAAATTATATTTTGCACCTTTGTCAGTGGAACTGTCAGTCACAAACGTCAAATCAGCAAATCGTTCGAACCGTTCTCAAGTGATGGTCTTTCATTTTTTGTATTTATATGTATAGATATAGATATGAAGATAGATAGGTACATACATATGTACGAAGATTTAATATTCAAATATAAAAACATGTCAAAGTGTTTTTGAGCGTATATCGAAAACACGTTTTTAGTCAAAAATAAATGTCTTTAAAGTAAGCCTAAGAAATATATTATTTTGTAGGTATCTACTAACGATGATTCAAAAATTTGTAGGAAAAAAAGGAACCAATCGCGTTTTTATATTGATCATTTAAAATACGATCTTCCTGCGTTTGTTGTTTGCAACTGAAAAATAAATATAAAACCTTATTCTTCCTCTTAAGCCTCTTTGAAAAACTTGCAAAATAATTTCTCAAAGGTAAACTATTCATAATGCCCTCTTAAACACCACGATTCACTGATTTTGCATTAACTAACCCATAGTTGCAGAAAATAAAACCGCATAAAAGAGCAATAAAAAATAAAACCTTAACTCACAAGGTATTTTATAAGTAGGTTCATCAATTACTAAGGTAGGTAGGTAGGTACTTCATCTTTTAACCACCAAATGGTTGAACGCTTCTTGATAGAATTATGCACTCCCATGTGGTTTATGGTGGATTACTCCTATACATGAAAACTAAACAAAAACATATCATACATACATACGTACTTGAAGTCGGCTACATATCAAAGAATGTAATATTTTTGAAATTGTATCTTAACTCCACGCATCCACTACACCATGAAGAGAAAGTATAGTGAATCTGCTTCTTTAATTCTGCACAAAACACACAAAATCAGATAGGCACATACATTTTTGTATCTTTTGCACTTGATATTATTTATTAGTTCATTTTCATTACAATTGCGATGTGTTGTGTATGCTCTCGAGGAATAGCCCGCTAACTTTTTGGATCGTTAAATTCTCCAAAAAAAAAAAAAACAAAACAAAACAAACCAAAATGAAAAAGAAAACAAACCTTACGGGCACTTCAAGAAAAGTAAAAACTTAATTCTTCGCCTTGCGATCTTTGCCCGAAGAAAATAAGATACTTTTAGCCAACAAAAAAAAATCACTGTTCTATGACCTTAGTACCACCTACCATCAACGAGAGTGTGCACAAAATCTCTGAGGTAACAATAAACCAAAAAAAATTCAATTTCATTTGACCGACTTGTTCAACACAACGAAACTTTTCGATACAGATTTCAAAAAAGATACTTTAATGTATCTCTACCTTGCAATTTTCTCCTACTTAACTGGGATGATGGATACGATTTTAAGTCTTGCAGACAAAAAAACTACGACCGACACGACGACGCAACGCCATCCACGGCCATGCTATCCAAAAGACAGAAACGAAATGCAGGAAAAGCACACTTGAGTGCAGCAGATAAAGTGCACGCAAAACTTATGTAGGCCTAGGCATTTGGTAGGTATTTGTCTATCTTTGTGGTGCGCAAATTAAGTCGAAGCTACTTGAGGCAGATTAGTTATAATTTAAGCAGGTAACTAAGAAGAAAAAAAATTAACGAAGGAAATGGTTCGTTATGGTATATTATTGTTGGCATGGTTACCGCCACCAGCGAAAATGTATTTTTTTTTAAATTTTTTAACATATGTATGTATTTTATTTATTTAACATCTTTTTATTTCTCTTAAAAAGTGTCATATATAGGTTTGGTTGCATCTGACGAACTGTAAATTTTAGATTAATTAAATTATTATTTTTACCATTTATTTTTGTTCAACCTATCTCTGCATAGGAAACGTTTTCAAAAATCAGTTTTCTTAAAATCAAAATTATTCAAAACTCATGGTTTCCATAAATGTTTATTCAAGAATTGTCTATTCCAATATTCCACTTTAATTCGAAATAATTAAATCTTCAAACTGATAGAAAACGACGATGGCAACCATGATACTAAGGAAACAGCTTTAAGGTGACTTACGATTGATCTTACACGAAAGTACACTCTTTCAAGTAAAATGAAAAGAAAATCAGAATTCACCTAGTGGACATACATAGAATGAAGTTGTTGTTGCTAATTAGCTGAGGTCAGTTTAGCTGGAAGTTGGATTTGGGATCATGACCATTTGAGTATAATTAATCTGGGAAAATCTAAGCTAATTGAAGTGATGAGCTAAATGGAAGAGAAAATATTTTGTATCCAATTTAAATGCCAAGTTTAGGGTTTAAGGTAGATGTACCTTATTTTTTCTCGATGTTCTCTATTCCAAAGTGTATTGAAAAATATCAGTTCGGTTCGAATTGATGTGAAAAATCGATTTGATAGGGAAATAAGGTTTTGATTAGAAATACACTATTCTATTGATCACAAATTTAAAAAAGTTTTCATCACATCTACGTCTTAGCTTTGTATAAAAAACTTATATTACTCTCAAGAAGACGAACGATTAGGGCGACATCTTAAGCATAGCGATAGTACTTGTTAGATTTTTCTCTGCTAAATTTAATAATAAAATATTCTCTTTTTTACTACTTGTTTTATATCTTATCTTACTCTCCACTGTAAAATCGTGCGCTAATTCCAGCGCCACCACCAGGATAGCGTTGGTAACACATAATCACGCTCCCTGATAATACTGTAGGTTATATATACAAAGGTCTTAGTTACTGCGTTTTCTTGGGGACATAGAGCGTCAACAACCCTTGCACCCGATTTTGTTTGGTTTTCCACAAAAAAAAAACTTATCTCTGTCCAACTTTTTCTAATTGCCTTTCATTCCATTCATTCATCTTCATCTTTAACTGTTCGTCATGTTTGCTTAAGGTGGCATTTTCTTTTTTTCCGACTGGATAAACATAATCCATTGCATGGCATAGATTTCGCTCGGTAAAGTGTGATCAACCCCACTGCCACATTCTCCTGTCCATTTCTCATTTGAAGTTCAGCGCTTTAGAGTCTGTTGGGCTTAATTACTCTCAAAGTCATAGCAAAAAATTTTTTGACGAAGGACTGCAGCTTCGAACTGATTGCAGAAGTCTCTTTCAGTTCAGTATGTCGAGGGTTCAGTCGCAGCTTGTCTTAGACAGCTTCTTGATTTTGCTGCTTATATCAAGTTCGGCGCCACCGTCGTCGAATGAGATGCTCTTTCTCGACACCCTGTTCATCTATATTTATTTAGAAAAAAGACCATCCCGCCCACTGCTACTCACATTTTTCTTATGTTTAGATTTTTTCTTTATGAAAAGATGAATCACACCAGTCCCGCCCGCTACGACCCCCTTAGCCCGAATGTTTTCCTTCCAAAAAAGTATGACTATACTTTTTACTCAGTCATTAATATTAAACCTTGATGTTCACCCAAAGCCCCTTGTACCTTATGTTTGAAAAGGAATCTTATATGCATTTTGACAATTTTTCCACAATTGACAAATACATTTGGCCAAGATTAATGATTAATGATTAAAGACATAATCTCCCTAACCTTAGCACCTCTAAACTCGTCTCAATTGCGATTTCAAAGTGAACCCTATGAACAACAAAAACTATTTTCAAATGAAGTTTATAAAGTTAGTAACAAGTAGTTCATGGTTATTCCATAGTTCGCCTTCTGCCCATTTAAGGCAGGCAACAAAATAAAGCATGACAACAATTACCTCTAAAAATGTCACTTATTTGCTCTGTTAAGCTGATGCCTTCAACTTGTATCCACTCACCTGAGTGCTTCTTCCATAATAAAATAAGTCTAAGTGCAACTTACATCATGAAGTCACATTTTTTGCAATAAGCTTCTTCGGGTTAAACGTTTTCAAATGGTTGTGTAATTTCGCTGTCGTTGATGCATAAAGGGCTCGTATTGTCTTCAACTTAATTATGTTGTTTTTGCTGTCGCTATTTCTGCTGTTTGCACCTTTAAATTGAAAGTGAAGGTTTTTTTTTTCAATTTTTTGTTCTTCTTTTAACGTCGTGTACTAACTACGTCTGTAAAGTAAATTTTTTTGCTTCAAGTTTGAGACGGTAAAAAACACATCACATTGTTTAACTGATTGACAGACAACTTGTGCTGGTTAACACTTGTTTGCTTCTCGGATGAATCCAATTAGTCTTTCACTCTTGATTTTTATTTATTTTTGGTATTTGATGAAGTGATTATCTTCAAGAATTATAGGTACCTCTGGGGGATTGTAGGTCAGATTTTGTTTTATCTAGACTTGTTGGAGTGACTTTAGTTTGATATACAATTTCTTATATTAAGAATAAACATGAAACTTTTAATTGAAAACGAAAGTTTCGGAGCATAAACCTTGTGAACTTTGTATTCATTCATGAATTGGATGAATTACATAATTTGACCAAATTGTATAGCCTGTTGAAAAGCTTCAAGAACTTGAATCTTTCAAGTGTGTTCTAGGTGGAATCCAGCATTCAATGCTGCCTTGCTAGTTATTCTAAAACTTTTTTGATTCATCATGTCTTTAAATTGTCTGAGGGTAAAGCCACAAAAAGAACATAAGATGTTCAATTCTGACTAATCTTCAACTAGCTCCAGTATACTCGTATACATTCATATAGGTATATGTGCCTAGGTCTAAAGCTAAATAAAATAATGAAAGTGAAAGGTGACATCGGGTTAGTTTCCGTCTTCCGTAATTTGGCTTACTTTTAAAGTAAACAATACCGTGGGCGTTATAAAGTTGAAGTTATATCTTGTGTATATGAACTATAAAGTTTTAGTCTATAATTAATTCGATTTTGTACCGTGAAAAATGTGTAGTTACACCATGTTGAAGCACCAAGTTTGCCCAATTAAAAATACGAGGAGCATGATGGAAAGCAAAGTTATGTATATGTTTTGCTCATAAGTTCAGATACGTAATTTATTTTATTTATGTTAATTCTCTTATGAATATGAACACCTTCTTTAACTTTTTTTAATATATAAAACCAAAACTACCTAAAACTAGAACAGTCACAGCAGCAGTTTTTAGCTTTTTTTATTGGAACATCCCTGTTTGTCCCTAATTTATGTAAGTTGCCTAGGACAGACAATAGTCAACTTTCTCATAGAGATAAGATAACTCCCAGTACTGGTTCTCATGTCTCACCCTGTTCCTTTAGCACCGATCGGACACAGAACCGAAGGCACTCTGCTCTGCCATGTGCTAAGACGTTTCGACAGGAGTTGCCTATCCACAGTACTACCCCCGACGATGTAGATTAGCGGAATCCTCATTCCAGCCTTACCAAGCCCTCGACGGTCTAAACAAAGGAATGCATCGGGCGAGATGAAACCGCTTAAGCACATACTCTCATAGTACTCATCATTCTTGTAGTAAACCCCAAAAGTTAGGCTATTGGTCGAGGACATCACTCTTGCAATGTGACCTCGAACCAACTTAAACAAAAATGTATCAATTCTGTTTAACTTGGCCCTGTTGTATAGAACCTGGTGGGAATAATAATACATATTTGTACTCCAACTCTGGTGTCTTGTGCAATCTAAGGCAATTCTAAGACACTGCCCCTTAAACCCCCGAATCTTATCCGTTTAAAATGGGTCAAAGTTTGACCACACCAGACCCCATTAGCCAATCATCGGCCGAATAAGGGACATATAGAAAATCGCCTTCACCCTGTTATTAAGCGGGTTGTTGTAAAACAGCCCTTATCAGAGCACCATTAATATGTCTGTCGAAATAAAAATACTGATCCAACCAAGGATGCCAAGGTACTTTAATAAACTTTTACTCGCAAGTGGCTGTCCATGTGTAAATGCCAGCGAGATGCCGCTTCCTGTTGAAGACCATTTTTAATATCAATGATTGCGGTAGAAGTTGCATTGCCACTTTTGACAACAAACTTTCTTTCATTGAGTCTGGTCAGTTTTAGATAGAGGTACTCTTACCTTGAGGTCTCGAAAGTCTTCTCCAAATAAACCCAACAGACACCAGTACATTCTATTTTAGTGTCGTTCGATTGGATATCAGAGACCAGTTTAAACACGACATGAATTGCCTTAAATCCGAATTGAGTATCCCGTAGAATATTTTTGTCCTCCGCCCATTTGAACAGAGCTCTATTAATAACTTTTTCGATTACCTTATTGATGCTCAGAAGAAGACTTATCGACCGGAGATTCGCCGAATTCACCGTCAAAAGCATTAAACATTATGCCAAGGGGTAACTGGTAAATTAAGTTAATTTCACCTTACAGCCTTACAATAAAGCATCAATATATCACAAGCCTGATCCCAGCAGACAGTTTTTCGGCAAATACTGTAATTTCTTCATCTAAAGGACTTAGATGAGAGACTTCAACACAATCATTTTTACTGATGGCTCAAAGTCAATAGAGTGCGATGTCGCTTTGGGAATTTATTCTGAGTCCTTAAATGTCTCTATATCTTTTCGGTTACCTGATTTTTCCATTGTCTTTTAATCTGAATAACTAGAAATAAGGGAAGTATGCAGAATTCTTAAACTAGATCCACATCAAAACCGAAATGCAGCCATTTTGGCAGACAGCCAGTTGGTTGTTAAAGCCATTGATTCGCCTTTTTGCATATTTTAAATTATTCTAGTAATATTTGGATGATTTGGCGAGCCCCAACATTAACCTAAATGTCACTCGTATCTGGGTTCCGGGTCAAAGTGGAATAGATGAAAATGAACAGGCTGATGAGCTAGCCATTCAAGGATGAGCTCTTCATAGTTCACTTGCGAAAAGTGAGTGACAAAATCTTACAGAACCAAAAGTGGAGCCGTTTAACCTATCTAAAAAGACGTGGCCCATCTTTAATAAGTCTCTAAAAAATATCCTAATATGCAGACCCAGGCAAGACATAGCCCGGTTAGTTGCAACATGCACTTGACACTGGCCAATAGGGAAACATTTAGTGAAGCTGGACTTTCCATACAATACTCGTTGTCATTATTATGGGGGTCAGCTGGAGAAGGAAAAAGTCCTTCCCTTCATCTGGAAATGTCCTGCTCGCTCTGACCAGAATGAGAGCCAAGCTATTCGGAAAGTTATTCCTTGACGAACTACGAGTACTTGATCTCAAATTCAAAGACTTGTTCTTATTTCCTAATACGACAAAGTAGCTCTGAAATGAACTTCGATGATTTCTCTAAGGCCAGGCGCCCACATTCAATTTTTAGTTTCGCAACTGTTTAGTTGCTAAAATGAAACATTTGGGCTTATATGGGACACCCCGCACTTAGAGCAACTCGATTCGAGCAACTAAAAAGTTTGTGTTTTGACACAAACTAAACGATTGCCTTAAATTAATTCGCAACAGTTGAAGTGTTTTCTATAAGCGCAAGAGAGAAAAAGAGTGTAAACGTGAGTAAAGAGTTGCCAGTGTGCGCGGTACAACTGGTGATTAAACTATTTGATTTTGATCACAGTGCGTTCTCGAGCATAAGACCGCAATTACATCCAGAATTGGGGTGAATGTGAAGGGTGATTAAGAAGACAGAGTCTTAGACAAAGTGAACTGAGGTTAAAGTCAAAACAATTAATGTTACAATTAATCCTCATGCGAGTAATAGGGACCATAAGAGGTACGGTTGCTAGGTAGATACAAGAAACGAGTATTTCTTAGATTACGGGAATTAGTGTTAAAGGAGACGGAATTGTAGAGAGTTGTCGAGTCAATAGTTAAATAGTCAACAGTTGGCCAGAAAATAGACAATGAATGAAGAGAATATCGCTAGTACTCTTCGTTTTTCCAGGGTATTCAAGCAAATTAATAGAAGCCGCAAGATACGGAACTTCATAATATCCCATTTAATATACAGGTCAAACAAGTTTAGTGTATCACTGAGCAAGATTGCTTGTGGCTCCAATTTCTACCTACCATCAGATAGCACACGCTCCTCACACAACGTTGAATCAAATTTCTTGAAACATCCTGTCCATCAGCAATATCATGATCCACTTCCCAGCCAGTGTTTCCCACGAATAAGTCGGGTTTCAGCATCTAGATAGTGATTTATTTTTGTGGGATGTAGAAGTCCACCAATTTTCACTAAATTTCTCTTTGAATTGAAAAGCTGTCAATAATACATTTAAGCCATTATTAATGCTTTATTTGAATTCTCGGGGTAGTTAGATCTTCATCACTTTAACCTGGGAAAAATTATATCAAGTATTTAAACTCGTACTTTTCGTTTTATTATGAATCATTTACCTACACAAAATCGCCTGTCACAATTGTCAAAGAAATACTGCAAAATTCTGCTTCAAAAAAATTGTCAGTATAAATTTGTCAGATAATTCTTGACAATTCTCAACAATTCATAGTCGTGACAATTTTTGTATAATCCCAAAAACTTGACAATATTGTCGCATATTTCCCGTTCGTCAAATTCTTTATGGGACAAACAACAATTGTCATTTTCACATACATATGTATCCCATTTGTCAAATTTAATGAAACAAGCCCCGGAACGAGAATTGTTTTGAAAACTTAAAGTCTTTGAACGGCGATACATCTGAAACCAAGCGTTTTAAGAGTTTTGCGGTTTCCATAATCGCTGCTTGCTTTTCTAAGAGATATTGTCCGGTGAAAACCAAAAGCTTCTGCGAGGTCTGGTTCCCAAAATATTTCTATCCAAAGTGATTTTACCGAATTTCGACCCTGCGCTAAATTAAATTGAGTTTCTAGAAACTTTTAGTTTTTAGGCTCCCAATATAGGGACTGAACAAAGTCTCCCGATCGGAGATTTTAAGTTTTTTTTTTTGACATTTTTTTCACAAATAAACTAAATGGAAAATTGGCTACAATTCTGTTTCTTCACATGAAAAGTAAAATAGATTCTAGAAGAAATTAAAAGACAACGTCAAAAAGTTTTCTGCAACTTTTTTCTTAGTGAGAAAGTAGTTGCGCGATTTTTGTATCTTTGTTTTTTATAGATCAAATAGTTTGACAAATATACATATTTTTTTAAATTGGTGAGAAATGTATTTAAGTTGGGAAAAGTTGTCATTGTCTTTGAATTTTATTTTGTCCCAAAATTAGGCACATGGAAGATTCAAACAACTTTTTCAACAACCATTAGGCGATTCATTCAATAATAGATTTCCGTGCGAAACTACGTCATTAGTTTTCCCAATTACCCATGTCTATATAGTTACAGTAGGCTTACATTTGGTCTACGTGAGTCGGTTCTTCGTTGACAGTAGCTTATCTTCTACCCACACTATTGGTGCAGCGGTGGATTTGAGAAAGGTTTTAACCTTGTTTCGCGACCGAATTTTCCATAGGTTCAACATTGCACTAAGATATCGAATGTCACATCATCTTTTTAAATATATCAAAATTTAAAAAAAACTATGAGCTCAACAATTTTTGTTAGGGCTCAAATTTGCACTAGCTTCTTAAGGAACGAAAGCAAAATTAAAAAAAAAATAATAAAAATAGGAATCTAAATGACATCGAAAATATTGAAACATTTTCAAAATGGCGGATATCGCTTAGTTAATGGCGTTCCGAAAACCTGGACTTAAGATTTTCTAATAGCCTTTTTTCAGGTATTAAAAAAAATCACCTCTCCTGCTTGCTTCGTTCCATTAAACAGGTGATTGTTGACTTTTCGACTAAAGTTTTGAAAAACGAAGTTCAAAATAAATAGGAATCTTAGGCATTTGAAAACTTCTTGAACTTTGAGCAACCTCTTTTTCGATGTTCCATGAAACAAATAAAAATTTACGATACTTGACTACTATTGCAACCTACTTGAGAGCTAACAGATCTTTTTTGAATATTTTTAAAGAGCTTGCAAGCTCAATAGTCAACTATGTACTTATTTCAGCATTGCTTTGAATTACACGCACAACTCAGCCTACCATGAAAGACAGTTCTTATGGAAAATGAATTATAGCCAACAATTAATTTAGCACTTAATTGCATATCTTTGTGTTAGCATCTCATTTCACGGAGTACCAAGCTATACACACACTTTCCGAGCCTATAAACAAACTGCACTTTGGCAATCTAATCAGCTTTTAAGCATTCTTCATCTGCCCTGAGGCACATCAGTTTTCCCGCAGCGAAATTTTCAGAAAAAAAAAACAAACCTCTCAACCCTAATACTCATTTATAATTTGTTTCCTCAACTAATTTGGCTTTTCCAGAAGGTATATCATTAACTGTCCAATTGGTCAGCTAAAAATGAAAAAAAACCTCAGTGATACGCGCCTTATACTATACATATGCGGCTCATAAGACTGACTGACCGCATTTTGCCTTATTATAAACGATAACAAGCGCTATAGGTGAGGGGTTGTGAATTACAGGTTCATGACCAAGATCATCAGCTTGCCTGTTGGCAGCGCCTTTCGGTTCTCGATGAATATAGGAAGATGATGAGCCAGCAAAAGTGCATTCGTATTACCTCTTCCATAATTCCAGAAATAAGGTAATGAAACGGTTTCACGGTCGAGAGAAGCTACATAATTTCTTGCCATTTGGATGGGTTTTATGCGTTTTGCGCGCATTTTCCAAGTTGTGCCATGCATTGCTTAAAGACACATGTGTAAAGTGTGAGTCTTCAGTTCTTCATGTTATGGTTGCCAATTTCGAAGGATTTAAAGTTTTTTCTATCAAATTAATTTTTTTATTTTGCTAATGAAGCATTTTCGCAATTTCGCAATCTATTTTTCATTTTTGCATATTTGGTCATGTTAGTTTCATTTTGTTATTATTTTGTTTTTCAACGGTTGAATTATGCAACTCCTTTCACGTCGATTTCATTGTAGGCATTCAATAATAAATGAAATGGCTTTGAATACTCTTATTTTTCGTTGCGAATAGTTAACAAATTTCGCAAAAGTTTTGATTTTTCAGTTGAAGTAAGTAAATAAGCAAACGTAATTCAACTTAAGTTATGCCTTAAGTTATTGCGAATAATAACCAAATTTCTTTTGCATTTACTTGCGAACAAAATGCTTGCAAACCGATTTGCGAAATTAAATACTCTTTGCAAAATTGCGAAGTTCATAGATATTGCAAATTAGTTAAAATCCGTTTAGAAAGGCGAGATAAAACTTTTAAATGAAAAAGATTATAATTGTTTCAATTCTTGCGTTTAATTCCTGATATTCAAAAAAGCTTAAAAGTGGGATTGAAAAAAGCTTGTTTAATTCTTGTTTCTTTAAGCAAGTTTTAACAATCATTATGTAGATTGCTTATGTGGCAACCATTTCTTACGGTTCTGCCTTCAGCTCAGCTTGAACTCTATGATTTGAAACTCATCTTCATAACGAATATTGTTCATATTGGATCTGAAGAGTTTGTCCAAGAACAATATGAAGATGTTTTGTGCCCGAATGTCCGTAGGGACTGTTATTATGATTTTTCTAAAAATAAAAAAAAATCGTGAGTTGTGGGAGTTTTCGTTCGTTAATGCAGGTTTAAGTAGACAATTTATTAACACTAGGAAAGCAAATGGGAAAGACGGCAGACAAAATGATTTATAATGACTTGAATATTCATATACCTTTAGGGTCTAAAAGATTCAGAGGGTCTTCAGGGTGAAATTTTATACATGGGAATTGGGTTCACGATTTTTATTCGATTTTTTTCCAGGACAACTTGTTTTGAGATGACTCCATCAATCCCAAAGTAAAATCATAATTTTCACAAATTCAATTACGAGTAAGCTTGAGGGTTGGGGTCATAAATATATGTCAATGGAGAAATTTCTTTATCTAAAAAATAACTTCATAGTTATAGAAATTGTGGATTGTATTTAGTTTTCATTTCACTTAAAAATCTTTAACAAGTGCTAAGAGTCTTATTATCATCTCACTTGAAAATAAATGTTTCAATGTCTTTCTTAAGGTTAAATCATATTTCAATATAAAGTGAAATGAAATACAAAATCACTTTCAATTTTGGGAAAGCCAATGGAAGTTTATTTGTTTCGAAATAGATTTAAACTTATATCCTAAGGTTGAAAAACAAAATGTAATGTCTTAAGCCAATTTTTCACCTCTCGTGAAAATAAAAATCTTCTTATGTTCATGTTTTCAATGTAAGAATATTGAGATAGTGAAAAAGCTGGTGCAATGTGAAAATATTTTATATAATATGTCAATTTAGTAGATTTGGCTTAAGGTAAAAGCTAGTGAAGTGTAAAGTTACGAATTTCACGCACTTATATGAAATTGTGTGCACATTTCATTTGCACCCGATCTGGATACAAAGCCTTAATGAAGAGTTCATTTTACTTGTATCCTTGTTTCCCTTTTTTGATTTTTAAATTTCAATATTAATTTCTAATTGCTAAACCCGCTTACCATTTCATTTGGTGAGTTCTCAGATTTCTTTAAGCGAACAAAATAAATACGTTCCACATTTTGTTTTACATCATATAATTAACAAATTTTACTTTTTATATTTTACTTGTTTTATTTAAATGTACCTACATATACGCTGGGAGATTACATTTTTCGAAACCTTCAGTAAAAATTAATACCAGAACAGTAAAGGTGCAACAAATAAGACATTTTCCTTTCCACATATATATGTAGAGTAGATACCCAATAGAAGAACGGCGGAGTGAAATTTACTTGTGGAACGTATCTAACATTTAACTTGTAGAAGGCAGGCCTATCGAAGTGCTGCAATTGCAGTGTTTTTACTACTTTTTGAAATTTCGTACTCCTTTTTCCTCGTGAAATGTTTCATACAAAATTTTCAAATACTTAATTAATTTATTACTGTTCTCTCTAAACGCACCCAAACAACTTTTTCATAATAAAAAGACGACCCATTAGGCTTCTTTCCTTCTGAATTCAGATCAGGGGACTCAGAATTTCGAATCTTCTTTCGTTCAGAACATCTTTAGAGAAGGTTTTCGAATAATATTGAAAATTTTGAGAATCTGTTTCATATTTCAAAGTGTCGTTAATTCCCAACGAAAGAAGGATTTTTTTTAGTAAAAAAGTAAAGTGTTTTTCTACTTATCAGAGCAAAAATAAAGGAATTTCGAAAATTGTAAAAAAGGTATCATACTCAAAATCAATCACTGCCTCAGGTTTTTTACGCTATCAACAAATATTCTCTATTTTTGCCATACTTTTCGAATCCTTATAAATAACGAATATTCAAACAACATGCAGAGCTGACTCTCGGTCCACGACAGACGTTTTTACCTTACCAGTTCATTAAAAATCCGATGAGTTCCCTTCCACTCTTAAGTTTTTCAACACATCTTCTGCTGATTCTAAAATATTTGCAAAACCTATTTGCGACCTTTTTCAGTTCTTTTTTTTTTAGTGATAAGGGTCCAGAACCTGACCTGACTATTTGAGATACCTTTTGAACTATTCGCAAACTTCCTTTGTATCCTTGGTCATAGAATCTTCAACTGTAAGAGACGAAATCAATCTCTTAAAAGATGGTTTCTCCCCCGGCCATGACGGCCTTACTGCCACTTTTCTCAAAAATTGTGTAAAGGCCGTCTTTCAGCCTTTCAAGACTTTATTTCAGTTCTCTATTTCTCAGTCCAATTTTCCTTCTATTTGGAAGGACTCTTTCATTTTTGCACTCCATATGAAAGGCAATAGGAATGACATATTAAATTACCGTCTTATACCTCTATTTTATCCATTAGATCCCAGAAGTTTATTTGCCTTACCCTGTTAAATTTTGCTGCGCTGCTGCCTAAGACCTTATGACAACAAAGACCGAAGAGATTCTATAGACTTTGAACCTTGCCTGTCATAGCCATTCAGTAGTTGATTAAAGTAGATCACTTCAGTTTCCTGTTGGAAAAATCCTCTGTTATTCAATCGAACGCCTCTCAAGCCTACGCCTTCTAACTGGATTGGATAGAAACCTACTACTGCCACTAAATAAACCGAGTTTATTAACTTTACGAAGATTGAAAAAAAAATTCCGTAATTTAAGAATTAATCCATAAATTGATTTAATCTTCATTGGAATAGCTCACCTTTTTGTAAACATGCGTAAGTTCATTAGCCAAGTTTTGTTCAGTAGGTCTGTGTCTCTTCCTCTTTCTTTCTCTCCGATCATAGCAAACTACTCGTAACAGAACATCTTCAACGTTAAATTTTATCCATCAGACATTCTGCATTCTCCTCATGATTGCGCTTCTTTTTTTCAATTATTTATTCCCGATGTACGATGTTTGCATGAATTGCGTAACGCCATAATAATTACCTCTACATTTACACATAAGTCCGTCAGTGGTCTCTGGAACATTAACAGATCTCACAAGTTTTAGCCCCTCCAGTGATGCTGTCCCGAAAAGGAGAATTTATTTGCGAGTATCAAAACATCAAACAGTTATCAATCTCTGTGTGATGTGTGGTGTGCAGTAAATGTGTTGTTGATTAGAAGTTATGCCTTTGACCTACCTTCGGAGCTGGATTGACCAGCTTCTCGGATCGCAGTTTTGATCTGCTCCAGTTTCTGTTCTTGTGCGAAGTCCATCATCAATCATGTAGAGGTATAGTCACCGATACAAGCTCCATCTGTACAGAGAGATGTGCTGCATCTAACTGTCGTGAATCTAACGTGGGGATCAACTGTGATCTCGTGTGCGCTGGACCATCAGGGAGTCTCCTAGACCAGAAGGGGAATTAACAATTGTGGCATCCAAACTCGTTTGACGTTTTCTATTTTGCGAAACGAATGGCGATTAGGCTTCCGTGTGGTGCGCAATTCTGTTGTTGTTGTTTGTTCTTTTGGAACGGTATATATTTTGCCAAGACATCGTAAAGTGTTGCAGCAGGAAGATTCAATTGTGGACCACTTTGGTGTGCAACCTAGAGCATTGCTCAGACAGGAGACCTGGTTTATATATATATTTTTTCTCCACATAAATGCTGTCTCGCAAGTTCTGTTAGTTTGTTGCGATTTCTGTCACCGGTGACCCAATTATTCTACTCAAACTGGATTCGACGCCAAGATAGTTCTTTCATATGGATTGATAAAGTGTGTTCCAAAGGAGGCACACACATATGCTTAGTTGGACCATAAAGAATTAATTGAGGTGCAATGGACCGTGATGCTGGAGGCTTTAAGTTTATTCTTTGATCTGGACATTGTTTGTGGTTCGTCCGTCGTCGTCTGTCGACTTCGATGAACTTAATTGGCCAACTCTTTGTTGTCGTCGTATAGTTTTCTTCCATTGGGACGTGCAGATTGTTTAGATGTTGATACCAAATGTCGACTACAAACTGATTTAAAATTGTGATCAATCCATCCATCCATCCATCCATCCATCTATCTATCTATCCAACGCATGTGCGGAGTGCTTTGGGATGAAGTTGATTGGAGGAACGATTGCTAGTTGAATAAACATGAGCCTAGAGTTGTTGTTCTGATTCATTATTTAAGAGATTTAAAGGCTTCGTAGATTTTTTTTTAGATTTCTTGTTTTGGAAAAATGGCAATATGGAGAGAGGAAAATATCTTAATTAGTTATTTAAACCTTTAATGGTTTTTTAGGTTAATTGATGAGAACCCGTTAAATGTTTGACGACATTCTAATTTATTAACTTAGAATTGAAACTTTTTGTTGTCAGGCTAATTAATGTGTGACTTACAGTCTTGAAAGATTAATATTAGCAAGACTCAGCAAACTTTTACAATTGAACAACAACATCAATAAGTGAGAATAAATAAGTCTGTAATTAAAGTGAACATACATTTTTAAAATTCAAATTTCAACTCATATTGAGTTCAGCCGTCGAAAGCTAGTTTTAAGTTCAATGAGCTGTGTATCAAAGCCAACAAAAAACAAACAAAAACTCGAAACAGCAGGCTCTTAAAATTGTTTTCAAATCGAAGGGATGACAATTGCAGAAGAACTCGTGGAGATAAAAGTTGGAAAGAAAAAACTTGTAAAAGATGAAACTGGAGTAAATCAACTCAATCACAATTCTGATACAAAAGCCATATCCTTTGTTTTCTGAAGTCTCTTCGATAAGTTCTATTACACTTGGGTTCACAAAAAGATTCATTAGACATGCAATAACGATTTTTTTACGAATCTTTTTCTTAACCAATGGAACTTGGCCTAAATCACACCTGTCCCCAAAAGTCCTAATTATTATTATTATTATTATTATTATTATTATCTTTATTTTTTCAACATATAAATTACAAACATTTAAATACAAAAAGATTTACAAGCATGGCTATAAAGGCGTCTGCCGAAAGTCCTAATAGAAATGAATATATGTACATAAGCTTTTTTTCTAAAGTAAAATCGTGAAATAGCTATTTGATACTAAAATATATCGTACTATCTTCATACATATGACTCTTTGACATTTACAAATTTCAAAAACGTATGTTTACTTTGTTTTTTTACACGAACTGGTATTGTTTTAAGTGTGTTCAAAAGAAATTTAAATAGCCCTAGCACGATACTACTTGACAAATGCTTAAAATTAAGGAAGAGTTAGTAAACTTCTTTAAAGTTAGCAAATTGCCTAGTAGAACTATACTAATACCTTCACACTAGACTGTATACAAAATTTGCGACATTGTTTCGCACGTGCCATATGGTTTTCATCCTCATCATACATTCAGACCTGCTTTTATTTACGTGGCAGAAGATATCAGATAGGTTCTTGTTGAGGATCGAGAAAAAGTTCTAGTGAATCTTGATTTTTCCAAGACTTTCGAACTGAGTTTGTGCAATACGATCCTACATAAATCTTCTTCTTCTTTGTGAATTCACTTCTTCTTATATCTCTGCAGTAAAGAGCGAGCTGTATTGGGATTGGCTAGGAGCAATTTTCTTTTCAGTCTTTCGGTGGGGTCCCATAAGGTTCAATATTAAGACAGATATTTGTTTTCTTCCTTTACATAAATTAACTCTATCAACAAGTCTCAACTTCTTTGGTTCAAATGTATTTTAATTGTTGTGCATATTTGATTCATTCGAAATCATGGGGTATATTCCCCTTAATTCCCAACATATTTCAACATTCATCAAAAAACTAATTTTTGCGAAACCTGGCAGCACCTTTTAAGAAGTAGAAACATAAAGAAAATAAAATATTTTGTGTGAAAACATGCGGAGCTCAAGATGGCGGCAAATTTCTGGCTTCACTTTTCCCACAGACGACAAAGTATTAAGAAAACAGCCGAGACAGATCACAAATTATTCTTTGAAAGTGTTGCAACGACCTAACTAAAGATTGGGACACAAGATTGAGCCAAAATTCTAAAAAAAAATTCATTAAATTCTGCACTTTGTTTTGACTACAAACAAAATCTGCCTTCTAGTAATAAGTTCATAACTCCTTTCCAAAAGTACTTAAAGAGGAATATAGCTTGACATTCTGACGAATTTTCTCCACAGAAGCTTGGCAAATCGCAACGTATTTGCTAGTTAGTCATTTTTGAATTTTTTTTTAAGTAATTATAAATAAAATTTGTGAAGCCTTTTAAATATCTCTGTAAGCATTAAAAAAGTCCTAAAACTAGAAAATATTAAATTGTCAATTAATTTATATGGCATTTAACCATTTAGGTTTGTTTAGAAACTCCATGTTTTGAGTAAGTTGGTTTTTAATGACTTGGATTTCTGGTGAATTTTTAAAGTTGCAGTTTTACTTTGACAACATTTATCAACGCTGAATTCTTAAGTGTTTTTTTCTATAAATTTCAAATTAATTAAACGACCGTTGGCTATTATCATTATTATCTGTACGTGCTATACAAGCGTCGCAATATTAAATTAAAATAACCGAAAAATCAATTCAAATTGCATGCTTGGTCAAAAGTCAAGTCATCTACCACTTAAATTAACTTAACTTGTTAAAACCTCAAATTTGACTGATATCTTTGGCTTCGAAAAATTATAACTTGGATCCTAATTTTTGGATCTTCAAGGTAAAGGTCCTTAAAAAAGCTTAAGTGTAAGCCCATAATTATTTGTTTCATTTTTGAAGGCGCTAAAAATTGTTTACTATAGGAATAATTATTGATTATTTTTTTCGAAATGCAAAAGTTGATGACAAATGTCGGAACATTCAAAAACAATATTGTACAAACTTATAGCCCAGCCCCTCCTCTGTAATAATGCTGCTAGTTCTAGATAAATAAATCCAAAAAGAAAACTCGTAGGCGCCATTTGTTCGATTTATTAATTTAAATTGAATCAAAATTGAAGTTTCAAATAACTTCAATTTCGCTAGCTTGAAAATCTTATAGTTTGAATATCTAAAAGTTGAATCTTTGTGATAAATATTTTTAACGAGATAAAATTTGTGAGTTCAAAATATTGCAAAGTAGTTCAAAAATGCATGCTAAAAATATGATTGATTGCGTAAAAATAGTATCGAAATAACTTCGTTGTGAGCAACTATAAAAAATGACGAACCAAGGTGACTACCTTGATGGGGTACCTCACCTCACATTTATTGAATTAGCAGTGATTACTAACACTATGAATCTTATCTGTTCTTGGGCTGTTCATACCAGCTTTATTTTTAAATAAGACAAGAAATCAACAAGTTCAGCAACGGTAGATTTTTTTCATCAGCCCATATTGATCAAAAATTTTTGTAAAGATGCAAATTTGGCTATTGACCATTTTTTCTTGCGATATATGTAGGTACTATAGGGCAAGTTCTGCATTTGGAAAAAAAATCAAACTCGAGATTTTGATCAAAGTTGATATTACGATGACAGCGAAGACGAAAAAAGTGGGTCCGACAATTCCGTCTGTCTGTCTGTATCTCGATCTAGAGCCTAAGCCACTGGACCTATTTTCTTCAAACTCGGTACTTAAGGATCTTCGGTGATTCCCTAGAGGGGAAATTGAAATTTTTGGGGAGAATTATTATTAACGGTACCTGTCATAGAACGGTTTTTTTGATTTTCAAATTTCTCATCAACGGCTCTACCGATTTTAACCAAAATTTTTATGCAGGAACTCCTTTGCATTTGAAAAAATATAATATAAAATTTTTTTAGAAAAAAATAGTTTTTGGATTTTTAAGAAAATAAAACAGTTTTTTTTTTGAAAATTCAACATCTTAAAAGCAGATACACGATTAAATTTTTAAACTACGTTTTAAAATGTATTTTATTGAATACTAATAATTTGCATATCAATTTTTTTTATAAAAATTTTAAGGAAAATTTAGTACACAAAAACCATGTTTCAATGTGTCTGTAGTATATCTGTTCCTATCCTACAGTCTTAACCACTGGACTTATTTTCTTCAGTCTCAGTAGTTCAGGGTCATCGGTGATCCCCTAGAGGGAAATTGAAATTTTTAGCTCCAAAACTAACGGTACCCACCATACACCCGTATTGCAAAATCTTATTTATCTCGAAAACGATAAAAAAAAATTAAGTGTGATATTATGGACATGGACCACATTTTTGTAAAACAAAAATTTGGGGCAAAATGTTATTAATGGTTCCTGTCATAGAACCGTTTGTTTTATATTCGACTTTCTCATTAACGGCTCTAACGATTTTAACCAAAAATTTTCAGCATGAGTCCCCTTCAGTTTAAAATAATATTGTAAATAAAAATATCCGAAAGAAATATTTTTTTTTTGTTTTTTTGAAAAAAAAAATCCAATTTATTTTTTGAAAAATCAATATCTTGAAAACGTGTGAACGATTATTTTTTGAAATTATTTCCTAAAATCTATATTACTAAGCACTTAAAATTGGCATCCCAAATTTTGTTCTAGAGAAATTTGAAAGAAATTTGTTATATATAAAATTACTTTAATAAAACGATTTTTAAACTTTATTTGCGTAAATTCATACTTTTTCGGAAATGAGGCAACTCCATGCATTTGAACATTTTTATCTCATTAAATCCATGTTTTATATTTATAAAATATATTTTAAATTCCAAAGTACTTTTACATAAGAGCAAGTTCGTGCGATCCGGTCGTGCATTTTATTTATTTTAAAATCACATTTGCGGAAGCTTAAACTTTTAATACTTTTTGAATCTCTTAAAGAATATGGATAGAAGTCCCAAAACTGAGGCAGGCCAAAATGCTTCTTGGGAGCCACAACCAAGAACGCTTTACATCTGGTATTGAATTCAGGAGCTACGGGTTTCCTCAAAACTGAGAAAACAGTATTCTTGGTCGGGTCACCGACCAGTGGTATATGCAGATTCAGTAATGCTCACGGGGATACAAGGGTCATATATTTATATATTTTAGATGTGATGCACTCGTACATCAAAGAATAAGGTGCCTGGGACGTCACCAAATAAAAGAAACTAAACTAAAATTTCTGAAAATCCTTAATATACTTCAGTTTCTCAAGGAAGCAAGTTTGGAGGAAGAACAGTAGTATGAGCGATCTTACTCAGTTCTAGACGGCCGCGGGGGTACAATATGTAGATCTAAAGGTCGCCGTGTACTTATAGGCCAAAAATGATTAATATTTATCATTCATAGGCTTTTAGGTCGTGCGGCTTGGTTCTTCTTTATCTCCGAACATTGTCTCTTATGTACATTTGTGACGATTCCCATTTCGGAATTTGTATGAGTTGCTGATTGTGTGATACAACGAGTTTATTATCCATTTCAGTGACCATTTCTATTTGAAACTGACGATTAATATCTTAATTTCTTATGTAGCAATGAGCATTTATTATTCCAACAAGGATTTTGTTTTTGATATTTTTTGTATATTGAATTTTCTTGAAAAATAAAACAAAAATCGAAAATATTTGATCGAAATCTGTAAAGTCGTTAATGAGAAAGAAAAAAAAAACACTTTTATACCCCGGTACCGTTAATAACTTTTGTTCCCTACTAATTTTTGACCAAAATATTGGCTTTGCCTAAGATATTAAACAAAGTTTTTTTTATCAAAATAGTAAGGGCTGTTTTTGAGACAAATACTATTTTTAATTAGCAGCTGTGTGGCACTATCAGATTTGGAGCTTTAAAAAAAGAAGTTTAATTTCTCTTCTAGGGAATAACCGAAATCACCCTTAAGTACCGAAATAGCTCCATCGACTTAGGCTGTAGGTTGAGGTACGAACATACAGACACTTGGAGATATATTTTTATATATGAAATTTCCTTAAATTTTTCACACAAAAAAATATTGGAATGCCAATAAATAGGCTATTACTTCGGCAATAATTTCTTGATCGTTAAAAACAAAGTGTCAAATGATGGATAATAAAACATAGAAAATACTGGAATAAAAATTTTAACAATTTTACTTGTAAAGATTGTTAAATGTAAACACATCATTGCCAACTGCTCTTAGTATAGTTCGTTAATTTTTTATCACCTCTTGGTCTGTTGTTAAAGATAAATAAATAGAAGAAAAAAGCAGTTTTTTCACGAAAAAATCGAAAAGAACAAAGCTTACATAACTCTTTTGGTGAAATTTGTTTCAACCATAAATTACAACTGCAACATCCTACCACAAAGACACGAAACAGTATACCACATTAAGTTTTGGTCATAATTTAGCATCGTTTAAGTTTTAACTGTTATACATACTTAAAAACTTACATCGATCTTATAACAAATTAAGAAACTCAGTAATTTTAATTGCTCTTCTAGATTGTAGCCATAGATTTTATTACATATACAAATCTTATAAAATAAAAAACCAATTAAAGACGTATGCTTCCAAGCACATCACCCATTAAATAATTTAAATATGAAATTTCCCCTCGATAATACTTCATACCATACCATTTTCATTTATTTGCATAATCCAGTATGACTGTAAAAAACACACACATTGAATAATTGTTAAATTGTGCAATCGACTATCTGCGTATAAATAAATAATAAAAAAAAAATAATAACACTTCCTTCCTTCAGTTCCAATAAATAAAAATAAAAAATGTTTGAAAAGTTCAAAAGTTGAGTAAACGTTTATAAAGCAAAAATCAGCTCAACATCACTTTCACTTCGATCAGGTCAGACAAACAGACAAACAGACAGACAGACAGATCACTTTGAAACAAAAATATTATATATTTTTTTGTTCGAACGCAACGAAAAAATCTTTATTCAACTTTAATTGTTCGCACATATTCATGAAGTCTTCGAACAATGTGATTACATGCGGTATCAACTACCAACACTTCTCAGCAGTGAAGCAGCACCTACCGGGTCGGGTGTGCGTTCAGGTGGAAAAACCAAAGCAGAAAACTTCCGATTTTCTATGCAAATGATCCTCATGTCTGACGCAGACGAAGATCATATTACCGACCGAGTCGAGAGATTCGCCACAACTGCATCCCATCTATGGCGCATGGACCAGGGACTCGTGTTTGGTGAACGTTGAAATACCCAAACCACCTATCTGAATCCGCAAAAAATGTCCAATTAGGTAAACTAACTGCGGTGGCGCAGCGCATGTGCATAGCAAATCTAAGCAGAGCCTGCGCGACGCGGTGGGAAGTAACTTTTCAACAAACTTGTTTCCACCTATCGGACAAGATCACAATCAACCTAAGCGGCCTCAGTTCGAGATCCTCTCTCTCTTGGATTTCCATTTTATGGTTTCAGGTCAGTCCGGGAAGATAAATTTGAATTCCTGTCCGGACTACCTTGACTTATATTTTGCATCTGAAATCGAGAATCGGGAATCAAGCTTGCAAAGACCGAAAGGAGTCCGAAGAACGGTTCTAGTCGCAAATATTGGGTCAGAAATGGGAAAACATATTAGAATGTCCGTTCATTTGGTTTGGTTAACTTGTTTTGACGCAATCTTGATTGTAAATAGGTCGACATGCGAGGATTGTTGTCTCTCTATATGAATCACTGACGACTTGGCAGCACTCTTGAGCCTCCGAAGAGGATTGCCATTTGCCAGTCTGTGTGTTTGTGTGTTAGAATTAGGTCAACATGGTCCGCTTCTTAATTGCTGTTCAGCATGATTTGGAATTGATGTTTAAGATGTTGTGCGGTGGGGGAAGAGTGTTTCTTGAGAGAAAGAGTAAATATTAGTGACAAAATATTTTGTTGAATAAATTTGAATTTGCAAGAATACAAAGTCTTCATCACACAATCTAACGGTTTATGTATAGGCTTTTGAGAATGTATGCGAGAATAAGATGCAAATCGATCGATGCTGGAGGTGCAGATGTGTGAGGTGTCTAGGAGAGAATTTGCATATTAAATTGATTGCGGTGATTGGATTGAGAATATGACGGGAAACAAATAATAACTTTTCTAGACATGAAGAATTTCAATGGTTTCATACACACACACTCTTTCTTGAATGACACACAAACTGTTTACAATTTGTGGAAGATGACGATTGACGTAATTTTGTTGGTGAACAAATTACCTACTACAGCATGGAATGTGTGCTTCGAAGGAATGATGATTTAAAGGAATTATGTAAAGGTTAAAGTTAGTCAGTTAGTTAGTCAGCTTATTCATCACTTCCAAAAACTAGGACGAAGTAGTTCAGAGTGATTTTGTATCGTTGCATTCTTTTTGGTATGTTTTGATATTAAATTAAGTGGTTTTTCTAAGCCCGAAGAAAATTGAATGGGGAAAAGGTCAGGGCTTAGGAATTTAGAAACTTAGTGCCACATCTATACTTTATTTATCAAAAATTGTAATAAACTGTACTGGAAGGTAGGATGTTTGTCCCTCAGTGTGATTGCATAAACCTATATCCCCCTTTAAAGAACTCACAGGGCTTAAGTAGTTCACATTAATCCTTCTCATTATAAAATTCACAAAATTGCTCCCAGAAACTTGAAAACCTTTAAATTCCGAAAGCTCTTTCACAAAAGCACTGCAAAGTCATAAAGATTTGCTTTTACTTGGGAATTGGTAGATCGGTCATCGTAGAGTTTATCAAATTTTACAGAGAACTGCTACACACAATCTTAAATCAGAAAAAAATCTGGTGTGCCTTAAGGCTCCGTTTTGTCTCCTTCTCTTTTCATTTTATTCATAAATTATTTCTTTTCTGAAACTTCCAGTCTATTAAACTATTTCGCAGATATAAATACGTTTAAATTTTCATATTTATGTTTTTTTTTTTTTAATTTCAATTCCTGTTCTTCGGATGTAGAACTTCAAAGACATATGTATCTCTATATTTGTCTTCATTCCTTTCCTATTTTCCTGGCGCTCTCATTGTGTACTAAGGGTAGTCAAACCCCCTCTTGTGTGCATTGGCTTGAACAATAAGAATGTCAGTTTTATGCATAATATAATTACAAAATTTCAAATTATGATGGTCGAAATTCGAGATTAAAAAGCTACTGATTGGATTTTATGATTTTTGATTTTTTTTTGATAATTATTACACAAATATGAATACATTTAAATCTTACAAATTGACAACATGATTAAATTTGTGTTAATTCTGAGTTATACAATAAAAAAACATTTGCTACTTTCGCCTAAAAAATTTAACATCTTAACAGTCAGTGTTGGTATTCATAGCGAAACGCGATCGGATTAAATTGATTATGTAGATTGACTTGTCAATGAAATTTTTATCATTTATTTAATAAAAGCCAAATACTAAATAAAACAAAAGATTGTTATCTATTTATAACAAATAATGATGATAAGATGATAATTTTATTTTAAATGCAGTGAAACTATAATTTTTTTAAAACAATCAACCGAAAGAGAGGAGATCTATAAATGTTGCATAATATTTGAAATTGTGTCCAAAAGTGTATACCAGTTTCAAGAAATGTTAAAAATTTACAATTTTAAGATAAGAGGTGATGAGACTGGTCAGCGAAATTAAACATTTTTGTACCTTTATTTTCGGTATCAAGTTTGATTTCAGAGGAAAATACAAGCACTCATTGCATAGGTCTCATAACATAATTTATGTACTCATTACATTCTGAAATCTTTACTGACTACCTAAATTTAATAGCAGTGATGTTGTTGTCATTTATCGGTGATGTGAGTAGATGATTATGGGTTGATATCTATGTACGAGTATTCAATCAAAAGTTTAGTCGATCAGAAGTAATTTTTAAATTTTCTTCACCTTTGTCATTAGCTTTTATTGCTATGTACTCAGACTCACTACATATTTATGTAATCAGTCTATATTTTGTATTTGTTTTACATTGAATGCGCATTAAAGGGGTTATGAAAATACCAAGAAAAAACCTTTGCCAATTTTAAGGCCACAACCAAAACTGAATTGAGGAATCACTTTTTTCCAAAACTTGGCTAGGTATACTTATCTCTGTCAAATGGCCCCTATCTCTTCCAAAATACAATTTGTTTGCTACTTGACGATCTTTCATTAATCACGGGAGGTTTTTCTTTAAAAAAAAATAATAAAAAACATATTTGATATGATTAACAACTGCGGCGACTCAAAGGACGAGTTCAGTACCTTTTCTGTCAATTTCTATTTGGTCGAAAGATGAACGAAACTACGCACAAAGTCCCCAAACCAAATTAGCCCAGATTACAAATTTGGAGGAAAACCATTCCGCCAGATGGGATCATTGTCATTTTTCTTCAACTATAAAATAATGAGACAGGATCCGGCAACTCACGTGAAATTTACATCAATCTAAGCCCGTAGACCTTCGCGCAGAATTAAAAGGGTTTAGGAAATTTGTCGCAAAGTGATTTTTCTTTCGTATCCCAGACACCTTAGATTGAACAGAGTATGTATTTGAAATCCCCTATAGGCTTACCTACTGACATCTTTCTGTTGGAGTTTTTATCCAAACAAATCCGTCCTTGACTTAAGTTATATGAAAAGTCGAAGATACATACATTAACTCCAATCTGTATGTCAAGTTTAAAAAAAATCACCAATTCCTAATTTATACACTAATGAACCTTATGATCTTATAAAATCCGGCTTTAATGACAATTTTATGCCAAATTTGTAGCCACAAATTGGAGCAAACTAAAAATATAAATACAATTCTCGAAATATGCATTTATTTGTAAATTATAAATAATTCTATCTTCTACTAAAAATTATAATATTATAAACTTTGAGCCATATAATGACACAGACACCTTCGCCAAAAAAATATTCTGCATAACAAATGGATGACAAAAAAGATATCCAATCAAGCCGCTATTCAACGTAGGAGCTTTACGTTTTTGCAAATTTGGAGTTCATTAACCGCAACAAATAAATTGAGATATCTATTAAATTTTGAAGTCGCGTGTTTGGTATTAGATTTGACAGGAATGTCTTTTAATCGGCAACTCATAATAATTTATCAAAACCAGAAGTTTGTTTGTTTGCGGCCTTATATAATATATAGGTGAGATTTATTCATATTTTGTTTATGGGAAATTATTTATGAAAAGGCTTAAGGATTTAAACTTTCTTTTAGATTTTTATTTATTTTTGTAAATATTTGAATACAGAATTAAATGTAAGAATGACAGATAACTTATGACATCTATGAAAGCTGATTCATATTTCTCCACACTATATTGACAGCTTGTCCAGCTTTTAAAATGGAATTTGACATTTTATGTGTCAAATAGTGTCATGAAGTGCAATAAAAATGCAATTAAATACAGTTTTTCTTGATCCACACAATCATAAACAAGAAATACATAAATCAGAAGCTCAACAGCTTGTATAGAGAACTTGAACCTACTAATTTGCAACTCTCCACCGTTTCTGTGTGCGTTTTGTCGGAAGAAACCGAGGGGACTTACAATTTTCCACAGAGTTCAAACGGCTAAAATGAGAAGCACTCGCAGGATTTGTCAATTTCTCGCAAGAGACAATACCTCTCAACATTTTTGTTTGTTTTAGGGTTGCATCGTCTGAGAATCGATCACTTCGGTGTGACAGTCCAATGCACTAACCACGGGGTACACAACATAAATGCCTCATGAAACTGACAAAACTACAAACTATTCTCTCATGAAAATAAAAACATTTTGACATTTAAGGAATCTTGAAGAATCTTCATCAACCCTGTGTTAGAAAACAAAAGTTGACAGCTGTCATTTAAGGTATAATACAATTAACTTTACTAAAGTATCAACACTTATCGAGATACAAACTGAATTCCTTTCACCGAATATGGGAAAGTTGTATATTTTTTTAACTAACTAACGACGACATACATTTTTCCTCAATTGCCAACAAACTTGACATTAAAAATCTCTTTTAATGAACGCTCACAAATGTCATTTCTATGTCAAGATTTCAACTGAAAACATTGAACTTGAAATGTTTAGAATTCCATTTTAACGTATACCACAGCTATGCAGCATCATTTCCAATTGATCATTCATTAACTTGTTTCGTCTGCGGTTTGATTCTAAAAATAGCCATAACGCTTAAAATGTAGAACGCAACTTATCTCAAGGAATATTAAAAAAAAATAAAAACAAGTTCTTTTATGGAACAGATAAATGTCAAATAAGATCTCATCAAAACGAGACTTTTGAGAGAATCTTTATATGTAAAAACAAAAACTAAAGATTTTCTATTTTCAAATATTTTTTTTATTTGGATAAATTTGCAATGTGACATTTTATTAATAAGTATCACTCGTGATTTCATCGAACGGTAAGACGTGATTTGTTTGGATTTTAATTCACATAAAAACATCCTGCTGAAATGACATTAATCCGAAAGTACTCGTACATATGTTAGTAATCTAATTGATTTATAATTTATCTATATTGAAGTTTATGTTTTAATTTGGTTTGAGTGAATTTCAAAAGATATAACCGATCACACCTGTGACTTTCTACCACTTTGTGTTAACTGATTTTAATCAATATCAACTAAATAAACGCGATCGAGTTCAACATGATTTTTATATTGGTCAATTTATCGATACACACTCTACATCATTTGATTGAGGTCGTCTAAGTTTAGGTTTCTTTCTTGACAGGTGCGTCGCCCAGCAGTCAAGATCTTTTAAATTAGATACCCCCTCAATTGAAATTTAATTTCCTAAAAATTTTGTACGACCAAACAAAATTTCGTCCGAGATCATTAACTAACCTTTCTAAGGCCATAGTTTTATTGCGCTTTTTACGTTTTATATTTTTCTCCGAAACAATAGTAGGTTTTTTAATTTTTTTTTTTAAATTATCCTGCCCATTCAAAAATGAATTTGAAAAATAAATAACATTATCAGTTCACCCTTGAGTACTCAATCTGACGTTCTGTACTGTCGTAAGCAGTTTTAAATTTATTTCTTCCTTATTTCCTGCATTGCGGTAAAGTCTACTTAATCCTACGTGAGAACAGATTCAGGCTTTTGAGAAGCACCTGTAGTGTAAGTGTTTTCATGTTCGGCATCGTTTTTTCTTGATGTCCCCTTTCTTGGCGCCACTTGAGGGTTATCCTTATCCGAGGCTACACAGGTCTCTCTGAAATCCGGTAATTTTACGTAATGAGGAAATTGCTTTACCTTAGGATAGCGAACAGTAACCCACTACGGTGATATGAGAGCTGAGGTTGAGGCATCTGTTTTTCAGCAACTTGTCTAATATTTATTTTTATTTATTTATTTATTTATTTATTTCATCAATGGATCAAAGATCTGCTGATTACAAAAATTAAAATAATTAACTAACTTACATTATACAAGTACACATTTACATATAAATAATAAATCTTAAATTTAGGGAATATTTACAAGTATCTATAACATAACTACATACATAATTGAAAGCATATCTTTTTAAATAAATCTCTTTTTATATCAAGATCAATTTCATTGCAAATCATATTGAAAAGTCTAAGAGAGCGCGTAATTGGTTCATTCAACCCATAGTTAGTTCTATGAGGAGCACTATAAAAAAGTTCGTCTCTATTTCGAAGAAGCCGTGTTGGGGCATATAAAGGCATTAATGACAGCAAATCAGAACAGGATATACGATTATCGAAAACATCTTTAACAAATAAAATACACTGAACTTGCCTGCGACATTGCAGCGTTTTTAAATCAACAAGAGAACATCTTGCTTTATATTCGGGAAGTACTCCATTCCAATTTAGTTTTCTCAACGCATATCTGGTAAATCTTTTTTGTATTCTTTCAATTCTTATTATATTATTCTCATAGAAAGGATACCAAACAACACAGCAGTACTCAAGATTTGGTAACACTAAAGCCATAAATAAGTTCTTCAATGTATACGGATCTTTAAAATCATTTGAATTCCGTTTTAAAAAACCTAGCATGGAATTACCTTTTGAGACCACATAGTCAACATGCGATCGAAAATCAAACTTCTGATCAAAATGCACTCCAAGATCCTTGATAATGTTTACTCTTAACAGATTAACATTACGAAAATGATAATTATTAATAATGAGAGATGGTGATCTCGTTGCGCTAAATATTTTACACTTAGAAAAGTTCAGTTTAAGGTGATTGTAACTACACCATTCAAGAAAATTGTTAATATCTAGTTGTAGTCGTGCACAATCCGCAGGCGAAGATGTAGCAAGAAAAATTTTAACATCGTCGGCATACATTAAGCACTTGCAGTACTTCAATACCGATGGTAAATCATTAATAAATAATAGAAAAAGGAGAGGACCTAAGTGACTTCCTTGAGGAAGACCCGATATGACATCAATATGTATTGAGGTGCATTCATCTATTTTAACAAATTGTTTTCTGTTTGTTAGATAGGAATTTAACCAATTTAGAAAACCAATGTTTAAACCCAAACTTTTTAGTTTTTGCAAGAGAAGACCATGATGAACTCGGTCAAATGCCTTAACAAAATCGGTATATAGGATATCAACTTGTTTACCCTTTTCTATGGAATTTACACAGAAATTTGTAAAGAGGCTTAAATTTGTACAGGTTGATTTTCCTTTTACAAAGCCATGTTGGTAAGGGGATAAGAACTCCTTTACTGAAAAATAAAGATTATGGGTTACTATTTTTTCAAATAGTTTTGGAATCGCAGATAGCTTTGAGATGGGTCTATAATTGCTTACAAAATGCTTAAGACCATTTTTATATACGGGTTCTATGAAGGATATCTTCCATTCCTCTAGAAAAATGCCAGTTGAGAGAGATTTATTGAAGATACTGGTCAAAACACCACAAAGGGAAAGAGAACATTTTGATAAAAGAATAGGTGGGATTGAATCGAAACCACCCTTTTTTGCAATATCTATTTCATTTAAACTTTTTAAAACTTCATCTTCTGTTAATTTAGCTAACGAAAAATTAAGTAAAGGAACAGTGTCTGGGTATAAGTCATCAATATTGTCAACTATATCAGAATTATAGGACGTTTGAAAATAACGCGCAAAGAGATCACACGATGATTGAATATCGCTAGATTTATTGTTTTCATACTCCATACATTGAGGAAAGCATGAACCTTTTCTTTTAGAGTTGATAAATACCCAAAAGGATTTCGAATTATTTTTAATGTTGGCTTCAGTGTTAACCAAATAATGTCTATATAAAAACTTGTTAAGAAATTCAAACTCTTTTCTTAATTGCAAAAACTTTTCCCGATCTGCAAGCAACTTTGTCAATTTAAAGCGCTTAAATGCCTTATTTTTAGCATTTTCAAGATTCTTTATCCTAGGGTTGAACCATGGAAGCTTAAAAGTTTTTTTTCTTTTTGAGGTAGGAACAAAACGCTCTATACCTTCAAACAATATTTGTTTAAATTGAGTAAACATATCTTGTAATGACTTGCCGTATATAAGATCATACCAATTTACATTCGTGTAAAAATTATTAAGTTCAGTGAAATCTGCCCTTGCGAAATTATAAAAATACTGATTTTTTATTGAAGAACTTGCATAATCATAAAACTCAAAGGATAAGCATAAAGCCTTATGATGAATGGAATTATTTAATAAAGGAAAATCAGACATAACTAAAGAGTGTTTTAATTCATTGTTTATAAACACTAAGTCTAATATTCTTCCTATACTGTTTTTTACATTATTTATTTGAAAAAGATCCATAGCGGATAATGAGTCGACAACCAACATTTCTACGTCTTTAATTACATTAAAAGGTATTAAAACATGATCATCTTCCATGTACTGCCAGTCGATATCACCTAAGTTAAAATCGCCAAGTATACATAGGAATTGGTTAGAATTTAAATCATTAGCTATTGCTTGAGCATTAGAAATATGTTCATTGTATACTTCTATTCCACTCATGGGACGAATATAACTTACAATAAAAAATAAATCTTTACTATCAGCAGAATCTTTAGAACTTACACTAACACAAAGCTGCTCAATTTCATCTCCGTCATTCAAAAGATTGTATTGTGTGCTACTAAATGTTGTTCGGACGGCAATCAAGACGCCTCCTCCTCGAGCCCATCCTGTTGTAGAAGAACGATCTTTGCGATACACGTTGAAAGAAGAGTTGAAAAGCTCCGATGAGTTAAAATTTGAGTTAAGCCACGTTTCAACAATGATAATCACATCAAACTCATGGATTGAAGAAGATAAGAAAAGCTGGTTAGTTTTAGTCCGCAGCCCACCAGCATTTTGAAAATAAACACGAACTTCAGACAAATTTATTCTAGGCGTTAAAGATGCTATTATTTCGCCTTGGAAGTGTCGTCCTTCTTTGGAAAATTTACAAATTTTTTTATTTGTACATTAACAGGCCAGATTGATGGATCTAAGGCTATATCAAAATAGTTTGCAGGAATCCCTAGCTTGAAATTGACATAGCGAAGTGAATTAGGGTCAGCATCCTTCGCAATTAGCATCGAACAACAGAAACAGCTTTTCGGAATATTTAATTTAATTGCAGCATAATCCATTATATTGTCTTCAGTCACATTATTAGCCAAACGAGAAAGATGCAGAAACCGCAGTGAGGGAACAGAATTTAGTGTGAGCTCACCTTCAGCAACAGCAGCAGTACCAAACATTGTTTTTTTCGAACGATGACCATTTAAGTTTCTCTTTCGACTTGCATCCTTAGTGAGAGTCCCTTTTTGGTTCGTAGTTGTAGTCCCAGAATCAACATTGGCAACACCGACATCACTGCCCACATCAGCAGTCACACCAACACCAACCGAAGGCAAAACAACTTCAACTTCAGTGTCATCAATGCCAGTATTGAGAACGACACCACTGACAACACCATCATCAACAACATTAGCAGCACCTTCACGATCGCTTCCAACAGCAACAACGGCAGCACCAACGGTAGCAACCACATCAACAGCAACAACTTTTGATATTTTTTCTTTATTATTCAGAACTGCATTACGACATGAACTTTCATCAGTTTCAGTTCTATCAGAACCAGCGGATAGAGATGATGGGCATGTTTCAACAGCAGCCTTTGTCGTTGTCGCATTTCCTTTTGATGTCGATGCTTGCACATTTAAAGCATAAGCAAAATCGCTACTCTGCGTAGAAGAGTTGGAATTGCTTGCTGTTTTTGTATTTAACTTGGAAGTAAGCGGTTTATTAACTTTCGCGAGGGTTTTGTTGTTATTGTTCGCACCAGATTTCGGTGTAGGTGACGGAGAGAGAGCAACTTTAGGCAATGGTGATGGTGAATAAGGGAAACGAGGAGAAGAAGAAATGCTTTTCTCTTTCAAAATTTTCAGTTGCTTGTTGTTTTTGTTTGGATCAGCAGGCATGGGCTTAGCTTGAGAGCGTGTTATACGTACTGGTTTAACGAGATTATCAAAATCAGATTTATGCTCAATAAAAAAGCGATATAAGTCTTTGATAAATGGTATGCAACTAAGAAAAGAAATGTTTTTGCATGTACCGCACTTCCAGAAAATGTTATCATTAGATTCAAGCACAGCGCGATCAGAATCACTTAGTTTTGTACATTTGTAATGAAATCCGGATAAACAAATTCCGCAACAAATTGAGTCACTTTTAGAAGTAAGGAAATTACATTGAGAACACTGGATGTCCATAATGAAAAAAGTAAAATAATTTAGAGAAAATCTGAGAACTATCTGTGATGAGAGCGAAAACTAAACTTATACCAAATATCCTTACTGATTTAAGTTCTAATTATGTCAGATTAGTTCAGCTAAATAGTTTGGTGTAACTAAAACTGGAAACAACAACGTTGATTTTATCTAAAGATTTCTTCAAGAGCGCCTTGGTGCTAATACACTTTCGTTGCAGAGTGATTAGTGGAGCGATATACTACTCCACATCGACCTGCCGCCAGTCATGGAAAACCCTTTACTGAAACAAGATCCACAATCGCATAGTTTTAGGTTTCACAGATCATAGCATATGTAACCACCTCACTGCCTCAAAACTTACCACATTAACCTATTTTTTGTATAATTCACACGAGCTTAAGGGTTTATTGGGTGACTCTAATATTGAACATAAAAATAGCACGAGCCTGGGGGTAATTAGGAGGAGGGGGAAGGAGGTGTTTGAATGTTTGCAAATTGAAAACCGTGCCGCATAATTTATTCGACGGAGCGACCAAAATAAGGCTCGAATGGGAATTGAGGAGTATTCCTAGTGAATCGGGTATCATTGATTAACGCTCTGTTCTGGATTCTAGTCAATAAATGAAGAGAAGTTTGGGCTGTACCTGCCCATAGATATGAGTTATACTCGAGTTTTGGACATACAATCGTCTTATAAATTGTATCTAGCTAGATCAGAGGGGTGAAAAATTTCTTACGTCGATAGAGAAATCCTAAGCATTTATGGCGTTCTCGAGAATGCGGTCATTCCAGCGAAGATCATCGTTGACACATTTACCGATTACTGAGAGCTTTTCAGCTTCTTTCATGCAAGTTTCATTCAAGGACAAAAGAGATACATTTCTCTTCAATGACAAAAAATAGCATTAAGATTTCGAAGCATTAAACTCCACATGATTTTGTATGTCCCATTTTGCAATGCTGAAAAATGCAATGTAATTCCACTTCCGAGGGAAATGGACGTGATTTTTAGAATGAGTATGAGAAGCTGAAGGTAGAGTCGCATCGGTAAAACAATAAATTGGATTAGAAGTTTCAGACAAGAGATCATTTTTGCAAATAAGGAAGAGAGTGGGAGACAAAACGGAGCCTTGCGGAACACCAGTAATTACATTGGGAAGATCAGGCTTGAAACCGTCTAAACAACATGTATTGAACAACTCAGTAGCGAATCTCTAATCCAAAGCATTAGGGATTCATTGATACCAAACGCACGCATTTTCGATAAGAGAGCCTGTTGCCAAACTCTATCAATTGCCTTAGAAATATCAATGTAAAGATCTGTTCCACTCTTCGGTGAGATATGCCATTTAATCACCAGTGGAACGATTGCTGCGAAATCCGTTTTGCCGGTCATTAAGAAGCTTTCGATCCTTGAGGTATTTTTGAGCTGGTTGATTGCAAAGAAGGGATGTCAGTGCAATTGGTCGATAGGAGAAGGAGAGGAAGGTTTGCCTTTTTTAGAACAGGCTAGACAAATGCTGTTTTCCATCTTCTTAGGATGATTCCATAACAGTAGGAGCGATGAATAATCTTAAGAAATGGATTTAAAATTCGAATACCTCAAAAACTAGAACCATTGAGCAATTTCGAGTTGCAACTCGGGTTGCAATTCTAGTTGAACACATTAAATATGATTTCAAACCAAAACTGTCTCGACCAGTGTTATCTTTAGTTCTACCAATCTACGTCTAATTTTTCTGAACTCTATTAACACAACGTCTCAAATTTCTGCTAACTACAACATTAAAATAATCCAGAGTGCTCAAAATTACCATAATCCCATACAAAACACGAGCAACTTGTAAATTAATTTTTCTATATGCATGAAAACAACTTCAGAGCGCCACTTTCATGCACCCTCGTATCTCATAAATAGAAGTTAGAATTTATGACCTATGAAGATGCATTTTCATCTACAAAAATGCACATAAAATTATATAAAATCATATTATTAATGTACCCGCTTTCAGTTTCCCGAATCTCACAAGCTACTACACCTGGGTATTAAAAATAAAAAAAAATAAAAATAACTAATCTTTAATTTATTTATAGTCGTCATTCAACACTTAATGGCCATGAACTAATTTGGGAGAGATAGGTCATATTTATGATCTTCTTCTTTTTCGGAAGACTTGAGAGGTTGTTGTAGGGATTTGTGTGTTGGAAGAAATGAAAGTTATTAACGGGATTTTGTTTAATTAATATGTTACACGTAAAGAGCATTGGAAAAAAAAGAGTTTGCCATCGTTCGGTGAGCAAGAATTTCATTCATTAATAAAAATTCTTTTGAGGAATGAGAGCAAAATTGTGTTTTTTTTTCTTATTATAGTTTAAAATAGGAAAGAACTTAAAGCTTTAAGAAAGACGAACTTATTTTAAAACTGAACTACTCTACTCGAATTTGATTTATTGTTTAACTTTTAAAAAATGTAAGTATGAACATAGAACCAAAAATAAACCAAAGTAATTGAAAATTTAAAGTTCGTTCTTGTTGATTCTCATGAAGTTGTGTTCACTTTTGTATGATATTTCTTTAAACTTGATATTCCTCTGCATTGTAAATTATAATATGAAATTAAAATGGTCAACAAAATTTTGAATTATAAAGTTCGGTCCACATTGGATTCGGATTGTCGCATTTGTTGGCTTTAAAGCTGATAGAAACGTTAAAAATGCATTGACAGATTATTTTCAAATTAAATTTCGAAAAATAATAGGCATCGACATTTTTTTTTGTTGGTAAAAAGTATAATTGTGTATAGAAATTGAAATAGTACTCACCAAAATAAATTCCAATTTAAATTTGTTTATTTTCGATGAAATTTTATAACGGAATCGTGGAAGATTCACATTTGTTTGTCTTTTAAGTACTAAACAACCGACACAGAATCAATTTGTTTAACTTAAGTCATTTGCATTAAAACTGATGGTCAGTCTGCGAATTGATTCAAAATATATTTCTTCTTCTTTATGTAGTTTGAATAAATTTAAACGATATAACCGTTTCGTTGAACTCAATTTGCAAATCAAATCATTAACTTGACAAATGGTTTTAATTAGGTAAATAAAAAAAAAAATAAATAAAAATAATCTAACTCTAACTGTAGATACGTACAAAAAATATTTAAAAAAAAAATCTGATTGATAGAAAGGAATTAGTCAACTTCCAATATGAGTTTTGTGAATTTTTTTAATAGGCTATCGGTACCGGAAGTCGCATAGAGGTTACCTAAGTTTATTATTGGTCTATTGAGGATTAGAAATTTCGGAAAAATAAATAAAATGATACTTATCATACGGCACCTACAATTTTCTGCCGATTTTGAACGGCTAATGAGCGGCACTTTCCATGACAATAGACACTCTTGGAGGATTTGTCAATTCCTCGCAAAAGGCAGTACACCCCCGAAAAAAACTTTCTTGCAGCGGCTGAGAATCGAACTCGAGACCTTCTGCATGACAGTCCATAGCACTAACCATTATGCCAAGGGGTACTACAAGACACAAAAATAGCCAAACTTCAAAAGTACATATTTGAATTGATAAAAATGATTTTTCAAACTTGCTAAAATCACTTAGACCATCTTTAATAATCGGTGGCGATTTTAATGCAAAACACACGTTTTGGGGTTCTAGATGCATTTCTCAAAAGGGCCGAGCGTTATATGAAGCCGGTATGGAGAATAATTGTGATTTTCATTCTAGTGGGAAACCAACTTATTGGCCGACAGATACCTCGAAAATACCTGACCTGATTGATTTCTTTATAGTCAGGGGAATACCGTCAAATCGAATAAAAATAACGGAATGCTTTGATCTTTTCTCTGACCACTCTCCCGTTATTCTCACTATGAGCGAAAGTATTGTTAAAATTGAAACACCACCTAGGTTAACAAACGGTAAAACTAACTGGGAAGGTTTTAAGAAAGATATTGAAGATAATGTTGAATTAAGGGTATCACTACAAACACCTCTTGAGCTTGAAGAAGCGGTAGATAATTTTGTGCATATTGTTCAAAAAGCCGCATGGAACAATACTCCTTACCAAAGACAAATGTCAGGCTATAGAGAAGCTAAATATCCCCAAGAGATAAAAGAGGTACTTAAAGACAAGCGAAAAGCGCGCAAAAAATGGCAACAAACTCGTGCTCCCCAACACAAAGCTAATTTAAATCACCTCAGTAATTTGCTTAAAAAGATGATATCAGATTTTAAAAACCGCGAAGCTGGAAATTACCTTGAAAACTTGACGGCAGGTAAAGAATCTAATTATTCTCTATGGAAAGCGATA
The DNA here is from genome assembly GCA_911387755.1 of Chrysotoxum bicinctum. Classification (NCBI taxonomy): domain Eukaryota; kingdom Metazoa; phylum Arthropoda; class Insecta; order Diptera; family Syrphidae; genus Chrysotoxum; species Chrysotoxum bicinctum. The sequence goes on along the minus strand of OU426990.1, from coordinate 111,043,704 downwards.
AAAGCTACGAAAAAACCAAAGCTTCCAGCACCCCCGATTATGAAAGACCAAAATGAATGGGCAAGAAGCGATAAAGAGAAAGCAAACGTTTTCGCTGATTACCTAGAGGAAACATTTAAGCCGTTCAATGGGCAAGCATTGAATGATTATATAAGTGTGAATATAAATTCAAATGAAAGCTCCATCACAAGAAATGTTACGCTTGCCGAATTAAGCAAAGAAATTAAGAAACTGAAGTCAAAAAAAGCACCAGGATACGACTTAATTACTGCGGAAATTCTTAAAATGCTCCCACGGAAAGGTTTAGTAAACCTCCTTTACATAATGAACGCCACTCTAAGGTTAGAATATGTTCCAAATCAATGGAAAGTCGCAGAAGTAATAATGGTCTTAAAACCTGGCAAACCATCACATGAAAAGAAATCGTACAGGCCCATTTCACTTCTTCCTGTAGTGTCGAAGGTCTTTGAGAGAATATTTCTTCAGCGTCTTCAGCCCATAATAGAAGAAAAGGGTCTTATACCTGAACACCAGTTCGGTTTTAGAAGTAAGCACTCGACGATTGATCAAGTGCATAGAATCACCGATGTCATCGAGAAAGCCTTTGAAGAAAATAAAATTTGTTCAGCGGTCTTTTTAGATGTGTCTCAAGCTTTTGACAAAGTGTGGCACGAAGGCCTCAAATACAAATTGAGACAAGTCCTATCTGAAGGACTATACAACATTCTTAGAGAATATCTAGAGAAAAGAATTTTCCGCGTTAGGCACGGAAATGATTATTCAGATTTTAAAGAAATAGTGGCTGGGGTACCACAAGGTAGTGTTCTAGGTCCCATTTTATACCTTTTATTTACACGCGACATACCCCAAACAGACAATACAATTGTAGCTACTTTTGCAGACGATACCGCAATACTTGCAGTAGGCAAAACGGCTAACGAATCGACATGTAAATTGCAAAATGCTCTTAACAATGTCAATGAATGGACAAACAAATGGCGAATAGCGCTTAACGAATTTAAGTCAGTCCACGTGGACTTTACTTATAAGAAAATTAATAGATTACCAGTCTTTATTAATACAACTCAAGTTCCATTTGCAAATGAGGCAAAATATCTCGGGATGACTCTTGACGCGAAATTAAAATGGAAGTCACATGTTAAAAATAAATGTGATCAATTAAATATTAAACTAAGGGAAATGCACTGGTTACTCGGACGACATTCTAAACTTAGTATCGAAAACAAATTATTAGTTTACAAACAGGTACTTAAGCCTGTCTGGACATATGGTATTCAACTCTGGGGTTGTACCCACGATACAAATCTAAATAGTCTACAAACTTTTGAAAACAAATTATTAAGGTCCTTTGTAAATGCGCCGTGGTATATTAGAAACGAAGATCTTCACAGGGATCTTGGAATCCCCACGGTTCGCGAAGAAATAAAAACTTTTTCGCAAAGGCATAGAAAGCGTTTAGTTGAACATACCAATAGAACAATCTTAGAAATTCTTGACGAGACAAATTTAGTACGACGTTTGAGAAGGACCAAACCTTCCGATCTAGTACGGTGAAATTATTGTACTGTATTATGTATATTTAAATCATCGCTTAAAATAGAAAGAAGCTATTCAACTAGCTTATAATTAAACCAGTAGGAACTTTCACCGGAAAGTTGCCTACAACACGTTACTTAACTTCGAGAAAGATAAATTGCTAGATAAGTTCCATATGAACTTAGTTGCAATCGGGAGGAGGAGGTGGTTTTAGTGCGGTCGGCCTGATTAACGGTCTGCTTGCATAGAGTCTTACCTTCCGTAAGGCTTTATGGGGGCAGAGTTGTTGGTCGGGAGAGTCCCACATATCTATGAGCGCGCGTTTTTCGGTCCTCATAGAATCTTTTGAAGATTTCAACACCTACCCACGGGAAAAAAAAAAAAAAAAAAAAAAAAAAAAAAATATTTGTCTTTTACCCTAAAATGTACTCTTAATTTTTTACTATGATTACAGTTTTCAAGCGGCACGAAAGGAATTGAAATTCCTTTTTTTTAGAAATCTGTCGAAACCTATTATTTTTTGCCATGTAGATATTTTCTAATTTTTTTTTTCAAGTTAAAGGCTCACTTGAAACAATATTGGATCTCTTTAACAGCGTTTTAAAGTTTAAAAATATTTTCCATCCGAACAACATAAGCCCATAGATTTGTCGTAGGCACTCCTTTATCTTTTATCCTTGCTTTTTACGTGTTTATTTTTCAAAAGGAACTTGAGTGACACATTAACACCACTTATCCTCACCAACTCCCACCAATTGAATTTTTTATTCTAAAATCCACCCTCAAAGAATTCCTCATAATTAAGTTAACTTTTCAACCATCAATTACTGTCATAAGAGCTGTCAGTTTGCCTTTTTTTTTGCAAAATATTATTGAAGTCTTGCCGCCGCCGCCGATTGGCTGATAGACAAAAGGAAAGGATGTTTCCTTGGAATGCAAAAACAATTTTAAAACCCTGTTGTACCTATAAAACCAACAGGTAGCAACCTGGAAGAGCACAGTTCAAGGCAGATTCTTCTTTGTAAAGCATACACAAGTCATCCCGCAAAATGTCGCCTTGCTCAACACCATTGTTCCTGTGCACGTTTTTGCTTTCGTTTTATATTCTAATTGCACCAGGACAATCGGCAAGTAGCGATAAATACATTGATAGCTCACAAAAGCTTGACACTCGAGATGGCAGTGGAGCTGGAAATATTAGATCGTTCGGGACGCACAGAAATCTTCGATCAGTTTATGGTTTCGGTCCAAAGATGATGCAGATATCCCGTTCGAAGATTCCCATTGAATTGGATCTGCTGATTGATAACGATAGCGATAACGAGCGGACGAAGCGATTTGATGATTACGGACATATGCGATTTGGAAAGCGTGGCGGAGAGGATCAGTTTGATGATTATGGTCATATGAGATTTGGACGTTAAGAAAAAAAAAAAGTGACACGAACTATATTTAGCTACGAGAGACTTAAGAAGATAATTTGTGTTTTGTTTTTTTGCGTTTAAAAATATTGATTGGGTACATTTTAATTGAAAATATATTAAAGCATTCCAAAAATTCAAAAAAAAAAAGTAAAAGTTGTCGAAATTTTATTTGAGATTAAGTTTTCTAGTTGGTTCTTTAGAGTTGTATTTGGCTATCATAGGAAAATGTGATATTATTGAAATCCGGTAACCTTCACCTTAATTATTCTGAATAGCGTTTCTACTATTTTACTTGGTTTCTATATATGGTTTACTTGGCTGACAACTTGTAATAATTTTTTCTAAGTTTGACCATTTCGACTTGCCATTATTTTGGTTATGCTTCTGAGGCAGTCGGTGCAGTGCGATGGTAAAGCGGGAACTAATGTGTAAAATATAAGAACTAAACGTCTAAATTGATAAATTTAACATCTAGGGTTCCTCAAGGGAGTCATAATGGACCAGTACTACTATGAAAAATATATAAGAACCTTAGGGATGTCTTATGATTTGGCATTGAAACAAAATGTACTCTTTATGGCATTGTCCTTGAATGGCACTTGCATCGAAGAAGCCGAAAACGATCTTCGCTTGAATGATCATACTCTCGAAACCGCCAAAAACCCAGCTAAATGTCTCTATCGTTGTAAGAAATGTTGCACCTCTCTGAACTGGCTACAATTTATAACTCGTTTATACCTCCAAAACTCGAGTGCAACTCACATCTTTGGACAGGGGCAGCCTCAAGTTCTCTTCGTTTAATTTACAGAATCCAGAAGTGAGCGCTAAAACTGATAGCCAACAGAACAATCATGGAATAATTCCCATCTCTTGATCCCCAAGTCTCAATAAACCCTTAATCGTGTGTAAATTATAAAAAAATATAAAAATATGTAAAATATACAAATAAGTGTAACATAAGGTGTTCCTCTAGGTAGTCATATTGGACCAATACTCTATTTGCACTATTTATTATTGATATTGCTATGAATATCCTATATTGAAAGATCTCAACCTTTACTCATGACTTAAAGCTTTTTTAAGGCCACATAAATTCAAGCGAATACTTGTTTTTATATACAAGGTGGCGCAAAATTAATCACCCTATAGAAAGATGTTATAATTTTTGCAAATGGCGTCGAACGTCAATCATATTTGACATTCAGCGGCAGAATAGAAACGAACAAGCAATGAACCGCTATACTCCACAAGAGCGTGGAATGAGTGTGTCGCGTTTTTTGACCAATAATAATCGGTCGGTGGTGTTAGCGCAACGTGAATTTCGACGTCGATTTCCTTATCGTGTCGCGCCAACTGGGCAAACGTTCCAGCGCTTAGCTACTCGACTCGAACAGACTGGAACCACACAGGAATCCATGCAGGAAGTGGCTGCCACCGGACTGGTCGTTCGGCAGAGTGGCTTCCGATGTCGAAGAAACATCAACCAGACGACGACGAGACAGTCAATTGGACGTCACCAGACAGCGAACTTTAACACAAGTTCCCGTACAAAAGTGCAATCAGTGTATATCAGTTAATACCTACTTACTGTCCATCGCATCTGAAATACTGTCAAACCATTCCCAATCTCAAAAACGAAGAGAACGATTTAGTGTCGAAAATCAACATGAGCGACCATCCGCTATTCCACTTACGTCGTCGGTAAGCAAAATCTTCGTTTACCGGGCACTGAAAATCCGCGTCTTATGCACGAAGAGTAATTACATCCACTCAAGGCCACTGTGTGGTGTAGCGCTCACGCGGGAGGAGTGATTGGGTCGTATTTATTTGAGGACGCCATCGGCAATACGGTCACTTACTTGCGACCGCTGCAGGGCCATAAAAATCGACTTCTTGCTGCCGGACTTGGATAAACGAGGCTTGGTGAACATTTCGTTTAAACAAGACGGTGCAAGCGCACGCACAGTACGAGCCACAGTGGATGTTGTGAAGGAAGCGTTTCCTGGTCGCGTAAACTCCCGTTTTGGCGATTTGGTATGGGGAGCAAGAACCAAGTATAAGTAATACTAAAAGACGCCTTGGATTTTCAAGAGATTTTTTGAAAAAAACTTAGAGATCATCAGATTTGAAAAAATACTGTTTTTCATCACTTGTAAGGCCCAACTTAGGCGAAAAAAATATTATTGTCCAGTTGATTGTTTATTTCTTAATTTTTTTTTTCATTTTCAATAATTTTATTATAATAATTTTATTTCACAATAGTGAAAGCAATTCCTAACAACTTAAACATCAGTCTTCAGTTAAAATAAATTAATAAATCAAAAATTTTGTTCATTGAAACATTTTTGAAAACAACTTTTCAGCTCCTGAAAAATTACAAAAGTTCAATGTACAGTTAAATTAAATATTTTACTTCACTCCCATCTAACACTTGACCAACTGTCAATCAATTTATAAGCTAGGTATTATGGCAACAAACTTTTTTTGACAACTCTAAAAGGCCACTAAAATAATAATTTTACACAAAAATGTTCCACTGCAGCTTTCTCCCGATCCACGTCGTATTTTAAATATTATTTTTTTTTTAAATTTAATTTCAAAATATATTTTTTTACCCTAAGATCAACTGAGTTAAGTTTATATTTTTTATTCTGTCAAAGGCCATCATCAAAGTTCATGTGAATTAGCGTGTTGCATTTCTATACTCACCTTGAATGAAGTGACCTTAAGTTAAAGCTAGGAGACCTTAAATGCTCTTTTCAGCTCGAAATAAATTTATTTAAAATTCGCTTAGAAACTGTGCCACTGCCACTTCACTCGTTTTTCAAGAAATTCACGTTGGCTTCTCGAAGAAAAAATATAAAACAACTTTTTCTCCGAATTTGAAGATCGGCATCGAGGAAAACTTAGACGACGACGACGACGCGAAGCCGAACGCAAAGGAAAATAAAAAATAAAAAACACACCGAAAAGAAAAATCTGCGACGGCAAATTGCAAACGCGATGACCGACAACAACAACAACAACGAAGACTTTGGTACGTTCCAAGGAAAGACCGATAATGGTCCACGATTCGTCCGTTACAGATTTCCACGACGAACGAAAGAAGCTGGTGGCTACTTTTCTGCTGATGTTGCTGCTGCTGCTGTTGGAAGCTGATGATGTTACCTGGTGGTGGTTGTTAGGTCTCTGCAAATTGTTTGGTGGAGGAAAACTTCATAATTTAATAGATAGATCATAGATCGATGGAAATATTGTGAATGAATCAGGTTTTTCGGGGTAATTCACTCACTTGTTCCAATATCTAATAGCAGGTATCATACTCGTACTCTCAGAGCCTTAAAAGATAATTTATGTCTAACGTCCAAGAGATGTGGTCATTGAGCGGTGAGGAATTCAATAATAAATTTCCATCATGGGGGAATCTTGCCTGGATTGCACATATTGTTATTGCGACACCTCCAGAAGCTGATCTATTGCAAGTGTTGGGTGGATTTTATTTTATCCCAAATAGGTTAGAGGAAACATCCAAAATAATAACAGTTATTTAGAAATTTAAATTGTGCTGTAGAATTTTGATTAAGCAATTTTATACTTTCAACATTTTGTTTGTCAGATTGAAATCCAGATGAGGATTTATGCAGAAACTTTCGACGACCAACCAACTAGGTACCAAAGTGGTTTCAAAATTACAAAATTGAATTATGAAAACCTTTACAATTTTTACTCGTATTGGGATATACCCATAAATTTGAGGTGAATAGTGTTGATTAGTTAAAAAATGGCAAACCGTATCAGTTGTGTCTCGCAACTCTACGGATTTTGCCCGTACGAATTATCAACCAGTTAGCTGTCAGCCACATCATTCTTTTATGATTTTGGCATTTTGAAAATCTATGTTGAAATTTTGTATTAACTCGATAGCAAAGTCGAAAGTTTACCTGACCGTAGTTGTCCAACCACAATCAGACCGAAAATAATAAAGGGTTTTTCAAGTGGCGCGGGCTTACAGTCGACTTTCCAACGTTTGGTGCCAAATTTGAGAAGACTAGTTCGGAAATCCATCAGCCAACATTCGTACGTCAAAAGAACGTAAAATCGGCCTAGAACATCGCCACGGTCCGTGAAAGTGTACACAAGAACACGACGCAGTCTATTCCTCGCCATGCACAAGAACTTGGTCTTTCGCAAACTTCAACTTGGGCCTACACTCGTGCAAGAAAAAACTGACCCAGGAGCTTAAAATTAATGACTGTAGATAACGCCGCTGTTTGTTTGCTGGCTTGGCTTTGGAGCGTTTGGAGGAGGACCCTAATTTCGGCCAAAAAATCATCTTTAACGATGCGGCTCATTTTTGATGAATGGCTGTGTTAACAAGCGAAATTGCCGTGTATGTGACTACACCAACCAACATGAGGTTCACCGTCTGACAATGCTTAAAGCATAATTTGCGTTTCTCTTAGCAACATCTTAATCTTGCCCAAAAAAATGGACAAACTCATCTACCAGACGTCACAAGGAGCCACATGCTCCTGCGGGTCTGATGAAGAAATGATTTCTCAAGTGGGGGTAAAGGAAAGGATTACGCCCTTAAAAGGCGTCCGTCTACCTCACCTCAACATGGTGGTATTATGGCGACTGACATTTGTTCAATAACTTAGATGTACCCTCCGACATTTCTGGCTATAGCTGGCGAAAACTCATCCACCAACACCCTTAACGCGCTTGAATGACATAGGATTTATCATATAGGTTTCATTACATGTGATTCACAGTCCCTACATTAATCTGATCTAAGTGTGACGGTATCAAGATAAACTGTCAGCCCATTAACTTAACCTAACAACATCCTAAAATAAGCACTTGATGCCGCTGCAACGGTTACTTTTTGAGGATGCGTTTACAACTGATGAACCTTGTGTGGGTTGCTGTCGTCTCATATACAGTAATTTTGCTTCTTAACACAGCCATTCATCATCTTGTACCTTGTTGCAAAAGATGATTTTTCTAAAAAAAAGGAAAAAAAATTGGTCAATTGGATCTTGTACCTTAGTCCCGACGCCAAGTAGAATTCTGCGAAAGGTCGAGTTTTTGTGCACGGCTCAGGTTCAGCTGCACACTTTCACTGACCGCGGGGATGCTTCCGCCAATTTTACTATACTTTGACGAACAAATATTGTCCGCTTGATTACCAACCGGTCGTCTCAAATTTAGCCCTCAAACGTCGACAGTGAAAGTCCAATAAGTATATTGTATAATAGATATGTATGCAACGCGAGAAACGTTTTCACCAACGAACACTCATTTTGATAATAAAGTTTTCACATTTGGACGTGCTGTTTAATCGGGTTGGGTACGATATCCCGCTTTTTATAATTCCGTTTTTTAAAATCTTGTTTCTTATAATCCCGCTTTTTTAAATCCCGCTTTTTATAATCCCGCTTTTTTAAAATCCCGCTTTTTAAAATCCCGTCTCTTATAATCCCGTTTCTTATTACGACGTATAACCAGTGTAGTGTTTAAGGGGGCCATGCAACCCCCTGTTTGGGTACACTATAGGATTTGGGGTAGGGTGCGAGGTTGGGTGTATGCAAAGTTTCTTTAACATTTTAAAGAATCTGGAAAATAACAAACATAAAATCAATAAGTTTAGGTACGTATTCTAAAAAACAGGATTTTGAATAAACGGGATTTTAAAAAGCGGTATTTTAAAAAAAACGGTATTATACAGGACGCTATTTTAAAACTTTTTTGCGGAATTTTTGAAAAACGGGATTATGAAAAGCGGTATTCCGTATTCCGGTACGCTCCCTGTTCAATCGTGTAACTTGCCATGATGATTTGGTATCAGTAACTAAATAATAGATTCGAGAGATTGTAACCAACATGCCCGCCACAAGCCGCCATAATCTACCCGCGCCAATTGAAAAACCTTTTAAAATATCAGCAGTCTAGATTCGCGGTAGGTTTAAAGTTCCCAATGAACTTTGATCTATTTCCTAATTGAAAAATTAGTGATATCAAAACCTATTGCTTAAAAATTTGAATAAAAACAAATGATTTTAATATCTGTCACATACTGTGACAGACCATTTTCCAAATTTTTGTTGCCTATTTTGGGGCGGTTGTATTTTATGTTGCATTTACTTTTTTTTCTTAATTTGCATTTTGCAAACTGCTAGAGTTAGTAAATATTTTAGACATTTTACTGTGAAATGAATAATTATCTTTTTTTAAGAACCAGTCAAATACATTTAAGCCAAAGAAGACTCTTCTTCGTCTTTATGTACTTTTTTGATTTCTTACGATATTTAGTTTATATCGTAGTTTGCCGATTTAAATGGTATTCCAAATGGTTTGTGTCTACAGTATGTGAATCGGAAACGGTTGTAATTTTCCCTTGGTGAAGAAACAAACCAATCAATTGTCTTATGTTGGAGTTACCAGGTGGCATAAAAAATGTTCTTTATTGGGAAATAAAGAAGTTAATATTAGGTGTGTTTTTTTGCAAGTCCATATAGAATTGTAAAAAAAAACGACATCGGGATTTAGGAGCTTTTTTCCACATAGCTGGAAGCACTGTGTACGCTATGACCTTTGTCAGCTGTATTGACGACTAGCATCAACAGCATCCAAAAACGTCACTTTTGACGTCTCTGAGCAAATTATCGATAACATATACATAGATAATACTATTTCGGCATCACCATTTTTATCGGGTCTTAGATTAACTATCGAAAATTATCTGGTCTTAGCTAACTCTGTATAGATTTAAGTAGTTGTTGCATTTGCATGTAAAGCGCTTAGTCCCGATGTCGTTTTTTTTTACAATTCTATATGGACTTGCAAAAAAAACACGCCTATTGTTACCAATGACTTGTTATTATGTGAATGCTAGTCGTATGCATGTAAGTCACTAGGTTAAGTCTCACTACGAGATACGTTATAGCCTCCTGTTAATTTTTTCCGTCGTAAAATAACGATTGTGCAGAAGTGGTACAAAGCGGTTTTCTGTCTGTACGTCCATTGTTAACTAAACTCGTCAGAGTGACCAAGAACCTAAAACACAGATTCATTACAAATATACTGGTTATTGCAGGTTTAACAAAAAAAATTGAAGCTGTTCTAGAGAAATATAGTTAATCGAGTAGATACTTCGCAACTTTGTTGTATGAATTTTAATAAAACTGAATATTCAATATTTCTAAGAAAAAAATATTTTAAAATTTTTAGTGTTTGATTTAAAACTATAGTAAGAGCATTCAATATTAAAATCTAAAATAATCCTTAAAATTCTTATATTGTAAATAAAATCAGTTAAAAAAGATCAGATTTTAAAATCTGAGTTTGTAATTGTTCAAAAAATATTCAAAATTATTTTAAATAAAATAAATTGTTAGGTATTTCCTTTCTTCGTGACCTTTTTTTAAAAATTCAACCTAAATGTCCTAGGTTTTTCTCGCATTATATCGCGAATAACCCTGTATAATAAATATTAAAAATATTAATTTGTGATAATTAATTCTCTTAACTTTCAAATTCGATGAACTTTGTATAACAATTTGTCTATTTTTATTAGAGTGTCTAAGGCTAAAATACTCAAGACTTCGAATGAGTAATTTTTTGCTGAGAAATAGTTGATATATAACAAATATGCAATTCTGAGTTTTATTTTCAAAATCGGCTACTTTGGCCTGAAAATGTATTTTTTTTTTAAATTACCATTCACCATAAAAGTTTTGAGGTGCGTTTTTTTCTCTTCTTTAAGCTCATTTCGCATGTCATTTGGTTTGATTTGAACTTCTTGCGAGGGCCTTATACTCTATGGGCCAATTGGGATTCCTGAATATTCTTGGTTTATTTAAATTTAAATCTGAACGCTGGCATTGATGCCGTGAATCTAAATTTATTGCAAAAAGAAATAAGAAAAAATTCTTAGCTTTGAAGAGATAGATTTTTTTTTTACTTAGGAGAAATAGAAATCTCACAGCACTCATAAGAATTTTGAATTAGTAAATTGCCTTCTAAGACTGAATGCATAATTGAAATATGCTAACGAAAAATATACGGGCTAATGGAAAAGTATGCCGAATGCGTGAGTGCACGCAGACATTTCAAGCCAAGCCATAATAGTTTATACGTTTAGTTACAAAATAAAATTTTTCCCTGCAAATCTTTTCTAATTAAGTAATTTAAAGAGAATAGCTATTTTGAAATTGTTTTTCTTAGGTTGATTGTTAAAATAGTAACATATTTAATGATTGAAAGGAAGTGTATGGTTTAGGGCTTGAAAAAATTATATATTCCATGTGAACTTCTTCCAAAAATTTTGATGAAACAGCACACATTCTATGTAAGTTTTTACTTCCAATATCTAGGTTGAGTTAATTATATTTATATTTTGTTTCCTTCATTATTGTCTTTATGTTCAAAACTAATTTCAAAAATAAAAATATTATAAATTTTCTATTTGTGTTTGAAGGCTGATGAGGCAATTTATAGAATCAAGTCGATTTAAAAAATGGCATTCGATTTTAAAATGTCAATTTAGATTACAAATGTTATACTTTAAGAACTATTTAAGGTCTGAATACCTATTTAAAAAAAAAGTATACCTACGACTGGGGTAAGATGAAGTGAGAAACGTCATTTTTAAGGGCACAACAAAGTTCACCGAGCTTCGATGCTAAAATATAAATTGATAGACAAATTTAAAATATATTTTCTCATTTAAATTCAGTTTTTCACAAGCAGTAAGCGACTATCACATAATATCACAAATTATGGAGAGATATTGTTGAACGCATTAATTTTTATTTTCAAGGGAAATAACTCAACAACTCATCAATTGAAGCTGAAGGTTGTGTATACCTACTGCTTTTTTCTTTACTTTGTGTATGTGTCGATGTTTTTGTTTTGTTTCTTGTTATGCGATTGACGTGAACTGGTGCACTGTTCGTGTGTGAAGAGAGAGATCTTGTTGTTGCTTTCTAACAGCGTCGTGCTGTCTCACCGTCTGTATAGCTTTTTCTAAAGTTAACTCTGGCTCTAGTTGAAGTCGTTCAGATAGTCTTTTATCTCTCACTCCCACCACCAAACGATCTCGTAACATTTCATCCCTTAATGTTGTATATAAGCAATTTTCGGATAGTAAATAAAGTGCCGTAATAAAATCTTCAATCGTTTCCCCTTCCAACTGACAACGGGAAAAAATTTAGCTCTTTCGTATATTACGTTATGTTTTACGACAAAAAACTTTTCAAATGCTTGTAATACCGGGATGTACTTTCTTTGATTTGTATAGCTCAACGTACTAAACGATAAAAAAATATCATCCGCTTGGTCACCCATTAGGTATATGAGGGTATTAACTTGTTCTTCCTCGCTGCGTTTATCTAAGCCCGAGGCTATTCGAAACCGTTCGAACCGACGACGTTTCCAACGTGGTCAATCCATTGGACAAAACGAAAAATTTTCCGGCGCCTGGACGGTAAAACTACTGCCGTATGTTTCGTTTTCTGCCATTTTATTTTATTTTAATTATTGTTTAAATGTAAGCGAACGACCGATTTTGCGAATTATTAAACCGCTGCCACCATGTTGTGTTCGCACTATGATCTTAAAATAATACGCAAGTGGTTCGATTTAGGCTTGTGTAGTTCGCGAACGAACTAGTTCAATGAACTAGTTCATTTAAGTGAACTAGTGAACTTAGTTCACATACTTAGTTCACTAGTTCATTTAGTTCTCGAAGAGCGGGAAAGTATATTTTTCGATTTCACATTTTTCTTCTATTTAATAACATTTATGTGGACCCATTTACAGACAGAGACAACAGAAGTCATTTATGACATGGCAGAACGCAGAACTGCTCATACTCACCTAACTCAATAATCTCTTTTTATGTTTTCTGTGGATGAAATAAATTCCTATCTATAGGGAATTTCCATCATTTTTGTCGTTTGTTCTTGTCTTCTTTCTAGACATGGATCCTCTCAAATGGTGGGAGACCGGCCGGCGGCGTACTAATTATATCCTCATACATACAATTACGTTTTAAAAAGATTTTGTATTCAAGCTACTTCGGTTCCATGCGTGTTCCATGTTTTCTCAGCAATTGGCCAAATAATTAATGACAGACGAACACTGGTGAACACAGAGAATGTCAAAATTTTGGTATTTTCGCATTCAAATAAGTAGATTATTAATAGCCGTGTTTTTTTCGCAACTCTATGTAGAATTGAAGAAAAAAACGACATCGGGATTAAGGAGCTTTTTTCCAAATAGCTGGAAGCACAGTGTACGCTATGGCATTTGTCAGCTGTATTGACATAGCATCAACCAGCATCCAAAAACGTCACTTTTGACTTCTCTGAACAAATTATCGATAAACATATGTATAGATAATATTATTTTGGCATCACCATTTTTATCGGGTCTTAGATTAATAGCCCGATTCTCCCCAAAGTCACTGATGCCTCACAAGTCACAAGAAGAGGTGAAATTGATTTTGTGACTTTTTCGAATTCTGCCGCTCAGTCACAACTTGTGAGAGTCACAAAATTAATCGAAACTGTGATCTCCTTCAGAGCAGGTCACAACTCATAAATTTTCAATGTTTCTTGGATTGACATTCATTATTTTTTATAAGAAAATTTTCTAGATTTGTGAATAATTGTGAGTACACAAAAATGGAAGTGGTCTTTGTTCTAGTGAATATTATTGCTGATCTTTCCACGAAAATTAAAAGTAACATTTTTACATAAACAAATTTTTTTTTTAAGAAACTAATCGTATCAAGAACTTTGCAGCGCCCACGGCTTTTACAAAATTTGAGAGATGCAAATGATCCATTCGCTTTCCAAAACAATACATTTATAAAGTAATTTCTTCGTTTTGAATAATCAGCTATTCAAATAATGACGCTTAAAAATCTCACCATGCTGTGGTGAGTTTCGTTGTAAGTTTTCTTGTGACGATTAGGGGGAGAATACCAAAATGTTATCGAATCACAACAATCCTCACAAGGAATAGTCACAAGAGCTTGTGACTTGTGACTCCTCACAAGGGGGAGAATCGGGCTGTAAGTCTCGAAAATTATCTGGTCTTAGCTAATTCTGTATAGATTTAAATAGTTGTTGCATTTGCATGTAAAGCGCTTAGTCCCGATGTCGTTTTTTTCTACAACTCTATATGGACTTGCGAAAAAAAACACGCCTAATAATAGATATCTAGCATTTTTCAATATAATAATATGATGAAGTACATATTGTGATACAAAACAAATTGTTTATGTATATTTTTGTTTATGGGAAATAAAATGTTTATTTGTATTAACTTGGTGTTTGGCTTAAATGTAAAATCATTCAATTTAACTCAAATTTGGATGCAGTTTTCGCAAGCTAAGGTTTTGTTCTTATTCTTTATGAAATGGACTATTTTGAACTAAACTGAACTAAATTGAACTAAAATGAACGAACTAGTTCAGTAGCGTGATTTGAACTAAATTGATCGATCACTCAAATGAACTAAATTGCCCAACTCTAGTTCGATTGGCTTCTGTTTATTAACTGAACTCTTACATACAGTAAGAGCAGATATAAGACAATATTACATAAGAATAGTTAGACAAGGACGAGTATACGTACTCCACAACTTTCTCTCACTTAGCAAACTGGAATGTCTCTGATAACTCGTGAGGTTCAAGTTTAAAGAAACGCAGGTAACACAAGCAAACAAAAAATAGAATTGTACTGTTTCGTGATATCTTTCATCTTGAGAGTTCGTGTTCGAGTTTGCCCAGATTTGGTTGTATTTGACATCGGTAAATTCTAGTTCCAATAAGATGATACCATAAGTCACATACAGCTGGTAAAGCAATTGATCTATTGAAGGACAAGTTTGGTAATCGTTCAATCTCGATGAATGGTTCGGTCGAGCTGGGACTCTGACGCACTTAGAAATTTTAGCTCATTTTATTTTAAAAAATGGAAGGAGAAAAACTGGTTGACTTCTGAAACAAAGATGGCTCCAAATTCGCGATTTCTTCTTCAATCTTAGAGTTCACGACTTTAAAGGTTTGTGGTTGTCTGTTTCTGTTGTAAACAGGAGATCTCAAAAAGCCCCAAAGGAAGAATACTGGTGCGGTTAGATCTAGCGATCTGAAAGGTCAGTTCAATTCTCCAAAATGAGAGAACATTCGCCTCGGAAATTGGTGTCTCAAAATTCCCATCGTTGCCCAACCTGTTGGAAACAACCTGCTGGAAACAACAATGCTCGAAACCAAAAAAAAACTCGTTTAACATCTGCCTATAACGTCTGTCAGTTAGGGTTACTGTGGTTCCATCGGCGTTCTTAAAAATCTATATGGGGCAATCACTTTTCGACTGTAAATGCCACACTAAACAGTCACATTGAGGTGATGCAATGGCTCTTCTTGCATCGAGTTTAATAGAGTTTGGGTGTAAGTTAACATCGTTTGACGGTCGGCAGGCAACGGTTCGCACTTTATGCGAGAATATCTTCAAGCATTTCACTAAAATTTGATGAAAAGAACGTCAGCTTATGCTAATTGTGTGCATCGTCATCACATTGATGTCTATGGATCCACGGAATAGCAGTTCTTGGTCGAACGAGCATTGCAAGACGAGATACTTCTTTCGACATCATTAGTGAGCAGAGTTTGCACGAAGCGCTCAGCCAAACGTTAAATTTTGTATGCACCTATTACACGATGAGGAGGAAAGTGACGACGAAATTCACGATGAGGTAAAACAGTAGACCGAAAATCGGTCAAATAAGGTCAAGAACAGCTTGATGCCTGTCAAGAGATTTGCAAGCTTGGTAACCTCCATGTACCAAATTATATGCGCACTCAAGGGGCTATGAATACCCTTATAATGTTAAACACAGTGCGAGCAATGTTGATACCCGTAACACCTCCAATAACTGGGGTAGCTGAACGAAGATCTACATCAAAGTCGGCCATTTTAAGTTATTTATGTGGTCATATAACTTTTTGACCACTTGCTTTTAAAACCACACATGAGTTTAGAAGACTTGTTCTTTTCCCTCTGAAGCTCCTTATGAAGCGTTCGGGACTGCTATAGCCTATTTTAAACAGATCACTCAAATGATTGATAAAATAAAAAACTCCCAGATGGAGCCTTTTTTGAGAGTGACAAAGAGAATTGTCCTTTGATGGCTTCTATCAACAAACTATGAGTAATCTGTTCTGAAAATGGTTTAAAAATATTAGGAAGATGTTCTGCGAATAAATCCTCCTTCGTCTTTTGATTGTAATTGAGGGCTTAGTACGTATGTTCAGATTTGTCAAACACTTTACAGCTTTCCATAACCGGTATTCAGTAAAAGCATCTGTTGTCAATCTTTTCACGAATTTACTGAATCAGTGAATCATTTTAAAATTGGCAGATTCTTTTTGTTTAGTTTGTTTGCTTATACGAGTAGGGTTATGTCTTATCGTCTAAGAAGCTGGTAGAGTGTCATCTTTTTCAATACTCTATTTTTCTCAGTACCCTTTGGCATAATGGTTAGTGCGTTGGACTTTTATGTAGAGGGTATTGGGTTCGATTCTCACCCGCTCTAAGCTAGTTTTTTAGGGGTGTACTACCTCTTGCTAGGTAGTGACAAATAATCCACGAGTATCTGAGTATCTCTTGTCTTGAAAAGTGCTGTTCAGTTTATCTCCTGTTAAATTAGTTGGTGTACAATTATAGCCTACTTCATAAACAATTCGTTCTCTCGTATTTTTTTAAATTGATTTTTACTTTATGAAACATTCAAGCTTGTTCTCTTACCCTCAAGCTTAAGATTAATTGATTCTCTTATTTCATATTCGCTCAGCAGAAAAGTTAAATTTTCTGTTGCAGAGAACAAGAAATTCAAGTCTGAAGAAATATTGATGTACATAAATTAGTCACCTTCCCTTAACTGCATTCGTTGTTAAACATAATTTAATGAATGTGAAAGCAGCACTTAGAGGATTTCACAAAAGTTTGAACTTATTTTCTCTTTCATTTTCGAGAGATAAAAAAAGTATTTAGGTAAGCAGAACAAAAATAACCCTACCACCTGTCTGAGATCAATCGCGGTACAATCGCCTGATTTGCATTTTCTATTTTCTCGCCAAACTACATCTAGCCATCAGGCGATTACCTCTGGGTTAACAATGAGTCAATTATATTTTGGTCACCTCGGTTGCGGCGGTGGTGTGCGGCCGATGCGGTGCGGTGGTGCGAAGTTAACCTCTTTCGCGAAGCATTTCTGCCTTAACTCAAAGTTGCAGATTGCAGCACAAATTTGCCAATATTCGCGAAAAAACTTTCTCGAACAAAAAAAAAATAAAAACGCATTTCCTCGTCCTCCATCGATGGCCATAGCAGACTTTGGCTGCACGAAGTAACCTCATTGATCGATTGGCATGGGGCCCATTCTCCAAAAAAGGCCTTTTTTTGTCATATCAACGGGCAGTATGATTGGCATATGAGAAATGATTTTCGCCTAAGTCGTGGTACCGCTTGGGAGAAAGAGCTTGAGCCATCAAGTCTGGGTTCCAATTATGCAAGACACGATAAAAGCCATTGCTTGGAAGTTTGTGCACACTTAAGCTTTCAGTTGAAATCACGTGACATTATTGTGTTTTGATTCGAAGCTGGGCTTACTAACACTGATGCTACGCTGCTGTTCCTGCCTTTGACTGGGACCAAGATAACTTTGGAGGCATCATTGATATTATTGTAACCAGTTCGTTCGACGAGCCAAAGACAACGACCGACCAAGCCGGAGATCAAGACTGCTTCACCGGTTCGTACCGGCTGCTGCCGTAGACACATCGTGGATGTGTATCTTCTTTTTGGGTGGAGTAGCGATTAACATGTTTATACGACTCGAAGATGACCAGTTGTTGTTTATGATGGTCCAACTTGAGAGGCACACCTGTTGGCTTGTTTCAGCCTCGAGTGCGCACAATGACCATTATGTAGTTGGTGTATAGATGTTATATACTGCGACCGCAAATGTGAATAATGTTGGCTTAAGTTTGATTGGAGTTTGTTTTTTATTTCTGCTATGCAATAGCCCAATGGAATGCGGACGGTCTACTGTGAGGTATTAGAGAGCTTATTATGCCAATTTGTGGGCGCAGTTGGCAGGAAAAGATCGATTTTATAGTGTTTGTTAAAGGAAATGCCCAATTTCAGGAACAATAAAAACATTGCCTGAGGTGAGATTTAATTTTAATATATTGAGGTCTAGCTTCGACTGGAGGCGAATTGGTTTTGATATTTGAAGAGGTACTTCACGAATTTTTACTTTGTTTGTTTATTTGGTATTGGACTATTTTTTTTAAGTGTTGATCATGTGATGAGCCTTTTTGATTTTCAGCTATGTTGTTCTGCCCAGGGTCAAACTGTTAACTTCAGAGGAAGATGTTTTAAGTGGTATTCTTTTAATCATAACATCCTTGCATTGAAATACTGAAAAACACTTCTAATTGTGCCTAAGTCCACCGATACATCTGCGATATCGATACACGACTGTTAGGTCGTATCTGGACACCAAATGTTCATATCGAATTGTCAAATTTGACCGTCTGTTTTGTTGAATTTGCAAATTATTTTGTGCCTTATATCAAACTGAGAGAAACAAAATTGACTGTATTCGTTATTCTTTGTTCCGGATTCATAACAGATAGCGTTTGGGAAATTCTTATTTCATTTGTATACAAACATGTGAAACTGAACATCAATATGTTTAAGATTATCAAAATTTAGCGGAATTTTCGGTGAATTTTCAGCAAAATCGGTCTAACAGTTCAAAATTTAAGATCTTACACACTTTTATAGATTCTGGTTTTATGAATGGCTTTTACTGCTACTCTGCTGGTAAGATCCTTGAAAATCAAATTCTAATACACATATTTGCTGTTTCTATATTCAAGTCCTGGTATTTCGGTACAAGCAAGGCAATGTGGTTTTTGATTATTCGCGTTTCTGGATTTCAGTTCTGATAACTGGCTTTACAATCCAAAAGCTTTAAATCTGAAACGTGATCATCAGGAACCGGACCACTGCATTGGTGATACTCCAAACAACAGGCTTTCCATGTATTAAATCAACTTGTACTTTTCGACACTGGTGGCCCAGGTACTAGGCTTTCCCTTCACTTCACAATAGTAGTGTAACGCTTTGGTAGATCAGCAGGTACTCGCCTTTGGTGAGGAGGGCACTCGATTAGCAGTTACTATACCCTTTGTACTCGAAATGCTCAATTTCTTTGTTAGTTATGTAGCTGTTGAAATCCTACATCATACTATTATATCCAGGTGACTGTAGGTGTCGTACTCCTCGCTCAAGTGAAGTCCCAATAGCTCGTGGTCTCATTTCCAGATGTTAAACTCTTATACGAGTATTTTCTACAACGTGTAAAGGAATTATAGAAATCCATTCAGATTGCTGTTGAGGGGGACACCTGAGGCAGTAAGCTTTCTCTCTAGAAGACCAGATTTCAGATCCGTAAGTACTGAATGTGAACTCTGTTATGATGAACGAAATTATCAATTGGTGATGACTTTTCTGTGACCTCAAGAGGCCGAGAATTTTAATTTGAAATAATAAATTGGCTTCAATTGAAAGATCATCTTTTGAATATGAATTACGGTCATGTAGCTAACGTGGCTGGTACGTACATAATCTGAAGATCAAAAGTGTTTTTCGAAGTGGACTATGTTTTTCAAAATAAATTTTATTAATTTGCAAACGTTGCTCAAACCACGGCCGACTTGAGTCTATTCATAACAAATTGTCAAATCAAACTCACCTAAAAAACTATCGATAACTTTCAAATCCGCTGTCACAGAAAACAGTGTTACCAATTTAAAGTTCTCCACTTCTAAAAAAATGAAGAAATCAAGAAACTGATATTTTCAATATTTGCTGCTATAAATCCTTCTGGCACTAACTAGAGAAAGTCGGACTTCCATAAATCTTCAAAATTGCAAACTTAACATTTTTTGGCTATACACTTTGGACCTTGAGGAACAATTAAATTCAAAGCCCGATACAAGTTATTTTGATGTCAAAATCTATAGTCTAAATTTTCCGTGAAAACAACTGAAGAAAAAGTTTGAAGAACTTTTAAATTTTGTTAGTTTATAGTTTTTATTTAAAAACAGAAAACTGTGCAATGGAAATCTGTTATTTCCACATAGACAGTTTCACACGGTCATTTTTACCTCACAGGAAATGAAAAATTAGTGAATTCTTCTCATCCAAGTCGTAATTCTATAAATGTCCAAGTATGGGATATAAACGGAAACAATTGAGCATGTGTAATAAATTTTAACATTTCACCAAAGTTATGGTTTAAAATAGAAGATGTGGATTCTTAAAGTTAAAAATTTCAAAACTCACGCTTCTTTGTGAACATTTGATTGTCACTTGAACTGTGTTCATTTAATTCTATACACAGTGACACTGTTAATTTTCCCACTGATGTCAATGACACTTTTACGAATACAAAAGTGTTCACTGCCCCAAAAAGACAAGTGAAATCGAAAATGTCTATAATATTCATCTGGCATTTTCAGTATTTTAATTCTTTACTTGTTTCATCGACGTGACCTGCATTCAAGGCCAAAACCTTATGACAGACATATTAACGTAGTGTTCCATTTGGTAAACATGTTGGTGCCTCGTTGTCTTCAGCGAAATACGACCATAAGACTCTCTCACCGGAAAGCCCTTTCAAATGGGTGTTGTCGATGTCGGGGGCTCTTCGAAAATTATTGTTGTTGCCTCCTCTTTTTTTTTTTGGTTATTTTATTTTTTACTGACTATCGAAAGTTTATCCTGTTTGTTTTTTTTTTTCTGTCGGATTGAAACAAAAAGACAAAACCCCATGCCAACAGTCATCTATCTATAAACACATGTTAAGAATTTATAATTTTCTTAGAGTGGTTTCGGAGGAAGATAGATAGCAGCTGATGGTGGTCTGGTGGATTATTAATCGTCCTCTTTCAAATGGAAATTAAACCTTAAAATAAAATGGTGCGTCACTTCAGAATGGAGTTGCACTTAGGGAACAATTTGTGGATTTGATTGAAATCTCATCATTTGGGCTAAGGTTCTTAGGGGAGGTTAATTGAAAGCTGTGATTTGGTTCCTTAAATTCAATTGATCGGTGATATGATTGAATGTTAGAATGTGTGAAGCCGGCAGTGAACGGAGCTGGCGACATATCAGTAGCCGGGTAACCGGACCCGGTTTCGGTTAGCACGCATGCAAAATTTCCATAACATTTATAGCCTCAAAGCTCGGTTAATCGGTCTCTGGATGTTTGCGAAATGAACCTAAGAGTGACCAACTTTTAATTTGAAGTTAGGTTAGGTTGACCGTTGATCTTGATCTCTTCACACTTAGATCAATGGAGATCCGTTGTGATACCCTAGGGTTTGTGACTTAGAAATTTTCAAGCCATTTGGTAACGTTAATTAATTTCAACAGGTTTTTGCTTAGAATATCAAAGAGTTCCTCCAAGTCGTTGAAGAAGTGTCTCCTGTTTCTCAGATGATATAAATATAGCGCGTGACACAGGTAATGAGGAACATTCCCATGTATCTCCACGTCACAGCATTCTCTGCATAAGTCGTCCATTCTGAGTTGTTTGTTCGTTGAGCCCTGAAGTCACCCTGTGGTCGCTTTAAATCATTTTTTGAAACACCTGAACACAACCTGGTGAGAAAACTCTGTGTTTTTTTAGACCTGGGGCCTATTTCACAAATCATACATTACATACAATGTATGATTTTGACAGGTTTGATGTATCATTTCTGTTTCACAGAATTGTTGTATGTATGACCACTGTCATACAACATTGTAATCGACTGGAATATTTCGAATGAGATTCTGTAATTTGATGTAATGTATGATAATCAATTTATTGTAATGATGTATGTAATGTATGTGATGTATGATCTGTAAAACAGGCCCCTGGAGTTACCTTGAACTCGCCCTATAGTAGATCTAAGAACTGCTGACAAAATAGACATGAAATTTCATATCTATTTCTTTTGTTGTCGTTTGTCGATTTGCGTGTTGTATGGTTATAAAACAGGTATATTTCAAGCTCCATCTCTTGTTTTTTGTAGTTACAACTTTGCTCGCGATTATCCGTTTTAATCTTAAACATGGTGGGATCTGAACTGTTGTGTCTGCCTGATCAAGAGTTGGTCCTATTATTACCAGCTCATCAGCGCTTTCATTAACTGGGAATGAAGGTACACTGGTATTGTTCGTATGATGTTCATCTCCTAATAATTTCAGTCCATAATATTATGCCTTTTCATACAGTTTTCTAGTAACTCATGTGACTTACAAGTTATAACCAATAGTTTGTCTTATATGCATGTTGGTGGAAGAATAAGGTTTTTTAAATAGATTGTCCCTATGACGAAATGTTTAATTCCTATCTCTTCCGAAATCGAACACTTCGAAGGCAGCTCCCATGCCTATCGTTATCCTAACACAGCCACCAGCTGTCGATACTGCCAATTCTCTGGCTTGGATTCCGTTTTTAATATCGGCTCTCAAAGTCAAACGAGACTTGTTCGTATAATTCTGTTTTTCGTCGTCTTATACGAAACTGGACAAGACTTGAAATTTTTGTCTGAAATATAAATCCCCATCTTAAATTTTGAAACAACTTAAAATTCAAAACGCAAAAGGTGTGCCCATGCTCTTTATTATATTTTTCCATTTAGGCGGTCATACAAAATAATGTCAAAAAACGTAATAACAAAATGATTGTGGAACGAACTAAATTTCATATCTTACATTTTTCTTTCGTACTCAACTCCGGCAAAATATCAAATGTATATCTTCTGCAATTTGACTACCCATATGTTTTTATTTCCACAGCTTGTTACAAATGAATTTAAAAGATCAAACGTTAAAAAGCTTGACTTTAGTCTATCAGATGAGTAAATTGTCAAATGTGGAACGTAATATCTCTCCTAACCTGTTTTTATGTCTACAACTTGTGATCCTCAAAGAAAATAGATGAAATTTCAAAGAAAAGTCCAATTCTATCATGAAAATGAATTGTGGAATGTGGAATTTAAATTTGAATATTAATACGTTCCATTTACTTTCTGGAAACATTTTATCATTTCTACAAGGTCAATCCAAAAAAAACTTGAAATTAGTCGTATCATCTGAGTGACGAAACGAAAGTGGAACGTAAATTTAAATATTTCAAAACATCAATACGTACCACAATCTTTCTCTCCACATATTTTCATTTTAATAGCATGTGATCCACTACACAGGAAAGCAATACGAATCTTAGAAGTAAAGATTGATTTTAGTCTATCATACAAGTAAATTGTGGAACATGAAATGTAAATTTGAAAATTTTAAATATTAATATGTTCCATTACCCTTTTCCCTACGTGTTTTCATTTGCACACAGTATGACCCGGAAGAGAAAAAGATAAAGCTTTACATTTGTAGTCAATCATCCAAGTGAATTGTGGAATGTGGACTATTTCAGTACTTACTGTCTTGAGCACTAAATGTACATGCTTAAATATGCAAAGAATGCTTAGATTACAATCTATTCGTTCCTAACAGGGATTTTTTTTGGCGTTAATGGGAAAAAAGACTAAAGTCATAGATGATAGTTTCCAAGAAAGTCAGACCAATGTTCAAGTCCCTGTGATATGACCAGATTAATGATTTTTTTCTTATTTACCTTTTTATTTCTGTTGAAAGCAGTTCCTTTAGATTTCTTTCACTAACCAAAAATTGAGTTTTTTTAAGTTAAACCCTGGAAAACCGAGTCCAGAGATTAATGTTTTCATAACCTCCAATTCCTACACCTTTGTTACAGTTAACCAGAAAAAAAAGTAGCAAGACTTTAAATTCATGCCATTAATTTATATTATACCAACTTACTGTAAATATACATACATACTTTTGTTTTATGGACAACAAAAATAAATTAAACTAATTAATAAGCGTTGGAGAGAATGCATAAATTATCTTTGATGATTATATAAAAACAAAATGAAGAATTTCCTGTTGCCACTCTAGACCGAGTTGCATGCTACTCCAAATACAGAATTAGCCCCTTATAGCCGTCCACTGCTGCCAGTTAACTACCGCACATGGTGTTACTATGTTGCACTAGTTCCCCCGTCTCCCATCATCATCCACCGGATCACGTACCACGCGGTTTCCAGCACTTGAACCATTGAACGAACAAAATGTTAAAGTTGCATTGAATTTTTCTTTCTCCATTCACCAAAAAACATGTCCGGTCCGTTGCAGTTTTTTTTATTTTTTTTTTAATTTGCAGCAAAATGAATAAGGAAAAAATATTGTTTCCAGGTCACAACAGCATAAATCAGGAAGCTGGAAAAAAAGAAGAGCTCCTAAGAGATCAACCAAAGGGACCTACCACTCTACCAGAATCTGACAGGTTGTTGTTGGTTACAAAATAAAATGAAATTCATCTAAAAAGATTCATAAACCAGATATGTACATGTACAGGTAACTACTTTGGTTTTTTTTTTGGCAACTTGTTTTTTTTTCAAAATACAAACGGAAAAATATAAAAAAAATAGTCACTTGAAAGTTTGAGCATAATCATAGCCGCACAATTCCTTTGACCTCTTTTGCACAGCCAGCATTGCATCAGGTATATAAAAAAAAATACAAATAATGCTCAGTACTGAAGTTGAAGCTGGTCCAGCTGCTGGTTGAAACTCGTTAAGAGTGTCGTATAATTTACGCAATTCGTTGTGATTAGGCAGTCAGTCGGCATTTATGTTAAAGTTGAAAATTAGGTTAGTTGATTTTAGGCTTAATAGGCATCATATTGAATTTATTTTCGAACGATATACAAAAATTAAGTGTAAAACATAAATTTAGCTAAACGTCTGCCAGACAAGTGATGAATTTGAACGACGGTCAAACTGTCATAATTTTTTCATAATAGTAAATATTTCATCGTGTAAATCGCAGACCATTTTGTATTGTTATTTCTTATAGAAAACATTATCTAAACGTTTTTATTCCATCTAGAAACGGAGTTTTATGCTTTTTCCAAATTTTCCCAAAAACCACTCTAATGATTTTGATTAAACTTCGTGACTACTTTTTTTTCAAATTTGTCTGCAATAATACCGTGTTTCAGATTTTTGCCAACAATTCGTATAACAGAAGATAAGATTTTGACAGTTTTTGCCAAATTGCGTTTATTTAGTGTTATGCGAGAAACAGATTAACACAGCAACTTTAACAGCAACGAAAACTTCAACATCAAAAGTCTTGTAAAATAGATTACAACGTGAACAGCGTTTTTGACAGCATATAATCAAAATACATAGTTTGAAATGCGAAATGAATTTGCCGTTAATAATATGATAAAAATTAACGTGAATTGGGTCATTGTATACGACCTGCGCAATTTTTCGTATTAAAATTATTTTGTTTTTAGTAATTTTTCCACTGTCAAAACCAGAATATATAGACGAAATAAACAGATGGTTGTCACATTTTCATCTGAGTGTTGATAATACCGACAAATTTCGCCTTAAAAGTTGGTAGCATTTGCACAGCTACATCGAATTTAGGGTTTAGGTCTAACGTTGATGTCGATGTCGAAGTTGCTGTGTTAATGTAATCAAAGCCATTTAAAACCAAAGGCTCTAAAAAGAGTGACGTCGTTGTCAAATTTGCTGTGCTAATCTGTTTCTCGCATTATTTACCAATACGTTCGTAGATATTTTTGCACAATTCCTAGTTTAATGTATCTCAACGGCTGTGTTCGTAGAGTAATATTGCTCTATTTTCACCATGTGGAAAAGAATGCCTTTATAATTTAGTCATATGAACTAGAACATTTCGACAGAATTTTTATTCATTTTGTTAGGGGAAGAAAGTACACGCTCATGTGCGATCATTAAAAAGATTAAAAAGAGGATCTTGTGTTCTAATCAACCTTGCAAACTTAATTCGGAAATAAAAAGGTTTCCACTTTCTATTAATTTTCTGGTATTTGATGGCTCGAGACCCATGAATGGTATTAACCTGTGACACGGGAACTGTATATACTTCTCGTTTTTAAGTTATTCAGACCAGGCACTTTGGCATTTGCGATGGATTGGTTTCTAGGCCGAAGCTGCAGTCTAACTTGTCGGCTCTGGCCTGGGGCCGATCTCGGAAGAATCTCCTTTCTCTACCATTGTTTTTTCTTTCACTCAAGTACAAGTCAATATAGTCGGCGTTTGCGGAGCTTGTGGTTATATCTTCATCCTTAATTTTTTTTTCCTGAAGAAACCTTGTATCAACTCTCCCTTTCTAGTAATAGCACCGTTAAACAGGACTGACAGCATGAGAGTTTGTAGAGTGTGCACTTTGTCTTACACGTGAAAAGATTGTTTTGTTTCGCTAAATCGAAAAACGAATCAACAGCGAATATCTTCAGTCCCAATTTTCGATCGCCCTTGGAATGCCTTTTTCTTCTCGTGAGCATCACCACCGGTCGCAACCAACTAGGTTATCACAAGAAAAAGATGAAACTCTGTATGGACGACTTATGCGGAGGATGCAAGGAGACGAGGAGATACATAAGGATACTCCTCACTACCTGTGTCACTGCCATGCGTTATATCATCGGAGAAACAGGAGACACTTCTTCAACGACTTGGGGGAGCTCTCTGACATTCCAAGCAAAAACATATTAAAATTTATCAATAATAGCAAATGGCTTGAAAATTTCTAAGCTTTATCAATGAGGCTAAAAATCGCCTCCAAGCACAGTCAAAAAATATAAAAAGAGTCACAGACAACAGAGGAGCCACATGCTTTTACGGGTCTGGAGAAGGAATGATTTCTCAAGTGAGGGCAAAGGAAATGATTACGACCTTAATAGGCGTGTATCTCTCCTCAACCAGCTGATTATGCAACGACGCAGACATTTTTTCAATAACTTAGGAGTACTCTCCGATACTTCAGCCTAAAAGCTTGTTGAAACTCATCACCACCCTAAACGACGGTATCACAAGATGAACTGTCAGTCCATTAACATAATCTAACCTAATGCCCTATTAGATAACACTGCAGTCTTCTAAATGAATTGTATCCAGACCTCCTAACGCTCATCAGAAGGATATCCCTTATGTAATAATACCAATGCCAGTCCAGCAAGATGCGTGTTCAATCCTCATTTCGAGCCTCACATATGAACACTAGAAAACTGACTCCTATTATGAAAACAATGGATTTACTCTGGAATGGATTTGATTTGACGTAAAGCACGAATTCCACGCTTTAGCTACAAAACTCTTTTACTGCCAGTCTCTTATATGAATCGAACTATTTGACGAAGAGTAGAAATGGCCTAGTTTTTTAAAGGAGGCTATTTTCCGGCACCCTGTATATTGACTGTCAAAATATAAAAGTATATTAGTAAAAGTAAAAGTAAAAAGTATATTATTATTAGGGTAAAGAACACGTCTATAAAGTCACACACAGACTGATGACAATAATGTTCCTTATTCTTCTTTGTACAATGAAAGGCTTTTACAGAAGAATAAAAGTTCTCGAAGAGGGATTTTCAAGCTAGCTCCTACATTAACCTGTTGCTTATTCACATCAAAGCTTCTTAGTATGAAATCATTATGTAATTGAGAGAAAAGCTGATTTGTTCTCACCAAATAGGCTACGAAAGCTCTGAATTTTTAAAATAATGCTTTTAGGGACAATTAGGGATGATTTACAGAAATGAGCTTAAATGCCTCCCTACTACTATCGTGAAGTGTTTGTTTTTGTAACTTACGAAAAAGTTCTTCGGGAACAAAACATAATTTCACCTTTTTATAAGATTTCTATTTTGATGCATTAGATCCCAACTATAAGTCATTTAGTTAATAATATTTACCATTAAAGCTTTCTCTGTTTTCATTTTCACGAATTTCGTAGAGTTTACATTAACTTGAAGCAGAAAAGTGTGATAAATTTAAGTGCTGCCGCTGTGATAAGTTTATGTGATTTTATGCAACTAGTCAGGTACTCTTTGACCACTTCCAATTGAGCCTTATTATATTAGTATATAAGTTAGCTTATAGGTAGTAATATAAGTAGATATAGGTAGGTTATCCAATTGGAAAATTGTGGTTAAGGTCTAAGAACTTGTACTTTGATTTGGTTATATTTATGTTTGTAATTTCACTCTCTAGTTGTTATAATGTGCATAAAAATAAAAATCGAGCAATTTTTGGAAAGGTCCTTCCCTAAATGGGAATTTCTTTAATTTCCATGAAGGACCAATATTATTGTGTAGATGTGGATGTGTATTGACTTTTGATTTATTAATAGAAATTGACATTTGGCAGGAGATTATTTTGCTTGAGGTCAAAAGGCTATTATTTTTAAAAATCGCCCAAAGAACATAGTCTAGTCATAGAATTGAAGACTTTCGCAAGTAACTTCGAATCCATTTTTGGAGGAGGCGTTTTGAAAGAAAATTTTTAAAATGGAAAAGTTATTGCAAAGCCATTAGTTGACGCAATGGAAAAATTCTTATTCTAGCCAATCATTCGGCGATTCGACAGTTGGAATTGTCCATTTCATTGTAGATGCACCATTATCCGAATCAGGGATGCGACTTTCCCGCATCGATTTTCCTAAATTTGATGGCTCATACACCACCTTACTTGCCACGATAGATTTGAGGCCTACATTCATACAAAATCCTTGACGACATAAACAAGCTTCACGGTTTGCAATTATGCTTGTTTGGTGATGCAAATAGGTCTTTGTTAGTAATATCTGCGGAAATTGATAGTTATGATGAGATTTGGCGACCTCTTTGTATGACCAGCTGGATCTCCGATTGAAGTAGGAAAATCGGTAGACCAACTGCCCAGTATCCACAAAAAGAAAACATTATTAAGAATTCAAGGGAAGAAGGAAGAAAGAAGCAACTGGGAAAGCGGAAAACCTAAAGTTTTAACACGAATCAACAACGACTTTCTTCAGTTCCGATTTCATCGCCCTTGAATTCCCTTATTAGAGAAGACTGCAGTCTTCTATGTAAGCTCCCTTCTGAAAAGAACAGCGCTAAAGCTCACTTGTCTCCAGACCTCACTTTTCTTTCTTCTCTTCCTGAGTCTAGTTACAAATTTAATGTGACAGATAGTTGACGTATTATATTTTGACGTACATGGAATTTAAATTCAAATTGTTTGCGAAAATCACTGAATAAACAGATTTTCTGAGGGAAAACAAAATTTTGATTTCAGATGTTTTCTTATTCCATTAAAGATAATACCATCCTCCAGTGAAATTTGACATTTTTGGGTTTGACAGATATTTTGACGTGCATAAAATATTTAACTATAACTGTCAGCAGAATGCAATAAAACGAGGATTTTCCTGACCGAAAAATGAAATGTTTTTTTTTTTTTTTTGAATTTTCAGAAGTTAATCAAATCACAATCGAAATTGCAAAATTTGACATTTTTTGGTTAAAAAATAGGTGACATAGTGTGATTTGAAATATTTATATAAAATACTCAAATCAAACTGTCATCGTAATGGAATAAAATTGGTCATTTCTTTAACAAAATTTAAAATGGTGTTTATTATTATTTTCTAGAAGTTTTGTTTTTTCTTATTCCATTGACATAAAAGCCAATCTCATGAAAATTCATAATTGATTGCTTCAAAGATAATAGATGCACTGCATTTTGACGTTTAAAAATATTTAATTCGTTTATGTTTAAGTGAAAACTCGAGGTTTTTCTGAACGACAAAAAAATGTAATTTATTATTTTTTAGAGGTTTTCTTATTAGATTAAAATTTTAGTTACACTATTACACTAAATGAAAGTTTTCTCCTTAGCGAAATTCAAAATGAGATTTTGTTTTATTCTATAGGTATTGACATCGAAACCATCCTGATAGAAATTGACAATTAGTCACTTTACAGTTACGGGATTTTGAAGTATGAAAATACATATTTTCCCATTAAAATTTGGCAATTTGTGGTCTTGACAATGTATTGACGTACATATGTATGTCATTTGACGTATGTATATAAAATATTTAATTATAACTGCCAGCAGATTTCACTGAAAAGAGAAAAGTGTTAAATGTTGAATTTGTGTTATTTCTAAAGGTTTTTGCACTAAAATCGCGGTTTCTCTGAGACAAAACCAAATTTATTTTTTTTTTATTTTCAGACGTTTTTTTATTCCATTAAAATTGTAGCCATCCTTCAATGAAATTTTATTGCCAAACAAATACAGAATACAATATATTTTGACGTTTATTAAATATTTAGTTCGAATTGCCAGCGGAATCCATTAAAATTTGCTACTCTGTGTCTTGACAGATAGTCGACGGTCGAAGAAGACTATTCAGATTAATTTTGGATTAAACCACATAAATTCAGATTTTATCTTTATATTTTTAACGTACCCAATATAAACGATAAATAAATGTTAACTACGTAGGAGAATAAATGTTATCATTGCCACTAAATAACATCTACCCATCACAAACTATTATACATACATATGTATATGTTTGACAAACATAATTTAATTTATTCTCCATCGGGAACAGAAAAATAAAAGACAAGATTTGTTTCCAGAATAAAAGACTGTCAAGCTGTAATCCGGTGATTTGTCAAATCAATCGTTTTATTTATTTTATCTCAATTGTCACATTAAATAAAAATGAATTGTTATAATTACTTTAGAATTTATAAAAACAACAATACCTAATTTATCCGCCATCCTGGTGAAAACAGGGGCCAGATTCTGTAAAAAAAGAAACGAAAGCGATCGTTCGTTTTTCAAAAACGAAAGCAAATACGAAGCAAACCGTTCGCACGTACCAAAACGTTCATTCGCTTTTGCCATACAGAATGTTACCCCAGAAGTCCAAAATTCTTATACCGAATATTCCGAACGAAACAAAGACAAATTAAAAGAATGTCAAATTGTCAACAAGTCAGCACCGAATTCGCCGTAGGTATCAGAACCACATCTGAACACCCCCATACATTTGCCGTTTCATGCTTCAACCTGAACCGATTCAATTTGTGAATTGTCTCTCGGAGTGCGTTTTGGTTTTGGCGTTGCTCTGCGATCGACTCGTAACTCGTAAGAAATATTAATTTTCTCATTTTATTTGGCAATATTCAGTTTAAAATCTTTGCAATAAATATTTTTAAATATCTGTAGATCATTTTTACAAAAAAATTCAAAAGATTTGGTTTGGGGAATTTGTATTTTTTACGAATTCAATATTTTCTTATCGACGCGCATTGACTGCAGAATTTCCTATTGGAATTTTTTTTGTTCCGTTTCTCTGTGATTTATATTTGATAAAAGGCGGTAAAAATGTAAAATCAGTTTCAAGTGTTATTTTGAAATGAGTACATTTTAAAGATTTGTTTTTTTTTTAGTGCGCAATTTCATCAACCCATGTGGACCTTGTGTTTTAATCGTAGTCCTGTTTTCTGTGACGTGACGTATGTGAACTTTAAAATTAAATTACCTGTTGGTTGTGCTAATAAGTGCGTTCCTGCTTTCTGGATTGGATTGAAGATTTCTAATTAGATGTATAATTTATGGAATATTGCAACATTTTGGTAAGTCATTTATTTGTTTTTATTTATTTTATTTGGTTTTATATTTGAGTTTTCATTTCATTGATATAAATATTCAAACAAAAAACCCTTTCTAAGTTCATAGGTATACCTATGTATGGTTTTGATAATAATTTCTATCCCAACCTTAACTGCATTCAAAGTATAGGTATGTATTATAATCTTGAAAATTCGTTGAATACTTTGTAAGTTGCAGATTTATAGTCAAGGAGGAGAAATCAAGTTGTAACTTTTTTCTTAACTGGAAATGTGTCATCAATTTTCAATTGAATTAACCCCCTCCCACTCGAGCATGATTTTCTTGACAATTCCCGATTAGTTGTTGCCACAAATGTAGCCTGAAATTTTACCTTCATTTGGGGTCATTAACCCTGAATATTTCCCAATTTGAACTCAACTTATTAGCTGGATGAATGAATTATATATTGGGGGTATTGCACTGCGACCTAGAGATCTATTTTGCCTGCACCTTAATCTGGATGAGCTTGATCATCTTGCAATTCTTCCTTCAAATTTATTGATTTCAGAAATGAAAATGTTTGTGGCACCTTCAAATAAGATAGGTCGGTCTTTTCTAAATGGTATCGTCCCAGATAGTTTTTTTTCTTTGGTACCTACATGAGTGAACAACATTTTCCTAGTATGGTCTGGTGTTTCTTCATGCACATTGCAGAATCTACATGTGGCACTGCTTGGCACACCAAGTAAACCAAGGTGTCTTGCAAGCTTACAGTGTCCAGTGAGAATACCTACCTGTTATAATTCTAACGTGGTTCCTACTTAAGATGATGCAGTTGGTGAAATGTTCATGTGTAGCTTAGTCTGCCTTATCTTTCGAAGTTCTTTCGATCTTTGGATCTTCTTTCGAGTTTTTGGATCTTTTCTCGTGTTTTTGGATCTTTTTGCGTACTCTTGTTGTTTGATTTTGTTTTTGACTACGTTTTCTCTTATTCCGCAATAGGGTTCAGAAACTGTAAAAGGGATTGATGTGCCTTTTTAGTCTAAGAAGTCTTCCTCCTCGTTTCCATGAACACTATATAAAGTGTGACCATGTTTTGTTTACGAAGTTCGTTTAGTCTGAAATGAGCTACAATTTCGATAGTTTTCGGATAAAGACAACCCCTTTTTCAATGACGCTCGTCGTTGGTAAACGATTTTCTTAAGTCGTATTTTTTTGTAATACAAACACGCTTAAGGGTTTATTGGGACCCTCATAACGATCGATGGTAAAATTAGGGGGGTAAAGGAGGTGCCGATGAAAACATGGTTCTTGAATGTTTGCAGATTGAAATGGCAAGTTCAAACTGTGTAGATAATTCCATAATTGTTGTGCGCATAAAAAACGAATCTTTGCATTTGATGGCGCGAATTAAGCTCTACTGTGAACTGATGAGCATTCCTAACAAAACTTGTATTTCGGTTTGCACTGATTAAGGGGAGGAACGCAACTGACTACATTGATCGAGCATTGCTTGTAAAATAGGCGCTCAAACAAGGAAAGACCTGAACCATTCCGACGGTATTCAAGAGATGCCTCTGCCTCTGTTTCTTCTTAGTTTTAACGCTATGTAATCGATTCTTTCTAATAAATGAAGAAAAGTTTGGGCTGCCTCTGCCCAAAGAACTAAGTTGTACTTGTTTTCTGGACGAATAAACGCGTTATAATTTGTAGCCAGATTTAATATGGTAAGAACTTATTTTCGTATAAAGCTTACCAAAGTTGAACTTACTTTCAACAAGATTACAGATTATATCTATTTAAAATCAATCCGACAGGGTTCTGAGGCAGATAAAAAGAAATTATTTTTATTCAATTGAAAGCTCAAGTGACCTCAACTCCTATTGAATTAAATTGAATCACTTCATAGGTATAAACTGAAATAATTTTCGTATTTCATATATCTTTACTGAAATCATTTTTATTCGAAATTCCGTTGCATTCAGTTTATATGTGGCAAATACCCATTCCATATAGCCTGCTTTAAGAAGGCACACTTCAGAAATTTACATAATTTCAAAAATAGGTATTTGAAAACTTTTTACAACGAAAATAAATGAATGCAAGAAAAATTTGAATTTCAGTATCTCGTAGAGAACCAGGGCTACAAGACATACAACTTCCTGCTGATTCTGTGTTTCAGTTGTCGTCAGAAAGGCAAGGGATTAACCTACAATTTCTTATGATGGCAAACCATTTTCAGAACTTTGAGAACTTGTCACTTCTTCGCACGTGGCGGTACTCATGACATGTTTTTTTCTATGTGGCACCGGCTGGTAATCGTTCCAAGACAGTGGGCATCTTACAATTGTATGCTACACATAAATTTAAACCATAAATTCATTGATTCATTTATAACTGGTTCGTCAGATAGAGGTATGTACACGCAGTGTGGTCCTAATGAAAAAACAATATTTTGGGGAATGCTTTTTGGGCACTCATTTATTAAGGTTTAAAGAAAAGGCTTACCTGAATTGTAACAAAATGTTAATGCAAATAGGGTTGTTATTACGAGTACTAAAGGTGGAAAGCTGTTATTGGGGATAGACATTAATTTAAAAAAAAGTTACTATTACTTATTTGAACCTGTTGAATAGATTCCATACAACTAAAGGAGATCGATTGATTAAGGAAAAATTTGTCTCTTGAACACCGACGTACGACGTAACGTCTGCTGCCTTTCATTATTTTATCGCTTTTTCTATAAGCACTGCTCGGATAAAATTTTCTGATGCATTCCTTTTTTGAATCAATTCCGCCGTAATACTCGTCTATCTATGAATGCACATCAGGTTACCCTTGAACGTATTTTCGGGCTGTCAAATATAGAAATTCTTTCTAAGCCTAGAAGTGGTTCCTAGAATATGGAATAGGTACATTGCCTTCTCGATTTTTTCTCACTTTTCCTAAACGCTCGCACTATGTTACACCATCAAATTATAAGAGTAGTCATAACCCCTTGAGTGTTTGGAATTTAAAAAAAATCGGTTTTTATTATTCACGCTCTTGTTATTTTTATGTCAAAGAAAAATGCAAAATCAAAAGTTGAGAAAACTAAATTCTTCAAAAAAATTCAATTGTTGAGTCAATTAGACCTTGTAAGCGAAATTCTCCTCAGGCTAGTGCGTGAAATATTGAGCTCTGAAGATCGATGGCGCGCTGACGTTCGTGAATTGGGTCTCAAACTCTCGGCAACAGAAGCCACATTCTCGTCTGTGCGCACCGTACGACGATGGGGACCATAAGTGTTGTCCACTAGCATACCAAGCTCACGTTCTTCGTTCTTACAAAAAATCGCACTGTTTGGGCTCAACAGCACTCGCTTTGGAGATAAGTTTTGAATATTTCCCAGCATTGTTCAAGCGTAAAGCTGTAAGTGTCAAAATAATTTATGATTTAAAAAGAAACCACTATATGGTATACACTGTATAGGTATTAAATAGGGCGTCATTCAAAATCACATTGAATTTTAGAGGAACCGAAATATATTGAAAACCAAAAACAGATTTTTTAAGAAAACTGAATAAAGAACAGGATTTACGGTTTTAAAGAAAGCTATTGCATAAAGTTATTTGTGCTTTTTTTATAATATTTTCTTCAATTTAAAATCAAATTTACAAAATTAGCCTTCTAGGGATAAATAGGGAGAAATAGATTCTTCTTGTGTTGATCTAACCTATTTACATATCTTTATGTTGCATTTTCTACGAACCAATATCTGAGTAAGACACATAAATTAATATTCCTTGATCACATTATTCAAAACAAAAGTTGTGAGGAAGGGAGAGAATCATATTTACTTCCGAGAAATTTCAAAAAGCCTTATAAGGTCTTGGTCTCTAAATACTTACAGTCAAAATTTCTTTCGCTCTTGATTTTCGATTAGTTCAAAAGCCACATTTTTCTGAGTGACTTGGAAGTCCTTTATTTTCTAATTCAAAAAGGAAATGTTATTAAATTAAAAAAAAAACACATAAATATTTTCTCTATAGTTTTATTTATTTTTTAATAAATCTATAATCCAGTTTTTTTTATTTAAATTTTCTTTTAACTACAAATATAACTACATGCATTAATAATATGGACTATTTTTATAATTTTTTCTTAAATGGGTTAAATATTAGATATTATGTGTAAAACAAAACAAAAAAAATAAAATTATAATAACCTCTTTTCTCAACTCAAATTTAAAAATAACTTTTTGTTTTGTTTTTAGTCAAATATACATACAATTTTAGTTAATATCTTCAATATTTATAAAAAAAATAGTTATTTATATTTTGTTCCATATTTATAATAATGTATATAAATAATGTAATTTTATTTATAATATATTTTCAACTTTAAAACCTAATAAGGCACATATAATATTTTTTTTTTTTAATTTTCTTCTTTATTTATAATTTTTCTTAAAATTTTTTTAAATGTATTAAAATAATTTTTATATTTATAATAATTTTTACTTTTTCCTTCATACTAGACTTACTGATTTAATTCTTTTGTTTTTTGTTTTAAATTTGTGATGTTGGTTGTATGACCGATTGTATTTGTTTGTGTATGTTTTTTTCTTTCTTCTTTTTTTTTGGCATTTATATAATCTATTATTGGATTGTAATAATAATTATTTTTATTTTTAAATTTATTTCAATAGAAAAGTATTAATTTGATACTCAGTGTGAGTCTATTTTTCCCTGGCTTTGGTGTGTCGATTAATATTTTTGTGTTTGTAAGTTGTATCGGATGAAAAATTAGGGGTTATTGTATATGGTTTTTCTTTAACAAATGATTGAATATGGTTTGATAAGTTTTTAGTTTTATTTGATTTGTAAAAAACATTATTGACTAACAAAAAGTCCTTTTCTTAAACACACAATTCACTTTCTTTCCTTTAAGAAAGAAGTGAATGCTTCAAGTAAATTAATACATAATTCTTCGACCAAATAGTCCTTCGAGCGGGATTTATATTTTTTAAGTCAAAATAGAATAAAATAAAGAAGGGTAGGAAGGGCTTGTCACATAATTGCCTAATTTGTCAGGAGCATCAGATAAGACATTCTTAGTTAAAGAAAAAACGAACTACAAGCAAAAATATAAGTTTGCAAAGAACTAGGCCCGTTCCTGGCAAAAAGAGTGTTCACACTTCTATCATGCACATGTCTTTTCTCTCATATTAAAGCTCTTAAGTCTTTATAGCGGACGTTATCGTCTGTGAGCAACTAGTGCATTTTTAAATAGGAAAGGCTCTGGAACTGAAATTTGTGAAAATTCAAAGTACGGAAAGCGATCTTCTTAAAGCTCCATGCATCTGTCTTTAAATTTTTCTTTTAATTTAAAATTTCATTTTACGAAACCCTGCATTGCTTTTGTGGCTCTTCCGCTGTCAGGATTTTGTGTAAGAAAGGGTGAAGATAAAGGGAAAAGCAGGACACTTAGCTACATGTTTGAGGTGTTTGCAAGTACCTACCGAAAAACTTTACTATTGTAGCCCTGTTAAAGCATTTACAAGACAAAATTGAAATTGCTTAACTTTTGGTAAATTTGGTTGTTCAAGCCGGATTACTAGGCTGGAAAGTGTCCGATTTCATAACGAAGTTGACTTCACTGGCCAACAAAAGCTTAGGAAAGGTACTCACTAGAATTTCAAATTTTTGGACCCTCAGTTTTGTTTAAGTCCATGTTGTAGCAAAAATCGAAAAATTACATTAAGAAGCTCCAACCCAATGTATCCCTTCCCTTTACTCATTTCTGGAGTAACTATGATCAATCCGTTATCCTTTTTTTTTCA
The DNA here is from genome assembly GCA_911387755.1 of Chrysotoxum bicinctum. NCBI lineage: Eukaryota > Metazoa > Arthropoda > Insecta > Diptera > Syrphidae > Chrysotoxum > Chrysotoxum bicinctum. The sequence continues at coordinate 111,006,233 of OU426990.1, read as the reverse complement.
ATGACCCTTTTAACATCACTTCTAATATCTCTTTGACTTATTTTGCTCCAGAAGGTCTTCATTTTCGAATCCACTCACAATATTAACCCTAAACATTTGTTTACTTAGTTTAAATCAAATTTACATTTTTGTATATATATATTAATTAATTAATTAATAACTGCAAACTATTTATATTTTTATAAAAGAAAAATATAATAACAAACCTAAAAATTCTAACCTTCTCTTAAGTGGTTTCGTTTTTTTTACCTCTTTTTTTCAAAAAAATATTTCCTTAAAAAAAACCATTTTATCTTCGTAGTTTTCCGAAACTTCCTGAAGGTCCGCCACCGCCATTTCCATAAATTACAGCCCCACCGCCATTGCCGTATATCGCTTGTGCACTGCTACCAGGGCCACCATTCATCATCGGAGGTCCTTGTGATTTTCTATGCAAAGTCGCTGCATCGGCTTCGTTTAGATCTAAGCCGGCGACCATTTGTGCAATTTCACGCTCCTTCTTCATGTCGGGCGGATTGAATTGTAGACTAGCAAGTGATCCGTGACTTCGACTTCGATGCTCCTGCCGGATGGAATAGCTGAAGGCTCGTTCGTTTAGATGACCTTTTCGCCGGTAGATGCCAGTGCCGCCGGGGGATTCGGCTCCTGAATTGCCAGACTCGTCCAGTCCGTTGCCCACTGAAGCGGCCATTTTTCGACTACTCATGGCCAGGGGTCGTGGTTCGCCGATCATTGATTGAGCTACTGCTGGGGGAGGTGGACCGTGTGCGTGGTAGGCATAGAGTGATGGAACAATTGGCATTCCCACAGGAATACCGCCGTTCATTTTGTCCTTTTTCTTCTTCTTCGACGATGTTGAGGTCCGAGAGGGCTGGAGAGTTGCGTATTGCTGCGGCATCATAACCTGCATCGGCATACCCACCGGCCCCATATGATGTCCCGCCGCTGGATGACCCATCATCGGATGCGGCGGCGGGTGGTGTGGATGATGTGGATGGTGAGGTGGGACGCCATTCATCGGAAAACCTCGATGACTTATTGTGTGATAGTGTCGCGATGGTGGCGGACCACTTACTGGACCATACATTACGCTAGCTGCACCACCATGATGCATTCCTGGACGCTGCAGAGTGTTTGCGTGGATTGGTTTCGGGCGAATCAGGGTTCCCGAGAGGCTTTGACTTCCACCACCGCCCATGCCGCCGCCGTTCGATATTTTCGATGATTTTTTGTCCTTTTTCTTTTTCTCCTCTTTCATTGGTGGTGGCGGTACATCGATGGGGGCGCTTATTTGTCGAGCCCTTACCGGCCTGCCCAGGGTCGATGTGTTGCCCGAAAATACCTCATACGGGCTTTCCATGGTAATCCCATCCAGTTGATCTTGCGAACCATTCCAGACTTTATGATTCTCGTCGCCGTTATAGATTGAGCCATCGCCATCGTCTACTACGTGAATATCTGCACTGCTACCATAAACTGTAAATAAAAAAGAAAAAATTCCAGAATTAGAAATGAGGAAAAATTCAATTACGAGATGAAAAAAAAAAATAACAATTGTTCTATAACTCAGATCACGTATCTATAAAACCTCGAAACAGTGAAAGTCCGTAAGAGAGAAAAAAAATATACAATTGAAAAGTGGATACAGAGAGAGAAACTCGTGGGTATTTTTTTTCTTCAATTTTTTGTTAAACAGATACAAACGCATATCTTGGAGGCTTATTAGCTTTGCAGGGTTAATTATTAACAACCAACAAGTTAACCACGTTATTATTATATTTTTTGTTTTTGTGTTTCGATTAAGATCACCATCACGTGTATGACTTTCGGATTTAAGATTTCAAGGCTATAAATTCTGTTTGTGGATATAACAAAAAATAAAAAAAAAAAATGTGGAACGCCGCCGCCATGCTGGTGTGGCTTCATAATTACCATCAAGTTGAGAAAGGTTAGAATGTGATTGATTGGGCAATTTTGAATAATGATAAAATAGGAGGGAAGTTTTGATTTATAAAAATATGTCTCATTGATTGAGATAAACGTTCTTTTATTTTGCTTTGATTGAATGTTATAAAAATTTTAACTGTCAAGGTCAGCAAAGCCTGACTTAATTAAAAGTCACCTTGAGTTCGTTGAGTTCGAAGCCACATATGACAGCTTTCATCGTCAGGAGATCCATATTTCATTGGGCATACTCGGAGCCTGAAAAACCGATCCAACTGATTTTGCGTGTCAAGGTTAACAAAGCCTGAACAAATTATTAGTCACTTTGATTTCATTGAGTTCGAAGCCATATATGACATCGTAAGGAGTTCCATTTTGCTGGTGAGAGGCAAATTGGAAGCCCCGAAAACTGATCCAAATAATTTTGCGTATTTTTGCAGTTTTCAGAGGATGAATTCTACTTCAAAATCCTCATGTTCTTGGCGAAGATTTTCTAATCAGTTTGAGGAAAGATTAGTTCCCAGAGGAGAGAGTTAGTAGAGGCCCAACATGCCTGCCTTGAGGCATACCAGAGAACAGACAATGCATAATATAGATTTGGAGACACTTGCTCTAAAGAGTACCTATCACTGACGATCTAATAAATAAGACCGAGTCCAAGAAATGAGGAAATGACTAAAACCAAGCTTGCTTATAGTTTCAAAAATTAAGTACGTAAATAAGGGCCTAGTAGTGACAGCGGGTAGTGTGGTAACCGTCAAGAATAATATTACCTTCAAGTTTTATTTATTTATTCTTGATTTTCAATTTTTACGAAGTTCTAAATTTTTTAAAGTAGCGTGGTTATTGCGCTCAAAATGTCAAAATATCAAAGAATCTTTGTCCAATAAATTACCAACTTTACTTCTTCGACTATAAGACATTGATTTCATTCATCTTCCGGTTGTACTTGACATCAGAACTTTATATGTTTTTTTTTTTAATATCGATATCACTCCAAATGACAGGTTCTCTTCTCGTTACAAAACCAAAAACCTTGCTTCCTATGCCTACGACAACAAAAAATAAAGCAGATTACCTCCGGTTTGCGATCAAATTAATTTCTGTTCTCAGACCCCAGCTTGGGGTATCAATTTTCAAATCAAAAAATATTACAAACAAGTTGTTGTTATGCATAGAAGACTACCGCCCTTCAGGCAAGGGCGTTACGTAAAGTGCTAAACTAATAATTTGCCGTCTATGACAGCAGGTTTGTGTTTTGTTTTTCTTTGATCCAAAAGAGTGAACATTTTAAATGGAAAATTTAATCTTTCAAATTAAGAACTTAAAGATATAATTATGGAAGCTTAACATCAAACCCATCACCATAACAGTAATTGCTGTGTCTGTAGTTGGCTTTGAACGGTATTTCTGTTGCTAACTTTGTTGTCACCTAGAAAACCAACAACAGCTTTTAAGGTTAAACCATTTTAAGCTCCAGATTATGTCGACTGGTATTTTTGATTTTACTTTGTTGTAATGTCAAGGTATGTATATGAGCATTGTGGGCGACTAAATGAATATTAACCGTATTACTTAAGGCGGTTAGATACTTTGATTTGAATATTTACATAAAGGGTGTTCTTTTTTTGCATATGTTTTCGAGCTTGTTGTGAGGATTTTTTCAAGATTTTTTTTTGTGGCATTTATTCTAGACGCCATGTCTAACCTAGAGAAGTTTTTAGTCATTATTTGCCTTTAGACAAGGTATTCTAGAAAGTACACTAGAAATCCTTTAGATATTCTGAAAACTTCTACCACAAGATGATAAAGGCATCAGTCACATCCCACGTGATTAACACTTGTCTTGAAATGTGTTTGAAAAGGTCGTGAGGGAGGATGTAAACTTAAGAATATTTCCCTCTAAACAACTTAAAAAAAAAAAACTAAATTTTAAATTTAATATTTTCACGAAAAGTTCATTGAAAAATATTTGATCACCGTATTTACTGAAAGATACAAATTATTTAAAAAAAAATCAAAAGAAAATTTAATTTCATCAAAATCGATAGAGCAGTTTTTAAATAGTTTGGGAAGAGTGTATGCTATCAGTACTGAGATTTGAACGTAGGTAAAATATATGTATATGGATTAAAGTTTTGCATGAGATATGGTACAGGTTACAGTTGACTTGTACTGGTTACATTTAAATGTATATACCGAATAAAATTCGATACCCATTACAGAATTTATGGATTTAGTATACACCTCCCGTGGTGAAATGTACATATGTATATCAAATTCAGAAGATATGTACCCAGTACATAACTATGAACTAGCTACAGTGCAATATGTAATAATGACATACATAATTAAAGCCCGTCCTATATACATATAAAGAAAAATGTACTCATTGCAGTAACATACATATGTATGTATTGAATACATATGGCACGTATTGAAATACTTTATACTTTCCAAGTAAAAAATATCAAAGAATTTTTAATCAGTTCTTTGTTATTGTTCGTGTGTAAATATTTTTGAACGAACACACGACAAAAAAGTTTGAATCCATTAATTTAGTGCACCATTTTGTTTATTGCAAATCTACCCTTACGGTGCTTGCGAGAATACGGGTTGAAATCCAAAAAAAGTAAAAACAGATTTTTGTTAGAATAAATAAATTTCAAAAAGCCTGATACATAGTTAAGAAAGGCCTGAGTCATAAATTTATAATAATGGCTGCAAGAAAATTTAACTTTACTCATTACATAAAAGTTTTAACAACACATTGTGATAAGTACAGTGTCTATGTACTCACTACATAATTTTGCAATTAGTCCATAGAATTCTGTACTGGCTACGTATTTTTCTAATGAGTTCCTAGAATGTGTGGGATAGGAATAACAAAGCTGATACATTTATTTAGGCACTACAAATTTCAACTTGTACTCGCTACATACATACAGTATATGAGCAGAAATCTATAGAATTTTAGTTAGTCCCTGCCTTTTTGAGTTCATAGAATTTTTTAGTTGCTACATATTTTTCTAATGAGCCAATAGAGTGTATGGGAAACGAGGAACACAGCTGGTCCAATTATTTAGGCATTACAAATTTCAATGTACTCACTACATGCATATGCATTATGTGTGCTGAAATCCTTGCGATTTTACTTGGATCAAACGTTTTTTCTCAATAGTAGAATAGATGACAGCGACCAGTATTTTTAGATATTAAAACACTCCAAGATAAGTGCACTTCAATACGCTCTCAAATTCTTCTTTTGAAACAAAAATTGAAACAAATTTATCTGTCAAACATGTCAAATCAAAATGTAATTTTATTTCATGCTTTGTGTCCACATTGGTGTGAGACTTGAGGCGGCATTTTGGAAATCTACCAATTTAACATAAGTTCCACAATCTTTTTCACGTCATATTTTAAAATTCGCACCTTTAAAGAAAATTCCGAAAAAGATTGAAAAAGTTAGTTTTCCGTTTAATCTGTTGCTAATTTATTTTTACAAAATTGAAGGTTTGTGCTGTCAAATGTTTCTAGCGAAATTGTATTTTCACTTTGATGCTTTGATCTATAACAGCTTAGTTCTTGTTTAGGGTACGTTTTATGTTCCAGGTCAATTTTATTTGGTTGCCATTTTTGGTTGAATGAAATCTGTCAATTTGCATTTGACTAGAGAGTGGTCGATAACAATTTATTACAGTAGCAGGGAAATGAATATCAACGTTCACGAGATTAGAGTGCTTGTGTGTAACAGCTCACTACAAACTTGTTTCGCCGAGCAATCTTTATTCACTACCGCAACGAACAACTAGTTTTGACTTCGTGACAGTTGACGAAATGGCTCTGATTGCTGCCGTGTAGAGATCAGTCTTTCAGATATAACATGAAGATTACACTAAGTCGTCGGGCGGACAGAATGCGAACGAACGTACAGATAGGCACAAATAATTGTGGAATTCTAACAACTTGCCAGCATAAATCGTCGCCTGAGTTCTATCTTGTTCAAAAGACCATTTTTGGCGAAATTGAGTTAGAAATGCAGTTTTTATAAATCGAACATGCTCTTTCGAATGGCGTACTCCATTTTTTTCTATCTTTTTTAGTTTCAAAGTTATGAAGAACTATTTTGTTCAATAAACCACTTTATTAAATATTTTGAGTGTCTTTTTTATTCAATCAACCACTGCTTTTTGTTTTTATATGAAATTGAACAATTTTATATTAACTTTAAAAAAAACTACCATGTATTTCTTTGTTGTTCAATATCCATATCTAATCCATTTAGTTTTGTATGTTATTGAACAAAATCCTATTAAAAAAGTTATGCGGACGGAAAACCGCATTTTTGTTCAATATCACTGCACTGTAATGTACCACACAAAATTAATACTGATATAAAATTGGAAGCTGTAAGCACAATCTGATGTAAGCGAAAAGTTGGAACGTAATCTTCAAACGCTTTTAAGGTATTTTGAGAAACCCTTTTATCTTTTATCGAGGTGGTAAGCAATATTCAAATGACATCCGCTTGCAACGTTAGTTGCAGTCATAATTGTTTCATCAAATTATGATGAACCTGTGAAAATATTTGATTCATTTGGGACCTTAAGGCTAGGCGCTCACATTCAATTTTTAGCTGCACAACTGTTTGGTTGCTTATAGAAAACTTACAATTATATGTTACACAAAATAGCGAACTCATTTTAGGCAATCGTTTAGTTTGTGTCAAAACACAAACTGTTTAGTTGCTCGACCCAAGCAGTTGCGAAACTAAAAATTGAATTTGCGCGCCTAGCTTAAAAGATTCTGAAAAAGGACAGTTTTATTCCAAATTTGTGATAAGATCGGAACCAAAGTGAAAGAAAGTAGCTAAAGTAATTTCAAGAAACAAGTTTACTTTCAATGTAGACAAATACAATATCGACAATCTGGATCTTCTTTCAATGCATTACAAATAAAATCATAATGGCACAAAATTTTAGTTGAATTATTAATGTTAAATCTGTTTTAGTATGAAACTAGGTTTAAACAACGATTTTTATGAAAAAATAATAAGAAACCAATTACAATAAAACTCAGTGGCGCAAAATTTTAAACAGCTTTTTATTAAGGTATTAGTATGATAATTCTTAACGATTTGCTAACTTTATAGTAGTTTACTAACTCATTCTTAATTCTTACAATTTTCTAACTATTACCGTGCTAAGGCAATTTTCTTAATAAATTGCACCTAAAACAATGAAATTTCGTGCAAGGAACTAAGTCCTTGTGTGGCGTTTGTAAATAGCACGATACTATAAAAATAATATAGGTATTTGACGATTTTAGTATCATACTAAAACAGCCGTAGCATCGTACTAATTTAATTAAAATTTTGCGCCAGTTTGTTTAAAACAATAACAAAATTTAAATTAAAAATTGTATGTAAAATAAATAATATATTTATTTGAAAAAAGAAGGATAAAAAGTGAATTCAAAAAAATGTTTAACAAATTTTGAATTTCATTACCTACCGAGCAGCAGCAATATTTTTTCTCATTACCCATTATGTTCTAGTGCTTAACTCAAAGAATGAGTTAGAATTTTTTGTTCTATTTTCATAGTATTTTCGTAGTTTCAATGATTTAATTATTAAGTGCTTCTATTTTGTTCAATATTTAGCTCTTTTGTTCAATATTTAGCTCTTTTGTTCAATATCCACCAATTTAATCAACTTGTTTACAGCCCATACAACGTTGTTCAATATCCAAAATGACATCCCACTTACTTTTATTTTTTAACTATTTCAGGATTTAATAAAACCTAGATTTATAAATCATTTTGCAAACAAAAAATATTGAGTTTAATGGAGAAAAAAACTCCACAGTATTTCCTTTCAAATTTATGTAAAAATTTTGCTTCTGAAGTTAAAAAATCGTTTTCCCAACATTTTCCAAAATGGACTTTGAACAAGATAGAACTCAGGTGACGAAATGTCAAATTGGACTCTACCTCTTCATCTATTATAAAAGTGCAACATAACCCGATTAAATGAAGTTATAGTGAATAAATTAGCATTGACCTTTCTACAATGAACTCTAAACATGCAACTTAAGCCTAAAGTCACTAATTGCACAAATTACTCAGATAATATGAACTTGCAAAACAAAAAAACAATTATATGCAAGCAAATTCCAGCTTACACTTAATTACCTACATTTAGACCAAAGAGCTTGTCAGCATTAACAATTAATAATATTTGCAATATAAAAACTATTACTTGAGGTTGTGTTTGCCAGGCCGTTCTTGATGAAGCCGTCTTCAAGTTCAAAATCATGAAAATGATAAAAATTATCTAACTCTCATGCTGATTCGGCGGCGGCGGCATGATGGAGGCAAAGACAGGCGCTTCGAACACCGGGTGAGATGTATAATTTCAAAAAAGCATGCGTGCGTGAAAATTCTTTTTTCTTCAACAGCTATAGACAATTGTTTTATATAATAAAAGTTTGCAATTATTTTTTTTTTTGTTTAAATAGGAAGAACGTTCATTTTTCTCTCATACTTCAAATATACAAAAATGCAATAAAACATTTTTTTATTTATAAATCAAAAACAACATTTTCCCTGACCTAAGAAATTTTGTTTGGCTTGTGCATGCACCTTATTTAATAAAAATGCCCTCCACTAAAAATGCCTCAAGTTAGCGATACGTTTCGTGTTTTTTTTTCTCACTTGTGGCTATTTAATTCCGCTACCGTGTCGCTTATTTGTTTTTGTATGTTTAATCATTTTTATTTTCGTTTCGCTTTGTTACTTTCGAAAGAAAAAGCAATTAAATTAAATGCAAGTTTTTTTTTATTTATTTAAAAAAATGCATTTTCTTATTCATTGCCGCCATCCATGAAGGCGAATTCATTTCCGACCTTCATTATATAAAACTTGGAATTATTTTTTTTGAAGGATTTAAAAATGGCTCAGAAATATTTACAGTTTTCTTTGTCAAGTCTCAAATTTCGAGTGAAAAAATATTTATAGAAAAATATTGGCCTTAAGTTTATAATAATTGAAGGAACCAGATGAATCCACTTTTGCGAAATATGTAATAGGTTCTTCAATAAGAGCGGTAGATGTTGAAATTTAATACAACAAGCTGTGTGTGAGGTTAAAAAAAATTGTTTTTTCATTTGTAAGGTCCATGTATGGAACATGACATCGTTCTCGGCTTTTTAGCATGACACGGATCCCAGTAATCCAATTTTCACTGACTCTTCTGTATAGATCCGGCTGAATTTAAATGATGGTCTGTGGTATGATGATCTTAAGGGTACCGGTATCGATCTGCGACAGCAGAAAAAACCCACAAGAAAAACCTAGCGAAGTCAAATCGCATGATCTTAGTGGCTAATTTGGCTTAAATCTGCGAGAGATAACCTTACCCTCAAATCGTTTATGCAGAATGTCAGCCTTGGCGTCCTGGAACCACATGTCATCTAGGTCCATATGATTCTATTTGGGCCATAAGAAATTTGGTCATTTAGTATCAATAACTTAATAAACAACAGATTTAACAGATTTCACCAAAACAACTAAGCCGCAAAGAGCCTACTACTAGAATGTGGAATGCTTTGCATTCATTTCATCTTTAAAATTTTTTTCAAATCAGCATCCCAAATTAGCATTTTTTCAGATGCTCCTCTTTTATATAAATAATTTCAAGGGCCTGTTTATCCTGTTACTGTCTGACTAACTTGCACTTGTCGGCAGTCAAAATTCTTTTTCGAGTAGTATGGACTGCAGACTTTTCTTAGCATACAAATTTTTAATTTGGATTCGGTCATCGAAGCTAGTAAACCCGGGCTCTGGTATTTTTCTCTTCGGGCTGCTAAACAGAACGTTCTTGTTTTTTTCATTTGCTATCGCATCTTTATTCATGTAAATTAAAGTAATTAGTGAAGCTGCAAAAACATACTTGTTAAATATGACTTAATTTTTAGATTTAAAATATATCACTGTCATAAACCGATGGGTAGTCCTTGAGCCATGTCACCAAGATTTTCCAAAATGATGTTTTCCAACGTTCCCCTCTTGGAGTTAAAATCACTTACCATGGACTGCCATGCCGTGGTTTTTTTTCAGTCTTCTTGTTTCCCATAACGTGCTAATTTTTCACCATCCATTCTACAAACAAATCGACGTCTGCTTTTCCTCTTCTTTTTGCACAATTATTAATTTCTTGATATTACTTTTTATTTTTGTAATTTTTCATCGCAAAGTCATAGGTTACAACGACGGTATTTTTCAACAAAACAACCTTCAGCTGAACTTAATTTTAAACTTCCACAATGAAACTTGGGGTAGATCGTTAAAATAAATTTTTACATTTACGATTTTTAAGAACAAATTTTGCTATGCCAACTTTAAGTTTTTGTTATTTTGCAAATAAAACATTTTTGAGATGTCGAATTTTCAACAAAATGTTTTTTTTTATCCAAAAAAATATTTTTCTTCAAAGTTTTGATGTGCAATTTTTGTTTTAACTTTTTAGAAGCTTCTGTATAAAAAAGTTTCATTTAAATCTTTTATGTCAATGAGAAATCGAAAAAATGGTCCCATGGTAGGTACCTACTGTTAATAATAACTCAATTTCAATTTTTTTTATTGAATCATAGAATAGTTGAAATTAACCGATACTGACAAACGTTCAACAATTCTCTCGCAATTCTGCCTATCTGTCTGTCGGTTCGACTACAGCCTAAACGGCTCGGCCGATTTTCTTTAAACTTGGTAGATATGGGTTCTGATTTTTTCCCCCACACGTTTTTTTTTTTTTTTTTTTTTTTTTTTTAAGACCAAAAATAACGGTACCTGCCATACGAATTTTTTTTTCGAAATTTTATAAATATTTTTCGTTCTCAAAAACTGTCTCAAACTTTTTTTTTAAAAAATTCAAACAATTTCATATAGTTAAAGTTAGGTAATGGTTAAAAAAGATTTTCCAAAAAATGGTTATTTTTGGTACCCCCCTTGGAACCATTTCTTTTGTTTTTGATTTCCTCAAAAACGGTACGACCGATTTTGATCATTTTTTTTAATGTTAAAGCTCCCCAGCAGTTTCAATATTATTGTGTATTCAAATTTTCAAAAAAAATTTTTTTTGATTTTCAATTTTTTTTTGAAAACTCAATATTTCGAAAACCCCATGCTTGATTTTTTTTAAAAACTTGATAAATGAAAGTTTTTTATTAAAAATAATAAGATGTAAGAAAAAAAAAATCATTTTACTAAAAAATCAACGGTACCCCCCTTAAAAATGTTAAAAAATAGTTTTTGAAAAACGTATTTTTCTCGAAAACGGTTCCGAGAATTTTGCTAAAGTTTTTTTTCTTTTGATAAATTTTTACGATCTATAATAATCAAATAAAAAAAAATTAAAATCAAGATATTACTGACTGTACCTACCATAGAACCATTTTTTCAAATTTGGAATTTTTAATTATCGACAAAAAGGATTTTAATGAAATTTTTATAGAAAAGCTTCTAAAAAGTTAAAAAAAAACATTGCATTTCAAAACTTAAAAAAAAAAAAAATTGTTTTTGAAAAAAAAAAATCTTTCTTTTTTTTTGAAATTCAATATCTCAGAAAGCGCTCAATATTTTTGGTTGTAAATTTAATTTTTATTTGAAAAATAATAAAAACTTTAAATTGGAGCACCAAAATTTTTTCTTATAAACGTTTTAAAAATGTTGTATATAAAAACTTATTTATTTAAGAAACCAGTACAGACTTATAATTTTAGTTCTTGCATAAGCTAATATTTGGTTGAATCACATGGCGTCCTGTTCTTAGCTCCAACTACTTAAGGAGTTGTTTAAGTCATTTAATTAATTTTATGTTATGAACAGTGTTTCTCCAATAACATTTATTTTTGCAATTCTTAGTCGTTTACATAAGAGCAAGTTCGTGCGACCCAGTCCTGCATTTTATTTTTTTTTGAAGACCAAAAATAATGGTACCTGCCATATGATTTTTTTAAAATTTTATAAAATATTTTTTTTTATCAAAAACCGTCCCACAGATTAAAAAAAAAAACAAAAAATTTTATTTAGTTGCTAGGTGCTAGGTAGTGCTTGAAAAAATTGCCGAAAACTGGATATGTACCCTTAATATCCCCCCTAAAAATAAAATATTACTGATTGTACCTACCATAGAACCTTATTTTCGAATGTCTCATTATTGGCTCCACGGATTTTTTTTATAGAGAAGCATCTAAGAAGTTTTAAAAAACATAGTCCAATCAAATTAGTATTTTATATCTACAAAAAATACTGCGTCGAATTTTTTTTTGTTTCTTAAAGAGTACCTATTGGAGAGTGTAAATCCAAAAAGTTCGAACAAAAAACGCCCTTGCGTTGTCCGCCATTTTGAAAAAGGCTTTGGAAAGCTTGAACTCGATTTTCTCGGCTCCTATCATACATAGAGCTATATTTTTTTTTTAGGTTTGTACGTTAAAATATCTTCTTTAACTTTTGTTGAGAAAAAAATTTGAAACCTCTTTCCAAAAAAAAGTTATCGACGAAAAACTGTCGAGATTTTGAAGTAAAAAATGGTTTTTAACGTTTATCTCGCCTCATATTCATCTGATCAAAAAAATACTTAAGTTTTTTTTTATAGATCACTTTATTTCCTACATTTTGGTATATTTAAATTTTATGTGCGACAAAAACTGTAGGAAATATAACCTGTCAAAATGGCAAATAGCCTGCGAAAATTAAAAAAAAAAAAAATGTACTCACGTTTGAAAATTTTCAAATTTGATTATGTTCATTATGAAATTTAAAAAAACTGTTCAAACTTTTTTCCACACCACCACCGAGGTAGAGTTACGGCGCTTTTTTTTAATGTGGTGTCCCCAGGAGGTATAATCCACGATTAAATCGTTTTCGTTTCTATATCAGCCTATCGATAGCTCAATGTGGCATAGTTTTTTCATGTCGTTCTTATCTCGTTTTTTTTTGGTGACGTCAATGATCATATTAACTTTGTTTGTGCTGGGATCGTCAATGGTAGTTTCTTCAATGTTTTCAGACGAGGAAAAGTCTTCACATGCGTCTTCATCTTCCAGTAAATTTTGCAAGGTGGGAACATTCTTGCATGTTTTTCCACTGCAGTAGAAACATAATAAGGAACAATTCAGACCAGTTTTCCGATAGCCACAAGCTTGGCCACACTGGCCCTTGCATTTGCAGGGTATAGTTTGCAATATGCTTTGTGGAGCTGGATCCTGAGTGGTTGTAACTGGCTTTAATCCTCTCGGAGTTCTTTTCCAACCCCATTTCAGTGGGTCATGATGAACATCGATCCAAGTCTGTACTTGATGGTAGGTACGGAATGTGTGTTGCCGAGCAGCTGTTGCACTAGGAGGTAATGAAGATAGATTAAACTTAGTTTTTTTGACGTTTTAACAAAATCGCTATATCGCAAAGAATCCAGTGAACCATTTTCGTTCCCATTGAACAACGCAATAAAAACTTTTTCTCCGGCGGCTCCCAAAACGTTGCTATGAACATCGTTGGATCTGGATTATACCTCGTGGAAACCCCATATTAAAAAAAATGCGCCGTAACTCGGTGGTGTTGCGGAAAAGAGTTTGAACTGTTTCTTTAAATTTCATAATGAACATAATCAAATTTGAAAATTTTCAAACGTGAGTACATTTTTTTTTTTAATTTTCGCAGGCTATTGGCCATTTTGACAGGTTATATTTCCTACAGTTTTTGTCGCACATAAAATTTAAATATACCAAAATGTAGGAAATAAAGTGATCTATAAAAAATAACTTAAGTATTTTTTCGATCAGATGAACATGAGGCGAGATAAACGTTAAAAACCATTTTTTACTTCAAAATTTCGACAGTTTTTCGTCAATAACTTTTTTTTGGAAAGAGGTTTCAAATTTTTTTCTCAACAAAAGTCAAAGAAGATATTTTAACGTACAAACCTAAAAAAAAAATATAGCTCTATGTATGATAGGAGCCGAGAAAATCGAGTTCAAGCTTTCCAAAGCCTTTTTCAAAATGGCGGACAACGCAAGGGCGTTTTTTGTTCGAACTTTTTGGATTTACACTCTCCAATAGGTACTCTTTAAGAAACAAAAAAAAAATTCGACGCAGTATTTTTTGTAGATATTTCGAATTAATTAATTTAATTTGACTGGACTAACATTGCATTTCAAAACTAAAAAAAAATATTTTTTGAATTTAAAAAAAAAATTGAAATTGAAGTATCAAAAACTGCTCAATATTTTTTTTGAAATTTGATTTTTATTCGTGAAATAGTAAACATTTTAAAAAACTTTTTCTTAAAAATCGCTACAACGACCCACAATATGTATGCTTGCACAAGCAAATACTTGGTTGAGAAATCACATGGCATTCTATTTTCAGCTCCAACCATTAAAGGAGTCATTTAAAAAATGTATTTTATGGTTATGAATATTTTTTCGTTATAAAATTTTCTTATCTTTAACATATGTAAGTGCAAGCTCGTGCGACCCAGGCGTGCATTTTATTTTTTCATGAAGTTAAATTTTTGTGTTTCTCAGCCCAAACCTATATTAGAAGTTTTTATTAGCAATACAAAAAAACGAGTTTGATGATTTCCTCCATTTTTCTCGAAACTACATTCATATTTTATGCGCAAAATCTTTAAACTTCTAAGTCAGTTTAACTATTAAAGCAAGTTCGTCTGACCTAGTCGTGTATTTTATTTTGTCTTGACAGAAACCTCGTCAAGTTGGAGTGGTTGAAAACCGGCAGCGGAAATGTCAACTTTATTTTTGTCCTTTTATAAAGCTATAAGCAAAAATTGGAATTAAAATTAAAACACGACCAACTGTTCCGTTAGTCATCATTAAAAAGGTGTTAAGGTAGCTATCTAATTATTCTGCACAGAGGAACAAAATCCAAAAAAAAGAAGCAAATGAAGAATAACCGCTTTTGGACAGTTTTTTCTTCTTCCTTCACTTCGAGTGATATTTCTTGTTCTTCCTGGACTTTGTGTCATCATCTTTATATTTTTGTTCGTACTCTATCGCACATCAGGGCAGTCCAATGGCCTTCTTAAGATTTTATTGAAGTATGAAGATTCTGCGGAACCTGTGAGCTATGATGGTAACAAGAACAAAAAAGTTTTAAGCCTCAGTCGAGTGTTACCACAACCAAAAGGTGAGATAACAGCGCAGTCTTTTGATATACGAGTAATTTGCATTTTTTCAACTTCCAAGTTCTTGAAGCTATAAATGGTGATGTTATGAACGGGTTCTATAACTATCTAGGTTGAGCTATTTTGATGCATATTCATTGCCATTTTGATTCGGCAATGAATCACAACAAAGAAATCAACTCAATTCGATGGCTTTCTTTTGTTCGAATTCGGAGAGAAAAAGAATTAAAAACCTAAATTGGTATTTAACCGTTGCTAATTTTTTTCTTAAGCCAAGGTTCAACAAACTCATAAAAAAACATCAACTTTTTGAACAAATGCAGCCGCTATTTTTGGAATAAAAAAAAAAGATAATACAAACAAGAAAGCCTTCGGCGTTTGTATGTTTTTTTTTTTACAATGTTTAATCTCAAGACATTCAAACAGTTGTTAGTGATACGCTTTGTTATAAGATCCCACGTTGTGATATTTTTTTTTCTTTTTTTTTGCTTTCAATGAAATGTCCGACAGAGACTCCATTATTTCTACCACACGTATAGGTATTGTCTCGAGAAAACCGCTATGTTAATGTCCATTGTAACAATTGTTCTATTTCAATATGACTTAACGTCATTTTTATACTCGAGTGAAGTCTATGGAGTATGTATACAGTTACGAGAGTAGCTATGATATTTTCAAGGTTATATTTGAAGAAATTAAAGTGCAATAAAAATGTATGTAAGTGGCTTTTGACAGTTAATGTGAAATGACAGACTTGATGTTGTGGGTGATATTTTTTGAAAACTTAAAGTGACAGCTCGAATGGACACATAAAGTTTTATAGAGTATGGGGCGTTGAAATAGTGTGCAAGCTAAGTGCTAAAATGCAGGCAGAGATGTAAGTTGTTTCTTTTGGTGGGGTTTTGAGGTGTTTTGCCATAAGCACCATTAGAAAAGCTGTTATAATTATATACAAGGAATATTCATGCAACGTCGTAAAATTGTAAAATTTACAAAATACGTTTCATGAACGTTCTTAAAAACTGGTTGCGTAAATGTGTCAGAGAGAAAAGAAAAAACTTTGAATTTGTTATTCTTCAATTTTATTGCTTTGTTTAAAAAAATGTTTTAATCGCAAAAATGTCTGTTTTTAATTCTCTTCGACTTCATAATTTTTTTGGTGTTATGGTTATTGACAAATTATGACAGTCCAAATGTCATAATGCGTCGTAAACTTTCTGACGTTTAAGACGATCCATGATTACCACATTGTTTTTTGACTATTTGATCGTTGTTGTTGCTGTTCTAAATTTAAGTTATGTTTATGTTCAACACAAAACTCTAGATGGTGTTTTCTTTAAATCCACTACTGCTACTTTGCGCTAGACTAAACACAGTTCGACGTTTCTAAAACGGCAAAAAATACTACAATGTCCCAAATGTAGTACAGATTTTTGGTCTATAAAATGTACTAAATTCTACTTTGTCTTCAGTTCCAACGCTCGTCTTCAATGTAACTCCTTATGTCAACTCATGGGAAAAAGCGAATTTGCTTGCAGCACACTTTTCTGTTAATTCGACGCTGCCAGGAAGTGTCATAACTCTCCTTGTACTTGAGAGAGTACACAATTTTAAGGGAAAAATCTTTCGCCCTCGTAAAGTTGCAAGAGTACTAAAAGATCTCGATAAACACTAATCCGCTGGGCCCGATAGTAAAACCCTATTGTTCTTAAGAGGTGTTGTTCAACGCTAGAAAAACTATTGCGTAAGCTTTTTCATCTGTTCTACTTTACTGGTCTCTTACCGAGTAGATGGAAAACAACATTTGTCCAGCCCTCACCTAAAAAGGCGAATCTTTTGCATCTTTTAACTATCATCCAATTGCACATACACCCTTTCTTTCCAAGGTCATGGAAACTCTGATAAATTATCAGCTCAAGAAATATCTGGGAGAACGAAAGCTTCTCAATGCCCGGCAGTATACGGTTTTCGTAGCAATAGATCCACTGGCGATCTGATGAGTTATCCCATCGAACAGGGCACAAATCCTTACATCTTTGCACTTGATATTTCAAAACCATTTGATAGAGTTTGGTATGAAGGTCTCATTGAAAATGCGTGCATTTGGTATTGACGAGTCACTTGAATTTTGAACTGTCTTTCGAGCCGCTCGAAATACACGTGTATCGAAATGATAGTGTGCCACAGGGGTCCGTTTTGTCTCCAACTCTTTTTCTCATATTAATTAATGATCTTTTGTCTGAAACTTCTATCCATTAAATTGCACTTGCAGTGAAAAAACACAGATCACCTTATTTGAAATGACCACATACATAAATTGATGTCGCAAAAATCGCTGCTAAGTGAGTACGTTTCTGTCCAGGTTGCTAGAAATGTTTCACCCCGACTAATATGGCTGTAATCTATAAGGATATTCGTCCAAAGATGAGCTGGTCTCCAGTAACTCACTTGAATCTCTTGGATGAAATCCAAAAAAGACTAAAATGATAGGTGATATAAGTATAACAGAAACATTTGAATTTCTCGAACAGAACCGCAAATTTTCGTGTGCGCTTCAGGCAGTGCCCATCAGTTTACCCTTGAGTCCAACTTCGGACGTTCTGTTAAATTCAGAGTCTTTCTTTAGTCGCACTACACGAATGTGGAATGCATTACCTAGCCCAATTTGTCCTTCCCATTGTGATGTTCAGAGCTTTAAAACCAACGTTCATCGAAATGTCCTTTTTAAATCTTTCCAACTTTCATAAAACACTCGCCCTATGTGGGTTCAGTGTACCGCTTATGAAACTCCAATGATCCTCTTAGGGTATGTCGCCAGGCTCTTATGTCATCGTTGCGCGCGGTTAGTACTTGGATGGGGGACCGTTCAAATATCAACCGTGAGCTGTTGACATGTGTTTTTCTGTTGTTCTTTCTTTCTGTCTGTCTCTCTCTGTTGTATTGTATAAGCCGATGGTCTCAGTTACCAGTGCTTTCAGTGTCTCTACTTCGTAGATTTATCTACGGAGTAGTGGAATATGTAATGTAATGTATGTAATGTAATTTTTTTAAAACAACAATGCTGTGGGTGGTATCTTGAAGGTGTTGTCAAAGAAAACTGTTGACATAGGCGACTATCTAATGACTAAATATACTAGCCTAAACGGTCGCCAAACAGATGACCCACAAAGGAAGTTAAAATCCCAAAGATCGCAAAGCGACCCAGTTTCTATCATCGAAGAAAACTGTGAAAATTGGCGATTCTCTGAAGACCATACATAAATTTTCTGCTTTTAAAAGCAGGACATAACTCCCTAATTTTAAATTTTGGAACTTATGTTCCAGTTATTCAGTCCTTGAATTCATTAATCAGCTGGATTTGATTGGTTATCAGATCACCTTTTATCAACGATTTTCTGAAATCTGTTTAGTTTATGCTTGAATCCGTGATAATCATATCACACATTTAACCCATTCTGAGAAGACTGAATTAACTATTGCTTAGTCGAAAATTAATAACTTCAAAATTCAATTAAGCCTGGAATGCACTTGTCATGGAATACAAACAATAAATATACATACGTTCCACAAAACTCTTCTCTCACTAAATCATGTTTGGAATCATTTAACCACAATATAAGCAGATTAATTAATTAAGGTTTCAGGTGTTAAACACTGCGAAAAAGGCTGAAGCTATAAATTTGTCAATAAATTCATTTCATTTCAACTTAAACTCTGTGGAACGTATACAGTTGGAAATTTCAAATATTTTTCCTTTTCGATTGAATAGAAATCTGACAATATTGTCAATATGTCACATTATTTAATTGACACTTGCAACTTTTGTATGATTTATGACTGTAGATCTAGAACCTTTTCCCACACAGCAAACCTCTGGAACATTTATCAAAACTGTTTAACAACTGCTGACCCAAATTCCAATTTTCATCAATCAAATTGGTTTATTTAGTTAAAGAATAAACCACGCCAACATTAACTGCAACAAATCCAAAGAAACTGGATATAAGCCTTTAATTAAAAAAAATATAAAATAATAAAAATTCCAACAATAAAACCAAAAAGATTGTCTAAAGTCTGGTATTAAATGGCCCAAACAAAATGTCAATATAAAAAACTCGTTTTAATCGACATTATTTTATTAAAAAAAAAAATACATTGTTACTTATAATTCGCGCGCATGTGTGGGTTATAAAATTTAGATTTTACTGGGCCAACAAAATCACGTTTATGACCCCCCATAGCATGACTCGTATAATAGCTGCTGGCTGCTGGCAACAACACAAAAGTCTAACATGTAAATGCAACAAAAACAAAACAAGTTACAGCTTATTGTTTTGGGCTGGCTCGTTAGCAATTTACCATGCAACATTATTTTGTATTTGGCTTTTGAACACGTGCAGCCATTTACTAAGAGGCAATTTTATTTCGACTCTTCGTTTATCGAAATATCATTGAACAGGAGTGGACTTAATGATAAAGCAGAGTAGAACTTTGGCGTGGGCGTTAGGAACTTTTCTATGAAATTTTAAAAATCTAGATTTTTTTTAAAGGAAGTTTTTCTTATTTTTTCCTCTGTCTGGTTCTCAAAGTTTTTGTCGTAAATCATAAACATATAACAACAATTTTATAAAATCCAACTATATGTCGGTAAGACCGGCGCGGCGGTTTTCTTATGAGGAACCTGGGTTGTACGAGTAGGTAAAGTTTTTGATGTGACCATTCAATTATTTCATAAATTGCTCTTTTCCGCAAAGAAACCAGGGAATAAGAATGAAAACTTAGTCTTTTAGTTAAGCTAAAAACCTTACAACTTCAGGGGTTTGAGACGTCAGATTTTTCCCATTTTCAAAAATATAAACCGGCGTTCCTTTAAACCATTTTTCAATTACTGTCAAATACTTTTGTTTTGCTTTTCCAATTTTTGGCGAAAAATAATAATTTGAGAATTCTGAAACGAGAACTATTAAATAAGTAAGCTAAAAAGGGCAATATTCCTTTTTCTTTTTGAATTAAGAGCAGGTCTTGTCAAAAATAGTCTTAGTTCGAATTTCTTCAATAGTATGAGAAGATGTCCTACAGGAAAAGATCTTGTTAAGAGTTAGTCTTATACTTCACAAGACTGTAAGTCAGGCTTCTATAATAAAGTTCGAAGTAACTTAAGAACTGATCTATTTTTAGAACGATTTCTGAGACCAATCTGTGAGCAAAGACCAACTAAAATGTCAAGTAAAAAAACTAATCAGAGCAAGCAAACGTCACCAGTAGCATGAGATAACGAGAAACAATGAATTAGAAATGAATTTCAGTATAATTAAAATGTTGATTCAAAATTGCTTTTTTTGCCGTCAGTCCATAAAAATTGGGCGATCTCACATCGACTCGATTAGTTAGGGTCTTGTACACAATTTTTGTTAAATATAGTTCATTTTATTTTGATTTTTTGACAAAATGTCAAATGTGAACTATATCCAACCAAGATTAAAATTCTTAATCATTAACGCTGGAAGATTTTGCCGGTGGCCTGGCTAATAAATAGTGCTAAGACTTCTACTTTGCAAACGAAGTGGTCGACCATATTCGCATCAATAATTCGGAGTTCTATTAAAGATCATCACCGAACGATGAATTTTCATTGTTTTCTTTTCAAGAACGAGTTAGAAAACTATAACTTAATATTCACTAGAGATTTGATCGTTCTTCAGCCGTACTACACGAATGTGGAATGCTTTACCCGGCTAAATATTTTTCTCCTATTACGATATTCAGACATTCAAACTCAATGTATCTCCTTTTAAATCCTCCAATTTTCCTAAACTCTCGCACGAGCGATCTTATGATTTATCAGCTTAAATTTCAATTATTTGACATTTTTTTGACAACTACTCGTATCTTCCTTAACTCTGAAGATTAACAGAGCACAAATATTTTTTTCTTTAACCTAATGTTAGATTTGTAGATGAATTTTGTAATTGACGAACTATTTAATAACAAGACAAGTTGGAGAGGACAAGTATAAGCTTAGTATTAGCTGATTTTCAAAAAATTGGGCCATTAATATTTTTGTCTCTATCTTTTTTTTTGTTAAATATTTTGACTGGAAAATCGAAAAAAATAAATTGACATAAAATAAATAGCCATAAGTATGAGAAAAGGAGCAAATATTTCAGAGACATGAAAACATAAAATGCATGACTGGTTCGCACGAATTTCAAGTTTTAATCGAATTTAGCATCATCTCTAAAATTTTTTTAAACTTAAAATATTTTATTTTTCTAGTATCGTGATAACTTCATATGACACTTACATAGGTCAAAATAGGTCTGAATACTAAGTTTTTTGCACGAACTGTCAATGTTTTCGGTGTGTTCAATTTATTAAGAAAGTAGTTTTAACAAATGTTTAAAATTAAGTAAAACTTAGAGTAAACTGCTTAAAAGTTAGCAAATTCGCAAATTGTTATTAGAGAAAAATGTTCATTACCATAAAATTAATTTTTAAATGGCTAAAACAACTCGTAGAGTATTTGGCGCTTAAAACATAATGTCAGATAACAACAAAAATTATGAAAAGGTTTAAAAAAAAAAGTTTTATAAGAAAAATGTTTTAAGATTTTTTATGAAAAAAAAAAAAATGTTGGTACTATATTTGTAATTTTAATTGTATGCAAATTAAAATTAAATTAAAAAAAAACTATTGACCGGTTTTTAAGATATCGAATTTTGAAAAAAGAAAATTATTTTCTTGAAAAATCCAAAACAAAAAAATTTCTAAGATTTGCTATGCAATTTCTTTAAACTTTTTAAGACCTTCTGTATAGACACTTTTTATTTCAATCCCTTTAGCTGATAATGATAAAGTCAAAAATAAAAAAAAAAAATAATTCGAAGACATGTACTGTCAGTAATGTTTTAATTTTTCCTAATCAAATTAAACAAAACAAAAAAAATATTTAAATCCGATTTTCGAAAACGATTTTTTAACATTTGTATGGCGGCTACTATTAGTTTTAGATTAAATTAAAATTTTGTTCTTACGAGTAAATCATGTAGATAGTATTAAAAACGCGTTAATTTATTATCAAGTTTCAAAAAAATCGAACTTGAGGTTTTAAAAATATTGATACAAAAATATTTAAATACATTTTTGTTTTGAAAATTTTAATACAAAACTTTATTCAAACTTTTTAAAAGCCTTAGCATACACAAATTTATCAAAATCTAATATACCTTGTTGAAGAAAATCGAAAAGAAAAAAAAAGCTACTCCTTTTTCGAAAATTCGTTTAACCATTAGGTAATAGCTTTTACTAACTAAATTTTTGGAATTTAAAAGAAAAAAAATCTGTGGAACAGTTATTGAGAAAAAAAATATGCACTGTTATTTTTGATATTAAAAACTCAAAATGGCGGGTTGAAATTCTATGTACCAAGATTAAAGAAAATCGGCCGGGTTCCTTACGCTGTAGTTGAGCATATACAGATAATTGCTAGACCTACTTTTTATTGCCTTATCTTCATTTCGAATCTAGTCAAAATCTCGAATTTGACTTTTTTTACCGATGGTATAACTTGACATATAGTATATACCTGCGTATATAAGGCAAGTCAAAATTGTGGTGCAATTAACACTAAACAGTATAATAAATGGTCTAAAGCTAGAATTACTATAATTATTTCAATTGCTCTTAAGTGTTCATAAAAACCCTATTCCGTCCAGTGAAGAAGCTTTCGCTCTAAATTTTCGAAGTAATAAGTCTTCCAAAATCAACCTCACCCTATGTTCATTTTTCATTTGCATGTTCAGAGTACTAGTAATTTGGCAGCCTTTTTTAACACCTACTTCCAAATAAAATTAAGATGTAGTAATTTAGGCTTATTCTAATTCTCATTTTCTTGCCAAAGATAACACCCAGAATT
Organism: Chrysotoxum bicinctum; assembly: GCA_911387755.1. Classification (NCBI taxonomy): domain Eukaryota; kingdom Metazoa; phylum Arthropoda; class Insecta; order Diptera; family Syrphidae; genus Chrysotoxum; species Chrysotoxum bicinctum. The sequence continues at coordinate 110,983,167 of OU426990.1, read as the reverse complement.
GTAAACTTTTTCCTTCGGTTACTTGTCAGAATAGGATTGGGGACATTTGGTAGTGTACGAGTATGTGCATAAACTTGGAAAATCGATGTCCAAAAATATAATCGAAAACGGCATAAAAAAAACATTTGTGGACATACACGTTCTGAGCAGCAATATTACAAGCTAGGTGACTTGTTAGCTGGATTAGCAGAGTCGAATACAATCAGATTCCCCAGAGGTATCACCCAGTTATATATGTTCAAATGTGCAATTATAGGCGGCCCCCGTCTGCTCTCTCATCATTACATGAGTTCTTCAATGGAGGACACATCCCGTTCATGAAACTATGATCTGATGGATGTCCAGGAATGTTCTTAGATGAGCTGAAGTTTCAAATCTTGTACTTCATTGATAATCTGAGCAATGCTTCACCTAAGGAAATCTTTAGAAAACCTGAGCACTTGATTCCCTTTTATCCTCAAAGCATCTTGTCAGATTCAGAGAGGATCTCGTTTGCTGTGTACAGTGAAACACCATCCTTGAGAAGTTATCTGCTGTTTTGTGATAAGCTCATCCTCAACTGATACTTAAAGTTCGGCTCTGATAACTTCACTAAGAGTTTGTTGTTGTCGAAATGGTACTTTGTCGCTCTTTTTGGGACCGTAAAATATGTTGGAATGAACACAAGTGCAATTTGAAATTAATTTTAAATTTGTCTCTCATAAATTCCCATCCAAGAAGTTCAGTTTGAACTTCAGTTGAGAAATGAGTATCTCAATTACGGGAATGCTGTGCATTTGTGATTCCTTATTTTTTTCGAGTTTGTCAACATTTTTGACACAACTTTACTTGTACTTTCAGTACACCCTGTGCCCTGGCACAATGGTGCTGCTCACCAACGCCGTTCAAAAGAAATTGGCAGAAAATTGTAGGTCCTCTCCATTCCTGACAACATGTACATAGGAATGTTTGAGAATTGTTAGCCACTAGGTCCTCTTTCTCTACGACCTGTTGCACAACTAAATTTATTAATTTATTTCGGACCAGAAAGTTGGTTGCGTTTGTGTTCAGCTCCTTTGGGCCTGCATAGCAGACAGTCCAGGTCTGCTTGCTTGATGGAGCCCACTCCACTCGATTCCCCTTAATGCCCTTATCATAGACCATGCCTACTTGAGTACGTTCAACTACAATTTTATGTTTAAACAACTTTTGCAATTTTTCGTTGTTGTTGTCATTCTGCGGCCAAAAACTGTGGTAAACGATCGAACTAATGAGGCAGTTAAACTTTACCTCTTGTGTTTGTCTATTCAAGCCGAAAGCATTCAGTCTTTAAACTTAAAAAAGAAAACAAACCTGCTTTACAAAAACATCATCACTGACCACTTGACCATGACAGAAAGAATCTGCAGCAAAAAATCACAAATTATTGCATCCATTGAGCCTTTATTATGCAAGCAGCAGCAGCAGCAGCAAAAAAATGGTTAGAAACATACAAAAAACATCTTGCAAGTTGCATTCAACTAAATTGAGAGCTATTACAGCAACAACAATAAAATCCATACCGCCATTGTTATGCTCGATTATGGCACATTTGTATTGCAACAATGATGGTTGCTGCTGCTGCAAATGCAGCGGATGTAAGATGCTGTGTGGAGTTGTGTTGTATGCTGCCAATACAAAATGAGGCAATCCATTTGCATATTAAAAATATGTGGCACGAAGATATTAGGCTGTGGCTGTGTTGTGTTTGTGTATGACGATGGCCTACTCTTGTGTGGTGTGTCCTAGTTAGCGGGATAACTGCGTTCCAAAGATCCCAAAACCTACAACAAATTGTTGCAGCTTTGGTATTTCAAATATTTTGCTGCCACTCCTTTTATTTGATTTTGAGGTTAGTAATTTGTGGTGTGAATGGAATGTGTTGTGGTAATTACGGAGCTGTCATTTGCAATGTAATTTGAGATGCAGAAAAAAAGACGCAAATTCTATAAATTAACCGCTGATTGCATCAGGTGTGGGTGTGCTGATATAAGCACTCTGTTAATTACCCAAGTACCAGTAATGCTCACTCATCCCATATATTTATATTCTAGCCTCACTTTCTTCCTCGGCCTGCTGAGAGGCTTTCAACCATCTCCAAACTAGAAAATCATTAAATCACTCAACCAAAAATAGCAACTTCCTCATCGTTTTGAAATTTACTTAGACTTGAAGATTGCTGACAACAATCAACTAACAACAAAGAACGTGCTCATCAGAGTTTGATAGCTGCTGACGGTTGTCTCCGGTTCATAAGTCAGGTGTGATGCACCGTTGATTAAAACAGAAAAAAAACAAACTCGTAAGTAGTCACTCAGATTTCAAACTCGAATTACGAGAGCTTAAACTAAATGATGACTTTGAGTCTCATTTATCAGTCATGCCACATTGACATTCTACCTCATTCTACGCATCTAGACTTCTTTATGGCAAAGCTGTATGACATTGAAGAGGTTATCGTCTTAGTTTGAAGACAAAAACAGATCTTTTGGTACAAGATCATCTTCATATTTAGCTTTTTAGTGACGGACGATGAAGCTGGGGTGATGATGACGAATGACGTCTAAAGATGGTGTCGACGACATTCAAACGGCTGGCTTACACAATTATTATTCTGCTGATTTTCTTGATCAACCAAGCGAGTCTTTTTACAACTTTTGCTGTCGTCTTCGGTTGTCGCTTGCTAAAAACTATATTCTTCGCCTCTGCTGATGGTGGCTTCATGTGTTGCGCGCTCTAGAAAATCAAGCCAAACGTTACGAACGTTACACGGCAGCTTGGGAGACCTCACAAACAAAAAGTATAATAATAAAAAAAAATTACCAACCCGGTTACCGGCCGGCCCGGCCCACAATCATCTGTAACACCACCGCTCAAAGAGCCGTAATGGCGTGAGAAAATCTACTTTTGGCACGGAATACCAGAATCCATTGAACTTTAGCTGCCGGAGTTGGATTCAAGAGTCACAGAATAGAAGAGTGTTGGCACCAAAGCACCTGGTTTTTTTTTTGTTTCTTCCTCCTTTATGCTTTCGAGGTGGTTTGAGAATCTGGACTGGCATTGTCTTTCATGGAATGACTCACGTAATAATTTTTGCTTCTCCATGCAATGCATTCGTATCAAAATAATTTGAAAGAAGTCAACTTCTACAGTGGGGTTGATGACTAACAACACTCAAGTGGGATTTTATTCGGAGTAACAGGGCTGGATCAACAAAGTCGGTTCCTGATTTTTTTTTTAAATATTAGTTGGTTAGGGAACTCATGTGTCTACGCGGAAAATTTAGTAGGTTTGGGCAAGTTAACGAGCAGGCATAGTATTGCCAGGGTTTCGTGTATTAAAAGCATTAAAGCACTTGCGATTTTTTGTGTCGCGTGAATGTTAAGTTTAAATAGTTTAAATGTGACTAACGCAAATTTTAGTCGCTGCGACAGAAAATCTCAATTGTGTTGCTAACCATAAAGAAATTGTCAAAAAACAATAATTTTTATCTATATAAACTGACTTCGATTTGCTTAATTATCACAAAAAATCGCACGCTTGTTCTGCATACGACTAATGCGAGCGAAAGTTTATTCCGTAAATTAACATAATTTATAATAACGCAATCTCTTTGTTTTTCGTCAGCGATTTTAATTTTTTTTTATCGCTAAGTTGGCTCAGTTTGATAAAAGACTTTGGCGTCGGAAACTTAATGCTAGACGCGAATATTTGGTGGTTGTCGCACGAAACAACAAATATCACACGAGTTCCTTTGAGTAATAGACAGAAATCGTATTAGAAGTCTGCGTTTTGACTCATTTTCTCGGAGATAAAACTTTCGCCTTGTCGCAACAAATTGAGAACCTGCCAGCAATTTAGATTTTTAATCGCAGAATGTTTCAGACGCAAAAGTAGTAAATAATATTAAATATTAATTTGCTCATTTTAAGTGCGATAAATATCAGTATTGTAGTATCTCTTGGAATAACGGTTTGTGCTTTTGACCGTCATGAAGCCTTGAGTTCTATTCTCAGCGTCTGCCAATTTTTTTTCCGAGTTGTTATTAGCCGTTCAGAATTGTAGGTCCCTTCCATTCCTGCTACCCACAAAAAGTTGAGAGTTGTAAATATTAAAGTGATTACAAAAATGCAGCAAATTAGACTAGAAATACACTTGCGATTTTGTGTTTGCTGCGATTAAAAAATTGTGATGGGAGCAAACTCTTGTAATTTTCTGACTATTTATTGTTTAATCGCAAAGTACACTTGCGATTTTCAGTATAAGCAATTCAAAAATTCCGATCCCAACAAATGATGAATTGTAAACTTATAGGTAGTGCAATAAATTAATCGCAAACTGTTACAAAAATCGCAAATACTCGTATGTACAGATTCATTATTTAAATTTGGGATAAAAATACTGCTTAAGCTAAAAACGCACTTGTAATTCTCTGTAATTGCGACTAAAAACAACGCTGTATAATAACTTGGTACATTGAAACTTATATTCTTTTGGAACGATATCGAAGTTTTAGTCGCACGATTAAATTTTCTATATTAATCGTCAACTTCATTTATTTCAAAAATTCGTTGCATTTTTTGCGATTTGTTGCGATTTTTAATCGTTCAAGGTTTTTATTTTTAAATTCGCCTGCAAAATTAATTTTCAACAATTTTGGTATAAGCATTCCATTGTCATCTCCATCACTGAAGTTTCAAATAAAATTCATCGTTTTTATAATACATTCAATGTCAATGACATATTCGTTGCTGTTGCGATCTTGTTAACTGTGTGAATCAGGGATTTTGGTTTTTGATTTTGTAAAGTCATTCATTGAAAAAGTTATGAAAAGTTGTCGCTCATACTTTGGTTTGGGAAGACAAAACTAATATCTCTGTCGCATGGTAAAACTGTGTCGCGAGGGCTTGGTAGAATAACGTTAGCCTAATTTTCAGCTTCGCGAGCAAATATCGCAAATATTGCATGTAATATTAGTTGTTGGTGTTTTTCAACCAAGCGTTACAGAAGATATGAAATTAAATCAGATGAAAATTTTAATCACAAAATAACGCCGATGAAAGTCGCGTGATATTTTTTGTTAGTCTTGAACATGCAACAAAACACATAATAAAAATCGTGAGATTTCTTATATTACTCGTACAATAAAAATCATTCAAGCAAATATTGATTTTTTTGGCTTCGGAACTAGGTTCATGAGCGATCGATTATTATCACCCTATAAGATCAAAAAAACTGATTTTGGTTCCATATTTTGGAACTAAAATTCGTCACTGCGAAAAATGCCATGCGATATTAGTACATCTTGGGCGCATCAAGCCCATGTTGCTTTCCGGGCCTCCAAACACCTAAATCCGGCCATTAAAACCCTGCGTGGCTGCTAACATTACTTGATAGTGTGCAGCTCAGAGGCATACCTAACCTAGAATTTGTTTTGCTTAGCTGCGATTTTTTTTTTGTGTTGATGAAATAGAGTTTTCTTTACGGAAATAATTCCCACCAAGCATAATAACAATTGCTGTGACGATATTGCAGAGAAAATTACCGTTGTTACTCTCATTTCTATTTTTAGGGTGAGATTTATTTGTTAAAAACTAAAAACATTGATTTAAGGTGTCGCAAAATTTCTTTTTGCTTTTTGGAAGTTAAGACCATAAAAGTTACCTGTTGGCATTGTTACTGGGACAATGGCTTTGACAATGCCATTGTTATTTAAAAATGGGAGGAAGTAATAAAAAGTGATTTATTAGACTTATATTAGCCGGTAAAATAAATTGATTGTGTGTTTCTCTGAGAACAATATAATTGGTTGTAGATAAACGAATGAGTCGATATTAGCTGAGAACACTTAAGATATTTTTACTCACTTATTTCAATATTCATAGGTACCTACTTCTACATAGAGCGATTCGATTGAAAAACTTCTACATAATTTTACCTGAATGTCTTTTCAATGGAATTCGGATTACAAGGCAGTATTTATGTAAAAAGGAATTGCAAAATAAGGAAAATCCATTGTGTTTCCTTTCAGGACTGATGCTATTTGGCTATCCTACATTTTGTCTTCAAATAAATTCCTTTGAAAAAATTGAGTGATTTCCAAACTTCCGGAAAATATTGAAGTCGGTGATTCAGGCCCAATTTATCATTGCCTGATCATTCTGGCTTAAGATCTTACTCACAAAATTTGGCGCCTTGACTAGAGTTTAACTCCGTCGATCGGACGATCTGGCATTGAAAAAGTTTGTCTTTAGAGTGTTTTAATCGACTTCATGTCAATCGTTTTTGCTCATTTAAGGGGTCTAAGTTCTTTTCCATACAATTATCAGAGACTCTTTGACTCTTTTTCGTGAGATAAAGGGTCTCTTAATAAGGACGCTGGATTTCTAAATCTAAGTTAACCAACTTATGTGAGTGATGTTCACTTATGAATCAATTATTTAAAAGAACATTTTATGCCTTTTAGAATGTAATGGAATGTTCGTCGGTGACTTTGTGCCATATGTTTGACTGAATTAATGGATGCTGTTCGTTATGTTTACTCTGAGGGAATTATTTGCTTGCGGTTTATATACGCATAAACCTGCGATTTTTAAAATAAGTCGAAAAGTGGTGGAATTTCGTCAAACTTTTCCAATAAATTTTTAATTGATAAAATATTGACAGGTGACATATTTAACAGTTAAATACTTATCCGCCAACGACAAAAAATGTCATCACAAAAAATTTGTCATTGTCAAATGTTTGTAGTGACCTACACATTATTCTGAAGCTTGCATATTTGAAATTGTGTTGCAAACTTTTTTTGACAATTATATTTTTGATAAAAATTCACATATATTTATTGAATGATTCCCATTTCTATTGAAAAATGATGGCTCATTTTTAGACGATTCATCAATTTATATTGAAAATCGGCTACAATGCCAGTAACACACGCTGAAAAAATCTTTATTTTAGTAAGCTAGCGAATTGAGTCCTGACCTGGCGAAATGTTGAAATACTCGTACGAGTATTACCAAAACTTTTCAAACTCTTCAGAAATACTCAAAGTTAGCGCTTGTGTTATTCTACCAATTCTGGAGGCACTCTTCCACAGTTGCTTAAATGTGATCGACGTTCCTCTGCTATGGAGGGAAGTTAAGGTTGTGCTTAGAACGAAGGATCTATTAGTCTATCATCATTCCTTCGAAAAACACTGTAAGATTGATATTCATTTAAGTAAAAGCATCGTTACGAGACTTTTGTCTCCGGCTCAACATGTTTGCTTATTGGAAAGGAAGATCGGTAGATACTGTCTTACATTCAAAATTATGAACTATCAAATATTTCCTTCATAATGAGTACACTACGGTTGCATTTCAAGATATAGAAGGCGTTTTAACAAATTCGACAAATCTGCAATTACATTTGCACTGTCATATCCGAAGTTAGATGGTTCGGTTCGCTTCGTGAACTGATTAACCAAATCCTGACTAGCAGGGCTATCAATTGAAGACTGGGCGGATTTTCTGCTAGAAAATCTGTTATTAGAGGTACACCATAAGGTAGTAAATGAGTTACTGACATGTCTGGAAGCGGAGAGCTGCAGAGTGATTGTATCCTAATATCTCCAAAGAAATTCTACAAAACGCCTTAAACAAGCTAACAAACTGGGCAGGGCGTTGTAGACTGGGAGTCATCTCATGGAACTTGTCCTAAAATTTCTCATATCGATCCTTCTTCTGTCCACTAGCTTTCTCGGACAATGGAAAATACTTGGGCCTTTTTCTAGATAAAAAACTTATGTAGAAACCTAATATACAAGAAAGAGTCCAAAAGGCCACAATGGTACTCTCTTCTCATGGAAAAATGCTATTGGGAAAAAATTGGGCCTTCAAGCATTACTCACTGGCTATAGCTTCGGTAATAAGACCGATCCTTACTTATGGTGCAAAAGCTTTTGTGGACGCTGTAAATTGTGACAAGCTAAGCTCTGTCAAACGATCATTTTGTCTTTGAATAAGCCGAGCATTGCGATGGACGTTTTGTTCATTCTGTCAGCCCTCGATTTTCAGTAAACAGACGGCGGCGTAGAGCACAGAGCACAGCGGCCCGTCTAAAAGCTGCTTCACAATGGATCAATAACGAAATTGGCCATTCCATCATTTTTTACTCATTCGATCACTTCCACGTCTCATTGATTACACTATCCCAAAACCTAAGTTCAGCCAAAACTTCCAAGTCAGCATTCCTAAAAGATCTTTCTGGGAGGAAATGGGGTTCTATCCATTTTTTTACCGACTGATCAAAAACTGATGATAGATTTAGTGGGTGTTTTTAATCCTTCCGTCTTCCTAATAATTTTAACGTATTCAAGGCGGAACTTATGGCCACTTAAGAAGTCCTTTCTTGGCTTAAATAAAACGTAGTATCTACTACTGATATTGGCATCTACTCGGATAATTAAGCTTCTATTAAATCTCTAAACTTGATTTCTACTAACTTTATAAAAGTCCTCAAATGTCGATCATCTCTTATGGAACTGGCACAGCAATTCAATATTCACCGCTGTTGGATGCCAAGGCATAGGGACATCCCAGAGAAGGCTAACGAACATGTCAAAAATGAAAAAAACATTACCTATATTACCTGATAAGGCTAATATAGGTATGTATATCCATTCCTACATGTAAGCTTATACTGAAACAAGATGCTATAGAGACGACAAACCTAATATGGAATAAATTTAACCAATTGTCTGATGACAAAACAAATCTGGCCAACGCTTGATCTGAAACGAGCTCTAAGTGTTTGATACAAGTAGATTACACATCAATACCGAAATTGGTGCCATAACCGGAAACTGTCCCAAGGCAAGCACGCAACGAAGCTTAGCGTTTATTTAAACGATTTTTATAGAATCTGTATGAACGAGGTAGAGGAATACATGCCCTGCTCCATCCCATAGATGTAGGCTCCGTCTTGGAGAGTTTTTCTTCGAGGAACTAGGTGATCAAATTAATTGAGACATTTGCAGTCTCTCTCGTAAGGATAATGAAGAAAATCTCTAGATTCATGTGCCAGATCTGATGTAAGTGTTTCAGCTTCGACGCTAACAGCCACTTCAACTTAACGTACCCTAATCCTAGGGCTTCAGCGATACAGAGCTCATAGTTTCTGAAGGGCAGATTAGGCTTCGAAATGATTCAAAATATCGATCCGCTCTTGTCATACGTAGTTCCTGAAAGATCTTGTTCAACTTTTTTAGTCAACACTTTTCATTATGTTTTTGGATACTGGTGAACAACTTAACCTAACCTAGCGGTTGTGTTTCAAGCTGATATTTTGAAAGTGTAAGAATATAACAGAAATTCAAGAAATCATTCATAATTATGATGTGTAGATTCTTCGCATTCAAATCATTGAACGTCAACAACAAGGACGATTTTTTACAAACTGGAGTTTCTTTAAAGATTCAAGTGCGTATTGCAAGAAATATCCCTTGAAACCCTATCTTATCATGAATTTCAGAGAAAAATAGAAAAAATTCAGAAAAAAATGTATCACAATTTTTTAATCCGTCAAAAAGTGAGCAGTCGAATGGGTATTTTTGTCCTCAGTACTTGGCAACAAATTTTTTTGAAAATCGGGCTTATATGGAGATTTCTGAAATTTCATTTTTATAAACTGGCCTAATATTATTTATATTTTTAACATGCGCTTCAACTCAACTTAGTCGCCTGTCAACAACTGTCACTTAAAGTGTCAAATATTGTTTATGGAACAGAAAATCTGACAGTTGCGAATTTGTCACTTTATAGAAACAGCTATCACCTGTCGAACGTGTCAAGTCTTTTGAAACGGGGCCTAGATGACACTGCCGAAGTCGAAAAGTCAAATTTTTGTTGGAACTAACTATGTTTGAAGCAACATTTTTTGAATAAATAATTCAACAAGTTCAAATGAATTAGGCTTTGGTTACTTCTCGACCAGTTATGTTTTAATTTTTGTTTTGTAAAACCTCTTAATAAACAACCTCTCAAACATAAGGCCCCTCCCTCAATTATTTTTGGTGCAGTTGACTCTGGTTGACTGAACATATTCAAGTGTGTTAACACCTATCAATCATTATATTTTGCCATGAAATTTCTCAAAAGACCTCCAACTCCATCAATATATACTTAGATCATCATAATCTCATCCATCATATTCATTGAACGTGTATATAGCAATCACCTAGCGTATTAAATAGAAACCATAAAACAAGTATTTCCAATAAAAAAAAAAAAAAAAAAAAAACTTAAACGTTTTTCATTCTTCCGCATTCTTCGCTTCGCTTACAGAAGCCTCTCGATAATACTTGTATAGCAATTTGCTTTGGGAAGACAAGTTTACACCTTTTGGGCACTCCTCTTTCAAACAAAACAAAAAACGATGTCCATCATCATGATTAACACCATCGTCATTTTGTTAATTTTAAACTTCATCTTAGGTTGAGATTGGAGCTTGTTTCTTACCTCTTGCTCTTTTATTATACTAAAGCAAACCAAATATCACCTCTGTGAGAGCTGTGATTATCATTAACACATCAGATAAAATGTTAATCGCGACCTAGCTCTCTTCTTTGATGCATTTAAACATACAAACAAAATATAGTCTTCTTCGGTGGGGGACGTATGGTCTTGAAAACCTCCATTAAACTGGTATCGAAAAGAATAAGGAATATTGGATTTAAGAGTGTTTATTGTTATTGGTATTTCTAATTAGGTACCGTATATATCCGAAATTCATATACGTGTCTTCTTTAAATCTTTTGGTTCGAGATGCAAGACTACTCGTGTATACCTTTCTGCTTAGTGTTGACCGTTCCTTTGCTGCAAAAGTACAAATATTTACCCAGCAACTTGTCATGTTGACTCCAATTTTAGGTTAGACTGTCCATTTTCTATTGATTTTGATGTGTTTTTTTTTTTGTGGTTTTGATTTTGTGCCACTTTTCTACCTGCCCAGCTGAATCACTAATGACACGGTGGTGTATTTAGGCTTTTGGAGGGCCCATCCTTAAGAAATCAATGGGCCAGAAATATCAGTCAAAGTTGAAGAGAATATTTCAAACAAAAAAAAAATCTCTCCATCCTGAATATTAAAAATTATGTCTGCTAACTCAGCGAGTGCAGTGTGAAATCAGTGGATGAAGACACCTCAGTGGAAGTCCATTATGAAACCTTGCTGTCTTTGACTCATTTTAGTAATTTTGCTAAAAAATGGAAGAAATGATACAAACATTCGATACTGAGCCAATAAAATTTATGAAGACCCCCCTCGATTTCGATTTCTAAAGTAGATGTTAACCTAGAAATGATCTATAAGATCGATCGGCCTTATCATGCGTGGTTCCTTGAAAATATTGTTCAGCATTTTTATTCAACTCTTTTTATTGTGTTTCTAGATAGAGGTAAATGTTTTGGGGAGTCGTTTGTTCTTACGAAATGCATGAAATGTTAGTTGAATTATTGGCTTACAATGACAAGAATGAAAGTTGTTGGTGGATACTTAGCGAATATCCTTAGCTTAAAATTTTTTTAGATAAATTCCCAAAGATGGTCGCTACAGTGGAAAGGAAATTTTGCTCCTATCTAGAAAGGACACCCTATATCAGCTATTTGGTTTTTGATTCCGTTTGCCAAGAAAACATTTTTTATTTCAAACACACCTCAACCGAAACACAATATAATGCAAAAAATCGTTTCACTTTTCTGTTTAGTTTTATGTTCGTTAAGACAAAAAAAAAACTTTGACGAAACTCCACGTCGTAAAAACAAAAACAAGGAAATATTGCTTCTAAAAAATTGAGTTCGAGCCATCGACAGCCAAACGTGAGTTTCTGTTTCGCCTTTGCTCTTTGATTTGACTTTGTGGGTTGTGCCCTGCGCCTCCGTAAGGAAATGTTAAATAGTCGAAAAGAAACGCTGATTTAAGACATAAGTGTTGCCTTCTGTGGCTGTTGGCAGCAGCATATCAAATGTCGTGTATTTTGTTTCGATTGTTTCGTTGCTTCATAAGTCAGTAAAAACGTTTCGTGAGCTCCGATGTGTTTTCAATATTTAATTATTTAAACGATTTTACTATCACAGTGCTCGACGTAATACTCGTTCAGCTATCAATGCCCAGCAACTTACCACTTGAGTCTAACTTCGGATGAACCTTTAACTATAGAGGTTCTCTTCTTAGCCGCACTTCTCGAATGTGGAATACTCTGTCAATTTTTCATCCTCATTGCGATACATAAACTTTAAAGTTCAATATTAATGTGCATCTTTAAATCCTATTAAATTCTCTCCACTTTTCCCAAACGCTACTACTGTGCTGTTAATAATCCACCGAGTGTTTGCAAATGATAAATAGTTCAAAAGTGAGACTCATCAGTTTATAAGTAGACCACTTAAGATATTCCTTCTGTTGAATTGTTTTATGAACTCACTTTCTGAAAATGTGAAAAGTCCTCCCTAAGATCAAAATTTGTGATCGTAAGAATCTTTTTTGGAGACTTTTAAACAAAATAGTTTCAGATCCCAAATTAATTCAATGGAAAAAGGCAATATTCTTTGAGATAAATTTGAGATTCAACGTGGCGTAAGGCAGGAGTAAGCCAGGGATGTAACCTAAGTCCTTTGCTTTTTGCCCTTTTTCTCGACGATTAACTATATCTGAGTAGTTCGGGTTGTCAGACGGAAAAGATCATAGTGTAAGTAAATACTCAAAGTTTCTAGCTAACCACAATAAAAAACTTATTTTTATTTAAAAGTGTTCATTTATTATATGGTGCCGATAATTAAGTGCAGTTTTTATATATCTGCAGAGGAAGTTCCAGTTATCACCATATAATGTCTGTACAGTTTCTTCCACTGATAGAGTACTTTTTCCCCAGACAGATACTCGTATCTTCTTGAGAACAGGGCATATTCCTATAAAGTGCTGGATATCTTCTCGAGTTCTTAGATTGCACAAAGGGCACTCCGGGTTTAAATCGATCCTGTGAGGCAGGTAGTTGAGGGGCAGAAATTCACCTCTGGCTTTGAAAATAGTGGAGATCATCTCAAAACTGTTGTTGTCGCAAAAATAATTTTTTGTTTCCCAATTTGTGGCTAAGTAGCTAATAAGTTCTCCTCGTTTGGCTCTTTTGGCTTTGCATCCGAAATTCATCGCGTTACCGTTAAGTAACCTGCCACTTGTAACCGGATGCAATCAATATTTTGTTTTACGTTTTTGAGTAGACCTTAAAAGTAACAAAAGTGCCACTACATAACACTTCCTAATGAAACTTATTTTAATAATGACAAACATTTTATTAAAAAGTCGCAAGTGCATGCCGGATTATTTAAATCCATTTGATCTATTTAATTTTGCGACAAAAAATTCGCTTGATAAAATAGAACTTTTTTCCAATTTATAATCGCTACGATTTTTTAGTTACATAAGCGTGCATTCACATTTACCACCAAAAAATCGTGCGATTAAAAAAAAATAAAAAAAAAATTGGGGTGTATGCCAATTTCTTATTGCGACTACGATTTTTAAGTCGTATTAATTTAAATCGCAAGTGTGAGCTTATCCATTTGAGTGCATTTGTTTCAATTTAACTTACGACAATCGCATCGCCAGAAAAATGAAACAGTTTCCGAACTGTAATCATCACGGTTTTCTGGAATCAAGTGCATTCATTCTCACTTAAACTTATGTGTTCTCCATTTGCGACTAAAAACCCGCGCGATTTAAATCGCAATTGCGTTCCCAGTCACCATGGGAACCACTCATCTCGAATCAATTTCGAGCGGAAGGTTGATAGAAAACTTATAATTCCTGGCTCTGCGAAACATATGATCGTTAAAGTTTTCATAGAGCGCGTAGGGAACATGTTCACTTTAGACTAAAAAAAATGTCACCAAATTTAATAGAGCCAACAATTATCGGTGGAAAATTCAAATGCTAAGACATTCCGATGATTTCCATCGATCGTAGCAATCGAATTCAAGTGGCTCCAGTTGCCTTTGCTATTATCATCCACACAAAGCACGCAAGGCTAATCTATCACTATTGCTGTTTTTCACTAAGGCCGTTGACGAATTGAGACATCACAAAATTGCAATTTTTTACTCCACTGGTCTTAAGATGAATTAATAAGAGAAATCTAATTTCTCTTTTGCCTTAAATACCTATAGATATCTGCTAAAACTTCGTCATATGACCGTCCATCCATCCATCAGAAGTCAGATATGGATATAGATAATTTGTGCTTCCAGTGCGAAGCTGGGGCGGGTCGCTAATTCTAATACTTAAAGTTTGCTTTTTATTTTCAATGCTTGGCCACGGTATAGCTTTGGACTTCACGATCAAGATCGTGCGATTTAGTTTTATCAGATATCAGTAACTTTAATAAGATGAGTTGCAGAATTAAGGACACCAAATTTTGAGGGAAAAAAAAAAATTACAAGTGGAGCCCTATGATACCCAATACCATAATATAATAAAACTTAGTCCCCATAAATTAAGTGCCTTCCATACAAGGAACTTTGGATTTTAAATAAACAGACTTTAAAGAATTTGATACAGTTTGCATTAAACATGTTAAAAGAGTTGACTTACTTATGGAAAGGTCTAACTGACCGCCCTCTGCCTCTCCTACTCCCTTACAAACGCCCTTGGTTTGATAACAAAACTAATCACAACTTTACCTGAACATTGTGAAAGAATCCCTTAATCCCATAATATAATTTATTTCCCAGTTCACAGGGCGCCCCAATTCATCATGCGTACGACATTTCTTCTAATCCGCTTCTGGCAATGAACCATAGACGTCTTCTCTCAAAAGTGTAAATAGAAATGCGCTGCTGTGTTCATCCAGCTTTGTTTATATGCTAATTGATAAATGCAAATTAAAGTATCACAATCACATCACATGAACGAGAAAAATATTTCCTCAGATATCGTGATCAATTTATTTTCGATCAATTAAGATACAAAATTTATCGTTTTTAAATCAACTGGTCTAATTTCAAAACATTGTTGAATTTTTGATGAGCTTGAGTTTTCAATTTTGAAAGACAAAAATTTACAAATTAAAAAATCACATTTCTCAACCGTCACGAGACGATTGTTGTAATGTGAATTCCATTAAAACAATAAATCGATTAAGTCATATTGGCAACAATAATAATGACAAAAATGTTGTTGGCATTGTACCTACGAGACTTTTGTTTCTAACTATGTATTTTCAAGTCGTTATTTGTCAGCAACAGCATTTTTGTTGGTATAGATAGATACTCGTATATTGGATTGCAATTAATTTTTGTTGTTGTTGTTTCGAGATATGTGAGTTTTGTTGAATAATTTTTGTCCAACGTCGCCGTTTGAGGAATTTGATTTTTTTGTTTCTCCGCAAAACAAGTTTTATTCAATAAAAGTGATTTATTAAGCATTTTTTAATAATAGATGTTTAACTGTGTGTTAATGACTGTTATTGAATTTTATTAATTGATTTTACCTGCACAGCAGAACAAGGTTAGGGAATTTTTTTTCAAATACTTGTTTTTGTTGTTTAGCATAAGAATTCCGGATTTGGATCTATTTTTCTACTTTTGGCACAACAAATGCATGAATATTCACTTACGAACATCAGCTGTGCCCGGAAATTATGCAACTTATTTTGATTCAATTGTTCCAAGAAGAATTCGTTCCCTTTTTCTATGTTTTCTAGAGCAAAGAAATCCACCTTGCATTTAAAAGACCATAGGTCTTCTTGGCATAAAGTTGAAAAATAAAATCAAGACTTTTCCGCCCGTAAGTCGAGAGCTCAAGTATCGTGCAATACAATTTTCCACTATCCATTTAAGACTCTATTCTTGATTTCATAGAGACCACATTGAAAGAAGGGGTTAAGTCATCTCGAAATATTCAAAATTAAATCGCACACCATTGGAAAAGAATCAATGCTCCACTATTTCGATATTTTTTGTACACACAATATATTTTAAAATTTCTTAAACACAACTTTCGAAACTATTAAAACATGAATTTTTAATTTATTAGAAAAAAATAAAGTGAAAAAATGTACTACACTCTATAGCCACTTTCTTGCATCAATTGTACTATTTCCGAATGTTTTGCCATATTGCAATTTCTCTCCGGGCACATGACCACCATAATTAGGAATAACTCCCGTAGCTCGATGATAGATTCGGAATGCCTCATACCCAGGCAATGGAGATCCAATTCCAAGATAATTTTTTGGCTCAAGTTCTCTATAACGCTGATGATAACATTTATAATCGGAAAATTCACATAAAAGCACATCTTCAGAGTGTTTTTGAGGTTCTTTGGAGTGATTGAGTGCTTTTGGAATATGACCACCGTATCCTAAGAAGGAAGATGAAAATAACCAATGGGTCTAGAGAATTTATTGCTGTTTAGCTTACTTGTAGCATAGGACATTGTTTAATATCGAAGAATGCAATTCAACTGAAACTAAAAATTCTTTTGAAAATTATCAAACAAAGTGGAATTGTTTAGTCGATTCCTACTGAAAAGACTTGACAACCGAGACGACTTGGTAAACACAAATGAGCATTACCAACTCACATTCAGAATAAATTCGCTTTCCATATTCTGATGTCCTTGATGTGAAATTTCGAAAAAAAACCCTATATAATTAGAACTAGGGAGACATTTGTTTGAGAAGTTATTCTTTTAGAAAGTTTTAGCAATCAGAAATGGTAATGTAGTGCTTGCAACGGGTAAGCCTTAGTTTACTATCCTTTGGGTAAAAACGAACATCAAAATGTCAATTTAATTCAACAACGGCTTGAAAAAGAAAAATTATACATTTAGGCCAGGATGACAAATTCGATTGCAAACCGAACTTCAGAAATTTGTGTTGAAAATGGTAATGTAGTGTGAATGTCATTTATACCACCATGGGTCAAAAAGTTAAAAAGGGCTTGGGCTAAAGCCTTTTACACTTTTTTTTTATCTATAAGTAGATTTTAATGGATCAAGCAAGTCGAAAAAATAAATCTAACGAAAATTTACTAGCAGACCCGTGCTAGCGTTGCTTTGCTTATTTTATAAGAAAATCGGTGTATCCGTTTAGTGCCATTTCACTTCAGATATATTTTTAAAAATTCAGCGTGGGGTTCAAGTTTGTATTAAACCCGTATATTAGTATAGGAAGTAAAATTTGTTTAAATGTTCTAGACTTTAGAGGAAAAGTAGTGGAAGGAAGTCCTTCAAAATGGATTTTTCTCAGAAAGGGTTCAAATGTTTTGGATTCTCGGAATCTTTAAATGCACGGACATCGAAATTATCTTTCTACTGTTTGTGACAGTTAATGGGGCAGTAGTTTTCTTTTTAAATATGAAAAGTAATGAAATTATGAATTGTGAATGAAACAGAGCTCAAATTAAAAACTTCACTTTTTGGAGCAAATGATGCTCCACTTTTTATGAATAATATTCGTGTATTTGCATGAGCACTTGCTCAGCATCTTATATGAAGTCCATTCTAAATTTAACTCGGTTTTATTCATATTATCCAATAATATAGATCATTGGAAGACAATTCTTTGAGAAATATCTTATGGTGAAAAATCTCAAAAAATTGAGATATTTGGTACCATTACTTAAACGAAATTAGGTACCTCCTGAGATTCTTATATGGAGCAAGAACTCCGTTTTCTTCATACCACCCATAGAGTCGAGACCAATAAATTGGAAAGAGGTTTTTTCAGGTGATGTGAAAAAAATTCCATTTCTTAAGGAACATTAGCCACAAGAGTCATGTAAAATATTCAAACAATAGCTGTCATTTTTAAAAGCGTGCTCTTTTCACTAAAGTGCTAACATATTAATTGATACAATCGAGTAAGGTCGCTACAATCGGACATAGGTTTAATTTAATCGAAGCAAATCGACTGAACGAAATTGGGAACTATCTATACTCGATTTTTGGTTAATTGATTTGAAAATTTTGGTGATTTTCAAAAATTCTCAACCAACCCAAAACTAATTTATTTTTGTATGGAATGTAACATCATTTAAATGTCCACCGCGGCTTCACTGGCGAAAAATCCAATTCTCCCTAACTCTGGCCGGATTCGACTAATAAATGGCACTGATTATTATATCAGTTTTCAGAAAACTTCACAAGAAGAAGTCTAACGGGGCCAAATCGCAAGATCTCTGTGCCAATTCACATAGCCTCCGCGTTAAATAACCATGTTCGGAAATCGTTCGTGTAAATTGTCCATTCTGATACGGGATGGGTGAAATGCATTGCCGCCGTCCTGTCGAAACCATACCAAAATTTGTTATAATGGACCGATAGCACTCGCCGTTGACGGTGATTGCCTTGTCAAGTAAGACGAGAATTCTGGACCGATGATGCCACCAGTCCAAAGCCAACACCAAATAGGGACTTTCACTGTCTGCATTGTAATTTTGTGCATTGTGATCGTCTCAAATTCGATAATTTTGCTTTTTGTTACTAAGCCCATTCACCCAAGAAGGGCCTAATCGCTGAATTTGATTTTTCTACAGAAATTGAGGTCAACTTCCAGTTGTCCTAAAGACCAGGTAGCGAAAACACGTCGCCGTTCGTCTATGGTCGTTAACTCTGAGATAGTGAGTCAGTTGAAGTTTGTACGGTATACCTCCAAGTCATGACGCAAAATTCGCCAAGTTGCAGTCTGCGGTTTGCCGAGTTCTTGTTCGCAGCACCAAGTTGACACACTCCTAGGGATAGTATGGTGATATTTCCAGCAGATCTTGCGTTTCGTTGATTGGCGGATTGTTCACTGAACCGGTTGAATCGAATTCATCCACTACGTTGCGAGTAATTCTCTCGATTATTGCGATTGTAAAATAGACGAAGCGTGCAAAGTGTTGGCCGAACACAAAACACTCTTATAAAACTAAATATTTTACACATGTTTTATAATCCATGTATAACCCATGATTTGCACACACATACATACTAATTGGCAACAAATTTGACAGGTTCAACAAAATGGCTGCAATCGTTTGTCAAAGTTTAAAAATCCTTATTGGAAAATCTTTTAAAAAAGGTTGGTAAAATTAGATTTTCTATGAGAAAGATTATTATACCTAAATATTTTGCGACAGATATTGGCTTAAACTCTTGCCAGAACACCTCCCGCTACGCTGGACATTCTGTTATATCTAACACCCCTCGATAACCAGCGGCTGCAAACACAGCTATATGTCCAAAAGCCTCCTCGCAGTTGGTAATGGTATTGGTAGCTCCATCATTTTGAACTAATTCGGTTCACTTCCAAGTAGCATTGGTTTCACCATTACAAGTAACTATCCTTTGTAGAGAAATCTTTGAGGACGGGAGGACATGGCATTTCTGGTAGAGGATTTAATTTATTTTGACTCAGACAGATACTAAATTTAAGTCTCTCTTTTCGTCTTCCCAATCACTGTAGCGTGTTCCAGGCGGAACTTCTGACGATTAAAGAAGTCCTGCCTTGGCTTAGAAAGAAAATGTGATATCAATCAGAGATATCTTCTCGGACAGTCAAGCAGCTATTCAAACTCTTGATTTGTCTCAAGCTAGTCAATAACAGCCATTAACTGCCAAGCGTCTCTGATAGAGATGGCGCAGCAGTTTAACATTCTAGGAAGCTGTAATTCTGACAAACTTGCCAAAAGTGGAACAATGATACGTTAATTGCCATATAAAACAAATATTGGTTTTCCGATCGCTACGTGTAAACTTATCCTAAAGAAAGATGCTATACAGAGAACAAACCTTAGGTGGAGCTATTTCATTATTTGCCAGATTTGACCAATGCTGGATCTGAAGCGCTCCAAATATTTAATATCTTAAAGCAGATCGCACAAAGGCTCCGTAATAGCAGCGATAACAAGACATTGTTTGATAGGCAAACAAGCAACTTGGAATCTATACTAACGATTTCTGCAGAAGTTGCATGAACGAAGAAGAGGAAGAATCGATCCCTACTCTGTACAATTCCTGCTATATCTCAAAGACATAGACTCCATATGGGAGACTTCTACTTCAATGATCTTATTGATCTAGCAAATGTAGATAGAGGTAATATCGCTCGCTGCATAAGGATCCAATTGGTTCAACGATTAGGGAGAAAATCTTCTTTATTCAATGTCCTATAACAAGGTCTAAGTGTGTCGGCTCTCACGTAAACCTAACCTCGCCTGTGCTGGTCGAATTTCGGCCTCTGGTTATTTTCTAAATTTCTAGCAACAGCTTCCTTACATTCATAATTGAGGATTTCTTAGTAATCCAAAACCTTTTGACGAACGATAGAAAATGACATATAAACACGAAGAAAATGACTTGATTTGCTCGAATAAGGTCATTAAGTCTGTTTGGCTTCTGCTAGATTTCAAACCCTCATTAAGTTCACAAATGGGTTCAGAAATGAGTCTGAAACTTAGTCTCCTTTTCTAATAATTAGACTAACACAACAAATAATAACGAACTAAATGCCATATCAAATTTCTCCTATGTATATCCATTTCTATCTCACATCTCGGACAGCACTAATTATATTAAAATTACCCGATTCCATACGACCGAGTCATAGCTTTTAAGAAAAACATAATTACCTCAAAGTGGTGGCCTACGAGTGTCTATTTAACTTTAAGTACATTTTAAGTCTTCATTAAGAAATACACAACAAACAAAAATGACATCAGCGTTAGATCAATTAAATGCAATAAAATCTGAAAGTATAGCCACTTTCGAATTCCATCACGGAGTCTCGCGAGTCATTATTTGGAGTCGGTTTAGTCAGACAAACAATATTTTTATCCACCAACAACTCTCTTAATATTTATGATGGCGAGGAATTTAATTTTTATTTTTCAATTTTTTATTTCTTTATTTTTTTTTTTATTATTTGGTTTTGCCTTGTTGCAATATAATCAGCAGGAATTATGCAATAATTGTTCATGTTGTCGACCAGTAACTATCAAGTCAGTAAGTAAGTACCTACCTACCTACCTACTATGGATATTGCTGTGCAATTTAAATGTTTTTTTTTGTTTTTGTTGTTTGTCAATTTAATTGATGCAATCAGTTAAAATTTAAAATTGTCATCGTGTTTGGAAAAGTAAAAAAAATTACAATTTTATTGAGGAATTGGGGTCTCGAGCTCAACTGTGATGTGTATAAGTACCTAGTTATTAAATGTTTCAAAAATGCGTGATTTTTTGCAACTTTTTTTTGCTTTGTTCAAAGTAATAATTTTATGATTTTTTGATTGAGTAAGATTTCGTGCGAAACTGAGGGGCAGTTATCAATTGGATGTAATAATTGACAATTGGGCTTGGTGGAATTTTCCAACTTTGTCACGTTCGATTGTATTATTTGTAAGCTCCATTATTTCTATATTTGAGTGATGTTGAAGATTTTCAAAGTCTCCAAATGCTCCGGGCTCAAAATGATCTCACTCTGAGAGACTTATCTGAAAGTCGAGAATCATGACGATAAGACTTCTTGAATTCTACAGCTCCACTTGAAAATCCGAGAAATTTTGTTTTAAACTTATCTTCATTGGAAAGAAAATTTAGTGTAAATAAGATTAATGTTTCTGATCTTGAAGGCTTTTATCTTCCAAACGGTAACTTCTATCAAACAAAAGCTCAACACTTTTTTTTTGATGAAAATTCAATTTTTAATAAAAATTTGTTTATGAATTTCTTCCACGTTCAGTTAATAGCGCACCTTAAACATTTAAAGTTCTTCTTCTTGGCGAAATGGTTAGTGCGTTGTACTGAAGCGCCGGAGGACTGAGTTCAATTCCCAGACTTTTGAGGCTTCTTCTTTAAAGAAGTGACAAATCATCTCTTGTTATGAAAAGTGCTTCTCATTTTCCGATCAGACTTGGTTGACAGTTGTATATTCGCTTAATTCCTGTCCACAAAACGCCCACAGGAATGGTTGAGTCTTAGAAGTCACCCCATCAGTCAGTGGTTTTCAACGAGCTGCTGGGCCTTAAGAAAGGAGACCCTCTGAACTGCACCAACTACAGAGGCATAAGTCTCCTGAACATCTCATACAAGATCCTTTCTCCCGTATTACGTGAACGTCTGAAGCTTTTCATCAACAACCTGATAGGTCCCTCCTATCAGTTCGGCTCTATACCAGCAAAATCCATCATCGATCAAATATTCACATTACGGCAGATTTTGAAAAAAACCCAGAAACTTAAAATCGACACCTACCAGCTTTTCATCGATTTCAATGTTAGCATCTGTAGGGACGAACTGTAAAGAGCAATGTCTGGTTTTGGCATCCCCGACAAACTTGCCCGTTTGTGTAGGATGACGATGGAGGAGAATGCACGCTGTTCCATCAAGGTCGGAAAAGATCTCACCGATGCATTTGATGGCAAAAAAGTTTTAAGGCAAGGTGATGCTTAATCGTGCGATTTCTTAAACATCGTTCTTGAAAACTCAAGCGTCTTTCAGAAGTCCGTCCAATTAATAGGATAAGCCGGCAACATTGACATAATTGGAAGAACAAAGCGTGATGTCAGTGGAGCGTTTTTGAGCATTGAGGTGGAAGCGAAGAAGATGGAGGCAAGACTGGTCATCAAGAAAAAACACACACCACCGACGATGTCTTGGACAGAACGCCTCTATAGACAGCTATAATTTTGACGTAGTTTAGGACCTTGTCTACCTAGGCGACGCTATAATTTCAGACAATAACACCAGCTCTGAAATCAAACGGCCAATTCCTGCTTCTTTGGACTAAGATCGCAATTGAGTAGCAAAAATCTCTATCGAGCAATTAAAGCAGAGACATGGATCTTGTCGAAAGTTGATGAAAACGGCTTATGATGTTTCGAGAGGAAAATTCTCCCTGTGATCTTTGGGACCGTCTGGCATATGCGGCGAGTGGAGGAGGAGATATTATTATGAACTGGACAGGCTGTACAGCGACACCGACCTTGTCAAATGAGCTAAAATCCAACGACTGAGATGGCTAAGTTATGTAGAGCGAATCGACCCAAACGATCCGGCCTGGAAAGTCTTCGAATCTAATCCCGAGGGACAGCTATTCAAGTGGCGCACACAAGTGGGAAATGACATAAACCAACTTGAAGTGCGAAACTGGAAATAGCTAGCTAGGCATCCAGTTAGCTGGAGAAGCTTGTTAGTTGAGGATCGGTCTGTAGCGCTACCGTAAGTAAGTGTTGCGAATCACATGTGTTTTTATTTAAAGTTCCTACCCCTTCTTTTCTATTTTTATGGGAAACAAAAATGATATCAAAATCTCTCTTAACTTCGAAATTTTGAGATCGACCCACCCTTTAAGTAACATGCTTGAATTCGACAGTCCTACGGGTCACTCTCTCACTCCCCCTTCGGGTAGGGGGAAAGAATATACCCGAGGTAGGAATGCCTGTCGTAAGAGGCGACTAAAATCCAAACTCCGTATACTGAGAAAGACGTATACAAAATATGGAATGAGTAAAACAAATAGATATAGTACCCCAGGTGGCAATTCAGATTTCCTGAAAAATCCACCCTCTTCGGAGGTCGGCTCTACGGATTCTGGGGAGAGCCAATTATTCCAAAACTTGATAAATCCTTTTTCAAGAAAACCAATGGTAGCTCGATCACCACCATCAACATCGAGTGCTTCCGGGAAAAAGAGTCCGCCCAAAGCGCCGGAGCGTGAAAAAGAAGACTCGGAGAAAATAGAATGTCTTGAAAAAGACAATAACGAACTTCGTCAAAGACTCGACGAAACTTTGAAACTCTATCAAGAGCTGAAAGAAGAAATACATTTTCTACGAAATAACAGCGATGCCGTAAAGAAAGCACAGAAAGAAATTGAGCTTCTTCGGAAAGAAAATGAAGAGTTGAAAAAAACTCAAAGACAAAACGATTCGAAAACAACTCCACAGCAGCTGGGTGTTTGCGAATATAAAACAGACGAAGAAGAGCTAGAAAGAGAAACGTCTTCAAAAAGACCTAGCAAAAAACGTAAAGCATTCTCCTCGCCAGAGGGAACCTCGTCTTCCGAAATAATAAAAGTAAATGTACCAAAAGATACGAATAAGAAAGAAAAAACTACTAAAATAAGACCACCGCCACCGATTAATGTCATCGGGATTGCGGAATACAATAAGCTTAAAATAATCCTTGAGGCGTTAACCCCAGCGAATTTTAAAGTTATCTCGCTTAATAACAACAAGTGGAAAGTTTGTGTAAAAGACTCCGATAGCTATCGTCTGCTTTCGCGAAGACTTAACGAAGCAAATGTAGAATGGTATACCTACGAAAACAAATCAGAAAGACCTTTACGAGTCGTTGCAAGAGGCTTACATTCCTCATGTCAAAAAAACGATGTAATCCGTGATCTTAAAGAAAAAAATTACAAGATCTTAAATGCTGAGAACATCGTAAAAAAAGAAAAACAACAAAAAGATAGAGAAACTGTCGTGGTAAAGCGTGGTCTCCCACTATTTATACTCACGTTCGATAAGACAGAAAAACTAGAGGAAATCTACAGAATTAAAACAATACTGAACCTCGTTGTTAAGATCGAACCTCTGAAAAGCCGTACAAAGCAAGTGCCTCAGTGTAAACGCTGTCAAGGTTTCAACCACACGCAAAGCTATTGTAAAAAAGAACCTAGGTGTGTAAAATGCGCGGGAAAACATTTAACTGCTGACTGCACTGGAAATAGCAAAAGTCCAGCGAAGTGCATAAACTGCAATGGAAGTCACCCGGCAAGCTATAGAGGCTGTGAAGTAGTTAAAGAGCTACAAAAACGCCGAGAAAAAATTCATATGGAAAGAAAACCAAAGAAACAAATAAAAAGCCCAATATCTAAGACTCCTAAAAGAATAAATACACTAAGAGTCGGCATCGGCAAAGAAAATCAAACCCCATCAACGTCAAAGACATCTCCAAAGAAACGTACTGTTAAGTCATACGCCGAAATGGCAGCTGCACAGACATCTCCAAAGAAACGTAGTGTAAACACAAATGCCAGAATGGCGGCTGCACCCGTAATAAATCAACCTGACTCTGACGCACTATCTCAATGCTTGGCTTTAATTTTGTCAAAATTTGAAGATCAGGTCAAAATCAATAGAACTATTTCTGATAGGTTAGCAAAAATCGAAGATTTTATTCGACCCAAACGTTTTAAAAAAAATCATGATGGAAAACCTTAAAATTATTACGTGGAATGCCAACGGATTAAGGCAAAGACTTGAAGAACTAGAAATGGTCATACGGGAACAAGATATCGACATTTGTCTAATATTAGAAACCCACGTTAAAAAACAATCAAATTTCAATATAAACGGTTATCTAGATTACCATGCAATTCATCCGTCGAACAAAGCAAGAGGCGGAGCATCATTATACATAAAAGAATGTATCAAACACTCGATAGGCCTTAAGCTTGAACTTGAACCGATGCAGCTTATAAGTGTGCAGGTTAAAACTAAACATGATACATTGAATTTCACATCTATATACTGCCCTCCACGGTACAGAATTGATAAAAATGATTTTTCAAACTTGCTAAAATCACTTAGACCATCTTTAATAATCGGTGGCGATTTTAATGCAAAACACACGTTTTGGGGTTCTAGATGCATTTCTCAAAAGGGCCGAGCGTTATATGAAGCCGGTATGGAGAATAATTGTGATTTTCATTCTAGTGGGAAACCAACTTATTGGCCGACAGATACCTCGAAAATACCTGACCTGATTGATTTCTTTATAGTCAGGGGAATACCGTCAAATCGAATAAAAATAACGGAATGCTTTGATCTTTTCTCTGACCACTCTCCCGTTATTCTCACTATGAGCGAAAGTATTGTTAAAATTGAAACACCACCTAGGTTAACAAACGGTAAAACTAACTGGGAAGGTTTTAAGAAAGATATTGAAGATAATGTTGAATTAAGGGTATCACTACAAACACCTCTTGAGCTTGAAGAAGCGGTAGATAATTTTGTGCATATTGTTCAAAAAGCCGCATGGAACAATACTCCTTACCAAAGACAAATGTCAGGCTATAGAGAAGCTAAATATCCCCAAGAGATAAAAGAGGTACTTAAAGACAAGCGAAAAGCGCGCAAAAAATGGCAACAAACTCGTGCTCCCCAACACAAAGCTAATTTAAATCACCTCAGTAATTTGCTTAAAAAGATGATATCAGATTTTAAAAACCGCGAAGCTGGAAATTACCTTGAAAACTTGACGGCAGGTAAAGAATCTAATTATTCTCTATGGAAAGCGATAAAAGCTACGAAAAAACCAAAGCTTCCAGCACCCCCGATTATGAAAGACCAAAATGAATGGGCAAGAAGCGATAAAGAGAAAGCAAACGTTTTCGCTGATTACCTAGAGGAAACATTTAAGCCGTTCAATGGGCAAGCATTGAATGATGATATAAGTGTGAATATAAATTCAAATGAAAGCTCCATCACAAGAAATGTTACGCTTGCCGAATTAAGCAAAGAAATTAAGAAACTGAAGTCAAAAAAAGCACCAGGATACGACTTAATTACTGCGGAAATTCTTAAAATGCTCCCACGGAAAGGTTTAGTAAACCTCCTTTACATAATGAACGCCACTCTAAGGTTAGAATATGTTCCAAATCAATGGAAAGTCGCAGAAGTAATAATGGTCTTAAAACCTGGCAAACCATCACATGAAAAGAAATCGTACAGGCCCATTTCACTTCTTCCTGTAGTGTCGAAGGTCTTTGAGAGAATATTTCTTCAGCGTCTTCAGCCCATAATAGAAGAAAAGGGTCTTATACCTGAACACCAGTTCGGTTTTAGAAGTAAGCACTCGACGATTGATCAAGTGCATAGAATCACCGATGTCATCGAGAAAGCCTTTGAAGAAAATAAAATTTGTTCAGCGGTCTTTTTAGATGTGTCTCAAGCTTTTGACAAAGTGTGGCACGAAGGCCTCAAATACAAATTGAGACAAGTCCTATCTGAAGGACTATACAACATTCTTAGAGAATATCTAGAGAAAAGAATTTTCCGCGTTAGGCACGGAAATGATTATTCAGATTTTAAAGAAATAGTGGCTGGGGTACCACAAGGTAGTGTTCTAGGTCCCATTTTATACCTTTTATTTACACGCGACATACCCCAAACAGACAATACAATTGTAGCTACTTTTGCAGACGATACCGCAATACTTGCAGTAGGCAAAACGGCTAACGAATCGACATGTAAATTGCAAAATGCTCTTAACAATGTCAATGAATGGACAAACAAATGGCGAATAGCGCTTAACGAATTTAAGTCAGTCCACGTGGACTTTACTTATAAGAAAATTAATAGATTACCAGTCTTTATTAATACAACTCAAGTTCCATTTGCAAATGAGGCAAAATATCTCGGGATGACTCTTGACGCGAAATTAAAATGGAAGTCACATGTTAAAAATAAATGTGATCAATTAAATATTAAACTAAGGGAAATGTACTGGTTACTCGGACGACATTCTAAACTTAGTATCGAAAACAAATTATTAGTTTACAAACAGGTACTTAAGCCTGTCTGGACATATGGTATTCAACTCTGGGGTTGTACCCACGATACAAATCTAAATAGTCTACAAACTTTTGAAAACAAATTATTAAGGTCCTTTGTAAATGCGCCGTGGTATATTAGAAACGAAGATCTTCACAGGGATCTTGGAATCCCCACGGTTCGCGAAGAAATAAAAACTTTTTCGCAAAGGCATAGAAAGCGTTTAGTTGAACATACCAATAGAACAATCTTAGAAATTCTTGACGAGACAAATTTAGTACGACGTTTGAGAAGGACCAAACCTTCCGATCTAGTACGGTGAAATTATTGTACTGTATTATGTATATTTAAATCATCGCTTAAAATAGAAAGAAGCTATTCAACTAGCTTATAATTAAACCAGTAGGAACTTTCACCGGAAAGTTGCCTACAACACGTTACTTAACTTCGAGAAAGATAAATTGCTAGATAAGTTCCATATGAACTTAATTGCAATCGGGAGGAGGAGGTGGTTTTAGTGCGGTCGGCCTGATTAACGGTCTGCTTGCATAGAGTCTTACCTTCCGTAAGGCTTTATGGGGGCAGAGTTGTTGGTCGGGAGAGTCCCACATATCTATGAGCGCGCGTTTTTCGGTCCTCATAGAATCTTTTGAAGATTTCAACACCTACCCACGGGGAAAAAAAAAAAAAAAAAAAAAAAAAAACTCTCACTCCGCTGAACGTGAGGTACATCAAAAAAAAAGTCTTGAAATCAAGCTTAACAACTAAGTGAAAACACAAAGAATAAATAAAGAGTTCTCTTAAATTTAGGTCTCAACCATGTCGGAAGCCTTTTTTCAGCTAAATTAAAAGGCCCCTAAACTTTCATGTTTAAGACCTTAAAAAATTATACAAAAGGTCTAATCGACTGACATTTCGGAGATCTCCATTATTAGAGAGGTTATTTTTATAAATATTTAAAAAAAGGTACTTACAATTCTTAACAGACGTATATCCTTCAGCTGCACTGCTATTACTGCCACCGCCATTCAGACTCAATCCACCGTTCATCATAATATTGTGGCTGGGCTGTGAGTGTCCATTCGATTGTCGGCCAACGCTATTCAATGTGGTCGTACTGCCAGCTCTCGATCGCCATCCACTACCTCCCGGAACTACTGTCAGATCGCCATTTGATTTACTTACTGCACCGTTGCTCTTCAATGTTCCATAAACACTACTGCCGCCCGCACTCGTACCATTTCCACCGCCACCGCCTGTCTCCAGCTGTCTCGCATAAGAATTATCCGCATACGCATGAAAACAACATCTGACTAGAGCGTTGGCCGCAGCCTCACGCTTACATATGAACACATGACACTCAAGGACCTTGATGCCGGTCGTCCTGCGCAGAATCGCAGCAAATATTGGCGGATGTTGGGCACGTGGCATTCGGGCAAATGGTGAATCGAGTGGCAGAAATTTGGGCTCTGGATTCGAATTGCCTCGTTCGGGGATGAGAACTTGTCGAACTGCAGCGCAATAGTGCAACGATTCGATTGGGAAGAATCGTGTGATTTGTTTGAGATTCTCGTCGACATTTTCCAACAGAATTCCATTTGACCAGACACTTAGCCAAGAATCGATTCCCTTGGCTCCAACTGCACCTTCGGAGGGATACAGACTTCGCAGGGGTTCCTGAATTCCCTGTAGGCCATCTTTGCTTTGACGAGGAACTGCACTGCCCAGATAAAGAACCCGGCAACGGCAAATGGGTGTCGAATCGCCCATCATATTGTATGACGACGGGACTTACAAGAGTATCTACCCCGAGGAGAGGACAAAAGAAGTAAAAGAAGAAGGAAGAAACGTCGTGGTATCTCTTGTCACACGCGACCGCTAATTTGCATTAAAAATTTGATATTTCACG
This sequence comes from Chrysotoxum bicinctum, assembly GCA_911387755.1. Lineage (NCBI taxonomy): Eukaryota > Metazoa > Arthropoda > Insecta > Diptera > Syrphidae > Chrysotoxum > Chrysotoxum bicinctum. Next base: position 110,953,666 of record OU426990.1, on the reverse strand, counting down.
TTGTATGATCATCAATAACACGCTCTCGAGGGCGTGATATTCAATACACCAACCCAAGGTGCATACCAAGCCTTAAACGACAACAAGAACAACAACAAAAATCAAAGGCACAAAGAACACGACGACGAAAACACAAAATAAAAAAAAAAACTTACTAAACGAAGAAGAACCGAACGAAGAACGAAAACAAGAAGGCAGCCAGATGACGAAGAAGATGGTAAAATAAATATCAGTGCGATTATACAAGAATTTAATTCCACCACTAAACCATCCACAAACACATACACACACACACACCCAGGCACTAGTTTGTCAGGCTATGTATTGGTGTTAAATTCCTTTTACTTTGACACTTACACAGTGCAAATTACGTTGGACATTTTTTTGTATTTCTTTCCAAGTTACACATTCATTTCTTTTTTCTCAATTTAGAATTTAAATTTTAAAAGATCACTGTTTTAGCAAAAACTCGTAGCTCCTTTTTTTTCATCGAAATTTGTATCTTTCTTCAAAAATATTCACTCTACATCCGGAGGGTTGGTGTATTCATGGAAGTGAAGAAGTAAATATGGCGGAAGTTGTTTCCTTTTAAGGCAGATCACTTTTAAATTTTTGTTTTGTAAAGATCACTTATCAAATTATATCTTCTTTGTCGAAAATAAGTATCTTTTGATTGAAATTTGTATCTTTTTCCAAAAAAAAAAAATCACACTACAGCTGGAGGATTCTGGTATCCGTGATATAATCGAAAATATGGCGGAAGTTGATTCCTTTTAGGGCAGATCACTTTTGCAAATTTGTATCTTTTTTAATTTTTTTTCTACAAACTTAATTTATTATCAGGAATGATCAAGGAAAATATGGCCGAAGTTTCTTCCTTTATCAATTGCAGATCACTTTTTGTGTAAATTTTTTGCTGCGATCGTTTCACATTATTTTTAGATCTTTTGCTTTAATTTTCAAGACAAAATGGTTTTCTTATTTAATGATAAAAAAAAAAACTAAAAACTTATTCCGTGGCTGGTTTTTTTTTTACTTGATTTTTTAGTTTGTTCCAACGCGCGAACTCCTTACGGTGTCGTCGGTCCGTATAATTCGTATTTAGTATCGATTTTACTCGAGTTGTTACCACGGCGCAGGTATACTCAAGAATAGAGACCGTAGCGACGACGTGGTATTTTTTTCCAGCCCGAATATCTTTCTTACTTCGTTATTTCCACATTCCGCAAGCCCAACAAGTCTTGGAAGTTGAATGTAGATTCAGGTGTGAGTGGGGCTTGGCGGCTTTCAAGGTGTGTTTTGTGTCTTTTTTTTTTGTAGTTGTGTGTATGGTACATACATGTTTGTATGTGTAAGTTCAGGTGTTTTGCGAAAAAAATATTATGGCTAACAACAGGTGATAGCACATTTTAACAAGTGTGCTATTGTAATTGAGTTATTTGTTTGTTTTTGTTTTTTACAGCGCAGGGAAACAGAAAGTTCAAAAAGGTTTTAAGTATTGAAATAAATAACGGAAGTTTTAGATAATTTATTGTAATCAGTCTTGTCTACCTTCCTTCTACTATTTTGAAAAACTGGGGTCTTACATAAGGGCGCTCAACTGCAACTTTTTAATTGGAATGGGCTAAAAATTGCATTGGCATTTTTAGAAACAAAAGGCAAATAGATTACGTCTTTGCAGACCTCAGTAAGGCGTTTGACAAACTCTCTCATCGAGTTTAGTTTCAATCTTGCGAATCGAATAACTTTAAAGTTAATTCTGGAATACCACAGGGTAGTCATTTCAGCCCAGTCCTTTTTATTTTATTTATTAATGACCTACCGTCTGCGTTAAAGTACTCAAACTGTCTGATTTGTGCGGACGATGTAACAATCTTCAAACATACATATTTCGAATACTCCAGATTGTGAAGAGTTGCTGAAGGTATGACCTTAATTCCTTTTTTTACGAATGTGTTTCTCAATATCGATAAATGTAAAAGTATAAGTTTTGCGAGAAAGCTTACTGTTTCTTCTTTTAACTTTTTGTTTAATGGTTTACTCTTGTCACGTGTAAGTGATATATATGTCCTTGATATATTAATAGATCGTTAATTTGAATTCTTAAAACACATCAACGTTATAGCTAGTAAGGCCAATTCAATTCTAGGTTGGATTAAAAGAGAGTCAAGATTATTTTCCGATCCTTTCGAACATCAAACAACTTTTCGTATCATTTGTTCAACACATTCTAGAATATGCTAGGCCGGTCTGGTTACCCCATTATGACTATCATAACCAGAGATAAGAACAAGTGCAAATAGATTTTTGAGGTTTGCGCTCATAAATCTAGGTTTGGAAAATCCCTATGAATATTACTCCTATACTTAACGACTAGTCTTGATAACAGATGATCGTATTTATCTTTTATCTTCATTGTAAAATGGTAATATAGACTCTATGCACCTCCTGTCTTGATCTTGAATTAACTTTAACATACCCCAAAGAATTTTAAGGAATTTGGCTGATTGTATACTTACTTCAAATTATGGGACGATTAATTATGAATGATTTTTTCCATTGAATAAAATGTTTGAACCATTTTCGATTATATTTTTGATAATTTGTTTGTATGTTTGTCCATACTGTAGGTAAGTAGGTAGAAATGGCGACGAACAGTCGTCTAGCCCTGTGGTCTAATTAGCTCTGAAGTGCGCCATTTTGATACCATAGCTCATATGAACCTGTGGATGAAATTGATATTGCATGTGATTGATGTATTCCACATCAATCTGAAGTCATTCCTTTTGGATGGATTTAGTTAAAAAATATGGACCTAGTAGGTTTTGGTGTCTCTTATTGTGTGCTTGCTTTTGAAAAGTCATCCGGAAATTGGATCACTTACCCAGCCGGACCACCACACTCATCCGACACCATCTACAATCTGCCAAGCTTTTTGACTGGTGCTGTAACAGTACCCAATCCCATTGAGTGATCATTCGGCCGCCCGCACCGTAAGCCTCTGTCAAAGCCCTCAGTCCGCTAGCTCGGGTTCTAAGGAGTCAAACGTAGGGCTCGGCACAGAACTAACCGAAGTTCGTCCTAGAGCCATTTCGTCACCATGAGAAAAGAGATCAAGTCTTTGATCTTCATTTCCGAAATGTCTAGAAATACCCTAGTAATTAGCTGTGCTAAATAAATATGTTTAAGAGACTTGTAACTTAAAAAAATATTCCAAATAAAAAAATGGAGAAAAGAAATTCATTTTTTAGCTAAAACAAATTCTTTAAGTAAAAAAAAATAAAATCGTTTTGAAAATAAAATAATTCTATAAGGTTTTATAAAATTTTTGAGACATTTTAAAAAAAAAGATTTTAGATAGCCAGTTTTAAGTTTTTCTTATTGTGCAAATGAAAACTAAATTTAACTTTTACTTTGCTAAAATTAACTTTTTTTAAAAATCAAAAAAAAAAACTGTTTAAAGTTTCGGCATTCAAAGTTTTTTCTTAGAGTTTCTGTATAAAAGAATTCATTCAAATCCGTTTTGCCAAAAATAAGAAATTCAAAATTGGTTAAAATTTTCCAAACAGGCTTTCGAGAAAAATAAGAGTTTCGAAAACGATCTTTTAACATTTGTATGTAGATATCTTTATTCTTAGATAAAAAAAAATATTTTTTCTTCTTCATCTTTAAGATAGTGTTTTAAAACTTTCAGTTGTCAAGTTTTAAAAAAAATCGAGGATCCGGTTTCGAAACATTGTTTTAAAAAAAGTGATTTTTTTTTTTAGATATTTTTTTCAAAATTTGAAAACACAATACCTACTCTTCAAACTTCTTAAAAAATATAGCATACAAAAAGTGATAAAAATCAGCAGTACGATTTTTGAGAAAATCGAAAACCAAAAATTGGTTCTATGGGGGTACCATTCAGAATCATTTTTTTAGTCCAACCTTAAGTCTTTAATTTTTTTATAGAAATTTTTTGATATTTTGCATAAAAACCCGAAGCAGGTTTTCAAGAAAAATATTCTTTATGCTCTAAAAAAAATTCTAGCAATATTCGGTTTCATTTGTTCTTAATATTATTGAAAGCCAAAAATCATCTGAAAATATTTGTATTAATCCTGCTTTGCAGAAAATTATGAATTTGGCTTCGTAAAATAAATCATCAATCCAATCGTGCACACACATTTCCCCCTAGATCTGTTCCTCCCTTCATACCAAAAGAATATCTTCCAGGTAAGCACACTCTTTCTCACCATTTTAAGATATCATACACAAGTAAAATTTTAACTAGTTGCTCTTTTCAGTTTTCTTATAGAAAGAAACACACACACAAGAACATGTATCTTTGAATTTCTCGATCTGTTGCTCACGCTATTCCATTATCTTTGCATAGTTAAAAAGCACACACATACACAAAGAGAATTCGTATTTCTTCTTATGCTATTTGATTGTGTTTCACTTAATCTACCGGTTTTTCCTCTTTTTCCTTATAATCCATTCGGCTAGAAATACTTCAAAATATATTGTTTTTTTTTTTAGTTTTTATTTTTCTATGACTTTTTTTATATTTTTTTTATTATTATTAAATTTAAATGCGCATGCCAATCGTAAGAAATAGACCTCTGAAGTTAAATTATCTTTTTTTTGTCGTCGTCTTGATGGCTTATCCATGGATAAGACGCAGTTATTTCTTGGGCGTACCTACTGCTGTGTTGCCTGTATTTTGTCAAAGAATAGAAAAATATATACATCAAGTAGTTTTGGATTTTCATTTTATTTTTCTCGCGTTCTCTTTTTCCTCTTCTTATTTTTGTTTTCATATTTGTCCAGCTATTTGCTCTTTTCTGTAATTGAAGAATTTTCTTCTTTCTTTTGCTCTAGCTGGTTTGCTTTCTTTCTTATAAATTGTTCTCTATTACGTATTCAGATAATATAATATCGCCAATTTATGTGCATAGATACAACAACACACACAAACATACGCAAAATAGATGAATTTATTTTACATCTTTTATGGTCATTAAATTCTGATATGGAATGGAATTTAATTGCGTTAGTCGTTTGGTTAAGAAAAAAAATGAAGAAAAGAACCAAAATAGCATAATTTGTGAAGATAAAAAGTGCGAAACAAAAGAGCTGACCAGCGAACCTGATTTTATTTCTTATTGAATTTTTGTTTTTCTGTTTTTGAATTTAAAAGTTATTTAAGTACGCATTAGGAGATAAGATGATATCTACGCATTTCTGTTAAACTATTTAGGTTGTTGGCACTGCTTAAATGAAAACGCGCGTGCATTTGAAATTTTTGGAATTTCTTACATCGAAAAAACACATTTTCGTTTTTAAATATTAATATTATTTTTTTAAACTACTCTTTCGGAGAAATAAATCGTCACAAGGTGACTTGAACTGGATATACAAGACCACACCTTCATATTTCGATAAAATGCCAGGCACTGCACCCATAAAATCCTGGGTTAAGCAGAAACGAAAAATTGTTGAATTCCTATTTCACAAAGAGTCATCATCGACCAAAATATACTTGTAACACATTAAATAAAAAAAAACAGGTATCTGCACGGACTAACTAAAACATCCCGAGTCTCATGCGGTTAACAATTAAAAATACTAAAAAACCACATCAGAAGCTAAAAATCGAGTTTTGAGTTGAGATTTCAAGAAATATTTAAACTGGGGGTATGATGAACAGCAAAAAAAGTACAAAACATTTTTTTTTGTTAATTTTTGTTAAATAGGATATGTGGTTTGTTAGCTAACAACGTAAATTATACAGCTCAGCCATCTTGTCGATTCGACTCATCAATGAGATAATTCTCCTTCAACAAATATGTGCCAATTTCGTGTGGTTGTTGCTTATACCAAGTACACATGCACGAGGAAAAGCTACATATGTTGGGGTCTGAAGGAGGTAGTAAAGTTGCATGGTAAGATTTGCAAAATTGTTGGGGAGACAAAATGTGATTTTTTTTAATGACAAATTGGATGTTGGAATGTTGCATTAAGCTGGCATTGAAAGGAAGGTGGATTTAATTGAACATAGTTGGATATGTTTTTATTTTTGGTTTGGAATATTTTTCCAAAATTTTGAAAAGGAGCAAATATTTTTTCGAATTATTAATTTATTTTAATATTCAAGTTACGAGTAATATAATTTAAAAACAAAACAACTTGTTAGTGATATCTTCTGGCGTTTCACTTCGCACAGGATTTAAATGAGCTCAACACTTAGAGGTGTTCAATAATCATACGCAATTGCCTGACTTAGACTATCAATCAGATCACTGGTTGATCAAAATTCTGAATATAATATTATTCCTCTATACCTTAAAAACACAAACAAAACTGACATACCCTTAAAACTTATCCCTTGAACTTCCACCATTATTCTTATTTAGACAAAATCTTAATTATTTCGAAGAGAAATGTGTCTTCAAAATGTTCAGCTCCAAATTATGAACATTTCATGCCTTAAATCAATTTCTCTTTAGTAAGTTTGTCCAGAAAGATGGAGAGATCTAAAGAACAAGAAAATCATTTTGTTCATATTTTGAACTTCAAAAATTCAAAACTCGAAAATTTGCTTTGTCTTTTTAAATACAAATAAAAAGAGTTTATCTGAAACAAAAGTGTAGAGTTTCAACTCGAATATGTTTTATTTATTAAATCTTTCCAAATAATAAAAATCGAAAAAATTCAATCCAATTTAAAGGCAAAATGGTAGGTCACCCTGTTTTTTTTGGGGAATATTCCAACTCTCATAGTTTATACTTTTAAAAACAATTTAATGAAAAATGAAGTCTGTTACAAAACTATGCAATGTTCTCTCTGTTCTCTGTTTAGTTTGGCCATACTGTAGATCCTTGATCATCTGTAAGATTATGCCAGCAATCGTAATACATGTAGTGCAGTGTGTACTGAGATGCGAAATTGCCGAGTTTATTGAATTTCGCAATTTTAAGTCCCCATGGCTTTTCACCAATTAAAAAAAGTATTGGTGACATGACCCAACCTTGGGTAACCCCACATTATATTTCAAACTTCTCCGGTAACTTTTATCTTTGCAAAAAATTTAATTTAAACTCAATGTATACTAAGCCTTGATAGTTAATAGCTATCTCAATAGAAAGTTTAAATGACCTTAACCCTAGTGTGCCTATCGCCCAGGTATGAAAGTGGGCTCATCAGTTAGATGGTATCGTACACCTCTAAGAGCCAAATATTGACTCTTATAAAATTTACAGTATTGATACAATGTGAATTTTATTTTTCTAAGGCATCCTTCATATTTGAGCCTCGCCTTGAGCTGTCTTTGATGGCGAAACAGCCTAAGGTTATACTCTGCAGTTTAGGCAACAAATAATTTTGTCTATAGTTTCACTGCACTGCATAAGGTTTCCTCTCTTGAGGATCTTGACTTAAATCACACATTTGTTCCACTAGTAAGTTCTTCAATTCCAAAATTCTATCATAAAAGTTATTGAATTGACGCTGTATGAATTGAATGTTATGGATGTAAGAAGTCTGCAAACCTTCAAGTGATATACCTCACTTAGTTGTTCCGCAGAGCTTTGATCAGAGCAATTATTTCTTTTGGACTCCTGAGGGTCCATTGCAAATTTCCTAATTCATAAACCTCTCAAACCTTTGCTTCACACAATTTACTTCCTAGTGAAGAAAATAAGCACCTTGCCCCCTGAGACAGATTATTAACTTAGATATCTATTTTGTCATTTCATAAAAGTGTTAACTACTTTTATCGATATAATCGATAAAAACTTTGTGTCAACAATCGCCCCCAAACTTTAAAAAAAATGATCTTTCCAAATTTAAAGTAATTAAACTTACTTTTCATAAGAGGGCATGCAAATCAACATTCAGCTCCCCTTTTACCGCAATAAATTAATTGTGAGCTACAAAAAAAAAAAAAAAAAAAAAAAAAATCAAGCGGAAACCTCAACTTATGCTTCGACAGGTCGTGTATATCCATGCCTGTTCAACCACCTTACTGCCACATTACCACCGACACCAAAGCCCAACCTGTCACTGCAAATACCTTTCATGCTTCATGTTTTTTTTCTCTCTTCGATTTCTTCTGTTTGTCTCTCTCCGATTTATGTATTATTTGGTTTTTCATTTCTTTTAATTTTTTTTGTGTATTTGTTTGCTGCTTTTCCTTCATTGGAATGGAATGCAGTAAATTTACCCACTTTTTCCATAATGTTTCCATAGATCAATTCGAAAAGACTCTTAAAGAAATTCGCAGACATCGTCAAAGCAATAAGACACATCATACTACTCTCAACAAAACGGGATTGAAAGGCGCAGAAGGAAGTGCAAATAGTACACTGGGTATCGGTATGTACTGAACATGCAGTGCATTCTACTATAGTTCCCGGTTAATTGGTTGATTGAATCGAAGTGAAATTACAGTAAATCGCAATCAAAATATTTTTGTGACAGAATAGAACTCCATTTGAAATTTCTGAAATACATATCTTCGTTTGTTGTAAATTTGAATCGCGCAAAACGCATCATGTGAAAAACAATGTAAAAGGCGACCTATACTTCATTTTATATTTTCGCTGATAACACTTTATTTAAGACCCAGATATCCAAGTTATTTTACTAGCTAGTCAACTCGATGAAAATGCCATTCAGTAGTATTTATTAGCGCGATTGGCCAACATAAGGCACTCAAAAGAATCGTCTGAAATATTCCAGTCTAAGTGTAATGGCTAATGTTTCATCCTACCAATACTTAACCTTACATTATAGCCCCAAAGATGCTTAAATTTTCCCACTGGAAAACCAATACAAAAAAAATATTTAATAATTTTGAATCGCGCAAAGCGCATAAAGCAATTTTATTCTAAAGTACTGGAATTGCCCTGTTTGCATTCAGACAGAAATAGAATTTAGATAACGTCAGTCAACTTAAAACAGCGATTTTGTATAAATCGCGCTAATCGCTTCATTCATGTGACATTTTACATTTTCTTTAAATGTGTGGAAATATTCCACAGCAGGCATTCCCTTTTGATCTATCTTAAGAAACAGAATTTATCCGAATCGCGCTCATCGCTGCATTCACTTAGAAACCGATTTCCTCCGAATCGCGCTAATCGCTACATCCATGTCATATTTTAAGTATTCTTCAAAATGTGTGGACATATTTCATAGTAACCTAACCATCTAACCTTTTTTTTTTTTTTTTTTTTTTTTTATAATCAACTCACGCTCAAGGGAATATGATTACCCTTTAAATGTTTTAACGCAGCGCGGGCGTGAAGTTACGGAAGAGAAAGAACTGATTTTTTTGAATCGCGTTAATCGCTTCATTCATGGACATAATCCCAAGAGAGCTATTTATTTGACTGGTTTAGAAGAATTTTCAAACCGCGCTTAGAGCATAATTGGGTTGATTTTTTCAACCTTTTCGGTTGTGGGTGTAGATATACCCATTGTAATATTTAACTTCTTCCATTCAATCTTACAAAAGATCGTGCCAATAACCGGGGCTTACTGTCCGTATGCTATATTGATAAGAAGTCAAGTGGGTCTGTGTGTTAAACCTCCAGCAAAAAGTGATGTATATCTCAAATATATGTACAAACAAGACAAAAAAGTATGTGGTATGTGGAGTGTATTTGTGAATTGTGGCAAACGTTTGTCATGCATTTGGCACCACATTTGCATTTAACTTGCCCGCATTGCCCTGGGGAGGGCAGGCAACTAATGATAAAATTGAAAATATGTGGGCAAACAAGGTCGCCATGGTGTACACATTTTCTGAATAATAATATTCTTGTTAATGATATTTATTTATTTTTTTAAATATTTTTTAAGAGATGGTGGTTCAGAAAATTCCTAAATAAAAACATAAAATACATCGAGTTCCGATATTGATTAATGAAATGCAAATGACAAAAAAAAATAAAAACAAACGGAGAACTCTTAATGACAGTTTAATGAGATTTTACTTGAGTGTGGTAATGGACATTTAATTGCTAAGACAGTTTTCCGATTTGTTGTGGTTTTTAAAAGAAAATTCCCTTCAAGTTGAACTTTCTTAAAAAGAGCTCAACAAATATATAAATCAAGAGCATACAAAATTAAAATACGAGCCAAAAGTTAATTTTGAAATAATCTTGATGCAGCAAAATCGTCTTTTTCAAAAATGAATAATGAGAAAATTATAGGAATTTAGATTAAGTCACAATTTTGAATTCACCTTAAATTGAATTAAAATCTTTGATACAGTATTTTTCAATGAATAGAGGTCTTAAAACCAAGTAGATTGTAGGTTTTGATGTGTAAAAAGAAGACACAGTAAAAAACTTGATTTCATTGGAAACTTGAAAAACAGTCCTAAAGGAAGACCAATAAAGTGCAGCGAATAAAGGATTATTCATATGAAATAACATACTCAACAGCATGGCATGAAAACAAGCGATAAATTATTATACAAGACCCTAGCTAAATGCCGTTTAATAAAATATTTTCTATAGGTTTCTAAATGTTTTAAGACTTAACGGCTTTTCAAAAACCTACGTTGTTCAACCATTTTGCTTCACGTAAAGCCCTCTAACAAAAAAAAAACAGACATTTGCAAAAGAAAGACTGCTGATTGTCAAACAGCACTGCTAAGCAAGCCGTACAAAGACAAGGATCCTGCCCAACTTCGTAAGGTATTTTTTAAGACATCATAGCTTTTTAGATTATACATATTTCTAACTAATCTTGCAGTCACTTTCTGATTCGGCAACCATCACCGTTCCTGGAATCTGTAGGACCGTATCACGATTTAAGATTGCTCATTGATTAACTTAAAGTAATCAATTAGTCAATTAATCAATTGACAGTACGCATTTCCTCAAGCGCGAATATTACGGTGGATTTTTTTTAAGGAGAATTGTATCTAGCTCTCCTACTTATTTTTGTTTCATGGAATAAAATCTGCTCTGGTTTCGACTCGAATGTTATATAATAAAGTTTCATAACTAAAAAAACTTCGTCGTATCAAAAAATGCCTTCTTAATATTATTTCAGGACATAATCGATTTTGATACGAAATTTCCTTAGATTCCTTCGAGTCAGCCGTCCAAACGACAACAACAAAACAAATATAAATATTTCTTCTTTTATTTTTTAAGATAGTCCATTTTTACAAAAAAATAATGAAGGTAGAAAAAGTTCTTGAAAACGAAAAACTGGAACGAATTCATTAATCCATCAACAAATCGGTAATAGTGGGGAAAGAGAGAGAGAGAGAGGGAGAGAGAGAGAGAGAGATAAAACCAACTGTATTATTACACCATTCGAAGAGTCTGTGAAATACACCTTCTAGAATTTGAATCTTGAAGCCCACTTCCAAGAAAAGGGGATAGTTTCTAAACCGTGGAAAAGTCTATTGGCTTTGGAATACCACAGGAGAGTGCCTAAGGACCTATACTTTTTTCTACAATTTTCGCAACTATACCATAAGCCCATTTTGAAACCACGTCTTATTGCTTGAATTTTACAATGTCTAAATAATTACATCCGCCTTTCAACGGAATGGACTTTGCACACACTTACGGTACGGTCCTGACTATTGGCATCAGACAAACAGAGAGACAGACATCGACAGAGCATATGTGTATGAATTCCATATCCAATGAAGAACAAGAAATTCCTCGGCAACTCTGTGTATAGGTAGGTATATCCATACAGATTCAGAAATATGTGCTCAAAATATGGGTCACTCTTTGCAAAAAGTGCCATCGAATTTAAGTTCAAGAATTATGCATGCTCATGCGATTTCTTGTATCTTTAAGATTTTTTTTATTTTTTTTTTTCTGCTCAATGGGCTTGGTTGTGGTGGATAAATAAATTTTCTCTTTCATTCTTGGAGTTCCGTCAGAAATTTTGTGATTTTCTTATCAGAGAAAGTATATACTCTATAGGTACTGAAACAGAACCGATTTTTATTTAATTTCCTGATTTTTTTCAATTTTTTGTTGTTGAAACATTCCTATTATTCAACTTTTATTATTTTTTTTTTCAACACTAAAAAATTAATACTGATATCGCACCAACTCATAAAAATGCGGCTGCAACTTTCTAATTAGTGTGAGGCCCATAATGTTCAGTCGGTTCGGTTGTGGTGTGGTGCTGGCTTTAATATATAAGTATATGGTGCCGAGCTGCCACTGCTCTATACAGACTCTAAGAGGTGATTAAGTTTTCTTTTTTTGATTTTTGTATGTTTCTTTTTTTTCTTATTTTTTTTTTCTTCATAATGAATTCATTAAATAATGAAATGAAAAGTGAAGTGAAGTCGATCGAGTGACCGGCCGACGGAGAGGGGGAGCTAAATAAGATAGACATGTTAAAGATTTGAGCTAACTTGACAGTTGGTATACCCTGTATGGGAATGAATTCACTTTCATTGACGAAATTAGATTTTCGTTGATTGACTGGCCGAAAACACGCATCGGAATGTTGGTTTTCTGGTTTTGTTATATTAAATGAAAAACATTAACGATTTAATCGGGAAATTGATTTTTTTATCTCTTGGTCGAATTAATTTTTGAAGTCTTCCACAGACATTGTGTCGTATAATAAAATTAATATCTGTGTGAACATTTAGTTTTTTTTTTATTTTAAATAAGAACTTGTCTTCGATGGTGGTTTATGGGTTGGCCTGATTTTTTTTTTTGAATTTTTGATGCACTTTCCAAAACTTAAGGTTTTGAGTTGTTTAAATTGCTCAATAAAAATGGTTATTAGGGCAATTTGGAAAAATTCCACAAACAAAGTGGATTTTTGTGAAAAAAAAAAATCAGGTAAGATGAAGATGTGACTAGAATGGTCTTAAGTTCTCAGAAGTTGATATGGCAGATAGAAAGTATGCATGTTTTAAGAAACTTATTGGACTTTGTTTTCGATTCAAGTCAACTTTAATAGGTGTCTCTCGAGAACCGCTGCAATAATCTTGCATTTCTCGCCTTAAACAATTAAACTTTAATACTCGTGCTTCATGAAGTTCTCATCAGTTAAGCCTTTGGACGTACTGTTAAATTCAGAAATTCTGTCCTTAGCCGTACTACACCAATGTGGAATGTTTTACCCGACTCAATATTTCCCTCGCATTATGATACTTAGAAATTCAAAACCAATGTTAAATCCTTTTAACTTTCCAAAAACTGTGCTTAAACATTTTTAGAAATATCAATATCGTAAATATATAAAAAATGTATATACAATCTACATTTGGTGTGAAATCAAAAGCATGTAATTTTTCACTTGATATTCCAAAGCTTACTATTCGCAACAAACTTTTGATCCTCCTTCAGTTTTATTTTTCTCTTTTTTTCGCGTGAAGGGAAATTCATTATAAACAGTGCGAAAATTTGTGGAACTTATTCATTTTCATTTACGATGTGGGAACGCCTACAAAACTTAAGCACAGTGTTTTAAGAACATGGTGTGAATAAAATTGTGAAACGTATTTATTTTCTTCTTCACTTTTTCACAGGAGATAATCGATATAATCTAAATGAAACAAAACAAAATATTTTATTAAATTTATTCCTTTAGTCTTAAGCCTAGTACCTCACACTTCTAGTGAAAATGAAATTACAATGTGAAACGTTTTTACGTTCCACAAATCTATTTTAAATAAATAAATGCTTACCGAAAAAATAGTAAATTAAGATCATGACCCATCTTCTCCCAAACAATTTTACGATGCCCTAAAACAACTCATTATCGTTAAATGATTCAATTTAAAAAACCCTTATCAGTATCAAGCGAGTACCTTCTATAAATTAAGTCTTTTTAAAGAATTTAATTTTTGAGAAAGCCACATTCAATTTCAATTTTGAAATATTTTCTTTTTGTATATTTTTTCACTGCAGTACATGCAGACATTCTTACTTTACATTGGTAGATGCAAAACTTTTTTAATTTTCCCAGACCAAAATGCAATAATCGTAAATCTTCTGCTTTTTTTCTTTTTTTTTTTGTTTGTAAGAAGACATTTTTTATGAGAACTTCCCACGAAAAGTGATTAAGACATAAAACTATAAAGCCTCAAATGCAGTGACTGCGTCTGCATTTTTTTTTTTCTTCACCTTAAACTAACTCAACTCACTAAAACACACAATGCATACAAGCTCATTAAAATTGAAATTAAAAATAATTATTTCCTCAAAAAAGAAAAAAAAATATTTCAAGTGCATTGTTATTAACAGAAAACAGTTGTTTCAGCTAAATATTTCTATACCTAGGTATAGGCAGGAAATGATTGCCTCCTGAGTTCCTGAACTTGAATAGAAAGTGTATTGTATTGCAGTTGTTGCTATGTTAAAAGATTTTTTTCTTTTTTTGGTGATATAATGGAAGTGCAGGTTGTGCATCTTGGTTTGGGTTACTAAGGTATTGGGTTGGAGGAAGTTGGAAAGTTGATTGGAAGTTGGATTTTATGCTAGACAATTAGGCGATTATTTTTAATACTGGAAATACCAAAAATGGATGGAAGAAAATATAATTCGAGTTAGCTATCATGTGACAAAAACTATCACGCAAAAAAAATATCATGCCGGAAATATATCATGTGAGGTTCTTTAATTGTTAAATTTTTAAAACTGTATAAATATTCTCGTAAAGGGTGGTCCCACACGGTCTTAATTGTAAATAAAACAAAAAGTTTTCAGATAATTATCTTAATATTTTTATTATGATAGAAGGATCTATGAAAATTATGTGTGAAACAAAATATCGCCCAAATGCTCGACACGGCTTCGGTGGCATACCTCTATCCGATGGTCCATATTTTCAATGACCCTGAGACATAATTGAGGTTCAATGTCGTTAATGTGCCGAATTATCTCATCCTTTAGCTCTTGAATTATTCTTGGCTTATTGACGTACACTTTTTCTTTTAAATATCCACAAAGAAAGAAGTCGAACGGTGTCAAATCACATGATCTTGGCGGCCAATTGACATCGCCACCACGTGAGATAACACAGCCATTGAATTTCTCGCGCAAAGGAGCCATTGTTTCGTTGGTTGTGTGGCAAGTGGCACCATCCTATTGGAAGCACATATGATCCAGGTCTATATCCTCAAATTCTGACCACAAGAAGTCCGTTATCATCTCACGAACACCATTCACGGTAACTGCATGGCCGAACTTATTTTCGAAGAAGTACGGCCCGATGACGCCGCCAGGCCATAAACCGCACCAAACAGTCACTCTTTGTGGATGCCTCGGCTTTTCAACAATAACTCGTGGATTCTCATTTGCCTAAATGCGGCAACGCCCATTTTCGTAAAACGCTTCAACAATCTTAACGCACTACTCAATTGTGTACCTCTCCATGGTTCAATTTGTCAAACACTGAAACAAAGAAACGTCAAATTAAGTTGGTCAAAAAACTTGACGTTAAGATGTGACTCACAATTAACATCGTGCATTATGGTTGGACCACCCTTTTATAATAATTTTCTCTCATGATATTTTTCTCATATGGTATTTTTCTCATATGATATTTTTCTCGCATAATAGTTTCCTTGCATGATCGTTTTCTATCATGCTATATATCTCGCATGATACTTTTCACGTATGATGTATTTCTCGAATTCATATTTCTTGCATAATAGTTTTTTCCTTATGATATATTTCTCGCATGATATATTTTTCGCAAAATAGTTTTTTTTTCATGATAGTTTTCTCGCAGGTTAGTTTTCTTTCATGATATTATTCTCGCATGATATACTTTTCTCAAGACAATTTTCTGTCATGATATATTTATCGCATGGTATATCTCTTGCATGATATATTTATCGCTTTGTATTTTTCCCACTTTGAAAAGATTTTTTTTAAATAAAATTTAGATCATATTTTTAACAGTTTTGGTGTAAATTGGATATTCGAAATTATCGTTAATGATTTTGACTAACAATAGAAATAGAATTTGTTATATAAAATTTCTTATTCAGAAACGTATACATACATACATTATATTTAAATGATTTGAGCAAAATTTTTGAACAATTTACGAATAGACCATAATGATTCTTTTTAATATTGACATTGTGAACTGGCCGCACTTTTATAATATATCATTGCATAGATTTAGGAAACCACATCTTAGTTGTTTATATCGTAAATGTTATCGTAGACACAAACCGTAGTTTATTATCAGTGCTTTAATGGTTTAATGAATCAAGGTATACTTTAAGACAAATAACCGATATTTCTTAGAATTGCTCCCAAAAGAATTGACAATAAAACTTCTTATTTGATTTGCGGATATCGTTAAATTTTGTTAAAATAGATAAATTGGTTTTCAAATCGAAAGTATAGTAGGGGTATTCATGTAAGCGCGGAAAACCCTCGTAAAGAGCTGTCAAAATTTGTATGGGAAAAAGTTTCTGCAAATCGCATAAAATTATCTCACAAATTTGCTGCGGAAAGTGCAGAAATAAACCTCGTAAACTAAAGAAGTATGGATTCTGACTTTTAATTTGACATTTCACAAAATATTTCCCACATTTACGCAAGTATTTCTTAGGGGGTGTTCATGAAAACATGCTGCGGAAAGTTATATCTTTCTACAAAGCGGAAAATTATCTCGTTACATGAATACCCTTAGTATTTCACTTATACTTTCTGCAAATAGATAATAAGAACTGATAATTTGAACCTTTGTCAGAGCTCTAGGTCAGATTGTTCAATTTGTTTTACCTTAAATCGATCCTTTTATAGCAACTATTATACGTCAAAATCCGCAAAATTTTAAGTTTTTTAGTTAACTAGAGAAATTTGTAACTAGCTAATTTAAGTCAAACTTGGTAATTATTTGTGAGTACCGTAAAACCCTTTTTTTATTGTGTAAATTTCAATAAAGTCACATTAGTGAGGGTGCACTGGAACACGAAGAACATCAGCTTATGGGTGGTACGGTACACATATTTATCGAATTACACAAACTGCGAATCGCCGGACGTTTAGCGTGGCCGAATATCAGGCGTTTCAAAGAATTTGATTACTACAATAGTCTACAACTGAAAAAGTCTCAGCTAAGTATCAATATAAACATATCCTATACTTAAAGAATCTTAAAATATATTTTCATTTAATTTTAAACATTATAAAGGTTACTAAGACTTCATAAATTGGATATTAGCTGTTAGCTAATGTTCTGCAATGCAACGATAGGTACTCTTGACCTCTTCCGAGATGGTTTCTGAAACTCTATTATTATTGTCATTATAGTTAGTAATTATTTATTGAGAATTTTGGCAAAATGTGGAGTTCAATGCAAAAATAGGGACTTTAAGAGAAAGCTTTTTCCAACAAAATATCTTCAAATGAAAATAAGCAACAACATTAACAATTTTGTCCTATTGAGGCTAGGAATTAGCCCTTCTTTTTGAATTTGTTATTTACGGTATTTTTATTTTTCCGGTATGGTCCGGATTGTGTTTGACAAATGTTCAGAAAAATTGGTAATGTTAGCCAATGTTTTTGACCTAGTTAACCATTTTTAATTGCGATATACATATGTACATAAGTAACATAGGGCAAGTTTTGCATTTAAAAAAAAAAAACAAAAAAAAAAAACGAACTCGAGATTTTGATCATAGTTGACATTACGATGATATAGAACACAACAAAAGTGGTCCGGAAATTCCGTCTGTCTGTCTGTACCTCTGTACCTGGATATATAGCCTAAACTGCTAAGAAGATTTTCTTCAAACTTGGCTTTAAAGGTTCTTCGATGATTCCTAGAGGAGAAATTAAATTTTTTTTAGCAGCCATTATGCAAAATCTTATTTATCTCGAAAATTGCTTTAATAATTTTGATAAAAAAAAACGACATTTTGGTCAAAACAGATTTTGGAAAAAAAAAATTATCAAAGGTACCCGTCATACATAACTCAATTTTTTTTAATCAATACCTTAAAAACGTGTAAACGATTAGTTTTTGAAATTATTTCCTAAATTCTATATTATTAAATACTTAAAATTGGTATGGACTCCGGAACCCCTGAACTGATTGACCTTAACATTCCAGCAATATGTGTTGAATGGGGAGCAAATTTGGGTCATTATCAATTTATCAGTTTGCCTACAAGATGATTTAACATAGTTCGTTTGATGATTTGTATGTTTACGAAAATAGGATGAATAGCGGTGAAAAAAAAAAGTGTCAGATTTTAAATTTTATTTTTTGTGTGTGAAAAGCCATGCGTAGTCCATGACTTTAAGAATACATTTTATTTTTAAAAATTTGGATATTTATTGTTTGAAATGTAGGTTGGGTTAGTTTGAGGTGGTGCCTGCAGAAAACGGACACTATTAGACCAAATATTGTGAATCTGTGGTAGTGATGTTGTTCCAACCAAAATTTGCAATTTTTATAGTATCTTACTTTAGCATAAGTCTAAATGCATCGATCAATATCTGTCCTATCTGTAATTTTTTTTGTCGACTTTTGGCAATTTCTTTAGCTTTACAAATGTCAGCAAATTTAAATGTTCAGTGAAAAAATGGCAGAATTCAACAAAGCTAGTATGTAAAATTTCTAGGCTGATACTATTTATGCAAGAACCCTATGTCTTCACATGCAATCAAAAGATGTTTTCTATGAAACTTATATATTTGGGACCGGTTCTTTGCGATTCGAAGAACGATTTCTAACGACCATCTACCACAAATCTTTTTAAATTCACATTTTAATGTATATTTCATTATTTAGATAAATGGCAGAAACACTTTTTGAATTTCGAATTTTGTCCATAACTTTCGAATATTTGACCTAATCTCAAAAAACTACTAACAAAGTTAACAAAACTTAGAAGAATGTGAAACAACTTGCTCGAAAAACTTCAAATTTTGTGTTGGAGCTTGATGGTTACCTTTTATTTTTAATCTTTTGAAAACCAAACGAATGTACCATAACCTGGAACAACTTTCGAAAATAGAAAAATTGGATAAGGTAGGTTATATGCTATGCTACTCATATTAACTTACCTAAATAGGACTTCTCGGAAATTTAAATCCTAAGAAAGTTGATATCATCAGAACACTCTTCCATATATTTTACCCTCAACTCTCAAGTTCGGATGAAAAGCATTCTCTTGAACATATGCAAAGTTGCCGAAATGTGTGTCCAAAGTTTTCCCTTGCCATTTCAATTTGCAAACATTCAAAACCAATGTTCATCCTCATCTCCTCTCTCTCACCCTAATTTCCCTATCGCCCGTGCTGTGTTTAACATTATAAGGGTCTCTTAACATACCCTTGAGCGCGCGTGAATTATTAACAAAAAAATGTTTTTGATTACCCTAATTTAAGAAATCATATTACCAAAATCATACGAAACAAAATGATTAAAATTGTGGTTAAGATTGGCAAAATTTTCTATGATTAAAAAATTCCATTGAATTCTATTTTTATTAACTTAATTCAAAATCCAATTTTATATTTTATGCAATCATACAAAAATAACCAAAAAAAATCTATCGAAAGTCTAGAAATTCCCACAGCAACATTTATACCAAATATTTTTCCCACACTCATATATGTAGATATATGGGAAACCAAACAACTCTAACCAACAAAATTTACCAAACCAACCACACTCTTGGCAATGGCGAAGGCGATATATTGGAAAATCTGCAAATCCAATAACAATTACTTGCATTAGCTGAAATTGAAATCTCTTACGACACCGCCAACGCAGAAAGAGACGCGCTCCATAACTAACACTGACCCCATGGCGCGGGCTGTCTGCCGCAAAAAAAAAAGAAGTTGAGCTCCAAACTCTACAAGATCGGTTTGTGTATACGTTTACATTGTGGAGGAAGAAAAATGAAAAAAATAAAAAACATAAGCTCCACAGCCTCTGGAAACATGTGTAGTACCACAACCATCTTTGTGCTAAACACACAACCGCAGCAACAATGTTTGCTGTCATGTTTCGCCTCTGCTAATGCAGTTATACAAGAACTACCAATTGTTCTTCAAGCCACCACAGGCCATATATGCACTTTCCAAGCACAGATAACACGAGCGGATTGGCTTAAAGAGGGAGTAGGCATAGAGCCATATGAGCTTAGGACGTTTAACTGGTGAGTTTAGCATTGAAAATGTTAATTAGTATTAGTTATACATTTTAATTTAGTAAGTTAGACCAGTTTATACCAGTCAGCGGATACCAATTAGTAGATGGCCCCACTTTCCGTATAGGTTTTCTTGTGGTTACGGTGAAAAGAAACTTTGCAAACAATTATTGGTAAATGCATACCAATAAATTCGCTTTGCGTTAGACCTGTTTATACGAATCAAAATATTAATTAAAGTAAAGTATTGATAGTATTATCGTTCACTTCTCAATAGATTGCTGCAATTTCCGATAATATTTAATAATCGTTTTGAGTGAACAATATCACTGGAAACAATTGCTTTCACATTCATATATTTACTATGAAATAAGATCAGTTTATACCAGTCAGTGAATAATTTTACAACAAAATTTGTTGTCTTTTCAGCCGCTATTCAAAATAAGGTTAAACTGCTCGAGGATATTTCACCATTATTTTGCCGAAGTAATGTCTCAGAAAGCAATTACTTTAATACGCTTATTGGTTTTTTGAATTAAGACACGTTTAGGCCAGTTTGAAATTCATTTATTCCACTTTTAGTCTAAATGCTCTACCTTCCGAGGATATTTCATCGTTGGTTTGAGCGAAAAAAAAAATACTGAAAACATTTATTTTAACAAACGGTAATTTGTAATTTTAAATAGAACAGTTTATACCAATCAGTGAATAAATTACATCAGCATAATTGCTGCGTAATCTTCCACTTATCACAAAACTGGCTTACTCATCAGACTTGGCATGTGAAAATATTCAATTTAATTTTTATTTTTGACATTTAGGGCGTGCGTTGTTGGACTAGATACTGTTTATACCAGTGAGACCGACATAAGGAATAGAATACCACCACTTTATACTTTTTTCTGTTTTATTATCTGATTTTTCCTAAGGTTTCTTCATTGTTTTAATTTTTTTCGCTCAACAAAGCAAATTTTCCGGCGAGAGAAAGAATAACATTGAGTTGGAATATTACCATTGAAACCCTGTCGGGCCTTTAGATTTCAACAACTCGTTTCTCAGAATTCAGCCCCGCCTATTCAGCAATCATCTTCACACACAAAAATATCCCTCCTCCATTAAAAGTCAAAGCCAGAGCATGTGAATATCTAAAGTCTAAATCGAAAGCCTATGTTGCCGAAGTTAGACATTGCCAAAATGGTCTTTTCTCCTATCGCAAGTCTAACAACTGCACAAAAATGCATCGAATTTTGAAATGAAAAATGTCGCGACGAGAGTTATATTTGGGATAATTCAGTAAAACTATTTGTCAAATTGCAAAATCCTCTCTTACAGCCGGATAAAGCTAAGTAATGGCGTCAGTGGAGGACCGGCAGCCATCACTTAGCTATAAAAACGGTGACAGTTTACAAGTTTAAAGCTTTGTCTACATTGTTTAGATTCTGCATTGCCATTAGTTTTTGAATGAAGTTATTGGTGGTGTACATTTATCGATCTGATGTGTGTTTACAACCCACACACAACTTGTCCTGGCTTAGGCATCATCGCAGCACCTATAGTATATGTGAACGTCTTGAGCTCGACTCAACGTGTGAAAATCGACGTCTTTACGACTAAATTGTCAGAGTTGGAGCATGAAATTGATCAAGCACTTCTGGGGCAGCACTTGGATGAGCGTACCCCGTTTATCGTCATCATTGTCGGTCGTCGCCAGTTTTGGTTAGGTTTTCGACTTTAAGCTGCCAATTTTTGTGTTCTCTTCTTTCTCTTTCTGTTTAGACTCAGAGTCTTCTTTTTGTTCAAAGGCGATTTAGGTTCAAACCCAAGAAAATAGTGAAGGAACGAAAGAATGATTTGTTGGACTTAATGGAGGCGCTCCGTTCACTGACGAAGTAAATCTACCTGTACCAATGAACGCAATGTGATTGGGGATCGACACACACGATCAACGATGGTGGTTTATGGAAGCCTCCAGATATAGAGACAGGTTAAAAGTGTTGTAACTTTGATGTTAACATGGTTTAATGGGGCAAACGCAATCGGCATGCCAAACACTTTTGCGATGAAAAGGGGATTGGCATGCTGATTGATTGCGATTAATTCATCAACAGAGGGTGGCGTGGCAGTGAGTGTGGCAAAACTGTTTTGCTTTCTGTTTTCATATAGAGGTGGGATAGCGGGTTTTTTTTTTTTTTTTTTGAAGAATTCCTGTGAATGGAATGTTTTGAAATAGCCATTATTCTTTTAATCTTAAGTCTCATAGATCAGAAGAAGTTTGTCAAGCTTCCTCAAAAAAAAATATGAGTTATGAGGAAACTAAGAAATCAGAATCCTAAATTATAAATTTGAAATTTTCGAAAAAAACTTTCAAAATATTAGAAAAACAGCTAAACGTTTCGTGAAAGAATAATTTGTGGAATTAATTCCTCAATGTACCTACTAGTGCAGTGGTTTGAAATTTCCCCCTTTTCTTGCTATACATGTTACCGACCGCCCTTATTGATCATTAGTTTAATTTTCATCGACTTGAAGTTTCCTTAATTTTTGAGATTTAAAATTGAAAAAGTTTTTGAAAATCCTTAAAAATGTCTTTTTTTTTTAATAAATTGTCTGATATTAGGGACTAAGCAATATTTATTAAGGATTGAGATTCAAAGGCTTTTGAAATTTTGGGGATTTAAAATTGAGGATTTTAAAAATACTGGTACTTTTGAAATGTTTCATATTTTATAGACTCCAATGTCGTAATTGCGATTTCTAAGATTATTAAGAATATTGAGTTTCGGGGTTTTAACTATTTGGATATTCAACGATTGACGTTTTTAATAAGCTTGGTTGTTCAATGAGTTAATTGCTTTAAAAACGCTTCAGTTGCCTTAATTTCACAATAAAACGGAGGATAATAATTTGTAGACTTTTTCGTTTTTGGGATTTTGAATTCTGGGATGTAGGGTTTCGTAATTTTTTTTTTCAATTTCAAAATCTTTACAACTTAAAATTATGTTTTCTGTCAATTTTTGGATTTAAACCAAATTTCAATTGTTTTTAAAAGTCCCATCAAAAATTGCTTATTTTTTAAAACGGTTATGACTAACTGCAAAAATCTCTCTAAGACTTTCAATTAATTTGAGGATTAAAATGCTTGGGCTTTTGCATTTTTTTATATTTTTCTTCTTAAAAATCTTCAAAACTTGGAACTATGATTTGTTCGGGACTTTGATTTCATATGATGTTTAATTTTGGGATTTTAACTAACTTTTAATTTTCAAAGCTCTTTCTGTTCCCAAAGGCCTTCATTGTTTGAAGTGAGTGGTCACAGAAAAAATATTTCTTAAGAATGAATAGTCTTTAAATATAAGCAATGATTAAGATTGATGGGTTTTTCAGTTTTTCGGATTTTCATTTCTTGGGATGTTGAATTTTGGGATTTCATAAATAATGTACATACATAGGAAATTTGATTTCGTATGACATTGAATTTTGGGATTTTAAACTAAGTTTTAATTTCCCAAGGTCTATCTACCCTAAAGGTCTTAATTTTTCGATGTAAAAGGTCAAAGGGTTTTTCAGTTTTTGGAATTTTAAATTTGGGGATTTTGTTTCCAGGAAATTCATGATTACTATTATTCTCATTCGAAATCTTCCTAGTTTGAAATTTTGATATTTTGAGGACTTTCACTTTCACTAGGATATTGAATTTTGTGATTTCACAAAATATGTACAGAGGTATTTAGATTTTTTGAAAATTAATTGTTTTTCTTGTTTTCTTAAATTATGATTTTTCTAAAATTCGATTTCTTAGGAAATTGAATTGTTGGGGTTTTAACTAAAATGGGTCTTTGCAAATTTATATTTTTCAACTAATGTTACTAGTGTTTTCAACAAAGAGTTAAATTCTAAGAACTTTCTTCCAGGAAGATCTGAAGAAAGAACAGATTTTTATTGATTCAGTAAACAATATCGGTATCCATTCACTTTGCGGATAGATTTAAAATTTAATAAATAAAATCGTCACAATGCAATTTCTTGATGAAAATTTTCCATTTCAACAAAAAATCTCTATCTTAATCCTCTAGTCAAATCAGTGTACCGCACAGCTGTAAGAAAATTCTCACACAAAATGACTTCTTCGTATCTCATATATCTACATGAAAGCATTCAACATTAAAAACCTTCACATCCTCATTCCAAAGGCAAAAATTTCTTCGATTGCAATTGATAAATCTCATCTCAGTCTGGAAGAGATGCATCCCAATCTTAGATCGCTTGCAACCAACTCTATTGCATGTTCATTTCGGGTTATTCTTAAATTTTGTCTCCGATGCATGACAATGTATATTTTTAACAACATTTCCAAGAATAACATTTTTGTCTGCCTTCTGTGCAGAAAATAAATCGAAGTAACTTTTGTCCTGATATGCGTGGCATAACCAGCTATAACTCAATCCCTAACCAGGGTTGCTGCTGTCAAAATATCAAACCAATGTGACCAGTTTTATCAAGCTTACACATTTTGCAAATAAGAATTTATCCTTCAAGATGCTCTGTTTCCATTCAAACCCATACTTTCTTAGAAGATCATTGAGCTAACTTTACCTTTGCTCATATTATGACTATCATGCTCTCTAGTCAAATACACATAATGGCAACCTTGACCTTTGAGAGAAAAATGCTCAAATAGACAAATAACGTTTACAATTTCCTAAATGGCAAATGGGACGAACGATTACGAATAAATATTATCGGCATTAGAAGTAATCACATGCCTGAGAGTTAAGAGTCTTCCGAAGCCCATAGGGATGCCACATCTTGAGCTTATGGATTCCTCAGCAACAACAACAACAACTGTGAATGGCCATAACTATGGCAATTTATTGGCTGCATGAAAGAACATATTATTTCAAATGCTTTGGCATGGAGAGAAATTATGTGAATAGGGTAAGCTGGAGCGCCCATTGGGTTGGTCATAGCTGTCGGAAAATATTTGCCTCCATTCATTGGAGTGTGGCTAGAGGTTGACTTGCTTGTGTTGGCTTACTGGATAGAGTGCTATAAACTTATTTCCTACTGAAGATGAATTTTATGAGAATCATCTGTGCGATACAGTAACCACGATGGTCTCTGGAGCATCATCTCTGAAGACGATCACAGCCTATAGAGAAGGCAGCAGCGAAAGTTCTTTGGAGTCTATCTCTCACATATTATGTGAGAGACCTTTTGGACTTTGTGCTGATGGGTGCAAGCAGCAGCAACAGCAACAGCCACTACTTGGACTTGGTGTGCAGAGCAAGAGAAAAGTTCACTGCATCATTGATGAGTCTTGCGCTAACATGTGCTTGATCTTGTGGCAAAAATTTATTGCAAAGTGTGAATCTTTCGCATGTTGCAACTTTTCGCCGCATACATCCGGGTTCAACGCGTAGTACTATAGATGTTTTTTAACACTCAGAGAAAATGTGAGGAATTGCAAAAAAATGATACAATTTCCGAAAGGGTAAATCTGGGTTACCTGGACGATTCCTTGCTTCGTTGAAACAAAAACTTATGTTTTGCTTTTTTTAATGACAATTCCTGAATCTTACGTCTAGGATGAGAAATGGGAATATAAGTTCTTTGCCTTCTTTGAGGCCAAAGTTTTCATAGTACACCTTGGCATACTAGTTATGGCGTTGGACTGTCGTGCAGAGGGTCTTGGGTTCAATTTTTAGCCACTGCAAAAAAGATTTTCAGGGGTTAACTACCTCTTGCGAGAAACTGACATATCTTCAAAGAGTATATTTTGTCATGAGAAGTGCTGCTGATGAGCCTTCATGGCCTCTAATTTATTTATTTATATACCGAACTTCCCGTAGTTTTGTTTTGCCTACCTAAAGCCATACCATAGTTTCTGGGAAATGAATCACTTCCCTTTACTTGAGTCAATCGAAACATTGCGAGTTTTAGTAGTTTGAACCGAGATTTTCAAAAAAGACTAAGGATCCATTATTGGTTGCTGCTTAAAAAAAAACAACATTTAAAGATAAGTTTTTGGACACAATCGAATTGACTTGGTTGGTTCAACCTCATTGGGTAGCTATGACGTCCTTCAATTGTTACATGAAAATATAGTTTGTTTTTTGACCTAAATTTAAAGACTTTATTCTTAAATATAGGAGCTGGAAAACTTAGCATTTAAACTTCGTCATATTTAAAAAAATATATTTTTTTCTTTTTTTGATTTCGAATCAAATGCAAATTTCAAACCAATTTCGCTGAGTGTACATTTTCTACATAACTTAACTTAATCAACACGTGCGTGCTGCAGAAATTATATCTAATGCAAGGTTACGCGTAGTTGACTTTCGGTTCTAACTTGGTCTTTTTATTTTCGTTACTTGCGCACCAGCACCCTAAATGTCTTTTTTTCATGGAAAGAAGTGTATCTCTCTTGTCGTCGAAAATAATGTCTTTATGGGGTAGAATTTTAAGAAGCAATAATTTCGCTTATGGAAATTTTTAAATTTTTAAATGCTTCTCAAGAATACCAAATCAAATGCATACATAGTTTTGAAATGAAATTTCTCAGGACAAACAGTGTCTGAAGAGCTTGTTAACCTAGATTCATGGGTGAAGAACAGACAGAGTAGACAAGGTAGATTGTGCGACTTGAATAGATGATGAGCAATATTATTTGCAACTATTGCTTCCGTATGGTTCTAGATGCACATTAGAGGAGATCGATTTGGCAAGTTGCCTTCAAAGGTATTTATAGTCTGGGGCTTCGCGGATACAAACAACAAATATAATGGTAAAAGTTTTAGATTCAGAATTGTGCGAAAATTATTAATTTTTTTTCAACCCCGGATGCTTATGTGAGGACAAGATTAGAATAATTCCGATGAACATGTAGTTCAGGAATTTTAATGTCTTCAAGCTTATTTGATGATTCTTTAAGCCCCTTGTTTAAAGAAATTAGAAGGAGAGTATGGGGAACTAGCTAATTCTCAAATCAACATCACACTGGGTCTACAATACATCATACACGATGTAGTGGAGTCTGTACCACCCAGGAAATCGGACCGTATTATATTTTTAATAAATATACTACATTCCTGGTAATACGTACCCAGGAATGATTGAGACTTGTCAACCACTAGGTCCTGGTTCTCTTCGAACTGTTGCACTACCAAATGTATCTATTTTTAATACTACCCTTATATATAATAAAATTTGTCAACCTCGCTTAAGGCAGCATCAGATAGCTAACAACTTATCAACTAACCAGATTTCTTAACCCTAAAAGTTAATTTTTTTTGGCAATGCTTAAATCCATCTAGAAAGTCAAGACTCGCCCAGGTACAATACTCTGCCTTTGTACTGCTCAAACTTGAGAGAACATCAATTTTTTCCAATTGACACAAAATTGACCTCCGAAAATTTTTAAGAGAACTGAGTGTGAATTATTACAAAACCAAAAGTTAAAAACAGACTGAAAACTTCTTTTTTTACATACGTCAGAATATTTAAGATAATCAAACTGAGTAGTGAGTTGTCCAACATTATGTTGTCCCGAGAATTTGATAGTAAGATGGTAAGAAGTTCGGAAGGCTTAAAATATGGAACTCTCTGGGAAAATAGATTGCACGAATAACAGGGAACACGTGCTCAGAGTAAATGTTTCATACAAAATGCTCTTATTGCTCATGAAAATGTAACTGATCTCGAATTGTATTCATTGTGAACGGAACAACTCGTTCAAGAAGTCCTGTTTTACATATTTGTTTTGTTAATTCTAATTGGAACACAAATTTAGGAAGATTACTTTTTTCCAATCCTATTCTAGTCACTTCTGGTGTCCCCCAAGGTAGTCATTTAGGCCCTCTCCTCTTCATCCTTATAATTAACGACATTGACATGGTCATTACACATTGCCAAATATCCCTTTACGCTGACGATACGAAATTTTTCAAAATCATCGCAGCACCTGAAGACATATTTCTCCTCAAACAGATCTCGACAGTTTCTCCAACCTGGTATCTTAAAAATTGCTTAGAGCTCAACGTTAGCAAATGCCAGACTATGACTTTTTCACGTAAACGCATTAAAACAACTACCCGTCATTACTATCTTCATAATCAACCCATACAAATAGTAGAAAACATAAGGGATCTTGACCTTTTATGTGACCGTGAACTTAACTTTCTTCTTGATATTGATGAAATAATCCATAAAGCCAACTCAGCATTAGGTTTTGTAAAAAGATGGTCTAAAGATCGGCGATAGCTTTACATAACGTTTATTCGACCTCTACTTAAGTATGCGCTCAAGTTTGGTCTCAATATCAAGATATAAATATATCAAGAATAGAAGGCATCTAACGACGATTCTTTCGTTTTGCACTTCAGTGCTTCCCTGGGATAATCTTTGATCCTATCCTCTTATCGTGACCGCCTCCGACTTGTAAACCTCAACTCATTACAGGAACGTAGAGAAATTGCTGACACACTTTTCACACATCAGCTTCTCTCTCTCAATATCAGCACCTACAGTCTCAAACTCCTTTTGTCCCATCCCGACTTATAGTTATAAGTTTAAATTTAACTTAGTTTCTAAGTTATACTTATAGCTTGAATTAAGCTGAATAAATGGGGATTAAGCCCCCACTAAAATTAAATTAATCAGTTTCTTTTTTTTTCCACACTATCAGAATTGGTCGAAGAAAGCTTATAACAAGCTCCGTCTTTCGACCAATGGTTTGCCAACACAGAGAACTGTGTTGTTTAGAAGAGTATCGATTTCAAGAAAATGCCATTTCATTTCGCTTAATTTATCCCTTGTCCAGGAGAGCACTTAATAAACGAGTGCATGGTGTAATTTAGCATTGGGATCATGTGAAGCAACTCCTTAACCGAAGTTTATCATTTTTAAGTTCGAACAGAAGCAGTTTATAAAGTTCCAGGTGTCCATTCTTAAAGAAGGCTTACCGAAGCTTTATAGAGGTTTTAACGAAATAAAAAAAAAAATTGGTGGTGCAACAGCTCGGAGAGAACCAGGACCTAGTGGCTGACAACTCTCAACCATTAAACTTTTAAAAGTCACACTCGAAGATCATGCCTACGCCAACCGTCATGAATCTTCTTCTACTTGGTTTCTAAATGACACTCGTATGCATTTCCTTGACCATCCAACTCACTCGCCTCCATATTCAATCGCGATAAGGACACTCAACAACCACTAATCGAACTATGAACCGCGAATATTCAAAGTCGACTTCTTCCTTGTTCCAAATGACATTCTATACTTTTTGAGGGACAAAAAAAAAAAAAACTTGCAACCTCTCCAAATGTGCACGGCACTGCAATGATGCAAAAATTGCCAACTTGCGGATTCTTTTTCTATCGCTGACCAAAATGCCTACAATCAATCACCAAGCTTATCACAGAGAAAATCTCTATTTTTCCATATAACAGCACATATCAAAGAGAGTTTCCTCAAGAAAAGAATCTTCATCTTTTATTTTTTTTTCTTATACCAGAAGCGCAACCAGAAATACAACAACAACAACAAACATCCTTGGCAGATCTGACAAATTTGTCCTCACCCCAAAATGGAACCTTTGCAGTTTCCTTGACAAAAGTCTGACCCCCAAAGCGAGCGGGCGCTTTTCAGTGAACGATACACGGGTGGCATCCATCTTGACCATACGTTTTGTTCCAAAGTCTTCCCCCTTTAACGGTCGTCGGTGTGACATTTTGTCGCACATTCAAATTTGCTAACTTGATGTGACGCAACAAGTTTGTATGCATTTCTCAGTGGCAAACTTGACAAATGTCAAACGTTCTTCACCCAGGTATCGATCAATCTTTATGGGCTTTTCGTAGAGATGTCTGTCTGTCTTTCTGTTTGTCTGATTGCCTGGCTGGAAATAGTTCTTCTTCCTGGATGTCTTGGATCTTGCAGTGGAGACTTGGAAGGTAATGCATCACATCACAGGTGTTTCACCACCACCACCGACCACATCACACATGCGGTCGTCCACGTTAAGTCCAGTCCAGTGACGCGCAATCCTCGGCTTTAGAAAAATTTCTCTGCTTGTTGTCGACTTTGGTAGGTACACAATGTAACTTAGCTGCTACATCTTGATAGTGAAATATTGAATCTCATTTGGAATGGGACAAAAATGAGAAGCCAGGCAAGGCAAGTCGCATACCCATACACTTGACTTTGCTTCAAATGGCTTGCGCATGCCAAAACACAATAAACTTGTGCGGAGGGACGGGTTTTCTCAAATGAAGAATCTGCTTTTTCCTACAAACCATATTAACGGTCCGTGATGAGCGGCTTTGGATGGAAAACTTTCTTTTTAACCATTTTCTCGCCCAGCACATCTTCACATTGCCGCACGTTGCGCTGCTGTCGCTTCGTCGTCGACCGTAACAAGCTGAAGTGAGTGCGAAAAATTAATTTACAAAGATAAAAGTCATCTTCTGTCGGGGAGAGAAACAACTTAAAAAAAAAATAAATACAGGAAAATGAAAACAACAGCGGGAAAATGAAAAGTTATTATCAGCTCTCTGCCTCCTCTGATAGATTTGCGGCTCTCCACGCGATGAAAATGCATTTTTGAGCCCCTTTTTGCTCCCTGTCGATGTGTCGATTCATCGTCGATTTTTTTTGTTGTATATAATTTTACTGCTGTCTTCCGCGATGTTAGGCTTCTTTGGCTTATGATGATACCCAGGGCTGGATTGAGGAAGGTGGAAATGTTTTGAAGGGCTCTTGTTTTGGTTCTACAATTATTAAGAATTGGTAGAAAATCCAACTTAGTTCCTTTGAAGTAAAAACAAAAATCCTATCTGGGATTTTCTTTAAAAAGTTCGTTCTTGTTGATTCCCACTCTTTTGATGTATCATTCCTAATTTAATACTTGAATCTTTTTCTTTACAGATTTTACAAGGATTGTTATACATTGTCAACAGTGCTGGATTAACTTGAGGTAGACAGTGGAAATATTTAACTAAATAACTAATAAGGTAAAAATAATTATTTACAATTTATTATTACAAATTACAAATAATTTAAAATTTAACTTGAAAAAAAAAAAATCGAAAATGCCAAGAAAGGCACTATTCACATATTTGGTATTGAAGTCAGGTAGCGTCATTTGGCCTTAATTTTAACTTTTAAAGGAAATCGAAAATATTCATGTGGAAAGAGTGTAAACGCCGTTTTCTTACAAAAGTCTTGTCTAGGGTAACAAACTTGAAACGTTTGAGCAAATATAAACCCACCTTCGGGCTCTCCATCCATGAAGGGTATATGGTTGAAATACAGCGGCTTTCAATTCTGTCCTTTCCAGAGTGCACTGCTTCGAGTCATCCAGCTCTGGTATCCGTGATGGTTCAGTTTTAAAAATGGGGTTTAGTTGCCCTGGGCGCCTTGAACATGCTAGGATTCTGAGGTTTTTTCGGCTGGAGCTGTGTTCTCCATTTATTTGAGGTATCGGGGTCAATGACTTCTTGCAATTTATCCACATCTTCTTACATTACATATAGTTCTTATACTTCAAGGGCCCTCTTTGCACATAAGACCAAAGACTATTTCTTTCGAAAAATCCCAGTATCAGTTCTCCATTTCTGTTCAAGGTCCAACCCTTGACGTGATATCGGCAGTATAAGAGTTTTTTAGAGTTTTTAGTTTACCTTGCACATGAGGAGGAGTTTTAAAACTTAATTACTAAGAAGCTCCTGCTATTGTTTTGTACTAGGTGGTGGACAGATGCTAGTCCCTTTTCGTCGTTTACTCCAAGACGAACGAGTTTCTCCTGATCGCTGACTATCCCGGAACATTGGGACCAGCCGATGATATCAATATCGTCACTATAGTGGTGACACAAGTCTGTTGAACATAGTGCCCTCCATTGTAACACCTTTCTTTGAGCTATCCACTCCGAGATTGAAGAAGTCACATGATAGTGCATCTACTTGGCGAAACCCTGTTAGGAATTGATCGGCCGAACTATTGCATGATACGGAATTTCCCATCAATCCCGAGTTCGGCAATCTGCATACAGAGCTTTAAAGTCGATTGAAACTCGTTGAACTTTTTCAGAATTTGCTTCTTCTGGTCTAAAGACGATCTGGCTGGTCCGAAGCCAAAGTGAAACTTGGTGAGTTAAATGATGCAAAACGGTTTACAAAGTTTACACAGCACTTGCAAAGGGTCGCTTTTTTTGTAGATGGGCCATATGGAGCTGGTAACTCAGCCATCCACCTTTCACCTTCACTTGTTTGATGATTTAGTGCATGCATGCTACCAACACATCACCTCTATATTTGAAAAGGTCCACTGTAAAGTCATGAGGTTCTGCAGTTCCATTACCGTCTAACAATTAGTCTGTTCATATCGATGCTTACCTTTATTTTAAGGGATTTTGAAGAGACAGTCAAGTTTTCCACAGAGAGACTCGCTGTCATAAAACATGGTTTCGGTTTCTATCAAATATTTATCTCCCAAAGCAATTCTTTAAAATTTAATTTCTATTTTTAAATAAAAATGTACGAGTAAGTCACCACATGGTAAAGTCAACCCAGTCCAGCACTGGTTATGGTTTTCTTTTTTCTCATTTAAAGACTCATTTCATAACAAGTCTGTAATTATTTATTTTATGATCTGAAAGAGGGCTTCCATATAACCATATCCAGTATTTATATCCATATTGCTAAGATTGGCACCTGGCGAGTTAACGTCCAAAGAAAAGCTTACCGTATCGAAAAGTGATTTATGGCTGAATAACTAACGAGAAACGTTAATTAGAATGTTAATTGAATTCTTAGAAATTTTATAAGTAATACCTTTCCATAGTTCTTAATTAATTTTATCTTTTAAAAATTTTCATTAAGGAGGGATAAGAAAAAACCTAATGCAGTTTTTGTTTTATAAAATTTTGCAAATATCAAGAAGAATTTCTTGTATTTCTCATTTCACAAGGTTCTGAAGTAAGAGGGCTCAAGTTTTTCTAGACTCTTAATCTTACCGTAACGATGTTTGATTATTGAGCAAATTCTTGCCACTATTTTTATTTCCGTAGAAATAGCATTTTTTCGTTTTGTTATAATGAGGCTTGCGTCAAAATTCTTCGACAATAAATTGTAACAAGTGAGATTATAATTCAATTTGATCGTTGTTTATTGAGGCCTAAAAAAGTCACCGTTTAGATGACTGTTAGTGATGATGTGACTTAAACGGTTTACGCTGTATTACCTAATAGACCAGCGTTAGCTAGTTTCGTGATAAGTTGTTTCGTAGGGCCATTGCTTTTAAAACTATTTTACGTACATTTTTGTTTCCAACAGAACCCGCTTTTCAAATTTTGAATTTAAAAAAAAATTACACTTCTATTACGATTGTCAATTATCAATTGCAAATTGATAAAATTGAAAATTCAATATACTATTGTGAATTAAAATTGACTATTTATCAATGAATAGTTTTTCATAATTTGAGTTTTTAAATGATACATTTCAATAGACTATAATGACTTATGAATTGATGATTGACAATCGTAATACGGGTATTAAAATTTGTGAAAATGGAGTCACTGTATAAAACTTTTGAGCGATCGATTTAGCTGGTTATGAGAAAGTCAAAAATTAAAAAAAAATCTGTTCTATGGCAGGTGCCGTTAGTTGCATTTATTCCGTACATTCTGTGTATTAATTAAGTTATTCGCATTTTTATATATGTAATTTTTGGAGCTCAATGTCTTCTTTAGGGAATCGCTTTAAATCCTAAACAACAAAATATTAAGAAATTGGCTTCAGGGGCTTAGGTTGTACGTCGCGGTACAGCTATATAAGGCAAACGGACAGCTGAAATTGTGAGAAATTTTTTTCGTCTTCATAGAAATATTGAGGATATTCTTTTTCTATTATTAAATTTACAAAACTAATTTACCCTTCAGACCTTGATGTTCAAATTTCAATAAATTAGTTTCTGATCCTTTTATGAAATGAGCTATCATAATATTTATTATCTATTGAAACCATTTTGGAAGGAGTAAAAAGGAGGATAGGAAACAGAACTTTCATCATAGAATCAATTCCATCTCTTGAACACCGTCGGACTGTTTCATGTCCTTATAGCTTCTTCCACAAGTGATGGTCACTCAAAGTAGCCAGTTGCATTCGTTCTTTCAATCAGTCCCACCGTGATAAACGTTTCCCTAGGAATGCTCACGCTCGAGCCTAACTTTAAACGCATCTAACTTGTAACGTATGTAACTTTAACTTCTTCTCTCTCATACTTTCCTCTAAGAATTAGAATTGTTGATAAGATGATGTTGTTTCTTCACCACAATCCAGATTTTAATACAGAAACGTGGTTTTTCAATATTTCTCAACAATATTATTACTGATCCGAATTTCAATACATAAAGCGAGTTTATAGATTCTGTTGGATAGTCGACAACATCATCTTGTCTAATAACGGAATCCAGCGATCTGTACTTAACTAATTCTCCAGCTATTGTTTTCGTTTACATCAATGTTTTTCTTAGCCAACATAGTACGTTCGTTTGTATAATCAAAATTTTTGTAGTTTTTAACAATGTTTGGGAATACCTAGGCCGAATGACTGACCGTGGAGTTCCTGTTAATGTATAATCAAACCCTGCTTTAATTTTTTTGTAGAACTTGCATCGTTCGGTAAAGCCGAAATTTCCATGACGACCATACATAAAATAAACAAAAATAAGGAATATTTATCGTTGGGATCATGAGTTATGGTCTTGAATTCATTGACAAAAATCCCATGGAAAAAATGACTACATTTTTGACGAATATAAATATTTTCCAGTGCCGAACGATTGGCAAAGCACAATAGAAAATAAATCAGTCAAATCGATAGAGCCGTTTTCAAGTGATGATTTTTCATACTCGCGAATTGAATTTTATGTAACGGGTGAATCACGAATCGTGCTTAATTAAGAAATTCAAATAACTTTTTTAATCAAAGTATTTAATTTATTTTTGTGTTATTGTATAAAAAATATTATCTCATTACCCCAATTCATAAAAAGAAGGATGGGGCTCTTAATATAGACCTATTGCCAGACTTTCCTGCATAGCTAACATTTTTGAGAGCATGATTTACGATATTTTGTTCAGCCACTTTTCTGATCTAAACAACATGGTTTTCTTAGTGGTAGACCTAAGGCCACCAATCATACGCGATTGCAACTGAAGCTTTTGATAAAGTCTCCCATAATGTGATCATCTTCAAATTTGAAACCTATACAGCTTCACGCCTTTACATATATCTTATATCATTCGTACATACATACATACATATGTATATCAATCGTATTCAAGTGATCGTCAATACACAGCCTTTTTTACACCCTGCAGCTTCAATCCTATTCACCCAAAATCAGGGGTCCCTCAGGGAAGTGGCTTAGGTCCTCTGTTTTTCTTATTGACCATATATGACGTGGATCTTATCCTTAGTGGATCTGATCTATAGATCTACGCTGATTACATGCGTATAAAAGATGCATGGAAGATTTTCAACTTCAAGTTGGCCTAAGCAATTTCCTTACTTGGTGCCAACACAACTTTCTTGAACTACATGTGAATAAATGCCAAGCCATTAAGTACTTCCGAAACCGCCTTCCCTTACCACAACTTCAATATTTCATTAAGAATTAGCCAGTTGCGATTGTCACTTCCATCCGTGACTTAGGTGTTATATGCGACAACAAAGTCAACTTTCGGGCTCACTATGATAATATTATTAATTGAGCTAATTGTACTCTAGGTTTTGTCAAACGCTGGTCGAATGCATTCTCTAACCCCTATGTTATTAAGTCTCCGTATGTCATGTTTGTCATCTGCGACACCTGACCAGAAAATTATTCATTGCTGTCTGAATGGTTGAAGTCTGGATCAATTCACTTAAATTCCTTCGTTCGCTCAGTTTTGTCCACCTGTTGCTTTACATAATTCCGTATCAAAAAATCTGGTACAGTCAGGTCAGGTGACCTTGGGGCCAGCAGGAAGTCGAGTTTCTGAATATTATTCTTATCGTTGCAGTTCCGCCATAACCAGTCTGTCTATGTGTGCAATTGCGCCGTCTTGCTATATTCAAACATATTCAAATAACGGTCCCCAGTGTCAGTTACTATAACACCGTTTTTTTTTTTCTTCAAAGAAATATAGCCCGACAATACACCTTCATGAAACAACCACATGACACAGTGACTTTCTTTGGGTGCAAGTCCGTCTCATGGAACTTTTCGGGATTACTGTTCAGATCGAAATGAGATTCATTAGACATTCAGAAGCAATTTATCAATTGATTGTCTTCTTCGGCCATTTTAATAATTTGTTGACAAAATTTCAAGCTGAGAGGCAATTCTAAAGGGTTTAACTTACTTTTTAACCTAAATTATCCGTTGTAATGACCTTTCACTTACTCTCATTTGCCCGGATAAGTTTCGATTCGAAACGCTTGGATTTGCCTGTATTGATGAGGCTACAGCAGTGATTGTGTCCTGAACCAGATTCGGCAAACACGCTTACCAGTCTCATGATGGTCCATTTACTCGGGGGAGTGCCGTCAAATTCCCGCCTTAATTCCCTTTGGATGGAAATGACGAACTGCAAAGCATGGTACCGCTTCACTATCCAAAGAAGTTGTAAAATTTTTAGAATGGTTAAATTTTCTAGATCTTTTTTCGAAATAATTTAAAAAAAAGTCGCAATCAATTTCAAAATTCAATAAATTCTAAAAATTAAACGTTTCGGATTCCCTTCCGGGAATCCACTGTAGTAACCTACGGATTAAAACATAAATAAGCCGATTACTCAAATAGAAAAAGAGACTCGTATTACTGTTTGCCTCTGTAGCTATTGGGTCTTGATCATGAAACTTGCTGGAACTAAGGTCCAATTTCAAGAAAATTTTCTTTGTTCTAAAATCTCATGAAAGTGTTAACTAATACCAAATTTAAAACCTAACTCAACATTTAAGTATCTTGTATTTAGATTTATAAACCACAAGATGTTTGCTTTTTTAATAAATTTTTCTTCATGAACAGAAAGTTTATTCCTTTTATTTGTTTTAGAAAACAAAACTTCAGAAAGTTATTTGTATTTGTTTTAAAAATCAATCAAAAAGTATCACGAAATTGCAATCGACTTTCTCAAACCTTATTTGTGAATTAATTATCACCCCTTTTACAGATTCTATTATATTCCTAATTAAAACCTTTCGTTGTTACAAAATAGAAAACAAAATCATAATTTTGCAATTTTCTCGAATTTGAAATCTAGGAAATCCCAAAAAGCAAACAACTTTTCTACACATCACGATTTAAATGAATTTGTTGTGCAATGCAAAAGAAGTCGACAAATGAGGAAAATCGCTTGCAAATTCATTCATATCATAAATTACATTCTACGATCCACAGCGGCCATTCAGACCCAAGTTAAACTCTACGCTCTTTTTAGTCATGGTCATGGTGCTAAGACACAACGTTATACCATGCGCACAATTCCCCGTTGTTTTCTTATAGATTTGACGTTGCCATCTTGGAATTTGAAAACTCTCTTCGAACAATTTTGCAACATTGTTGGGAAAAGTTTTTCTTTTTCCGGGGAAAGAAAATCAACTTGTGCTGCCGGGCTTACGCCAACCAAATATGACCTGAAGAACCCATATGCTCTGCTTTAATTCATTGCCACTTATCCACCTCTTAAGAGAGGGTGCTCCAAAAAAGGGACCAAGTGGTATATCTAGCTACACGTAATTTTCCTTGGAGTCGACTTTAAAATTCTTAAAAAAAACAGAGGGAGATTGTAGAGGGGTAAGGTTTGGTTGGTAAAGGTTAGTTTCGAAATCCAAATGATATGAGAACCAGGATAAAAAGCTGCAAATTACTTTAATCGTTTGTGCTTAAATATTTATAAATATGAGCTTGCATGATCATTTGTAACACTAAAGAGTCCCGACTCGACACACAATTGGACCGCACATGTAATCTTCCTATACCTATAGCCGAAGAAGGCCGCGAGTCCTATCTGGGCTTTCTTGAAGATTTGTGTGAAAGCAACAGCAAATTATCGGCACATGAGCTCAGGATTTCACATAAGTCTCGCTTCTTTCTTGTCTGATGGGGGGACTTGAGCATCAGAGGATGAGAAGGAAGTTCGAGATTGTCCTCCATTTCCGTTGATAGTCATAAATATCAGCGGCAAAAGGCGCTGCAAACAACACACAGCCCATCAGACTTGAATTTTTTATTTTCGTTTTTCGTATTCGTCCTCAACCAAGTGATATAACTGAGATAGTAATGTTAAGCATGATGGCGGCGCGGCGCGGCAGCGGCAATGGATAGGATAATATTGTGCTAGTGATGACTCGTATTAGAGGATTATAAGGCGCACACGCTTGTGATGTAGAACGTCTGTTGTGAAAAAGACACAAAAGACGTTACGGGAAAAGAATTAACGTAACGACATCATTTCGAGGCCATTTTCTGCGTTAAAGAGTTGAACATTCCCATGATGCGGAGTGATATGATTTTGTTTGCCCCTGGGAGCGAGCATTGCTGATGCCGCCACCGCCAGCGGCGATACGATGCGACGTGGTAAGGATATCTACATTATGAAGACCTCACGCACTCAATTACTTAACGTATGCACGTCAATTCTTACACCGTTGCCATAGTCACTACCGTCGTTGAAGACGCCGCCGCCGCCGCCATCGTCGGTCGGCTGCCAGCCACAAGGATGTTCTGATAGAATCAGGAATCGAAAAATGATGAGGGGGTTGTTGGGGGTATAGTTAAGCAAAACAACAACAAGAAAAAACTTGCGTAATTTACGAGGCTATAATTGTGAATTGTTGCCCAGGAAATTACTGCCGAGATGAAGTAATTTTAAAGCTGTTGGCTCTAGCCAAGCGATTTCATTTAGGATGCACTGGAATGTGATTTGTCGTTAGCGAAACAAAAGAGCTGATGCACAAACCTTAGTTTGTTAATACTATATTGCTAATGTGTGCATTAGATTCTTGCTGTGGAAGTGGGTAAGGCGACAGGGGAGAGCGATGAGATTGCATTCTAATTACATTTTACAAACTGATGCTATACATAAAGGCTGAGAGAGCTATTGGAATGCGTGACATTAAGCGAAAAAGACTAAAAGTCGACGACTTTGAGGAAGGAAGAAAATTCTTTCGTGTAGGTAGTTAATTTTATTTTTCCAGTGAACTTGAGTAGAAGAATATTAAACGGTTATTTGACTCCAGTAATAAAATTAAGAACCTACAATGTACAACGGATGTCTGTAGTAGTTAGTGTTCAAAGGGATAGAGTACCTCGAAGGTCACAGGTTTTAAATATTGTTTTTAGATTATTGCAGGACTGAAATGATTTTTGAAAATGTTAGATTTTCTGGGAAAGATTTTGGTTTTCATAAATAGCACGAAGTTCACATTTTAATATTGAGTAGGGACAAAATGTAGGCATTACCCTTCTTCCCTTGTATTTCTAACAATAAAATATTAAAAATAAATGAAAGTATCGTTACTATGTACTCCTGGGTTCATCGCATTCGTTAAAAAACCGAACTCGAAGTCTTTTATAAAACTTGAAATGTATATGTATGACAAAAAATGTGTTATACATCTATCTGTATCTCGACTCTGAGCCTATCTTCAAACTTGAGTTTTACTACATTCCCTAGATGGAAAACTGAATTTAGTTTAAGCTCTAAAAATAAAGGTATCTTCTTCCAATATAGACTTTAAGAAAAACTTATTTATTTCCATTCAAAGTATCCATTCAAAATAGTCTACATATTAAGTTTAGAACAGTTTAATTTCATTATTATTTATTCATTTATAAAATTGGAGTAGCAAAACTTTTTGGTTGCGTTAACCAATAGCCTTATTTGTAGTCATTTACTCGGTTAACTTATCTACTTCGGTTCGAGTAGGACATATGTATATTTTGCTTAAGTTGAATTATCCAATGTTTTCATACAATACTTCATTAAATAGGATATATGGTGTAAGCTGGAGTGGTGGTTAGGTTGTAAGCGAAAAGTAGGTGTAACTTCGTAACAAAGTCCTTCAGTTAATATTAAACAAGAAGTTTCTTTAATATTTGAAATATAGGCCCAATTATTTAAGAAGATTAAATAAATCTGTTTGAAATTCTTTTGGCCAATTAATCGTTAATGTTCAACAATTTAGTTTATCAGTGAGAGCTGTTTAAAATGAACTAATTTTAATGATTTACAGTTCCTCCTCCCTCCAATTCATTGCTCTTAAGAATTTAAGTATTTGGGGCACCTTCAGAGAGGATAGGTTGCTCCCTTCTACCTGGTATTGTTCCAGATGGTTTTTCCTTTGGTGCAACAACTTCCTAATATGTGGTCCGGTGTTTCCTCATGCATGTTGCAGAATCTGCATGTAAAACTGCTTACCATACCAAGTAAACTTAGGTGTCTTCTAAGTTTGCAGTGTCCACTTAGGATACCTGATATTATTAGCTTATTTCTATTTAAGTTAATAAAGTTTTCGAAACGTTGCTGGTTGTAATTGCCCAATAGTAATTGCCTCAGTTTTGGAAGTTCTTTCCAGTTCTTGAATCTGTTTGCTTCCTCTTCTTGTTTACGAGTACTTTTGTTTTTGATGACATTTTCTCCTATTCCGAAATAGGTCCTGTTAAAGGGGTTGATGCTCCTATTTAATCTGCCTTTTCGTTTCTATGAACACCCACATGACCAGGTACCCAGTAAAGTGTGACCCTGTTCTGATTGCAGAGTTCATTTAGCTTGCTTTTGCACTTCCACACTAATTTAGAGCTGATGGTATATGAGCTTAGTGCCTTGAGTGCCGTTTGACTATCTGACATGATGGCAATGTTCCTGTTACGATAATTCTTTTCGAGATTTCGATCCACGCATTTCTCTATGGCGTTTACCTCCGCTTGGAAGATTCTGGTGGAATGGTTTGGTTCTAATATTCCTGCACCAGTCCCTTCGCTTGTTCCTTTGATGGTATTTGTTTAAAGGGTGTAGTTTATTTCCTCTCCTATTCAATCTTTTTTGTTGCCGCTTTTCTCGAAATTAATTTTTTTGATCATACCATCTCTTTGGATGTCAAGAAGGTATTTTATTATAGACCTACCAATTAAGTCCCTTTCTCTGAGACCAATAAGATTGCCTGTTCCAGTTCCCTCCTTTGATAACCTCATGATACCTCTCACTCCCGCACTTTTGATGACCTCGTGTAGAGGGAATAGATGGAGGACAACCTCCATAGCTGTGTTAGGGCAGGTTCTCATCGCTCCCGTAATACAGATACATGCGAGCCTTTGAACTTTTTCTTGAGTTTTCCTAGTTGTTGATAATTCGGTTTTCTTGTGCCATGCAACCCCTTCATAGGTAATGATGGGTCTTACCATCATGAAACTAAGAAATAGGGAATAATAAATTAAAATTTTTGTCTTGTGTCTAACTTAATGATACAAAAATGTCAAAAATTAAATTTATCAATGACACATTCTGTGTCACATCAATTAAAAAGACAAATATAGAAGAATTTAGTGACTTTTTCAATTTAATTCAATTGAATCATTCTTCTTTCTACAACAACAACAACAACAACAACTTAATAATAATAGCCAATTCAATCAAATAAAAACTAGACACCAACTTGACACTAATATCCCATCCAACATACAAAATAGAAACCTCAATGCTCAGGTGCAGCATGTTGACACTCTAACAATGCCACTGCACTTTGAGTTGAATAATCCCTTCGAAGTTTTTAATCTCAATGTGCATGCGCATAACAAAAGCCTAGCAGAGCACCCATTGTTAAGCCTTTTCAACAAAAAAATAAAGAGTTTTCAAATTGAAATCACATCACACACAAAAGCCCCTGCCAAGCCCCGGATTCAACAACATGATTCATAACTATGGAGGCAGTCAGCGGCAAAGTTTGCGAACTTGATCTTCAAGAAACAATCTCGCTCACTTGCTCGGTTATAAAGTATGTATGCACTGTAATACCTCCTATACATACTTGTTGCTTTCGGCCTCACAAATGTCGTGAGACTGCAATTCACAAATTTGTTTGTTGGCAGCGGAGGCATATTTGCCGGTGTGTGAAATGAAGACAATAGGCGCGTGCAAGCGCCAAAGCGGCCTAGGGTACTTCATCGGCGTCGTAGTCATTTTTGTCATCGTCGTCGGTCTTTTCCAAGTGGGTTAATTTCCTCGGCCAATGTTAGGGTCTTATGCACTCTGTGAAGTGACAATAGTTCCCATAAATGGTGGGCCGGGAAGAAAAAAAAAAACTGCTGCC
Organism: Chrysotoxum bicinctum; assembly: GCA_911387755.1. Classification (NCBI taxonomy): domain Eukaryota; kingdom Metazoa; phylum Arthropoda; class Insecta; order Diptera; family Syrphidae; genus Chrysotoxum; species Chrysotoxum bicinctum. Next base: position 110,911,185 of record OU426990.1, on the reverse strand, counting down.
AGTCACATTCTTTATCAGTTGGAACTGACTTTTTTTTTGTTCGTCCTCTATTTTCTTCGTAGGGTAAAATAAGTTTGTTTCAAAAGCATCAAAAATACCCTGTTTGACAGTCTTTTCGAGACAGTAGTTCTTTTACGCCTTCTCTTTTCATTCCAGGGTAAAGAAAAAGCAGGGCGTGTCCCATACTAGCAAGACTTGTTGAATAAGACAAAATTTGGAAATATAAAATTCCTCACTTGCTATAAATTTTTATAGAATTTGCCGCACAATTAAAGCCTTTGTTAAAGCGCCTCTCCTTGGCCTTTCCAGGAAACAACAAGTCTTTTATGTCAAATAAAAATAAGTTAAGTTTAATAAGTGATGTATGTTTTTGACACAGTCTTCTCTCAAAACCTTCCATTCCTAGAAAAATAGGGTGCTGTACATTTCCATGTGCAACTTTTAGCAACCTTCCCTCGAAAGTTTCTTGTGCGTTTTCGGAAATAAATACAGTGCGCACATTAAACATAAGCACTGAGTATATGCTTTAACTTTTTTAAAAGGAATTGTGGTGCAACAATGACAAATGTAGAAACAGACGCAGAATTAGGTGCAACATCTTCTTAGTGGATGGCGCGACGGATGCGAAAAATGGGCACATAGCTCTGTCTATTGAATTGTCTGACTTGGTGTCGTCTTTTTTTGTATTTTGTTTTTTCTGTTTGCTGTGCTCGCGGTATTTGGGTTACGACTGGAGGAGTTTTGCTAATTGCTAGAAATTTATTGCTGATTACTATCCTATGATGATTGTTTTTGTGTGGTGTTTTGTTTTGAAAACAATTTTTGAGAGAGAGAGATTTCTATTAAGAATCTCTAAAGAAAGGTTTAAGGGAAAGTCAAAGTGAAATTCTAGAGAGGAACACCTATTTATTTCTTGGATTTAATTAAGTGACACCCTTTAGTCAATTGATTTAGTTCTGTAAAGACTATCCGCAGTATCAGAGGATGTTTCGACACCAATTCGACAATACATGCTCTTTAATCTTTAACTTATTACTGGATATGGTAGCAAATTTAGAAGCTAATTTCTATGTGCTTCACTTGACCTTAAAACATATTTTAGCATCGACCGTCACAAAAACGTGTCACATCGAATTTCAGATGCAAATATCAAAATGTGTCACATTTACATATGTCACCAAGACATAAGATTTTATTAAATTCTTAAATTTTGAAGAATAGAAGTTCAGCTTTGTGGTCATAATAAAAATTGTGTCTTTATAGACATTACTAGTGCTAACTTGTGTTGAAGAGATACGAGTATATCGAATATTTGCAACCTTCAATTTATATATAACACTTTTGTTTTAAGAAAAAATTGAGACTAAAATAGTTGGTTCCTAAAATTTTAAATTTTGGTAATCTTTTTTGAATTTTCTTGGCTCAACAAAGCCTATTTTAGGCACATAACAGCAGAACTTACATCTTTTAGAAATATCGAAAATCATAAAATTATTAATTTTTAATTAAATTTAATTAATTAATTAATTTTTCATTTATATCAAGATTTTTATAAAATAATTTTTGGTATCTTCAAGTTTTCGTTAGACAGTTTTTCTTGCGACTTATAGGTACTGTAAGGCAAGTTATGCATTCGTAAAAAAATCGAACTCGAGATTTTGATCAAAGTTGACATTACGAAGTAAGCGAAGACCAAAAAAGTGGGTCTCAGCTAAACGGCTCGGCCGATTTTCTTCAAACTTGGTAGATATGGGTTTTAATTTTGTACCCCCGGATGTTTTTTTCTTTTTTTTTTTCAGACCAAAAATAACGGTAGGTACTTGCCAAAAGAATTTTTTTTCGAAATTTTATAAATATTTTTTTTTTCTCAAACAGATTTTTTTTTAGGAAAAATTCAAAAAAATTCATTTAGTTTGATTTTGATTTTTTCAAAAATGGTACGACCGCTTCTGATCGTTTTTTTTATGTTAAGGCTCCCAGCAGTTTCAATATTATTGTGTATTCAAATTTTCAAAAAGATTTTTTTTTTGGATTTAAAAAAAAAAAATTCAAATTTTTTTTTTTGAAAACCCAATGCTCGATTTTTTTAAAACTTGATTAATAAAACTACAAGATATGAGAAAAAAAATTATTTTACCTAAGAATAACGGTACCCTCCATACAAATGTTAAAAAATAGTTTTCGAAAATCGTATCTATTTTTTTCGAAAATAGTTCCGAGAATTTTGCTTAGATTTTTTTTCTTTCAATTAATTTTTAAGATCTATAATTTAATAAAAAAAATTTTTAAAAAATGAAATATTACTGACTGTACGATTTTTTTTTTAATTTTGAATTTCTCATTATCGGCATAACGCATTTCAATGAAATCTTTTAGAGAGAAACTCCTAAAAGGTTTAAAAAAACATTGCATTTCAAAACTTTAAGAAAAATGTTTTGTTTGAATTTTGAAAAAAAAAATCTATTTTTTTTTTTTTTGGAAAATTCAATATCTGGAAAACGGCTCAATATTTTTTTTTTTTTTTTGTAAATTTAATTTTTATTCGAACAATTATAAAAACTTTAAATTGGCGTATCAAAATTTTTTCTTAAAAATGTTTTAAGAATTTTTTTTATAAAAGCTTATTTTTTTTAAGAAACCACTACAAAGACTTATAATTTTTGTCCTTGCATAAACCTATATTTGTTTGAATCACATGGCATCCTATTTTTACCTCCAACTACTAAAGAAGTTGTTTTAGTCATTTAAAAAATTAATTTTATGGTTATGAAAAGTTTTTCTCTAATAACATTCATTTTTGAATTTCTTAGTCTATTACATAGCACCAAGTTCGTGCGACCCAGTCGTGCATTTTATTTTTCTTACGGAAAGAAACATTAAGAGGCAAATATATAAACCTTTAAACGCCAGGTTTTGTATTAAGTGTCAGAAATTTAATTTTATTTATTTTACACTTTTTATTGCCAGAATCAACTTTCAAAAGGGATTTCCAATAGGGATATCCGAAAGGTCTAATTTTCGATAATTCTGGTCATCGTTCAAGCTGAATTTGAGCGATGGTATAGGTAATGTTGTCTTCGAGGTCACCGGTCATTTGCGCCTTATTGAGATAAATGTTCAATTTAAGGAAACTTCGCAAGATAAGATTAGATTTAAGATTTATTAATTCACAAAAAATAGTTTTTACAAAAATAGTTGATTTTGAACTTAAATCTTTTGAGGCATGGCCGTCAGTCAGATGATAGCCTTTATTTATATATTTTCGAATTTTATAAGTTAATGGTGCTAAGGTAAAAATTTAAATTAATAGACTTCTCTTATTACATTGCTTTCTATATGTAAGTGCTATTTTTATACATTGCGATAATTTTTGCTAATATGTCCCATTTAACATTGCTTTAAGTTCTGTTTATTCCAAATAATTCCTTTGCCATATTTTTCACCGTATCTCAGCTAGAATTGGACACCTTGAAATAAAATAGGCAGTACGTTTTCCATTTCGTTGATTTTGCATAAAGATCAGTTAAGTGGTAAGTCGTTGTGATGGTATGTGGTATAAAGGTAATAGTTCTCCCCTTGGTCGAAATATGAATGATATCGTTTTACTGTTATGATTGTTGTTGAGGTAGTGGGATTCTTCTAGATTGTGCTGGAGTTCAAAATAGAACTCAAAAGCGAACTTTAAGCAAACCATATATTTTCCTCTTGTTTTGGAATGGAGATTTTCAAATAGGTTGTGAAGAAATGGCCTCTATTCTGCCTTATTATCCAAGCTAATCACCCTTATTCCGATAGTCGTTTTACTAAAACGCCAGTAAAACGACAAGGCTCTTGAAACGGAAATTGGAATTTTATTGAAACGACTATCGTTATAATGCTTAGAAAAGTAAAGAACATAGAGAATGCTGCCCTTTTCGTATTATTTAAACACCAAAATGTGGTCTCTGGAGCCTTATCGTTTTAAAGGCGTTTTATTAACGACTACCGGAATAAGGGTGAATATTGAAAGAGATTTCAAATAAGTCTGCTAATCCAATTCTCTAACAATGACCTTGCGAGGTTCATATCGAGACTGCAATTATTCATGTAACTTTAACTTCGTGACTGTTCATGAGTTTCATAAGTCAAGACTTTGAAATGTAAGATACTGTGGTAATAGTCCCGTTTCGATGAGTTTTGCTTTAGAAAGAACCTCAAGAGTTTATTTGGTTTATACAAAAATGCAAAAAGCTGAAGGGGTGAGATTGCATCCATGTTTTGAATCCTAGGTAGGTAGAAATGGCGACCACCGGCAGTCTAGCCCTTTGGCCCAATTATCACTGAAGTGCACCATTTTGAAACCATAACTCGTATGAATTGGATGAAATTGTTGACATTCTCACGGAGTCATCCAGTTTGGATTAAGTTCAAAAATATAAATCTATTAGGAGGTTTTGATGTCTCTTATTGTGTGTGCTTTTGCAAAATCATCCGGAGATCGGATCACTCATATAGCCGGACCACCCAGCCATTCGACATAATATTCACTTTGCCAAGGCTAGGCAGCTTGTTGAGTGTTACTGAAAAAGAACCTAATGCGATTGAGTGATTATCCGGCCCCCAGCACCGTAAGTCACAGCCCTCACTCTGCTAGCTCGGGAACCAAGGAGTCAAACGGCGCAGAAATAAACCGAAGTTCTTCCTAGAACCATTTCATCGCGTTGAGAAAAGAGATCAAGTCTTTGATCTTCATGTCCAAAAGTTCATCAATGTCGTCAAAAAATGCCCTTCCTAATGATTGTGCTCTTAATTTTTCCAGAGCAGGGCATTTCCACAGGAAATGCAGAACTGTTTCCTATTTCCACTGGTCTCCACAGCTATGACAGTTAGTGTTGTGAGGAATGCCTAGCTTCGTTGCCTTTGGCCAGTGTTCGCTGTCCTAGCTATGTCTTGACTTGGTCTGCACATCAGATCAGAAGAGTTCGGGATTTATTATAGGTGGAACAAATATTTCTAGATATTATGCAGTTCTCCACTGCTCCACCTAAGGTTTGGTCCGTTAAGGAAAATTGAGAGATTATTACCCTTCATACCTCTGCGTGAAATGTTCAAATGTTTTCTGCAAGTGAGTTATGAAATACTGGGGCCAAATTACCGCATCAGTTATCGAGTAATACGTGACTTTGGCATTACCGCTTACGTCAACTAGCAACCGATTACTCTAATTTGACGTTTTCATTCGATCACTGATGGGACTCACTCACTCGTTCACTGATGCGGTAATTTGGCCCCTGATCCTTGCCTGACCAGCTCGTCCGCCTGTTCATTCCCATCGATGTCACAATGACCAGGAACCCAGATACGAGTGATATTGTGGTTAATATTGAAGCTAGCAAGTTCATCCCAGCATTGCTGGACCAATTTGGAGTGTGATGAACTAGAATTATTGGATTTAACAGCCGCCATTACTGTCTGTGATAATAGCGGTATTCCGGTTATGGTTTGGATCTTGTTTGAGTGTCTTGCATACTTCCCTGATAGCCATTAATTCAGCTTAAAAAACACTAGCAAAGTCGACGACCTAGATATATACAAAGTCATGTTTTAATTTTACTATCGCAAGGAACTGAAATTCAATCGTGCAGAATGTTTCACTATGGCATCATCTGTGTAGCATGTATTTCCGTTCAGAATTGACTCTCTCGGATTTTCATAGACACGGTCATGACAGGCTTATCTTGTTGTCTTCAGTGGTATCTCAAAAACGAAAAAAAATCAAAAACCAAACAAATTGACAACAGATTAAACATCATGGCCGCCATGAACTGTCAAAATCTACGCATCGCTATTGGAATACCGTTTACTATTTTCTGCATCGCTCACTGGTGTAAAGAACTGATCGAATTTGTGTACTCTTTCTCAAAATCTTGTTCTTTCGAAAAAAAAAAACTTAAGCCATCTTTTTTGTTGCAGAATTTCAAAATCTCTATTTCTTTTCTCGACGTTTCGTAAAAAAAAACTTCTAGTTTTTGAGAAATGTATAAAAAAATACTGAGTTGCTTCCCTTTCACCCCACAAATCAAAAGCAATAATTCAAGCTTCGGGTACCTTTTTAGGATGAACCTATCCTTTAAAATAAACTTCTACACAAAATTCAAAGTATCATGTTTCTGGGTTAAGTGTGAAACGTACGATTAGTGTTGAAAAATTAAAACCTTTTTTTACACTTTTTAATACATAATGTTTTTACAAGGCTCGAATAAAATTCGTTTACAAATATAAATATAAAATTTCCACTAAAGGCTTCTCAAAACCTCTCGCCCATTTTTTATGACTATCTGTTGGTCTATAAAATTTAATTAGCAACTCGTTCGTTTATATTACGTAATCAAATAAAAGCTCCATAAATGTCGATTGAATATAAATAGCAGCAAGTTCACAATCACCTTGAATTCTAAATAAAAATCGATGCGTTTGTCAAACATCCACTCTAACACTAAGAACCCCTCAGGATTCGAGGCAATACCCCGCTGCGGGAATAGAATCATCACCGCAGGTTATAATTTTAGTTGCACATCACATAAAGAGCCTCTACGAAGAAGAAAGGCCAAGCTAATGGCTTCTTCTCAGTCTCTCGATATTGTAACTCTGCAGCGTTATTTTGCCGCACATCTCCAAAGCGTGACTAATTAGAGTGCAGAATCACACTCATAATATCCCGAGTCAACCCTGGTGGTTAAGATTGGTAGTTGAGACCTGGCACACAAGTCGCAGTGATTCAACAAACGGTGCTGGTACTCAGCTCATCTCGGCTAACATTCAATAATAGCTTCTAAGGAAGCACTTTTGAGTCTCCAAGTCTGGTAATTCTCTATCCTGCGTCATCTCCAGCTGGGCGAATTAAAAAGATGCAAGTAATAATCGCGCTGCACCTATAGACGTTGCCTCTGTGGTGTCATCCATTCACTGCTGATGGTGCTATTTCCCGCTGATGCTCTGCACTTGTGCTCCGATGCTACTCAAGGGGATTAAACACTATTAAAGTCTAATTTTTTTGAATAAACCTATTCCAATAATTGAAACATGAGCTGATGCGGTATTAGAACATGAACTAAGTCTTTTGTTTTCTATCCACACTTTTATGTGTTTGAATAGAACAGTTTTTGTGCAATTAGCCGACTTGATATATTTATATCTTTTGATTGAGATCATAGAGAATATAAGAGTCGTCGCGCGTGCTGTTTGGAAAGACTCATTTAATGCTCAATGGAACTTAATTGAATGCAGGTGTTTTCTCCTTTGAAATGAAATGTATGAGGTGAATAACCATTACGGCTTTGATTTCGGTATTAACTAGAGTAAGATGTGTCTTCCTCTCATCCTTTTTTTGATGTTCTGATTGAGGTTTTTCGAAACTTCTCATATATTTACACTTATAATGTAAATATTTTACATTTTCGAATGGGGATTGTCGAGAGGTCAAGCCCTTCACAAACTTTCTATTTTAAGTGCCTATCAGAGTATGAACAGGCCCTTATTTTGATGTTTGATTTTAAACGGTTTGTTTGACTTTTAAGAACTTTTTCATATACCTATTCATTCAAGTTTGAAAATATTTATTTTACATTTTTGAATTGAGATTTTCGAGAATTCAGGACACCTTCAAATTGCTAGCTTAACATCTTCAATAGCGTGAGAAAAGATTGTTGTGTTCGCACTTATTTCAAAGGTGTATTTTAAAGTTAAGAACACTTTTAAAATGTTCATATACGCCGAACGAGTGTGTAAACATATTGTTTACATTTTCAGATAGGGTTTTGCGACAGATTAAAGCTCGTATAAAATTTTATTTTTACTTGCGATGATAGCGAGGACTAAAAAAGTGGGTCTCGCAATTCTGTCTGTCTGTCGGTTCGACTACAGCGTAAACGGCTCGGCCTATTTTATTCGAACTTGGTAGATATGGGTTTTAATTTTTTGCCCCACACACGTTTTTTTTCTTTTTTTTAAGACCAAAAATAACGGTACCTGCCATACGATTTTTTTTAGAAATTTTATAAATATTTTTTTTTCTCAAAAACTGTCCCACAGAATTTTTAAAAAAAAATTTGAAAAATTTCATTTAGTTAAAACTAGGTAATGGTTGAAAAAAATTTCCAAAAAATTGTTATTTTTGGTAACGCCCTGGGTTCATTTTTTTTGTTTTTGATTTTCTCGAAAACGATACAGCCGATTTTGATTATTTTTTTTATGGTAAAGCTCCTCCACAGTTTAAATATTATTACATATTCAAATTTTGAATTTTTATTTTTTGGATTTTTAAAAAAGAATCAAAATTTTTTTTTGGAAACCCAATAATTCGAAAACCCCAAGATCGATTTTTTTCAAACTTGATAAATAAAAGTTTTTTAACATAATCTACAAGATTTAAGAAAAAAAATTTGTTTTATCTAAAACTAACGGTACCTTCCATACAAATTTAAAAAAATGGTTTTCGAAAATCGTATTTTTCTCGAAAACGGTTCCGAGAATTTTGCTTAATTTTTTTTTCTTTTGATTAATTTTAACGATCTATAATTTAATAAGAAAAAAATTTGAAATCTAGATTTTATTGACTGTACATACCATAGAACGATTTTTTCGAATTTTGAATTTCTCATTATCGGCATAACGGATTTTAATGAAATTTTTTATAAAAAAGCTCTTAAAAAGTTTAAAAAACATTGCATTTCAAAACTTAAAAAAAAAATATTTTTAGAAAAAAAAAATCTTTTTTTTTTGGAAAATTCGATATCTCAAGAACGGCTTACTATTTTTTTTGGAAGTTAGACTCTTATTCGTACAATAATAAAAACTTAAGATTGGGGTACCAAAATTTTTTCTTAAAAATGTTTGAAAAAATGTTTACATAAAAGCTTATTTTTTTAAGGAACCACTACAACGACTTATAATTTTTGTTCTTGCATAAATTTATATTTTCATAGCATTTTGTTTTTATCTCTTATTACTAAAAGAATTTAAAAATTTCTTTTTGTCCTTATGAACAGTTTTCTTTAATACTCGTAACATCCGTTTTTAAAATTCCTAGTCTATTACATAGCAGCAAGTTCGTGCGACCCAGTCGTGCATTTTATTTGTTTTAAATAGGTTGAGAATAGGCCAACATTTCGGTGATGTATAAGTTAAGGGTTTTCGTTGAAGGCTAAGGAAAGATTCAAATTTTCTGAAAAAAATTAAGGTTTAAGATTGTAATTTTTGTTTACATTTTCAAATACTCATGAATAGACCATTCTTTTAATGTATGATTTAAATATCGATGTACCTTGTCATGGTATAATTTTAACGGCTTTCACACGACTAAAATTAGATAATTGTCTGATAGGTGGGCAGACATTATTTCTAACAAGTTTTTAGACTATTCCGTTGTTTACTTAAGTCCGTGAACTTCAATGTGGAACATATGTCCAACGCATTCAAATCAGGAACGGCAGAAGCCCATTCGTCAGGCCTGGTGAACTCAGGAGCATGCTTCTACAACCGTTCACAAGGGTTTTCTTCGAAAGCTTACCACTACTTTCAGGGAGTGAAAAAATCTTCAAGTTTTCAATATTAACTAACCTCTAAGAAGTCTGCCTCTATCATACGAGTATTATTCGACTAACATACATTTAGTTGCCTCCAACATAAGATCAATATTTCATTTATAATTTCAATTTTTTTAAATAAAATAGACAAAATGTCTTTATTTACATAAAGACGTTCAACATTTATTAAAAAATCCAAAACAAATAAAGGACACTCCGAAGAGTACGAGCTTGCATAATACTTACTCAGCACACACACTCAGATTGCTGTTTGCAGCAACTCATAATGTGTTGCAAGAGAAATTTTTCGAAATCATTTTCTTATTTGATGAAGATCAACAGAAAACGGTTGCTGTCTGGAAAGTGCGCTTAGTCTGTCATCGTTCGTTCGGTCAATATTGACAGAATTGCTCTTGAACAAATATATGAGCATACGCCAAGCGGCTTAAGTGCATATTACATCAATTGACACACACACGCGCTACTGTGGAATAGGGTCAGTGTAAATGTCAATAAATGGGCGCCGCCGCCGTGCGTCGCCGCTATCAATGCGACAAAATGTTGTCAATAGGTTCGTGGCTGGACTGGTGAGTCTTGAATTTAAGGCGACTTTCAAATGATGTTCTGGAGTGAATTTTTTTTTGAAAAAGTACCTCTGTTTGAAACCTGCATGATATAATCAAAAAAACGTGTTATTTCATCGCTAAATGGTTCTGAGTAAGTGGCTTTTGAAAGATTGTTCAACTGTGACTAGTCTACAATTTTAAATGGAGCTTTTGTAGAATATGGGTACAGAAAGTAATACCAAAACTGGGGTATATTTCCTTCTAAAAGGGTAAACGGAAAAACTCAAGGCGTCTAACATAAAAATTTGTTGAGATTCGAAACTAATCCCGGGATGAGATTTGGCGAAGTGAAGATCGTTTTCGAAAACGTCAAATCAAAGTTGGTGCAACAGCTCGAAAAAAAACCAAGGCCACCTAGTGACTTACAACTCTCAAACATTCCTGTGTGGGTGCTACCCGAAATGTAGAGATACCTAAATATCTGTCAGTGATAAGAAACAATCGCTGCATTATGATTTGACCTTAAGAAAGTGCTTTTAAAATTTCAATCAAACAAACCTAACATCTGTCATTAAAATTGACAAAAGAAAAATATTTGCAAATAACAAATGACAAAAATGTCATTTAATTAGTATCTAATTAATGAAAGAATTTATTTATTTTGATCTACACGAATATTATGATTTTTTCTTTTGTCCTGGGCAATATATTGAAATCCCGGAATTTTTCATTATTTTAGCCATTTTTCCCGCCGAGGTGTAAGAAAAATCTGGCAACCCTAAGGCCAGGCGCGCACATTCAATTTTTAGTTTCGCAACTGCGTAGTTGCTAAAATGAAACATTATGGGCTCATGTGTACAGAGCAACTCGATTCGAGCAACTAAAAAGTTTGTGTTTTGACACAAACTAAACGCTTGCCTAAAATTAATTCGCAACAGTTGAGCTGTTTTCTATAAGCGCAAGAGAGAAAAGAGTGTGAGCGTGGGTAAAGAGCTGCTGAAATAAACAACTTTTTCGGTGTGCCCCAGGGCAGCCACCTTGGGCCACTCCTTCATCATTCTTTTTATTAATGATTTGCAATATCATTTTTCTTATTGAAGGTGTATTTTCTCAAGAGTTTTAGCAGTGCATGATCTCCATTAGATGCTATTAAAATTCAATTCGACATTGATTGTATAGTAAACTGGTGTAAATATATGTAATATCATGTAAATGGATGATATTTTAATAATTAAAAATCTTATTTATCTTTGATTTAAATTGTAGTCTTCATAAAGGTATGGAACTTGATAAACCAAATAAATCAATTTCTCTAGTTTTAAATTATAAAATATTAAAAAGAAAATTGAATAAGCTTTTACACCCATTTCAACAAAACCTTTTTAACAATTTTTGAAATATAGGAAATAACTTTATGTATTTGAAAATTTAAAATATGAAAAGCTATTAGATATTTACGAAAGATTTTCAAACAATACTTCTTTATATTTTGTATGTTTTCGTAGATCATCGTATCTCAACTCTTTTAATGTCGCTATTGTATTGTAGAAAAATCGCAACTTATTACCTTTATTTACAATTGTACCAACTGAATAGAAAACATGCATGGGCGGGTATGCCTCCAGGCTTTAAACTTGTTTTAGCTCCAAATTTGATTCAGCAGTTGGTGGCAATTTGTGTATATTTTGATTACTTTCCATTTCATGTCTGATTAAATATCGTTTCATCAATAAAAAAAAATAATCACATTTATCAATTAACGAGATGATTAGTTAGGTAATTATGCTGTTCAAAGCCTTCCATACACTTCAAGCACATCTGAAGTATTCGTTCCATTACCATATACTCGTACTTCGTGTACAGCTCTTAATAGCTCAAAGGTTCAACATGGAGGGAGACAGTGATGATAGTGCACTTTCAATTTCACTTTCTTTTTTCATTTTTTTTTGTTTGCTGTTGTTGTTGATCTCACGAAATTATATGCCACCAATCAATAGAGCTGAGGTATAATTGAAGTAATTTCATTTACAAATTGCTTCCCAATAATTTTGAAAAATCAAAAATTACATCTCTGCCATTGCCACATGTTTGTACATCAAACCAACCAAACTATCCAAACCAAACGAAAGCCTCCAGTGAGAATGAGGAAGTCTATGATATCTGTGATGCACTTTGCTCGTGTCGGCATGGTGCAGCCGCAGCATACAAAACAATCGTGGCATTGTGGTCGGATCGGATCGGAACTCTCAGGTGACAAAATTCCGCGATAAGATACTGCGAGATGCCAATATAGGAAGTTGCATCTGGCAGATATACGCATTGGCAGTTGCTTTGGCGGCGTAAATCAGTACTTTAGCAGTAAGTTGCAAGACCAATCGGTTTAATCATATAGGTGGAGATCTCACCCCAGTTGCACAATGGGGCAACCTCTCAACACCTCTACGTAGGTATCGGTGTTTTCATTGTCAGTTGTGTCGACTTTCAGGTGTCAATATTCGCCCATATTTGCATAGGAAGCGTTTTTAAGATGGTGTCGGTCGTGGGTTTCCTATTTATAAACAAAATGAGACAGCGAGTAGGCATTTAAATGCCATTCTATAGAAAACCTCGCTATGGAAGAAGATTATTTAAGATTTAGTAACCTTTCAAGAGATTCGAATGACGGAAATAAACGTTTGCAAGTAGCTTGAATGGTAAAGGTGAAAAGAGTTGCGAAGAATTGACAGTTTTGGGCGAAATTGAGAACAACCATGAGTATTTTTTTGGGTTCAGGGGTTCTGGTTTGGAGAATTAAAGAATTCCAAATATACGTAGAATTTCAAATAACTTGGCAATTTGTGACGAAATCAATAAAAAACTTAAATTATTCACTTTTGATTTCCCCTCAAATAACTCAAACTTAATACTACCGCTTCAGGTAATAGCCATCAGTTTACCCTTATTCAGAGATTTTTCTTTTGTGGCACTACACGAATGTGGGACAGCAGTTTACTGGACTCAATACTCCCTCGAATTTCATTATTCAGACATTGAAAACCAATGTGCCCAAGTATCTACTTTTAAATCATCTCGAACTTTCATTAACCTTCGCGATGCGCTCAAACTTTTAAGGGTAGCCATAATTCATTTAATGCGCACAAACTTAAAAACAAAAATAAAAAAACAAAGCATTTGAGTCTTGAAATTTCTTCGTCTCATCTTATCAATTTTTTTTAATTACGAATAATTCTGGGGAAAAGATCAATTCCATTGAAAAATTCCTCCACACATCTTCATCGGAGTCTAAAATCATAAATAAAAACATTAAAACGCGTGCCAACCATCGAAGAGTCGTAGTTTATTTGGTTTCTTTTTTTTTTTTTTTTATTTTAATTTCTTTCAACAAATTCGCAATGTTTTATTTTAAAAACATCAATTTTTCATATGAATAATTCGCATTCATTCTGATTATAATCGTCTACTCAACTTGCTATCAATTCAACAGAAATAAAAAATTTCGAGGTCAAGCTGTGTGACCTACATCGCTCAGTCAGAGATAACTAAATAGACAACTGATAGAAAACTGAGCTGCATCTCTGATCTTATTTTCGCTAAAGGGTGTTTTTTTTTTTTGTTTAAATATTTGAGAGGAATTTTGAGATTCGATTGATGATTTTATTAATCTAAATTGAAAGTTTTGAAGTAAATTTCAAGTGAGACTTTTTTTTCTAATTTTACGTGCACTAAAGGGATTGGGACTACCCTTAAAACTTTTTAGGGAAGATGGAAAGGATTTAAAAGAAGAAATCGATGCTCATTGGTTTTTAATGTCTGAATATCGCAATGGCACGGAAAAGTGTTCCACATTCGTGAAGTGCGGCTGAAGAAAGAATCTCCTACGAAAAGCTAAAATTGAATATATTTTCCTAGTTTGTTTCTTTTCCTCCTGGTCACCTGGATGGTTCTTAGCTGTATTCTTACTCAGAAGGTGGCGCTGTTGTCGAAATCCTTCTGCCTATCGGATCCGCTTATTTGAGTTCCTTCAATTATATTTCCCTTGTAATCGTAAAATGCGGGATTAATAGTGAATAAGATTGTGGAACGTATTCATTTTCTTATTTCACAAGGTGAATATTCATTCATTTCTCTTCGAGGACAATTCGTCAGATAGTTAAGCTCATTAGGATACAAAAAAAATATAAATTTTAGATGCAACAGCTCGTAGAGAAACTAAGCCCAGTGACTTACAACTCTCAATCATTTCCGTGTGTATGTTGTGGGCAGAAATTGAAGGGACCTACAATTGCTAAACCCGAACGGCTAAAATGAGAAGCACTTTTCATGGCAAGAGATACTCTTGAAGGATTTGTAACTTCCTCGAAAGAGCCATTTCCCAATGAAAAAACTTTTCTCGTGTTCTTAGGTGCCAGCGGTAAGGAAGTCCAAGTCACTAAGGAGTCAAGGTGAACTCATGACTATAATGAGGTTTGAAATTTATATACCATTTATTCAGAGAAAAATTGTGCTCATGGGTTTTTTAGCAAATCATGGTGACAAGTGGCTTAAGACGGTATATGGTTCATTCTTGTGACCTTAACTCATGGGATTCAAGGTTAAGACCACACTCAAACTTTAGAGCTCATCGAGTTCAACTGATTGGTAAAGTATGTGTGCTCCCGAAGGTCTGAACTAAGAGTTGGCTGTAGATCATTCTAAGTTTTGCTTCTTTTTTGGGGTACCTCACATTCTCTAGATTGCCTTAATTAATTTTCTTGAGTCTGTAGCGTTTACATCGGTTAAAATTCAAACCTTTCCTATTTATCTCAAAAAAAAAAAAAACGGCTACCACAAAAGATCCATATTGAGGCACGATGTACATTTTTTGTTACATGCAACAGATTGAGATAAAAAAAAACGACTTGATAAGTGAAAATGATCTCTGAGATCCGCATACTACCAAAGTGCATTCCTCATTTAATTTCCTCAATGATATCAGAATGAATGAACAGAATAAAATAGTAGCGTGCTCAAGACACAACCTTGTTTTACTCCCATTTTTGTTGGTACTCTTACTGTAACTCGGAAATAAGATCAGTGTCCCATATGTACTCTACGAGTAAGATGTTTTCGTACATCACCCTAAAGAAGAGAACATTTTTCTCATATATTTTAAATTTTTCGAGTTTATAAAAAAGTGCAGCTCAAAAATCGATCAAATTGGCGTAAAGCTTCTGTTTCTTCTTTTGAAGCTCTCGACAATGTTCTTGAGGCTGAGCCACTGTGTTAGCCTGTTGAAAGAGTTAATCAAGATAGGAATGCCTCGGTAGTTTTCCGAAATATCGCTTTAGGTAAATATTTTTGCCCTTTTAAAGCTTTCTGAAACATGTGTGCTCTCGAAATTTGTGTTATTCTCTTTATCCTTCAGTTCAACTAGAATTTCTTTGCACATTTTTTTGTATTTAAATCTCCTGGTACTCGATTGTTGCTCGGCCATTTTTTCAGTTTTAAGTTTTTTTAATAAAATTACTTACTTCAAAAATTGTAAATGGATGACCTAAAAACTTATCACTAAGAAATATGGCTGTGTGCCGTGTACGATCTGTAAAAATTCTGACGCGTTACACGGGTTCTTAAAATAGTAGCGCAGTTCGAACACTCGTGTGGATAAAGCAATGAATTTGGTTCACTCCTTTAAAGTTCTGGGGGCTTTCTGAAATTCTGCCGAAGACCTTGACAGATTCAATACGCTTATGGTTTGTTGCTCCAGGTTTTCTTTTTGCGCAAAACTTTAGGAGTCTTTATTGACCGCTGCAAACTTGTTTTTGAAAAAGATTTTTTATATTTCGTTAAAATCCTAATGAACGAAAAAGATGTTTGCCGAGTTTTTTAAGCAGCTCTGTTTGAGAGTATCATTCGGTCTACCGTACTCGTTTGCTGGAAGAGCTTTCTTTAATTATAATTTATGAAAGGTATTCCATTCATAAAAGGATGTTCTTCGACCAACGTTAACCAATATCCGACTTTAAATTGTTTTGACAAATAGGTTTAATATTTGAGCGAAATGGACCATTATTTAAAGAGCTCTATAAAGTTAACCATACATGTTATGAACTTAATATTTACGAGTATGTGAACCCTAAATTATGAACCATTTATTGTACGGAACCTAAAAAATAAAATGCAGCATATATGGTCACTTATATAGAGTCCATTAAATAATGTTTCATTTCGCTCAAATATTAAAATCATCTCTTAATTTGATTGTTGGTAAGGCCCTAAGAATAGCAGCCGTTCTTTAGTTTTTTTTAAGTTCTTTAAATGATTTCGAAGGCATGCTTTCTTTCAACTAAGCAACTACAGACCAATATCGATCCTTCCTGCAGTTGACAAGTGTTTGAAAGGTGTAATTACTAGCAGGTTGCAAGGTTGTATTGAGAATTTGGAAATTGCGTAAATGGGAGCTTGGATAAAGGTCACCACGTCTTAGTGCTGTACATGGATTTCAGCAAGGCGTTCGGTTCATTAAATCACTCCAATCTCATAGAAGCACTTAGAAGGATTTGTATACGGGGCACAATGGCTGATTAAATGACTGACTACCTTAGAAATAGAACATTTGGTGTTAAGATAAAAGATTGTGCTTAGCGAGAAAAAAAGTAAAGAAATTTGGAGTTCCTCAAGGATCAAAATTAGGTCCAGTTCTATTTATATTATATACCACCGAACTATTACGAGTTTTCAAACAAAGCATACCAATCGCTTCTGCTGATGATACGGCTATTGTTGTCAGACATCGATCTCTGAAAAGTGCTAAGGAGACTTCAGACTATTCCAAAACTTTTATTTAATTGGAGAAGATACTCAATCCTGTGTGAAAATGACTGCGTTCCACAGTTTTATGGTCCCCATAAGTAAAAATTTGAGGATTTGTGCGACATTTTTCAATCGATAAATTCTGTGTGAAATTTCACACTGACCAACGTTTATATATTTAAATAATTTGTGTTCGAGTTGTGTGCTAGACTTTAACAACAGAGCAATTGAAAGATCAATTTCAAATTTAATTGCAAGCTTCCTTTTTTTTCATTTACTGAGTGCAATGTTCGAAAATATTTTGTGAAAAAAGTTTGGAAATGATAAAAACTCAATTTCATTGAACATTTAAAGTCCTATCATGCTTGAAAACATTTCTTAAAAAAAATCCCCACAGATCAACATGGACTTGTAGCTTAAAATTGATTAAAAAATAATATTAAAATCCGAAAACAAAAATAAAAAATAATAATTTCCTACGTAATTCCGTGAATGATTATACAACAAATTATATTTGTATTCATTGCGCATGATAAGAATCGCATTACATTCTGACTGCGACTGCAGATGAAATAGGTACATACATACCTACTGGTATATAGGTACTCGAACAAATTTTGCGGTTTTAAATGGAATCCCTATAAAATTCTTGTCAATAATTTAAATTATTATCAGTCGTGATATTCAGTTTGAGTTTAAGTTTCATTGTGAAAAGTTCTTTTAAAAATAATTAAAAATGCGCTCAGTTTTGATGTTGTTGGTGGTTGTGGGATTTGTTGCTTTTGCAACATCCCTGCCCGTCCATAAAGACGACTCCAAATCCGAGGAAATTGAAGAACTTGATATTGCTGATCAGCCCAAAGACGTTTCAGAAGAGAAACGACACAAACGATCTGATCCATCGTCTTCGTCATCGGAAGAGTCCAATGAAGTGAAAAAGCCAGCTGGCGCGGAATCAAAACCTCTGGTTGCTGCTGCGGCAGAAACTGCTGCCGAAGGTGCCGGTGGTGCTACTGAAACGGGCGTGGAAGTTGTTAAAGCTGCTCCGGTTGCTGTTCGTCGTAAGAGATGTGTACCATCTCTTAACTTCAACTCAGAAGAATCCAACGAAGACAATGAAGCCAAGGAAGAAAAGTCTGATCCCACTTCTGACTCAGACGAACAGAAACAGAAAGATCCCGCATCGAATTCTGATGAAAACGAAAAAAAAGACGAAGAAGATGAAAATGAAATAGTGAATGAGAATAAGAGCGAAGCTTGAGTGATGATGTTATATAAAATTTATATATATTTTTAGTATAATAAATAAAAATAATTTTGTATAAATTGTTGAAAATAAATAAATTGTGATGTTTGATAGGAAAATTAAGTTGATCGAGGCTTTTATTTTGTTCCAAAATAGTTGTTCCTTTGTTCTTTCATGTGGTCTGGATGCATCAAGATGAAGTGAAATTTTCATAAAATAACATGAATTTTGTCCCAGACGTGAAAAATCTAACGTAATTGAATGAATTTTTTTTTTGCGATATAGACACAAAATTTGCTTCTAAAGTAAAATTACCATAGTGATCTATCTAAACCAAATATTTACGATGGAATTTATTTACTTTTATGTACATTTTTCGACCCGAGTTCTGTTGATATTTAATTCGACTTTGAGCGAAATTTTTAACTTTACATTTCACAGCTTCTGTCGTTAACCAAAGTTTTTTGTTGCTATAATTAAAAATTTTTTTGTCTGAATAAGTTTGACTTTTGTCCACCAATTTGTTTCAAATTATAAGCTGTGGAATATAAAATTAAAAATTTCACCTGATTTTTTCTGACTTCTTACTTTTCACACAGATATATGATATTTGAGAAAAAACCATGGGAATTAGTTTGGAACCTATTGGTTTCCATTATACCTGTTTGAATAATGGTCAGTTCGTTGGACTGCCATAGCTGCCACCTAAAAATAAAAACATGTTTTTTTCATGGGTACTGCCCCTAGCGAGGAAGTGACTAGTCTCTTGACTAAGAGATGATCAGGAGTGGAATCGCTTAAGGTTGATTATCAATTTGTTGATTGTCGTTTTGACTATCGCTCTCTCTATAATTCTTAATTGATATGATAGAGACAGCTATAGTCAAAAACGACAATCAACGAATTGATAGTCAACTATCACCTTACGCGATTCCACCCCAGACTTTGCAGAAAATTGTAGGCGCCCTGGATTTCTTGCCAAAAACTCGATCACATGAATGGTGTTCTTAGACACACTATGATGCATAGAAAAGGTTGAAAATTCTCTATTACTGAAATTATATTAAGGGGTTGCGCTCAAGTCTAAGACTCTCCTTTGTCTTGAATCCTCTTCTCTCAATTGAATATGTTATAGCCTGATGGGTTAACAGGACCTTAGAGGGTATCTTGTTTCCATGTGAAAGTGTTAGAAATATTTCAACAGATGCGACAGTGACGCCACCATCGGAAAGAAGTTAAAAAAAAATTTCTCATTTGCTTATATTTTTAAAGCTTGACTGAGAAGTCATTTTAAAATCAACCAGGCAAAAAGCAAATCGAATAGAGTTCAGCCGTAATCAGTTGAAGGTTAAAAACCCTCAAAACACTTTCCAATATTTTTATACTTGATTTCTTATAGGCTTATCTCGTTTATATAGTGGAATTTTTGTTCAATTTATGTATATTTAATACGTTTTAAAACTGATTTAATGAAAACATGACTAATTCAGTAAATACCAGATAAGTGTTGTTTTCTATACCTTTATGTTTTATTTTTGTTGTGATGTAAGCTCACAGTAAGATTCTATTTTTACACTACTTAATCAACTGCATAGATTTGAAAGATTACATTTGAATAGAGGAAAAAATATCAGTACTGATCGGTGGAGGCACCATTTATTGAAGTTCAACTCAAATATTTTCCATTCCGAAGCATTGGTGTCTATCCAATCTAAACTTTTGCTACTCAATTGCCTTCTTTAGTCCAAAGAAGTGGCGTTTGGCAAGATTTATTGATCGTTTAGGATCAGCATTGTTATCTTTGTTTGAGTTTATAGCAAAGCTCAGGTAGAAAAGCTCCCTAACTGCCTCAAACTTATGGTTGTCTAGGGAAACTTTTTGTCCAAGACATCGATCTGTTTTGAGTGTCGTTTCTTGGTCTTACCATTGTTGACCGTTAAACCCATATTTCTTACCCTAACAACAAACTGCATTCTTCCTATTATGTCCCATTCTTTGACGTTTGTCTTGTGTAATTGGATGGGCTGTTGAAAACTTGTTTTGGTCCGAGAGTCTTGTCCTATTTTGACAAAGCATCGCATTGTCTACAAAAGCTTTTTGATATTAAAGGTATCGCTGAGGTTTTTGGCGACCTTAATGAAGGGTACGTTCTCATCGTCATACTGTCGAAACTAAGGAGTTATGCAGGGATTCCAAAACTAGACATTGCTCTAACTAACAAGTCTCTCTAGATGCTGTCGAAATCAGCCTTGAAATCGATCAAAAAGTGGTGGGGGTCGATTTTAAATTTCTGGTCTGTTTTTCTTTCAAGATCACCCGTAATGTGAATATGTAGTATAAAGTGGATATTCTTGGCTTAAAGCGAGCTTGAACATATGTTCTCATCAGTTTGTTGACGAATCGATTCAGGAGTTCAGAAAATGTGGTAAAAAATATATCATATATGGGGTGTGGAGGAGACTGATGCCTATTTAGGCTGCGCAGTTAAGATGGTCTTCCTTTTATAGGATTGGGCAAACGGTGCTGCAGTTTCTCTCATTCATGCTTTCCTTCATTCATATTTTACTGTTGAGCTGGTGCATAGTCCTTACCGATATCAGCAAGGCCTTCAGGTCCATTGGGTGATTTTCTACTGCGATTCCTCATTTATCGATCTTGCATTTCGTAGTTATTTTCCGACCCTTCCTTTCCCTTTCGTTTCTTGGTCATAATGTGAGGATTGGGTGATATTCTTTTGCGATTTCTCATGGATCGATCTTGCATTTCGTAGCCATTTCCTGGCCCTTCTTCCATTCGTTACTTGGTCATAATTTGAGGATTGAGTCATACCCTACTTTGATTTCTCATGGATCGATCTTGCATTTCGTAGCCTTTTCTCGGCTCTTCTTCTTCTATTCGTTACTTGGTCATAATGTCAGGATTGGGTGATATTCTACTGCGATTTTTAATGGATCAAACAATTCCATGAAAATCATTTTATTATTTCTGTGTCTCCCTCTCCTGAACAACTTCCTATTTTGAACTTACCTTTTCGAGCGAATAATGAATTTTTCTTCATTTTATTATTCATTAAATTAATTTAAATACTTCCAAAGACTGATTTATTCAGCAATTCATTTATTTCTAGTTCATTTGTGTATAAAAATATATAAACATTAATTTGTACAACTTTTATTCAACTTAAACAAAATTCTGCTGTTAGTTTGATCCCAAACTTCGTTTGCATTTTTTTCAAATTTCTCATCAGCGCCACTGCACGTAATCTTTTAATCCTGAAATGAAATAAAAAGATAAAACTTTGAATTGCTGTATCAATTTAATTTAATTTTTATTTATTCAAATGTTCTTTTTTATTCTACTTTTAAAAATTGGCTCTTCTTCAAGTAACTGAAATTTGCGTAAAACAGCCGGTAACAAAAACCGGCTGATTAAAATGGAGTTACAGCATTTTGTCAGGTGATTGCTTTTTCTATTTCATTTTATTTCTAAAGTATATTTCGGTTTCGATTTGTTTACCTATGATTAAACATATACTCGTAGTCTATGATCAAGTTCAAAAGTTTTAACACCCAAGTGAATTTCCCAAATACGAGTGAAAGATAAAATCCCGCGAATCAATTCTTGTAAAACGTTTTCATGTGAAAATAATTTACTACATAACCAACTGGATATGATCCTCCAAGTGGAAAAAAACTCAATCTTATTAAGCCCATTATGCGAATGGACAACTTAAGAAAACAACATTTAACCAAAAGAAAGTAAAATTTTCTCATCAAAAGAATTCTCATTTCACTTTCATATGCGACGAAGCTTAAATGAAGTTTTAATAAAAAAATATGTGTAAATCATCCTGGAAGCTAGGGCGCTGTTGAGCATTTATTGAGATTATTTTTGGAAACAAATAAAGCTAGAGCTGAAAAATGTGTGAAAATTTATTCGCAATCATTAAACGGAATTCGTATGGATATTACGGCTACGGAAACGGATTATAAAACGTGTAAGAATGCGGATGGATACGTATACCGATGCGACGAGGATACGGATCTGGGTATAAATATTGGAGGAGTTTCCCTCGGATGCGGATACAGATACGTATCCGGTGACGTATAAATACGGATACAGATGCGGGTGTGAGTGAGGCTACAAACGCGGCAGCGGATACGACGGATATGAATGAGGTTATGCGGATATGCATGCTGCTGCGGGTACGGATACAGAAGTGAAAACGGGTACGGATAGGATTACGGTACCGGGTACGCATTTGGCTGCGGTTACGCATACGAATCTGTTCCGGAATCTTTAACCGCATCCGTATCCGTACCCGCAGCCGGATCCCTAGTTGTATGCGTCTCCAAATCCTTTTCTTCTTTCGTAACTGTAGCCGCAACCGTAGGGCTACCCTGTACGCGGATCTGGGAAAGCGTGTGGGTATGGATATAAATAAGGATACAGATGCAGGTACGTATACGTTTACCGTTGAATGGACCCGGGTACGGATCCAGGATGCATTAGTACGGATACAGATGCGGATACTGGTACGGTTTGGGATACACATCCGGATGCGGATATTATTGGGATGGAGACACGGATGCGGGCTTATGAGGATGCGAATGCAGCTGTGGGTACAGATGTGGATGCAGCTGTGGGTACGGATGCGGATTAGGCTGTGGGTACGGATACGGTTGGGATTTAAGGTCCGGTAACGCGGCTGGCTGCGGATACGATTTCGAATGAGAGAAGGACGCGGATCCAAATACCACACGAAAACGGATGCGGATACGTATGAGCATACGGATGCGAATGCCATTATAGATTTGGCGGATCTGCACAAAGCGGCGAACACGAGTACGGATACGGATTCGGGTACATATATGAGTTCGGATACAAATTCGTTTTCAGTAATGTGATGCAGAAACGAATACGAATGCGATTACGCTTCCATGTGTGTAAATCTGCATCTGTACACGTATCCGTACCTATATGTGAATCAGATTTGTATCCGAATTCATATTCGTACCCGGATTCCCATCCATATCAACATCCCCATTCGTACCCGGATTGACATCCGTACCCGGATCGACATCCGTACCCGGATCCCCATCCGTAGACGGATCCCCAGGTAATCGTACCCGGATCCCCAGGATACCGCTCCCGGGTCTCCATCCGTACCCGGATCCCTATCTGTACCTGGATCACCAAAATACGGGATCCCCAGGATGCCGTACCCGGATCCCCAGGAAACCGTACCCGGATCCCCAGGAAACCGTACCCGGATCTCCAGGAAACCGTACCCGGATCCACAGGAAACCGTACCCGGATCCCCAGGAAACCGTACCCGGATCCTCATCCGTACCCGGATCCCCATCCATACCTGGATCCCCATTCGTACCCGCATCCCCAGGAAACCGTACCCGGATCCCCAGGAAACCGTACCGATCCCCATCCGTATCCAGATCGCCATTCGTACCCGGATCCCCAGGATACCGTACGCGGATTCCCAGGATACCGTACCCGGATCTTCATCCGTACCCGGATCCCCATTCGTACCCGGATCCCCAGGATACCGTACGCGGATCCCTATGATACCGTACCCGGATCCCCAGGATTCCTAGGACCGTACCCAGATCCCCATCCGTACCAGGATCCCCAGGAATCCGTACCCGGATGAAGATCCGGGTACGGATGAAGATCCGGGTACGGATCCCCATCTGTACCTGGATCCCCATTCGTACCCGGATCCCCATCCGTACCGGGATCCCCAGGAATCCGTACCCGGATCCCCATCCGTACCTGGATCCCCATTCGTACCCGGATCCCCAGGATACCGTACGCGGATCCCTAGGATACCGTACCCGGATCCCCAGGATACCGTACGCGGATCCCTAGGATACCGTACCCGTATCCCCAGGATACCGTACGCGGATCCCTAGGACCGTACCCAGATCCCCATCCGTACCGGGATCCCCATCCGTACCGGGATCCCCAGGAATCCGTACCCGGATCCCCATCCGTACCTGGATCCCCATTCGTACCCGGATCCCCAGGAAACCGTACCTGAATCCCCAGGAAACCGTACCCGGATCCCCAGGAAACCGTACCCGGATCCACAGGAAACCGTACCCGGATCCCCAGGAAACCGTACCGATCCCCATCCGTATCCAGATCGCCATTCGTACCCGGATCTCCAGGAAACCGAATCCGGATCCCCAGGATACCGTACCCGGATCTTCATCCGTACCCGGATCCCCATCTGTACCTGGATCCCCATTCGTACCCGGATCCCCAGGATACCGTACGCGGATCCCTATGATACCGTACCCGGATCCCCAGGATTCCTAGGACCGTACCCAGATCTCCATCCGTACCGGGATCCCCAGGAATCCGTACCCGGATCTTCATCCGTACCCGGATCCCCATCTGTACCTGGATCCCCATTCATACCCGGATCCCCAGGATACCGTACGCGGATCATTATGATACCGTACCCGGATCCCCAGGATTCCTAGGACCGTACCCAGATCCCCATCCGTACCGGGATCCCCAGGAATCCGTACCCGGATCCCCATCCGTACCTGGATCCTCATTCGTACCCGGATCCCCAGGATACCGTACGCGGAACCCTAGGATACCGTACCGGGATCCCCATTCGTACCCGGATCCCCAGGATACCGTACGCGGATCCCTAGGATACCGTACCGGGATCCCCAGGATACCGTACGCGGATCCCTAGGATACCGTACCCGTATCCCCAGGATACCGTACGCGGATCCCTAGGACCGTACCCAGATCCCCATCCGTACCGGGATCCCCATCCGTACCGGGATCCCCAGGAATCCGTACCCGGATCCCCATCCGTACCTGGATCCCCATACGTACCGGGATCCCCAGGATGCCGTACGAGGATCCCCAAGAAACAGTACCCGGATCGCCATTCGTACCCGGATCCCCAGGATACCGTACGCGGATCCCTAGGATACCGTACCGGGATCCCCATCCGTACCTGGATCTCCATTCGTACCCGGATCCCCAGGATACCGTACGCGGATCCCTAGGATACCGTACGGATCCCTATACGTATCCAGATCGCCATTCGTTCCCGGATCCCCAGGATACCGTACCCAGATCCCTAGGACCGTACCCAGATCCCCATCCGTACCGGGGTCCCCAGGAATACGTACCCGGATCCCCATCCGTATCTGGATTCCCAAAAATCCGTACCCGGATCCCCAGGAAACCGTACCCGGATCCCCACGATACCGTACCCGGATCTTCATCCGTACCCGGATCCCCATCCGTACCTGGATCCCCAGGATACCGTACGCGGATCCCCATCCGTACCTGGATCCCCAGGATACCGTACCCGGATCCCCATCCGTACCTGGATCCCCATCCGTACCGGGATCCCCAAGATGCCGTACGCGGATCCCCAGGAAACCGTACCCGGATCCCCAGGAAACCGTACGGATCCCCATCCGTATCCAGATCGCCATTCGTACCCGGATCCCCAGGATACCGTACGCGGATTCCCAGGATACCGTACCCGGATCCCTAGGACCGTACCCGGAACCCCATCCGTACCGGGATCCCCATTCGTACCCGGATCCCCAGGATACCGTACGCGGATCCCTAGGATACCGTACCCGGATCCCTAGGATACCGTACCCGGATCCCCAGGATACCGTACGCGGATCCCTAGGATACCGAACCCGGATCCCCAGGATACCGTACCGGATCTTCATCCGTACCCGGATCTTCATCCGTACCCGGATCCCCATGCGTACCTGGATCCCCATCCGTACCGGGATCCCCAGGATGCCGTACGAGGATCCCCAGGAAACCGTACCCGGATCCCCAGGAAACCGTACCCGGATCCCCAGGAAACCGTACCCGGATCCCCAGGAAACCGTACCCGGATCCACAGGAAACCGTACGGATCCCTATCCGTATCCAGATCGCCATTCGTACCCGGATCCCCAGGAAACCGTACCCGGATCCCCAGGAAACCGTACCCGGATCTCCAGGAAACCGTACCCGGATCCCCACGATACCGTACGCGGATCTTCATCCGTACCCGGCTCCCCATCCGTACCTGGATTCTCATCCGTACCTGGATCCCCATCCTTACCCGGAGCCCCAGGAATCCGTACCCGTATCCCCAGGAATCCGTACCCGTATCCCCAGGAATCCGGACCCGTATCCCCAGGAATCCGTACCCGGATCCCCATCATTATCGGATCCCCAGGAAACCGTACCCGGATCCCCAGGAATCCGTACCCCGATCCCCAGGATACCGTACCCCGATCCCCAGGATACCGTACCCGGATCCCCAGGATACAGTACCCGGATATCCATCCATGCCTGGATCCCCATCCGTACCCAGAACCCCATTCGTACCGGAATCCCCATCCGTAGCCGGATCCCCATCCTTACCCGGATCACCAGGATACCGTACGAGGATTCCCAGGATACCGTACCCGGAATCCCAGGAAATCGTACCCGGATCCCTAGGACCGTACCCTGATCCCCATCCGTACCGGGATCCCCAGGAGTTCGTACCCGGATCCCCAGGAAACCGTACCCGGATCTCCAAGAAACCGTACGGTATCATGGGGATCCGGGTACGTACGGTATCCTGGGGATCCGGGTTCGGTATCCTAGGGATCCGCGTACGGTATCCTGGGGATCCGGGTACGGTATCCTAGGGATCCGGGTACGGTATCCTAGGGATCCAGGTACGGATGGTGATCCGGGTACGGATGAAGATCCGGGTACGGATGAAGATTCGGGTACGGTATCCTAGGAATCCGCGTACGGTATCCTGGGGATCCCGGTACGGATGGGGATCCGGGTACGGTATTCTGGGGGATCCTGGTACGAATGGGGATCCGGGTACGGATTCCTGGGGATCGCGGCACGGATGGGGATCCAGGTACGGATGGGGAACTGGGTACGGATTCCTGGGGATCCGCGTACGGTATCGTGGGTATCCGGGTACGAATGGGGGTATGCACACGGATGGGGATCCGTACGGTTTCCTGGGGATCCGCGTACGACATCCTGGGGATCCCGGTACGGATGGGGATCCAGGTACGGATGGGGATCCGGGTACGGATGGGGATCCGGGTACGGATGGGGATCCGGGTACGGTATCCTGGGGATCCTGGTACGAATGGGGGTATGGTTACGGATGGGGATCCGTACGGTTTCCTGGGGATCCGCGTACGGCATCCTGGGGATCCCGGTACGGATGGGGATCCAGCTAAGGATGGGGATCCAGGTATGGATGGCGATGCGGGTATGGATGGGGATCCAGGTACGGATTGGGATCCTGGTATGGATGGGGATCCGTACGGTTTCCTGGGTATCCGGGTACAATTTCCTGGGGATCCGGGTACGGATGGGGATCCAGGTATGGATGGGGATCCAGGTATGGATGGGGATCCAGGTATGGATGGCGATCCGGGTATGGATGAGGATCCAGATACGGAAGGGGATTAGGGTACGGTTTCCTGGAGATCCGGCTACGGATGGGGATCCGGCTACGAATGGGGTTCTGGGTAGGGATGGGGATCCGGGTACGGTATCCTGGGGATCCTGGTATGGATACGGATGGATATCCGTACGGTTTCCTGGGTATCCGCGTACGGCATCCTGGGGATCCGGCTACGGCTGGGGATCCGGGTACGGTTTCCTGGGGATCATGGTACGGATGGGGGTATGAATACGGATGGGGATTCGTACGGTTTCCTCGGGATTCGGGTACGGTTTCCTGTGGATCCGGGTACGAATGGGGATCCAGGTACGGATGGGGATCCGGCTACGGCTGGGGATCCGGGTACGGATGGGGATCCGGGTACGGATGGGGATCCGGGTACGGATAAAGATCCGGGTACGGTATCGTGGGGATCCGGGTACGGTTTCCTGGGGATCCGGCTACGGAAGGCGATCCGGGTACGGATGGCGATCCGGGTACGAATTTGAATTCGGATACAAATCTGATACACATATAGGTACGGATTCGGGTACAGATGTAGAAACGAATACGTATGCGATAACGGTTCCGCATTTACAAACAACGAACCGTAATTGCATTCGTTTTCGTTTATTCATCTGTACCCGCACACGTTACTGCGAACGAATTTGTATCCGAACTCATGTATGTATCTTAATCCGTATACGTACTCGTGTTCGCCGCTTTATGCAGACCCGTAACCATATGCCTAGCCGGATGTATAATCACATTCGTATCCGTATGCTCATACGTAACCGCAGCCGCACCCGTTTTCGTGTGGGTATTTAGATCCGCATCCTTCTCTCATCCGAAATCGTATCCGCAGCCAGCCGCTTTACTGGACCTAAAATCCCAACCGTATCCGTACTCACAGCTGCATTTGCATCCTCATTTAAACCCGCATCCGTATCTCCATCCCGTTAATATCCGCATCCAGATGTGTATCCCAAACCGTACCAGTATCCGTACTCATGCATCCTAAATCGGTTACCGTTACTGCAGCCCAATTTGGATCAATATCCGCAAACATATGCCTAGCCGAATTTATAATCGCATTCGTATCCTCTGCCTTTCCTGCAGCCCTATCCGTATACTTATCCGTAACTATACTCGCAGCCGTATCTGTAATCGCATCCGTATCCATACTTGCACCTACATCCGTACCTGCAACTGCGTCCGTATTCTCATTCAAACCCACATCCGTATTCGCATTTACATCCGTTGGGGTATCCGCGGCCGTTTGCGTCCGGATCCATATGAGTATCCTACTCTTACTCAGATCTTTATTGGTATCCGTATTTTCAAGTGTATACGTACTAGCATGCGTCTCTTTGTCTATTTCCGCAGCCCTATATGTATCCATACCCGGATATGTATACGCATTCGCATCTGTATCCGTACATGCACATCCGCATCTAGATTCACAAAAGTACCAAAAGTCGTATCAGTATCTTCATCCGAATATTTATGAAGTACGTATCCGTACCTATATTTGTATAAGTATCCGTATTCGTTAGGTGTCCGTCGTACCCGTATATTTATTCGTAGCTTTATTGGTACCCTTATCCGTATCGGGCGTTCGTACCCAGGTAAATTGAAAGACCAAAGGGTTTCATTGTCATTGCACTAAAAATGTCTGCCACCAGCTCCTTAAATATGTCCAATTCTTCATAAAACTGAGCAAGAAAAAACTGAAAGTAATTAATTCCAACTTTCACGGTCGATAAGGCCACCAAGTTGCGGTTAATTTTGCCGGCAAAGACAAAAATTTGTGCTGTTGTTGCAGGAATCTCCAGAGACTATCAACTGCGGCGCACGCAGCCACAAACATTGACAGAGTGAAAGATTTGCATCGGCATTGTGGCATCACATTAATTTTCATCATCAATCATTTATCAGCACTCAGCCAGTGTTCACTCTCTATAGCTGGTGGAGGCGTTCTTCTTTTCACTTTGTGCGGCTGTGGCATCAATCCATCAATGATGGCGGCGGACAGAGATAGTTGACGACGACGATGCCGACGGCGACGCCGCAACAAAGCACACCAGCAGCCATACAAATCACATCTTAAACGAGTTGTTGTCGCTCGCCTTATTAACACCACCATCACCGGGACAGGTAACGAGGCAGGCCGGCTCTAAATGCTGCTCCTTTCCAATAACGTATATCCCTCGCCCTCCTGTCATCTTGAGCAATCTTGTTTCATGTTTCCTGACTCGAATGCGGATGCAGCACCAAAATATACTGCACGACTTATTCGCCCGCATCTTATCACCTCCGTGTGGTGGAAATTATGGCGCCCTTTTCTCACACGCGCACTCGCCATAATTATGCGTCCAGATAGCGACCGAAGAGCCTTTTACTTTGGCCGCAGCAGCGGCAGATTCAAACAAAGTCCTCTTGCCCCCATGTTACATGGTGTGGCAGCTTCGAAGATCGTAGAGGGGAATCAAAAGGACACATGCGGTTTTATGATGTGCGCCTCCAGTGAGGTGCTAAGATACACACCGAGCACGTGGTTCAACTTTAGTGTGTGTGTTGTGAGAAAGAGATTAAGTTTAAGTTTTATGTTACGACGAGTTTTGATTTGAGGCGTGCTGGATAGGTCTGTTCTGGGTTGTTGTGGGAAGACGCCAGAAATGAATTCGCCATACCGAGGACAAACGGCTTCAAAAATGTGTCCGAATCATATGAAATTATGACACCTACCACGTGTCATATTTGTCGAGGGAGTTTAAAGTGAGGTGAATTATGCGCGATTTCAGATTCATGATATGATATCTTTGTTGCAGGTACAGTTATCTATATACATTGTCGGGGAGAACAAAAACTCCTGGGAGTGATAAAGATCAAAGGTAAGAACGTTTCCTTGTGGGTGCCTTGTTGGCTTTTGACAAGCAAATGATAATGGTCAGTAAATTTGTTTGTTTTGGTAATATGAGATGGATTAATTTTTGATGGTTCTATGTAAGTATACTGTTTAAGGGAGTTTATACATGGTTTAAGTCATTATGAGAAAAGGAGTGTAAAAAGGAACGTCGACCAGTTTCTGAGACTTTCTGCCACCCGATTCAAGAACATAGTAAAATAAGAGAAAATTGCCTCAACTTGAAGTGTACTGGTGGGCAAAAATAGGTTAAAGCTTATCTTATCATAAAGATGCACAAAATCTGAATTTAGCCTTAGGCCGTACAACCAACCAGCTTATATTTAGTTCCCAGCAATTTTTGCTCGCAATCTAAAAACAGTTGCGTCACCAGCTTAGCTCACACAACGATATCTGCCTTAATCAAACAAAAAATAGCTCTGCTTCTTTAAGCTAAGAAAACACTTAGGCATGTTAGATGCAAGGCCCTCTGCACGAGCTATATATCGACATATGCCTTCCCAAAAACGTTAAAGTCCACCGAATTAGGCAGATGATTTTCTTAGAATGCGTGGAAACCTATGCTCCGGACCGGAAAATCTTTGAGTCCAGCTCCGAAAAACGGTGCAGTTTAGAATTACCGGGACTCAGTTAACAGGTAATTTGAAGAGGACCGCGGCAAACTTTGGGAGCGAAACTGTAGACAGCTAGCTTGGGACTGAGAACAAAGAAGTATTTATGAAGTTATTAATGCTTACAGCTGAAATTCCTCGACAACAAAAAGATGCTTATTTATGGAGAAAATCTTTTAATTTAGGATCTAGGCGTTGCACAAATACACTATGAATGAATTAATACCGAATAACCTGGATTTTATAAATGGCTCTTAATTCTTAAAATTAAGGTGGGAATCTTTGACAACAACAAAAATGATACCATGTTTGTGGTCAAAAATGTTGGACGATTTGAAAGGATAGCAATACTAAACGGCCTATCCAATATGGTTGACTTGTCAGAAATCACGCCCAAAACAAAAACCAAAAATATGTTAAGTGAGAAATACCGCTGTACCGTTATCCAAATTCTTTTACAAAACTATGAGTCCCTGCCACGAAAAGTGGCTGCTATCACCATTAAGGAAACCCTTATGGTTCCTAAAAACAGACGCTTAAACCTGGGGACCTTTATGAACTTCAATTATGTTATGTTGCAAA
Source organism: Chrysotoxum bicinctum (assembly GCA_911387755.1). NCBI lineage: Eukaryota > Metazoa > Arthropoda > Insecta > Diptera > Syrphidae > Chrysotoxum > Chrysotoxum bicinctum. The sequence goes on along the minus strand of OU426990.1, from coordinate 110,879,427 downwards.
AATTGCTTTGTAGGTGCTCACAAGCGATCGTAGCTTTTTCCGTGTTACGACAGACCTAAACATGAGAAGCATCAATCTACCTTGTTACAATTGAACTTATGGAACCCGACAGTATAAGTTTTTATTATTAGCCACTGGTTATGTTGAATGCCTGGCCTTATTGCAATTCAAGATTCTCAAGGCGTCCATCAAACTAAGGCCTTACACTATCCCTGATTAGATCTGCATTGAAAATAATTTGCCGCAAGGATATTTATTTATATGCGGTTGTTGGTTTTGCTTGTAAAAAGCACCCCTTTGCCGCGATTTCATATGTATCGCCCTGGCAAACCTAATAATGCATCTTTTATGTTCTAATTAAAATTAATTTGCCCAACTGAACTGGAAGTGGGCGCTGTAACCACCTACTAATCATGTGCTACCGCCAGGGTTTCCTCCGCCGCCGCCGCCATTGCTCGCTTCTAACTACCACCACACCGGCTGTACGGCTGGTGGTATGGAATTGAAAGCAATGCGGAAGATGTTGCACTGCATGGCTTCCGAGATCAAGACGATCGCTATCATCATAATCATCAACAGAGAGACAAAGATCCCAATGCGGTGATGATGATGACGATGCCACGGATAGCACCTTCGCACCCAATTACGTATGCATGAGGCAATGCGATGCTACAGCATAGCACCACCAGCAAATATTTTACCACTTAACTTTGGGCTTTGTCTTATCGATTTATTTGCAGAAGCAAATATGTTGTACTTGATGCCGCCACCTCTATCTATCCAAACGGATTTACATTTGAACTTGGCAGAGTTTAAGTGACCATACAAATTGAAATGAATACTATAAAAAGATACATACAAGAATGGGTTGTACGAAATTGCTCTTAAGGTTGCAACACAAGAAAAAGAAAACATCTTTAATGAGTAAAAAAATCTACCATTCAGAAACTACACAAAAATAAGAATTCGTAAGTTCGAATTTTGCTTAGAAGATTGAATTATTTAAGAATCCGGTAAAATTTCAAACCCCGATCTCAAAATACAAAAATTCGGAAAGAGATTGTATCTTACTGTGTTAAGCTAATCCATTTAAAACTTTTTTCTAAAAAAGAAAATTTTTATAAATCGAAAGCCCCTTGAATTCCTGAAATTTCAAAAATGGAAACCTCAAAAAAATTGTTTTCTTTTTTCAAAAACAATGAACTTAACAGAAATCAACAAAATTCCGTAAAATTACCCTTGAGCACACAACAACTTTCTTGCTTAGAATTTGAAATCATAAAATACCCTAAAATTATAGACCCCGAAATAAATAAATAAAAAAAGCCTTCACTCTTAAAATTTAACACTAGAGAATCGAAATTATCTAAAATTACAGATCAAAAACTCTATAAAAAATTCAATTATTAAAAATCGAAATCCTCGAAATTTCAAATTCCAAAATCCCAAACAAGGTCTTCGGAAAAATTAAATGTTAGAAAAATCGAAACCTTAATTAACTACAAACCTCAAAAATGAAAATTCAGAAACTGTAAAGAAAAATCCTTTTTTTCCCAAAAGTTTTAAAGATAAATATAAAAAAAAAACAAAATCTCTTAAAACTACAGAGCACAGAATACCATAATAAGCAAACAAAATGGTTATGCGAAAAACTTTGGCAAAAAATCAAAAATCCCAACAAAAAAATCAAAGATATCTAAGATTACAGATCCCGAAAATACAAATTTAAAAAAAAACTTCCTACGCCAAATCTACGCTTAGAAAATTGAGATCCCTTAACATGATACTATTGAAAAATTAATATCCTTAAAACACCGAACACGTCAAAATTACAAGTCAAGATTACATCCCAAACAATGTCTTCCGGAAAACCGGATTCCCATCAAACTATAAAAATCAAAAATTCTGAAAAAATGTTGTAAGAGAACTGTCTTTCGAAAATAAAACCGAAAATTAATAACAGACCTCGAAAAGTTCCAAAGAACGTTTATCGTAAATATGTACCAGGGTTTTAGAAAATCCTAATATCGTTGAAATTTGAAACACGAAAATGAATCTCTCTAACAATTCAAATCAAAATCTCTAAGTCACAATCCAAAAAATAAATATCCCTAAAAATAATCTTTTCGGGCAATATAAATGTAGAAAAATTAAATTTTAAGACTCGTAAATACCCGAGTCCCAAAGAAAAAAAAATAAGACTGGAAATAAGTAATAGTCCAAAATCCAAAAACATGATTAATTTGAATAAATATTGATTTTGGAATAAATAAAAAGGACCAAATTAAATACTGAAAAATTCTATACCAAAAAAAAATTAATACAAAAAGTCTCGTATCAACAAAAACACAACAAAAATATCAAATTTGAAAAATCCAAGACCCAAAAATTTCAATTCTAGAAAAATGGTAAAACTTATGCTCCTTTCCCAAAATATCTAAAACTATAGTCAAAATAATTCGGTATGTAGAAAATTCTAAGTGAAAAGTTCCGAAATTTACAAAAATCAAAGTTAACACAGCTTGTCAAACTACAGCTCTCATGAGAGAAATTTTTGGGGATTGAATTTCTGTTGTTTTTCTGATTTTAGCTGCCCCCCCCCCAAGTTCCCCTGATTAAGGGATCAGATATTTTTTTCTTTAGGACTACCTTAGGACTGGCTGCAAGATGCAATAGGTTGACGCCAACATTCGAAAACAACTTAAGGCGCGGGGTCCTAAAATTCGTAGAAGTGATGAGGAAATGCCCTAGAAAGAGCACGAAAGATCAAAGCAAACAAAGGCTACTATTTGAGAGATATTTAGTTTAAGACCTAATGTGAACATGTTTCCAAGCTATTATATTCTAAATTTTAATAATTGCCAAAGATATTCATAGCGTTTCTTTTGCACCACCCTGACAAGGCAGAGTTCCCAAAGAACCGATTCTTTCTTCGTCAAATTCTAACAAACCTAAATACGGGTAAGGAAACGGTGTTTCAAAAGAAGAAGGAAATATTTATCGGACAAATTAGCAGTTTTGAGAGTTTCAAGATCAACACATGAAAACCCCCTTTTTTTTTAAAAAATTTTCTTCCAAATTTGGTTTTGGAGGACATTATATTAATAGATAAGTTCAAATAAATAATTTTTACAAAAACAAGAAAATGAGTGGGTGAAAGAAGGGATTTTAAAAAGAATCAACTCCAAAGCCCATTAATACCAAACATTTTGTTGATCTTGTTCTTCTAAATTTGTTTCCATTACAATACCAAGACCTTAGAAACATCAAAATCAAATTGTATTTTCTAATTAAGTTTGCGGCTAGCATCTTCATAAAGATGCTCTGCCTCCTATCTCATGTTATTTCGAACCTTCAAGTTGTATTTGTGTTGCTGGAAGAGCGTGAGAATTACCTTTAATTAACAGTCATTTGCTAAGTGGCTGCTATGGAGGTTCAACAAGAGATCTCACTACTCATGTACCTGAACCTAAGTTATGAAGTTGATGAAAAACATCAAATTAGCAAGAAATTTTTTAGGTTTATTTCCTTTTTGTTCAAGATATTATTTATTATGGAGGCTAAGGTTTGAATATTGGAATTTTTATTTCGTGTTTGGCATAAAATTTTACGGATGAAAGGTTTTTCATGGTTTTTGACAAATTAATTTTTTGTTGTTGTTAAAGTTTAATGATGATTAAAGTGAGCAATACCTTTGCTCGATGGGTTTAGATTTGGGTTTTTTTTTTTTTTTGAGTTTTCAATTAACTTCGAAGTGTGATTGGAGGAATTTTTTGTTAGTTTTTGATCAAATATTAGATATGTTGACATTGAAAGAAGCGTGTTAACATTCAATTAATGATTTCTATCAGTAGCTTTAACCTCTAGGGGTATCTCAAAAGTATGTGTGGAACTGCAGAAAACAACTCAAAACCAAACAAAACCTTATTTGAGTTACTTCACCATTAAATCTTATTAAAATAAATATATAGTAAGATATTTCCACATAGAAATCTGATTGATTTTTTAAGAAAAACTGATATAGTTCGTAAGAGTTTTCGTGTAATTTTTAATCAGATATATTGATACCAATAATATGAAAAACCTTTTACTCTTTTTTATTTTTAAGTCAACACAATTGAAAAACGTAAAATATTAATTTTCTACATCTTCTATTTGTATTAGGAATTGGTCTAGACTCTAGAAGAAATGTATTGGATTATCCCGGTGGGTTTAACCGAAAGTATCAAGTTCGAAAGTCGGGAAAATGAAGTAAGTAAAATAAAACTTATTTTCAAATATGATAAAATAATATTGTAATTATTTCGGAATACGAAAAATCAGCAGCAAATCTAATTAGCGGAGTTAGTCCAGTCAAAGCGTCATGAAAAAGGGCCTGACCTTGCGCGCAGAGGCATGGTCAATTTTTTTTTCATGGATCGATAGGTGCTTATGAGAAAAGCTTAAAACCAAATTTTCACCACATGACAACTTTTTTTACCAAAGTTATTGGTAAAAATGTGTTTTGTGTCATTTTTTGGTCATTTGCGAATATCTCGGCTCTACTATCTCGTACAAACAAAAATTAAACATGCATTTATTCCTAATAACATTATCTATTATGTTCTAAAAAAAAAGCATTTGTTTAAACAAATGAAAAAAAAGTTATAGTAAGTTAAACAAATTTTTTGTTGTTTAAAAATCACTTTTTCGTGATTATTAAGAAAAAAGCTCATTTAACGATGAAATTTTTATTTTTTATTATTAAAGTTCTGGTAATTCCCTACAATTTAAAAAAAAAGTCAACACTCTACGATGAACGAAAGCCGAGTAATAAATTATTGAACATAGGTAAGTCAGCGCACCCACGCATTTTATGATTTTATGTTTTAATTAATATCTCAGAACCAGTATGTCGCAAAGTGAAAATAAAAAACTGTATTGCTAATAACAATATTTTCTATCAACTTGCATTTCATTTAATATGTTTGAGCAAAAATATAAAAAGTTACCGTTGGTTTCAACGTTTTTTTTCTTGTTTTTAATACCTTTTTTTCATAGTTATTGAGAAAAACACTGTATTTCACGGTAAATACTTTTCAGTTTTGGATTTTTGTTTTATAGTCCTGCTAATTTTCTTCAAATTAAAAAAAAAATTAGTCCATTACGACAAACGGGAGCCAAGATATTCATGATTTAAAAACTTAGGAAAGCTTACAATTTAGTATTTTAACCTTGTAGCTTGTAATTTTGGTGTCGCCAGCAACAAGACATATTGGTATCCTTCAAACACTCCACACATACTTACACATATTTGTTGCTTCTTGTTGCTGGCGACACCAAAATTACAAGCTACAAGGTTAAAATAAAATGTCATGTGGTGCAAATTTGATTTTAAGCTTTTCTCATAAGCACCTATCGATCCATGAAAAAAAAATAGACCATGCCTCTGCGCGCAAGGTCAAATGACGCTTTGACTGGACTAAGTAGAAAATAAATAAAAATTGTAAATTTATGAAATAAAACTTAAAACGATTAATTGTATTAATTCAATGTCTTTTTCTTAAAAATGTATGGTCACTTAAAAACTGAAATCAGTTTTACAAAATGTTGTCTGATGGCAACCACTTATACCATAGTCATTTTGTCTAATACTCAGAAGCAACTATTTTACTGTACTACCTTGAACCATTAAATTTGACCAGTTATATTTCAAAGCTTAAGTTTTTTTTTTTGATCAGGATGTCAATACTTGCTAAGTTCAATGTGGATACAAATTGATCATTACAATCTTTATTACATCTTAGAAAATTTATTTGATTAAAAAGTAAGTAAATTTTACATTAACGCAAATAGATTAAACCCAACCCGAAATAAATGTTTTCCAATAGGGATTTCGCGACTTTGATAAGTAATTCCGACAAAATCTTGCCAAATCAACATAGAGAGTTATGCAGTTCAATAATGGTTAAATTATTTTAAGAAAACGGCCCTTCTGTCCGAGCGACATTTCGCTTAGCTCATTTGACGGTCGTCATTATTGTCCTTCCGGGAGGCCCATTTCTGGATGAATGGGTTTGTCAACAAGCAAAATTGTCGAATTTGCGACGATCACAATCCAGAGGAGATCGACCCATTTAGAATACATCCAGGAAAAGTCACTGTTTGGTGTAAAATTTGCGCTCGCGGCATCCTGAACCTATGAAAACGACTTTGCAGAGGCCATCACCATTAACGGCGAGAACCATCGGTCAATGATAACCAGTTTATTTTGGCCCAAATGAAATGGATACCGACGACATGTGGTTACAACAGGATGGCGCTACGTGTCACTTAGCCCGAGCCAATGCCCGTAGACGTTTTGAACGTGCGATCTCCGAACAGTAATATCACGAGATCGTGCGATTTGACCCCGTTAGGCTTTTTCAGTGGGTCAGTGCCAATTCACCAAGGCCTTAATTAAAGAGCATCACGACTTTAAAAGAATAATATCATTTGTGAATGCATTCACCATTCATTTCACATAAAGAAGATTTCTTTTTTTGCCACTCATGAATCAGCATCCAATTGCAATCTTCTGAGAATACATGCAGCCTTTGCATTCAAAGCATTCATGAATTCTCAGAAGATTGTTATCATTTGGTTGCTTTGTAAAGAAAGGCGAAGAAAGTGAATCTTGTTAATGCCAAACGAACGGTGATCAAATTGAATTCAATGAATGCATTCTTTTCATTGAAGTTATAAAAGATTACTTTCAAAAGAGATTGTATTCTTTTACAACCCTGGCCTAATTTATGCGCCAAAGTTATGAAAAATTGGACGTTTCAGATGCGCCCCACCTTGCGTAGCAACGGTGAGCATTTGAATGATGTAATATTCGAAAAAAATTAGCATACACGGGTCTTCTAAATAAATATTTAAATGATCTATCACCCTCAGTTTATTTTTATTCAAATTTAAAGATCGGAAAAGATTAATGGAATGCCCTACATATTGACCCCTTGATATTATTGAATAGGAAATATTTTTGTACAATTTATTGATTTGGGTCTTCATTGAGCTCAAAACTGGCGAAGACATTTTTTTCGGTTATCTTTTTACAATCAAAACTACAAGGAAAAAACTGAGCCATTCCGTAAGAAGGTGGATTTTCGTTTGAAGTCTCAAATCCCCCCGAATAAAAAAAAATTGATGGAAGAATTATTTAAAATAAAACTTTAAGGACTTAAGTACTTCGGGAAGTTCCCTTTTGGCATATTTCTACTGACAAGAAATTTGTTGCGCCAAAACTATTATCTCATCCTGATTTCTTAAAAAAAATGTTAAAAAAGTTCGTCACGCCACCGAATGAAGCGTTTTGGCGATATGAAGTTTTTTCCACCTCGGTCCAACTATGCCAGGCACCCCCTAAAGTTCAAAAACTTGTAGAATTTTTCTACCAACAAAAAAATTCGAAAGAGCTAATTAGAAATGAGAAGTAAAGTATTAGAATACTCAAAAGGGTAGATTTTTGTAAGCCCCTGAAGGTTTAAAGTTATCAAATAATATTACACCCCTTAGGCCTGTACTTCAAAACTCATATCTTATTGTCTTTATGTTCAAATTTTACAACTTATCTGATTTAGCAATTGTTTTTACGAATGCCAATTCGTTATAAATTAAAAATACCGTTTATATAAAAAATAAATAATATCAAGATCACTGATCTGCCAAGCCATCAATCGAAAAAAAAACCAGATCAACTAGATATCTATTGTGGCACTGCATGCTATTCAACTTTTCATGCAAGAAACAAAAAAACAATAAATATCATTCCTTCTTATATGGAAGCCTGGAATGAGCTTCCTCGATCTAAATCGCATCATAAGCGACCGCACATTACATCACCATTCACTTACAACTCACCACTCACGATCTGTACAATTGATCACGTCAAAGCCATTGACACATTCATTGCACATTGCACAATCATAATCACAGAAGTTGCCGCCACATTTCTGCAATATGAAGTTCCTTCCGCGATTCAACACACAAAACCTGACTCGCGCCTTCAAGCTGCTGATGGCCATATGTGCCCGCTATTCCTTCCTGAATCTTAAACAGAAACTATAACTATCCTGCCGAACAACAAAGACACTCTACTCTGCTCCTGCTCTGGACAAATCAAGTTGTATTATGTTGGGGCAAATGGGGCAACAAAGTTGGCATTTGTCTCAGACATAACAAATAAAATATTGAATTTAGATGAGCAGATCTCTAGAGAAAGGGACACTATCGAGATTAGCTCCTTTATTACTGCTAAGCCCACGGAATTGCATATTCAATCAGATCAACTTTCAAATCGATCAAACATTTGCGTTCTGGTCTACGACTGGACATCCTCTGGATTGAGAAGTGACGATGATAGTTGGATAGCAGCACGGTCAGCCTGGGAATTTACTTGCTTCAGAGATGAAGATTACCAAGAAGATGATTCTACTTCTGATTGATGTGCCACACCAGACCACCACAAATGAACATAAACTGGGAAGAGCATTGTGCCGGCATAATTGTGGTAATAAAAAATGCCAAAGAGCCGCAATCAAGGTCCAAAGGAAGAATAAGATCTACACCGCTACACAGTGGGGGTTTTGATAAAAGTTTCGGGCAAGATTATAATTATTTTAAAAATAAATGGGTTCATAGTTTCCAGTGGAAATAATCTGGGAGAAATGCATGGCAAGGCATCTTAGTCGAGGAAAAAAAAACAAGAAGCAAGCGTACCTATGGAAATTCTACAGAACCCTTATGAGACTGAACAATAAATATAAGAAAACCGGTAGAAATGAATGACCAAATTGTTGGTTATGTATTTTCTTGTTACCAATATTTTTTATTTTAGATCAATTCTTAAGATCACTATGAAGAGCAAAGTCAAGCCCAATATTTTCGAATCCGAAACGATGCTTATTTTTCAAGATACTCTTATCTTTCAAATATTTGATTTTTTTTTTCCACTAAAAACTCCAAATAGCCCACAGTGTGTCGTTAAAAAAATTCTTTGCACATTTTCCGGAAAAGGGACGACTATGCTGTTTGTCCGTCCGGTGTTAAGAGGGAATATAAATTTTGATTGAAATTGGTTAAAATGTTTTCAATTCAAAATCATGCGTGTGTGTTGTAGGGCCTATTGTGCAGAGTTGCGGGGACCTAAATTACTGGCTATAAATTCAAATTGGCCTTCCTTATAGACGACATAAATTTCAATAGGAGGTGAAAGGTTATGGGAAAATGGTTCGGTTAATCAAATTGGCAGATTGACCTCCCACGAAATTGTTCTCTTTGAAGATTGGAGGTAAGGTCCTGGAGTGTCCTCGTGCCTTTTCCACCAATATGGCCCCTTGGAAAATGAATGAAAAATGACTTCAAGCAAACTTAGAAGAGGTGAAGAAAATGGGAAAGGTCTAATGACTAAGAGAGTAGAAAAATGATGCAATGAAATTAGGGATCAATGAGTACCAAAGGCATATGTATTTATCCGTTTAATGATTTAATGAGAATGGTGGATCCCAGTCCAAGCAGCAAGGAGACACAATTGAAGCATTAAATTCAAGGTGGTTTTTGGTTGCCCATTTGACAAGGACGTGAATCTGAAAACGAATATGAGAAGCTGAGGGTCCTATTGTCATCAGAACAATTTAATGGATAAGAAGTTTCCGACTAAAGATCATTGATGAACGCAAAAAAAAAGAGTCGGGGACAAAACGGAGCCCTGAGGCACCATCGTTTATTTAGTTAAACCTATTTAATAAGACTTGTACTGGGGTCCAAAAGGTTGTTTTTAATCCAAGGAAGAAGGGATTCATCAATACCAAATCCATGCACTTTTGAAAAGAGAGATTAATACCAAACTCTATCAAATGCTTTTAAAATATCAAACGCAATGATCTTTCTTTCTCTAAAACGATATAAAGGTGGTACTGTTCATTCAAGTATACCATCTGAGCACCAGTGGATCTATTGCTATGAAAGTCATATGACTTCTGGTGGCCTTAGGCGAACTAGCAAGATTTTTGTCATAGTCGTTCTGTGTGATCTGAACCTAAACGAATCTATCAATTTTATGGAATTTTACTTCCAAGGAAAGTTGAGAAGTCTGTATTCAACTGATCATAAATTGCGCCTTACAATCCTCATTCTATCCAAATAAGAAGTCGCATATTTAAAAGTTTCACGAAATTGTTCAGATTAAATTTCTAAGAAAGTTAAGGGTCCCAGCTAATTGACCTTTCCTGAAAAGGCCCTTAAATCCCCGAATCAAATCCCAACCAGCTAACCACCCACACATCCATCACTGTAGCTCACCTATAAAATTCCCAATTACACTCAACTTAACACTCTTATACCGTTTTAACTAAAATAAATACATACAACTTCAAATGACAATCCCGGGTTAAGTTAGACTTGACCATGTTGGTCTGATTCCATCACTGCCACCATACAATCACTGTACTTTCTCTAAATAGATAGAAAAATTACCAAAGTCGCTGATAGCCCGTCATTATTTGCTCACTTTAAGAATGTTCTCGGGGTGTGTGTTACACCTCCGACCCTCAGGGAAGGGGCATATCAATGCCAAACAAAACACCGCCGACACCGAAAAATCAAAGCCCCCAACTTGAATATAGGTTTAGGTACCTATACCCACGAGGAAGTGAAGCAAGAAGTGCAGTGCCATTTCGCTGATGCATGATGATGCCACATCGGAGCAACGTTAATATCGTGCTGCTAAATGATGTAAGCGTAGCAGTACATCCATCTCATCGCAGAACCGCCAAACTGCCTGTTTGCAACACTGCCGCATCAACTTCCTTCTATAAAAGGCGGAAACCTGTATCTCTCTCTATATATATCTGGTTGTGGCTTCGTTTTCTATTAGATACGTCTATGGATGAAAGTAACATATAATTGTTAGATAAATATAAGTTATGTGCCACAAACGAAAAGGAAAAGAACAACCAACCATCTAACCACACACGACACGACAGATGCATGCGGGCATTGAATAGTTAGTTGCCCCCAACAACAACAACAACAACAACAACTGCCGAACTGATATCCCCATCATCAGCTAAGTCTTAGTCCCAAGAACCGAACAATTGGCATTGCAGCTTCCTAGAACGTTAATTGTGCAGCTAAAATGCAATGCAATCTCTGTGCAACACTTTTGTGTGATGAGCTTTGTTGATTCTTTGTCTTGGTGGTTTCTTTTTGGTGAATCGCTGGTATTTTCGTTGATGAATGGAAACATCAAAGTGAAGAACTCCTTTTGATTGAGATGATAAAGTGTTTTAGATTGTATCAGAACCTTCTATGGTCGTTGTTCTCAAAAGAAAATTATGTTGTTTCTACATCTTTGTTAGATGCATTTTTAATTATTTCAAATGCATTGTGTGTGTGTGTGTGTTTGTGGAGTTTAAGTCGATTAGATCTGTCGTATTCTTGCAAAGAATTCGCAGCTATTAAGGGGAGTGATGAAGTGGTTCTAATTGCTAGGAGAATCTTCTGTACTAAAAACCATCTGATAGTTTAGGAACGAAGTAAAAATTATTTTATTGTTCTCAAATTAGTTTCATGGTTGAACAGAGATTGAACTAAAATTGCTGCAGGTCAAAGAAGTTTAAGGGCTGACAGAAAACAATCTAAAACTGTCGAAAACAACAACTATAATTATAAGTTTCTGCTTGACTAAGACGATTCACAAATCGACTGATCTATTGTCTGGGATTTTGTTCCTCTAAATAACGATTATGACAATAAATAACGTAAAAATTGCAGAAATGACATTCTGTTCGAATAAATCCAACATTACATACAACACATAGTGTCTAGAAAATCATCACAAGTGGCTGTCCTCAAAGAGGTGTACTATCACTCCTGCTGTTTAGTCTTTTGAAGAATGAGCTGCTAGCTAGAAAGTCTTAATTACCAAAGCATACGCTGTATCGTTTTGGCTAATGATATTTTGATTAAGCAGGGAAGTTTAAACAAGATATCTGTGATATAATCCAAGGACGCTTGACAATATGAAACGGTTTGTTTCAGTAGGATTTAAAATCAACTCTACACGCATAAAACTTATTATATTAGCTAGTGAAGTAACTGGCACACAGAAGGCGATAAAATATCTGGGGATCACGCTAGATAGGAAAATAAGCATTTCAAAATAACTGTTGGGAAAACAAAAAAGCCCTTATGACATGCAAGAGACTTACAGGCAAATGATAGGGGGTTACAAACCAAAAATCCTAAGATGGATGTACACCATGATGGTAAGACCCGTTATTCATAAAAGAACTGAACTGGAATCAGCTAAGGAAATCATTAGAAAAAGTTCAAAAGATCGCATGCATATGCATTATGGAACTGAGAACTAGCCCTACTGCAGAAATGGATGATGTAATTCACGAGACTTCGAACAAAACTACCATAACCAAACATTGTCATCATGTCGAAAAGCGAAGAGGTACTTAAAGCATTAAACTCCTATGCCATTAGTTCTAAATTGGTTTGAGATCGTGAGTAGCCTAAACGAACTCGGCCAGACTACAGACTCTTTGGCAAAAATAGGACAACTACGGAATAAACGGAATAGGCAAAAATGTGATTATAAATACAATTGAAACACAAGAGCAGGCCACAAGAACAAAAGTTTGGACAGATCTGCCAAAACTGAGGTAGCTCAAAATGTTTCTTGGAAGCTACAACAAAGAACGCTGTACATCCTGCATCGTGTATTAGATGTATTAGGTAGATATGATGCACTCATTAATCAAAGCCATAAGTATCTGCGACTTCACCAAATAGAAGAAAGTGAATTACAATCTCTGAAAATACTCCTACCTTAGTTTCTGAAAGAAACAAATGCAACTGCTGACCTGAATTTCCAAATGGGTGACAAGTTTTTTGGAGTGTTTCCCGGATTAGACAACAACTCCAGGAATATTGGGCATTTTTACATAGCTATGTACAGCTAGAGTTTCATTGGAGAAGGTGAGAGTCATATTTCCCAATTTCTAAGACAGTAAGTATGGAGGCAACATCACCGTACCTTACACCATGCGATATTTTTTTTTAATGGGTACGAGTATATTTTAAGTCGAAGCTTAGTAGAGACTGTATCAAAAAATTGCAGAGAAACAATCTGCCTTGAAGTGGATACCAATAAACCAACGCTTTGCTCTCGCGTGTTCACATATTTAGAGTCCGATTGCAAGATTGTGTTGAGAGGAACTGAAAGTATTGAGACGATGTTTTTTTTTTAAACATAAAATCTACATTGTCAAACTTCTCAAATTACAACGCTTGTATAAAATAAAATCTTATGTTAAACTTGAGAAATTCCCGCTACAGTGACATTATTAAAGAAAATGTATGAAAAAGTCAAAAGTAATAAAAACGCATTTCTTATACTTTTTTTTTCTATATATGTATTTTTTTAAATTTTCGAATGCGAATACGAAGAATAATACAAATCTATAAAGCCAGTGACGATATATGTATGTATGCTGGAATAACCCTAAACTAACACGGTTACCTCAACAACAAAAATTAATAATAACCATATTTCATATCATAGGCAGAAAAACTAATCAAAATCATTAAATCGTTTCAGAGAAATTAAAAAAGAAAAACCAAAGTCGAATAAACGTAACCCGTTCTAAATGAGCTAAGATTAAAAATTCGAATTTCTTATCTACGGTTTTAAATAAAAATTTCTTTAAGGGGAAAATGGGACTAAAAGTAACATTTTTTTTTTGTGTTAAAATCAATGGCCCTTAGTAATAGACATTCATAGAATCGGTTTTAAAGTCACTTTTTGTTAGATGTAGAAAAGTTGCTTTTAAAATTTGGTAGTAACAGATCAAATTTACAAAAGTCTTATTTATACCAATAATTGTGACTCATTTTCATAATTTCGTTATTGTGAACTGATACACAAACAGATTTCTATTAACCAGATTCGAAAAGTTCTATTGTGATTCTATCATTTTAAATTTAACTTAGTTACAGGAAAGCAGCTTTTAAGTATTTATAATTGAAATTTGTTTTATTTCTACGAATGTTTGGTTAAAATCGAACTTAGGCTAGATTCGGATCTATTACTCAGGGCCAATGATTTTGATATTACTTCAGCCAACCTTTTATAAATTTGAAAACCAGATGTCAGCTTCAAAAAAAAAGCACAGCCAAGATGGCTGAAAAGATGTCAATATATAGCATTAAAAATAAACGTCATGTTGTTTTAAACTAATCCGACTATGGGGTATGTTGTAACACAAAAGTAAATTGTATCAAAAAAAACAAAAATGAGCAATGTTTTTTTTTAAGAAAATTATCAATTTGTTTTAACGAAAAAAAAACTAACTTTTAGTTCAATATAATAAATAAATTATTAATCAATTATTATAAAAAGCGCAAAACATAGGTCATCATCGACATCAAAGGCGCGAAATCGGGATCCATCCAACAACGCATGATAATTATTTTTCTACGACCACCAATTGCATTTAGTACCAACCGAGCAAGCAAAGCAAAATAAAATACATGTGCGAACCATTTTCTCCTCATCTGTAATGGGGACATAGCATTTTTATTTAATTTTTATCTAAAAAAACTAAATCAAAATGAAACACAAAGAAAAATCGTTCTCGATAATTTTGTTCACAACTGTGTCTGTGAACTGTGTCTGGCATATTAAGGGTATACAAAAAAGACTTTGATTGTGTACTAATTATTAAAAAAAACAATCAGTTTAAAAAAAAGTTAATGGTGTAACAACTTACCCCCAAAAAATGTTACGTGTGTCATAAAGTTTAACAAGAAGAACACATGCATTCAATAGCCTTTAAGATAATATGTCTACTTGATGAAGAAACAGAATAAAACCAGGGCTGTATATCTTTCGTTTGAAGACGAGACAAATAATACAATAGGAAAAAATTACAAAGCGAATTTATTTAGGACCATCCGTTGAACTTCCTTCCATGGCTTCCAATTAACAGTTAAAGTAGCCGGATGCTATGGAGAAGATGAACTTCTTCTTAACTTTCAGGAGACTTCTTTTTTTAGGCTGTTGTTATACTTCTAACCTCCAATATCCAATACCAAATTTTAAGTAAATCTCTCTATCCGTTTAGGTTCTAGCTCAAAGTACACATGGCCTACCAGACTTTTAGACAAACGGAGGCATGACGAAGAGAACTATCTTTTAGTTGTCTAACATCATAATTTTGAATAAAACCTTTTTATTTTTGACACAAAACCAGTGCTAAACGTATAGGACAAGTGAAAAGGACAGAAGTTGCATCAAATTTAGCCTACTTCGACTGGGAAACAAATGAAGAAATTGCTACTTGCTTGACCTTTAAGCCAAGAGGTTTAAATTTGTGTGCTTTATTGCTCAACTCAATTTTTCTCCTCTAGATCAATATCGATAAAAAAAATAATCAATTGCTCAAAATTGATTTAGCATACTTTTACCAAGGTCAAAGCTAGCTCATACAAAAAAAAACCTCACAACATTAGCATCACAAATTATTCAAAGATTAAAACCTTGAGATCTTCATTTTTTATCTAAATTTGCATAAAATACTCGTAGACTCATCACTTACACCGCCTATAGCTCATATAACCCATAAAGTGTTGTTCACTTGAAACACTACGTAACGCCAATTAAATTGTTTCGAGTATTTTTTTTTTTTGAGTCTTTATTTCCTGCAGATCCTCCTTTCCATTTTCCCCGCTATTAAAATATTTCACATAAATATATGTAAGTAAGTAGTTTTTACCTTCCTCGTTCTGCAAATAAAACAAAAATCCAACAAAAACAACAACAGAGTTAAAGGAAACAAGATTAATAAATCAGCAGCTCACTTTAGTGCCATAACCAACCATCTGAAAGCGCGGCATCTTTATTTTCTTCTTAATAAAACTACAGTGCATTTTTCCAGTTGGATTCACACGAGAAGCGCAAATGAGCTCGAATTCCCCCAGAAAAAGTAGCCATTCCGATCCATAAAGCCCTAATCGTCCAACATAGAGTTCGGGCTTAAAAGAAGATCATAAATCTCAAGACTCTCCATCGTTCCCTCTCTTGCAACTCCGGCTTCGAAAAAAAAAATAAATAAAACTGATCCTAAATGGATGTTATGTAAGAGATACTTTACACACACATGCCGGCCGGAGTGGCCGATCAAACCGGACGAGCGAAGACGGGACGGACCGTTCTGGCTTGTTCCGCCAATAATGTGTTCTAATCAGCTTATACTGGGGATTCTAGTAGGTGTTAGCAGCGCTTAATGGCCGTCACAGCAAAACAAACTTCCATCTTTATTTACATTTTTTTGTTTTTGTAACATGAAGACGTCTCTTAATGGTGGAAGCTTGATTCTTGATTCACAGGTGTGCTTTGAGCAACTGATTTAATTAAATCTTCTAGCGGTAAGTTTAAACGCCAATTTTTTTTTTTTTTTTTTTATTGAAGTTTCTGTTGGATGTGAATCTATAAAGAAGCTGAAGGCAAAAAAATACGCAACTTAGATCGTAAAAGTATCTATATCTCTGTGCCTCTCCCTCTCTCTCTCTCTCCGTTAGAAGTTGGAGTGCAAATCAATTACCAAAATGAAATCTAAACGTTCGACAAAGATGTCGAAGAAAGACACAGCATCACTATACCACACCGCACCGATGAGAAATGAGAATTCACAGATCAACGTCAACAGGTGCGTCGTATCTTAGTCGTCGTGCTGAGTGAAACACGAATTACGTCGATTCACTCAATCTCACTCACCTGTTCATTGATGAAAATCACGATCATGTGGCGCTCAAAAGAGAGCACGACAAATTCATTGAGAGATCGCTGGAGAAAGATACTCGTAAACTCGGAGAAAAGAAAAAGTTGAAGCAGAGAGATTTTGAGTGCATATTCAAAAGGCACAAATTTAATGTTTTGATTTGAGTGAAAACAGAATGAAAACAGTTGTGGCCCTACAAATTGAACAGAGTTTTTTGCAAAAATGGAAATTTTATTGCAATTTGGTGTTCGTCTTTATAAGTTAACTTTAGTTCATTACCACTGAACTATGAAGGAATTTGTTGACATATTCTTAAAACACATTTCAATTACGAATTGAATTGATACATGAAAATATAAAAATTTTGCTGGTCAGTTTAGAAATCTGCAATCTCAGAAATGGGGTCCGAATTTCGCAAGATTTTTCTAAGTTTCTAAACAAAATTAGTGGACGTATGAAAATTTGCACTTCCGCGAGAGTTGCAGGTAACGTGTACACAGTAAAGCATATATTCTGCTCATACACACTTGTTCTTTGGTCGCTTATAGAATGTGTACACGGAAAGTCATTCATGGTTCATGCTTGCGGAATTGAACAGGGAGCAGAACTAAGGAACACTCATTTTAATAATAAAGTTTTATCGTTCAGAAGACTTCCTCAATCGTGTAACTCGCCATGGTGATTTGATATCAACGACTGAATAATGAATTACATATTTTATATACGACCCCAAACCAACATGGCCGCCTCTACATCGAGCTACAGCTTAACCGGTGAGGCGATTAGCTCCAAATTTTTTACAGACCACCATATTTATGTGATGAGACCGGGTAGGTAGACCGCAAACAAACATTTTGGTTTTGTCCAATTCTCTCAAAAACGGGAGCAAAGATTTTTATAAAACTTCCTGGGTTTTATTTTCGAATATCTTTCCTGCTGTTGTACCTTTAATATATTTTTTATCCTGGAAGCGAAGCGGTGGATTAATCGATTTTCTTTCACAGGCCCGTGTTATATTTCGGCGGAAAAGCAGAGATGTCAGTTTTTTTTATACAGAAATGGGAATACATAATCTATTATTTGGGGCGCCCCCTTGGACACTTACAAATACTGTATGACTTAAAAATAAATGTGCAAACTTTTAACTTTCACACTGTAAAATCGTTACGAATTAAGCGTAGTTTAAATAAAATAATTGAGTCGCCCTGACGGCTCATAGAGAGCCTAAGCCTAGTCATTTACAACTTTTCAACTACATATTTCTGTGTGCGTGTTTTGAGGAAATAGAGGGGACCTACAATCGAACCCAAGACCCTCTGCATGCCAGTGTAGAGCACTTACCATTATGCCAAAGGGTACTACATACTTAAAGTAGTTTTCAGAGAAATATTTTTTTTACTCTTTTCTATCACCCTGGAGGTGACACATGAATATCGTTTAGATTTTTTTTTTAGAATTAAATTTGAAGAACTTGAGAAATTTATAATGGAAGGACTCAGCGCAGAACAAAGAACCAAAATGAGACACAAATAATTATAATATTGAAATTTCTTTCTTTGAAGTGCTCCAATGATATTCCGATTGGTACACCGTTTCCATCAACAGGAGCTGTCTATGATCTTCTGTCGTGCTGGAAGATATCGGTTAAGTTTTGCATTTGGAAAAAAAATCGAACTCGAGATTTCGATCAAGCTTGACATTAAGAAAACACACAAAAAAGTGGGTCCTACAATTCCCTCTTTCTGTACTTCGACTTACAGCCTGATTTGATAAAGCGAATTTTGTTAAAGATAGGACTTAAGGGCTTGGGTGATTCTCTACGGTACCTAAATTGAAATTTTGTTTGGCTCTAAAACTAACGGTATCTGTAATACAGACGTCATGAAAAATTTCATATGTATATCGAAAACGGCTTTAACGAATTTGATAAAAATAAGTAATGTGCACTATTTAAAGTATGGTCTACATTTCGATCAAAAAAGATATGTTATTAGCGGTTACTATCATAGCCCCTTTTTTATTTATTTAAACGGTTTCATTAACGACTCTACCGATTTCGATTAAAAAAAAATAATAAATAGGAGGTCCTTCAGGTACGATCGATCCAGTCGTGTGTTTTATTATGTTCGACGAGATAAATTTTTACCATGAAAGTAATGTCAATACCTACAATAATTGCAGAATGAATAGTGACCGAGATTCCTTATGAAGCAGAATTCAATACGACCCGCAACAATATATGGTATTCAGTTTCCTCTAACTTCTAGCAGCATCTAACTGGCAATTTGTTGCTCCAATGTTTGATTTAAAAAAAAAATTAGAGATCGGAATACGAGTATTTAATCTTTCGACTTTTTTTAAGGTTCAGTACAAGGAAATAGGAAGCGAATTGTCGAAGAATGTTGCTGGAGTAACTGAAGACTTCAAAAAGTTCCTGGCAACATACCATTTCATGAAATACTTATTTAATAACATTTAAATTGAAGTTCTTTGTTTTTAATAAAATCAAATCCAGTTTTCGTTTCCTTATTTTGAACGTAAAGTCCGACAAACACAAAAAATTAATGTTAATAATTAAAAAACAAAAAAAATGTTCTGAATATTTTAAGAACATGTTTATGAAACATTTCTTAGAAGAAATTTCGATTTTTTATGAGAATAATTTAAATTGTCATGAACTCGTAATTAACAAACGAAATATATCACAAATGAAAACAGTAATTAAACTAATCATTTATTATTTGTTAATGATTTTTCAAGAACAACCTGTTTACACCAAAAAAAAAGATAATCAAACTTGTGTTTCTCAACAGAAGCAAATGCTAAAAACCAAAAACAAATCAATGACAGATTCATGAAATAATCTTCGATCCTGTTCGACTTGAAAAAAATAATAAATGCAGATATCTACGAGGTATACCGTCATTTATCTCAAAGATACTCTTGTTAAAAAACTCAACGTAAATTCCTTATCAGTTCTGTTTAAAAAAGAAAAACAAAAACCAAAACAAAGAATCGCTCTTCTTCTCTGAGTAACGAAACGAGTAATACACACCAAAAAATTGAGTTGAAATTCCATGAATGAGTGGAAGCACTCAGGTGCTTCGGCGAGAGTAAAAATCCTCCACCATCTCCACCTGACTTTCAACAACTTTACTCAATTTAAGTTTTTTTTTTTTTATATATTTCTTCATCGCTATCTTCGTCGTGGTTGTTTGCGGTGCAACTTTAAAGGTGAAGCAGATGATATTCATTCCTCGGATCGGTTAGTATGAATCAGTTAGTCGCACCGAACAGACCGAAAGATACAAAAATATCTAATCCATCGATTTTGTCTCGAGAGCAAAGCAAAAATTTAAATAAAGATACTTTATCTCTATATTGATCGCGTGAATTCGTTTATCTCGAATTAAACTACCTTGTGTTAATTGTGTTGAAAAAAAAGATACAAAATTATCTTAAGTGAGAAAGATACAGTATCTAACTGTGTATCTGTTTGGGAGAAGGGTGGTGATTTATTTTTGCATTTTGAAAATGCTTTCTCGGGATTTCAAATGAAAATCTTTTGATCTAAAAATATTAAGTGTATCTCCCTGAAATATTCTCAAGCCCCCTGATTCTGGAAACGAAAACAAAACTATCAAACTCTTTGCTTTTTTTTTTGTTTGAAAGAAAAAAATGGATCCGAAACACACAGAACACCATTCGAAACCAATTCTCAGTCCAACTCGATCCCTCGACGAAGGTTTCGAAAGCGATCCGGATCGCATATCGACCGACTCCGAACAGATTCTACCAACCCATCATCACCATCAGCAACAGCTACAGCTACAGCAGCAGCAGCAGCAGAAACAACACAATTCGTCATCCCCTTCGTCTTCGCCCAAAAATGACAACCGCATTGGATCAATGTCCTTGGCACAACTATCATCTGCCTCAAATGCTTTATCATATGAGCCATCAAATCGAGTTGACAAACTTCAACATCACCATCAACATTCTTCAGCAGTCAACCATCTTCTACATCATCATCATGATGGCCCACAACTGCGTGCTCAGATTTCACGCCGCAGCCGCCAAGGTGATATGGAATCGGAGAAATACTTCAAAGACAACATCAGGCCGACTTCATTGACGTCGTTGGACAGCAAATTGGCGGCTTTACATCGCGCCACCAGCTCCAGCACCAGCAGCAGCAACAACAGCAATTTTAATCCCGTCCCAATGACAGCAGCCTCTCCCTCTTCATCATCATCGTCATCGCCACCCACCATCTCCACCACCATCGCCAATGCCACTCCCGGCAATCGCCTGCAGTACCAATATCAGAAGAATCGCCAAGGAACGCACAGCACGAATAATCGATTTAACGCCAGTAACGTCGGCTATCGACGTTCGCGGACACGCGCCCTAGCACCGGCCATCATTAAGACATCTTCATTTCCATCATCAGCGCCAGCTCCGTCATTATCGTCGGCATCTGCGACTGCGAATGGGGCTGGGGGTGCGGCGTCATCGGCTTCGCCATCGTCATCGTCGGCGGTTGGTAATATTGCCCCCTCGGGCGGTAATGGCCCAACAAGTCTGCCTACGTCGATTAACGCGGTTACTCCTGCGAGCGCCAGCGCTGTGGGTGGTTGCGGTGGCGGTCCAGCGATGATGATGATTCCGGTCGGTTCAAGTTCTAGATCACATTCCATGGACGCAATTAGGCAGCGCGAAGGCTTGTTGCTAAAGCACGAGCCGGTTGTGGCGCTCTACAAGGGCACCACCGACCGGCTATTGAGCTACAACAAGTTCACAAAGTTCACCCCCGCCTTAGGGGCGGGTGCAGTCGGAATCGGAGGAAGCCAAAGCCAAAACATGCCATTAGCCCAAACCATCTTGCTGCAACCCTTGTCCAGTTCCTCACTCCTGGCACCATCCTCCTCATCCACGACTTCCAATCTCATCGAGCTCCGATCGAATCACTTAATGGCTTCCACAAACAGCCTTTACACATTCTACCCGGCCGAAGGGAATCTACAGGTTTGGAAATCCGAATGCGGAGACCTCACATACAAATCCAGTCGCAATCAGCAGTCACACAAAGCTCCGGTCTGTTGGACACAATCCATACCAAGGCAGGCAAGACGGTAAGTTACTCTTTCGTCTCTTATTTATCAAATGGTATGAATACGGTCGCGGCCGGTCACTGGTGATGGGACTCGTCAGGTGTGGAAAATTGGTCAGTCTTCAGGTTTAGCTGCTTTTTCCCTCGAAGCCCCTATACAGCAATAGGGTTTGATGATTAATTAGCAACTATAGTGAAGGTAGGTTGCTGTTTTTTATAACTCGCGACAGGTGGTATGGCAGCTATGTATGATCTAGTATGTTGGGGTGTTGATGTCCGTTCCATAGAATTTCGAGAGGTGGTGATTTCATAAATCCGGTGTGCGTTATGCGTATGATTTCGCGGAATGTCGTTGGGTTGGCAAAGGGTGAAATCTGATAGTTTCATATTTTATCTTGCGTAATGAGATTCAAGACGAGTTTGTCTTAGCTAATCGTCCTCCGTGGAAAGAATTTTGAGATCGAATTCGGTAATTTGAGAAAATTGAGTTGAATTCAATAAAATTGAGAAATTAAGTTTATGTAACAAGGTTTGGGATTTTTTTTTTCAAATCACAACTTCTTGGCAAAAGTTAAATGGATTGTGGAACGAAAATGTTCAAAATTATTTAAAGCCCTCTAAAAAAAAGATATATGTAGCCCCAAAACGTTTAACTGTTAAAAATTAATTGAAATTTCGTCTGAAGTTTGTGGACAGATTTTATAGGGAATTCTAAAAGCATTCACTATAACAAACCCCTTTTGACGAAAAGTTCTGAAGAATAAGTTGGAACTATTGTAAGTATCCACAGTGCCCTAACTAACTAATTTTAAACTCATTTTTCGAAGTCCCTTTAGTTCTCAATAAGGTCTGGCAAGCTCCCTTTAATCTGAGTTACCGACAGATTCTTTTGGAATTCTTTTGAGTCATATAAGGAAAGACATGTGGGAGTTCCGCAAGGAAGTGTTCTTAGTCCGCTTCTGTTCATTTCCTCTACTTAAGCCATATTTTGGTGCATTTAAACTCACAAACAGGGCAGATTTTGGATCTTACAACCAAAAATTTGGTGCACTGTTTCCTCCACTTTTGTCCCCTTTTATAAAGTCTTTAATAAATGAGTTTAAATCCGCACAATCATGTAAGCTTCATTTGTAAGAATTGGCTTTCTTTTCACATTAAACTTAAATCACATATCTATATATCTTTGATATATGCTAACTAAGCCCAGAAGTGAAGACTAAAAGGGTTTTCAGGAGTAAGAATTCAAAAATGGAACCGAAAGACATCGGGTTTTTCATCTAGACATGCAGGAAAAAGGGGTATAATATCTAGTAGCTTCGGCAGCCTCAGCTTTTGGAGTTCTTTCCAGTTTTTGATCTTTTTGCTTCCTCTTTTTTTTTTTACTATGTTGAACTCCCAAGTGACCAGGTACCCAATGAAGTGTGACCCTGTTTTGTTTACCAAGAGATCGTTTAGCCTATTTATACACTCCCGCATTAAATTAGAACTGATGGTATAGAAGATCACTGCCTTGAGTGCAGCAGAGATTACGATCTACGCATTTCCCTATGGCGTGTACATCTGCTTGGAAAATGCTGGAGGACTACCCCATCGGTATGGTTCTAAGCCCAAAGTTCAAAGGTGTTTCTCATACCCAAGGAAAGGGTATAACGCGATTCAATTGAATAAAGCAAAGTAGGAACAAAGTCAGTGAGTAAGTTTGTCATTGAATGGTTACAGAGAATCTTAAATTGGAATCCAAAGCAAGCCCAACCCTGATCATCTTAGTATCAATTAGAAAATTATTTCACTTGCAATTTCTACCAACTTTCAATTCCCCCACATTTCTATAAGTTTGATTAATTGAATTCGCTTTCAAAAAAGCCTATTCAAAATTATTGCCTTCAAAACTGTCAAAGCTTATCAATTCGTCTTAACTTTCCAAAACCTAGGTCATCCGCCTAAGGCTTGGCAAAAAACACAAAACTCAATAAATCTTACCTAAATGTTCAAGCATTAAAAACTATTGCAGTAGCAATTTCAAAAGGTTTGTCATAAAAACAAAATTAGCATCCCACGCATAATTGACACTACTTAATTACTCATCAGCCATCTTAATAAATTCACATTAAAAATTTTAAAGTAAAAAATTTGAAGAAAAAGAAAACAAAAATTAGGCAACATTGTCGAAGTGTCAATCAAAAAGCGTTTCCTAATAGGTTTCGAAAAAATTGCGGAAGATCATAGAAATACATTTATTATGTTAAGTGAGTGAGCGGTAGCTCATGAAAGTGACCTTGAAGCTATTAAAATGTTGCTCCACTCACTCAGAGGGCAGATGTTATAGGTGCATAATATTGACATAATATTTCTTTGCTTATATTTAAATGCATTTTGTGATGGAAATTTATTTAAGTGTTAATGTGCAAGGTTTGTTTGATCAACATTTGAATATCAAAGCGGATTTAAATATTTTATTTTTTAACTTGAGCGTGTAATAGATGCCTAACTTTAAAGAAAAACACTCTAGATTTCCAGCTGGAAGTATACTGCACCTTAAATATAATAAAAATTATGATTTTGCTATGCATTACCATAGACATGATCCAGACATGATCAAAAACCACATGATTTCGTAATTGCTTGTGTGGACGGCAGTAACTGAAACTTGGCTGAACGAAAATTTTCGAAACAGTGGATATTTCACATCCGATTTCAATGTTTTTTCGAAGGGATCATTGATGAAAATCTACAACTCCTAATTTAGCAATATTTTCTAACTACTGTCTAACCCATTTGGAAATACATTCGCAAGTAGACCGTGTTCAACATTGTGTCTTTTTGAAGAAACTTGAGGTTTTTGGCTTCCATTCTTGGATTCTTAAGTGGATACAGTGATAGAAAAAATATTGTCAAAATTGGTAATGTATTTTCTAAAGATATACTTAATTTTTCAGGTGTTCCTCAAGGAAGTCATCTTGGACCGCTGCTTTTTATTATATTTATAAATGATTTGCCACTTCATCTATCTTATTATAAATGCCTTCTATTTGTTTATGATTTCAAAGTTTTGGTGAAAGCTTAATGGTCTGTATTTCAACAATAAAAAATTTAGCGTAGTAACATTTTTCAGAAACCAACATCCCAGGTGTCTTGATTAGAAACTCGAAAACGGTATATTACAGAGATTTGATAGCCAGACGTTGTATAGAAGTTAGGAGTAATTTTCAATTTCAAAATGAATATATAGATCATGCTATTTCAATAGCAAATTCCATGTTGGGGTTTTTAGTTGGAAATTGAAAATAACTTTGAAGATCCCTATGCCTTAAAAACTCATTTATTATAGTATTGTTAGTGAAAGTTTCAAAAAAAAAATGAATGATGAAGTAAGAAATTCAAAATTGAGGGTGAAAGAAAAAACATCAAAAGCGCGATTTGTATCACTGTCTGAAGGAAATTTGGTTCAGAATTTCGAGGGTCTGGTAAAAAACCACAAAAAAAAAAAGAAAAAGCAAACAGCGGGATAAAATTTCTTCGAAAATTGAATTTTGTACACAAAACAAAATTGAAATTTTAGGAAACATAAACGAATTAAAAGTGTAACGAATTTAAAGAGAATAGATTCTAATTCTTTGACACTTTCATGATTCGTTAAGTGCTAAACTTTTTTTTTTTTCAAAACTCTGCTATCAGACCGGAAATCTTTATTTCTTTTAATAGGTTGAAATTTCTGAAAGTACAATTTTTTTTAAAAACTTTTAAAACTATAAAAAGCTTCTTAAATACTTGATTACTAAATGAGATTTTTTTGAAACTTAAAAAACACGAGATTTGGGTTAAGAATTAAGCCGTATCAGCGGGTACAAAATTCAGTATGACTGAAACATTTATAGATAATTATTTCAAAATGTTGTACGAGCGGAATAGTTTCAGTTTGTGACCAATTTTTTTGTTTGTAAATTCTGCTTGCCCAAAATTCTGTGTGACCAAAAATTTTGTATTTCAAAATACAATTTCTCCAAAATTATTAACCTAAATTAATATTATAATTTATTGTGTAAAAAATTCGATTTTCGATTTGAAAACAACAAATACATAATTCTGTTGATAAATAATGTTGGACAGTCATAATTTGAAATTAAGAGTTTTGATTTACCTACAGCAATTTTAGAAAAGAATTTATACTTATGGACTACCGCAACCAGTGTAAAAATATACAAAACTTAATAATGATCTTCATGCCTATTAGTTGAAATCGGTTTGAATGCACAAGTTAATTCTTTTTGTACCGAAATTCGATTTCTATATTTTGTTAATTCGAAATTCTAATAATTTGTACACAATTCAAAATCTTCTCGGTTTTTCTATACGATTTTTTGTATAAAATCTATATACAATCTATATATTTTCCTATTTTCCATTTCTGGTTAAAAAATTGGATTTGAAAATTTTAGAAATCGTTACCGTTTCTGGATGTCAAAACTTGTTAAAAAGAAGTAAAAATAATTTGCAATATGAACTTGCTACCTACTTGAAGTTAAATGTTTTGTATTCAAGTTTTTTTTTTTTTTTTAATACATATTTCTTAAAATTTTAAAACTCAGGGATGTTAAAGAGGGTTTATCTAGAAATTTAAGGACTTATTTGTGTTTCGTAAAAAGACAAGGAAATAAAAGGAATTGCTTTTTGTAAGTAATTTGAGTTTTATGACACATTACTTAGTGCTTAATTTTTCAATTCTGTGTCACGTGTCAACGTAAGTCCCTCAACACACAAAAAGCAAAGGCATGTGCCGGCATCAGATAAACTCTAACATCTGTCAAACTCTGAAGGCAAAAAAAATACAACACAACTAATCATCTCCACCTGGTTTACTATAACAAACTGTTTTCTCAATTGAAATCTGTTTAAAAATTAACTGAAAGTATCTTCCAAATTATAACCCCAAAAAACACAAGTAGCTTCTCCAAATGACTGCACAGAAAAGAACATTCCCACCGTATGGTTCTAAAAATATCAAACAATGAACCTGTATGAAGGTGAGTAAATGACTCACTCACTCCCTCGTTTCCTTTCAAACATGTGAATTAAAAAAAAATGTGTTGACAAGGTGAAAAACAACGCACTTCCTTTGCAGCATAACGAAATTATTCCACAAAATACTTAGCCCGTAAAAAAAGTGTATATGTAATTTAACCACAAATTTAAACAGTG
This sequence comes from Chrysotoxum bicinctum, assembly GCA_911387755.1. Taxonomy (NCBI): domain Eukaryota; kingdom Metazoa; phylum Arthropoda; class Insecta; order Diptera; family Syrphidae; genus Chrysotoxum; species Chrysotoxum bicinctum. The sequence continues at coordinate 110,852,304 of OU426990.1, read as the reverse complement.
CCATGCTTTGTTTTAGCATATGGTGTTCTATCTTGAAATTTCTGTAGTCTATATACACTGAGAAAAAAAAGTGAAGAATTTGACACGCACATGAACAACAACTATCTGAAAGTTTTAGGCTTATGACCTTCAAAAGTCTTGTATTCTGAAATTCAGTTTATTAAAACCTAAAGTTTTTCCGAAATTCTGAAGAGGTTTTTTGTTTTTTTGTTTTTTTTTTTAATTTTTTGGTAAGGTATAAATTTTAAAATTCTCTTATTGAAATTCTTAATTTTCAAATTCTCTTAAAAAAATCATTAAAAAGTAGTTATTTTTTAAATATATACAATCGTAAGTCACTCGACTCTGAAAACAAAGGATTTACGCTTATTTGTTAATACAAGCTTTAAGGAAGCTATAAACTGTAAAACTAATAACAGATATCTTTGAAAATAAATCATTTTTAAAAAGATTCAGGCATATATTTATAATAAGCGTTTCCTTAAGGAGTTGAGAGCTCTATAAAGATCAAATTTTGTCAGCAAATTAATACAAACTTTACCGAAACTTGTTCTTAATGAATAAGTAAACCTATAACTATTTCAAAATGATAACAAAAATTGTTTAAAAGCTTTTGTAAACCAACATCGAAAAATAATTTTGAAGAATCTAAAAGCTTACAAAAGAATCCCTTTATATGGAAACTAAACAAAAAGTTAAAATTTGTTAAATTTTTTTATCTTTTTTTTCATTTAATGTTAATAATTTAAAACAGAGTTCAACTGATGCTGATTTTTACCGGAATCGGTTTAGTAAATTCTTTCCTCTATGGCTTTAAAAAATTTGTTGTAATTTATTGTATGAGTTTTTTTTGTTGGATCTTAGGTTTGCGAAAGTGAAAAGTTTCAATTAATTTTCCCTTATTATCACTAACGAAATTTCTCAGAAGCTTTACTGAAATGACACTTTGAAGACAAAATTTTGATTGTGTTTCTCTTAATCAGTTTAAAGTTTTTCGTACCGTAACATTAGAGAAATTTCCTTGTTATATGTATAGAGTTTTAAATTTCAATTTTAGAATTATATGAAAGAGTGATGTTAAATGTATTAAATTTGCAGACTTCATTGATTTTGTATCTACAGTTCAATTGTCAATTTCGAAATCAAAAACAAAAATTAATGTATGAAATAGGCAACATATAAGTAATTTGAAAACATAAAATTTCGGTGCCCAGAATTTTGCAAATTGAATTCGGAGCATACAGAATTTTGGTTCCACCGTTTGTGCAATATTGAGAACTAAAACAAATCGTACAAATGTACTAAAGGTTTTGGATGTAAAAATTGTTGATAAAAACGAATTTTGGATTAACAGAATTCTGAAAAATTAAAAACAAAATGTTTAGAGGAACCAAATTTGGAAATAAACAATTTTTGGTATCTATTTTTTTTTTTTTTTTATTTATTCATCTTTTTTTTCAAACTTTTCAGGATGATGCTTTACAATCATAATAATTATTCATTAATGACAAAAAAACCATGAAAAGAAAGAAAGGTTCATTCTGTGATCTTTTAAAGACCAGTGGCGAATGACCCAATTAAAATATAAATACGCAATATGTGTGGGGTTTTCAATTAAATATTTAAAATTTTAGAAGAAAAATTAAATTACATATCAAAATCTCATATATGCAAACAAAAATGTAAATAAAATTAAATTATCAAATAAAAGAAAGCAAAACTAAACAGTGCTCATAAATAAATTTTTGACTTGAGAAATATCCATCGAAAATAACCATATTTTTACTTTATTTAAAAAAGAATTCTGATTTCGTAGTGTCCTTATTTCGTAAGGTAGTTTGTTAAATAGTGTAGGTGCTGCAACAGTATAAAAGTTAGAAAAATGTGATCTATTTGATACTGGAATATTTACAAGTTGCTGATTGTTAACTCTTAAGCCATAAGCATTTGAGTTTCTTAACATCGTATTATATCCACTGCGAATGAAAAAAACTTTAAGAACCTTATAGACATACAGATGTTTTAAAGGTAGAATTCGAAGATCAAGAAATAATGGCCAGCTACTTGTTAATCTACGTTTTTTACAAATTATTCTGACAATATGCTTTTGTGCTATTAATAATGGTTCCATCACATTATTGTAGGCTCCACCCCAACTTGGCAAACTGTACTGAAGCTTTGAATGTATAATTCCATAGTAAATTACTGTTAGAAGTTTCTTCGAACAATGAGGTTGTAATAAGAACATTTTGCGAGTTGCGCGTCTCATATAAGCTTTTAAATCAGTCGCGTGAGTTTTCCAACTCAGATTTCTGTCTATTGATAGCCCTAGATACTTCAAATATTCAACAGATTCGACTGTAAAACAATTAGAACAACAAGGCACATCTTCACAGAAATTAGCCTTTCGACAGTTATGGGGACACATTGAAAGTCTTTTACACGCAGCTGAATGGAAAACAACATTACTCTCAAGCAAGCTGCAATGTTTTAAGTTGAAGAACATAACCTTAGTTTTTTCACTCACAATAAGTTCATGTTTTGCAAACCATTGTCTTAATCGTTGAACATCGCTTTGTATTTCTACCACTGATTCTAAAAAGTAGTTATCTGTATAAGAAAAAGTTATATCATCAGCAAAAGCTGTTATCTTTCCACTAAAATTTTGTTTGAAAATAGAGTTAACATAAACTAAAAAAAGAATAGGGCCCAAAACTGATCCTTGCGGTACACCAATTTTTAATTCCAACTTATCGCTAAAAACTCCGTTAATTTTAACCCTTTGGAATCTTGCAGATAAATACGACTTAAACCAACTTAAAACAGAATTTCTAAATCCAGCTTTGTAGAGTTTGTCTAAAAGAATTTTGTGGTTAACCATGTCGAAAGCCTTGGTCATGTCTATAAATAAAGCCATAGGGTTCATCTACTCAGAATTTACACAGAAATTTTGACCCTTCGATAGAAAATCTAAATTTTGGTACAAATAAACTTATTATTTTCTTCACTCAAAATTTTAAACAAGTGACAATAAATGTACCTACAATGTTTGGAATTCAAAGGTTTTGTTGTTCCAAAATTGTGTGTCTTAAATTGAAGGAAGGAACTTTTGAAGAAATCAAAATTTTGGATTATTTAAATTTGAAGACAAACTATAATGATAATTGCTCAGAATTTTGGAAAATTTATTCAGAATATTACAGAATTTTTACTCTAAAAAATTCTTACGAAAAATTAGTTTTTTGTTAGAAAATCAGGGATTATCTGTCGAATATACAAATGACAATGAAGGTAAACGTTTAAGTATTTTGAATATTAATCCAAAATTTGATTAACAAGAAACTGAGTTTTTCAAAAATTAACTTGGCACATTCGGAATTTGTGATCTACGACAATTGAACAGAATGTAACCACGAATTCGAAAGCCTTTTTACTAAAAAAAAATTACAAAATCTATCCACAAATAGAATTTTAATTTGGACACGAATATACATATTCAAATCTTAACCAGTTGATGTGCCTTACTTTTAAGTATTTGTTCACAACTTCTACATAAATATTGTTCCAAAATTCGGTTTCCAATATTCTAATTTTCGAGTTTAGAAGTTAATTGTTTGTTAATTCATGTTGTGAAATCCAAGAAATCTCTTAATCGGTATTCGGAATTCCAAAATTCGTACTTTAAAAATTTCGCAATTTTTTTTCAAAATTTGTTTTGATGATATAAAAAAAAATTTGAAAAAGAAAATGGGTTCGGAACACAGTACTTTGACAACACAGATTTTCAGAACCCTTCCAAACTTGTCTAAGTCTAAATTTTTCCTTCAGTGTAATTTCACATTTGCCTGAAAACCCATCAGCACACCTGTTGTGTATGTCTGGCCCGCTTGCTGTTGGTTATGGACATTGAACTTGGATTTGAATTGCTGTGACAAAATATCCCTTAAATTGAATATTCACATTTTGTCCGTCAAACGGAAACCCTTTTAGCGTGAAGCCTTTCATTAAAAAATAAATTCGAACTTCGGAAATGTTAGGTGATCTATTAAACCCTTATGATCATGTTGCATTGTGGGAAATGAAATAATTGCATTTATTTTACCACAAAAGTCGCAGTCATCCTGTTGTACAGTGAATAAATTACGCGAAATACTTATCGCTGCAGTGGGTTCAAAAAAAAAGATACAAACAGAAAAAAATACAATAATTATTATTACTCACACGCACTTTCTCTTCTTGTTCGAGGAGAAGAAGAGGTTAATGAATTTTTTGTTCCCTCTGTCTTGTGTCTGTCTCTGCTGCATAATTATTTACATTTGTATCTTTATCTTTTACCATCATCATCATCATCACCATGAGATCTTCAAGATGCAAATAAAAAAAAACCTTTGAAAAAATGGGAACTGCCATCAGCAAACCGTGGTAATCACAGATCAATACACTCTATCTTAGCCGAGAGAAGTAAAAGTGAAAAAGTATCTTATGGATGCAAACAAAAAACAAATCAATGAACGCTGTGAAAAAAGGTCGCGTGTACCTTCGGCAAGCGTAATATAGTAGAAGCAATATAATACCCCGTTACACAATACAACTTTATTGATAGAGTATCTCAAAGCTATTGACACCTTTATTTTTTGTTGTTGGTGCAAAAAAGATACATTTTTCTTTTTAACATCGACGCACCTTTCTGATTCGGATTGGAACCTGTGCGACTGTCATTTCTGCGTCAGAAAAAAAAAGCATTAATCATGGACAGTGAACATTAATACAGTTTACCGACGATGTCTGGAGGGTAGACAAGGGGCTAAACAATAATCAGTCATTTAGATAGATTAATAGCTATACGCTTAACAAAACTAAACTCATGTAAGCTGCGTATTTTACAGACCCCTCAATTTCAGTTAACAGTAATCCTGATACAATGTGTGATGATTACTATTTACCCTTCATGTATCTCGTAGAAATATCGTTTTGTTGGGTCAGCGGGAAGCTCTCTATTGGCACAGTATCTATAGCCCCAGGTATATATTTTTTTGTGATGAATACTACATTAACCGAATAATTGTAAATATCTTACTCCGGGACCTTTTTATCAGTTAACTATTCGGTTCGATAGAAAAATGTATCTACGAGTATGTCTGTTTTAATGCAAATCGAATCAGTTGCGAAAACTTGCGTATATACTTTTAATTGAGAACTAACGACCATATCCCTACTTGAAAGGTCTATCACAAAATGCTCATTTACTAGAAATTTTCTTCCTCAGTTTCGGTTAAATTTTCCTGCAAGTGAAACTTAGAAACATCAATTGTTTTTCCCAAATATTGTTTTATACTTTTAAGCTGTAAATTTTGTTGAGCTTTATTAGTCCCATAATTAGTTGAGTCAATTATTTTTTTTTTATCGGATTTTCTGGGCGTATGTAATACTTGTTAATCACAAAAGTTAATTGACGGTAATTTTGTGTATTTTTTTGCTGGTGCAACAGTGGAAGCGGCAATTAATAAAACCAGACATATTTGTCATGTTGAGAGTAATGAGAGTAAAAAATAAGTTTGCTTCGAGTTTGATAAGGTATTTGGTGAAAGGAGTTGAGTTTTTGCTTTTAAATTAAAAATAATTGAGTTCCTACATTCCGACATTCATAGGGAATACTGCTCGAAGTTAATTAACTTATCGATCGAATTTAGCTTTCCATTCCTGTGTGTGTTCTGTTAAATTGATACAAGTTTTAAATAGTGCTTGCATTTCTGACCGTTTTTTAAGGTTTTACTTATCCATAATTATTGCCACAAGTGCTTCCTAAGACACCTTAACCATAAGGCTTCAAAAATTTTAACTAATTCACAAGTTAATAAGGACTTAATATTTTGGACTAGAAAATTGTTACGTTCCTGTCCTGCAGAAATCTGGAAACCCCAACGATACCTAGTTTAGGGAAAATTATATGAAATACCTTTTTATGAAGAAAACGTGTAGAATAAGTCAAATTTAAAATCAAAGCTTTAATCATTTAATTTAAAACATAGAGTATTACGAACTTTGGAATCTAAAGTTGTTCCTTCCAAGCTGGACAGATTTGGACTGGTGTACAAAAACTAAGGCTATTCGGTCAGCACTATTCATCCTAAAAAAAACCATATTGAGGTATAATTTTTTGAATGAACATCGTTTACAAACAACAAGAAAAGCAAAGGACCAATTATTGACCCCTGAGGAACACCAGTATTCGGTTGAAGAAAATCTGAAAGCTAGGAATTTAAGTACACAGCTCGAGTTTTTTCTGACAGGTATTTTTTGAATAAGAGTCACTGCATTTCCCTCAAAATGGAACTGAATCAAATTCCTTTGAAAATCGAGCAATACTAGCGATGAAGCATTTTCCTTGTCGATTTCTTGGCGAATGTCTTCTACAAATTTAAAGAGAGGTGTGGAGCAACTATGTTTTGGTTTAAGACCAGCTTGTATCGAAAACAACAATTTGTTAACTGACAAAAAGGAACAAATCTGTTGACTCAGGATTCTTTCAAAAACCTTTGAAACAAAAAGCAGAATGAATATTGGGCCATATTCTTTAACTAATGAGCAAGAGTTTTTTTTTTTTTTGAATTGGGATGATTTTGAAAGATTTCAATATCTTAGGGTAAGAAGTTGTAGTTAAAATTGAATTTAAATGTAGGTAAAGCAACAAGAGATAAGTGGTAAGATAATTTTTGAAGAACTAAGAATGCATATTATGCAGCCCAATAGCTTCCATAATACTCCCCTTACTGTTTCTATTACCTCAATCTCATTAACTCTGCAGAAATTGAATTGGTTTAAAAAGTTTGATGCACAACTTACGTGGTGTTCGATTGAAGTGCTTGATGAAGAGCCCGCGAACATTTTGTTGAGCTCATTTGTAACAAATTCTTTACTTATAATATTCTACTTTTTACTTGCGATATATGTACATATGTAGGTTCTATAGAGAAAGTTCTGCATTTGGAAAAAAAATCGAACTCGGGATTTTGATCAAAGTTGACATTACGGCGATAGCGAAGACGAAGACGGCAATTCCGTCTTTCTTTCTGTATGTCTGTACTTCGAACTTCAGCCTTAACCACTAGAGCTATTTTCTTCAAAATCGGTACTTAAGGGTCTTCGGTGATTCCTTAGAGGGGAAATTGAAATTTGTTTTTAGCTCCAAAACTAACGGTACCCCCCTTACACCATCTGGAAAACTGCTCTAACGATTTTGATAAAACAAATTTTGGACAAATTATGGACATGAACTACATTTTGGTCAACAAAAATTTTGGAAAAAAATATTATTTACGGTACCTGCCAAAGAATCGTTTTTTTTTCGACTTTCATCATTAACGGCTCTAACGATTTTAAACAAATTTATTATGCAGGAGACCACTTAAGTTTAAAATAATATTGTATATAAAAATATCCGAAAAACTATTTTTTGGGATTTTTGAAAAAAAAAAATTTTTTTTTTGAGAAATCAATATCTTGAAAACGTGTAACCGATTGGTTTTTGAAATTATTTCCTAAAATCTATACTACTAAACACATAAAATTGGCAACCCAAATTTTGTTCTTGAAAAATTTTAAAAAAAATTGTATTATATAAAAAAATACTTTAATAATAAAACATTTTCTGAGCTTTGTTTGTATAAATTTATACCTTTTTGGAAATTAGACGGCAATGTCATGCATTTGAACATCTCGTAATATCTCAATAAATCCATGTTTTATATTTATAAAATCTATTTTAAATTCCAAAGTACTTTTACATAAGAGCAAGTTCGTGCGATCCAGTCGTGCATTTAATTAGTTATATGCCAAGGGATTAAATGTTTCGCCCAAATTTTTGTGACGAAGAGTTATTAAATTTTGAGGTATAAGATTTCATCTGCTTATTGAAAAGGTTTCTAAGAAATTTGTAGTCACCAAACCGGAACAATAACCTAAAAACGTTTCCATCTTTTATATGCGACATTTCTTTTCGAGATGAAATACTCAATCTTGCGAATAAGTCTCCAAATGCAAAAATAATTTTGACTTGTCTGGATTAATTGATACTTTTTTCTTTAGTTTCCACTCTTGAAAGATTCTTTAATCCTCTTCGATCACGCTATGTTCACATCACAAGAATAAACGAACAACACTAACGGCCATAAACATTATGAAAAGTTGAAGGACTTTGTTTATAATAGAGTGAAAATAGTTTAGGCCCAAGAATGGAATCCTATGGGACATAAGTTTCAGCCATTTAACTAAGAATGTAAGAGTTGTACCGTCAGAGAAGAGAATGTAAAACTTCAAAGCCGCTTCTAACAGTTTTACAGATAAAAGAAACGGTTCATCTGGTCGACTTTTTTGGATAAGTCTAATATCTTCAAGAACCTCGAACGGGGAGGAGTCACTGAATCACTGATATTTTGACGTATACGTATTTAAACTAAATTGTAGGTAAAGTAGTGTGTTTTCTTGGTGTCACTTAAGGAGAAATGCTCTATAATTGCTCGATATTGAAACTATTGATACATTCAATTTTAAAAGTTATATTTGATAATAAAACATTTTTGATACCCAAAGTAAACCAAAATGTTCCATTTGAAATAATTTGTCGATTGCTTTAAGGAGTGTTTGACTTTTGATAAATCTACTTTATCTTGAGCATATATTTCCATTAATTTATTGAATTTTTAATTATTTGTTGTTCAAAGCAAAACTTTTTTGGGTGATATTAATAGTTCTTATTTTAATTCGATTTATTAAGTTCGAATTAATTATTTACCGGTTATAATCATATGTTTTTTTATAGGCTGTTCAACATGCGACATTTCTTAAAATAATGATTGAATTTTTAATAGGCTGTTCAACATGCGACATTTCTTAAAATAATGATTGAATTTTTAATAAAATAAGCGTTAGAAATAAAGAATGAAACGAGGAAATACTATACAATATGAGTTTGTGTTTAATTTGCAAGAAAGGTCAAAATACTAAATGATAGGTTTTAATCTAGTTTAATTGACACTGAAATGTTTTAAAAGTATTTTAATTATCATTTTCTGTCATTCATGAATTTTGAAAGTTTAATATACATACGTATCAACATGCATCCCTTGAAACAGAGAACTTTTTAAAATATGTAGACAACTTATTTGATTTTGATTGGGAGAGTTGAAATGAGAAGATTCAAAATGGAAATGCCAAAGTTAAATGGGATGCCACAAGGTTGCATCGGTTAGGCGTTGTTATTTATGAAAATAATAAAATTCAAATTTGCAATTTTGAAAGGAAAGATTTATGCAATTGTGATTTTTCAAATTAACACGTGTTGCAGAAAAAATAAATTTAAGCACAGGGATCAACAGCGACCATATCGTTTATGTCATAAAGACTATAACCGAGCTTTTAATTAACAATTCCATATGCCCGCCTCGATATCATACGGCAGCACGGATTCGAGTGTCAAATGTTCAATGGCTCTTCCGCACACATACGGCTAAATTTGTGTGATGGCCTGTGCAATGTTTTCCTCAAAGGGCTTCGGTTGCTTTTAGTTTATTTGCAGAATGTCAATCGTGGCATCTGCTATGTTGCACCTAGCTCCATCTTGCCGGAACCACATGTGGTCTAGGTCCATATATTTCAATTTGGGCTGCAAGAAATGTTATCATCGTTCTGTAGCGCTCGCCATGAACGGAAAATTACTACAAATGACGCCGCCGCCGCCGCCGTCTGACAGTTGGATCTTGGACATGTGTATTTCTAATTCCCAATGCAAAGTTCACCAAGTTGAAGTCTGCAAAAGGCCGAGTTTTTGTGCACGAAGAGGAGTCGATTGCCTCGCTTTTGCTGTACACTTTCACGAACCGTGGCGATGTTCTCGACCGATCCTGCGTTTTTTCGATGTTTCATAAGTCGACAGTGAAGAAAGGAACTGAAGAAATGATACTCAGTTCGGTTTTAACGCGGGACATGACACAATCATGCTGCGTCTAAACTGGTCTCTGATATCCAATGGAACACAAATAAAAAGCAATGTACTCTATGGTTGATTTGGAGAAGGCTTTCGACACCGTATGGTTAGAGGGTCTCTACCTAAAACTGACCAGACTCGGTATAAGTAAACCACAATTATATATGCTTTACGACAAGCTCAAAGGTAGAAAGTTTGTTGTCGAAAGTGACAAAGTAACTTCTAGCGCAATCTTCGATATTAAAAATGCACTTCAGCAGAGAGCGGTCAACTCACCGATTCTGTTTAGCATTTACACCAGCGATCTGATAGGTACATAGTTTAACTCAGGTAATTGCGTATGCCGACGATCTTAAAGCGTACAGAACGGCTTTAAGATTCGAGGTCATTAAAACCATTTTGCATTGTAACTTCGATTCAGTGATATGACTTAAATTTGAAAATCAACAATGAAAATGTATAAAATATGAAAATTGTTTCGGTTGAAAATGAACCTTAAAAAATCTGAAACTATTCTGCTTAGGACTCCGTTGCGTTGAGCCTTAAACAACTGGCACAAGCTTGGCATTTGGTTGGATCAGTATTTGTATTTCGACAGTCATATAAATGCTGGTCTTGCCAGGGCTGGGAGCTTTTGCCCTGACGAAAAGGTTGTTTTACAGCAGCCGGCTTGATATCAGGGTGAAGATGATTTTCTACATGGCCCTTTTCCGGCTGCTCGCTGTGGTTCAACGTTGTCCCATTTCAAATGAAAAAGATTCGGGTGTTTGAGAGACAGTGCATTAGACGTTGCCTTGGATTAGACAGAACACAAGAGTCTGTTCATTAGGTCCGATCGGGACCTGAGGGACGGGTCGAAACAGGAAAACCAGTTCTGGTGGTTATCTAATTGATATAGAAAGTAGTCTAGGATAGGGTTGTGTCTTGGCTGACTTAAGTTAAAATGTAATTTGAGGTAGGGAAAGTCAGAATGTTATCAAAAAAAAAAAAAAAAAAATGCTGATGTGGTGCTGATAAGTTTCCGATTTTTTTTTAATTTCTTTTCGACCAGAAAAAAATCGGATTGTTTATAAGTTTTAGTCCGAAAGATATTAGAATTAAGATATTGTTTAATTTAGGGCGCCCTAATAATGCCAGCTAGTTAGTTATAAAATCTACGTCAAGTAGGCTAGTTTTTTATGACTTTTTTCTAGCTTGAAGATAGTTATAAGATTAATGAAAAATCCTATTTAAGGATAATAGAAAACTAGCAAAAACTTAAACCATGTTCAATAAGCTTAAAACTTTAACCTTGATCTATTTAGTGCCTGCTTGATTGTCTTGATAGATACACATAATGGCGTTGTTGGCCAAAGATGACATTTCCTTAGAATATAGAAAGCAATACTTTTTTTGTTCTTCTCAAAATTGTATAAATTTTCAATTTCGTTTCCAAGTCACGTATAAGCCCAGTTCGCTTTCAACTGCGTTATTAATGCTACTTAACACCCCAACAAAAGAAAAAATAACTAAATCATGATACAAATACGTGAGCAGGTTATTATTATAAATAAATATCACTGAAAACATGTTAATTGATATGTTTTGATTTGTCGGAAGATTCCCAGACATCCTACATCTTGGACTAAATTGTTCACAGCTAAAAAAACAAAAACAATGAGAATTTTTCTCACAATTATTTTGCTTTCAAGGATTTGCGACTATGGAATCAATATTATGGTGTGACTTATTTTTAATTGTGTGAACTATATTTAAAGAGACTTTTCGAGGAATATTCTTATACCTCCACTTTTAAAAATAATTCAAAATCATCTGCGTATAAGAGACAATGACTGAATTCCATATTTTTACAAATAACATCGTTAAAAATGATAAATAAAACCATGTTGGGCTTAACTCATACGTTCTTTCACAAAAAAATCGAGTTTGCTTTTTACTAAACTTTCGAACAGATTTTCCTTGGGAGTTTGAATAAACCGATTCAAATAATTCAACAAAACGCTCGAGAGATTTATTAATATCCGTAGAACTATCGCCTTAAAAGTTCATTCTAGTTGGAATTCCAAGCGATTTCCTTTAAGAATTAATAGAACTCCACAATCGATTCTGGTCGCTCCACAAACTAAGCTCAAAATTCGAAATACAATACAGCCTCTGCAAAAGGCAAAGCCTTATACTACCAGTCATACGACGACGACGCCCAGTGCTGAACTATGTATAAGCAGACTCTATAAGCTAACTCTATCAGATGTACAACTACATTGGTTCGGCCACATTAAGAGAGCGGTTAAACAAACCTCCAGCTAGAAGTCTTCGAATCCCAGCCCTCAGGTTCGCGGCGACACGAAAGACCGAACCTCTGGTTTAAAGACCAAGCCATCGCGGATGCCATAGCGCTTGGCGTAGAGGCCTGGAAACAGCGTCCTGAGGATCACAGAGGATAGAAAGCTGCCGTGTCGCAGGCAGAGACTTTTCATAGATCAGGAGCCGGTTAAGTAAGTAAGTAGTACTAACAATACTATTTATTTGATATAAATTCAGAGCAAACAAATGAATCCTTTGGTCAATACTCTCCATACGAACGAGCAAACACACGGCAATTCGTCTTCCTGAAAACCATTAACAAAAAATAGTAAGGAAAATAATTTTACGAAATACCTAGCGCCAACTGAACTGAACCAATATACCGTGCGTCGTCGTGCCATCGACCTGGTTTAGGTATTTCATTGATGAACGTGCAAAAATGCCGTCCAATCGAACTCATCACTAAATTGCATCAACAAATTAGCTCACCAAGAGGTGAGTCTTAGTTTTCCAATAGATTTTTTTTTTCAATTTCTGTTTTTAATCGAAAAAAAATCCACCAACAGAAAGATCACACAATAGAAATAGCTTACGACGAAATAAACAACAAAAACGAAAATTGGTAACAACATTCAAAAAGAGACGAACTCCAATGTTTACGGTTCGATAAGCCTACCTCTCTCTACGGATGGCTCAGTTCGTCTATGCATGAGCGTTTTGCTGAACCTGTGTTGTATTTTTCAGCAAAACAAAATAGGTATCACACAATTGAATCTCACATACATTTGTAGAAAAGACTCTTGTATGATGGTCGGTGGTTGATGATATGGCCGGCTTGAAGCAGTGCACTGGGGCACTCTCCACCAACGACGATAGCGATGACGACGGACGACTCACGGCAAAGAAGTTAAAAATTATGTAACACGCTTATAATTGCATTAGACCAACCACCGACCAGTCCGACTCTTTTAAAGACAATCCACTCCAGATACACCGCATAGAAAAAATATATGCGATGAGGTAACGTGCCAAGCTGGCTCTCTACTCGCTACTTGTTGTGGCAGCTTATAAGCAGAAGCATCAACAGCTGGAGGTAGCGAACAGTGTAATGATGACGGAACTAGAACAACGTGCTTGGAGTCAAAGATTTAGAAAGAACACTCAAGGAGGAATCACTTTATAATTGCTGCTTATCGAGAGAGAGAGAAACGGGGATGCCTACCCACGAAAGTTCCTCGTGGTGGGTAGGTTGGGATTCCTTCAGGTTGCCATTTTTTTGTATTTGAAAGCCAACAACTTTGCATTATCTTATAAATTATGTCGAATTTGTCTATGGAAGAAAATCATCAACGAACAAAAACTTCGAGGCTTGTTAGGTGCGATATAATGGACTTAAAAAAAGAAGTGACACTTGTTTGGACCATGAAAAACTGTACTGTCAATACATTTCGAAATGAAGAAACCACCGCACACAGTATGTGGGATTCCCTTAAGCGAACTTTCTTAGAAAGAGTCAAATCACTGCTAAAGGTTTCAGAAGGACGGTATCAAAGATTTGGTGGTGCAATGATAAATTGAAAGCAGTGATATGAAATAAAGAGTTTTAAAGCTTTGTCAAACTGCCACTCAAATAATACAAAGTCATACAGTGGAATACAGAAGCTGGAAGACAAAATCGAAGCAGAACTGGGCCCAACTTCAAACAAAGACTATGGAAGGCCTGTATCGGTAGATGGAAGACATTTCTACTTCGATTGTTGGCAGCAAACCAAGCTATTCAACAGTTACGACAAAATAGCCAAAAGGAGGGCGCAACAGCCTTAAAAATATCACCCGAATTAAGAGGAACTATATGAGCAGGTTTAAAGACCTTGGCAAGCATAATAAGGTCACATTTCATTGGGTACCGGAAAAGCAAAGTTTCTTTGGAAATGAAGAGGCAAACTATTTAGTTATATGGACAGAATTCCAAAAATTCGTGCTGGCCAACATGCTTCTTAGGAGCTACAACCAAGATCGCTTTACATTCTGTCGGGGTTTTCTTACTGGTCACTGAAAACTGGGAAGACACCTCAGTACTTACCCTGGTGAACGGTCCCACACGCAGATTCAGTAGTGCTCACAAGGAAACACCAGACCATATGTAAGCAACGTATGATGCACTCATGCATTAAAAACATAGGTATCTGGGACATCACCAGATAGAAGAAAATATTCCAAATACGAGAGCACTTAAGTTTCTCAAGGAAGCAAGTTTGGAGGAAGAGCTGTAGTAGAAGTCACATCACTCTCACGAACCAGAGGTCGTGGTACCTTAAGTCTTAAGCCCTCAAAAATTATTCATTCATTCGCGGAGAAATGCTCAGAGAATCGTTCGCTCAAGTTCATTAACAATGATCAAGGAAGGATTCTGGGGGAAAATAATGACTTTAAACCGAACAGTTTTTTTGAACAACTTCACTTTATTTCACGAAAATATCCAGTCACAGTGGAGTGAAAGTTACCTATTCCTACCTAGTACCTATGTTCTTCGGGAATTGTGATGCGCAGAGATGTGATAAGATCATGTCAAACACCATAAAGATTGTTGATCGAAGTGTATCGTATAAAAGTCAACCACAGCCTCAATTCAATAAAAAAGCCAAAAAGCATTCGCTAAACAACCAAATCCGACAACCAGGAGTTCCAGAAATCTTGGATAGGTATCTTATCACTAGACACAAAAGTAATACGAGTACATCCAACTACATCTAGAGTCATTGAAGGAATACCAAATTACAGTTGGTATACCCCAAGGGAGCGTCCTGGGTTCTCTGCTCTTTCTTAAAATTCTTGACTATCTTTTTGAAGGTTCACAAATTGAAGCATCTCAAAGCGCATAAATTATACTTTGCTAATGATAGAGCATTCATAAGCAAAGATATTATATCCCTATTTAATTGTGAGATGTTTTGTAGGGAAATGGGTACCGTATTATACCAGAAAATACTTTTACCACAAACGAAGAATAACAGTTGCCAATACCTTCTTCTTCTTAAGAACGCAACTAAGTAGTAAAATTTTTTTTCGAGCAACTACATTGTATCTGATGCCGAGGAAAAAAAAAACTGTCACAGGAAAATGAAAACGTTAAAAACTATTTTAAGACGAAAATTCTTCCGGTGATCTTCGTTCGCATAAAGGAAGAGAAGATACACTAACTACTGATATGGGTAGTACAGCCACAACAAAGCCAAAGATTGAAGAATCTGGATCATTTGAAGCGAATGGACACCAATTTTCCGGCCCGGAAAATCTTTGAACCTAACCCCAAAGGATTGCGAAGTAGAAGAAGATCGTGCCTTAGGTGATCCAAGCAATTGGATGAAGATCTGAACCAACTTGGATTGCGAAACTGGAGGGATCAAGCTGGCTGGAACAAGGTGTTTGAGGCCCATTCTGACTGTACGGCCATTTGAATAGAGGAATAATTCACTAGTGTGAAATGTTAATATATCTATAGTGGAATCTATCACCAATAGCTTAGCGTTTCCAAGAAAACTGCACTGTCCTTTGTGATCGAAAAATGCATCCTAGGTTCAAAAATGGCTCTACAGCACACTTGGACGTCAGGTACATATAAACAGTCCATAATGTTGCACAATTTAAAGTTTGTTTGGGAGTAAGTAAAGCCAGCTAAGATGAAGGGGCTTCGTATCACGAAGTAGTACGAAGATCAGAGGAAGCTTCCAAGTCAAAAATACCAATCTTCTAAAATATAGAGCACGACTGTTTCAGTTGGTGTTTTCATCTTGAAATGAGAAGCCATGTGCACCTCGTTAAAAAGGCAATATCGTTCCGACACTATCAAAAAGGGTAAGAAGAAAATCAGGTTCTAAGAACGCCTTTAACGATTCCAGTATTAAACAAAAAAGGAGGCTTGACGTAGCTGTTTTAGGGCAACCGGTAAGCCCTGCATCATATGACGGTGGAAAACAGGCAAGTGAAACAGTTGCAAGCCCCTCTTGATCGCCCATGAAAAAAAAGAAGAAGAATTTATGAACTCAACACGTGAGTAGTGTATCGAAACGCAGAAACAGAAGAGATCTTCAAATTTCTGCAGCCGAATCTGAACGGCAAAGCAAAGCAAAGCAACGGCAAATGGAAGAGTGGATAACTTTTCGAGATCACCGATGGAAGAAAAAGAAGAAGACTTAACATACAAAAAAATAATAAAATCGAAGTCCTCAATACATGAGTAGTGTTTTGCATAGCAGAAACAAAGGTCTTTAAATTTCTGCCGAATTTGAACGGCAAAGCTAAGATCGACTTTACGATGACAAGAAATATTCTTAGAGAATTTTTCTCTTCCTCACAACATTCCAAATTGTTTGTGGAATAGGTTGGGCTCGTAACTATGTATACCTGCGACGTTATAGTCTTGCGCACTACACATTACTCGAACTGGTACTAGAAATGATCTTCTAGAATCGAAACGCATAAATGTGTGATATAAAATTGTATAATTTAATTTGATAATTGGGTCCCTTTGAAAAGGTTGTGCCACGACTTTGAAAAACCGTTTTTCATAAATATCTCGAAAACGAATCAATTTTCTCATTTGGTTGGTAATTTTTTCGTTGAGTTTATAGTCCAAGATTAAGAGAGCTGACAATTAAAAAATCGTAAAAAAGTTAGGCCACTTTTTGAATTTTGAGACTAAATGTGCACGAAATATTGAAAATTTGCAAAAGGACTCATTTAAATCTCAAAAAGTTGTATTTTAATCAAATATGTTAATGAAATAATTGATTTACCAAACATGCTTTAGAAACAACTGCTTGATAATTTGAGTCCAGATTAGATTGAAGGTATTAAATATCTGATGCTTTATGGGCTTTGTATCGAAAACTACTCAAGCGATTTAAATTATTATGCACAATATTAAGAAAAACTGCGAAGTCTCTATATTCCCAACAACAATGTTAGAATGGCAACCCTATTTTAGAACTCACATTCCTTTACCAGCTTCTTCACCGTAGCTCATCTCTGGCCACCAAAAAGAAATGCCCACAACTACACAGTCCAACATGCCCGCCTTAGGGTTCTTTATTAAAATTATGTTGCATGTTACATGTGAGGTTTGATCCATAGTGTGCCGTGCCAAGCAATTTTGTTAATTTTGAAAAAGAATTAGTGCAACGATTGATGAATTTCAATTGATAGTTCACTCGCTATTCTCGAATATGAACTGGGTTCTTTGGGGCTTAGGACTTTGGGTTCTCCACCACACGAAATCGCCATTTAGAATGTGAGAATTTTTGTTTGGTCTTATCTTGGCTCGAACATGGTGTTACTATAGTGCTGATGGAAGTGTTAAATGGGCCTTATGGTTTATTGTGGCATCTGGGCAAATAGCCAAATAGGTATTGAGTTTGTTTTACAGTTATAAAATTAATAGATACAATTTGTTTTGCGTTCATTTGTGTTTTGTTGTTGCTCATTCAGTGCATAGTAATGGGTTATCGCTTTTTCGTTTAACGTGCGAACTTTGAGGGCAATCGCGTTAGGAGATTGTAGTTTGCTTTTATTTATTCTGGCGAAATAAAATTGGCATGCTGAGTTGATTTTGAATTAACAAATTCCAGAGTTAAACGGTAGCTTTTGTAACCATTAATCATTGGGATGAAGAGGAAATTTACATAGCGACCACATGGAGCGTGGGTTAAGTTTTATAGGTCATAGACATAGACAACGTACGAAATTAAATTTTAATCAATTTTAAAATTTTTTTTTTTGAATCGGGTTTTGCGTTAAGGGAATTAATTAGTAATCAATTCTGGTTTTTACCAAGAATTGCAAAAGATAGATGTGAAGCTTTTAACATTAATTTTTGTGGTATAACTTGATTTTTTGTTCTCGAGGACCGTACAGACGGATTAAGATTTGAACTCTACTTACAAGAAACACTTTAGGCATTTAAAAAAGAATTTATATCCAATCACATACTTGAACCCTGCTTGAACTTCAGTTAATCCCCCGAAATCGTTTACTTAAAAACTGGAACTGATGATGATGAACCACGTTTGTAAAGCTGGACCTAAAGTCGACTTAACTGACAATTATGATTTTTTTCTAGAAATCGAATACGAATTTTGCAACATTTTTTAGGTGCTTTGGCAATAATTTTCTTAAGAAAGAAGGTTGCGATGTAATATGGCCGTCTCCGGTATTTAAAAAAAAAAAGCTAAAGCACTTTAGGGTTTAGAGCTTTAGCGATTGTTTAGAGTGAATTTAGCACCAACAATATCGATTTTGTAAAAAAGAAACAGCTGTTAAGTTATGTTTCTTGCGCCGAGACATCTAAATAAAATTTCGCAAATTCGCAAGTTTTGCGAACGAAGTTTTTTTCGATATTTCTATAAACAAAGGAATAGCCCTGTATATGTGCAATTTGTGCTACCGAAGAGTTGTTACTCGAATGAATTATAAATTGAAATTCTTGAAATTTTAAATGACAAGTCGAGCACGTTTTGGTTGTTTGCAAAAGTAAAATCCAATTTATTGCAAAAAGTTTAAAACGAAAAATATTAAGTTTATAAGATATATAAAAAAAGAAAATTTGGAAAGAGTAAGTACCACTATTTCATTGTAACTCAACTGTTGCCTCGCAAATAAACACAATTTTGGTTTGAGGAAAATTATGTATTAAGAATAAAAATATATAGTTTTGCAAATTTGCAAAGCTTTTTCGTACAATGCCAATAATAGGAAATTCAAATCTGGATTCGCAGTTCTTACCATTATTTCATTGTAACTCAACTGTTGCTAGCTTGCTTCGCAAATATAACACAATTTTGATTTTAGGAAAATTAGGTATTAAGAATAAAAATATGTAGTTCGTTCGCAATGTTTTGCAAATTTGCGAAGCAGTTCTTATCTTTAATTATTTGTCTTGAAAATATATGAGACACTGTGCTTCGAATCCGTTGTTGCGAGTTCTATAATCGGCATGAAAATTTAAAGCACAAATTGAATATACATATAACTAACAACACAACTTAAATTTCTTAGGAAAATGAATGATAAATTTCATGATTCGAAAAATTGGCAAGAGTACGATAACTTAGGCGCCAAGAAATTATAACAATTTTTTGGAGAACAGTTCAATACAAGCATTTTTTACTATGGGAGGGGGGGTCTATCTCCCCCCGTTTGGGCGGGAGGGGCAATTTTATAAAAAAGGTACTAAAATGGAAACAAAAATATTAAAAAATAACGGTAACACTTACAATTAAGTATTATACCTTTTTTTAAAGCCAATACTCTGATCTATTAGATAATTTTCAAATCAAGTAGAATCTATGCACAGTTTTTGAAAAAACGAGTTTTAAACTCAAATTTTTGTGAAAAAAAAACATAAAAAAAAAGTTTAAAGTTTAATTTTTCAAAACTGCAAAGTTATATATTATTATTTTTCCTAAAATTCGTTGCTCTAATATATTCTTATTCAAAAACTGAAAACTAGATGATTTTATGTCGTCTAGTTTTTGAGAAAATTGAAAATAACTAAAACTACTTTTTTATGGGATATTTGCTTTTTTTGCTTGCTTACGCATTACGGCGTAAACAGTGAGATATGTATGGGGGGGCATGCTGCCCCCCTGCAACCCCCCTGCCTGGGCACACTATAGGATTTGGGGTAGGTGCGAGGTTGGGTGTATGCAAGGTTTCTTTTGCATTTACAGAATCTGGATTTACCCTATGGTCTATATCCAATGTCTACTAAATATATGTACGTACGTAGCCCAAAGATGCACATTTAAAATGTTCAGACATGAAAATTTAATACATTATGAAAAATTCACATTACCTAGGTACTACTGTACGAATGCAGCAAATTTATATAATTCCTTAATTAATATGTATGTTTATTGTTTGTGTCTAACATTTTTAATGCTAATATGGTACAGGTTATTGTTTACCAAGGTCATTCGTTATTCAACCTTTTTAAGAGTGAAGTATTTTTTTCTTTGAATAAAGAATGGCGACTAAGCATCCACTACTTCATCCTAAATTAAATAACTTTTCAATATTTCAAAAAAAATATTTCAAAAGCATCGCGTTCTTAGAAGAAATTGGTCTAATTCCAACTAAAGCGTCAACTCCCCTCAACTCCAACTCAAAAAGGTGACAAAAATTGTAAGAATACAATATTATTATTATTATTTATTCATCAACCAGAGCATATTATACTCTTACAGACTAAGATACATAAGTAAATATATAGTTACAAATTTGTAGGTGGGTATATAAAATTCAAATTACATTTAAATGATTTGCATATAGTTAATCTTTTATTTTAATAAATAACGTTACTTAAATTTTGCTTAAAACTAATGATTTAAAAGTTTCTCTGGTGCAATCCATATAAAAGTTAATCTCAGAGCAATAAACCTATCTATCGGCACATTTTTCCATGGGCCTCAATATTGGCTAGAGATTCGGGAGGTGCTTGCTATAATTTTTTTTTTGGATCAAAATGCCTGTAAACACGGTTTTAATACATTGCACATTGAAAAATTGACTTGAATATTTTTAAGTAACACCTGACTTACTCACAAACTAACTGACAGAGACGCAAAATGCCATGCAATTCTACCTCCTCTGGTGCATTCTTGGTAACCCTAAATGATTTGCTGTACTTTACCTACAAATGAACCACATTAACATTATTCCTCAAAATGAAATCACCGTAGTTAAATACCAAAAATCAAAAATTTCATAAAAAATTGTTTTAGTAATTTTCGATTTTCTCAAAAACTAGAAGGGACAAAACCATTCGGTTTTTTGTGTTCGATTCAGAATTAAAAGTAGCATTGACCACAAAAAGCCAATTAAGCACTTCATTTTACAATTTTGAAAAAAATTGGTCTAAACTTTTTTTTTTTCATTTTATTTAACAAAATTTTGAGTTTGCATGCAAATTTTTCAAAAACTATTGAAATAAATAATTTAATTTAAATTTACGATTATAGAACAGACTTCTGGCTTTCAAAACCGGTATAGTATTTTATTGTAAGTGTTGCCGTTGTTTTTTAATATTTTTTTTTTCAATTTAAGTCATTTTTTCTAAAATTGCCCCTACCTCCTAAACGGGGCGAGATAGACCCCCCCTCCCATAGTAAAAAACGCTTGTATTTGACCCTTCTACAAAAATGCGTTATCAATGTTTGGCGCCTAAGTTATCGTACTCTCCCCGAAAAATTGAATTTTCTGTTTACTCTAACAGTTGTAATTATTAAAATTTCTTTCAACTCTTCACAACATGACATATTAGGCTGAGCACAGCACTGAAACCTTTATTTTTAGAAAAATAAAAAGAAATGCAAATTTGCGAAATTTTTTTTTTAAATATTTTACTATTTTCGACAGTAACAGTTTTATTTCATTAAATTTTAAATCATTCCCAAAATTTGCTAAACCTTTTTTGCACATTTGGGGCACATGACACCACAACTTGGTTTTCTTTTAGAAAATTGAAAAAAAAATCGGTGTAAGCTCTACGCTTTTTTTAAATTTATTTTCAACTGTAAAAGTTGCAAAAATATTAATTGCTAGCATCTTTTCGACACGTGGCAAGATAATACAGGAAAGGTTTTATTTTATTAAAATCTGTAATCCTTGGCAAAATTTGCAAATTTGCTAAACTTTCTTTTTTTAATATTTTCGACACAAGGCGGTACATTTGGGGTACATAGTAGCACAATTTACATTTTTTTTAGGAAATTAAAAAAAAAATTGGTTCAAAATTTACATTTTGCAAAGTTTTATTTCGTTGCAAGAAACGCTAATTATATTGGCATCTTTAAGAGGTTTTAGCCTAAAGAAAAGAAAATGTTTTGTATTATAATAAATGTTAAATCATTCGCAAAATTTATTTTCGACTGAAAACACTGCAAAAATGAGAATTGTTTGCATCTTTTCGACACGTGGCATTATATTACAGGAAAGTTTTTGTTTTGTGAAAAATCTAAGATCATTCACAAAATTTGCAAATTTGCGAAATTCTTTTTTTTTAATGTTTACGGCCCAAGGCAGCACATTTGGGGCACATAGCAGCACAACTTGTTTTCTTTTAGAAAATCGAAAATAGCTGTATAAGTTTTACACTTTGCTAAATTTTATTTCGACTGTAAAAGTTGCAAAAATGTCTATTATTTGCATCTTTTCGACACGTGGCAGCCTAAAGGAAAAGACAGATTTTGCTATATGAAAAATCTTAAATCATTCGCAAAATGTGCACATTTCCTTTTTGCAAAATTTATTTTTCGACTGGAAACACTGCGAATTGATTTTTTCGACACGTGACATCATAATACAGGAAAGTTTTTGATTTATAAACAATCTAAAATCATTCGCAAAATTTGCAAATTTGCGAAACTTTTTTTTTAATGTTTTTTAATAGCAAAACTAATTTTATTTAGAAGTCAAAATTAGCGGTATTAGCTATACGATTTCCTAAATTTAAAAGTTGCAAAAATGTGAATTATTTACATCTTTTCGACACAGCCTAATACAGGAAAGTTTTTGTTTTATGAAAAATCTAATTATTTGGAAATTTTGGAAATTTTTAATATTTGAAATTAAACGTCACATTACGTACAAATTGTCCCAAATTATATTATACGAGTATTTACCATTCTAAATGTCAATTTCAACAAAAAGCACTTCGTATAGTTTTTTTGAAATAAAAATTTAATTATAAAATTCTAATTTTTGCTATTTTTTTTTTCTTTTCAGGTATGTACAAATTTTTTCCCATGACAAAAACTATTGTGAGTATTTTTATGAAAACTTTTGTTAAATCTTAAATCAACCTTGACCCTGTCATAAAATATCAAAAAATATGAACAATGTGTCAAAATTTTATTTTTAAATGATTGATAACTTTCTTGAAAGTAAAATTATGAGCTATTACAAGTCACGTAGTAAAATAATGAGCTTCGATCATAATCGAATAACTTAGATCAAATCTTCGACGTCCCATTAGTGAAAAATATTTTTTACTTTTTTTTTAATTAAAAACATAAATTGGCATGTGAACCCAAGCCAGCTACTATCAGGAACTATTAATAACTGGGATGGGAACAATCGATCATGGGTTTCATTCAACGGAGATGATTCGCGAAGATCGTAAAATATTTAACAACAAAAAAATACCCCCTTTGGCTATTTGATTTTTTGTGTTTGTTTCATTTTTTCATTGGCGAAAAAGAAGCTTAATCTTATGTAACCTTTGAAGTTGTTTGATCAACAAGTGATCAAGGCTTATCATTCATAAAAAAAATTATTAAATAAAGAAATAAAACGAGGTTTCATACATATACATTTTTATGTAAATTAATGGACGGTGAGAGATTATTCTTTCTGTGAAATATTCATATCCTTAAGCTTTCAATTTTGAAGTGAAATCGAAAATAGTGTGAAATTTCATTTAGTTTCATCGATTTCATGACAAAAACACTAAATTAAAAACTTAATCGATTTCTAGAGAGTGAAATTTAATAGCAAAACAATCGAAATTTAATTATTATTTTTAATTCTCTTTATTGGAGGTATTTGGGTAAAACTCGAGATATTTCTCCTTCTGGCTATTTGAGAATGACTATTATACATTTTTTTTAATTTGCCTGATGTGATGTGGGCTAACACAACTGACAAATTATTAAATTTTTTGACATGAGAAAGAGGATCGGAGACAGAACGGAGCCCTGGGGCACGCCAGCATTTAGTCGGTACCAGACATAAATCTGAACTACTTGTATTGAACGGTTCGAAAGGTAATTCCTAATCTATCGAAGAAGAGGACATATAGGACTAACTTTGAAAATCATTTCAACTTTTACAAAATTAAAATTGAATTTGAAAAATAATTAATTTTTTCAAAAATTCAAAATTTCTCAGGTTATATGAGACAGATAAGGGAGGATGGGACTTGCCAGTCCTACTTTCACTATTAGAAGTTTTGAGTACCTATATATCGTTAACATTTTCTAAGACGCCTTGTGTCTTAGGAACCATTAAAAATTCAATAAAAAATGGTTATGGGGAAAATAAAAATTATCGACACATCGAATGGAACGTTGGCGTCCATCGTCGCCGTCATCGTCCTCAGCGATAAAATAAAAATTCAAATTAATTTTCTACAATTAATTCTACAATACCTTCCATCTCATACAAATGCACATAACCCCAGCTAACCCCATACAGCTATTTCCTGTTCAATAAATCTCTGCCTCTAACGAACAATCAAATCCAACTGGAAACACACAAAAATTAGACCCATCACCATGACCATTCTGGCGAAAGTTAAATTTTTTTTATATTCCAATTTGCTCCAGATGAATGTTGTATGCGGAGTGTAATTAATTTTTTCCCATTGCCATCGACGAAAATCTTAGCTTCTACATGGTCTTTCGACAAGAAACTCCAGTAGGACCATTTGGAATTAAGTACTTATGTGCATGTTGGAATGTTAACAACAACATAGCAGTCTAACCTAACCTCATAATAATTATAAAAACAAAAAAAAAACACATTTCATTGCTAACAAGAAGGCAGGTAAAGTGCTCTCCAAATCCGGGCTTGATGTTATGTTATATGTTGGTCTGATGGCAACATTCATCGCCAATCGTACAGTTCGTTGCTTTCGTCTCAGTTTAAAATTCATTAAACCCGAAGGAGCTTCTAATGCTCCTCGATGTCTTAGAATCGAAAATACTAAACAAAAATCGTATAACGAGCGCACAGAGCCATTCTTCCAGAGTTGAGTTGGAAAATTTAATGGTTTCTCTACGATGACGACCGAATTGGTGGCTCATGGGTTTGGGTTAGTACTTGGATCTTGTTGGACTTCCGTTTCTGAAGTTCGGCTCGTGTTTCAATGTAATTTCACATAAAATAAAAACCGTGTAATGATGCTCAATAAATGATTTAAGCTCGAGTACTAGAGTGCTATGGGAAAATATTCGCCCGGATTATATTTCTTCAGTAGTTATGTGTGGTGAATTGAGGGACGATTCTTTACCATTAAATCGAGAGAGTTTTAGGGTTTATAAAAATTGTTTGGTAATTGGTAATTAAAGAAAATCCAACTACGGACTTACTTTTATGTCAAAAACAATTTTCGTTACTGAAAATTCAGTGAATGAACTTTGAAGAAAATGATTCTTTTTTTTCTGAAACCCTAAGATTCACTGAAGAACTTTTTTTTTAAATGTTAGTTTCAATACCATTGTCAGCATTTAAAACACAGGTCATTAAAGCATGGAAGGAATTCAAAAGAATATTGACAGCTCTTTCTCAAGCCTTTCCAGGAAAATTAAATTCGTCTCATGTACTCATAATCATCAATTTGTATGACTTTTAACAATTCTTTTGTGCGTTTTAGTGGGGACGGAAATCACCTTAAATTTTCTGGCGTTACTGAACGGCTAATGAGCAGCACTTTTCGTGACAAGAGACACTATTGAAGGATTTGTATTCTTCTTCGGAAGAGGTAAGGAATAATTAATAGAGCACGGATTTCTAGTAGAATCAAGTTGTACAATCTTGTTTTTCCGTTAGAAGAAAAGTATTAGACAGAGAAATAAGAATGCAGAGTAAAGAGCCATTTAAATGTTCCTTCTCTAAACTTGCTACGATTCAAAATCGTCAAAATCAACAAAATGGGTTTCAAATAAGGGTGGTTTAATGTCGAAATGGAATGAGCAAGTCAAAAAAACGTGTTAAAAATACTTTTTGTATTTGAAAGGCTCTTAAGGTGGCATTGATCCGGCTGTAACTCGTGTTATGTTCACCTTAAGACCATCGGTCGATTGTGGTTTATTTGCATAGACCTGCGTCCCAGGAAACCCCACAATAAAAAGTTTAGCGAAGTCATGACCTTGGTGACCAAATAACATCACCTCTGCGAGAGATAACCTTTCCCTTATATCGTTCATGCCGAATGTCAATGATCTGCCAAACGCTCTAAACCCCAGTCAGCTAACAAAAGGCTTTCTATATAGTCATGAATTTAGATTTTTTGGGTCGGTTGGATCTTATACACGGGTGTAGGCCAAAGTCCCCACGCAAAATTCAATCGTGTAGATGCCGATGGAAATTTAGCATCAGTAACTGAATAATAAACAGAAGATTTGACAGATGTGACCAAAATCTAACAGCGCCAATTGAAAAACCAATTATAAAAACTTGAAGTGATTACGCTAGACAATATTTAGGAAGCACAAGACAACTATTACCATATTTGGAAGTATTAGAAAGAAGTAGAATAGAAACGAAGAAGAATTTCAAACGCAGATTGCGGCAAAAAAAAAGCCGATAAAGCTCGCTAAACAAGCTTTTATCTTGAGTTCTATTAATCGAATCGATAAAGCTTGGACATATATGGAAATAAACATCACTTCATGTTTTTTTTATGAATGAATTGGAGTCTTTATACCTCTAACCCAAAAATAGGAAGCATCTCTTACCCCTTACCCACTCTAATAGCGAGAAAAAAATATCTACCAGACATTCGATATCGAATTTATGACGAATGCACCTAAAGACGCTCACTCGTATTTTGGTTATGTCTCTAAACCTAAAAATTTTTGCTGTCGTCGAAGCGTTGCGAAATATTCACGAGTTCTCTGAAATTAAATTTTAACTTGAATTAAGTATTTCGTAGTAATCTTTAAAGTTTCTGTAAAGCTTTCAAGAAATATCCTTAATTGGAGTAGAAAATTAAAAATGACTAAAATGGCGTGTTTTAGAGACCCCAATAGAATTTCTCAATAATATGTAAGAAAATTAATTGAAGTTTGTTCGAAAATTATTTCAAAAATCAAATTTTAAAAGGACATTTGAACAAAATGGATAGCTGAACTTTGTTAAAAGAAACTTTTTAGAAACTTTCACACTCCATTCAACTAAATTAAACAGATTTCTTTTTGGTGACCTGCGAAGACTAAAACCATCTTCAGTCTGTTAGTTTCTAGTAATTTTTGAATAATATAGTAGCGCTTGGCATAATGGTTGATGTGTTAGACTGTCAAGCAGAACGTCTTGGGTTCAAATCTAAGCCCCTGCAAATATGATCTGTCTCTTGCGAGGAAGTGACAAATCTTTCAAGAGTTGTCAAGAATCTGTAGAAAATTGTAGGTCTACCCCACTCCCGCTTACAAGCACACAAGGAATTGTTGATAGTTTTAAGTCACTAAGTTTAGGCTCTCTTCGACCCGCAATGCTTTCTATTTCTTTTTCTTAGTCTCAATGAGCCTTCGGTAAAGCTTCTTCTTTGTATTTCATTCTTATCTGTTTATCTGGCTAAAACCAAAACTCAAACGTTCTATTAGTTCCTTAATAATATTTTAAGGAAGCTCTGGTAAAGCTTTTTTTTTTCGAATCAATTTTTAGCTGTCAACTTCCTAACAACCGATCAAAATTCAAAAAGCCCATAAATAATTGTAATTTATTCTGCAAAGGTTTCCTTGACACTTAAAACTTACAGTTATGTACTTACTGAACTAAAAAAAAAATTAAAACTAATATTGTATGGTAAAACTTTTTACAACGCATCCTGGTTTAAAAAAAAAAAAAAAATCTGAGATCGAATTTTTAAATTATTTGAAAAAAATAATCGCGAATTTTATAGGAAATTTTATACACTTCAAGCACCCACACACTTGCTTTTAAGTTCAAGAATGATGAAGAATTTTTAAAGATGAAAAAACACTTAACCTTAACCTTAAAAATCTAGCCTTTTCATAACTAGAACAAATATTAATTCATGAAAAATTTAATTTAAAGAAATTATATCCCATTTTTGTGACAACGAATTTTTCAAAACTAATTTTTAATTTTTGTTAAATATAAATATATTTTTTTTTTAAATTGTCTGTTTAAAAAAATAATTTATTTTGATATAGCCGATATTGGCAAAGTCGAATATCAAAAAACCCATATTCTGGCAGGTATTGTTTTAATAAAAAGTTTTTCCTTTTAAAAATCCTAGGTACCGTTTTGAAGAAATAATAGACGATAATTGCCATTGTTGGCAAAATATCATTATGAGCGATTAAGCACATTTCGACTTGGCTGGCTTTGTTCATAAACAGAATAGCCTCTTTAGGGCACTGAAAACCCCCGATTTATATCTCAAAACCACTACAACCTCGAAGAGTATCTGTATGGTGCGCCATTTGGTCCGGTGGCGTCATTGGATTATATTTCTTTGAGAATTCCATAGGTAATGATCTAATAGTTACGCGTGACCTCTATATCTATCGTGGCATGTTGAAAAACTTTCTTGAATCAATTAGGCCTACAGGACATGTAGTTCTAACAAGACGGTGCCACATCAGATTCAGCTCGTGCTACGATACAAATTTTACGAAAAAATATTCCCGGCCAAATATGTAATGTCACAAAAGAGTGATATTGACGATCCTCAAATTTAACGCCTAGTGATATGTATATTCTTATGGGGTTCTTAAGAGAAAAGGTGAACATCAACAAACTAACCACAACCTCAAAGTTTAAGGACAGTATTAAAAAGAAAATTGCTGAAATAACAACAGAAGTCTGCGAAATTGTTATGCGAAATGGACTTCAAAGAGTTAGCCTGTACGCCACGGTCAAAGCGTTCACCTGATCGACACAATATTCCCTACATCAATCCATAAAATATAACTTATAAAATTGTATTTCATTCAAATGTTATTGAAAAAAACATCGACCTGGGATATAAAATGTACCCTCTACATTTTTTTTTTTTTTGTTTTTTTTTTTAATTATGTACAATTAAATCAAGTGCCAAGTATCAAGAAAATCAATCAAGAAATGATCAGAAAAATGTAGTCTACTTTATTATACTATCGAAATCTAAGGCATTATTTTTGACAAAAATGAGATCTCCCTTACCGTCTGGAAAATTTAAAGTACATACTCGTAGAAGCGATTTTATTTTTGGTCCTAAAAATTATTAAATCAAAAACTATCAAAAGCAGTAGGTAGTAGGTTTGAAGAAAATCAAGCTCCCCGTTTAGGTTTCAGTCGCCCTTTCATCGTAATGTCAAGTTAAATCGAAATCTCGAGTTCAATTATCTATCGGTAGAAAAATCGTGAGATGGTGCTTATTTAATAAATTGCTTCTGAACACACCTAAAGTAATGACAGTTCAATGTTTTGCGGTGAAATAAGTAAATAGACCTGTTTTGACGTATGTAAATGTCAAATAGAAATATGAAGTTAGCAAAAAAATGAAATATGTATTATATAACTTTAACTTTAAGGGCAGAGAAAGTGTGATGATATATTTGATTAAAATTTGAAAACTCTCGTTTTATCGTTGTTTTATACTTAAAAAATGTTAATATCGTACTAATTCAACTAAAATTCTGCCCCACTGGGTTTAGACTCAAAACAAAGTCACTGTTCTTCTTCTTCAAACTAAGCAACTTTCAATCTTAGAAAGCTTAAGTTTATAGTTTAAAAAAATGGAACACGATCAAAGTTACCCTGATTGTCTTATGGTGCCTATAAAAACCAAAGTCAACAATTATCCCAAAATATTTAACTCTGGCACAAACACTGAAATTCACATTAAATGTGTAGTTTTTCGCTTTAAAAAAATCAAATAAAAAAATAACTCCCAGGAAAATTTTGATTATTCAGAAGATAAATGAATCCAACAATTAAGTAAGATGTACGTTTCTTTCAAAAAAAAATAATACATGTGAAATTGAAAGTGAAAATCATAAAAAGTATTTTTTTTTAATAATCGTGGTTTTTATTTTTTTCGATGGCAAAAATATGTAAATTTAAAATATAAAAAAAATCCGCCTCATCCTCAAACTGCCACCTCTTTTCTTCAACCTCATTCCATGACAAATCTTTAAACAATCAAAGTTCACACAATAAAAGTCATAATTAAACAAAAAAAACAAATAGTAATCATTCATCTTCGTTTCTCTACCATAGGAAGCATGCGCTTGAAATGATCACACTTGAATGATAATTCATTCAATTTTTAATAAGAAAAAAAAACATAAATAAAATGAAAATTATTAAAAGAAAAAAAAAACTACTCCTAATTAAATGTTACACCGCAAAATAAATTAACAATTCAGTGTAAAATAACTTTCCACTCGAATTACCTACCTTTCCAACTCTAATTTTTTACAACACAAACGGCAAACGGGGAAATGAATGAAAAAAGTTACGAAGACAATTCTCATTCAACTATGACAGTCTTATGGTTTTTAGTTTTTCTTCCGCAAATTTCAAGTTGCAGACAGAAAAATTAATAATAATCCATAAAAGTATCTCAGAAACTGAAGTTCAATGTCCGTTAATTTTTATGAAGTCTCGAAAATCGTATCACAAGATAAGAAAGCCATATATAGAAAAAGGGCGCATCATTAAGGTTTGCTTATTGTTTCGTTTCGGTCTTATATCGTGCTTTTGTGTTGCAAATATATCTCACCATTAATCAAACTCATTAGGAATGTCTAAAAATGTATACACTCCCGCTCTTTTTCGAACAAGTATAAACCTTAAAGCCAAAAGACCGGCACGCAATGTTATACAGAAGTCATTTTTTGTCTCTTTCTTTAAATGGATTACCACAAAGTTCGTTGCTTAAGCCAGTGTCTTTTTTTTCAAGTGAATGGTTGTAAGCAGAGGAGGCAATGGATTAATATTACTGGGGGCCCTTGTCGAAAATTTGAAAGAATATTAAAGATGACGAACAAATTTTAGATCGACTTCTCAGTGAGTTGTAATTTGTATATTTACACTTGTATAAATCTCTTATGGACAGTCACAGCACATACAAATTAGATTAACTGTCAAAATTTTGTCTGTCATACTTTTACTTAACTGTCAAAATCTGACGTGTATACCAAAAAAAACTTATATTAAATTTGTCATTTCCATTAAACTCAGACACTTTGTCACCTAAAAATTAAAAAAAAATGCTTCAATTACGAAGCAAGAAACTTATAAAAGGGCCCAGGCCCAGACTCAGATTTTGTATGATTTGTTAGACTTTTGAAATATATTAAACATCGATTACGAATCCTAGGAAATCTGTTCCGCTTTTACTTAAATACACAGTAACATATCGCCCCTCAGTTCTTGTGCCCTTGACAACATCTTACTTTCCCTATTTTGACGAACCAGCCCTGCTTGTTGAATTTTGTTTGTTTTTCTTTTTTCAATAAGTGCGGTTATGGTTGAAGCGGGTGAAAAATTTCTCTTTCAATTTCTATCAAGATCGACGAGATTTCAACATGCGCCTAGTAGAGGGGCGGTGTTTTTTTTTTTTATTGTACACTCTTCATTGCCATATTTCATCTTCAATATTGCAGCAGTAGCAGCAGCAGCGCGGTACTTCCTTGGTGAGATTTTCCATTACAAAAACAAATAAAAAATGAAGAAGAAATAATCACTTCTTCGACAAAATCAGTAAAATAAAAAATTATAAAAAAAAAGAAACTGATTACACGCCAATGTGAAGATGATGGTAATGAAGATGATGATACTATTGATGCTGCAACTCTGATCACTGGACGAAGCATGATGATAATAATGATGATTACCTCCTTGGTCTGAGAGTTGGTCTTGCCGCAAAGCTAAAAAAAGAAAAAACCTGCATGTCGCGTTTGTCATTTTTCTTCGCTTAAATGTCGTGTTGAGCTTTTTTATTTGTTTTTAACTTAGTTTTTTTTCTGCTCTGTGGCCTACTTGGCATACCTATAAGTTGTGATTCCCAGATCTGACCGACCGAAGAAGATATTATCGAATATTATTATTCTTTTTGGCGAGAAAGTGCCGGACACACACGGTGTTTTTTTTTTTTTTTTTTCATCTTGAATGGATTTTTTGGGTTTCTTTATTGTCGTTAAGGATGACTTTTATGATCAACAAGTTGATTTGGGAATATATTTCGAGGAAGTGCATGTGTATCTTCATCATGAGAGTGAAATTTTCCGGTTGCGGGGCGGTAAAGGATGGTGTATTGTCTTTGATCTTGAGAAAAAGTGAAAAGTTTATCGAAGTTTGCCCTTGGGAATTGCATATTAAATCAGCAGCATTATTCACAAAACACTGCTTACAAAAAAAGTTGTTTTTAACAACTTCCTAAATCAAGTTTCTGTGATTTTTAAGTTAGTTGAAAAAGTACTTTTTGTATATAAGACATGTAGTTTTGGGGTAGAGGTCCCTGAAGTTTTTTCTCTTCAAGCCATTACTTCGACTGACTAATAGTTTCTTATAGCAAGCAATTGAAAGCGCAGAGGTATTTCATCTAGGAGTTTTGATTTGGTTTCCATCGATTATTCTCAATCAGTAACATATCATTACCACTTTGCGCGCTGTAATCAGCATTCTTATTATCGTGCCATTCCATCGTTGGAGAGTATTTCATTTGGCAAAACTTCAGAGTCCCACCAGTGCGGACTTTGTTTAGGTGTCTTAACACGACTATAAATAATGCCCCCCAACGTACCTTTGAATTCGTTTTGATCACAAATCGAAAGATCAGATTTTTCCACTTTATTATTTTTTTTTGTTTCATCAGCAATAAAATATAATATGGGCTTTCGTGCATTCGCAGAAGAAGACAAAAAAAAAAAAAACTTGCAGATCTACAAATCTGCTCCTTTGAACACAGAGAAAAATAGAGTCGCGTGCACGCAAATATAAAACATTGTTGCAATTTTTGCCATTGGCTCGAATTCGATCATATTTATAATTTGTCTGTCTATCTGTCTAGATGTGTTTGTGCCTCCCTTGCACAATTTTCTGCTACAGAATTCTCGTTGAGACCCAACTAATTGAAGGTCTTACCTTACACCGCAGAGATATAATATATGTTTATGTATAATTTTTCTATATTTCTCAAAATCAATTGTAAAAATAGATTTTTTCTAGACAAAAACGATGAATAACAAGAAATGTAAACAAAAGAGCTGAGGTGCGAACTTGATTTTGTTTGTTTTATTTGTTGATTCTTGCATGCACGCGTTAAGTTTTTTTTTTACTTTGTATATATATTTTTGTATACTGAACAAAACGAAGAAAAGAACAAAACAAGAATAAAATGAAGCTTGAGGGGGAATTTCTTTAGGTTTTACTTTCAGTTCGAATAGCATTTAAGTTGTCAAGTTGTTTGTGAGAGAGAGGATAGAAGGGTTTTGGCTTGTGTAGGTGGGACGACATTTGATTCTTGACCACCACCGTTTATGGGTTTTAAGATAATTTGCATATGTATAGAATGAAGATTGCATAATTTTTAAAGCTGTTATGACATTTTTCTTGTTGCTGTTTGCGAGGAATTGTTTATTATTGACTTAGATGGGATTATTTTATTTTTATTCTAAAGACGTTAGATTTTTATACATTCAATTTGTATGATCATTGACGAGACAAACAATTTTGTGAAGTTTCATGGAAGTCTTATGATTTATATTTTCCCGAAGCATACTACATACATTGGTGAACTAAAAGTCTGCTTTGTATAAACTCTAAATCACGTTAACTTTTTCTTAGATTGAAATTAAACGAAAATTGTAGAAAGCTTTCACCTTAACTACTGATTACTCACAGGTAATGATGCAATTAAGGGGACGACTAATTAAGAAAAACAAAATCAGAGAAGATTATGAGGAAAATTAATATCTCTGACAAATTTTTAACGATATTATAAAAACCAGTGTTCTAATTAATTCTAGTTAAACAATGGTAGATGTTGGGTTAAGCTGATGAAGGGGATTTCTTGCCCAAAGATAGTTGTAGCAAAACCAAAAATAATCTTCTAACAAAAAGAATTCTTACAGAAGAAGGAAATCTGACCGTTTATGCCGATGATCTCCAAGGAACATATTTCTAGAAATGTTTAACTTTCGAATATGAATAACAACACACTTCTGGCTATGAGTCTCGTTTCAAGTATTAAAACTCGGTTTTATGGACTAACAATTAATTTATTAAATTTAGATGAAGTTCAACAGAATCGATTCTCAGTTTTTTTTTGAAGTATTTCAATTTGCACTGCGACCTAAAGATCTATTGTGCCCTCATCCAGAGTTAGATGATTGTTTCTTCAAATCCAAAATACACTTCAAATCTCTGCAAAAATGATTTCAAATGAAAAAAAAAGAATAAAGAAAACCCTAAAACCCGCGGCAGAAATAAGGTTTTATCTCTGAAATCGGTTAGGAAGATTGTAAGATACTCGAAGGCCTTACCCCACTTGCCTGCTACTGGGATAAAAAAAAGAATTAAATTTGAATACAAGTGAAGAAACATTTAAAAGAATTTTAAGAAGAAATAATCTCAACGCCAGAAGTCCAAGAAAAGTCCAAGTTTTGACAAAAAAAAACAATTCTCAAAGAATCCAGTTTGCCAAGACTCATGTTCAAGATTGACGAAATATCTTAAGGGCGCATGAAAGCAAAATCGATTTGGTGTATATAGCAACCCAGGTTTTCGTTAATATGTGCGACACTCCCCAAATGCTGAAAACATAAGTGCTTATGTATAGACGAAAAACCGTAAAACATGGTGGGTTTAGCATTATGGTATGGGGTTGTTTCTTTTACCATGGTGTAGGTCCCATATACCGAATAGATGGTGTGATGGATCAGCACGTTCACGTTGACATTCTTCAGGGAACCATGCTGCCTTGCGCAGAGATGGGTCTTCCAACAAGACAATTACCCGAAGCACAATAGCAAAAAAGCTAAGGATTGGCTTCGGTTCAATAATATTTCTGTTTTGGACTGGCCTGCCCAATCACCAAAATAGAGAACCTTTGGGCAAATGTTAATAAAATATGGTTGCAGCTTTAAAACCCACCAATTCTGAATTACAGTTGCGTCTGCATGAAAAGGTATCCCATTGGAGAGATGTCAAGCTTTGGTTGATTCTTTGAATCGACGATGTGAGGCCGTTATAAGCAATTAGGGGTCTACAACCAAATATTAACACATTTTTTGCAATTTTCTTGGATAAGTGACATTATGTGATTAATTAAATTCAGAAGACATTAAAAGATCAGAAATCTGAGGTTTAGAAATTACCAAAGCTATAGAATTTCCCTAACTTTATCGTGTCAAACATTTTTTTCGTATAGCAATAAATAATAAAAGTATAATGATAATTGTTTGTCTATAAACAAAACACCGGTTTTGAATCAATGCTATTTTTTCATTCTATCACACCTGAATGCAAATACTAAATATTAATTTTTATTAATAAAATTCAAGCACTACGAAATTTATAAATTTTATTTTTCGCATCCTAAAATGTTGATGAAAAAATCGAAAGACTTAAATATATATAAACTAATAAACAACACTTAATACAACCCCTCTACCTCAAAACAAGTTAAACATGCTTCCTTTTGCGAAAAAAAAATAAAACAACTTTTTTGTTGTATGAATTTTAAATTATTAAATGCAAAATCGGCAAACGAAAAATTAATAAATGCTTAAAAAATTATTTAAATTTCTCAACAACAAACAATTTAAAAATATAAACGGAAATATTCTATCTACTAAAACCAGTTTAAAAGCATTCTCATTGACATTTTGATTAGTGGATGAATCATTTCATGGTTCATCAACTAATTTATCGGGTTAGATCTTCAACTTGTTTTGTCACAGCACCACAGAATTCGGAGGCAGACAAAGTGAGAATTTTGGAAAAGATCGTCATTACCCCAAGTTAGGAAGTTGATTCGATTCAGGTTTTTATTTTGGTGCTGAATCGGTGCCAGCCTTTAATATACGAGTATATTATCATCAGTGAAGCCTATATGTATGTCGATTTGTGGGTAGTTGCCTCCTATTAAATGACCTCTTTATTATAGATGAGCTATATCTAAGAAGACTTCTCCCGAACCATCAGTTTGGATTTAGAAATAAACATTCCACGATAAAACATCGAAATACGGATGTTGTAGAAAGACAACTTAAAGAAAAACAACTATGTTCAGCTCTATTCTTAAATGTTGCTCAAGCTTTTAATAAGGTTTGGCATTTAGGACTTGAGTACAAACTGCGTAGGGATACTATGAAATTCCTATGTTACGAACTGACGCTTTAGAGTAGGTTGCGACCAAAATTACTCGGAACTAAAGAGAATTGAAGTCGGTGTACCCCAAGGAAGTGCCTTAGGGCCAACCTTGTATTTGTTGTCATACTAGGGAAATTCCAGTGGACATCAACGCTATCATGGCCACCTTTGCTGACGATACTGCAATATTGGTGTTTGATAAATCTGTTAAGAAAGGCTACAGAAAAACTGCGAAAAGCAGTCGATAAAGTTAGAGTATCAAATTGAACGAAAAAAATGGACGCATATAAACTTTCTAAGCAAAAAACTAAATAATGTTACAATTTTTATCCAAAATACCAAATGCCTTGGAATGACTTTAGATTAAAGCTAAAATAGAAACAGCTCTCAATAAGAAAGGAGGAGAACTGAACTTAAAGTACAGAAGAAAAATGTACTGTTTAATAGGACAGAACTCTGGCCTATCTATCCAGAGCAAAATAATATTATACAAGCAAGTGCTGAAACCAGTTTGAACGTATGGTATCTAGCTATGAAGCGGTACAAAAAAAACAAATGCTGAATCTATCCAAATTTTTACGACAAAGTCCTTAGTGGAAAATTTTTTGACTCTCCTTAAAATGTTTGAGCACAGTGCGAGTGTGTAGGAAAGTAGGAGAGCATTTAAAAGGAGATGCACATTGGTTTTGAATGGAAGGAAAATATAGGGTCGGGTAGAGCATTCGCGTAGTGTGGCTAAATAAACAATCTCTGAATTTTACAATGCATCTGAAGTTAGGCTTAAGGGTAAACTGATGGGCATTTCCTGAAGAGCGAGAATTACGGACAAATTGCTTAAAGGGAGGAATTCAACTGGCTATTTTACAAGAACACTGTTTACAAAAATAACGGTAATATAATGAAAGACAAGAAACATTGCGGCGGTGCTCGAAAAATTCGAATTTTTCTGTTATAGTTTTATCATCTATCATTTTTAAAGCTTAAGATTTTATCCAAGAGACTCAAGTGAGTTATTTGAGCACCTGCTTTAATATAAGAATTATACTCGAGCTTTGGACGAACATAGGCCTTATAGATTACAGCCAGATTAGAAATGGTGAAAAAAGTCTTGCATAGTCGAAGGAAACCTAAGCACTTACCATAGCGTACTTGGTGACACCAAATATGTGGTCATCCCAAACAAGGTGGTCTGTGATACTGATACCGAGAAGTGAAAGGTGATCTGTTTCCTCAATACAAGATAGCAGAATATGCTTTAACGCTTTAATGACAAGAGAGATCATTGAGTTTTTGAAGCATTAAATTCTACACGGTTTTTCATTCCCCATTTGGCAATGCTAATAAAGTCCAAATTCAAAATCCACATTCAAAGAACGAGGTCGTGCATCGGGAAACGAAAAGCTGAGAGTACTGTCTTCAGCAAAACAATTGAATGGATTAGAAGTTTCAGACAAAAGATCATTGATAAATATCAGAAAGAGAGTCGGAGACTTAATAGAGCTCTGTGGCACACCAGTATTTACTTTATGAATTTCTGACTTGAAACCATCCAATACGACTTGTATTGGGCGGTCTGAAAGGTAATTTTTAATTTAATGAAGAAGAGATACATCAATACCAAATGTATGCATTTTCGATAAGATAGCTTGATGCCAAACTCTATCAAATGCTTTTGAAATAACAAGAGCAATAATCTTACTTTCTAAAAAAAAGGATTTAGTCTGGTTCCACTCCTCGGTGAGATACCCCGCATTAAATCACTATTGGACCTTTTGCTATGAAAGGCGAACTGCGAGTCATTTATAAGCTTTCGTTAAATTTCTTGAGCTGATGACTGATCAGCGTTTCCATGGCCTTGGAAAGAAGGGACGTAAGTGCATTCGGTCGATAGTTAGAATGAGAGGAAGATTCGTCGTTCTTAGGGACTGTTTTCCATCTACTCGTAATGAGATTGAAGAACAAGTCTTCAGAACAATAGGAGGGTTACTATCCGGACCAGTGGATTTGGTTCTATCGAGATCTTTCAGTACTCTTGCAACTGTACGAGTGCGAAAAAAGATTTGTCCCATAATATCGTTTACGCTCTCAATTACAGGAGAAGTCATGACACTTTCTGACAGGACCGAATTAACAGCAAACGGTGCTGCAGTGCTGCAAGAAAATTGGCATTTTCTTGTGAGCTGACATACGTAGTGTCATTAAAAACGAGCGTTGGAACCGAATACGAATTAGTATTTCGTGATTTTTTTTACAAAAAGACCAAACATTTTTACTACCTTTGGGGCTTTGTAGTATTTTTTCCCTATTTTTTGGTCCTGTAAAAACTTAATTCGTCAAATATGATCATTACAGGTCTTTCTAGGTTGTTTGATCTTATTCATGGTCTAAACGATATGGGAAAGTATTCAAAGTTTAAACTTCCCCCAATGTGGTATTAAATTAAGAAACAAAAATCATCGGTCGAACATTCATAGATTGGTTCTGATCCCGGTGGTTTTCGTGACAACTTATCCTAACAGAATTTGGTTGCAAGTCATTATTGGTTTTCCATTTCTTCAGGCAAAAAAATCATTCTAAGCTAAAGACAAAGTGTAATTAGAGGCTTTTTCGAATTTCTTCGAAGTAACAAGCCCAAACATTTTTGTAAATTTATTTGAAGACAATTATAAACCATTCATTGGTATTAGAAGAAAAGTTTTTTGTAAGTACTTCTGCCTCTTTTTTTTCCAAGACAAATGATGCATGAATCTTGTCAAAACGACCAAATAATTGCGTTGGCGTCTTTTAAATATTTTACCATTCACTTCAATTGCAGATGGAATTTAAGAAAAAAACTAACAACAATCTCAAGATAGATATGTAGAATCAAACAAAAAAAAAAAACAACAACAAACCATCAAACAGAAACCGATTCACAGTCGGGTAACTCCACAGCTAACTATTATAGCATCATCATCAACATCTTATCTTCCGTTGATTGATTTCCATTTTGTTTTCGTTTACTTTCAAAGAAGTACCCGTTTCCGTCCACCGCCGCAGACGTCGCCCGCCCCATTATTATACCATCGACTCTATTATTTGTTTAAAGTAAAAGTAAAAGTTTTAGCTCTTGTACTTGATAAATGGCTGATAGATGCCATATTTTTGTTACACAAAAAGCATACTACATACAACAACAGCAACAACAACCGACCGAAAAAAAATTAAGTCCAATAAAAGAAGGAAGAGGAGGAGTTGAAGCACGTTTAAGAAAGTCTAGATATAGGTACACTCTACTATTCCAATCATTGTAACCAAGAAACGGACTACAATTGAAATAAACAAAATTATAGAGCCCCCCTGGAGGCATATTATACATATATATAGAGTCCCCTCGAAGAATGTAGCTACACTAACTAACGGTGGCGTGCGGCGGCGTAACAGATTCGAAATTCATGCATGAACAGACAGCAATAAGTATTAATTACTGGGCTTCCCTTGTAATACAATTAGTTACAGCAAATAAAATTAAATTAAATTTTTAAAGAGAAATGCTGCCAAAGAAGTTA
Organism: Chrysotoxum bicinctum; assembly: GCA_911387755.1. Classification (NCBI taxonomy): domain Eukaryota; kingdom Metazoa; phylum Arthropoda; class Insecta; order Diptera; family Syrphidae; genus Chrysotoxum; species Chrysotoxum bicinctum. The sequence continues at coordinate 110,812,362 of OU426990.1, read as the reverse complement.
GCAATTTTTTTTAAATTGTTTTTTGGAAAACGAAATAGTATTCCTATCATTTGTTTCGAAGGTAAAATGGGGGATATCTGCATCTGTCATCAAGGTGAAAATATATGTATATCTCCTCTTTTAGTTGTCTTATATAAACGCTACAAAGTCTCGACTTTATTGGAGTTTACGCGCGACAATATTTACTTTTTTTCCTCCAGTGATCCTATCTAGGTATACGATATTTTAGAAAAAGCAAATTAAGCAATGTTTAATTAGGCTAAAGAAGCTGGTTCGGGGTAACCCCCCTCAAAAATAGAAGCTATACATCTCTGTCGAAGAAGAAAATGTGGCCCTATCCTACTTCGTTTATGAGAAACAACCATTCTTCTTAAAAAAAGAAACAAAACTACTTGGAGTAACTTTTTGTGGAAATCTAAAATGGGACACACATGAGAAGAATTTGGTTAAACAGCTAAAAAGACGGAACAATGCTTTAAAATGAACTGCTCAAAGCTAAAACGACCACATATATAACTATTTTTATGTGGACTACAATAAAAAATACTAGTAATATTCACTCAGGCATCAACGATTGTTTTCGAACAACCTCAGGAGCTTTAAGAGCCACAAAAATAGAAGCTCTGAGATTGTAAGGCGCTTATGGATCTTTTAAAAACATTGAAAAAAAGGGCAATCAATCATTCTTTATCAAGCTTAAATTAATGAAAACATGATTAATGTCAAAAAAGAATTCTGCCAAATAAGCCGATGAAGTTAAAAAATGTATCCAATACAGGAAAACATGAACCTGCTTCTGTAGTTTAAGGCTTAAATGTGGTCAATCTTTGAAAGTATACAAACTGGGCTGGGGCAATAGTGTATAAAACTTAAATCTCAAAAACCAAAAACCGAAACCTTAAACTCCGAAAACTCAAAATCCCGAAAATCTAAAATACATAAATCCCATAATCAAAAAAAATTCAAAATTAAGAAAACCAAAATCCATAAAAAAACTAATATTCCGAATATTCAACATCCAGAACATCTTAAATTCAGAAAGCCCAAAGTCCAGAATTTTCAAAATCCAGAGAACCCAAATCTAGAAAACCCAAAATTAATTAAAAAAATTTCCATAAATGGAAATACCAAAATAAATATATAAAATAAAAAATTTGAGCATTTAGCGTTTTTGTGTTAAGAGATTTGAGGTTCTAAGCATTCCGAACTTTTTTTTTTCGATTTTTTTTTTCAAAATCTATTCTGTTAATAGTAACATAGCATTTTTAATGGAAATGTGAAAAACTCAAAAGTAGTAAAAAGAGGAATTTTCTGACAAATTTTGGGATTTGAGATTTTTTTTGTGAAGCTTTTGACAAAATTGTGCAATTTATGTAAAATTGGAAAAGTAACACAGGTTTAAAAAAAATATCGGTTTACTTTCGAATTCAAGAAGGCAAGTGCTCTAGATAACAAAAAATTCTTGTAAAATGGCCTTAAATTAAATTTGGTGGTGCTACAGCTCGAAGAAAACCAGGACCTAGTGACTTACAATTCTCAACCAATCCTGTGTGCGTGTTACCAGGAACGGAGGGGACCTACAATTTTCTACCGATTCCGAACGGCTAATGAGCAGCACTTTTCATTACAAGAGATACTCTTGGAGGATTTGTCAATTCCTCGCAAGAGGCAGTACACCCCTGAAAAAGCTTTCTTGCAGCGGCTGAGAATCGAACTCGAGACCTTTCGCACGGTCCAACGCACTAACCATTATGCCAAGGGGTAAAATGGACTTGCAGATGCTAAACTAAATAAAATACACGACTGGATCGCAAGAACTTGCTCTGATCTCCGGAGTCCCACAAGGCAGCCACTTAGGACCTCTCCTATTCATCTTACTAGTAAAGATATTGAAATGGTAATGAAATCACTTTTTACGAAAAAGCATCCAATCTATTCCCCGTCGATGCCTTCTCCATATCCACCGCTGAGTCAATTTGAGACCTTGGTGTTTTATGTCATAGAGAGCTCAACTTTCTCACACAAATGATTATACTTAAAGCAAACTCTACACTAGGTATTGTGAAACGATGGTCCGAAGAATTCTCTGATCAATAATTATCGACTACTTTCAGAGTCTGTTGACTGCACAATTCTCTACAATTCCATCTCTTTCAACGCTAATTACCGTAATATAAGAAATCCTTGTCTCTTCTATCTGCCTACCTCTGACTCCAAGGAACCTATTACTCGCATTCTTCGGAGAATTAATTTTCAGATTAACTATTTCGACGTCAACCTGTTTACCCTGTCTAAAACTCCGTCTTAATCATTCATCCAATTCACTGCAATCCTAAATTTTAGAGCTATATTTAAATAAGATTAAGAATTAGCTGGTATTAAGCCTAATAAATGGGTGTATTGCCCCCACCAAGCTTAAGATACTTAGAATTTAAAAAATGGATGTTATTATTGAAAAATCTTCACGAAATTATTTTTTTAAACTGTTAGAACTGAAAACAGAATTTTAAAAATTAATTAATGAATCTTTTTTGAGAGTTCAAATTTTCTAAAAAAAAAATTTAAACTTGTTTCTGTTCAAATACTTTCATTAAGATCCGTTATGCCGATAATGAGAAAGCCATCGAGAATCGAAAAATGGTTCTATGGTGGATACTGTCAGTAACATCTTTATTTCAATTTGTTTTAAGCGAAACTGATTTTTTTTTTATCAAAATTCTAGGTGCCGTTTTCGACATTTGTGCGGTGGTGTATATTGATATTTTTGGATAAAATTAAAAAAAAAAATCTACATCTTATAGATAGTCTTTAAGAGCTGTAAATTATCAAGTTTCAAAAGAATCGAGCATATGGTGTTGGAAACAATGAGCTTTCCAAAAAAAAGATTGTGTGTACTGACGTACGCGCGGTTGAAGTTAAACTTCTTTTTCCTCAAGCAAAGCTTCTGTAAGATTATAACCTACAAACAAACATTTTGTATTCTAAAAACATGTCGCTGTCTTTGACGGATAACGTGACGTTTTGACATGTCACTGACAGCTGCATTGAAATTTTTTACCCCCAACGCCGAAAAAGACGTTTTACTTCAAAAAATTGAATGTGCGCGCCTAGCCTTAAATGAAATCGATAAGAAAAGTACAAAACTCCCATGCCACTTGACAAGCAAGTTGCCTCGCTTCGTTTGTATTACCCTAGGGCTGCACGTGCAAGTATTGGCAAGCATGTTGTAATCTTGTAATGTATACAAGCATTTCTTATTAACCCGTACAAACCCGAGCAACTTAGTAGTCACCTGGCATTAATTCAGTATCCAGGCAACTTGGAAAGCAAGTACACTGACAGCAGCACTCTTGTAAAATTAATTATTAAAGTATTTGATTGATTAGTCGGGTGATGTTCAAATTTATAAATACCAAAACAAATGTCGGTGGCGTGTGCGATTAAGCGAATAAATATTATTAAAAAGTATAATTTCAAAACTTTCAGGCAACCTGATGGTCATATGGCATGCCGTCTATGACAGCAAGAATACAAATGGTAGTGGATATACCCAACTTTTTGGCCAGTACTTTGTATGCGAGGGTTAGGTGTTGGTAAAATTTATTTGGATTGCAATATGCTTGTCAATAATTATTCGTGTTGCATAGCCATTGCGCGTCTGAATCTATAGTTTTGTTTATCTTTGAATGCAGCCATTTGAAATATGTAAATTCTAAATCGTATCCAACTTCATGTTATAATTACTTTGTATTCTAAAAACATGTCGCTGTCTTTGACGGATGGCGTGACGGTTTGACATGTCACTGACAGCTGCATAGAAATTTTTTTACCCCCAACGCCGGAAAAGAAGTTTTACTTCAAAAAAATTGTTTTTAAATTCAAAAACAAAAATGTTTAAGAAATATGAAAATCAAATACAATTGAAACTTTTAAGGAACCTTGTAATTAAAATCTATTGTAATTTTAAATCTATTGAACAGTTTTGAAAAAAATTATATTTTCTACAATTTGGAAATAAAAATAAAATTATGGCGGTACCCTTATTTTTGGTCTTAAAAAAAATACCCGGGGGGGGAAAAATCTTAAAATAATATAAGCCACAAGTAAAATGTAAAAATTGATTTGTCAGAAGATAGGTTTTGAGTAAACACACACACAATTTTCAGAGTTGACACTTTTAGGGATTAATTTTTTTTCTTTAGATGGCATAAAATGGGAATCGATCGTGAAACCTCCAGGTGGGTAGTGCAACACACTTACCATTAGAAGTTTGCAATTTAAAAAGATAGACATTATTCATTTAGATTCTTAGTGAAAAATTGTAATTTACTCTTAACTGCTGTTTCAAGTCTAAAGGCGAGTGCCTTTTGCAACTCTCATAGAAAGTGTATACATATAATGAACCTGCAATTATCACAATTTGACTAGACTTTTTGTTATCATATTAAAACAAGTTTTCAATTTCAATTCGAAGATTACTTCACTGGTTTTCATTTCAAAATCCATCTACATATTTTAGAATTTCTGAAACTATTCATGCCAAAGCTACAAAAAGTCTTAAGAAAAATTCAAAAAATAGCTTTTTTTTTTTCAGATCTTAAATTATAGTTTCTAGAGAAAGGTGTACCTCTCAATCTATCATAAGTTCAAAAGTAAATGGTCATACTCTGCTTATACACATACTGCCAATCATCTGCCAATCGACCGTCAAAAACAACGTCACACTCCGATTCGCATCAGCAATCAAGTCATAAACTAAAACAAAAACAATCAAACACAATTTGATAGAGAGCCCTAAAGTAGACGTAGACATAAGACATCCAGACAACTACGTGATGTAGTATGTAGTCTGTAAGCCCTGAGGTAATTTTGACCTCAAACCGATACAGATCTAATTTGTTTGAGATACCTTTTGCTTCAAGCCCAAAGGTACTTATTATTATTAATTTTTTTTTTGTATAAGAAGGTACTTCAAGTATCGATTTCACTTTCTTTTTCAACATCTTTGATCCTTTTGACCGAAGGTATTGGCTGACTCGTTTTTTTGTTGAATAAAGGGTCCCAGTCCCAGTTCATGGCTTAGAATGTTTCATTCAAAATCATGATTCCCTGCTTGAAGAGATTTTTTTTCTTGAAGACTACACTATTAAGTGCAGAGGAAAAAAATACCCATCCAACCAGATAACAAGACCATTGATTTGGCATCAAAACGCGCCATAATCGACAACGACTCACCGCCAAGATACCAACTATCTACCTATCGACTTGTATAGTCTGAAGGAGAAAGTAAGAGTAGTGTAGTGTGTACCCACTCGCCGCCGCGTATAAGATCAAATTGATCACGTTTTGCCGGTGGCCGGTTTGAAGATGGCCATTTCTGATGTTGTTGTTTTTTTCGTCAAATTTGGCAGGGCTGTATCAGCTTTGAAAAAAAAATAGCTTGAAAGGGTGTGGTTCTTTTTGAAGAGAACATGAATCTGGTTTAAATATAGTGACAAGAAGAAGTCCCTTGATTAACATTTTCAGTGCCAATAAAATGGGTGGATGTGGGCGGTTCCTGGGACGCCCCAGCCCCACATAAGAAACGTTTAAATAAATTTGTTTAGATAGATAGGGTCCTAGCTACATGATCCACCAAACATCTCGCTGTCCTCAGGATATGCAAACTTAACTTACGGCTTTTCAATGCATGATGAGACCATTCAAACTGTAATTTAAAAAAAATTGTCCATTCACCATAAAAAGGTATGTATTACCCTTTCTCAGTTTTCGTCAATTTCATTTCAAATTCAACCATTTTTCTGCAAGTGATTGATGACTATATATCTGCGATTTCTTAAAATAATTCTTTTCGGGCCCCTTTGAAAATGTTGCTTCTAGGCTCACATCAAATTAAACTCCAGCCCTGACGAAAATGATGAAAAAAAAAATGCTGATTGCATTGCGCTGCATTTATACTTTTTTTTATGCTGGCGGTGGTCATAATGATACAGCTCTTAACTGTAGATTTTATATACATTACAGCCTTTCTTCTCAGCAGCAGAAGCAGCAACAGTGCTGCAGCATCAACATTCAGCAACAACTTCTTTCACTTCGATTGCCATATCGGAAGCGTGAATACTCTCTGAATGCTGCATGGAATGCACAACTTTTTTTTTCTTTTCAATCTTTGCTTGTTTTTTTTTTTTTTTTTTTTTGTGCAAAAAAATTATGTATAAAGAAAATACTGAGATTAGCTGGTTGGATGGTCAGAGACCATCAAGAAATGAGAGAAAGATACGAAATACGAAACACCATAAGATCAATTCAACTTTAAGTTCATTAACATGAAAATCGATCATTTGTTGAATGTTGCTGTGTTGAAATTATTAAAAAATAAAAAAAGGGAAGCTGCTGCACCAAAGAAGTAATAGTTATTTCTTTTATTTGAAACGGAAACCAATCCCTCGATATGAGGAAGTCGAGGAGAGAAAAAATTAATAAATTATATTTTTTTTTCCATTTTTATCGTCTGCCATTTGTTGATTTTTTTTTCCATTTTTATTTTCTTCATTCGATCAAGTTCGTTGATCAGCTCTTTTGTTTTATTTTTTTTTTTTGCTATAATCTAAGCAGTTTGTATGACATGTCAGTTGGCGGAGAGATGTTTAACAACAAGTGACAGTATCTTAGGCTGAACATGATGTGGTTAGAGATGCATGATGGCAAGTTTGTTTAGTCTTGTGTCCGAGATCAAACAAGATAAAATGATTAGATAATAATAACTCCTCAACGTTATGTAAGCTTTTGTGAATATTTTATTCATTTTCATTGTGTGTCATGTTGTGTTTTGATGGAATAATTTATAAGGTGACCTTATGTTATTGTTCGGTTGGTGATAGGTCAGGGGTTTTAGTATCTTTGATTGATATAGTATGCCGTAGGTCAGGTGTTGTGATGGGTTATGTTTTGAAGGAGCACGAGAAATTCATGGTTTTAAATAAGGAAACACAAAATAGAAAAAGAATAATTTTTTTTTTATAAATAAAATCGCGGATTAGTTGGAGCAAGAGCAAATAAAGTAAGCCCTAATGCATGAGTTGTATAATTTATGTTCAATTTTCCTTCAAAACGAATCTAATTATTTTGAATAAAATTCAACTATGTAAATAAGAAAGTAATTCAAATAATACTGCATTTCATGTTTGCTGCGAAAAAAAAATTCCAAAAACCCCAAAAGGTTTTTGTTTTAGAAAATTGTCAAGCTGTGGGTTACTTCGGTTTGCATATATTCTTCAAATATTGACCGATTTCCTAATAACTGTCCAGTCTGGTGTTTGAAGAATTTGATTTTTAACAAACCTTAAATTTTTGTTTTTACTTTGTTTTTACTTTGTTTTTACTTTGTTTTTTTTTTTTTTTTTTTTTTTTTTTTAAATATTCAGTCTCAATTGAGCCTTATGCTACACGATTATGAAAAAGTCCAAAAAAGGGTGGTTTTCGTGGTGATTCTTTTTTTACAGATGCAGCGTGTGTCGTGTATTCCTTTATGACATCAGTATAGTTTGACATTTCATCATGCAAAAGCTTAGCTCCGCACAGCGTCTACAAATTATTCAGCTGAATTGAGAAAATCAGCGTTTTGCGAGGAGTACACGTAGAGCAACAACGTAAAACCATGGATTTATTAAGTGAACAGTTAATTTCGCGGTCCGGACCAGCGCTGCCGAACTTACTCCCATAGTAGTATTTTACTCCTTTCGTGAAGTCGATGCTCCTATACTCCCCATGTTACAAAAATACTCCCCAAAAAAATAAATAAAAATTAAAAATAAAACAAAATTGCATCAAACTAACTTAAAGCAAACATATTGTATTTTCGACAAATTGCAAATCTTTGTTCTTTTTTCCATACAAGATCGCATATCGTTGAACTTGCAAACATCCCTGGATAACAAGATAAAAAGACAGAGATAATAAATATTGTTTCCTCTTTTTAATATATCAAGTAAGAGCGATTTACTTCGTTCAATCCAATTTACGGTTTCTAAAAAAATACAAATTGATCGTTACAAAGCAAAAAAGTACATATGAAAGTTATTTCGCAGTTTTTCAGACGAACATTTTGCTAAAAAAAAAAAATTTCAACTTACTCTAAGAGAATTGATTAATTGATTGATTAAACATTTTATTTCTTAAAATCCAAATAAGTACATTATTTATAAAAAGAAAGAAAGATATAAGTGACAAAAGTAATTTTATAAAAATAGAGTTATTGTCACTCTTAAAATGATTTAACATGTATTATTTTAAATGGGTGGGGTGACCCTTAAAAAAGAAATATTAAAAAAGAAACTTAAAATATCATTAAATTAATAATGCATACAAAAATTAAATTGAATTAAGTTAAATACTTATTTCATGAAAACATCAGGTAAAACCATTTACAAAAAATTCGATACTCTCATTATCAATACTAAGGAGCCAGTTTTTAACTTGTTTCATAAAAACAAAATGAGAAGTTTGCATCCTGATAGAATTAGGGAGTCTATTAAATATTCGTCATGAGGAAATATTATAAAAATTTCGAAATGCGGTTGTTCGAAACACCGGTATAGACACTTGGTTCAAAAAATGACCACGTAAATTCTAACTATCAATTAATCTAAAATTAAGATTACTTGATCTCTTAAAGAAAATTTTTAGGACTTTATAGCAATACATATGTCGCACTGGAAGAATTTTCAAATCCCTTAATAGTGGAAAGCTAGGGTACAAACTAATCAATCCCAAATACTTGAATTCATTTACTATTTCTAATTTAAAACATTTATCACTACAGCTCGTGGAATCAGTAAAGTTTGTAGAAGTATCCATATGACTACAGGTACAGTTAAAAAGTTTAAATTTTTGACACTCAGTAGCATGGAAAAAGAGATCAGCATCAACAATCTTTTGGCCAGACAAACTCAAAAAAAATACCTTAGTTTTAGAACTAATTATCAGTTTGTGCTCTGCAAACCAGATTCTTAACCAGCTGAGATCCCAATTTATATCAGATATAAGGTTAAGACGACTATCTGTACCATAAGAAAAGCCCACATCATCTGCAAAAGCTGTCAAAGAACCCCTAAATGGCAATCTGAATAAAGAATTGATATATACCAAAAAATTATTGGTCCCAAAACCGAACCTTGTGGCACTCCCAGATCGAATGTCTTTGTATCACTCCTAATACCATCAAATTTCACTCTTTGGGTTCTTACATTTAACTGTGATCTTAACCAATCACTTATGAAACCTCGAAACCCAGCACTTTCAAGTTTGCTTATCAAAATTGGGTAATTAACCATGTCAAGGGCTTTTGATATGTCAACAAATAACGTGGCTGTATTCTCTTTCTTATCAAAGCTTACAAATATTTGAGAACAGAAATGTAACAAGCCATCTTCGGTTGATTTATTACTTTGAAAACCAAACTGAACATCACTTAAAAATTTCGTTCTCACTAAAAAGCTCACCATACTATTTTTTACAGCTTTTTCAAAAATCTTACTAATAGAAGGCAGGAGAGATATAGGCCTATAGTTACCCTAGTTCCTTTGGTTGATCTTTTTCCAAATTTAGTGGATGAGTCCGAAGTTGAGGAGCTTGATAATGAATGGCTTATTTTAAGAAACCAGTCATTAGTTTCAAAGGATTTAGAATTTGCCGAATTTTATAGGAATGTATTTCTATTAAAAACGGATTAAATGAATTCATGTTTCCTCATGTACGTAAATTTATTGGAACAATTATTGCTCTTCCGCATAGCAGTGCAACAGCGGAGAGAAAATTTTCTGATGTTAGCCTTATATAAAGGACAAAAAGCAGAATTGCCTGCATGTGCAAACAGTAAATAACATACTTACATCAAAAGACTTGATCGAAAAATACAAAAAACAAATTTATTGTCAAATTCTTGTTTAAATAAACAAAATACAAAAATTAATATTAATATTAATATTAATAAGCAATAAGTTGCTTGAAAATCATACTGTACATTGATTTTATCTTGTTTTGTTGAAGAATCTGGTTCCTCTTCGGCTATTTTGGTCACTTGATGTGTAATGAAACTAGTTTGGTTTCATTTACTTTTCCCGACGTTTCGACAGGGGTTGCTGCCTTCCTCAGGGGATCCTTTATTGAAATAATAAATCACAAACACAGTTTAACAAATTTGTTTACAAAGAAAAAACAAAACTTCAAAGAACTTACATAAAAAATAAAATAAAATAAATTATTTGTCTAGTTTTAAATTAAAACAAAAACTTTGTTGTAACAATAAACTTAATTGATTTTTAAATTTAAGAAGATTTAAGAAAGTTGCACTTCTAATGCGAAGATCAGTCCTGTTTTAATTTTTAACTCAAAATTTAAAATTTCCTGGCCGTTACAAGAGAGCAGTAGACTGCGGAGATGTTTTGAGTGTCTTGTTTTCTGTTCATATTATTGTTGTTTTTGAGGATGTGTAGAGTTTCCAGAGTGTACCTTTTGGCAAAATGTCTTTCCGTTTGAAGAATTTCTACTTCCTCAAAATCTGGTTGATGGTTGGTTTGGACACAATGGTTCGCCAGTGCCGTCTTAGCGGAGCTTTTACTATTGATGTCCGATTTATGACCAGCTATTCTCTGTCGCAGGAACTGCTTTGTTGTGCCTACATAGCAAAGGTAGCAATTTTCATCATCTTTGCCCTTGCAGTTGATTTTGTACACAACGTCGGTTTTGTTTTCTTTTTTTGTTTTAGACTTTAGTTTTGTGTACAGTGTTGCAAGTGTGCAATGTGACGTGAAAGCTAGTTTCACATTTTTGCAACGGTCGGCAACCACTTGTTTGAAATTTGTAGACAGTGTTGGAATATAAACTATGCTTTTATAAACGCAATCTGTTCCAATGATCGATGGACTTTCAGGGTTAACACTATTTGTGTAGCGTTGTATTAAACTTCTTATAAGCTCATAGGGGTAGCCATTGTTAGCTAGAATTTGGGTGACTACGCTTTCATTTTTGGAGTGAAACTTACGGTCACTTAACGTAAATACTTTTTTAATCAAATTAGTTGCCGTGTTGATTAAAATATGTTTCGCCTGGTTGGATCGAAAATTAACTATTCTACCAGATGCTGTTTCTTTCTGGTACCAGTCGAAGGTAAGGTGGTCCTTTTCACGATAAATTTTGACATCCAAAAAGGCTATCGTGTTATGCTTTTCCTTCTCCACGGTGAACTTGATTTTTTGGTTGAAATTGTTGAGGGCCAACAGCAAATTTTCAATGTTGCGGTGATCAATTACCGCAAATATATCATCAACATATTTGAAAATTGCCTTTGGTCTTTCAATACTTTCAAAACATTCATCAAGAAGATAATCCATTACCAAATCTGCAATTGTAGGCGAAAGTGGGTTGCCCATTGGCATGCCATGTATTTGCTTATAGATGTTGTCTTTGTATTGAAGGTAGTTGTTTTCCTTCAAGCAAAACTCTAAAATTTCCAAAAATTTCTTTTGGCTAATCATTGTACATTGGCTTATTGTTTCCCATCGTTTTTTTACTACGCTGATAGCAAGATGCGAGGGGATATTGGTAAACAGAGACACAGCATCGTATGAGACCAAAACATCATGCTCATCCAGTTTGATGTTTTTAGCCTTAATTACAAATTCCAATGAATTTTTTACCAAGTATGCCGAATTATTTGTTACATTGTGTAGTATTCGCCCAATGTACTTGGATAATTCATAACACGGCAGCTTCATAGCTGATGTTATGGGTCGAAGGGGCATATCTTGCTTATGTATTTTCGGCAGGCCGTAAATGCATGGAATTTGCGCTGTGTATGTCGTCATTTTCGCCTTTTCTCTATCATCAATGAATTTGTTGTTGTTAAGCCATTTGACAAGTTCGTTGTTTTTGGACTGAAGTGTTGTTGTAGGGTCTTTTCGATTTATTCTGTATGTAGAACAGTCAGCTAGAATAGCATTCATTTTCATTTCATACGCACTCCTTTCTATAGCCACCGTGACATTGCCCTTGTCAGCTGGTACGATGACGATGTTTTTGTTTTTCTTTAGAAAAGCTTTCGTGCTTTGTATACCTTTGCTACATATTTGGCAAATTGATCATTTTGGTGGTTACGATGGAAAGAGTGCAACATATTGCAATATTGAGCGCGTAGTGTTTCTTGCTCTCTTTCATCTTGCACACTTCTAATGATCTCTTCAACATCGGCAATTAGTTTTAGCAAAGGAAAGCTTTCTTTTTCAATCGGCATCGAGAATTTTTTTCCCAATGAAAGAAGCCATTTTATTTCAAATGGAAACTCAATGTTGGTTTTGTTTACAAACCACTTTTCATTGAATTTTATGTTGAAATTGTTCCAAAGTGTTGCCTTAAGTTGGTCTATTTTGTGTGTGCTTATATTTTGTTTTTTTTAAAAGAGTTTCTTTATAAACTTGTTTCTGTTTGCTTGTAAATTGTGTGTATTCTTCAGTTGATAGGTGTTCTTTGATGCGTTTGTCCTGTAGTCTGATTGCGTTGGCTGTGCGTTTTATTTTGTGGCATATTTCTGTGATTTCAATGTTTAACAATTTTAGAAGAAATTTGTGTTTAATTTTATTAAGAAGCGAGATTGATTTGGAACTCGAGAATAGTTGTTGAATGTTTTTTGTTGCGTTTTGCAAGTGTTTGGGTATAAAACCGTAGTCTCTACATGTTAAAAGAAATTTTAAATTTTGTTTTTGTTGGGCTAGATGTCTTTGTGAGTTGCTGTATTGTTTTAGATGAAAACACACATGTTTTCCGTATTTGTATGTGATGTGTTGGTAGTAGTTTCTCATTTTTGTGGATCTTGGTGTTCGGCAGGCCGTCCGATGTAATAAATTAAATTATTTATGTTTGACCAAGTTCAAATATATTGTTTTGTTGAAGAATCTGGTTCCTCTTCGGCTATTTTGGTCACTTGATGTGTAATGAAACTAGTTTGGTTTCATTTACTTGCACACTTGCACACTTGCAACACTGTACACAAAACTAAAGTCTAAAACAAAAAAAGAAAACAAAACCGACGTTGTGTACAAAATCAACTGCAAGGGCAAAGATGATGAAAATTGCTACCTTTGCTATGTAGGCACAACAAAGCAGTTCCTGCGACAGAGAATAGCTGGTCATAAATCGGACATCAATAGTAAAAGCTCCGCTAAGACGGCACTGGCGAACCATTGTGTCCAAACCAACCATCAACCAGATTTTGAGGAAGTAGAAATTCTTCAAACGGAAAGACATTTTGCCAAAAGGTACACTCTGGAAACTCTACACATCCTCAAAAACAACAATAATATGAACAGAAAACAAGACACTCAAAACATCTCCGCAGTCTACTGCTCTCTTGTAACGGCCAGGAAATTTTAAATTTTGAGTTAAAAATTAAAACAGGACTGATCTTCGCATTAGAAGTGCAACTTTCTTAAATCTTCTTAAATTTAAAAATCAATCAAGTTTATTGTTACAACAAAGTTTTTGTTTTAATTTAAAACTAGACAAATAATTTATTTTATTTTATTTTTTATGTAAGTTCTTTGAAGTTTTGTTTTTTCTTTGTAAACAAATTTGTTAAACTGTGTTTGTGATTTATTGTTTCAATAAAGGATCCCCTGAGGAAGGCAGCAACCCCTGTCGAAACGTCGGGAAAAGTAAATGAAACCAAACTAGTTTCATTACACATCAAGTGACCAAAATAGCCGAAGAGGAACCAGATTCTTCAACAAAACAATATATTTGAACTTGGTCAAACATAAATAATTTCATTGATTTTATCTACATAGTTTAAGTTAGAGTTAATTTATTATTAACTCTTTGTTTATTAAAAAACACAAATATTGAAGTTCCTATTTTTATTATAAATAAATTAAAAAAAAATAATTTATAGAAAATGTTTCTGTGTTTTTTTCGTTGAACTAATAATTTTCTTGATATTTTGGCGATACTCCTCGACTATCGTAAATACTCCCCAAAAAATACGAAAAATACTCCTCTGGAAATTTTTAAAACGGTAGCACTGGTCCGGACTCATTAGTTGACCGCGTAGTTCCTGTGACATCACACCTCTAGACTCTTTCCTTTGGGACTATGTAAAGTACGATTGAGCAACTGAAAACCAACAATACTCGCGTTATTCGCCAAATACCAATCGAAATGCTCGGACGCGTCATTGAAAATTGGAACGGCAGAATGGACTATGTCAACCGCTGTTGTGGCCAACATTTGAAAGAAACAAATCTAAAGAATACTTCTTGTGTATGACAGTAAAAATAATACTAATAGATTTGTTTTAATATTTTTTTTTTTAGTTTTGAAAAAAAGTGCCTTCAAATGAATCACCCTATATTTGAGTCTATACTTTTGTCCGCCTACAAAAAACATCGTCTTCCCACTTCATAAAGAAAAGTTAATTACAAAGACCCTAAGAACACAGAGGAATCACATTTTCAAACACTTCAAGGATATTACATTCTTAAAGAATTTCAAGCTGGATTTAGTAAAGGTTATTCTGCAAATTATCAAATACGAGTATTCTGCCTAAATAATATTGCTGAATCTTACAAAAGCAGAAAAAACAAAACTTGTACGAATTCTTTGTAGAATAACGAGCCGCTTTCGATACAATATCACGTGAAGCACTCTTTAACAATCTTTCCAAAATCGGACTATCAAGCAACATCAAACCCAAATTCAAATCCTGCGAGGTTTGCATGAGAATAAAACTTCGTACGTGTGGGACGGAGATTTAATCTCTGAAGAATTCAAAACGCCAATGGGCGTTAAACAAGGATATATAGTAAATGCATTACTTTTTATGTTATACATTAATGATATAACCGATGATGTGAAAGGTGGAATAAGGTTCTGCGATGTAACAAACCCAGCATTGATTTATGCGGATCATAATATCGTCTTTCTGTGTGACACTATCCAAGCTATGCAGTTTTAATAAGTCTGTTAAAGTGTGCATATTGTAAATGTTGAAATCTCATTATTTACCTTGAGAGATTAAGTCATAATATTTAGAAATTCAGGAGGCCGTTAGTCACGTTTGGAATAGTGGAAGTTAGATGGTGAAGAAATTGAAGTTGTATCCAGATAAAGTTCAAAACCGCACTTTGGAAAAAATTAGATGATGCTAAAAAATGTTTCAAAAACAATTATGTATGTTCCATTCGACTCTATATTGCTCTATGGAGCTCAGATATGGGGTTACAAATGCTACGATGAGGTGGACAAATTTTTTCGCTACTTCTTGAAGAGGATATTCCATCTACCAAAAAATACCCATAACTTTATGCTATATACATTGAAACTGGGACTCCTCCCCTGCGTTTTTACACACTCAAAATGCACTTTAATTATGTTTTAAAATTATTAGAGATGCAAATAAATCCAGAATACCAAACTAGAACAAATGGAAACATTTTCGAGGAATGGCGGAAAGTAGCATCAGGATGTGGAATGAATCTGGCGACCAACCTCAACTCTTAAGAGAAAAATTTAACTCAATTTTGGGGAATCTTGGCAGACATACGTATGTCCAATATATTAAAGAAGCCGAATCGTCACTATTTAGGGACTATGCATATTACAGTAAACTCAACCATTTTTTAAATGAAAAACCTATTTTCTTAACAGTTACTCAGATGAAAACATAAGTACCGTCTTCAAAATGAGGTGTGAACTTATGCCCCATCGACCAGATTTAACAAGACTTTGTGACCTCTGCAACATGAAAAAAGAGTAGATGTCTTACACTTTCTTAGTGTTTGTCCAATTTTAAAAGAATTTCGACTATTAATGTTTGGAAAATATTTCTTAGAGGAAAATGAAGCAATAAATATCTTATACCTAATAGAGAAAAAGGATGGGATGTCCTATGTAACTCTACCAGTAGCAGCAGTTTGATATAGAAAACTTTTTATAGAAGAAGATTTTTAATACAAGACCTTTTGTTTCTATTTTGTCAAGCCAAACCCATTATGACTTAGGCTGAGCTTAAATTGTAATATATTTATTGAATTAAAAGTAAATTTAACTTAGGTATACATAATAGTACATGGAAGTACATACAGTAGACTCGCGGTAACAAAAACACCGCCTTACGTGAACACCGGCTAACGTGAACACAATTTTTTTTACATTGACTACTCTGTAGCGTGAACACGTTGAGAAAGCCCTATAACATGAACAAATTTAAAATGCATTTAACATACAAAACGTTGTTTTCTTTTCTGCTTTTGTCGGTTATTCGAATCGTTTTTATAAAACTGTGATATCCCGTAAATGATTGGCATTTAGTCCTGGACTGAAGATCTTCCGAACGCAACCCAAACGAACGATGTTTTGACCAGTGGATGAAAAAAAAAAGCGAGGACAGAATTTTGGAAAGACCACATACTAGAATAGAGCCTAGTGAAGCAATCAACATTTTCAATAAATATTTGGAATGGACAGAAAAAGAAAACATAAGTATAACAGATATCAGCGTACTTGAACGTCTCCGCCAAAAGCCCTTGTTCAGCAATTTCCAAAAAAAGAAAATTCGGACAAAGACAACCCCTTTTTTAATTGATTTCAACATAATTTTTTTTCTTAACAAATTATAATGAATTAGGTACCTACTTACAAACCGAAACACACAAAATATATATGAATTTGAGTAAAAACATGTCTAATTTATTTGAAAAATTTAAAGATTTTCACCTTCGTAAACATGAACAACTTCGCAAACGTGAACACGCTCGGTTTTTAATAGTTCACGTTACCGCGAGTCTACTGTATATGTAAGCCCAAAAAGTATGGAAGGATTTGCTTACAAAAATTAATTTGTGCACTGATGATTTGTATGAATTCCTTAAAGCTGATACCTATTCCAATTTTTGTGTTAGGTCATTGTATAGGGGTTTGGCTCTTTTATCCAATGTTCTCGAAGTTGTTTTAATTAAAATTATTATATTTTTTTCATTTTCTTAATAAATATAATAAAGGGTTTTACTAGCGTTAAAATTAGACGAGCGCCTTAACGTTTAAATATACTTTATGTCCTTTAAAATTAGCAAAGAGTTGACTCGTGCTCTAAGCATTATTTTTGGAATTGGTTTGGATTTTAAAAATAATACACAAGACACAAGAGCCGGTTTAAAATTTTGCGAGGTATCGTACGGGTACCTGCCTATCTAGCGAATATTGGTCTAGGTAGGTACTTCTTCTAGGCATATGCACAGTGATTTTTCTCTATAAGTTTCACCACTAATCCCCTCCCCATGCCCATCCCCACAAAACAATGCCGAGAAGGCGAGAACCTACGTTTTTCTTGCATTTCGCAAGGATTTTCCTTCTCTGAACCAAATCCTGGATATGCGCACAAATCGTTTTCTTTTCACAATCTTTTTCTGCGCATGAACAATTCTCATTGATTTGATTCATCCCAGCTATACAAACGTGAACACACGCACACACTCACATGGACCACACCCGAAAATTATTTCCTTTTAGATGGAAGATGCTGCTGTTTTTTCTAAAAGGACAAAAAGATGTCAATCCAATGCAAACATCGAAAGTAATAAAATGTGTAAAATTTTAATTTGGCCCTCGAGGAAATTTAATTCTCTTTTGATGAGCCAGTCCAAATATTTTGTGTAAACCAACCTCCCATAAAATGGGTGTGGTAGACACTATGCGAACGCTTAAAGCGCCGTAAGTAAATTGTTGATGCATTTTGTACTTGTATATCTTAAATATATTGCCCACACTAAATGTGAATTGAGTGAAGATGAGCGAAGAAAATAGTACTGTTAGATGAAAACAATAACAAAAAGCATTGAAATATATCTTTGAGAAATAAGGGTGGTTATCCAGGGATAAAAGTGGTATTTCTTGTTGTATCTTGTATCTTAACTTCATACTCGTCATAAAACATATACATCAACATCAACATGGCACATGGATATAAGAGATTCTGCTTTGATGAGAAATGTTTTTTTTTTATTTCTTGTTTTGCATTTCATGTTGTGTGGGGATGAATAACACGGTTTGGCAGGAGTTTGTTCTTTTGTTTAAAATTTATAAAAATCCATGTGGGATTGGAAAATGATTAGGTAGTTAGGTAGGTAGTATTTCTGAGTTAAACACTCGCTGAACATAATGGAGTGCTGCAACTGGAACTGAAACTTCATCTGCAATAGCAGCGTGTCGTACAACACGTACGTGACTGCCTGCAAAGACACTGTATAGACTTTGGACATTTGATTTCTGATGTCTTTGTTTGGATCAGTTTATTGAAATGATTTACCTTCTTAGTAAACCTGTATCGAGTTCGTTTGACTAGTCCGATTTTAAAACGTCAAAAAAGCTGCCACCTCTTGCAGCTTCATGTGCAGTTGCATTGGCATTGTTCTATGTACATTCAAACTATTTCGGTTGTAGCTTCGTCTCTATTGTGTTCAGCCAGTAACTCTAGCTGCTAAGTTTAAGTTTGAACAACTTCTCCTAAAACGCTCTAGCTACAGCTTCATATTGTAGAGCTAACTAGGATTTGCGTATAGCTTTCAACCTTGACAATGCTGGGGCTACGAGCATTGTGTCAAACATAAGAGGTGCAACATAAGAGATTGTAAAAAATTTTAATATTTATGGCCATTCAATATCGTTAAAAGTAAGAATAAAAAAACAGAGGTCCTAAGTGACTGCATTGTATGGCCCTAGAGGAAGCTAAGAAATCATCAGAAAATGTAGATCTGTATCGAACTTTGTAGGTAGTAACAGTTTTTCATGTAAGAAGAAATAAATCTTAAGAAGATAGGTTCAAGTCGAAGGAGGACAGTTTGTATAGAATAAACTTATGTGAAATTTTGTCAAAGTCTTGGTGGAATCGGTTGAGACAATGTCGACTTCCTTTCCGTTCTCTTAGGCTGAAAGGCTAAAGGATACGAATTCAACCTAAGACAAAGTCGTGTTGTCTACGGGAAATTGAAATATGTGAAAGCTAAGCAACTGGACGATATTTTGTAACTTCGCACTTTAGATCCTTTTAATGCATTGGAGTTAAGAAAGTGGTCTTCTATAACTCGGGGAATTCTCCTTATGATAGGGATAAACAGAAATTTTTTGAGAGGGGAAGGGAAAGCGTGAGTTATTTTTTGAGAAATATGGTGGGCATACCATCTGAGCCGGGAATATATCTACTCATCATTGAGTTGGTTAAGCCTATCTTCGCTCAGAAATGGGTCAATGCTATGAGTTAGAAATAGACCGAGGTAATAGAATTTTGTAGAATGGAGTATACAAAAAACCGAAAATTGAAAACCACAGAAGTTTGGAGAACAAAACTTTCAATATCAGCAGATTATTACAGTTTCACACTTTGTGTTGCTTATACACACTCGTCCACTCTCCAGAATTTGTTAAAACAGAACAATTGTTTTTTTTTTGGCATTCTAGACTACATCAGAATTTTTAACTTTTTGTTGGTAATGGTTATAAATTTGAAATTTTGAAAATTTTTGAATGAAGTTTGCAATAACGTACAAGTGTTATTTTATTTTTATGAAACCTTCAGCAAACTTCCTACTCCTGTGATATTCAAATAAACCTAGTAATGGTCTAAGTGAGCTACCACTTAAATCTCATATCACTTAACTCTCAAGATCATTGCCTATTCTCTAACTTAAAACCCTTGAAGGCAATAAATTGCAACATCTTTCAAGGTATGTTGTTAATACTATTTGATGAGCTATTGTTTTTTTTTTTTAATTTTATCGAAAATCAATGGTATGTTTTATTATTATATTGCGAAATTTCAAGCAAAATTATTCAGAAAATATATCAATTTGTACAACCTTCAACTATCAATAATATTTCCTGACATAATTCCCAGCTTAATATTGAAGAAAAATTCAAAATCATTCATCAAATGTTGTCACATTAACCATACCAATGCCATTTCAAAATTTGTCGTCTCAACATAAATCTATTTAATATTTTCGAAACTAACCAAGCCCCACTAAAAAATCTTAAAAAAGTAAACAAAATTTTTCAACTATTTTATATTCGACCTGCAAGCAAACTATAAATTCAAAACTCTAGAAATATGGAAAAATGGTTGTACCCTTTTGTACTATTATTAACACCAATAAATGTCGAACGCATATAAATAGCAACTAAGAAATATTATGACTTAACGTATTTAATTTTTCCTTTCGAAAAATAATTCACCCAAAATGATAGGTAGTTTGTGGTTTGTCTGCTCCTCTTGAGGGCATTTTAATAATACTTAAGCGAACAAAACAACAAAACTTACTCAATTTCCCCCTTGCGGAGATTAAACAAGAAAATAAAAATACACAAAACCTCGTCACATTTCCAAATTTGTATGCGAATGCATATGCTGACTGCCTCTGGCCATAATTCTGGAATATACGTTATTAAATAATTACTATCCACTCTTTTTTTTTATTATTCAACATTCAACACGAAAAATACATAAGTAAAACAACAACAACAACAAACAAAAATTACCCAATTCCTACCGAAAGCAAGAGTGATGCCGATAATCAAGTTTGTAGCTCAGCTCTTTTGTTTAACGACATGTGTTTTACATTGTTTCTCATTAACATTTATGCTAATAAAAGGGCAATCGTCTATTAATTTCGGTATTATAGTATACCGGCCATGGTCAAAAATATGACAACAATACATGATGGTTTTCTAGGCAGACATGATGGCTACTGGCCTAGATTATTGTTAAGTCTGAGGAGGTCTCTCCGATGTTGCATGTGCAAGAAGAAAATTGATATTTTTTTGTTTTTGTTTTGCAAGCCAAAATTATATAAAATAATTGTATTTCGTTTAAACAAGTTCAAGCTTCCTAAACAGAGATAATTTTTTAATTTTTATTTATACTCTTTTTGAGTCCATGTTTCATGTGTCGGACTCGAGAAGATTGGATTGGTGTTGTTGTTTGTTAGCTTTTAAAGTTCATTGTCGGCACCAAATATAGATTTCGATTTCACATACCAGTGCATACACGTCTCTTCTAAAGTCAGTTGATTTTGTATTCTGTATTCTTATTTATATTTTTTTTTTTTTTTTGAGTTCTTGAATACCTTGAGAAGCCTTGAAAGTATAGCCAGTTATTCTGATAAAGCACGTTGTGCATATGCGGTGTCAACATACTGAGAGGAGGTTAAAATTGGAGGTATATAGCAACAGCATAGTAACTATACTAACGTGGTGCACGGTGGAGCTGAGATTTGAAATTTAAGATACATAAAATGCGTAACAAATTAGAAGAACCACAAACAACAACAAAAAGAAGGGGATTCCTTACATCTACATTTATGTATATAATAGTTCATATAAGCTCAAGAACTAGGTTAGTTCATGTTGTTGGTTTTTGAATTTATTAGCAAATTCAATTTCTATGGTTTCGTTATCTCTTTTTTTCCATTTTTGTTTTTGAAAGAAATAATGAGGTTTAAATTTGCAATTAAGCTGCTATTGAGTGCATGCAGGTTTATGATGGTTGAATTTGAGGTCTTGGACGAGGTTCAATGCTGTATAGTGCATAAACTAAACTTGCTATATAATACAAGATTAATTTTTTTTTATCGTGCGATTTTAAATTTTATTTAAATAATCAAGGTTCCAGTATCTTGTTCTAGATGAAGACTTACTAGTTAAGCTTAATCTATGACTATAAACTTCACACACAAATAATAATATAAATCATTGCAAAACTAAAACAAGTTTCTTTTTTATTTGTAACTGACGTAGCCTAAAGTGATTTTACGATGGCAATGATTGTCTGTTTTACTGTGAGATGCAAAAAATTTAACTTTATAAAAAGATACTTTGAATACGTCACACTATAAATCAAGGGAGAAGTTAAAAAAAAGAACGATCAAGATCGAAAGATTTCACTGATTGTTCAGTGAGGAGTTTTATTTTTATACTCTTTGAAAATAAAATGCTCCACTCGATTGGACGCATTTTGGCACATGACTTAGGTTAGGTTGGAGCTTTGATGAAGACTTTAGCAAAAAAGATCATCGCTTATATTTGAGAAGATTTTATCGAGGAAAGACATTGTAAATTTGAGCTTGAAATTTAATAACTAAAAACAAAAAAGTCTCCAATAATCAACACATTTTTTCACAATTGCTATTCATTGCACTCACGCTTAACTATTCATTGTGAGAATTCAGGTTAGCTTCGCTTTTCTGCGCCGGCAACTTTCAATAGACAGTATGTTGAGTAGTTTTTTTCCGACGAGCTAACTGGAATCTCTGACATTACTTATTTCTTATATACACCTTAAGAGTGTCATCGCTTTTGAGGAAATCAGACTATTGGGTCTTTTTTGTCAACTTCTCGTGGTGAAACATTCCAGTTAAAGTAAAAACTCCCAGAAGAGCAAATCGAAAAAACCAACTGGGAATGTCTCAATAATTTTTTGAAGAACGAAAAATTCTTAATAATGGTAATCATGGTTAATCATGGTAATGAGTGGTTTGGTGATTTATCTGATGGTCAATCTCACCAAACGTAATACTTTTTGGCGTAATGGCTAGTACATTTGGCATTCACGCCGAAGTTTGAGTTCGATTCTAAGCCTCTGCAACCCAAAAACAAAGCAAAATGTTTTTTTAAGGGTACTTCCTGTCCTGTTCCTGTTTCATCTTAGCCGTTCGGATTCGGTGGAATTTTTAGACGTCCCCAATTCTGTTGGAAACACGCATACTAGGCCTTGTTATCTACAAGCTGTTTCGTTTCAAATTCATTTATAATGTGTACATCTTGCCGAACAGTGCAATGAATATTTCTATCATTTTTGAACTGTTGTATTTGACAGATCCAAACCGTTGGCTAGAATTAAGCATCAAGCTTTTTAGGTAACGATGAAACTTTTCCTTGTTGGATTAGAAATTTATTTCGAACCATTTAATACAAGCTATATACGAAGGTTTCAAATCAGAAATTCATGACATAAATGCTGGTATACCCCAAGGTTGCGTTTTAGCTCCAACACTTTTCCTCAGAGTCATTAAAAACATGAAATACGAGTAGGAAGCCATAACGACGAGCCTATAGAGCCTCAACCTAGTGACTTACAAGTTACAACTCTCAACCATTCCTGTGTGCGTATCACTAGGAATGGAGGGGACCAACAATTTTTTGCCGATTCCAAAATGCTAATGAGCAGTACTTTTCTTGACAAGAGATATTCTTAGAGGATTTTTTCATTCCTCAGACAGAGATCATTAATGACTTTTTATATAAAATTTATAATCCATTTAGTTGTTCTAGGACAGTTCTAACATTTAGACTATAAGTCTTCTGATTTGGAACTACAATGATAGCGTATTTGAGCTCTTTAGATTCTGATTTTGACAGCATTGCCCACTGGCTAGAGAATCAGAAATGGTGTTAGTAGTAACTAGGTCACTTGAGACTGGGAATTCTGAGCCAGAAAGAGATAGCACTATGTTTGAGTGAGATAGGTGATAAGCAGTTAATTTTGCGGTTAGGGCAATGAGTTGTGGTGAGACGATAAGGATTTAGTGTTATGTTGTCGGCGAGTAATTGTTTGAAGTTTGTTTGTCGGCATGTGACGCGTGCGGCCGGCGCTTGTATAAAATGAGAATAATAATAATAATTATTCAAAAGCGGTTGTAGTTTGAAATTTCAAATTGGGTTAGAAGATAAGAATTTTAAATAGTAATGTTAATAATGAATGAGTCAGATACAATGAAATTAAAAATAAATTTGAGATGGTAATGAATGAGTCAGTTGCAATGAATTTAAAAATAAAATTAAAAAAAGATTAAAGAGGAAACTGTTTGGTTGCTTTGGCGGGGAAAGTAGTATTTGAAAATTCAAATTTAAAATATTGAGGAAACTGTTGAGGAGCAATTAAAGAGGTAGCACTATGTTAGAGTGAGAGAGGTGATAAGCAGTTAATTTAGCAGGTTACGGCAATGAGTTGCGGTCAGATGATAAGGATTTTGGGTGTTTGGAGGCATGTGACGCGTGCGACCGGCGCTTGTATAAAATGATGAGAAATCAAATGTAGTTTGAAATTTCATAAAAAATACTATGCTTATAGAAGATAAGAATTTGCAAATAGTATGTTGGTAAATGAGAATGAGTCGGTTAGGCGATTTAAAAAAAAAAGTGCAATGGGGGTTGAAGAATAAATTATTAAATATTTTTTGGTGATAAGGTATGATATAATAATAAAATAACGTTGAGAATTCAAAGCGGTTGTAGTTTGAAATTTCAAAAATGGGTTTTAGAAGATAAGAAGAATTTTAAATAGTATGTTAATAATGAATGAGTCAGATACAATGAAATTAAAAATAAAATTGAATAGAAATGGGTGGTTGATGAATAATGAATAATGATAAGGTATAACGTTCAGTTTTATAATTTATTGTTCATTAAAATTATGAGTAATTATGTAGTTTACATTTACCTGTCGTATTGTAAGACTATAAATTTAATTTTTTTTTTCATTTGTTAATCAGTCTATAAATATCTTTTGGTAAACAAACACTCCATCAAGTTAGTTTAAAATTATTTCAGAAAATGTCTAACTATTTATTGTTCGTTATATGTACAATATTACCACATTTTATATTCGGAATACCGCTTCCGATAGGTATTGATTTAAATCAATCAAACGCTTCAAATAATCCATCGTTTGCATTGAACTTGCCTAATAATGATACAGTAACAATAGGATTGTCATTTAAATTGTTATCGTATTATCCAGCTGGAATCCTTAAAAATGCATCAAATGTAGATACATCATTCCAAAATGACGTACAAGATGCACTGACTACGCATAGAACAACAACAACAACAACAACAACAACAACAACAATGAAAAATGAGGAAAGTAAAGTCATTACTGTGGACGAAGCAATCGAAAAATTTAGGCAAGACTTGATAAAAAAGGAGATTGAAATATCAGGAATCATTCAAAGTAAAGACATATTTTATAGGCATTTCAAACTGGAGTTTAACGATTACCAGACACTTACTATCCGATGCTCATATGACAGTAATTATAATTTACGCACGCTGAACATTAAGTGTTATGAATATCACGAATATGAAACAGAGAGGGTTTTAAGTAATGGAGAAGTTGAAGTCTTTATGAAAGAGGATCTTGAGTATAAATCTGATGTCGAATTAATAGATTTCAAAACAATGAAACAAACTTATACAATGAGTGTTTCTTAATTAAGAATATTAATGTTTATTTTAAACGCAGTAAAACAATTTTTTTTGATTTTATGTAAATAAAAGCTTTTGTTTATTATTAAAAATTAATATATACAAGTTTTTTATTTCTTTACTTTTTGAATAGGTATCCAGGAGTTGTGATCGGAAGAAAATCCCAACCATTTTACAAATATTTTGTTTTTTTTCTTTTGCAGCACTTTTTCAATTAAGTACGTATCAGGAAATTTTGATTTTTGAAGTTCTAGTTCATAAAATCCACCTTTAATTGGGTTCCCCTGATAATCTTCTAGCAAATATGTAATCGGATTAGTGATTTTAATTTTAACTATTTTAAAAATTTCTGTTGTCCAATTGGGAGTGTACCCTTTTTCAAATACATGTTTGTATTTACTTATTCTGACCAAGTCTCCAACCTTGAATTTAGGTTTTACACGTATTTTAATGTAATCATAAATATTGGTGAGTAGTTGTTTTTCGTTTGCGGTATTAACTTCAGATGGTTTCATTTTAATTGTACGATGTTTAGAATTATTATATTTTCCTGTAAGTTTAGCTATGATATCTATCCACATATAATTGCCATTAACTCCGAATTCTTTCCACATATGAGTTTTCAAGGTTCGATTAAATCTTTCAACAATCGAAGCTTTTAGATGAGTATAGGTTGAATAATGATTTATATTATATTTTTCTATTAGCTTTTGAAATGTACGATTGAAAAACTCTTTGCCATCATCTGTTTGTAAATTCTTTGGCCTGCGACCTTTATTGAATATGTTCTGCAAAGCAGAAGTAACTTCAAAACCGGTTTTATTTTTAATAGGAGTAGCCCAAGCAAATTTAGAAAAAGTATCTATGACTGTGAGAAGATACTTGAAATTTTTATTTTCTGATGAATATGGAATCATTTCCACTAAATCTGCTTGCCACAATTCGTCTAAACCTTTGATAACGACTCGTCTCTTTGGAAAATTTTTACGAGTAGGTTTGTGAAGTTCCTCGACAACTTCTCTTTTATTCATATTTATTTTGAATGCTAAAAAATTAATGTATTTGCTGTTTATGTATGTTTTAATATAATTTATTTGTTTCTTATTTCAATCTTTTATACAATGCCATAATTTTTTTTATTCTAACTAATTTATCATCAAGCATGTAACATGCACATGTGTCAGGTCCATCTCGGCATAGGTTCGAAGACCAAGGACAGTTCTGAAAATGACATCCGTGATTCGAAATCTTGCAGGAAACATTGACGAATTGTTTAAAGAAAACTATGGTTCTTAGTAATTGCTCATGGTGTTCTTCTAGAATAATTTGGCTGTATTCCTCAAGAAATTTCGTGATTTCTTCTACTATTATTTTATAATTAATATTATTAGACATGATGTAAAACCTTTAAGTTCAATGTTTCACCGATGATTAATGTTATTTTATGGAATTTTTCATAGTCTTAGCAAATTCATCTTGAAAGTATTTTTTCATCTGAGCTATTTCTTGATCAACATAGTGTTTTGTAGCAGCGTCTGTCTGTTCTACTGGCTCATGAAGGTTTTGCAATCGTTTCTGGTTTATATTGAAATCGTTATTTTCGGTTATAAGAAAACCTTCTCCAGGTGGTCCAGGTGGTCCGGGTAATCCTTGCTTCCCCTCTACACCAGGCGGGCCTTTTTCTCCTCTAGCTCCCCTAGGTGCTGCTCTATGCGAATAACGGCCAAACTTATCAACACCCATTTTTTGCTTATTCAATAATATTGGATTCTTTAAGTTCTTCGATAATTGAAATAATTTCGTTAGAGTGATTACTGTGTCCTGCTTGCTGTGAAGCAATAAGAAGTCTTATTCGATCTACTAGCTCATTAGGATCATCCCAATATATATATTCTTTCTTGGAATTTGAAAATTGCATTAGACCACTTCCTGAAGCCGATAGCTGATGTGATGATGATATTGGTGATGCTGATGATGATTGTGTTGTTACATTATCAGATAACCCTAATATTTTTTTTATTATGTTTCTATATTTATACCCACGATTCCCATGTATTTGATTTTGTGAATCATTACCGATTCTATGTGCATTGGTGTCAATTAAGATGGTTTTGTAATTTTTTAAATCTGTATCAGTGTAAGTGTTTTTATTAGGGTTTTTCTTAAATAAAAGTTCATACAGTCCACTTGTACCTTCAAAAATATTATTTTTAATCTTAATATTTTTATCAAGAATACTAAGCTCTCCATTACCAATGTACCATTTTCCATGTTTGAAATATAAACCATACGTTTTATCTAGCGTATTGGAATTATTTATAAATAGATCTTTATATTCTTGGGGTAGTTGGTGAATTTGTTCTTCTGATATCTGATCGGTTAATCTACGAAGATTTATTTTCTTTTTCTTTGAAGAATTGTTACCTGAAACAGTTAATAAATCATCCAATGTAGTGGAAGTGTTAGGTGTTTCGAAGTCATCCGTGTTAAGTTGTTTCTTCACAAGTTCAATTTGTTGTTGTTGTTGTTGTTGTTGTGACTTTTGTTCAGAGTTGAGTTTTATTTTCTTTGGACGACTCTTAATTTCAACAAAGTGATCTGGTTGATAGTCCTCTTTTTGATGTGATTTTTTTACCAATTCGTTTAGTGGCTTGGTAATAGGCTTCAGAGTTTCCTCAATTTGAGTTTCGTAAGCTTCTCTACCAATTTTAAGAGCTCTATATTTCTTTCGGAGAGCGTCTGTAGTTTTAATCAACTCTTCTGTTACTTTTACGTCTGTATTTAGCATATTGATATTTTTTTTTATTTTTTCTCACATAAGCAACAGGTGAATATATTTCGTAGTTGTTGGATAATTCGCTCAAAGGGTTTTAGATTGAATTTGATATTAAGGTTACTAGTTTTAACTGACGAATAATATTTCTCGAACTTGTTTGATTCACTTTGTACTGATATAATTTCTTCGTTAATTTGTTCTATATTGCTTTCATATAACATTACTATACTGATATTCAAAAGTGTGGTTAAACCGTTTTAACTGTTATAAACTGTTCTCTTAACTGCTTTGTACTGGTCTCATAACTGGATTAAACCGATTTTAACTGTTATAAACTGCTCTCTTAACTTCTTTGTACTGTTCTCACCGAACAATTCTATACATATGATATGATTAGTATAAATATAATCTATTTTATAGCTTAAGGAAACAGTCAAAGCCTTTTCTATAACGACCTTCATTCAAGGAACTGTCCTTGTCGATAACCATAAAACCAAAACTTGTATTCCAACACTCTGCACACACGTTTTGAAATGATTTAAACGTCATATCTGAATTCACATGATCATTGTAAATATGTTTTAAATTCATTTCGTCTTGTTTGAAGATGATGAGAAAGTTTGCGTTATCTCGAATTAAGTGTTTCGGTATTCTTGTATACGTTTGACATAAGTAAAAACTATCGATGTGATGATGTCTGCCCATACTAAAGTATTCTCGTACTGTGTTTTGTTTTTCACAAGCAATATCATCAAAAATAAATATTGAATTTGGTTTAGCCTCTTCAGGTGTAGTAACATCACTGTTATTACAAAAAGTAAAGAAACCCATATTTTTTATTGGTTTTATAGCTTTAGCTAAAAATGTATACTTTGGCTGATGTAGGGATTTAGAATATAGGTATATATTTTCAAATTTTAATCCATTTGGTTGTAGTAGTAAACTCATCATGACATTAGTTTTTCCACAGTTTGAAGGTCCAGTAATTAAACCTCTTATACTATTTGGAAATAATTCACTGTGCTTTTTCTTTGCTTTATCAGTTTTAGTAAGATCGACATTTTTTATTGGCAATCGGCATGCTTGTTCAACAAAACGCATTATGATGAAAACTAAATAATTTCTTATAAAAATGAAGTATATATTTAAAAAACGGTCATACTGTGTCGGATCATTCTATTGCAAACATTCCTAAATACAAAAAATGTTTGATTATTCAAAAAAGAAATCAAACATTCAACCAAATATAAGAAAAGGCGAAGGCTTATTAAACACATTAATAAACAAGCTTCCACTTGAACTACATCTACCTGGTTATCAGTACTGTGGACCCGGAACAAAACTACAAGAACGTATAGCTCGAGGTGATTCTGGAATAAATTTACTTGATCAAGCGTGCAAAGAGCATGATATATCTTATTCCAAATTTAAAAATACATCCGATCGACACATAGCTGATAAGATTTTATCTGAAAAGGCCTGGCAACGTGTTAAATCGAAAGACGCTAATATAGTTGAACGAGCAAATGCACTATTAGTTACTAACCTTATGAAGGGTAAAGTTAAATTTGGTATGGGTTGTTCGAACTTAAGAAATAAAACAACAAAGCAAAAAATTAAAAAGAAAGACAATATGAAATCCAAAAAACTCACCTTTAAGAGAATGATTAAATTGATTGAGAATAATCTTAAGAAGCGTAAAAAATCTGTATGTTTAGAAAAAACTATAAAAACAGCATTATCTTCTGCTAAAAAGTCAGTTGATAAAAACAATAATAAAATTAAAATACCTAGAGTTATACCTGTACCAAAATTGGGTGGAGCTATTCCCTTTCTCGTTCCTCTATTCGCGGGGTTATCAGCTCTTGGAGCTTTAACAGGTGGAGCTGCAGGAGTAGCTAAAGCTGTCAACGATATAAGTATTGCTAAAAAAGACCTCGAGGAAAAACAACGTCACAATCTTAAAATGGAATCTTATGCCATTGGACAAGGACAAGGTTTACACATTAAACCTTATAAAAAAGGATTTGGACTTTATGTACAACCTCAGCCAAAAAACTTCTAAGTACGTTACCCAATCGTGCATTAAATGAAATAGATTTATCAAATTTTGCTAAAAAAAATTTTCCAAATTTTCGTGGTGTATTCATGCGTGACAATTTACCAAAGAGTAAACCAATGAAAAATGAGTGCGGAATTGTTAATCTTGATTCTTCAAATAGTTCTGGAACACATTGGGTAGCGTATTATAAAAAAGGTAAACAAATCGAATATTTTGATAGCTTTGGGAATCTTCAGCCTCCTGTTGAAATTATTAATTATTTAGGTGAAAACATTAACTACAATTATAAACAATATCAAAGTTATGACTCTTTTAATTGTGGGCATTTATGTTTGAAATTTTTATATGATTGTTATTTTTAAATAAATAAAAAGATTTAAGTACAAATAATTCATTGTATTTTTTATCATCATGTCGATGACACTTACACTTAGCGGAACAACTTCTGTTCTATCTGTCGACTATTTTCCACCTATAAATCTAGATCAAGACTACGTTTGTGGCTTAATTGATTTTCATTCGTATAATTCTATACCGAATATTGATGAACGCAATAACTTATTCCATATAGGGGAGTATGAAATTGAGATACCTGAAGGAACATATGAAATCGCCGATATTCAAGATTATATTTCCGAAGAATTAATAGCACGAAATTCTGTCACAGAAGTTCGTATTGAAGCAAATAGCAGCACGATGAAATGTGAAATCTTAGCAAACGAGAAAATATATTTCAATAAGGAGCGAACTATTGGAAAATTATTGGGTTTTGGTAGAACTATTCTTTCTGAAGATGATACACATGTATCAGACTCACCTGTTGATATAAATAAGGTAAACGTAATACGTGTTGAGTGTAATATAATTACCGGGTCTTATTTAAATAACATTCTTTTGCATTCAATACATGAGTTTTCACCTGAAGCAGGAGCAGGTTATAAAATCATAGAAGTTCCAAAAAATGTAATCTATTTACCAGTGAATGTCAAACGAATAAGTACTGTTACTTTAAAACTTGTAGACCAAGACGGAGAATTAGTTAATTTTAGAGGAGAAAGAATAACAATCCGATTGCATTTAACTCAGGCACAAAAATAATGTTAATCTATAATAATATAACAGATACCAAAGGTCATCATTCAATTAGTTTACCGAAAGCAGTAAAACTGTCAACACCGAAACTATCACAACTGTCAACACCGAAACTATCACCTGAAAACAAAACATATCTTCTTCAATTAGGATTTAAACTTAAATAAAAGCAATATGCATGAAATTTTAAATATTACCAACGGACCTAGCTATGATAATAGTATAACTAAAATCGAGTACCATAGTTATTCGCCATTTCTTCAATCATTCAATCCAAGTGATGAAATACGTATCCCTATACAACAACAGGACTTATGTATTTTGCCTAGTGAAAGCTTCATTTATCTAGAGGGGAGTCTAACTAAAGCAGATGGAACCTTTTCTACATCAAAATTAACTAATAATGGTATAGCCTTTCTCTTCGACGAAATACATTATGAACTCAATGGAATACAAATTGAGAACAATAAAAACGTTGGCATCACAACAACATTAAAAAATTACGTATCCTTGAACGAAAATGAAAGTAAAAGTTTAGAAAATGCATCATGGTTTATTAATACAAGTACTTCAGCCACATCGAGTACTTTTAATTTCTGTATACCTCTAAAAAATCTTTTAGGATTCGCTGAAGACTATAAGAAAATCATTATAAATGCAAGGCATGAATTAGTTCTAATTCGTACTAGAACTAATGAAAATTCTTATTATTCAAAAGATAACGAAGAATTAAAACTCTCAATTTTTAAATTACAATGGAGAGTTCCACATATAACCTTGTCCGATTCTAATAAACTAACGTTGTTTAAACAAATACAATCAAAATCAATTCAAATGCACTTTCGAACTTGGGAAATGTATGAATATCCAACACTACCAACCACAACTGATCATGTGTGGACTGTCAAAACTTCAAGTCAACTTGAGAAGCCCAGATATGTTATTATTGCTCTACAAACTGATAGAAAAAATCAAAGAAATAAGGACAGTAGCAAATTTGACCATTGTGATATTAGTAACGCAAAATTGCATTTAAATTCAGAATATTACCCTCGTGAAGACTTAAATCTTAAATTTAAATTAGACAGATATGCTGTTCTCTATGAAATGTACAGTAAATTCCAAGAATCCTACTATCAAAAGGAGTCACAACCACTTTTATCGCGACAAGATTTTAAAGATATGGCACCGATTATAGTATTTGATTGTTCTAGACAAAATGAATCAATTAAAACTGGACCTGTGGATGTAAAAATTGAGCTAAAAACAAATGTTGCGATCCCTTCTTCCACAACAGTATATTGTCTGATTCTTCATGATCGTATAATAGAATATAATCCTATTACGGGAGATGTTCACAAACTGACTTAAATTGAATGTGCTGATATATAACCTTGTCAGTACACAAAGTGAATTTATCGAGAACATACTTATTAGCTTTTTTTTTTTTATTATGAATACTTTTATTGTGGACTTTCAAGGCTTTGGAGTATTCAATAAAGACTTTATTCTAAAAGAATTAGCTGTACTATATGATGAACATCATCATCATCATTTCATTGTTACACCACCATGTAATTTGAGTCTGTTACCTGCATCACTTCAAAGAGAAGCTCATTGGTTGTATAATAATTATCATGGATTGACTTGGAATGGAGGGAGTACTAATTTTACAAAAGTAAAAATATTTCTTCGAAATAAAATCCAAAATGGAACTGTCTACGTCAAAGGAATTGAAAAAGCACAATGGCTTAAAGAAGTACTTAGTAATGAAAATGTAGAAGTAAAAAACGTAGAAGATTTTTTTACCTGTCCAAATTTAAAGGAACTCAGAAGAATTTATCCTAATCAAATAAAATGTCAAAGCCATGCGAAATGTTGCGCACTTCAGAATGTTTACCTTTTAAGAAATTTCTTAAGTGAATAAAAAGCAAAGATTGTATTCTTTTTATAAAAAAAAACAAAAATCAAAACATTTTTTTCTTAAAAATTTTTTTATTATTTCAGAAGTTGTGAGAAGCATTAGTTGAATTTGAAAACTGCCTGCTATAACCGTATGGTAGAGAACTATGGTCTTCCAAAAATCGGCGTTTTTCTGCTCTTGCCTTGTATGTTTTTGTTTCTGGTAAGGTAATAACTTCATGCTCTTGAGTTCTTTTAATGTTATTTGTTCTTATAAGTATGCTGTTTTCATTATCAAACGAAGAAGAATTCAATACAGCATTCTTAATTGAATCAAAATTAACTTTTTGTGATGATTCATGATTGAGACAAATACCTTTTACCTTGCAGACAACGTGTTCAGTATTAGTATCAGTACCAAATACTTTAAAAGCATAATTTTTCGGTCCTCCACTTACGAACTCAGTTATATAACTTCCAAGGCCGTAACTTTGTAGTTCATCGGTCATATCTCCGATAAATTTACCAGTAGGTGGTTGGAATTCTCCTGGGCGGCTTACATATATAACCGAATCAGTGTCATAATATAGGACTCTTTCCTCTAAGCTCTCTAGATATGTGTAGAGCTTAAGACGTGCTAAGGTAGTCGTGAAAGCAGCAATACATACGTTAACTGTCGATAAAGAGTCGGCTGCTTCTTCTTTCATTTCAAAGTTAACCACAATGTTTTCTTCATTTACTGGGAGAATGTGTGACACCTCCACCGATGGATGTGTAAGTAGGTGAAACAATGTTGAAGAGTTGTTCAAAATGGCCGTTTGAACTTGATTTTCATTTTGTCCAAATTTTCCCCAAAACGAATTTAATATCAACTTAGCCAGTGACCTTTTGCCAGGATTGTTGCTAATTTCAGAATATTCCAACTGAATATTTTCTTTAGCAAGAAAATCATCAATATATTTCATCTTTTCTTGGTGAGATGAACATTCACTTGGCCATCCTGATGCTTCTTGTTTTATTTTGAGGAATTTATTCATCATGGATGTGAATAGACCATCAGATTTCTTTTCTATGTTATATTCCGCTATATCATATTCCCATATTTCAAAAACAGTAAGTATAGTATATCCTTTTTGAACTGCTTTCATAACTTCATCGACTACCCAGGTTCCAATCAATGCTCGTTGCTCATCGGAATGAGTGCACATTTGTCCTAAATATTTTTCATCGCTACAGCTTCTGCATAAAGAGAACATCAATTTATTGTTTTGTTTCATAGGCAATACAGGATGAAGTAGACGCTCCGGAGGAAGAATTTTACACTTTACAATACCGTTCATATGTTGTAGTTTTGCTGTTGAACAGT
Organism: Chrysotoxum bicinctum; assembly: GCA_911387755.1. Lineage (NCBI taxonomy): Eukaryota > Metazoa > Arthropoda > Insecta > Diptera > Syrphidae > Chrysotoxum > Chrysotoxum bicinctum. Next base: position 110,777,862 of record OU426990.1, on the reverse strand, counting down.
TAGCATCACCATATACATGAATTTTAGGATGACCAATGGGAAATTTTCCGGTTTTGCAGACCCATGGATAAAGAGAACAAATATCTATGTAATGAATTTTTTCACCTTGCTTACATTTGTAATAATTGAATGAGTTGCCAGTTCGTCCACCATAAAAAGCATCGCGAGGATTCAGCGGGGAGTTTTGAATTAATTCATGGGTATTAAGAAAATTTAATTCTTCTTTATTCAATTTCTTAAGAAGATGGTGAAATTCACACGACCACATTTCAATTACTTCGTAGTTAAACTTTCTTAATCGTTCAGTTTTAGCTATTGTTCTCTCATGTCTTAGATTTAATGTATCTGTTTTGTTTTCATACAAAGGTTCATCGCGTTGGTGTTTTAAACATAGAGGATGACCATGAATATAGCAACCATGGAATTCGAAAATTTGTTTAGTTTCTTGACAAAATCCATCTACTTTTACCCCGTTTATGACTTCTTCTCTCCCATTATATGCATGCTTGATGCTAATTCTTCTTCTTTTTTCTTCCCAAATCATCCACTGAATTGCTTGAATAGATTGATTATCTATGCATCTGTACCCTTTTCTAGGTAACAAACCGATAGTGTTTGGCCTTAGAAAGTTTCGTCTGAAGAGGAGATTACATGCTGATGCAATTGTTATCGCTTCTAAAAATGGTTCAACATTGCTTTGATGAAGGAATAATTTTCTGAATTTTAAGCAAGCTCCTGCTAATATCTTTACATCGCTCTTACAGTATTCCACAATTTCGTGTTGCATGTTAAAATTGTCATTTTTATGTTCCGAATACCATTTTAAGAAGTTATCACGCTCCTCTGTTTTCATTGTATCTGGGCTATAAAACTCCAATGCTGGCAATTTGTCATCGTATTGTTCGTTTTCCTTTGTATTGAATAAATACGGAAAGTAACCTTTTTTGAGAACTGGAGCTAAATCAAAGGCTTTCGGGAGTTTCGATAAGGCCATGGGGAAGTAATTTATTGAGTCGATAAATTTAACGTTACCAAGATACATTGCCAATATTTTCGTTCCTCGCATAATTAGTTCAGGGCTTAATTGTGTTTTTTTTAAAATGTAATTCAATATAAACTGATGGTCGTAGGCTTGACCATTATGGGCTATCACAATTACTGTTTTAAAAAGCTTTCTCACTTCAAGCACATGATGAACAAATTTTGAAATGATCATGTCACCGTTTAGTATGTTTATCGACAGCTTACAAATTTGACAAAAATACAAATCTTCATGGTCTATGCATTGATCACATTTGTGTTGAAATACGCACAAATTTGGTTCATGTTGTTTTATTGCTTCGATTTGTGTCTCCTCCTCATCTTTGTACCCAATGACTCTTTCTTGGCGACACTCAAGATCATAAAATATATAAAGTACCTTTTTGAGATTAGGTTCTTTTGTGTTGGGGAGAATGTAACACAAATGGTCTTTCGGTACATGAATTTTGCAATGCTTGCAAAAAAACTCTTCACAAATATGATCTCGCGTTCCTCCGTAGTATTTTAGGCAAAGGTGACATCTTTTCATTTGGTCGCAAATAGATTGTTTTCCTGATGACCCAGACATTTTATGGTTGTCATAGCAAGTAGTTCCTTTAAAACGGCGGTTGCAGTCTATACACTCAATTTGATTTTTTGTCTCTGAACAAATTGGAGATTGTTGACATTGAGAACACAGTTTGTTGCATACGCGATGGTCACTTTTAGTGTTGTAGGGTATGTGACAACTTTCACAATAGTATGCACAGCAAAATGCAGCGGTTAATGATGTTATAACATTGAAATGGTTATTGAAATATAGTAAATGTATTTTCTTCTCATTGGAACTAGAAACTCCTTCATAAATAATTTTTCTGCCCTTGGTTCCGTATTCATACACCGTTATTTTGTAGTCTTTAAAATAATTTTGAAACAATTTCAGTTCCTCTATTCCACAACCATTCATCGGTATGTCAATTTGTGTTTCATTTAAGAGTGAAATTGTTCGACTTGTTTGCACTTTTCCAATGTCTCTTCTTACTTTAGCGAAATTTACGTCATTGTCTGCATATGCTTTTGCTACAATCAAAGCACGCGGTAAACATAGATTATCATAATTTTTTATGCAAACTATTCCTTGTCGCTTAATGCACTCTTCATCAAAGTTATTGTACATTCTGGAAGATTTTTTACCTTTTCCAAGTGGTATCTTAACCGAAGTTACTGATAAGCAAAAATTGTCAGTGGTAAGTCCATTAGAGTTGCTTTGGAAAATTTTACTTATCATCTCCCATACGTTGGAAAAACTCAATTCAGAGCAGTTCTTAAAATTAATCCAACCACTACCACGGTCGACTGTGAAGCTTTTCCCACTGAATGTCACGCCTACCTTATCGGTAGGACAAAGATCTTGCAAGGCCAGCGTTAAGATGTCTTCTATGGCGTTTTTTATCCAAGAAGTAGGCTCTTCTTGAGTTGGGACTGGATTTATAAGAAAATCAATCTTACGCCCCTTCAAATTGAATCTCTTGACCGTGGTCTCAAAATCAGTCAATATTTTGAATCGCTGAAAAATCAAAAGAAGAAAAAAGCACACATCAAATCAAATCCATAAAGAAAAAACAATTTTTTTATTTTTTTTTTTGTGTTGTATTTTTTTTTGATCAATTTTTTTGTTTACATAAATCTTTGAGAATTTAAAAGATTATTCTCATCATCGAAGAATAAAGTAGGAGTGGGTACAATTATTACCTCTTCATGCTTCTGCTTCCGAGATTTATGCAATCTGGTTGACGTTGTGGGCTGTTGGAATTGAAGTTGTTGTTGTTGTTGAGGTTGCTGCTGCTGTTGTTGTTGTTGTTGTTGAGTTTGCAGTTGTCCTTGTGGTTGTGGTTGAAGTTGATGCTGTTGTTGTTGTTGGGGTTGCTGTTGTTGTTGCGGTTGTTGTTTTTGTTGATTTTCATTTAAAAACTCCGGTTTTAAATGAAAATCAATGCTGTATGATAACTCTCCATAAGGCTCAACAACCTCAAAGCAGCATTTTTCCAGGTTGGAGAGATCTTCGTCACTTAGCTGAGTGTTGCAACGTTTCGGAAGAAACACAACACATTCTTCTAGTTCCAGAAGAATCTGTTCCCCAAATCTTCCGTTGACCCTCTTCGAGCCGACAATGGGGAAATGTTGCTTCTGGATAATTTTCGATAGTCCAAGTATAGGCTTATTTGTTCTTTTTTGGCTATTAACTGACGCTTTTATCTTTTTTAGGAAAGACATTTTGTTAGATTTTTTTTGTTAACTTTTAGTTCACTTTTGAAAATAAGTAATTAAACTGAGTTAAAAAAAGCAAGAACGTACAGCTTTTATAGTCTGAAATTTATCATAACAATTGATAACTTTTAGAAAACATAAACAAATATTTTATCTCAAAACTGAAAAAATAAATTTTGCATTCTTAGTCATTAATTCTACTCTTTTGAAATCGGATATTGAGGTTTAACGTTTTTATCTTCAAATTGTTTCTTTCTTAAATTTTTATAAAAATTTAAAAAATAACGGACATTGTGGTCTTATATTATTTATTTGAAATGGCTTTTCTTTTTAAAATACAAATAAGAACGGACATTGCGGTTTTAAATTCTTTATTTGAAATTGTTTTTCTTTTTAAATAAAAACAAAACAAAAACGGACATTGCGGTTATACATTTCAATTTTTATATTTTTGCCTTAAAATTTGATAAACATAACTAAATTCCAATTTCATTATATTTGCAAACCGCATGCATAAGTCAAAACACTATCTAAAGACAATTATTTGGTATGGAGATAAAATTTTTATTTTTTTGTTGATATTTTTAATAAAACAATGATTTTCTTACTAAGACATATCCATGCCAAATTTTTTATTTAATTGAGTTGATTGATTTAATTTAGTTGTTTCTCCATTACGACCATATTGATGTTGTCGTCGACTTTTTTCTGTTTTTTTAATTATTTCTGCTTCACTGAATGGACACAGAATTGGATACTCTCTCTCATTCCGATTAATAACACTTGAATTAGGATAAATTGATCCAAATATAGTTATCTCTCCTCCTTTAACTCTCAAACGCACATGTTGTAAGTGTTGAAATTGTAAACGAAAATTTAAAATTGAGGGAATTGTCTCCCCATTCCTTAAGTGAAGTATTGTGCACTCTCCCCCATGTTCAGGTGTTGCACCAAGTTGAAAGGTATCTGAATAAAATAATATATCGGCAAATCGTATCTCTTCCCATGCTGCTTCACATATACAAAACGTTTCGTCGTGTTTCAATCTCTCGCACCAAAACATTTTGGTTTTTCCCCGTTATTACAATGCAACAGGTAAATGTAAACTAATTACTCATAACAGTTTTAACTCCTCAACAGTATCCTCAATATATTAAATTTGAAATTTCAAAAACTACTTCCGCCAAAGCAACCAAACAGTTTCCTCTTTAATCTTTTTAAATTCATTTGCACAACGGCTAACGGACTCATTTGTTATATTTGAAATTTCAAACTACAACCGCTTTTTAAAAATTTCTTATCTCCTACCCCATTTTGAAATTTCAAACTACAACCGCTTTGAATTCTCAACGTTATTATTATACCTTATCATTATTCATTATACATCAGTCACCCATTTCTATTCAAATTTATTTTTAATTTCAATGTATCTGACTCATTCATTATTAACATTACTATTTAAAATTCTTATCTTCTAACCCCAATTTGAAATTTCAAACTACAACCGCTTTGAATTATTATACCTTATCACCAAAAATATTTTAATCAACCCCATTGCGCTTTAATCTATTTTGTTTGGTTTTTTTTACTCATTCATTACCATCATACTATTATATTTGAAATTCTTTATTCTAATCATTTCTGAAATTTCAAACTACAACCGCTTTTGAATAATTATTATTATTATTCTCATTTTATACAAGCGCCGGCCGCACGCGTCACATGCCGACAAACAAACTTCAAACAATTACTCGCCGACAACATAACACTAAATCCTTATCGTCTCACCACAACTCATTGCCCTAACCGCAAAATTAACTGCTTATCACCTATCTCACTCAAACATAGTGCTATCTCTTTCTGGCTCAGAATTCCCAGTCTCAAGTGACCTAGTTACTACTGGTGTTGGCTTTATTGCCTAAAAAACTCAATGTTTTGTCCTGTCCTAAAAGTGAAAATACACATCATTTTACTCCTGAACCAAATTTCAAACAAGAAGAATGGAGATTCCTTCTTTAGCTCCACTGCTCGAATGTAGAATGATTTACCCGACTTTACTTTTCTCTCCCATTTTGATATTCAGTGCTTCAAAACGAAAGTTTATCGGTATCTTCGCTTGAGTTCTTCTCTATATTCAGAAATTAAAAAAATATATATATTCCTTTTAGAAAATAACCCCTTATCGAAGCTCCAACAGAACGCCAGTGGAATAAACTTTTTTTACATCTTTTAACGCCGTTTCGACATTAACAAACATACTGAAAGCTAATTCTAGAAACAGTTTATGCAAAATATAGAAATTCAAAATTAAGAATGATGACACGCTTCCTTATCAAAAGATTTCTCTTGACCGTAGCTTATAAAAATAAACCACATCACCTTGACTTTTAGATTACATCTTTTTTTTTTTTGAACATCTAAGATGCCTAAAGCACTTCCTCATCTTTTATATATTCACCTTCACTAGCCATTGAGCATCGTGCGCGGCTATTGTCTCGGAATAGAAAACAACACAACAACAAAAAAAACAATGCAAACCTTACAGAACTTTATACAAAGTGGAAGGTCACGTCTATGGTGTGTGCACCTCACTTGACGTACTTTAACAATCATTATAAGTGGATCACCTGGTCAGTGGGCCAATTTGGACATACCTACCGTCCGACAAAAGTGAGCCACATTCAGCATGCAAATTGGCGCACTCTTGGTACACTTGCTTGAGAGAAGAAATCGTCTGTCCCTCGCACACCGCGTACTTTAGTTTTCCCTTTGCTATAAAAAGCGACAGCGACGTGAGCGGAATTAATTTCGAAGATATCCATCAACTGTGCCATCGGATGGACGGACCAACACCGACTTCGTCATGATGAAACCTCCTCTCGGAATGGACTAAACTAAAGCTCCTTTTCTAATCTCATCCGAAACCTAAATGACCTATTTAAGAGCCCTATTGAGTAATTGCCAGTTTGAGATAGCAAAGACCACATTTTGATTCTCGCCTACTTGAACTTGAGATAAGAACCTCGTTCAGTGCAGCGGCTTTCGAGATCTGCATCAGTCTTGAGATTCTGTCTGTGCCATTGGTTATTCTTGAAGGCAACAAAAATATTCTTTTCTATATTTATAAGTATATGCATCTGTGTGGGCTTATGGATGGCGAAGGAAAATAAGGAGGAGGATGCAATGTGACTACCTTCGGCCTTTTGGGTGAGGTAATTCCATTTCCTCTTGTTGTTTTTTTTTTTATTTTTTTTATTATTTCTTGGAGTTGATAGCTTTCAAACGAAGAAACAGTTAGATGAGATAAATATGAAGAATTCATTGCTAAGCATCATAACATTGGAAGACTTGGTTATAAAGTGGCTATAGATCTCTTATATACCATAAGTAAGCAGCTATTTCAATGCACAAATTATACATTATATTGAAATCTTACAGTGTGTCTTGCAGGTTTAGTTTAAAGGAAACAGGATTTTTTTAAGATTGTAAAAGCTTATTATAAAAATATCGATATTAATGTCTGTTAAAATGTCAGCGAAATGTCAAACCTAAAAGAACAATAACCAACGAAATAAATTTTGCACCAAAAAGGCAAACTTTGCATTTTTTATTAAAAGAAAAATTGCTTTTTCTCTAAAAGCATTTGGAGCTTTTTGAGCGTAATAAGGGATTTTTCAAAAGAGACGATTTATTTTCATAAAACGTAACATTTTAACTTATCAATTTCTGTCATTTGATCATGGAACAATACATGCTTCAAAAACATTTAGAAATCAACGCTTTTAAGCGGACATTTGAATTTCGTTTTGTGGAGTAGTTTATAGTGAAATAAAAATGACCTCAATATCTGATACACAAGTTCTTCCGAGGAATAGAAAAATTCTTTAAGTGTCCAAAAGTGCTGCTCATTAGTCGTTCGAAATTGGCAGAAAATAGGATACCTACATTGCTGGTAACACACAGGAATGCTGTTGCACTACTAAATTAAGTCTACGTGTTTGAAGAAAAAAAAATGCGAAAAGCTTTTTAACAAATGGCAACCTAGAACCTACTTCCGAAAAAAATTCGGCAAACAGGCAAAAACAAAAAAATGCATAAAGGAAGTGACTAATTATCCAAAACACTAGTTTTAAGTAAAATTGATTATGCTTTGTTAATCTACGTTTCTTGTCAAAAATAACCAAAGAATATAATTGTACCAACATACCACCAAGCAGCTAGAAAAATCCTTGGAGTTTCCACATTCTCTCTGAAACTGGTCGTCCAACAAAAGAAGAGCTGTAACTAGAATGTTTTGCAAAACTCAACGTAAAGTTCTTTCTTCAAATAAAAAAATAAAAATAGAAAAAAGGAGTAAAAGGATCCCATCTGCAATAGTCTAGAAATAAGCTACACCTAGCCTTAACCAAAACAGCCAAATACACATCAGCACAACCACCATGGACACTCCACAAGAAATCTCTCATTCTCGATATACAAGAACTACGAAAAAATGACACTTATAACTGAAAATTAAAGGCTAAAACTTTATGTATACAGATGTCTCAAGAACAATTTCATAGCTGTAGATGATTCTGTTATAACGCAAGGGATTTCACCAAACATTGTTTCCATTTACTCGACCGAAGCCCTTGTTATTTTAGAAGCGGCTTAGTACAGTTTGTTAATGAAAGAGAAATAGGTCATTTGCTCTGATAGTCTGTCAGTACTCAGTATCTGACTACGCCTTGTTAATACCGAATTCACCATTAACACCTGCTCAAAAAAGATGACCCAACTGCCTTAAATCCATAACCATGGCACACTTGGTCAGTCCATGTTTCATTTCAGGACAATCACAACAAAACAACAACTACTACATCAATCTTTTGGATCACCTCAAGGAATCGTACCAAAGCAATATCTTAATATTAAAGGATATATTCAATGGCGCAAATTGCAAAATTGCTTTAGTACGATACTAATTAGAAAATGTTTAAAATTAGGAATGAGTTAGTAAACTACTTTAAAGTTAGCAAATTGTTAAGTAATATCAAACAAATACCCTAATAATAAGCTGTTTAAAATTTTGGGCCAATAACTTTAAAATTTCTATACAACCCAATTTTAAAATTAGAGCCGAAAGCCTTTTCTGTCGTTTTCCCTTAGTTTATATACCTATTTTATACAATTTACAATTGGATATTAATATTTTAATAAATAAACAAATAAAGTAAATCTCTTGTCATGGGGAAGATTTCGCATCCTAGCCGTTCAAATTCGGCAGAAAAACTTAGGTGCCTACTATTTTTGTCGACGACATTGAGTCATATCGACCATACAAGTTCTGTATGCATCGATTCTCTTTTGTTTTAAGCTTCACTTCATTATAACTAAAGAGAATTATAAAAATAAGATCTGGAACTAAGAGCTTTTAGACGGGGGTATTAGAATTTTGATAGTTTTAAAGATCTTAGTGTAGTATTCCAGCTTAATCTTCTTTTAATCACAAACATTTAAGCTTAAGCACGGAAAACCTAGTTTTAGCTTAAAAATTCGAGTTTTAACTATTTTGCCATTTCCAAGACCTAACCGCAGCATTTAATTAAGTTCGGACATAAACGTGTAAAATACACAAATGTTCAAATTTTAGTTCTGACAATTTCTTGCCACAAGTGGAAATCTATGAAGTTAGTTAGAGCCCGATCAAACTTTTATAGAGCAGCAAAGTTCCCAGTTTTCAGATGCCTTCTATATTTTTACTCTCGAACTAGATACATACTAACAGCGAGTTAGACCTGAGCCAAAAATTTTGAGAATTGCAGGTTTAACATACATTTGTGCCTAAGGAGGTACAACATTTTTCATTCTCTGACTTATAGAAGTCGAAATAAATCGGTTTTAATAAAAGGACATGCGTGCTTTAGACAATTATTGAAAATATTTTTAATTCAAAGTTCAGTCTGTATATTGTGTTCTTAACATGAAGTTTGACTTTACTAATAAGAACGTCATTATAACAGTTATAATTCAGAAATTTTGTGAAACGATGGCATATCCTCTTTAAGTAGCGTTGCCAGGCTTTTGGCAAATTGATTCCCTTTTTTTCATCCAAAATTATATTTTTTCCTTTTTTAATTTTCCTTTATCCCCTTCCTTTTGTTCACAAAACGATAAAAAATATTTTTTAAACACACAAATTTCGGTATAGGAATTTGAAAGCAGAGATTTTCAGTGTAAAAATTAAGTTGGGAACTCACAGCAAGCCTAATGGATGTGTTCACTAAGTGCTATTTTATTGAATTTATTATGATAAGTCTGCTTTTTTTTTAACGTTGTAAAATTTAGCTATTTAAATGTGAGAGTCTTTAAGCTAACTATTTTTCCGGTTTTCTGGATTGGTTTTTCGTTTAGAGTCAAAAAATCCCGAAAATCCCACAATCTGGCATCCCCGCTTATAAAGTTAGCAATCTTATACTAAATACTTCTCAGATATTTAAATAATTGCTGTTCACTTTATTATTTTACCTACTTTACCATTTTCTACATGCCTAGTATCCTTATTGATTTGAATACAGTGGACGCTCGTTAACTTGAACACGGACGAAACCAGGAGTGTTCAAGTTATAGGATTGTGCAAGTTACTGGATCAAGTAAAAAAATTGTTTTTTTTATTTAATAATGATTCATTTTAATGATTTTAAAACATAAATAATGATATTATCAATAAATAATTTTAATTGAAACGTTTTTCGATTTCTAAATACGCACGTGTTCAAATGAAATTCAGAATATGAAGAATAAAACCTTATAAGGAAATAATAAAGAAATTTCCTAGGATTCCCCTTTACAAAAACCGTTTACATAAATTCATAAATACCTAATTCAAAAATTTAAGAAATTCAATACTAAACTTTGTTCAAGTTACAGAGTTCGCATAAATTTTATTTGTTCAACTTATAGATTACTAGGGGAAAAATTCAAGGTATTGAGTCTTAAAAATAGTCCGTTCAAGGTATAGAATGCGTAAAGGGAAAAAATATTTATTCAAGTTATTGGAATGTTCAAGTTATCGTATGTTCAAGTTAACGAGAGTCTACTGTACTACATAGCAGAGTAATTAAAAACCTCCCTTTATAATGTCAGTCACCTTTTTTCTCTAACCTCAACAAAATTCTAAATAATATGCGTTAACTACGGGAACCGGGAACTAGGTAGGTACATATTTCATTGAAAAGTATTTTCAAGTAAATTCACTTAATGTCGGTTAATGTCTGGGTTCTAGACCAAGTAAGTACAATTTTTTTATTTTCTTAATCGGAAGGGATGTTTCTAAGGGATGCTGCTGCCCATGTATTTCTTATTTCGCGCATGGACGAAATTCTTTATAATATGTTTCTCTTCAAACACAAACAAAACGCAAAAAAAACAAACCTTTTAAGAACGAATGGTAGATACGGGAAAAATGCATCCTTAAACCTTATTGACCCTCCCTTAAAAGTCCTTTAATAGACGAGTTTGATTAGGATGGGATTGGTGGTTGGTTGGTATATTAAGTAATGAAAGAAGAAGAAAACAACATTGTAATTTTTAATTCGGCCCTCGAGGAAATTTAATTCTCTTTTGATGAGCCAAGTCCAAATATTTTGTGTCAACCTCCCATAAAATGGGTGTTTGGCGGACACTGAACGCTAGTAGCGCTTTCAATGAAATCCCAAACAAATCCAGCTAATAAATCTAAAATATTTTGTAAATATTGAATGTGAATTGTGTGTGTACGAACGAAATATTACTGTTATAATTTCTGTAACAACAATTGTAATGAATTAGTGTACGACTGGTTTGGTGTGAATATCCATAGCTACAGTAGCAATGACAAAGTTTCAAGGGACAACAATATTAGGTAGACAGTTCCATAAGGGTGGAATTTATAGCAAGAATCAAAGTTCAGCCAGCATCAACTTTTGATACCACTTGCTAAAGCTACATACATTTAATTGTGTTTTAATTTAAAAAAAGCTCTAAAAGCTTTGTACATATATTGTGCTTCGACATCGCCCAAGAGTTCATCGTTCACGTTTGACCAATTTATATATCCCTTATCTACATACCTATAGGAATATAAGAATATGTTACGTCAAGAAACTAATTTTCTTCAAAGGGAAAGAAGTTGAAAAGGTTCAAAATGAATTTGAAGTAGAATGTAATGGGTTTTGTGGACAAACATTTTAATTCGTGATGCTCTCGGAAACCTGAAGTAATTGACAGAATTGGGAATATTAAACACCCCATAGTTTAGTTTAATTGATTAGGTACCTATTTTATGGGATTTAAAGGTTCTTAATCGTAGGTAATTTTGAAAATCTATTTTGTTATTTTCACACCAGTCGAAGAAGACAAGTCGGTTTTTTTCGAAAATTGAAATCAATTTCCTATAAACTCAAGGACAGAAAAGAACATCGAATTCAGGAATCCAATATGCAACAAAGTACCAATTCCAAAAAATGTTTCTTAAATCTCTACTGTCTTCAAAGAATACACTAAATAATAAAAAAAAAATATTTTCACACCTTTTAACAAGAGTTTGAAAATTATATGAGATTCATTACTCTACCAGACTTTTAAATTAAAATCTTTTAAAAATGACTCTTAACTAATTAGCTATTTAACATCTCTTATCTGGTCATAAATGTGGTTCATCTTTTCTTTTGTTGATTCCCTTTTAAGAAACTACAGCAAGAAAACAAATAAAAAAACAAGATTGATTAAGTGAGGTTATGTGGTAAGGTAAGGTACCATTCATCCAGAGCGAAGCTGGGAGTCAACATTATTAATTTAATAGACTTTTGTTGCAAGACAGGCTTAGATAACGTTTAATCGTTTCCCCTGCAAGAAATATGTTTTGCCATAATTTAATTTCAAAACGCATTCATTTCGATTTAAGATGAAAATAAGGCGGAATGTTGTTAATATTCAGTTATGATGGGAATGGCTCTATGTTTAGCTATTTAGTACAGGTCCGGATTTATAGATAAACAGAATACGTTATATTTCTTTTCCATTAGACAATAGATTTTTATAAAGTACCACTGCTTGTGAAATCAAAAATCAACACGTTCCACATTCCACAGACCTTTACACACTTAAATTGTTTATTTCACTTTGGGTGATAAGAAGGCGAAAAGTGGAAGCAACATAAAAAACTTATCTTATTACAAATTGACTTTAATTGCTTCGAATTTTATGCTGTGGAATGCTATATGAGTTGTAGATTTTAAACAGATGTTTTCTATAAAATATTCAATCGACTTATAAATTATCCATGAAAAAATACAAAATTTTTTTTTAAAAATGGCAAATATGCAGCAAAATATATAATATACAAGTATTTCATTAGCCAAACATGGTTTTTCAAAGTGAAGGTAGTGAAATTTGAACCAGTGCAGTGTCACAAAATATAAAGCTTCACCAAGGATTGCACTTAGAATTTGTTCACTACCTCGATTCTCAACTAAAACTGTCTATAACCTACAGAACTGAAAAATCTACATATACAAAACAGTTATAACAAAATTTAGGACTTTACATTCCACAGTTTAAGACTTAAAACATTCTTCTCTATCATTAAATACAGTTTTCACAAAGTTCCACATTGCAAAATTAATAATTTATTCAGAGAATGGTTTTGGAACGTATTCGCTTCTAATCTTCCAAGAATTGACTACCAGCGCTGAAATTATAGAACTCACTTAGCACAAAAGAAAAATGTTATTTTTTGATTTTTTGTTTCCTATTTTTTCATTAAAACACCCTTTCAGTGAATTACAGACAAATCATAAGTTCTTGTAACAGGAAGGTAAAATCTCAATAAACCGGGCAAACAATTTTGTATGAGAAATTAATTTCCACTTGTACCTATGAAAATTTTGTATTGGGCCCCGAGGAATCTTAATCCGTCACCGTTTTTCTTGGATGAAAATGAACAGGGATAAAATGATTTTAATGATTAATTAATTTTTCTATTAAGATCACACCTTTATAGGAGCACTATTAACTTTGCATACTTATCTTTATTTTAATAATTAATCGCTGACCAAATTATAAGGAACAGATTTCGTATAGCCTCCCAGCTTTGTATTAGGGTGAAGCAAAACGATTAAAACTATCTCATCGTTATGAAATGAGTATTATTTTTCCCAGGAAGTGAAAGTAAGTAGATGCTAGCTAGTTTAATGTGTTATAATTTTTGAAACTTGAACAATGAACCAAAACAAATTACAGTTATGTGAAAAGATTTGTTTTGTTGAGAAACAATTTTCTTAATAATATGTCGATAGAGTGTGCAGGTCTAATTTTCATACAGAGTCAGCAGTGTAGCCTCTTATGTGAACATTGGGTAATTTTATTTCAAATTTTAAATATTTTGTTTTGTTTGGTTTTAAAATATATCTTCAGTTGCAAAAATATAGTATATTCGTTTGTGTGAAATGAAAATCTATAAGTTCCACAATTTTTCACAGGCTTTGGCTTAGATCTCTAAGGATTAGATTTCTAAGGAAAAACTTAAAAACTGAAGAAGATTAAAACCGTTCACAATTCCAGAAGTTCGGATATCTATAGACAATTAGTTTACGTGAAATGAAAAAATTTGAGTTCCACCATTTTTCATAGATATTTTATTCGAAGTGTGGAGAAGTACAAAAGTGTTTTTATCAATAAGTTTTGTTCCAAAATAGAAGCTGTTTTCATGAAATGAAAATTGAATACGTTCCACTATGTGAATTATTCATGTGAAAAAGCTGACAAATTTTTAAATTAATTTCCCTTCAATACATAAGATGTGAAAACTTGGAATTCGAGCTCCAAATTTAAGGCCGAAATTTGTTTCTGAATATTTTGTTTTCGCTAGAACGGCATGCTATAGGATTTAGTGAACATGCACCAAGAAGGGAAGAGGAAATGTGAGAAAGTTGGAATATTTCAATGAAAATAGAAGCTGTAGAATGTAAAGGTGAACATTTCACGCGAACTTTTAAACCACCACCATACTTAAGGGATATAGAATAAAAAATTGGATAAATGAACTTTAAGTGATTATGGAAGTCATTATTTGTTTATTTTCATACCAAAAGCTCTAGCTTAGGAAGAGGCAGAAAAAGAGAATCGTTTTGAGTATCACAAAGGTTAACCTTCCGATAACACTTCTTTATACAAAACGGAAATGTACTTGCAACAAATTCTAATTACCTAGGTGGGCCAATGTCATAACAAGAAAAAGTCCATAAAACTTAGCCTCAGTTGCAGAACAACATGTCTTGGTTTTCAACTTCCAAATCCCACATGTTCTATGGACGTTCTTTTTTTTTCTTCACAGATATCCACACTCCATTCGAATCCATTACATATCCAATTCGATAGCCCCACCTATTTAAGGAAATAGATTTCCAAATGCACGTCCCCTCTATCCTTCATACGATGCTGTGCTGCTCTAAACTCAACCTCAACTCAATTAACTGATATAAATATATATATATGTATATATGTTTGTTTGAACATATAGGTACAGTGAGCTCAAGAGAGATTTTATCGAAAGATCATCCAGCTCCAGATCAACGCCGCCGGTCGTCGCGCCGTTGGCAGCAAAATGCAACCAACCTCCTCAATATTATTATATTGTGCAATCTACCAGTTCTACTTCTAACAATACCAACAACAACAACAAAAACTTTAAGCAGGAAGACTTAAGCCACGAGTTGAAATTATCACACATATAGCACCCATTAACCTTCTCCTCGAGTTCTAGCATTGCCTCATCTGAGAACCGGAAATAGCTTTTCTTAGGCCAGGCTAATAAATAATATGCATCACGAGATCCGCATAGTTAGAACAAAACCAGAGCTTGTATAGCTTAGCTATACGATTATGCCATAAGCTCTCCTTGAAGTCTCAAACCATGAAATAGCAAATCGCCTATGAACCTGGTCTACACGGCATGTGTATGTTTGGTCTTCAATGGTTTTGTTCATGCTCGTCCCAACTTCTTCTTCATCATGATCGTCATTATTATTATTATTATTATTATTGACTCTTTTGGGTTTGGTCAATAAATGAATTTAAGTTATTAGGTGCCCGTTTCGGCTAACCTGTACTTAGCTTATTTAGCATCTTTATATTTCATTCTTAAGACCGACATTATTGTTCTTGTTGCTGCTGTAACATACATAAGTTGTGCATTTTCATTCAAATTGAATGTAACAATAAGCGCCACGCCACTGTGGTTGGTCTTATCTGATCAGGAATTGAATCTTTATCCCTAGCTAGACCTCAAAAGGTCTTGAGAAATGAAAGGGGATACTTATACAAGCAATTTGTGTGCAAATTTTCATTTAAATAAAAATATTTTTTTGAAAAAAAAAACAGTCCTAGGAAAATATCCTACGAATAAAATTCCTCAAAATGTGGGCTGGCATGGCACGCGAAAACACAAATCGGAAATACAGTATGTGTATACAAGATCAACACAAGACCAAAGAAATCTAGAAATATTTGGTAGAATTTAGGAATTAAGGAAGATTGAAAAGCCCACAGACAAATCGAAATTATATTTTTAAGTTTTTATAGAAGTGAAAAATCCTATAACCACAAATGAAAATTCATGTTCTACAAGTTTTCTTTTTAAATTGACAAGCTTTTCTAAGCACCTTCATTTTTTCCCTAAAGTTCTCATGTTTTTAATTGAAAATTTGATGTGAAAAATAATGTGGAACCTATAATTTGTTTTATTTCACGAGAGGTTGATACTAGGCTAAGTAATAAAGAAAATGGATGAGAACATCTGCATACAATTTTTAAAAAAATTTAAAAGTTTTTGATTGGACACATAAGTTGGTGCATATTTACATTTTGGCCTAGGACCGACCATCATTCCACAAACCTTAACAGTTCCCAATTGTCTCTATGACAACCTCAGTCTGGGTTATACATTTACACAAATTAATGCTTTTGGTCAGTGGACTGTAAATGTGTCACATATCTAAATATCCTATTGCAAGGGGAATAAATGAAATATTCAAGAGAACTTTGGCATTTTTCAATCTCTATAATTTATTGCAAAATGGAAGCTGTATAACGTTAAGTTAAAAATTTTTATGAATATTTAATTTTCACTCGACTTGTGTACTACATTTCCTCTTACGGCAAAGTTTTCCCCAAAATGCAATCAATGCTTCCAAGTTACAGCGCATAGGACGAGTGTCAGTATTATAATTCAAGGTATTTTAGGCAGCCAAGAACCTCTTACATCGCGATGTGGCTAAAGAAGCATTCAAACAACAGTGAATGATAAAACAAAGGTCACACCATATTTATGGCAAGGTTTTCAAAATTAAAAATAAATGAAAATTGGTAGATAACGTAAGATGGCGTTAATATGGAGACAAAACGAATTTTTCAAAATTTAAGATTTGAAAATCTATCGGTAAGAATGATCTCCGATCAGATTTGAATATCTCGGAAACCGGATTTGAGTTGAGGACACAAAAATCTATCGGAAAGAATGATCTCCGATCAGATCACCTATAAAATAAAAATAAATGAAAATTGGTAGATTCCTTTAGATGGCGTTACGATTTTGTTGCAGACAAATTAATGTAACAAAATCATATTTAAATCCCGAAAGGGAAAAAAGCTTTGAAGGTGAATTAAAAGTGAAAAACTAAACAAATGGATTTCAAGTTAAGAATTTAAAAAATTCAAAAATTATGAGTTGAAACTCCCTTTGATAAAAAAAGAAGAAATTTATTTAATTTCTAAAGTCTATTTGTGATTAAAATCATGAACAACCATATTTTGAAAGTCTCTTTGTCTTCGACCTATTTTGAATGTATTTCCAGAATCAAGCAAATCTAAATCAGGTCCCGCAACTCTTCTTATCAGTTTTAAACTTTTAAATACCTTCTCTGACTCACGATCTAATTCAATGTTACTTTTTTTTCTTTTATCTTTGCAGGTAAGTTGGATTTAAGGAAAACATTTTATCACTTTGAATAAATCTTAAACAGTTGTATACTGTAGAGCAGTAAGTAAATTTTTCTCACATCCCACTTTTACATTTTAACTTACATACATCTATGCACAATGCGAAGTATACCCTTCCCACATGTAATTCGCTTAGTCACTAGGTACCGTTTTATTTTCTATAAATTGGATACCCTCTCGAAACAAAACAACAACAGAATATACTAAATTAAAACTAAATAAAAATAAATTCATCACCCCTTACCCTGCCCCTTCGCATCAACCTTCTCCTAAAAAACAAAAAGATTTGTTCGAAGATGTCGATAATTGAATGTTCTCCGTTACGCCTTCCAATTGAATTCGACTTGTTGTAGGTATATAGTTTTTAACTGATTCAGATTCCATGAACTGTTTTTTGCATGGCACTTTAATACTTCTATTGCCCGCTGGCCAAAATAAACCTTAAACAACCGACAAATAAAAAAAGAAAAAACAAAACAGAATCCAAAGCAACAGCAATAAACCAAAAGATATCCATTAAGGTTCGGCCACTGCTCCAGATTTCATTCAACGATGTACTCTGCCTGCCTCGATCGAAATGTAAAGGAAACTATGAGAAGACCCACCCTGCTGCTGAAGCCTAGTGCCTAGTACTGCTTCTGCTCACCTCCTGTTCCTAGATGACCCAATATACATATAAAAGGTATACAATGAAGGAGCCAAGTCCAACGAAGAAAGAAATGAATAGGAATCCGTATTCGATTAAGCAAAAGAGACCATCTCAAGTGCAATAGCTTTTGTCGAGCGATCTCGTGCCGATTCGACATGATAATCACACACAGGAGGGAGTTCTACTTATGTTCTTGGCCGGATTTATCATCCTTTACCTTTTTTTTCATGGACAATCGGATAGCCGCCTTACACTCAGAAGAAAATTTGTTCTTTTTTCAAAAAAAAAAGTAAAAGGTGGAATATTCGAAAGTACAAAGCAAAGTGGAAAGGGAATTCAACTAATTTCACGACGAGAACAAAAACACAAAAATTACAGAAGAATATAAATTTTGTATGAATAAATATGATTATAATCTTAAATCTAAAATTGAATATTAACCTAGCACTCACCCCATATCCAATTTGCATAATAATAAAATACGTTCATGAAGAGTTCCACAAATTTTCTTTTTCCTTGATGATGAAATTCACAATATGAAGTTAAAAATCTAAAAGAAAAATGAAAAACTTTAATAATTTCCAAATTTTTAAATATGTCACCCAACAAGTAGGTAGTTTAGTTACGATCCACAAATTAACATTCACATTAAGGCCGGTATTCACCGAGCGCTCATAACTTAAGAAGCTCATAAACGTATTCACCAAGCAATATTAGTGAAGATCTACGAGCGCTCTTAAAAGTTAGGAGTGGTCCCGACCACTTCTAACTTACGAGCGCTCTCTTCGAAAATTTGTTCGCTTGTGCGTGTGCCACGCACGCATTTGACTCGAATCCATGTGAGCAATGCCAAGTAGAAGAGTATCCATTTGCTGTCAAGACCAACATTACACAACATTTCACAGTTTGGGTATGCCTGAACAAGAGAGAGTGGCTCTCATTTTCGAACTTCGAAAAACACTTGCGAGTGGTTGGTGAATACCGCACAGAAATTTCAAGTCAGAGCCTCGTAAAGTTAGGAGTCGTTTAGGAGCGCTCGGTGAATACGAACCTAAGTCTAGTACTAACATTTCGTGAAGTGAAAAATGAATGATTCCACACTCTTGATTATAACAAAGAAAAAAGTAATGACTGGTATGGCAAAATTTTACATTTTGGTAATAGATATGCGTTGGTTTTAGATAAAAGTTGTGAAATGTGAATTCAGAAATTTCGTCTGAAATTATCATTTTCACTCGAAGTTTGTACTTGGTTTTAGTTGTTAATTACCAATATAAATCCAAAAGTGTAAAATCTGAAAGAAAAATGAAAAAGTTTGACAATTTTCAATAAATTTAATTTTTAAAATCTCACCCAACAAGTAGGTAGTTACTTGGCAGAGATTTACTTTCACATTAAGTCACTCACATCCCGTGAATTGGAAAATTAATGACTTCCACAATCGTCCAATGGCGCTTTTATCAATTTTTGATTATGAGATAATAAAGGAAAAATTATGTGTGGTGTGCAAAATTTTACATTTTGGCAATCAATATGCTTTGATTTCAGATACAAACTGTGAAATGTAAAGTCAGAAATTTCACGTTGACGATTTGTATGAATTCATTTCATTCATTCGTTCCATTTTCTCTCGAACTTTGTACTAGGCTTTAATTTTTAATTAACAATATGAATCCAAAAGTGAAAAATCTGAAATTAAAAATGAATTAATTTGAAAATTGCCAGTAAATCAATTTTTGCTGTAAGACTCACCCAATAAAAATAAGTAGGTAGTAACGTTCCACAAATTTTCTTTCACATTAAAACTAATACTTTGTACATCTCGTGAAGTGAGTGACTTCCGAAACCTCCCAATCGCCTTATTATCAATTTTTGATTACGGAATAGTAAGATTTTAAATTTTGGCAATCAATATGCTTTTGCTTAAGATAAAAGCTGTGGAATGTAAAGTCAGATATTTCGCGTTGACGGTTTGTATGAAGTTTTCATTTTTACTCGAACTTTGTACTAGGCTTTAGTTTTTAATCAATAACATGAATCCAAAAGTGAAAAATCTGAAAGAAAAATGAATTTAGTTTGAAAATTGGAAATTTATTCATTTAGTTAGAAAACTCACCCATATATAATGAAAAATGTATACGTTCTACAATTTGTATGTATGTATTTGCCTTTAATATTAAATCCACAATATTCCGCCAATAGAATTAAATCTGAAAGATAAGTGAAAATATTTTAAAATTGTTTATCAATATTTACAAAAAAAAATAGAATCTGAGGAATGGAAAATTGTAATTGTGAAATATTCGTATGTACTTCCCATTAAATAAAAACTATGAAATCTCGAATGCATTTGACTTTTTCCAACATTAGGAAAAGGAACATATAGAGAACTGAAAAGCTCCAGGAATAAATGAATTTCACTGGCATTATTTATTTTGGAATGCAAACATGAATTCACCCGTTGTGAAATAAAAAATCTATCGGTTCGACAATTTTTCTCGCACTTGATTTACAATTTTGCAGTTTGGTTTTCAAAATGAAAGAATGGAATTAATAATTTTTCAACAATAAAATTGTATTGTAATATATAATCTAAGTGGAACGTAAAAATTTCACGTGAACGATTTGTATGGATACATGTTTCACAGTCAAACTGTGTACTATTTGTGTTAATCGAAAATTGTCCGGTGAAAAATTTCCATTTGAATTCATACCATAGTGAAATGTGTGCAGTAACAACATAATTGTTTTTTTCACGAATAAACCTAGTCTCAAACTCTCGTGAAATTAAATATTTATATGTACCACAATCTTTCTAAAGCAATACTTTCTTTAAATTTCGCTAAATTTTCACACAAACAAAATGTTAATCAATGTGGAAATAGTTTGGCAACTGTCAATTAATTTTTTCTATTTAAAAACTATGTGTGGAATGTAAAGTTGTGGGTGAAGTTTTAGTGTTTTTCATCGCTTAATTTGTTTTCCTTTTATATTTAAATAAATAAAATAGAAGCTATACAAAAATTATACACATAATTGTCAACATAGTAACCTCAGCAAAGTTTTTACATTATCTCGCTAAAATTTCATTCTACCGGTGAAAAGTTCATTTTAACAAATTAAAATACTGTTGATTGTGAAATCTCATTAAGCAAATTGAAATGTTTGTAGAAATTTTTTTTCACAATTCGAAAAAGTTATATCAGCTTCAATAATTTATTTTTACTTCAACACATTTTACATTCACTGCATGAAATTCCATACAAATATTAGTTCACATTGAACACCCGCCCACTGACACACCCATTTTAAATAGAAAAGTTTTAAAATAGTCAAGTTTTCGTCAAAGTTGATCCAAACGACATTGTATTTTTCAGAAAATCTATAGAAAGTTTGTTTTTTAACAAATCATTTATATCAAGTTTTTGCCACGCCTACTTTTTGAAGGCGATTTTTACGAATTTTTTTAAGGTAACCAAATTCTCAGAATGTTAAATAGTTGAATGTGAAGAACAATTATGTCGGGTCATGGACAACGAGGAAGTAGTCTCGTTCTACGCTGACATTGGGTCAGCCTACCACCGCGGCTAAAACGCCATCCCCACCCACAACCTACAAAAATCACCACTGACAACCAGGAATGAACACCCTGAGGACAATACAACCTACATTTTAAATTTAATTTTTTTTCGTCATGCAAATTTTATATAAAAATAATTAAACTTAAGTCACTGTGTATAGTTAGGCCCCTATGAGCCAACAAATGTAAACTTTCATACATATGTAGTATCTTATTAGTTGTAAGCCAAATTGTAAATAGTATGTTCAATAAAACAAAATTGAATTGAATTGAGGTCCGGTTTATGCGACCGATTCCTATGAATTGAAAAAAAAAAAAAAAAAACAATTTTTTGAAACATATTTCTCTGAGTGCAGGCAAGGAAATGCTTCCACAATTATTGTCCATTGGTCTATCTGCACCAGAAATCTTCACCTTGACTTTGGTCTTTGCCCATAGTGCGGATACTCTTCTGATGCTTTGATGGTAAAGCGGCTGCTGAATGTGCGCGATTCAAGCGGTGATTTTCGGTCGGCTCCTCAATGGATCTCTAATTATTCACTGGGCACACTAATGTGCCCAGTTTTGTGCGGCTTAGAATTATAACATTCTTGCTGTTAGTCGCTCTCTTTCTCTCTCTATCTCTCTCTCTCGATTCTCTGCTAAAATAGGCTTTCTTAAGAATTGACTATTCTGTGCATAAGCTATCTAGCTATTGTACATTCTATGGCCGGTCATGAATTTGATTTGGACGTGTCGATGCGATGGGATTGGTTTACAACAAGGTGTATCTTTAGGGGGCTGGGAGTACCTAGTACATACAACAGTTAACAGGAAATCTAATTTAAAAAGATTAGTAAGCGGTTGTGTGCGCCGCACAGGCCGCGCGTTCGATGGTATTAATGGTGGAAGAAAGTTCTTTCCACGCTCCATTGGGTATATAGGGCATCGATTAGGGTGAAGCGATTCCGTTTGCAAAATTAGAAAATTAATCATTTTCTTTTATTACCTACGTGTTACTATTTGTAAGCCCAGATTTAGTTAGTAGCCAAGTTGTTTCATCAGAATATCAAACGGCTGATTGGATAATAGAGGAAACGTACATTTTTTACAACTACATAACTCAGCCTTCAATCGCGTTCAAAAATGTCGATAAAACAAAATAAATCACAAATAATGTAGGTTAACGACTATTATTATTATTATCGATATCGTTTTGTTGATTTGGCATCACTTGATTGATGAATTATTGACAGCAAATTGATATGTATGTAATTGTGAATGGTTCACACTTGATGATTAAATGATGATGATCATGACAGGTAAATTGGTTATGGGTTATCACCTTGGAATACGAGCAGTATCTTCATGCCTACATCAATGTGTCACGCTCGATTGCATGATGACATAAGTGACAGAAACTTTATTTGCATATACAAGTGGTGATTATCGGAAATTTATTATTTTTGTTTTTTTTTATTTAGTGATTGTGAATGTGAGATATAGTTTGTAACAAATGAAAGTGGGTCACAATTTGAAGATGTCATACTCTATATGGTGAATATGATATTTCATAAATTTTATTTTTTGAGTGCGGAGCAGTGTGACGCATTTACGTACACAAGATCTAGTTTCGTTTATTTTGCGTCATAATTTGGAGTTTTGTGGGTCAGTCATAATTGCACTGTTGTTTTTGGGGAATAAAAAGACACACCCATTGTGATTTATTTCAAAGTGACAAAACATTCACAATCAGAGGATAAAGTTGTAATATGACAGAAGTTCTCAAGGCGTTTAGACTATAAAACTGATTACAATAGTCATAAATTTAAAGAATATTAGACAGGTCAAAAAAACTGAATTTTGAACTGACTTTTAAAAAGATTTATTAAGAGACGAATGCTAGAGTCAGACCTCAGACTTACTTGTTTGGGACAGCACCAAGTTGTTTGTGTGTGCTTGCAAATTTACATGTTCTAGTGAAAATGACAGCTTTTGAAAACCTTAGCAAGGTCAATTATATAGTTATGTATCAAAGAAGTATGCAATGGATTTGGCTTCGTCGAGGGTTTCTTCCGAATAGCTTAAAAAGGACGGTTGGACTTGGTTCCTAACCAAGTTTTTTTTTTTTTTTTTTGAGAAATTCAAGTCAAATGTCTCCTCTTCCTTCTTTTGCTGTAGTTTCCTTCTGACCTTAACATAGTCATATTCCAGCAAAAGTTTCCCCCCCAAACAGTGGAGTTTACTCTTTGAGGTCTCATACGACGGTTTTCTCATAAGAAAATTGCTTCGAGAAGTGCCTGGGGCTGGTTGAGAATTTAGGGATGGTGTGTGAAGCCTCTTGAGACTGACATGTGGAGTAGACACGAATGACTCCAGTACGTATAGTTGAACACACCGACGTCGTACACCCACTAAGAAGGTAAATTAATGGAGCATATTTTTCTAGAGGGCAATCACGAAAGACAGCAGTACCGACTTCGTCTTAGAAAGACATGTTCTTGGCCTTTAGCATAATTCCAAACAGGGGGAAGATATACGCGCGAGAGTCTGTATGGATTTCATTGTCAGTTAAGTTGATCCATCGTTGCACTATAGGTCTTGAAGATAATCCTAGAAGCAAAGTAGTTGGCTGTGGATTAGCAATGGTAGTTTTCACAAATTACAATGCAATCAGTTTTTGCATGGACATCCACTTTGCCAGCCCAGAATTCCTCGCCTAAGACAACTTTCAATATTATAGTAAAACAGTCAAAGAAGGATTTTGTTACAAGCAAAGTTATTCCCCCTGCCCCCTTTCTGTAGATGCTTTCTAAATATATAAACTTCAGTGAAGTTTTCAAGTTTTTATTTTATTTTTGGGACATTGGAAGTTATTTTCCATTATTGTCTCTTTTTACCGAGAAAAGGAGCGTCTACTAAAACAAATAAATTACTCAATTCCTCTTGAGGTATGTATATATGTAAGTGACTGTAGTAGACCTGTAGAAAAAGCCTTCTTAAAAGGCTAATATGGTGCTATAATGGATAACATAGATAATATATTTAGATAATTCGAATCAATCTTTAATAACCTAGATCAGTTCCACTGAAAGTAAAGGTGAAGCACATTGTTAAAAGGTACATTGCACTATTCTGACCTACAAAAATGAAATGAAAGTGAATTAAAACTCTAACACCAGTTCATTTCCGAAACATGTATGGTGAGATAGTGAATAATTCATCATTAAACAAAAAGGAAACAGTAAAAGGCAACTCATTCCCCTAAACATCTCAATTTCCATGATCATCCACCGAAAACCGCACCGGAAACTTATTCATGTACGAGTACATACATATACACAAGAAATAAACTAAAATATTATCAAAACAAAGATCTCAATTAACAAAAACTACAAAAAATTCTTAATTACCTTTAATAAAAGAAAAAAAAATGAAAACTAAACAGAGACACCCTATACCCCAAACAAGCAATTACGGTCAATTATGATGGTCTAGATTTTTTTTTTTTGCATCATAGCGCGTCTCAAAGTCTAGGCACATTTAAGATCAAGATCAAGACCGACAAAGTGACATTTTCCCAGAGCAAAACTAAGATTCAGAAAATATCTGACTGACTTTCTCTGATCTCGCGGATGAGGACTCATCACCACTAATTGTCTTCTTCTTTTTTTGTTCGAAGTACAACAAACATTAAGAAATGTCATTGGTATTTTTGTTTCTTTATTTTAATTGGCTTTTCCTTTCCTCGTTGCTCGTTGAGGTTCTATTTACCTACTTAATTTTAATTATCAAAACAAAAATGACTTTTACTTAAAAAAAAAATGACGAGCTTCAAAGAGAAAAGACTTAATTAGGTTCAAGTAAGAAAATTAAATTGATTTACTGCTAAAGTTCTCTGACCTTATTTTGTTGGCAGATTTTTTTGTTTACTGCAAAATTTGCCAAAAAAAAACACCTGCAAATGAGGAAACTAAAACTATAATTCATGTCTCAAAGATTAAGATAAAGAAGTCATAAATTTATGAAGTTTGGTCAATGAAGCCAAGTCGGCTTACAAATTGTGACTACTTTCAAAAAGTGCTTATTTTAGCCAGATGCTGGGTCCAAGAAACCCAGATTGATTTTCAAAACCCAGAACTATGAAATTTTGTTATTAAAAAAAAAACACGCGTATCAACAGAAAAATTCCAGATAAAGCTAAACTCTTCTGACGAAAAACGAAATCGGGCTCAACTTCCAACTGCACGAGAGCATAGTTAGCGAACACACGTCGTTGTCTATGGTCATTAACTCTGAGCTCCTGGATACTTGCAAGTTTTTCAGGATGAAGGTTCAAGTCATGACGCAAATTTGCCAAGATGTAGTCTACGAAATGCCGGGTTCTTGTACTTGGGGCGGAATTTAAAACTCTCACGGACAGTGGAGATATTTTCAGCATATCTTGTGTTTCGTTGACGTACGGCGGCGGCGCGGCGGTTTGTTCATTGAACTGTTCGAATTGAATTTATCTCCCACCTTCTTTTGATATGGTCGACACACGATCGACCGTTGCGAAAGACAGCTTGACATGTCCTGAGAATAGACTCGATTGTGGCCTTTATCCGCGCGAGAAAAATGGTTGCCATTAGTTTTGGGAAAACAGACAAAACGGTAATCCCACATTAGACATGTGTAACGCAGCGCTGCGTTAACGCAATGCGTTGAAGCAGCAGCTGCGTTACGTGCGCTGATACATCAGTTTGTAACTCAGTGACGCAGTAACGCAATAGCGCAGTTCATCAACTCATCAACTCAATAATCGAATAGCGCTTTTGACAAGCGCAGCGCCGCGCTGCACAGACAAAAACCATTCAAGCAGATACAAAAAGCGCTGACTTCCTTGTAGCGCTCCCATATTTTTCACATTTTTGACGGAATTCAATAAAATTCCATGATGTAGTACATATATGGTAATTTTGCATTTTAAGGAAAAAAATTTTTGTATTGCAGAAGACTTATTGCAGCTTGTGGGTAACGTAGAAAAATATTTTATATACCAAAATAACCGCTGATTGTTCAAGAAAATAATAAAATTTTAATTTTTAAAATCGGTTAGAAAATGTGGGCAGAATTGTCAATTCTGCCTAGGATTTCTTATTTGATCTAACCAAGCCTCTTAACCATTTAAGTTGTATTACAACCTACAAATTTTTTTTAATATTCATATTTGAGATATTTTAACCTATGCGTGGACACCTCAATCTTATAGATGGAAGAAGTATTTCTCTAGTTATAGTCAATAGAGTGCAGCAAAATCGAACATTTTGAAAATTTTCTTGCATGGAAAATAAAAAAATCGAAGAATTTTTTTTGAATTTTTTCCACATTAGATACTATAACGAAGCTTTTAGGCTATGCATATGCATGTTGAATATATCAATATAAGCGCTTACTTGTTCTTAATTGAATGAAAAATATTTTGCAAAAATCCGCCTAAAGTAATAAGTGATATCTAAAGCAAGCGTTGTGTAAAAAATACAAGTCTTAAAAAAAAATTATGTTGGACTGAGAGCTTTTCAATTTTCTTCATATATTTAGAAAATATATTGAATAATAATACAAAATAGTTTTAATTTTCTATGTTCAGGTTTTTGTATTTATTTAAATTTTTTCCACAATTAAGAGGGAGAACAAAAAAAACACTACTCCAGATTGTTTTTACATTTTTTTCAGTGTAGTCGGGTAAAACTTGATATTTTTTTTTTTCATAAATTGTATGAATGTCTAATGTCTAAAGTATTTTAAGACTTTAATCTTAAAGATCTGTATGATATTTTCGAAATAAAAAAATAGTTTATGAAACCATTTCTATTACTTTTTTGTATGAAAATCGATTTTTTTCGTTTCAAATCCTTTCAACCAATTTTAGCGTGTTTCCTGTAGAATTAACTGTAAAACTTTGTTCAGCATTATTTTAGAAGAGGATTGGGGCAATAAGTAGGTGGTAATTTTGTTTCAAAATTCTGAAAATTTTCATCAACTTTTGAATTTTGAGTGATTTGAGTCGAATTGATTTTTGCGTCATTAACTCTTTAGTATGAAATTTTTTGTTATTTTGAATTTTTTTTTACACAGAAATAAAGTTTGACATTTTTCGTTTAAATATGTACTTTAATAATTAAGATCTGAGAACTAATAATCAAGTTAGAAGAACTAGAAAGTATGTAAATCGGCATATTTTTAAGATTTTAATTAAATTTTTAATCAAAATTTAATTTTTATTGAAAATTTGAGAAAAGTCACCCTACCTCCTCTCCTGTTTCATATTTTCCAAAATGACCTATGACGCATTTGTAGAATATCATTATTGCAAATAACTTGCGTCTTTAGTTTTTTAAAATTGTAAAATTTTTCATCAACATTTGAGTTTAGAGTTCTTAAAATCGAATCGAAAGGAACTCCTTGTACGCTTTTAGTAAGAAAAACTTTGTCTCTCCTCAAAAATTTTTATACCAGTATTTAGGAAAACATTCCATCTTTCATTTAAGACATTAATCTTGAAGATTGGACTATCAGACCAAAAGATATAAGTACAAACGTCGCCACACCTCAAACGAAAAAAAAATTTTTTTTGAAAAGACACCCCCATTCTCACTCAGACTGTTTGGTCGACGATGAACAACTTGTGTGCGCTTGTGCGCTACGAAGTTTGTAATGATGATGAGTTAAAAATACAACTGCGTTGCGCTGCGCTGTTTTGCTTCAAATGAGTTAAAACAAAAATTGCGTTATGGCGAAAACTGCGTTAATGCGCAAACTGCGTTATGACGCAAACTGCGTTAACGCATTTCGCTGATACAGTGAAGTGCGCTTGAGTTAATGTATCAACGCACCAATTTTTACTGCGTTACCCATGTCTATCCCACATCAATTGTTACAGTTCTTAAGGTCACATTTCTTTGGAAACTTAACAATCACTCTATCCTTCTAGACCCTGGAATGATACTCCATCAAGTGCAGCTGCTTTGTTGTTTTTGAGGAGCTTTATCGAAAATTGTATTTCCGCTACTAAATCTTGTAATAACTGTTGCCTAGATCTTTGATCACGCAACAATTTAGTTCCTTGAACATAGTCATCACAGATCTTTTTAGCTTATTTGAGTTTGAACTTATTTTGGTTTTTCTCAGTGAAGTTGTCCATTAATCATCTCGAAGCAAACTACAAGTTTTCTTTGGCTTTGATTGATTTTTTCCTACCAATAAAATGCCCCAATCCGTAAAGAATTAAATTTGTAATCGAAAGTATAATGACAAGCAAAAGAAGTGCAAAAGCGAAAGAATGAAAAGCAAAAGAATGCAAGAATACTCAAAAGATTGCTTTAAAATGAATAGGGAAAGAATTTTGCAATCATTTTAATGTTTAATAAATTGTGCTTGCACAATTTGAATTCGTAGTCTTAAGGTCGACTCAATGAATTCATTTTTTTTTTAATTGATATCTTTATAGATTCTATTCAGAAAAGATTGCATTCTTTTAAAACTTTGCCGTATTCTTTTCGTATCGTATGAAAATTGATCAATCAAAACTATTCGGTCTAGTTGATTCCCACTATTTTAAAAACTAGTTTTATATTTTTGATTTAATTTTTTTATATGAAGCATTGCGGGAAAGAATATTTTTTGTATTGATTATTAAAACACGACATTTTTTTTTTATAATTAGCGCACACTCAAAGGTTTTTTTTTATACCCCTAATATGCCAGAGACACAGTGTGAGCATTAAGAAAAAAGGGAGGGGTTGGAAAGGAGGTGTCGGTGTACATTGATTTTAAATTCTTGAACATTGCAATGACTGGGAAAGACAGAGCGTGGTAAGGAATTCCACATTCGCGCAGTACGGCTGAAGAACGAATCTTGAAGTTGGGCTCAAGGGTAAACTGATGGGCATTTCTAGATTACGATACGATTGAATTCTTTAAGGGGAGGAATGTAGCTGGCTATTTCACTAGAGCATAGTCCGTTAAAATAACGATAAAAAAGGGTGAGGCAATAAACATTACGACGATGTTGGAGTGACGTAAATGATTCAATGATGTTATTATCACCAATCATTTTAAAAGCTCTTTTTTGAATACTGCCCAAGAGACTTAAGTAAGTTACTGGAGCACCAGCCCATAGATGGGAGTTATACTCAAGTTTTGGACGTATATAGGATTTATAGATTGTAGCCAGATCCGAAGGATAGAAAAATTTTCGACTTTTAGGTTACATTATTTTGTTTTTTGTTTTTTTTTTTTTTTTTTTTTTTGATTCCAAGAGTTAAATACCGCAAAGAAATATTTTCTCCAAATTAGCAAAAATGTAGTATAGGACAATTTTAGACTTGACGCGCTATATGTCAATTATAACTATCGAAATCTTACGCTGGTTCATCGAAGGAGTCAGTGGGTTCTTCGGAAATGAATTTTCAATATTTTTAAATACAAGTCGCCTACTGCGCTTTGGGCCAATCAATTCAAAAACACAATTTCGCTCAAATTGATAAAAGACACTCCAAGGCTTACTTCGAAAAATGTCGAAAGCAGATCAAAAATTGTCGTGATCACTTCAGTGAAGTGTGACAAATGAGTGGGATAGGTGATAAAAGTAATAATGTTTAAACATACATACAAAGTGAGACTAGAAGCTCCACGCATCAATGTCTTCTAATGTTCCCCTTATATAACGTAAGTCTCCAAAACATTTCTAATTTCAAACATCGAAAGTCAGATTTGTAAATAAAACCAAAGAAATGACTAGTCTCTTACACAATAAAGAAATTAGCAATCATACAATTCAAGTTTTTTAAAAGTCTCCTCTTAAATTGTTATGCAAATAGTTAGACTGCGGTTTTTTTTTAATAACAACATAAGTTTTTTGTTGATTTCTTTTTAAATTTGTCTACAAAACCCAAATCATGCACAATGGGTTGCGACAGCAAATTTTTTTCGCCAACAATTCGTCTGCACATTAAAGTCTGTCTGGTGGAGTTTAAAAAAAAATGCACAATCACCTTTTGGATATGTATAAACTCGTACATACGTAAAAATGATGACTAATAACTGAAAAATATGTAAAAAAAAAAAAAAGAGATATTTAACATCAAACAAAATTCGTATTTGCCATTTGGTGAGAAAAGATTGTCATCACAAGTTGTTAAGTTAAGTTGATTGATGATGATGATTATTTGTGATTTTTTTTATACTTGTTAAATTTTAGATTTTGCGTGTAATTTGACATGAAAAAGTATCATTTTAAATAATGGTAACTAATGGGAGAATTTAAATTATCAATACAAGATTTGTTTTTAAATGAAAATCTATCCGACTTTTAGGAAGGAAAAATATTACTGACTAAACTATAAATTTTCACGCAAATCAATGGATGTTATTTGTTTACACACATTTTTTTAGCAAATAGTTAGATAATAAAAAAAATAGAATATTAAATTGATTGAAGATTAGGTTAGGTTAACGTGGTTTGTTCGAAAAATTATTAATCAAAAGTCGAATTCGGACCCAAATTCCATTCGAATATTTTTATTCAAACTTTTATTAATTTTTCGGTCTTAATTTTTATCGAAGCACTTTTGAAAAATATAAGACTTCAAATCAAATACATGCGACAAAGTCGTGTACTTAATTTTATATTTCTTATTTTGATGTTTTAGAATCAAGTTTCAATAAAAACAAGATTCACTTTTAATTTTACTTCTCTTATTTTTTTTTTTTCTAAGACATTAGACATTGAAAACAGGTATAAGAAAAAAAGCTGCGTTTGAAGTTATACTATCGGAAGGAAATTATAATATTACAGAAAGTTGACTTTGCAAATGGTAATTCACTTATTCATGTTGCAATATTTGTTCCTTGGTATTTTATAATTTAAACAGTTATGAAACAAAAATTAGTATGCGAGAATAGAATTTAAGTACTGAAGAAGATTTTACTTGATGCAAGTAGTTTTGTTTGTACAAATTGAAAAAAAATTACAAAATTACACAACACACAGTATTATTCTTCTGCATTCTGATTTCTTGAAAAGGTTTAGATTGTGTAATTCTTCTTGCGTAACTTTGAAACAGCCTTGAAAGAAACATTAGCTAGAATTATCATATTTGTTTGAACATACTCGTACTTATAATGTAAAGTATTTCTAGAATAACTATGATGTGTTTTTGGATGACTTCATGGTCTTATCAATACACGAATGATACAAAGTAGCCCACTCAGGAGATAAATTTAGACAAATTTTGAGATGCAAAAGCTCGTAGAAAACTTCCAATTCTTAACCATTCCTATGTGTGTGTCATCAAGAGAAATGGAGGTGATTTACAATGTTCTTCCAAGTCTGAACCGCTTAAATTAGAAGAATTATTCACGAGTAGAGATACTCTTGGGGAATTTGCGCAAGACGTACTACCACAAAAAAATATTTCTTTGCTTTTTAATGGCAGTAAATAAATAGGAATCGATCCCAACCCTTCAGTGTGACTGTCCAACTTACTAATCATTATGCAACGCGGTACTTTCTGATGTACATTTTAAATGAACACTTTTTTATAGGCACCGTTATTGTCTAGTAGATATAGAATATAGATATCCAAACCGAAGGAATACTTTTCTTGAGATTTTTGATGTTTTAATCTTACTTAATTCCTGAATAACCTATACCCAACATCAAGGGCCTATAACACAATATTACAAGGGAATTTACGCAAATATATCAAATTTCTGTAACACAAAATAATGAGTCGACTGGCAATTCATTAAGGATTTCTTAAACGATGCAAAACATTTTTCACCCCTTCTAATCTGTGTGTAAACTATAAACCTTGAGTAAAATTGTCATATTGGGAAAGTTTCATTAATATCCTACTCTTGAATAGAATTCAAAGATGTTTTTTTTGTTATTTTTATATATTATTTACAGTGGTGTTCTAGTAAAATCGCAAGTTGCGTGGGATTGCCTAACCTTGAGCCCAATTACGGACATATTGTTAAAATCGAAAATTCCTTATTTAGTGGCACTGCACGAATGTAAATCAGTATCTTCTGCTTACCAACTTCGGACGTATTGTTGGAATTGAAATTTTTTCTTTAGCTACACTTCAAGAATGTGAATCGGTAACCCCTTTTTCCCAACTTCTCACGTATTGTTAAATTCAGAGATTCTTCTTTAGAGGCACTACACGAATGTGAATCTTCCTAACTTCGGACGTATTTTTTAGTTTAGACGGCACTACACTACACGAATGTAAATCGGTATCTCCTTTTTTTCTAAATTCGGACCTATTGTTAAATTCAGAGATTCTTTCTTCACCGTTACTGCACGAATGTGAATCAGTATTTGCCCCTTTTTTTCCAACTTCGGACGAATTGTTAAATTCAGAGATTCTTCTTTAGCAGCACTTCACTAATGTGAATCTGTATCTCCCTCTTACTAACAAGGGACGTATTATTAAATTCAGAGATTCTTCTTAAGCGGCACTACAAAAATGTGAATTGGTATCTCCTTCTTTCCAACTTCGGACAAATTGTTAAATTCAGAAATTCTTTCTTTAGCGGCACTGCACGTATGTATGTGAATGTTTATCTCCTCTTAAATCCTCTCTAATTTTCCTACACGTCATAATCCCTCAATTGTGCACAAAATTAGAAGAAAAAAAACCACAAGACCACCCTTGAAACTGAGCAGCGTAATGTGCTTTGAGCGATTCAAAACAAAACAACTCTTGATTTTCGAATCTACCTCAGAAATTAAGGACCGTGACATTGTCTTGTAATCTACGATTATTCAACCCATAGACCACCCATAAAGTTCAGGGTAAAAAAAATAGCAGCTCCTTGAAAAGACTTCCGCAAAGCGATTGGTTTTTACAACCAGAACAAATTCTCAAAACCCTTTTCCTCAATGATATGTGCTCAAAAGAATCATCGTCATCATCATCATATCAAGCCAAAATAGAAGTCAAGTGCAAGATTCTATAGCCTTATGGTCAAACTTCTTAGTATGCTATGGCCATCATCATCATCATCATCGCATGCATGATATGGCCATTGTTTTCCAACATCAAAACAGAGACAAGAAGAATATCAATTTGAATAGATAAAATCACAATTAATGCAAGGGGAGGTCTCGCTCTCTTGCTCTCTCTCTCCAACTCTCTATAGCTCGTTGTCTCCTTTTCTGTTTCTGGGTCTGATGGGCACAATATCGTCGGCTTCAAAACCCTCACCGACTTCCTTGTGTCGTAAAATCGTTTAAGCGAAAAAGAAAGTCGTCTTGGTCGTCCGTGTCGCTTATTCTTTTTCCACAATGAGATCGCGAAAATGTCTATCCGCATCTAATTATCGTAAAAACTTATTCGCCTAATAGAAACGTAAAGTCTCTGCCAAGACACTCCAAGTTCGCCATACAATGCTAAGGTCGGCCATCAACCAATGTAATAATGGTGACTATATAGGCAGTGATGAGTCTCCGAAGCTCAAAGTTAGATAGGTTCCCATGATTACGCATGCAGCACCCGACTGTGTTTGCATGGAGGCGCGCAGATAGAGTTTTCATGTTTTGTGAGGATTTTAAGGAAATCGCTGTAAAATGCGACACCAATAACCGAAAACGATTTCCGACAATGAGAAGAGAAGATGAGGAGGCCATCGTATGGCATTGCTGCAGCGTACCTTTGCTATACAGAGCTACATCGCAGTGCGAGTGCCATAGCTGGAGAAGCATTAAATTGGCATAAAGTCGTCGACGTTTATGATGGGGCAACTAAATGGGCATTTAGTGTGAGTTCCTCTGTGTGTTTGGTTTGGTGTCTCTGTGGTTCATTGATTCCAAAGACATTTAGATAGATGGAGGAGATGGAGTGTGGGGCGAGGAGGGCAGGTAGGGCAGGGAGGGTGGTGTACGCGCTTCTTTATTGAAGGTATTAAAGTCCATTTAGCAACGAAGTATGTGGGGTTAAGATATTATACAATTCTTTTGAACGCAATGAACGTGGGTAATTGGCAATGCGTGATCGTTAATGAGTGGCAGCACGTGAACGTGAAGGTTAGTCAAATGGGTGTTGATTATTATGCACGTTTAATACTGTTATGAGGTCTTAAGTTAATTAATACTATTTAACCTCTTTATCGAATGTCGTTATTAATTTATCGGGTGTGAGGTCTTCAGGATTCTTTGTGGAGTTTATTTTATTGAGTGACAAAGTTTTCCGCTCCGAGCTAAAGAAGTTTTGAAAACGAGCCGGCCTTACATATGACTTGTATATCTATGATAAAATAAGGACATTTTTGGAACATCGATTAACTTCGAAAAAAAAGTCATTCCCAAAATTTAGAATGCCCATCATACCACGCTCCAAGAGTTTTATGAGTGGAACTTTTAAGAACTCAAAGGTTGTAAATCTTAACCAACATTCAAATTATCCCTGCACACACAGAAACTTTCCTTAAGCAAGTTCGAACCATCCATTATAAAGCTGAAGGCAATAAGAAAAGAATTTCGCTTTTTTTTGTATTTTTCATCTTCTATAAAACATTTTCCACATGATTGACACAATCTTGTTGACGGAAATCAGATTGTCTCTGCATCAAACCCTCTGCACTTCCAGCAGTGTGTCATCACCATGAAGAGATTTTATTTTATTCTTTTAGTTCTGTAAGATTTGTATGGGAATGCGTTCAGTCTCTGACGACAAAGTCGCAAGTGTACTTTCACCTTGCGGTGCACCATTGAAATATATGGCAACAATCACAATTGGCATGATGATGGCTTTTTCTTTTCAATTTTGAAAATGTCTGATTTTCCGGTCTAGTAAATTTGCACCAAGTTCCAAGTGGGAAAACATTTTTATATTCATTGAGTGCAACTATATTTATGTTTTGTACACATTCTATTAAAACCGCACCTGTGATTTTTTTTTTTTTTAAGAACGTTCTTTCAATTTGTCTGACAAAAGACTATGCTTAATGCGGAACGGAAATAAAACGATGGCACTGAATTTTTGAACCTCATCATTGCTTACTTACGATTGAGGCTAAAATTGCTTCTTTTTTTTTTTTTGGAAAGAAGATATACATTGACCAAAGCTGAGGCTTCGAGTAAAAGCACATCGTAAGCATATGAAAATGTATCAGAAAGTGTTTTGATAAAGCAAGTAAACCCTTCTGGAAAGTTTCAAGATTGATAAAAAAGAGAGGTTGCAGTATTCCACCCCTTAAAGTTCAAAACCAGTTGTATATTACACAGTTAGAAAAAGCAAATCTTCTAGCAACACATTTTTCTAATAACAACACTATTTCAGTTCACTTAGGTGATCCTGATACTATTTGTGAAGTTAATAATTCAATCACAACCATCTTACAATCAGAAATAATTTTAACTCCCTCTTATTTTGTGAGCCACACTAAAACAAGCACTTTTATAAAAAAAATTAAAAATGAAAAAGTCACCTGGCCTTGACGGTATTAACAACAAGTTACTTAAATCTCTACCGTTAAGTGGTATAAAATATTTAACAACTATTTTTAATGCGTGCCTCAAACTGTGCTATTTTTCAGGGTGTTGGAAAATAGCGTCAATTATACCAATTCACAAACCCGGAAAATCTAAAAATGAAATTAATAGCTATAGACCTATAAGTTTGCTTTGCAGTGTTAGCAAACTTTTAGAAAAGATAATCAAAGAAAAAATTGATGATCATATTGATACGAATAATATTCTTCCTAGCTTTCAGTTTGGATTCAGGCAAAGTCACAACACCATACAACAAATCGCAAGGGTTAAAAAACATGTAAAAGATAATTTAAATTCGAAAAAGTCAACTGGTCTCATAATGTTAGACACCGAAAAGGCATTCGATACAGTCTGGCATGAGGGATTGCTTAATAAACTCAAGAACTTAAATTTTTCGATGCCCATAATAAAAATTATTCAAAGTTTTTTATCTGATAGAAAGTTTATAGTTATATTGAACAAAGAGTCGTCCTCTACACAAGGTACAGTATACGGTGTACCACAAGGTTCGGTACTCGGCCCCATACTTTTTAATATATTTGTATCTGACCTTCCTAAACTTCAATGTTTGCTGATGATATAGCCATTTACGCATCAGGAGTAATACATAGGTATGTTCAGCATACCCTGCAGGATTCTCTCAATAAACTAAAAGATTATTTCAACAAATGGAAAATCAAGATAAATGCTGAAAAAACCCAAGCAACTTCGTTTTCGCGTCGTCGTCGTAAACCACGTTTCTTGCCAGGAAATGTTAATCTTCAATTAGGATCAGTCAACATTGACTGGTCTGAGCATTGCAGATACCTTGGCATTATGTTAGATAAAAAAATGAGCTTTAACAAATATACCACAACCATAAATAAAATAAATATGTAGATAAAAATTCTCTATCCTATGATATCCAGAAAATCAGAACTAAGTAAAGAACACAAAATTATTTTGTTCAAGTCAATTTTTCAATCAATTCAATTTAATTGTGTGCAATATTAGCTTGTAAGTTTTGTATATGGGTTTTGGTTGTAGTTTTTTCCCTTAAAAATAATAAATTTAAAATATTATCCATTTTCTTTGTATAAAATTAAATCATAGCTGTAAAGGATTAAAATGTCCTAAATCTCTATAATAATTATAATTGATGTAGACTAGTCTAAGTCGATACTACTGTACAATAAATGAATTGAAATGAAAAAAAAATTAAAGTGTTTAATTACTCGTACATACGGAAAATCGTTTATATATTTTGTGAAGAGAATTGGTCCTAAGACAGATTCCTGTGGTACGCCAAACAAAACATATTAAAATAGATAGAGGAGCTACCATTTGACAAGAGACATCATTACTTTTTTACATCGGAAGGAGAGGATTCACTTCGGGGCTTTAAAGAGTATTTGTTTGCCATAAAATAGCTTTGGATAAGATTAATATCTTGAGCAGTGAAATGTGATCATTAACCATTTTATAAGGAACAAAACGCAAGTCGATTTTGCAACTGTGATTTGTTTCTACCATATCCAGACTGGCAAAGAATTTAACAGTTTTTTAATCTTTATTTTTTAAGGAACTACGAGATTTGTTCCCAATGCCCAGATAAGCTAAAATTATAAAAGAAACGTGGACGTGATCGAAATCCTTTTATAAAGTGCTGTCTATTCGAAAGCAAAAGTTTCAAAAACTAAGGGTCGATCATTGCTTGGACAAATTATTTAATTTTCCTGCATTATAGGAAGCTTATGTCAGAAACATGGCTGCGGTTATGGAATTGAACTTCTTATTGAGAGCAACAAAAAAATCAGTAAAATTTACACTGCTATCCCTAGTGGATCAACGGGTTTATAAAAATCAATTCAACTATCTGAAGTCTCAACTTAACTAAGGTCAATTTTGTCTTCTTTCTGGTCAACGCATTTTTTTTTATTGAATTCTTGAATACACTCATTTTTCAACGAGTCCATAACTTGCCAATTGTTAAATATTAAAAAAAAAAAAAAATAATATATCAGTACAAATGCTCAAAAGGAAGCAATTTAATCGGTAGTTGAGGTGAGAACCAACAATTATAATTAAAGTAAGTGTGTGAATAAATAACCTTGTCCGAAGCAGTATTCAAAAAATATTTTTTTTTATTCGGATGGGACAAAAGACAAATTATTTTATTATTTAATAAACCAATCTGGTTTATTACTCTTACTCTCATGATAAGGTCAGTGTTAGTAATTTTTGTTGAATAGATTTGTTATAACAAATGCATTCCAAGTGTGAATAAAATGATAAATTAGAAACCAAACCACAATAGTTGATGGTCAGTTATGCCGAGATTAAGAATGCTATGTGCGATTAATTCAACAAATTTTTTGATGTCCGGAATGTTGGCTATTAGAGCAAATTATTCTTTTATTAGTTTCATATTTATTAATACAATAACACCTTCAATTACTACTAATATGCAATAAGTATGAGATTTTGAAACTTTGAAGCAGATTTTTGATTGATTTGTAGAAGTCTGAAAGCCTGCTTTAGCTATTTGGGATACTTACAATAAACTTATTATTTTATGGATTCTCCATGAAAAAAAATACTTGTTAAATAAAATTATGATCATACCGATCAAAGAAAAGATGAGAATAATGGTAATTAATAAGTGTCATATAAAATATTCGTTCTTGTTGATTCTCATGCGTTTCGGGGACATTGTTATACTTGGAATTTTTGTTTGCATTTTTAAGTGATACCGACTATTTTGATTAAGTGGAGAAAATGTAATAGGAGATGTCGGTGCATATTATTCTTGAAACATTGTACGACACTAGCGAGAAAGACAAGACAAGAAAGACAAAGTAATCCACATTCGAGTAGTGCGGCTGAAAAAAGAATCTCTTTATTTAACTATCTTTCTGAGGTTAAGGAAGATAAATATTCAGTGCTTGAAAGAAGAGATGGAACTGGCTATTTTAATTGAGCAGTGTTGATAGAGAAATCTATAAAACGGTTAATGGCAGGAGGTGTGAAAATCATCTTGCCTGCAACCTTGGACGTACGGAATGCCTTCAACTCGGCCAGGTGGACCGACATACTAGATGCACTCGAAAGGAGATTCCACATTCCAGTATATCTCTTGCGGATGGTGAAGGACTATCTCAGGGATCGAGAGTTGATCTATGAAAACTTAGAAGCCCCGGGAAGAAAGAAAATAACATCAGGAGCAGCGCAGGGATCGATCTTAGGACCAGACCCCTGGAACATCTCCTATGAAGACATTCTCCGCATGGAGCTGACTGAAGACACCTTCTGTCGTAGACGACATCACTGCGGTGATCACAGCAAGAGATACCGAAAACGCACAAAGAAAGCTGAACCAAGTCATGCGACGAGCAAACTCATGGATGGATGAACATGGCTTCAGTCTGGCAAAAGAGAAAACTGAGATAGTCCTCCTGACAAAAAAGAGAATTTCAACTCAAATCGATTTCCGAATCGGGATCGAAGTGATAACAAGCAGCGCCGCAATGAAGTATTTAAGACTGAGGCTCGACACGAAGCTCACCTTCTGAACACAAATACAGGCGCAGCAGAAAGATCGTCAAAAACAACAGCATCACTGAGCAGATTAATGGCAAATGTAGGTGGACCAATGGCCAGTAAGCGCAGACTACTGATGTCGACAACGCATGCAAACTTATGGCGGCAGTACAAAGACGAGGGGCACTACGCGTAGCCAGATCCTACCGAACCAGCCGTCTTTGTAGTGGCAGGAGTGACTCTCATCGATCTCTTAGCGGCAGAAAGGAAGTATGTCTGCGACAAAAATGCGGAAATTGGATTGGAAACGGCATCCGAAAGGGCCAAGCAACTTACAATTCAGAAGTGGCAAGAGCGTTGGAGCTCATAAAGCAGAGTAAGATGGACAGCTAGGCTGAACAGGAACATGGCTGAGTGGAACGACCGGAAACTACGTTACCTAGTTAATCACCGGACAAGGTTATTTCAACGTCTTCCTCCACAAGATCGGAAAAACAAAAAGTCCGGCCTGCCAATACGGGGACTCACAAGAAGACGATACAAACCATACCTTCTTCGCGTGCAAAAGATGGGAGTCCCTCCGTCAAGATTTGCAATGCAAGTACTGGCACCATCAGCCCAGAGAACATAGTCCAGAAGATGCTTCATAGCTATGAAAACTGACAATACATTATTTGTAGCTTCGCAGAGTATGTTCTCAGAAGAAAATGTCCCGGGAACAGTTGATCACGCAAGGGACACGTGACAACCCCCTGAAGTAATGCAAAGGGCGTTCCCGGGGAGTAGGTCAGATGCCAATAAGGGTTTTAGAGGAGTTTTGGTCGGTATGTAGCGATGGTCAACGCCAAGACTTCCTTACAAGAATTTCTTCTCGCTATTCCTTATAAGTTTTAGGACTCTGTTCTGCATTCTATTCACTAGACTCAAATGACTAATGAAGTCCTCTTTACATGGAGCAAGGACTTAATCGAGTTCACTGATTTTCTTCAAATTTGGAATATTTATGAAAATATTCTTTCAAAAATTTTGTTTCAAATTTTCATGAAATCGGTTGTCCT
The DNA here is from genome assembly GCA_911387755.1 of Chrysotoxum bicinctum. NCBI lineage: Eukaryota > Metazoa > Arthropoda > Insecta > Diptera > Syrphidae > Chrysotoxum > Chrysotoxum bicinctum. The sequence goes on along the minus strand of OU426990.1, from coordinate 110,737,228 downwards.
GTTTAGATTCTAGCTCGCTATAAAATGAACGTAAGGAGATTTATATATGTATGTATTTGATCTTGAACTAGGCTAACAGAACTCTCCGATTCCTCTTAAAATTGCACTTCGTTTACGAGCAGAACTATGTCCAATGAGAACTTCTCTGTGGAATGAAAAAAAAAAAACTCATTTAACCTCATTCAACCCATTATCTAATTTTATCTGTTTATTATTAAATAAAATAACCAAGTAATTACCCGCATAGGTTGCATGTGCATTATGTTTTCAAATGCATTTGCATTCAAAAGAAACCTTCGAAAGCTGACCTATTCTCCATCAGTACAGCATCTATTTTTTTTTTTAAAGTCATTAATTAAGTGCTAATTTTAACATTGACATGTTAATGCCATGCGTAGAATCCATCGACCCTACTATACACGTTTGGTTCTTTCCAGCTCTTAACGTTTTTTTTACAATTTCTATTTTTTTTTTAATTTGATTTCATTTCAATAAAACAATCAATCCCTTTCACCAATTAGCACAGAATTACATGGAAGTAAGATAAATTCGCAATAACAAATGTGCCCATTTAAAATCATTGATTAACACAGGAGGTTGGTAATGTGCTGTGTTACGGCCTGAGGCTTACATCATTCAAATTCCATAGGAATGGAGCAGTGATCCCATTGGAATCCTAAACCAAAGAAGTGTAAACAAACAAACCTCTCCAGCGATAGCTAGGAGAATCAACTGGTTTTATAGAATGTAAGTTAGTTTTTTTGTGTCTTTTTCTGAACCCACCTCACGGCAGCAGCAGCAGCAGGATAATGCTAATTATTTTTTATTTACAAAGAAAATAATAAAACAAAATAAAGATATCCCCCCATCTATGCGACAATTCTATTCCAATTGGTTCTAAAATTCTACTGCACACGTGAAAAACTTGCCTTATGGAAGAGGCAATATTATACGAGTACCTGGACCTATGCCATCTAGGAAGAACTGAGAGATGTTGCTCCTCGGAGCCTTTTCATTCTGATTACATTTTGCGCGCAATCGTTTCAAAGATATATTATCTGCCATGACAATTCTATGCTTTTTGTAATTTAATACAAGGATATAACTGCTTTGGTGATTTGCATATACACCCAATGTCACATTGTACAGTGGGGCAGAATTGTCATACAAATTGAAATAAAATACACAACGATTCACAATTGAACCGCTGAGAAGAAAAAGGAAAACATTGCACTAATCATAGTTTTTGGGAAATCAAAGAAAACTGTTTATTTCTGAAACTGAAAGTTATTCTTCAAAACATTCTGAAGGACAAATGTAGAGCTAGTAAAGAAGAGTAACATACCAAACAATTGAAATTAAAAACTTTAAGCTCTGGCTTAATAATTCCTGTTAAAGTGAGTGGAATGTTTTCCTTTTTCCACTAATTGAAAAAAAAATCAAATAAATTATTTTAAATTAAGTTTTTTTATTCAAATAATATAAATAATGGGTTCAAAACATTTTATTTATTTAATATTAAATAATTCTGCAAAATAAAAACTAAAACAATATTTTAATAATAATTCAAGGGAATAAAAATAAACAGAAATAAAATGCACGACTGGATCGCACGAACTTGCTTTTAAGTTAAAGTACTTTGGAATTTAAAATCCATTTTATAAATATAAAACATGGATTTAATGAGATAAAAATGTTCAAATATATAGAATTGCCGTCTGATTAATACTTTAAATATTAAAGTAATTTTTTATATAACAAATTTCCTTAAAATTTTTCGAGAACAAAATTTGGGATGCCAAATTTTAAGTATTTAGTGGTATAGATTTTAGAAATAGTTTCAAAAAATTATCGTTCACACGTTTTAAAGATATTGTTTTTTTAAAAAAAAACTTGGAATTTTTTTTTTAATTCCAAAACAAATTTTTTCGAATATTTTTATATACAATATTATTTTAAACTTAAGGGGCCTCCTGCTGAAAATTTTTGGTTAACATCCTTAAAGCCGTTGATGAGAAAGGCAAAAAATCAAAAAACGGTTCTATGACAGGTACCGTTAATAACATTTTACCCCAAAAAGGAAAGGAAAAAGGAAAATATTCCTGGAATCTTTTCCTTTTTCCCCTCAATGATATTTTATAATCGCATTTAAAAAGTAGGTTTACATAAAATTTTTTCGTTTTTAGACTTATAATGTGCGCTATAAAAATAGCTACGCTTTTGCATCATTACTTCAATTTCCCATTTTTGTGGAATGTTTTCCTTTTTCTTCTCAGCGGTTCAATTTTTATTTTTAACCTCTTTAAGAAATTCCAATCTGGTTTCGAACAAGGTTACTCAACTGCAGATCACATCTTTGTCCTCAGAAGTATCGCGGATTTAGAAGAAATATAAAATAGAAAGGAATTATACGCTTTCTTTGGCGATTTAAAGACTGCATTTGATACGATAGACCGAAACGCATTTATTAACAAGATGTTTGGATTGGGGATATCTCACAGATTTTAACACGTCTTGCAGAACATGAAATATCTCAATATCAATATCTCGTATTAGTTTCAGACTAAGACTGGTGTGCTCCAAGGCTGTACACTCAGCCCAAGTTTATTTGCACCTTTTATTGATGACTTAAGTGAGTTTTTGCCAGGAGGTATAGACTATGCAGGAACCCTTATCAAATCTCGCCTTTTTGCCGATATATATGTGCGACCTATTGGCATACTCGGCGGAATTTCTCCATCTTATGATTAACAAGGTTTATGAATACTGCACTATGTGGAAATTAGTTGTTCACTTAAAAAAACCGAAAGTTATGGTATTCCAAAAACGAGGAAACAAACACGAGGGAACAATGGACGTACAGCAATGAAAGGATAGACGGCGCGGCGTCAAGGAGTACAAATATCTACCTCAGTATGAAAGGGCATTTCACCGAAAAACTGGTGAAAGCTTAAGCCACAATCAATGTTACGAGTATATGGAAGGAAATTTTGAGCAGTAACCATATAGCAGCAAATAGTGTTTGAGTTAGTGGCAGAGTCAACTCTATTTCATGCAGCTCAGGTTTGGGGAGGCAAGAAATATGAGACTGTTGAAAAACTTCTACGATTTTACATCAAACAATTATGTCGACTTCCTCCAAATAGCCCTACCTACATGATTATGCTAGAAACCGAACTGTCTCCATTATTTATTAAAATACTTAAGCTACAAGTTGACTTCATAATTAATGCTCTCATAAGCTCGATAATTGTCTTCCGAAAAAAGTAGCTCTTCGAGCGATAAGAACTAGAACTGTTTGGTTCAAGGATTTGATAGGCCTAACTCAGGACTCTGGTATACAGTAAAAGATTGATGACTGCAGTGCTTCAAAAATCTTCTTATGTCAACTGATTTCCAACTTAGATGATCGTTTTAGAATTACAGTAAGCTGAATGACGACCTTAACAAAGACAACTATTTTCAGGACGACGAGAGGCGAACTTTTGAATCTCAATTTCATACCACCCCATGATGATCTACCTAAAATTTACGGAATGAATAATATGGCGGAAAGAGAAGATATTTTTAATTTCATTTTTGTAGATGTCCCGTCGTCAGAGAAAAGACTTTTTTTAAATATCTTAGAGATGTTCACATTTTGGGACTCAACAAAAAGGAAACGACTATCTATAGCGTGCTTGCTGGCCGTCGAAAGCGTTTGGATAAAATCACTACTGTTCAAACTCTAGAAACTTATACTTCCTAATCACTTGACAAAAGACGTATCATCAACCAAGAAAATCAACGTAGGAGTCCCTCAAGGATCTATACTTGGACTGCTGCTGTTTAACACTTATACTGTTGATCAACGAAGTTTTATGCAGACGACGATGAAGTTCCTCAAGGATCAAAACTTGGACCGGTGCTGTTCAACATTTATACTACTGATCAACCAGCCAACCTACCAGGAAGAAAAGCCGAAGATTTGTACGGACGACTCTTTTACCTATGGAGGAATTCTATCTCAAATAGGGACTCAAGATAAACAGCGAAAAGACCGAACTCATCTGCTTCCGAACTCCAGTGACTTTCCTTCGAAGACGAGCGTTTGCAACATGCGTCAAATTAAAGTTTCCAGAAAACACTGAAGCGACAGTCTCTAGAAGCCGATCTTCTCTGATGGAGTTGGCGCAACAGTTAAACATTCACCTCTGCTGGGTGCCGGGCCACAGGGTTATTTCAGAAAATTGTAAGGCTGACGAAGTCGCCAAAAGTGGAACAATGATACCCTTATTGCCAGATTAGCCAAATATAGGTGTTCCCATCTCTACGTCCCTGAAGTAATGCAAAGAGCGGTCCAGGGGGTAGGTTAGATGATAATAAGGGTTTTAGAGGAGTCTAAGTCGGTATGTAGCGAGGCCGACACACGGGGATGGTCAACGGGTCAACGCCAAGACATCATTACGGTGCAACAAGCATTCCTTCTCGCTTTCTCTTAATGTATAAAGAAAAAAAAATCGCTACGTTTAAACTTATGCTTAAGCAAGATCATATACAGAGAACAAACCTTAGGTCGAACAATATCACCACCTGCTTGGGGACAAAACATATTTATTTCAATGCTGGATCTGAAGCGATCTAAAGGTTTGATATCTTGAAGCAAAACGCACATAGACTCCATAATATGTGTTATAACAGGACACTATTTGATAGACAAGCACGCACCGCGACTTGGAGTCTATTTTGACGGTTTTTGCAGAAGCTGCATGGACGAAGAAGATGAGGAATCGATCCTTCACCTTCTTTGCACATGTTCTACTAAATAGATGTAGGCAATCTCACTCGCTTCATAACGGGCTTCAATTGGTTTAAGGATTAGAGATAAAGTCTACAAGATTCAATGTGGTATCACGATAAACCAACTCATGGTCTAAGTGTGTCGGCTATCCTGCTTTCAGCCACGCCAACCTAACCAACCTAACCTTACCTAACAGCTAACAGTCAAATGATCAACGAAGTACTTGGGAAACAACTTTTCCAACGAACTGAAATTCAAGAACGATGCAGACTTGATGTTGAAGAGAGCCCAACTATTCTTTGCACTTGGCCCATCCGCTTCTCAGGAAGCGAAGTAGACTAAGTAAGAAGATCAAGCTGTTGTGTACAAACAACTTATCCGCACCGTTCTGATCTTCGCCTTCCCCATCTGGCAATGAATGAAGACGAAGCATTTTGAGAGAAAGATGCTTCGCATTTGTACTGAACCTCGCCGTTACCCATTGACGAAGTCAAACTTTTGAAGTATAACTTATTTAGGGGTCACATGAAGGTAACTATGATCTCGATCAGAAGCTATATGGGAAAAATCAATATTCCTGTACATGTACACAATATAAGTTTCTTTATTCGTCATTACTCCTCCTATCTACTCGCAAATATGCCAATAGAGGGCAGTAAGATATTTGAATTTTGATCTACTCAAAAGCAATAAAGAGACAAAGAATATAAATTTAGACATAATTTGCAGTATTACGTCTATTACTTCCATATATCATGGAAGAGCAGCTGAGTAGAGTAGTTTCACATCAAGAAACAACAGATGGCGCTTAAGAATGTTAAGAGAATCAGCAAGTTCGAACCGCGAGGAAACAAAGCAAAAACAGAGCGAAAAGGACGTTTTGTCTAAGGTGCAAACCCATCTTCTTTCTCGTTTAAGTGCTTTTTCCAGAATTCTCTAGCAGAACATTAGTGAATTTTTCCTTACTTCAACATAAAATAATCCCACTGTAGATAGATCATCATTGTCGTCGTCGATCGAATAGAAGTAGTTGCTATTTGTATAAACGAACGTAACGCCATCCATTGCCATGTGCTCGTATCATCATTATTATGAGGATGATGGTGATGCGGAGAGCAAAATAACTTAATTTGATATTTTAATTTTAATTTAATCACGCAACTTTGTGGTTGCCGATACGATACGATGCGATGCGATGTGGTGGGATTTGATATTAAATTAAAATAAAACGATCATCGTTGGTTTGGCTGTTATAGGGAAATATAAGTGCCATGTACCTTTTTATATACTACATAAAAACACAATGTTGCTTAATTGAACTTAAATGGATGGAAAAAAAATTATATAAATATATCTTCTTCTACTATAGGTAGAGGAAAAAGGATTCTTAAAGGTTGAGAGAGTGTAATACTTCGACAACTGGCTTAATGTGGTTTTGAATAATTATATGTGCGTAGGTTCACACTAGAAGGCCGCAAGGAGCATTCATCATGAGTGTGGCTGTCTATGGGATTTTAAATGGCTTTTAGTTTTGGGAAAATTTAAGCTATTAATAAATTTTATACATGGGACATTCATAAAAAGGCTAAAAACTGTTATAATAAGTTTTAGAAATCAATCGAACTTACCAACTACTTCAAAAAGATTTTGTCCTCATTGTTCATAGGCATACTCGCATTTATTGACACGAAATTGAATCTGAAACAAAAAATATAAAAAATCATTATTTCAATTTTTTAATATTCAAAATTTTATAATCAACAATTTATATTCAAAATAGTATTAAAATATGTCAATAAAATTATAGTCAATCAAGTCTTTTCCATTTAAAACGGAGCAAACGATTTGAGAAAAAAGTGTCTTCCTTTACCAACTATAACTAGACATTTTTTAAAACTAGAAAATGAAATAACCACAAGGAAAAGCGTCTCCATGAAAATGTATAATTCGAACTTAAAATACTCAACTCACATGAAATTAAAAATGAATGCATTACACAATCGACTAGTGGCCATCTTTTCAGTCTTCGGAATGAGGAAACAATTGAAAACTCAATATTTAAAAAAAAACACCATTGGTCGATTTTTGGCATTAGTTGGAATTTGACAACTAACAGTTTTTTTTAAAACTATCAACAAAATACAGGAACAAAATTGTTCTTTTATTCGAAAATAACCGGACCCAACATACAAATATTAAAAAATCGTTTTTGAAAACCTTATTTTTCTCTAAGCACGATCTAGAATTTTGATAAAAAATTTTCTGTTTCTATTAATTTTTACGATTTATAATTAAAAAACAAAAATTTGAAATTGAACCATAGTTTCGATTTTCGAAACTTATTAAAATAAAAACCCTTCAAAAATGTTTACTGTTTTTTCTTGCGTAAGTTCCAAATTAATTTTATGCTTTAAAATATTTTCCTCTAGTACATTTTTGTTTGCGATTTATTTAGGAATTCGTTAAAAAAATCGAACTCGAGATTTTGATCAAAGTTGACACTATACGATGATGGAGAACACGAAGAAAGTGGGTCTCGAAATTCTGTCTGTCTGCCTGCCTGCCGATTTTCATCAAACTTGTTAGATATTGTTTTTAAATTGACCCCGCCACGTTTTTTTCTCTTTTTTTTAAGACCCAAATTATGATTTTTTTTTTTGAAATTTAATAAATATTTTCTTTTCTCAAAAACTATCACACAGATTTAAAAAAAAATCTAAAAAAATTCATTTTGTTAAAGTTAGGTAATGGTTAAACAAACATTTACAAAAAATGCTTATTTTTGGTAACCCCCTTGGAATCTTTTTTTTTTCGTTTTTGATTTTCCCAAAAATGGTACAACCGATTTTGTAAATTTTTTTTTGTTAAAGCTCTCCAAAAAGTTGAATATTATTGTGAATGAAAATTTTCAAAACATTTTTTTTTTTTTGATATACATATTTTTTGAAAACTCTATGATCGATATTTTTTAAACTTGATAAATAAAAGTTTCTTAACATAATCTAAAAAATGTGAGAAAAAAAAATATTTTACCTAAAAATAATGGTACTCACCATACAATGTTAAAAAATGATTTTCGAAAAACGTATTTTTCTCGAAAATGGCTTCGAGAATTTTTATATTTTTTTTTTCTTTCAATAAGTTCTTACGGTCTATAATTTAATAAAAAAAATTGAAACTAAGATTACTGATTGTATCTACCATTGAACCATTTTTTTCGAATTTTGAATTTCTCATTATAGGCAGAACGGATTTTAATGAAATTTTTTAAGGAGAAGCTTCTAAACATTGCATTTCAAGAATATACAAAAATATTTTTTAAAAAAAAATATTTTTTGAAAAAAAAACTAATTTTTTTTTTTTTTGAAAAATTCGATATCTCAAAAGCGGTTCAATATATTTTTTGGAAATTTATTTTTTTTCGCAAAGTAATAAAAACTTTAAGCTGGAGTTCCAAAATTTTTTGAAATTTTGTATATAAAAGTGGTTTTTTAAGAAACCACTACAAACGACTTATAGTTTTTGTTCTAATATTTGCTTGAATCACATGGCAACCTGTTTTTAGCTCCAACTAGTAAAGGAGTTGCTTTAGTCATTTAAAAAAGGAATTTTATGCTTATGAACAGTTTTTCTCTAATAATATTCATTTTTGAAATTCTTAGTCTTTAACATAAGAGCTTCTGATATTTTTTTTTGATTTTTTTAAGGTTTTCAGGACTTAGATTTTCGTGATTTAGGGTTTTCCAGATTATAGGTTCTATCGATTTTGGTATTTCTGAATTTTCGGCGTTTTGGTCTAGTGGATTATACTGCAAATGTTATAACTTCAAGTTATAGCTTATTAACAATCAATTAGGTGAAACTTTGAATATAAAAACCGTGAGCGTGGCTGGGGCAAATTTTATTAAAAAGCAACAATTAACACGCTTATAAAAACAAACTCTGAAAATCATATCCGACTGAATCAAATCTTCCCTCTACTAATAAAAAGAAAACTTTGAAAATTTCATTCAATTCGTTAGCAACGTTTCAGACAAACCAATATAAAAAAAAATGTGCGCTGCGGATTTAACTAAAACCCACTTCCTGAAAGAAAGAGCCACTTTCGAGAAACATATAGAAGAAAATAAGGTGTGACAGTAGGTGGATTATAATAAAACCCAATTTCTAAATCTTTCCCTCACTTATAAGACCAATTTCTGAAATTTCACCATTTCTAAAATTTCATCCAAATCATTAGAGATGCTTCCGAGAAATTAGGATTTAAGTAAAGTGGGCGTGGCAATGAACAAATTTTACAAAAACTACTTCCGAAGTCTTCTCCCTGCCAGTCGTTAGAGAAACCACTTCGAAGAATTGTTCCTTGAAAGAAGGAAATAATAGGAATAATTTTGACTAAACGTCCTTGGAAGAGCTTAAGCCGTTTTAAATGCAACTTGAAGTGCACAGTGCACAGGACTAGCTCAAAGAAATATAAGTTTAAAAAAAAAAAAAAAAAATTGTACTGACACTGGTGATGGAGAAAAAAGTGCTAATCTCTCATGAAATCCTACGGGTGATATCCACTTGAAACAGGAAAAAGTGCTGCTTAAAGTTGGACTCCAACCCACACATCTGAATAGCGGGATATTCACCATAAGGAAAAAGACTGATTCATTTTCGTCCAATGTTAACCGTTGATACCTTCCCACTGCGAGTTATATTACGTCTCCCTATAGATCGGTGCCATCATCTGCCAAGTTCGCTCCACATACATTTCAAATGTTCGTTCTTGTTGATTCTCATACTTTTAATATTGAATTCTTACGGAATTATTTTTATTTCGCATTTTATGAATTTTCCTCTCACTGATTCTTATTTTTTATTTGAATAATTTCTGATTGCCGAAAGACCAATACTCTAATACCTTCTAGCCTCTGAATGGAATTAAAATTCCATTAGAACCTAATTGCCTCATTAATTTTTTCAAGTTCAAAAACTTCGATTTTATATGTGTTGTAAAATGAAATCCATCATCACTCAATTGGAATCTACCTTAAGTACTTTTTATTGAAGACTCCCTAAAATAATAAAAAAAAATAAATAATAATTACCATATACTATATACGAGTGCCCTTAATCCCATTCCGCCTACTGAATACTCAAAAAGTTTAATGGAACTTCTTGAATAGCCCATTTGTGTTGTGAGAAATTCCACAAAACAACATCAAACGAAATTTTACCCGACTTTGGAATTCTACATTGCCTCAACGAAAAGGGGATTATTATTAAATCATAAATAGCCATCAACGTGAATAGATTGATAGCTTTTTTGCTATAGAAGACTCATGAAATAGGTTTTAGGCTCTCGCAATTAGCAGAGATGGAAGAATATTTCTACGAAAATGTACATAACTGAATTATACCGACACGGGAAGAAATAAATTTTTATGTTTGATCCATTAGGAGTGCAATTAAGGTATGAAATTATTTATGGGTGTTCTCTCTGACGTACAAAAATCCCAACTTATTCATATGGCAATGTTAAAGATCTAGTTTATGACCGAGTCACTTCTTGACGTAAATCGGATATCAAATAAACTCTCTTAGCGTCATTCATAAAAACAAATAAAAATAAAAAAAAAAAACGACCTCCACCCACATCTCCACATACAGCTGAAGAATTCATTGCATGACCATCCGTTCGTTCATCCATTCATTTTCAATTCCAATCTTCTACCGGAAAATGTGTAATTAAATCCCATCATCACATCTCCATAGTTGTAACCGATCATACTAATTCTGCGGTCATAAAACACATTCGAAATCACAGCTCAGATTATCTAGCTGATGCTGTCACCACACTTACGAGTTTGAATTTCCTGTTGCAAAAGTTTGCTCGAAGTGGTCCAAACTACGCAGCCGACCATTACAATACTGACCAAGTCATATTAAACACAAGTCACACAACCAAATCGAAACAGAAAAAAAATTACATAGAAAGTTTATGTTTCTTTTTGGTAATGGATACTTTTTTTATCAGTTAAGTATGGTAAGATACAGGGCTACTACACATTTTTTTTTGTTAGTTTATAAAAAAAATAAAAGATCATCAGTCAACGCCACATGAGCATTTAAGCTATCAAACCTAGTTAACAACAACACCTAGGGTTTCTTGGTTGTGCTTGTTTTTGTTTACAACCCTCCAACCATTAAAGCATAAAACATAGGATTGAGTGCACAGAAAGTGACCGACGAGGTAAATAATTTGTGACTTACCAAATGGTAAATGATCAGGTAGTAGTAGATGAGCACTTTGGAAAGTTTGCACAAGTTTGAATTGGGGTTGAGTTGAGTTTATGAGATATTGAAGGGAAATGGTCGCTTAAAACCTTCAACTTCTAAGGCACGTTCTCTTAAGCAAAAATCAAAAATTGAACACCACAAAACTCGCTTTCTGAAAAATGCTAATAAGTATAGCTAAAACTAAAATATCTGCGACTGCAGTCTGAACTGAACTCCACTGTAAGACATACGAACAAAAAGAAGCAGAGACCACAAGAACATAGCCATAAATTGATTTATTCAGATTATTTCTAAAAGTCCTCGAATGACCAGAAACTTAAATACTGAACTCCGGCATAAGGCATTTGGACAAAGAGAAACAAAGAACACAAGAATGTCGCCATAAATTGATTGGTCAATTTTTTGTTAAAAGTCCGGCTCGAAGGACCAAAAACTTAAATAACTGCGACGACAAACTGAATTCCGTTGTAAGGCAGAAGGACAGAGAAAAGCAAAGAACACAAGAAGATAACCACAAATTGTCAATTTTTTTTTTAAATTCCTGTTCAAAGGACCAAAAACCAAAATAACTGTGACGACGAACTGAATTCCGCTGTAAGGCAGAATGACAAGGAGAATCAAAGGGCACAAAAAGATAGCCATAAATTGATTTGTTACAAGTCTGGATTGAAGGATCAAAAACTTATAAGACCGCGACAACAAATTGAACTCTGCTGTAAGGTAGAAGGACAAAGAGAAGCAAAGAACACAAGAATGTCGCCATAAATTGACTGGTCAAATTATTTGTTAAAAGTCCGGCTCGGAGGACCAAAAACTTAAATAACTTCGACGACTGACTGAACTCCGCTGTAAGGCAAAATGACAAAGAGAAGCAAAAAGCACAAGAAGATAGCCATAAATTGATTTGTTAAAAGTCCGGCTCGAAGGACCAAAAACTTAAATAACTGCGACGACAAACTGAACTCCGCTGTAAGGCAGAAGGACAGAGAAAAGCAAAGAGCACAAGAAGATAGCCATAAATTGTCAATTTTTTTTAAAAATCTGTTTAAAGGACCTAAAACCAAAATAACTGTGACGACGAACACAACTTTGCTGTAAGGCAGAATAACAATGAGATTGATTTATTCAGATTATTTGATAAAAGTCCGGCTCGAAGGACCAAAAACTAAAATAAATGTGACGACGAACTGAACTAAGTCAGAATGAACAATTCAATAGAAATTGGAATTGTGAAGTATTTTCATAAGTAGAAAATATTGACAATCTAGCTGCTAAGAGCTATGCGATTACTTGGATAGGAGCACGCATACCTCCATCTCAACATTGTTTGGTCGATCCTTAAAAAAACGTAATCCTCAAAACTATATCTTCTGTAGAGGAATCAATCACCCTTCTTAGCATCAACCAGAAATTCTTTTAAGTTAAATTTTAAAATTCTGCTAAATCCATATGAATCCGATCCGAATTTAGGCCATGAATGTTTTTTGGTATAGCTTGGCGCTTCTACTCACGTATAATCCCAGTTCTTTTGTGTGCCACAGAGACGTGTAATTTGTCGAGGGCTTGGTAGTGGAGGTCCAAGTAAACCCTGGATTGAAGTGCCATCTTAACTAAGATCGGCAGGAATCGAAACTAATTTTTGATTTTTGTCTAGATAACTACCAACTAGTGATCATTCATTTAAGCGCATTAAACCTATCAACTGGTTGCTCTAGAAATATTCGGAAGAAATGTCAACTTCAATATCCCCAAAATGAATCAATTTTTTCCAACAGCTTAGCGTTTTTTGTCATATTTTTTTTTAATTGAATGACTGTAGGTAACCTTAGCCGCCACACCTTGACCGACAGGAAACCAGATAAACAAATTTCTCTTACCACCTTGAACCTTGACATTGCAAATTCATCTTTATTACTAAATTATAAGTAATCAATCAATTTTTATAGATTTAAAAACAAAAAACAAAACTATCCATTACTTTCATATGATAATTAACATGAATTTCCCATTTCTCTTTGCAGTTACATTACCCCATCCAACCAGCATCACATCACAACAACTGGTGGCAATAGCCTAGTCTACCCAACAGCGACAGGCCAAGTGTTTCGCCTTCATCCTGCGTCAGCAACGATTTCCGGTACCGGAATAACACCACACCAATCGAATTTCAATTCCAATGGATCGTCGTCTGCTGCAACAAATGGCAATGGCAATGGAATCACCAGCAGCAGTAATAGCAGCAGTGGTAATAGCAACAACAACAACAACGGCACTGCAAGCAGCGGTGGCGGTAGTGGTGGAGGCGGAGGCTTTTCACAGAAGCTGCGTGTCTTAGCCGCTTCGGCTGGCTTAATGTCTCTCAAGCCACGACAGCCATTGAAACCGGTGATTAAGACACGAGGATCACCGGGACCAGAGTTTCCCAAGAAAGTAACATTCAGTGCGTTTGCAACTGTGCAAGTTGTTTAGAAGAAGAAAACGTCGACAACGACGATGTTGGTCTTGGTTGTTTATTTTGTTTTTTTTTTTTAGAAAATTCAAACAAAAAGGCCTTTCGTGGTTTTGTTTTTGCGAAATGCCACGCATTGACTTTTAGGATAGTTTTCTCTTTAAGAAATAACTTCACGTCATGTGTTATTATTTTGACCTGCGGGTTAGCAGCATTCCCAAAAAAAAAATAATAATAATGTAACATAATGCCAATTGCCCGGAAGCAATTAGATGCCATTGCTGAAGGAGTTTCACCCAGCTCCCTCAACCCAACCCAAACTTAGACTAGAAACACATATTTTGTTGGTTCGCTTTAAAATAAAAAATTGAAGCAACAAGAAAAGCCCTACCCGAAGACTTGCTTTCTATATTCGGAGCAAAATATAAAAAGTAAATTGTCGTCATGTGGCCAAATTCATCATAAGGAAGCAAATCATGGTATCTGCAAACGGAAAGAAACGAAAATCGTATACGAAAGGGAAAATGTTTAGACCCCTATTACACGATAACTCTTTGTCATTGAGTTTTGAAATGAGCCAGGGACAAAGAACCATCGTGTAATAGGTAACTCAGAATAAGCTCCTAAATTTTGTGCTAAGAAAACAAAAAATTGTCATCCCCTGAATTTGACAGTTTTCACAAATAATAATGTTTTAATTGAAAATAAAATTTTAAACAATAATCGGAAGAGAAATTTTCTCAGAAAAGAGCAGCAAACTGAACGAATCTAATGCTTTTCGTAAATTGTTCGATATGAAAAGCTTTTTTTTTGTCAATTAGGAGTATGTATAATATAATCGACAGCTGACTGAAGCTAATGTCATAAATAAATGAAAATTAGGAAGTAACTGTCACTAATCACAGCCAACATTTTGACAATAATGACATTTCGAATTTGTAAGCCAGAAGAACTTTTTGAATCTTAAATCAAATCCAGAAGCATTTTCTTTTAGAAGAAGACCTGTCATTTAAAGACCACTCACAATTAAGAAAACTAAACTGAACGAAAACTGGACGAAAATGAATAATCTTCGATTATGAACAAACCAAGTGAATTACATACTTGTATTCTCTAAGTTTCTTGCAAACATTTTAATGCTGTTCATACAATTATAGTCCTAGATTTATTAGAGGTGATTTCGTAGAATGCTGAAAGGAGGGGTTTTAATATTCGACTCACTCCGTTGACATACGTCAAGCTTATTTGTCAGTCGTTGGTGAATACTCTTTATCAACGTCAGAAGTGACAGCTATTACTTTGTATTTATTTCGTACGTCATGTTTGAATTCAAACAACTTCCACAATTATCTAATGTCATAACTGTTGCATGTCAAATTGGTTTCACTTTATCAACAGTTTTTCGACTTGTTGTTGCTGCTTATTTTTTTACCAGCAAGTCACGAAAAAGGAGTAAATACAGAAAAACAAGTGCAAAACTTTAAAACTTTTCAATGAAATGATTTTCTCTCAAAATAAAAATTGTGGAATGTAAAGTTGAAAATGTCACCTTGACACTTTCCAATGCATACATCTTTTGCATGCAAAATATGGCCTTGACTTAGTAAAAAAAAATTAAAATCAAACATATTCATAAGAACAAAAATTGTTTGCTTGTATAGTCATTAGGTTAGTTTATGTTTTTCGTAAAATAATATAATTATTTTTTTTTAACCAGAAAAGAATAAAGTTTTGTGTATTTTTTTCCAAAATTTTCTATAAAAAATGTACCTAGTAAAAGTCTGCCTTAATTTAGTCGCTAAATATAATTAATGATATACAAATACATATATATGTTCTAATTTTATTCTTAAAACAAAAAATGTCTTTTCTAGTTTTTTTTTTTGTTTTGTTGATATTTTTTTGTTTTTTTTATTTTACATATTTTTTTTTGTAAATAGCCAACTATTATAAAATAAGAACAAGCAACAAAAGAAAATAAATTTGAATTATTATTGAAAATTAAATACTGACAAAAAAAATATTTTATGTATATTAATTGTATATTACATTTTATGCAGATATGCCACTGTGCAATACATATCTACCTACACAAATAAATATATTTTAAACAATTTAATCATTGTGTGTTAGTGTTTTCGATTATTTTCATGAGTGTTTTTAATTTAAGAATGGAGTAAAATGCCAAAGCTATAGGTACTTGAAAGGTAAGTGGGTGGGGGTGTCCAAAAAGATATTAGTGCTGGAGTCTAACATAACTCACTTCAACTACGTACAACGACTGGCAAGAACTGAAATACGCAGTGTTTCAAGCTTCATAAGGATCTCAAAATGGAAAGGTATCACGAGTAGGGCATCACAACGGACCAATTTTTGGTCTAAGTGTTTCGGTTCTCAGCCAGCAGTCACTTCAACCTAACCTACTCATTTAACAAGTGCGATGTGTGGAAATTGAATTTCAATATCGAAACGTGAAATCCTTTGGAAAACCCATGAGAGACGACTTTAGTCAGAACTATGCCAAGCTAGTCGATCTATTAGTTCATGGTCTTCAAGAGTGATCTACCAATAATTCTTGTGGATGTGCCATTCCAGTAGGCCCCCATGAGTTAAACTTCGCTTAACGAGGGGTCTGTTATGGCGGTTCTGCAAAGGAGTTCGTTAACTTTTCACTTTGATAGGGGCAACACTTTAATTTTTTAGGCTTCATACAAGCTTATTAAAAATCTAACTTTTATTATATAAATTTAGGATTGGTACAAATTTGAAGGTTGACTAAGAAGACGTAGTTTTGTGTAGGTAGGTTAGAATCGAAACGGTATGCGGGTAAAAGGTTCGTTTGGATCTTTAAGAGACGGGTATTTCTTAGATTACGGGAATTAGTGTTGAAAGAGATGGAATTGTAGAGTTATGCAGTCGATCAAATCAATGAAGAGAAAGACGCATATTGATCTTCGTTCTTCTAACTTAAGGTCTAAGTCGGTTTCGATACGAAGATAGAATCAAAGGATTACTCCACACAGATCACGAAGGGCAAAACGTAGGAAACGACGTTGAATGCTCTCGATTCTGGATGTATGAATTTGTTGATAAGGGGATTATACTTGACAGGCGTATTCAAGAAGGAAGCGACGAACAAAGGTTATGTATAACGATCGGGTAGGGGATCAGAGAATTCTTGGGACCATCGTTTAACAAAGCCCTGTGCTGAATTTGCTTTAAGAATAACCTCGTCAATTTGTGTGAAAAATTTGAGCTCTCTATCACATAAAATACCAAAGTCTCAAATTGACTCAGCGGTGGATATGAGTTGAAAATGCAGAAGAAAGAGACGTAGATTAGATTGGATGCATTTGTAAATATTAAGCTCTAAGCCATTTTTCAGGCACCAGACGGAAAAACTCTCGTGATCATGTTGAAGAGGAGATAAATCATATATCGAAGGAATGGTTTTGAAAAACTTGGTATCGTCGGCATAGAGTGAAATTTGGGAATATTTGATGACCACTTCAATATCGTCAATAGTAAGAATAAAAAGGAGTGGTCCTTAGTGGCTGCTTTGTGGGACCCCAAAGGTAATACCTCTTGATGTGATGTTTAGCCCGTTGCACTACCAAGGCGATGGTCTGAGATCGATTCAAAACCCCCTAAAATAAAAAAAAAATTAATTCAGGGGTGCTGGTTCTTGCGAGGATGTGACACCTCCAGGTTTATCTCTCGTCATTAAGTGCTTCTCATGTTAGTAGTTAAAGTTGACAGAAAAGTTTACATCCTTTCCATTCCTCCCGACAATACGCGCAAATGAATGGCTAAGAGTTGAAGTCAATAGGCTCTGATTGGCTACAAAAATATAGCCCTTTTTCATAGTTAAAAAATCACAGCAAATAAATAAAAATAAGACCAAAAAATAATTCAAATTAAAAATGGGCCAGCAAAATTATGCAAGAAACCACTTATTTCTATTTTGACGGTTTGAAGTGATTTTTCATGCATTGGGCTCTGAATTCATTTTTTAGTTTGGGGTGATATTTTATGTTGAAAAATGGCACCATTTTGAGCCCTTTTTCATTTTCGCTTTGAGCCATAAAAAATTGAAAAATTAACCAAAATATAGGACAATTTTTTATTACGAAAACTTACCCGAATTTGAAAATGGAATATCACACCGAATAAATGAAAAATAGGCAAAGCAATAGTTCATTTCAACAATGTTCTTTTTGGTCTGTAGTAACTTGGGTGGCACACGCTTCACGGTTTCCCAGGATTTAAAGTCTCTTTTTAGAACCTCTGTACTGCTCTGCGTGGGATATTTTTAATCTTCAAGCAACCTATAGTACTAATGTCTTAGAAAATTTTTAAGCGGTACAGAAAACCCAAAAAAAAATCCTTTGAACTAGCGTAGCGGGCCAGGCTTAGCTACATTTTAAAAGTTAAATTTTATTTGCTCTTATACAAAGAATCTACTTTGTTCCCATTTTTTATTTTGTTAAAGAATATAATATGAGGTCGTGTTCTCATGATGAAATTTGGCCTTAAAACGAGATTAGAAAAAAGGCCACAAAAATGATAAATTAACCCAATTGAAATAAATTGTATAGAATTTTGGTTTGTATGCAAACTTTTGGGGCCGTTTTTAATTATTTTTAGCTCTGGAGCCATTTGTCAATGGGGACATATTTCATGTAGCCGCCCTTATTCACTACCAGCTGTTGGACCTCAAACTTATTTATTTTTTGAATACACTAGCAAAGTTGGATAGCAGGAGTACCTTAAACCTTTGTAACGTTTTAGGATAGACTCCTGAAGCCACCTACCCGTCTTTTTCACGACCTCTGGGAGAATTGAACTTGATTCTTCAAGTTTAACGGACTGCGAAATTCCAATAATATATGTAACCAGTTGGTCAGTTGATAAGAGGTGAACAATTTCACTTGAGAGGGTCATGTCAGTCATGTAACTGTTACAACTATTTTTAACATTTTAAAGTTTTAGGGCTTTTGTACCCATTTTAATTGTTAGTCGTGTGAATCCATGCATTACATAAATCTAAAATATGGCAGTAAATACATTTTGTCAGTCGTGTAAATCCAATATAGTGCCATATGTCATTATATCTGACATAATTTAGCCATTTATTACAATAATCGTTTTTTATAACAGAAAATGGCAGAAATCGTCTTGAATTGTCAGTATTGTAGATCGTGTTTGTTTTCATCAAGTCTAACCCCTTGTTAAATATCCTGTTTATCAACAAAGTTAAGGTATAGTTGGTTGCTAATATAAGCAAAACATTATCCAACACTAATAATTATATAGATCTTTATAAGAAAGCTATTGTATTCGTTGAGTAGTCCTAGCCATATAATAAAATAGGTACAAAAAAGAAAAACCATAAATGCAGAGCCACGCCCCATATATCATTCCATCCTTAGTAATAACTTATAGTTTGTTAAAGAGGCCAACCTAACAGACACCCCGCAATTGCTCAAACCTACCTATCTTAGCCCATAAGTTAAAGTAACAAATGGTTTGTTTGGCTCTCAGATTTAACCTTCGTCGAGCCATATTCGGACACACATCACAGTGGGTTACCCAACACCCCTTTTCACCTCCTCTTTTCCAATTTTCTTTTCATTAAGTGTGTTTTCATTTCATTTTGATTTTGTCAATAATTGGCCAGTTGATGGTGGTGTAGCGTAGCGCTGAGGAGGCCTAAGAAAAACAAAACAAAATAATCGCTTTTCCATATCGTCCGCTGCGCTGCGACGACGACCGACCAAGACGACGTATCGACTACTTGACTCTGGCAGACGGGAGACGTCGTCCATGCCAAAACCTCATTTATTTAATGAATCCCAAGATAAGACTCCTGCGCCAAATGCTCAAAGCATGCGCGTCGCTGCTGCGATCGATGGTGGTGGCGGTGGCGGTGCAGTGCAGACTCTGAGCGGCGGCGGCGCACCCCGTCCAAGCCCCAAACCGAATGTGGAGGCGATTTTCTTAAATGGAAAATCCATTTCACTTTTTATATTAATCTTCACCTGCCACAAGGATGACTTTTCGTTTTCTACTGCGCCGTAGTGTTACCACCGCCACCAGCCACCATCACCATCGCTAGCTGGCTGGCTGGTCTGGGGTCCCGGTCTGGTCTTTGCCGGTTCTTTATTTTTGTTTTACTTTTTTTTTTTAATAGAGAGGGGGAAGGCTGGGCTGTCTGTCGCTGGCATAAAACATATATTATCGAGGAGTCGATGTCGTCTCTCATATGTTGACTCCACTCATATTGAAACCGGTAAGCGGAGAATATTATAGATGGGACATGTGCGTGAGGAATTTACACCGCTCGAAGCGAAAATCGCCGCGCGATGATGGCCCCAGATGACGAGAGAAAAGTGCACTTTCGGTTTTTATGGTGAAAATTTTGCGGCATCACGATAATAATTTTTGGATTTGCCGCAGCAGCTTTTAGTTTTTGTTTTTTTTTTTTTATTTTTTGCATTTTAGGCCAAGTGGTTAGCTGACTGCATCGAGATATAGAAATGAAAAGTGGTGACATTTTTGCGAAGAAAATCCAATCGAATAGCAAAAAATTGATCATCCAACGAGGGGCAAGTGCGGATATCGTGTTTATAGATTTTATATGAAAGAGGATGTTTGGACTGAAACAAACGGAAGTTGATCTCTGAGATTTGGGTTCAAGGCTTTTAAAGGGGCAGAAGTCATTGAGCTAAATATTTAAAGAGGCAATTAACCTTTTGACTCTCATAGAAGTTTATGCTTTGTAAAGAGACTTCTATGGGTTCGTTGAAGAATTAATGGATTGGTTAAATGGCCATAAGCAGATGTTCGATTGGGTATTGGCTTAAAGTTTAAAAAAAAAGAAGATATTTTTGCTTGGTTTAAACGACTGAAAAAATTCATTACAATCTGCCATATTTGCTGGCCTTGAACTTATAAACTGTGAGAAAATGGAAGAAATTATGACTATATTTGTGAGTCGTATAAATTTGACATTACTGACTGCACATAATTTTTGACCCATTTGATGCCTAACATTCCCAAAACATCATCCAGTGAGCTGTCACTGTCAATAGGGAACTTTCCGAATTTGTCAATAATGAAAGTGACAGCCATTACTTTGTTGAGGCCGAAAGATGTCAAATTGTAAGGCGAAAGTAAATGTCAAATTCTTATTTTTAGAGAAGTTCGTTTTCAATTATTATTTTTGATGACATTGAAGACTAATATTTGAAAAATCAATAAAAATCATATACTTAAAATGTCACTCTCAACAAAGTGAAGTTTTTGACATTTGCGATTGAAACAGATAGGAATCTATGTGTATGTAAGTTGCCCCATCGAAATGAGTAGTGCATTCAATGTGACTTGAACTTACTTCGAAAGTGAGGCTTTAGTTATTGGGCATTCATGAAAATATGTCTGTATTTTCTCTTTCTAATTTTGACATTTAAACAACAACAAAAACATCAATTATATGGCATTTGGGCAGATTAGATCTTAAGGTCACAGTTCAAAAAAAACTAAATAGTATTCATTTATGGTTGAAGTTGCTAAATGTATGGCCTAGTAAAATTTTGTTTTGACAATGTTCATTTTCTTGTACCATTTGTCAATTTTAAACGAATTTCAGTTCGCATCCTGAAAAAATTCGTTGTATTTCTTTAGCACAAAAGGAGGCTCGCAAAAATTAGAAAAAAGTTGTTGAGTACGATAATTTTCTAAGAAATGTTTGGATGTAAAAATATCACTTAAGCCAAATGTCATTTTGACAGTTGACAAAATTTTAAGCCAATTTTCAGTCTGTGAATTTTAATAAATTTTAGTTCACATCCGCTATTTTATCGAAATACCAGTTCCGCCAAATATCATTTTGACAGTTAAGAAAAAGTAAAATGGAAACTGTTTTTGTGAGCTGTGAATTTGTTTGAACTTTCGCAAATATCAATTGATATTTATCCTTCCGTCAGAATTCAATTTGTTGGGCGAATCTCTCAAAAAACTCGAAAACAGACTTAATATTTTGCAGGCTTAGCGGGGTAATTATCGAGCTTAGGAGGTTCCTAACTCAAATAATTTGGAAGAGCGCTATAAAAACTTAAGAAGGGCCGTGATCTTGGCCACTCATAACTCATAAGTCTTATATGAGCGCTCATAAATATCGACTTTTATTGCTCAGAAATTATGTTTATGTGTTTCATATCCTTTTTAGGATTTGATATTAGTTCTGAAAAGCGTTCAGACACCGAGGACAAGCTTTGAGATAGTTCATAGCTGTTTCATGTTTCATAGTTGCTACCTTTAAAGAACTTTGTTTATAAAAACACAGACTTGAGGTTTTATAAGGATATAAGTTTACTGTCGGTCTTTCAGTCAAAACATTTATTTTTTTCCAAATAACAGAGAAAATTCAAATTTAATCGCCCTACCTTCGTACCCCACAAGCAAATAGATATCCATTCTCTGGCCGTAGCTGTATCGTAAACATATTTGGAATTCCTTATAAACGTTATATATGCAGAAACTCCATCCTTGGTTTAGCATCTCACGAGCTTAAGAGTTTTATCTTTAAAACGCCAAAAAAAAATAAAACACTTACCAGGTAAACCCCCCCTGGACCCCCACAATCTTGTACAGTAGGAGGTTAGTAGGTATTTTATAAACGTGTTCCTGCAATTTGTTTTGCAATGACAAACGAGGACTTAGACTTCAGCATCAAAACAATTATGGTTAGTTGGCATACACCTTTATACCTCTTACAGAAAATGCTTAGCGAAAAATCATCGCCTATTCAACGAAAGGGAAATTAAATCTCCTTTAAGCCATTGGTCATCCAAGCAATAGGTTCAAAGCATTCCTTTAGGTGCATTTCGGTGTTGGCACGAAGATATGCGGCGGCATTTCATTTATAGAGTGGTTAGTGGAGTAGGAGACAATGTCTGGCTATAGAGATGGTATATAGGTAAGGTATATTGACAATTTTAACTTCGGTTTTGTCGAAAAAGGATTTAAATGTTGCTAAAGTGACTTTGGAACTGAGATAGGCTTAGGCATTTCATGGTCGTAAGTTAAATTATTCAAAAGATGCTCAATTCGTGCCTGGTGAGCTTGAGAAGGTTAAAGCGAGGAAGTTTTTGACTATCAGAGTGAATGTTGAGGTGATTTTTATTCTATTAACATACGACCGGTCAACTACTTGTGTAGAATGGTCGTTAAGAAAAATGTCAGCTTGAATGGGACTGAATCACGGCCAGATGAAATTTAAAAAAAATGCAAAAAAAAAAATGGAACCACTCCCCTGACGTACAAACTAATGATTCAAGAAACACTTCCCTGGCACGGCGAAGCTGAGTTTCTACAAATTTTCATTTTTTAGGTGAGAGGAGCACTAAGTAAGGACAGTTCACAAGATTTCTTCACTCAAAAATTCGATGAAATTTTAGAAGAAATTAAAAGAAAACACCAAGAAGTTTCCACCAACTTCTTTCCTCATGTAGAAAGAGTATAAGAAGTCGAATATAAAAAAAGATCAAAAATATTTCAATTCTTCAAATTGGAAAATGTCAAAAACTGAACGAAAAAGTACCTCTCCAATTTCTCAAATGAACGAGAAACCTTTAATGAACATAAGTGAAATCAATCAGGTGTCTAAATCTTTTTATTCCGTTAAAACCAATTTGCGGTCGGGAACGCTCTTCACTTAAAGTAGAACACCCAAGTGTTTTTAACGAAAAAAAAAATAAAATACAAGGAAATCTGGTGAGCCATCTTGTGGTTACATTTCGTCAATTTTCGTTCACTTTTACCTTAGTAAGTTCGTTTATGAACTTTTCGAAATCAAAAATTAACTAAAACTGAAAGAAAGGTTTATTCTAGGTACACTTATGACACAAATGAATTCGATAGATACTTGGAAACGTCAAAAGTTTATCACTGGCATACGATTTATTTAAAAGCATTTTAATGCATTTGACATACACCTTATATGGATGGTGGATAGATTTCAACAACGGATCCCTAAGAGCTAGAAGAATTCAAAGAATCTTTTCCAAAACTAACTGACTACTTTTTTGAGAGCTTGAAATTAATAAAGCAACTTATTTGAGTAGAGGCTTAGAACGATTGGATTTCACAGATTGCAAAGCAGTTTCGATTTCGAAGGAAGGAATCAGGAAAAGAAAATGCTAACCAAAGATAATTTTCAAACACGCTAGCAATCAAAGCTTTTATGTAATTTCAAATTACCACAAGACCGCACCTGACATAGAAGAGCCTACAATTTTTTACAATGTTCTCAAGCGTCACAGATTGTATGAAATGTACAAAAACATTTCTTAACATCATATACATTTATGTATTTCCAATTTCTTTTAAATCAATTAAGGTGATGGTCACACTTGTGACACAGGCGTTTGTACAATCATCATAAACTGACAAGTGAAAGTACACATGCATTTTAAGAAGCAACTCACTACCATATATTTTATTTATTTTCCTATTCCCTATATAGACCACAAAGACGAACAAAATAGTAAACAAAAAAAAAACGCAAAGAAATTGTCAAACAAACTAGAAAGTCACGATCAATTCGAGAAATGTCACTCATATCTCGCCTAACTATCTGACATTTGTTCCTCCCGAAGTCTGAAAATTCACCACACCAATTTAAAGAAACAAAATAAGAACTAAAGCGTAATGGTCAATTATTGTTATGCTAGTTGGCCTGATTACCACTTGCTACGCGCCATAGCATCACTTTCCATTGGTACGTGTTTGTTAAAAGACACACACATCATGATGATGATGATGCTGTCCACTGACGTTTGTGTCAAGTGTGTTTATGTCTGCGTGTGCCTAGTGTGACAACAACGATGCTTGAAAAAAAATAAAACGCAACCAGCTTTAAAAGACACACGATGACCAGTCTTAGTCACACACGAGACTAATTAAAAATTAAAAAACAAAAAAAAAAAAACACCAGGTGATCAATAAAAGTGATATTTTCGCATAATGTGCATGAAGTAAGTCCGTTCAGGCGTTTACACATTCTAAAGAGAGACAACCACGACTGGGTGAAGTCGTATCAATTTCAACTGGTTTCAACATTGGTGGAACGAACTCTTTCCCTTGCGCTGCTGCTCAAGCGCATATTCATTTTTATGTACACTGGGTGGCGGTATTGGCAGCATCTCCGCTCCGGTATAGTGGCAGACACCTAGTGCACTAATGGCGATTAATCACTTTTACTCAAGAGATTAGCTGCCTACATTAATTGGTTGTAAGCTGTACGTATGATTCTACTCGTTGAACGGGGTTAAATAGTTCAGTTTTAGAAGACAGGTTCCACTAAGTACAAGAACTTGTTTGGAATGTAAGAAGTTCACAGCAGACACAGTTTGAGTCTTCTTTTTTATGTTTTGGGACTCTTAGCTTAGATAAAATCCTTGAAGAGAAATCGGATCAATACTATTCAATTTAAATCCATTTACCTATCTTAAAAGAAAAGCTTTGAAAAGCTTTTGCACGGAAATGTCCAATGCACCAAAGAAATAATAACCGATTATTGAAAACTGCACTAACTCATCTATCAATCAAACTCTACCAAAGCTTCAAGATCTGGAAAGTTCCAGATTCATACAATATTCCTCTTTGCCCTCGTACTGTGTATATCAATTTCTATACAGTTCCTTGATATTGAATGAAATTAAACCCAAGCTCAAGTTTACTATATAGTCTTCATTGAGAATCTGGGTTCAACAAGCAAATACCATTTCATTCATTCCATTGCACCACACTTTCAATCCTAATTGTGCAGCACAGAGTTATTCCCCAGACTCACGTTCTTTGGAGTTTTTTTTTTGTGTTGTGTTGTGTTGTATTGTGTCTTCTCTTTATCTCAAGCTGTATCGCTGGGAAAATTATGATGGGAAATTCAGAAGAAAAACAAGAAAAAGGCGCACAATTGCCTCCTCTCAAAATGATGCGGGAGTTGAATGAAACAACAAACAAACAATTTGAAGCATTCATCAAAATCGGAGTGCAAATTCTACTTCGTCACGAAAGATAACAATTCATTGGAGTAACACTTGAAATACTACATACCATCCACTTGCAGTACTGGGTCACTTGTAAGATTAATGCAAGTACCTGATTCACAATTAAACAGGGCCGTATTTGTTGAGGATGTTGCCAGATGACATTATTTGGTTTAAATTTTAAGATGATGCGAAATAGGTCAGGGGCCTGCATTGCAATTTATCGCTACCAACTTTTTATACCAGCCAAGGATAGATAATTCAATACCGGAAAAGTACTATTCTTGAATGTTTCCCGCTGTTACCAATTACATTTTTAGTAAAAATTCGAACGAGCAAAAGTAACACAAAATTACCAGCAACTTGTTGCAGAGAAAGTATTTTGACGTTTCTGAAAAATTCTGTCTAAGATTTCAGCTTATAAGTTTACTTGCTTAACCGGTTCTCGATCCATGAAGGGTATCTGTCTGACACACCACAGCGATCCCGAGCACTCTTCTTCCAATCATCTAGACCAAGCGCTCTGGAATTCGCGATGCTTGGTCTTTAAGCCTCAGATATGCGGTCTTGCTTGTCGCGCTAACCTGAGCGCTGGGTTTCGAAGACTCTCTTATCTGGAGCATTGTTGTCCATTCCCTCAATGTGACCAAGCGAATTTAGTCGACGTGTTTTGGCTTTCTGGACCAAGATCCACATCTTGGTACAGGTAATAGAGTACTCGGTTATATCTTCTCCCTCCATTCGCCCTCCTCGCAGGCAGGAACAAAAATCCTTCGAAGAATCTCTATCTCTCCCTTTCTGCTTAGAACCAAATACAAGTTTCTTTTTAAAAATGCAACTAAACGAACAAACTTAAATGTTGTCCATGTATTATGGCTTTATTAGCAAGAGCAAACATTCCCATTAATTATGGAACACAACGTCGTTCAAGTGGCTGCCTCGGCTGGCTTCGCAGTAGCGCATTCTATCACTCCAATTTTCCAAGACCTTGTTGATGGTTTCGGGTTGTAGCTCACGGATTGCTTGGATGATATTATTGGCCTTAAGTGCTTGAATCGTTTCCGGATTGTTGGCATAATATCGGTCCTTCACTGATCCCCACAAAAAAAAAAGTCCAAGGGGGTCAAATCGCAGCTCCGAGGCGATCGATTGTGGCATGGGCTGTGTGGCATGGCGTGCCATCCTGCATGAACCAGAGCTCGTCCAAGTCCATGTCTTCAATTTCAGTAAAAAAAAAGTCGGTTAACATAGCTCTGTTTCGCCCACCGTTGACCCAAACCCAGAGTCATTTTCGAAGAAAAATGGTCAAATGATGCCACCATTCCAGAATCTGAACACTCCACAAACTGTCACTCTGTGTGGATGCATTGGCTTCTTCGAGATCTTTGTCCAGAATTCTCCTCAGGCATGATATGTTGAGCTGTTGAGATCGATGGCGAGTTGCGTTCAGCAGGCGCGGTGGGTGCTTCATTTCGGCAAAAACTTCTTTTCAAATAACGCATATCGATATCGTCCCCATACCCCAACAGACAGTTGGACGGATTTGTTGAATATAGTGTCTCCGTGTTAACGCCTGCCCTGAGCACAATCTGCTCTAGAACGTGATTGAAGTAATCACATGATGGCGCATCTCCCTGTTCATGTTTGGAATATTTCAGAAAAGTTGCTCCCTAGTTGCAAATTGCACCTCGAATTTTCCAATGTCACTCGACAAAGTTGGATCAGTTTTCCCGGGATCTCGAGTTCGGCCACCGCAATTAAGAGCTCCTGATTATAAATTCATATGCCGCTTTAAAATCAATAAATAGATGGTGAGTCCCGACTTGAGTCTTCGTTGGTCTTTTCCAGGATTTGCTTTAATGTGAATATATGGTCCATGGTCGATCTGCCGGGCCGGAAACCACACTGGTACTTGTCGACTAAATTTTTACAGAATGGCTTAAGACGTTCATGTAGCAGGTTGGATAGGATTTTATAAGTATGTATAACAGCAATTTTCCCGTTTGAAAATGGTAGATGTACTCGTACATTTCAACAGTTTAAATTTCATGTCAATTCAACAAAAGCCTTGAGTTTAGTTCAAAATGATCAGCAAAGTACAAAGAGGTACTTTGTTATTTTGAAGACAAAGTCACAAATTCCATTCGTGTAAACTCGACGAGTCCAAAAGTTCAAAAATATATTTTCTTTTTGAACAAATCATTCTAAGATAGCTTGGTCTTAGTCTTAAGCTGTTCTTTGAAATAGGCATTGCTGTGAATTGCTGACTGATGACAAATTGTTGATTTCTACGTTCGATGCAACTTCTGGAGAACTTGCGCCCTATCATTTTCTGTTTAAAGAAAACCATCAAATACGGCCTTGAAAATCATCGGATTTACAACTACATCACGGAAGGTGAATAACATCTAGCTCTCTTCTAACACCTTTCTCTTCTTCTCGTGCCAAACAAATAAATCTTTTCTGATGGTTCGTGTGTCGGCTGTGGCATGAATTTTATTCTTTTTTTATTAATCACTTCATAATGGTGATGGCGAAAAGAAAGCATGAGAAATTATTGTCATGTTTATTAGCAAATAATAAATTTGAGCCCCTTTACCCGCGCTCCACTTAGTCTATCCTCATATATACATATATATGTATATTTGTATGTAGCTCGTAACACCTCGAGGGAGAATTTATATGCAGATACTTTATTGACATTCGAGAGCAATTGGCTTGCAACTTGCAACTCTAGTGCTCTAGCTAGATCATATTGAGTCTAGAGCATCGCATCGGCTTGGCGGCCAATCCATTCGAGCTTGGTGCAACCATTGTATGTGATTTATGTGATTGCGCGCACAACATCGATCGACGGAAACGTGCCGCGCAGACATATTGAATTGATGATTTATTATGTTTGCGCGTTTGATCTTCATCTTTTATCGTGTCGTCGTCGATCGTTGATCGCTCGATGCGCTCTCACAGTCTTTTTGGTTGGTGTCGTCGTCGTTGCTGTTGATCGTGAGGTTTCTATTATCGTCCATCGAACGTCGCGTAGTGTGGATAGATTTGATTATGAACATTTGTTCTCCTCAGTGGGATACAGATCGCTTTATAAGAATGCAGAACGAATTAGTTGGTTGGGAGCTCTTAATTGATCGTTTAAATCGAGTTAGCCTCTTTTGTAATTTTACTGGTGATGAATCAATATACGAATGACATTACAATTCGAGCTGGGTTCTGATTGTAGAATGTGATTTTTTTTTTTGTTTAGATCTTAAAGCATGAGAATCATATAGTTAAGTTTATTCGAACTTGGAATTGAAGATATGGAACTTCAGATTTAAGGGTGTTATTAAAATTTTTCTATAATTATGGGCGCACTAAAGGGATTGTGACTATCCTTAGAATGTTTGCAGACAGTGCCAGCGTTTAGGAAAGCTGGAAAGGATTTTAAAGGAGAATGTCTTAATATCATAATGGGATTTAGAGTTGCATTCCACATTCGTGTAGTACGGCTATGGAAATAATCTCTGAATTTAACAGAACGTCCGAATTTGGGCTTAAGAGTAAACTGATGGGCATTTCCGGAAGCCCGAGTATTATGGGGAGGAATGCAACTGGCTAGATCACTAGAACACAATTTACAAAAATAACGATAAAATATCTATCAACTATCATTTCTAAAGCTATTTCTTGGATTCTATTCCAGGAAACCCAAGTGGGTTATTGGAGCAGTTGCCCAAATTTAAGAATTGTTCTTAAGTTTGGACGATTATAGGACTTATATATTACAGTCCGATCAAAAGGGGTTACAAATTTCTTGCAACGTCAAGTGAAACCTAGCGTTTTTGGCGACGTCGAATATGCGGTCATTCCACACAAGGTGGTCTGCGATGTGCATACCGAGAACTGGGAGCTATTCGGTTTCCTTAATGCAAGTGATGCTCATGCATAGCCACAATGAGTCACTGCATTAAGCTTTTGAAGATTTAAATTCTACACGGTTTTTGTCTCGACATTGGATAATACTGTCAAGATCAGAATTTAATGAGCTTAACATACCTTGAAGTTCAACATCCGAAGAACAAGGAGATGAATCTAAATATGAATACGATAAGCTGAGAGTACTGTCATCAAGAAAACAATTTAATGGATTAGAAGCTGCAGATAAAAGATCATTGGTAAATACCAGAAACAGAGTAGGAGATAAAACAGAGCCATGCGGCACACCAGCATTTATTTTAAGATTTTCTGAATCGAACCATTAAATACGACTTGTATTGAGAGGTCTGAAAGATAATTTCTTATCCAACGAAGACGAGATTCATCGATACCAAATGTACGCATCTTCTATTAAAGAGCTTGATGCCAAAATCTATTAAACAGTTTTGAAATATTAAGCGAAATAGTCATACTTTCACCAAACCAATGTTAAGATTTGTTCGAATGTTCGGTGAGACATACCTTTTCAAACCACCAGTGGACGCTTTGCTTGGAAAGACGTACTGCCGGTCAATTAGAAGCTTTCGTTCTTCAAGATATTTCTTGAGATGATAATTGATCGTCCTTTCCATGACTTTGGAAATAAAGGACATATATGAAATTGGCCAATATTTGGAGATGGAAGAAGATTCGCCTTTTTTTAGGGTCATTTTGGAAAAATGTTGTTTTCCGTCCACCCAGAAAGAAACCAGCAGAGTAGGATAGATGGAAAAGCCTACGTTATGGTTTTTTCAGCATTGAAGCACCTCTTCAGAACAATAGTTCGTCGTCTTTCGTCGTAGTTCGTGGTTCGTCGAATATGATAGTTACAGTGTTTTCTATTTTGCTTAAACTTATTCCGGTTGACTTTTTAACATCGGAAACTTACTTCTCTCAGCCTAATCTAAGGTCTAGTGGGATTGAAGTTGAAAATAAATGCTTAGATTACAAGGGGATAGCATTCCGACACGACTTTCGGGAAGTTCAAAAGAACTCATTTAGAATTGACATTTCTATGCAAAACGTCAAATTTCAAATAAACATTTTATAAAAATATTGAACAACACCAAATCTCTACGCGCTTCTAACATAAGCATAATTTGCATAATTTTTCCTGGTTGCAAGTTGTAGAATCGAACAAAAAAAACTGTGAAATAAATTGTGGAACGTATTCCTTAATTTAATAAAATTTCCAACAACGACAAGTATCATTACAAATATATACGAAAAAAACAAATTTACAAAAAATTGTATTTTCTTTAAATAGCACTTTAGAGTTGAAGATTATGTTATACAAGCTTGCAGTTAACCCATTTTAAGCTTCAGAAAAATATCTCGACAACATTCCTCTTAGCTCTGCGATAAAATCTGGATTCAAATACATTTGGATCTGAGCCTCCTTCGACGATATTAAGTCTTCTGTTTGGACATTTCCACCTTGTGACATAATAGCGCAAATCAATGGTACAAGAGTTGCAGCTAGCCAAAGTTCTTTTTAGCAAAGAGAATAAAGCGTTAGATAATCAAATTTTAGCTTGAAAATTATGGAACTTTACCAAATTCTTTGTACTTGAACATATCAGAATATAAATCCTCCAAAGTTGGCAACTTTCCTGTGAATCTGATATTTTTCAAAGTCTCAACAAATGTCGAAAAATAGTATTGAATCATTTCGTCACGGTGATTCTGTCGCAAATTCACATCGAACAACATTTGTATGCTGCAGAATATGTCAATCACTGCGGGTCCATAACAAGATATTTGCATGTCAACCTACAAATTGTCAAAAATTAATAAAATCAAACTGCCAAAAAAGTGGCCACGGCAAGAAAACCCACCAACATACTCGTAACATCTTCGACTTTGTTCTGGTTATTAATTTTGAACATGACATTTCGATTGTGTAAATCTCCATGATTCAAGACCATTATTGAATTATCTCCTCTCGTGCTGGCACGAAAAATATCATTGCACTTGGAAATTAGCAAAGGTTCAATATCTCGTAGTCTTTCCATGTATTTTTCAAACTCCTTCATCTGAGAAATAGCTTCTATGAGCAAGTTCAGACCTTCTGTAATGAATTCGGGTTGTTCGTTTTTAGGCCTGCTCAGTAGCCCTTCTTGATATTTCCTAGCCGAAATGTCACAACCTTCTGATGATAATTTATAACTGGCCGCATGCCATTTGGCAATTTTCGATAGACAAAGTTTCACTTCGTCAACATTGAGATAACGATCTCGAATGCAAGTATATCCTAGAGCAACGAGATCTTCGAAAACAATCACCTTTCGGGGTTCCAGAGAATAGTAGAGAATTCTGAAATTTGAATTAGGCTCGGTAAAAAAATAACATCATTCAAATTCTCGCTCACTTCGAACCAAAGCTTGTATCATCTCCGTGCAGTCGAAGTTCATTTTCGAGTTTTGGAATTTCTTCGGAATACATGCCAATTTCTGTCTCGAAATATAATATTTGATCCAAGACATCTTTTTTGAAACCTTCTTCTTCGGGAATAGTTTTGACTATCATTGATATTGATGTTGAAGTGGTTTTTGATGCTGAGACATAAGTTGCAAGAACTCGAAACATAATGCTTGCAAAGTGATCGCCTTTTTCGGTTCCAGGAGAAATTTTTAAATTCTCTAGCTAAAACGGATTCGAACGTTAACAGTGTGTTGAAAGTTCATTTTTATCTGTTCTTACCAAGATTGTGTTATTATTGTGATATTTTCTCAATACCATAGCAATGAAATCGTCATCAAGCCAACTTGGAGGCACAAGTTCGTCTTCATTGTATTGTTCCATATTTTTTCGTATTCGTAAAGTAACTTCTTTTTACTGTTCTTTTCACTCTATACTCAATCAATAAGCTGCACTTTAGTGACGAAACTTAATTTTAAGACGATGAAGTTCTTCACAAAAAATGATACAAACTATTTTCCTTCGAGCAGAGCAACCGGTTTGGAGGTTTGACCCATCCTCAAGAATTGCGCCAAAAAGACTACCATCGATCAAATATTTACATTACGGCAGATCTTGGAAAAAAAACAGGAACTTCAAATCTATAGGGAAGAACTATATAGAGCACTGTCTAGTACTGGCATCTCTGACAAACTTGTCCGTTTGTGCAGGATGACGATGGAGAACACACGCTGCTCCATCAATGTCGGAAAAGATCTTACCGATGCATTTTATGCCCAAAAAGGTTTTAGACAAGGTGATGCTCTGTCGACTTTTTCATCATCGTTCTTGAAAGCATAGGGCAAAGCTCACGCGTTAACACTAGAGTCACAATCTTTCAAAAGTCAGTCCAATTACTCGGAAACACACCAAGTATATGCTGCAAGAAAGGATACACAACACCGAGACGACTTGGTTAGAACGCCACCATAGATAGCTATAATTTTGAGGTAGTTAAGGACTTTGTCCACCTAGGCACCGCTATTAATTCAGACAATAACACCAGCGCTGAAATCAAATGGAGAATAACTCTTGTCAATCGCTGCTTCTTTGGACTAAGACTGGACTTAGTAGCAAAGTTCTCTCTAGAGCAACTAAAATGTCTCTCTATAAAACTCTCATCGTCCCGGTACTTGTGAATGGTGCAGAGACATGCACCTTGTCGAAAGTGGATGACAATGCTTTGGGATGTTTCGAGAGGAAAATTCTTCATGTGATCTTTGGTCCCATCTACATAGACGGGGAGTGAAGGAGAAGATATAACCATGAACTGAACGGGCTATACCGTAAAACCGACCTTGTCAAACAAGTTAAAGCCCAACGACTGAGATGGCAAGGTCATGTAGAGCGAATGGACCCAAACGCTCCGGCTCGGAAAGTCTTCGAATCTAACACCGAGGGACGGCGCAGTAGAGGAAGACCGCAAATCAGGTGCCACATACAAGTGGGAAAGGACCTCAACCAACTTGGCGTGACAAACTGGCGACAGCTAGCTTGAGACTAATTTGAATTGGGCGATTTTGGGCGAAAAATCATCTTTTCTTACGACGAGCATTTTTATCTCGGCGGCTATATAAACAAACAAAATTGCCGAATCTGAGGCTCGGAAAACCCGCACGTTGTTGTCCAGAAGCCAATGCATACACAGAGGGTGACAGTTTGTGGAGTGTTCGGATTGTGGAGTGGTGGCATCATTGGACTATTTTTCTTCGAAAATGACGCTGGTTTTCGGTCAACGGTGGGCGTAACAGAGCCATGTTAAACAACTTTTTTTTGTACTGAAATTGAAGAAATGGATTTGGCGAGCTCTGGTTTATGCAGGATGGCGCGCCATGACACACAGCTCATGTCAAAATCGATTGAGCACCAAGTCCCCAAATCGTGTTTTCAGCCGTCTTGACGTTAACCGACTCGGAAATGCTATTTGACCCCTTTGGACCCCAATCCGTAGAGTGCCAGAATGTGCTACTGCGAAGCCAGACGAGGTAGCCACTTGAACGATTTTGTGTTCCATAATTAATGGGAATGTTTGCTCTTACTAATAAAGCCATAATACATGGAAAAAATTTAATTTTGTTCATTTTATTGCATTTTTAAATTTAAATATTACATTACATATGTATACATCGCAAGTAAAAAGAAAGAAAAGGAAGTTGCTCATACGCCCGAGTGTACGAAAATACATAATTTGTCTTTGAATTGTTTAATAATATTTTGCAATTTAATTTGTGACAGGAGGGCAACACTTTCATAAGTTGATAAGTCCGTCCCACGAAATTCACATTCTTTTATTTTTTTTTATGAATTATAAAAAATACAGACACACAATTTTGCAAAACCAGCCGTACACAGATTATTTGTTCGTTGATAATAAAAATAAGATTTAATGAGACAAAAAAAAAACTTCAATAAAATAAAATTTTGTTTGAAAACAGTAAAAAAAATTAATCAAAATGATGAGTCAAAACCAGTGTTTAACGTAAGTATCTGCCTCTCTGTTGTTAAACATCAACGAATACTGAGAAACTGATTTTTTGCGAACTGCAGAGATACAATTCAATAAACAATTCAATCGGTGTTGCCGCTAAACACAGAAAGTTCAAACAAACTTGTAAGGAATGAAAATTATAATATTTAATTTTGTGGAAGATGAGTAGGTATACCAAGGTGTTGATAAAGAGTCACTTTAATTAAATTCCCATCTTAATAAAATGCAATGGACCCCTCAAGTCGTACACACAATGTACGAGTATAGTGTCTATAGAAAATTTTAGCATCCATTTTAAATCATTGACTTACTTTCATCAGTGCAGTTCCACACATGTGGTCTTTCTAATTTTAGTCATTCCATTGACCACATGTCAGCAAATCGATATTGCGATTCAGTTTGAATTGATTTCATTCCATTGCGGGCGGTGTGGTGGTGCTGTTAAGCAAGTGGCTTAAATTGATGAAGTATTCAACTTCGAATCGGAAACTTAAAATATCTTTAATCGAGAAGTGCGGGTCCGCAACAAAATTCTTTTTATGGACTAAAAAAATGCAATTGCATTGCGAATGATTGATCAATGTGGTGCTTGCTGTTGTTTTCCTTTCATCAATTCCATTCGCAGAATTTGGTGACAGCGATGCTTATGGTTGTAAATGATGTACATGATTGAGGAACAAGTACAAAATTGAGAAACAACTGAGAAAATCGCAATGCGATATTTTATTGTTTAAATACTTTCAGTTGATAAATATTTATTTGAAATTATGAAAGTCAAGAAGACGATTTCATCTATCGTGTATTGCAAGTTTGTTGTGAGATGATAAATGTTCGTATTGACGTTTAAGTAAATGAAAGTTAAAAGTTGATCTTGGGATTTGTTGTTGACGTTTTGCTTAATGGAAAAGGTATCATTTAAAGAAAAAAAAAAGTTTTTCCTTATTGTTTGGAGTTTGTAGTTTTTTTTGTAGCGTAGAAATTTTATCTGACTTTACAAGTAGTTTAATTGTATTTTCGATTGGTAGTCTCGAAGAGGAATTCGATACGTATGAAACTCGGCTGGCTTGTTTTCTCTTCTTTTAGGAAAAGTTTGACAAAAGATTTGTTCAAAACAAAAGGAAGCAGAACGTCAGAGATTCGTGAATACGATAAGAAACAATTTGGAAAAACAACTGTCATAGCTCAACGGAACTCAAAAAATCATCCTCTCGTTTCAATGTGATATCAAAAATGACAACCTCCAAAAATTACTAATTTCTACGAATTCAAGTCCGAAATCTGTCAAAATCCATTAAAAAAAATTAGAAATTGATAGTTGTGGACAAATACGCGAACAGGCCTTCTTATCATAAATGAAGAAATTTTCCAATAAAAAAATGTATAACAGAATATTTTGAAAGCTTTACGGCTTTCTTGTGATTTTTTATAGGATACGAAATTTCATTTTATTAACATGTCTATTAGAACGTAAGATAAGCTGGTAGAGACAAAAAAGGTGTTAAAATTTCGGGCTTTAGCTGGCATTTTGAAAAATACATTTTGTTTAATATTACTGTGTTTTGCATAAGGCGGATCAAAACACGAGTGCATGTAGGTTGGCGCGAAAGAAGAAACACAAGGTTGTCTGTGATGTATGTACATACCGAGAACTGAGAGCTGTTCGGTTTCCTCAATGCAAGTGCCACTCATGTTGCTAAGGGAGACATTATGAGATTTGCCAATGAAGGGACTGGGTCCGACAAATGTATAAGTCACAGGGAAAGGCACTGCCTTTTAAAATTTTCAGCAACTAACCTTATTGACATTCTTAGAGATGGAGTGTTTACAATAAAATGGTCTGAGAATGGGTAATGGCGTGCTAAACAAACTTGGCAACAACATCATTGAAACTTCATTGGGTACCTGAAATGGTACGTGTCCAGGGAAATGAGGAGGTAGACTCCCTAGCAAAAATAGACGCAAGGACTCTTTTAATGGAGCCAGAGCCCTACTGCGGAATAGGAGAAAACAGGATTAAAAACGAAATCAAAATAGAGGAAGAGGCCAGAAGATCCAAAAACTGGAAAGAACTCCCAAAACTGAGGTAGGAAAAACTTTTTCTTGGGAACTATAACCAAGATCGTGTCAAGAACTATATCAGCTTAAGTAGGAACAATCTACTAATAGTAACGGAACTCCTCACGGGTCACTGTTAAATAAGAAGACACTTGAGTATTAGGTATTGGCCTAGTAAACAACCCCACACTCAGATTCTGCAATACTCATGACGAAACGACAGAACACGTACTAGGCAGATGCGAATCACTAACACATCAAATCAACAAGTCTCTTTGACGACACCAGATGGAAGATTTATCATCTCTGAAGATACTCCAAATAATCAAACTCATCAAAGGGATAAGCTTGGATAGATATATTCTTTATTTTTTCAATCAATGCTTGGAGAAAGAGCTGTAGGGTTAGCAACTCATCTAGCTCTGAATGGGGCACAATAGATCTTTAGGTCGCACTTCAAACCCTTTAGTCAATATTCATTAAGTCATGGATAGCAGCATAGAAGATGGTTTGCGCTTTAAAGACAGAAGACAGCATTGAGTTTTTGAAGCATTCAATTCTACGTGGTTTATAGTTCTCAGCATCGAACTCTGTATATTAGCAACTGTAAGGGAGTTGAGTTATATTTTTCGACGATTTTTCTTGATTCGACCAAACTCATATGCTCTAGCGTTTTGATGCATCGAACTCATTATATTTGCAACTGTTAGGGAGTTGAGGCATATATTTTTTTTTTTACAATTAGTACCATACAAATTTTAAATAATATGTATCTTCATTTGAAAGAGTGAAAATTTGTGTTTGCCAGAATATGACTGGCTGTCAAACTATACTACATTCTGTACTGTGTTACGTAGCATGGTATCTATACTAGATGTGTGTCAGGGGCATTAGGGAGTTGAGGCATATTTTTCGACGATTTTTCTTGATTCGATCGAACACATATGCTTTAGCGTTTTGATGTATCACACTCTGTATATTAGTAACGGCGATTTTCTTAATTCGACCGCAAACAAATGCTCTCACGTTGTGATGCATCACGCTACTCAAATATGACTGTTGGCCCTCTAGCCAACTTGATCCAACTTCTCCCCAATAAAAATCGAAATATCCCGTCGGATAATATAATGATTTTATTTTCTAAATAAAGAAGGTTAATTAAACAACAATAGCAAATTATGAGAAATTAGACTTACAAAAGGTGAAGGATTTTATTATTTTATAAGAGAAAACCTCGTGGAATATTCTAACCTCTTCTCTGATGTTCTTCTTCTTTCCGGTGGCAAATTGAGAATGAACAATTTCTAGAATAATTTGACGTTTCATCTTTTTCGTTACTCCACGATGTTGCCAGAATAAAAAATTAAGTTATAGTGTAATTATTTCTTTGATGACGTCATCATGGCTCGATGACAATGACCCAGCTCGGTATCAGATTTTATTTGATTTGATAAGTAAAATTTGGCAAGTAAAACTATAACTTCTCCCAAGTTTAT
The DNA here is from genome assembly GCA_911387755.1 of Chrysotoxum bicinctum. Lineage (NCBI taxonomy): Eukaryota > Metazoa > Arthropoda > Insecta > Diptera > Syrphidae > Chrysotoxum > Chrysotoxum bicinctum. The sequence continues at coordinate 110,699,196 of OU426990.1, read as the reverse complement.
AAGCTCAAAACTGTTAAAATAAAAAGACTATCTGTGGTCTTCATTTCTACCCATGTATGGATGTTCCACTGTCAAAAAATCTAAAGGTGAGTAAAAACACTGTTTTTCTTGGCTCGATCCTTTTTAAATCCCAAAGTCAATATCGAGGTACCCCTAAGTGTATTGAATTGGACTATCACGCCGGAAGTCTGTACTCGATTCCCAGGCGCTTTGACCAAAAAACCGTGGTGACAACTGTGATGAATCGCCCTTTAAGAGCTAACTCTTTTACCGAAACTCGGCAGAAAATCGTAGGTCTCCACGAGCTGTCACGCTACAAAATTTATTTTATTACCAATAACCAAGAAGATAGCCATCAACTTGATGAATTATGATGATTATGAGAATAAGTAAACACGTCTAATGATAATTTGACGTTCATAAACGTTGCGCTTGCGATTGACTTGTTGAGATCCATAAATAGTTATAATGTTCTACATATTTTGTACACCCAATTGTATTACAACATTTTTACAAGTATTAGTTATAATTTCCTATTTGGCGAATTATTTTAATCCTTAAACGAGAAATGTCAAAATTCAACAAAAATTGTGTCCATTAAATTGTTCACGCTTCATTTCTTCATTCCTCACTGAAACTGTCAAAATACCAAATGACAGAAAAAACGAATTTCACAACGAAATAAAACCTTCCGGGATAATGGTATTATGTTGCACACATAGCTCGCATTTCTCACTCTTAAGTTGTCTCAATGTCGTCAAATTTTATTGAACTGCATTCGTTGCAAACAATATAATCCCCTTGGGACATATAACATGGATCATAAATGAGTTACGAGTATCAACTATTATGCTACAACATCGTGCCAAACGTATATTTAAACATTTCAAAATTCACTCTGATCCATGCACTCATCTTGTTTGGTGACATTACCACCATTTTTTACCACATTTGGTCAAATTCCACGCTAACTAATTGAAATCGATTTTGGAAATTGAGATCAAGCAATCTGTCGCCAATGGTCGTTGTCGCCTTGTCTTTTGCAACAACAACTACGACAACCACGACGACGACGACACACAAAACTTTTTGACGAAGAAGAAACATCAGATTTTAGCTAATTAAAAGAGTTTAGCGTGACAACAACATGACAGTAGTTGTTGTATGGCAGCAGTATATATAGTAAGTAGCTAGTGGATAACACGCAACTGGCGTTTTGTTGAATGTTGATATGCTTGGTGGTGATATGTCCACCAGTAGATCGCGTGGCTCAGTAGTTATTTTGTACAAAATGGCTATTTAATTTGGCATCTTGTTGAGTTGTTGCTAATGGTTTGTTCTTTTATATAATTTTTTTTTTTTTTTTTTTTTGGAAGGTAGTTAACGCACTGAGGTGATTGACTTGACATAATGTCAGTTTAATTAGTCAAAATGACAAAAGATATGGTGTTTAACGGCAAACTCCTTACAAGTTTTAGATCGCAGTTTGAACAAAAAGAAGATTAAATTAATCCCTTCGGTTCACTCGATTTAATCCTTTTCAATTCTTCGCATGAAAGATGAGAATAGAAATTTTGAAGATTTCTTAATTTTTGAATAAGTTACTCACCCCTTGAATTTGATATTCACTCAAACTTTAGTTTTGAATTATAGATCTTAAGGCCTAGTACGTTGAACGTAAAAGTTCTTTTGAAGCTTTATAGAATGCAAGCATATCTAACTCACAAATGTGTCCTCTAAATCTAGTAAACAGATGCGATATAGATAAAAATAACGAAGAAAAAATGAAAAATTGTGTTCTGCTTTTCTTTTAGCAGTAAACTGTGCGACGCTCGACTAAATAACCCTTTTTTTCGGACCAAACATTTTGTGCGAAAAGATGACATTTGAGGAATTTCGTGTTTTTATTTATTTCTTTCTCTCTTGTCAAAATATTCTTTGGTAGTATTTTCTTTTTTGCCTCTGAATAATAAAGCACAGAAGATTCATATTTAACGACTGATGTGCAGTCTTCACACCACACCAGGCCCATCACTTTAACGAAAAAGTCCTGCTTATAAATATTGACCTAAGGGTTACTCTCCCAATTTATATTAATTTTTTTTTTTTTTGTTAAAATGGGGACGTTAGGCAACATGAATTTTCATTTTCCATTGGATTAGCAACAAAATTTGAATTTAACACAGAATTTGAATGCGCTGTCAACATAAAATTTTTAAAACAAATTTGAAATATTTGCAAGAAAAATATTTTGCGAGAAATATACGATTTTATCATAAGAGAAAAACATCATGCCAGAAAACTTTCATGTGAAAAAACAGTCACTCTAGAAAACCATCACTCATCATGAAAACTGTCATTCGAGAAAAATATCATTCCAAATAAAAAATATCATGTAAAAATTATATTATGCTAGAAATATATCATTCAAAAAAATTATCGTGCGAGAAAACTATTATTGTAAAAAACTATTATGTGAAAAATATATCACGCTAGAAAACTGTCATACGTTTGTGTTTTCACACCAAGGTGAATATCAAACTGCAAAAGTTCTCAAACTGTAAAAAGATTTTCCAATTGTGCACGATCTCAAACTGTATACTTTAATTTTCGTATAAAAGTTTTCTTGCGTTATATATTTTTTTCTTCATTCATATTTTAATTTCTTACTCACGATTCTTGATGAAATTTTGTTTTGAGTGCACAGGATGCTTTCTGTTTTTACTTTTTTTTTAATCAAAGATCTCCAGAATCTGAAAAAAAATTCAAATTTCAATCAGTTTCAAATTTTGATGTTTTGAATTAAATTAAAGTGTTTTAAACGACACAAAGGTTCTATATGTATTTTTTTGGTTATTACTGTACTATGTGCATACTACAATCAAAGCTACAAACTACAAATAACCCACGAGCTGACGTATGTTTTTTTGTTGCTTGACAGCCGTCACTTTTTCCAGCAAGACAGTCGTGAATTAAAAAATAAAATTAATTGAAAAACCCAAAAGAATTAAGATGACTGAACTTCTAATCGATCCAAATATTCGAGTTTGGGTATTTTTACCCATAATTGTGATAACATTCCTCGTGGGAATCATCCGCCACTACATATCCATTCTTATATCGAGTCAAAAACAAGTCGAACTAAGTCAAATTCAAGATAGTCAGGCGATGATCCGAGCTCGTTTGCTTCGGGAAAATGGCAAATACCTGACCGAATATTCCTATGCCATGCGTAAGAATTTTTTCAATCACGAGGAATATGGTTATTTCAAAGCACCAAAACCAGTGGCAGCAAATCAAACAAATCCGACAGCAATGCTCTCGGAAATGGTTAAAGGCAACTTTACAAATGTCCTACCGATGGTCATCATAGGAGGTTGGATCAATTGGATGTTCTCTGGCTTCGTCACGACCAAAGTGCCATTCCCATTGACACTTCGTTTCAAACCGATGTTGCAACGTGGTGTGGAATTGGCTTCCTTGGATGCAGCTTGGGTCTCATCGGCTTCATGGTATTTCTTGAATGTATTTGGCTTGCGAAGCATCTATTCGCTGGTCTTGGGTGAGAACAACCAAGCCGATCAGACACAATTCTCTCAAAATCAAATGTCTGGAGCTGCCATGGCTATGCCACCAGATCCAAAGAACGCCTTCAAGGCCGAATGGGAGGCTCTGGAGATTTGTGAATATAGAAATGCTCTGAAAGATGTCGAAGCAGATCTGATGGCTCGCATCGCAAGCGACCGGCCGACGGAGTAGAATAATAATTGACAAATTAACAAAGCTAGAAATTTATTTATTTCAATTATTGTAGCATTTATTTGAGCGTGTGTGTTTTGTCATAATTCCTTTTTTTTTTTGTTTATTTAACTTTAAAAATATGAAATAAATAAACCACAAGAATTATTTGGAGTCGTCTTTTAGCTCACTGAGTCTCTCAAGTTTAATCATTTTCAGGAAGAGGATTTTATTTGAAAATTTAGTCTTGGGCAGGAATTGCTTCACTGATTAATTGGGTAATTTCTTCAAGAGAAATATGATTTGCATGGTGTTAAGTTAAGTTTAAACTTATCTAGAAGTTGCATAAAGAGCATATTTTTGGAAGTTAGTGAAGAATTTACTTGATTCAATCCCTAAGTCAGCAGCCTTAAACACGCAAATGGATCTATTCGAGCATCATTTGAATTTTGGAAAGCAGGGAACAAAAACTGCTACTGAATCAAACTAATGCATTTGAAGCCTTAAAGTAAACGTACGAAGGTAACTGCACCAGGATTCATGAATGTAATGGCGTTTTCGATTAGTTACACAGATACCTTGCTTTAAGAAACCAAATCGATAGGAATATTCTTTTCAGAAGATCAGGCGTCATGGTGGCGTGAGGTGTTCAAGTATTGGGTGGCCACATCATAAGTATAGTCAATAATACATTTAGAAAGGAATCTGTTGCTTTTAAAACTTTTTTTTTGAAACAGTCACGGAAACCATCAGAAATACGGAGCAAAACAAACAATGGAGACCACGTAGCCATACAATTAGAAGGATAGAACCAGAGAGCGTACAACAAATCGAAAGCAATTCAATGCAACATTTCATTTCAAATTGGATATTTGAAATGAATATTTCCTGGGAATTTCCCCCAACTTTCAAAATTGTCAACTTGAATAATGTCGTTAGTTTACTTTGGAATTTATTGATATCGGGGATTAAGTTTTATAGGGACTTTGGCTTTCGTTTCAAAAGGACAACCGTCAAATTACAATGAACAGTGCAGAAGTATTGTCGTTTCCAATTTCCGAAGATGGGAAAAATTTCACGATAGCCCCCATTATGTTTTCGAATGAAATCACAAACAAACGAATCAATAATAGAACTGCTTATAGAATTAAAAATAAAATAATTATAAACAATACAGAATAATTTTATTGTAAATATTGGGTGTTAACGAAATTATAAAACCCTACAAATGTTGACGTTGCTTTGGTTTCTTTTATAATTCACAGATTTTTTTTCGTTAATCACAGAAGCAGTACGGTATGTCTATTTGATTTATGCGTGTAGTTTGAAAGGAGAGCAAGTTAGCACTCCCCTAGACAAGGATGGACACATAAATGGCCGAGCAGGCACAGACAAGCTCGGTCGACAATTTTTTTTTTTTGTTTTTAAGTTTGCTTAAGTTTTATTTTAACTATTGACAAAAATAGATTCCATACTAAGCCTTATATAGAATTTGGGGCGAGAAATTCAACTACATGTATGAAAATGCACTATTAAATGCTTCCCAACTCAATTCACCTAAGGTTATCACTTTTTCGAAGTCAGTTTTTAAGAGTTGTGTTAAATCGAAACTTTCAGTTGTGTAAAATCCATACATTTTTGAATAAAAACCTGACGTGGAGTGATGAATCAGAGTTGTGCATATTCGAATCAGTTGGAAAAAACGTTATATAATCACTCGTAAAACAACACAATTCGCTTTTGACATAAGGATTTATGAACGATAAAGAAGCATACGAGTACAAATCGCTTGGTGAAGTAGTCTTTATAATGTAGTTTTGGGAATGTTTTGAATTGCCCTGCTCAATCTCAGATCTCAACCCGATCTGCGGAGTGACATTAAACACCAAATTAGTATTAAAACCGTTGAATTTGTTCCTTTGAAGTGGGTCGTACTAAACACTGCACACCAGAAAGACGCAAACTTATTCAAAAGCTTATTATGAACTGCAAAACCTATGTATAAGGAAGTTCAGGATCTTATGTATTATTAAGAGAAAATTGTAAGAAACGCCATAAAATTTTAAGAAAAAGCTGAAACCCGCGGACATAATTAAGTTCTAACGCCTTCGTACATTAAATATGTTATTCGGTTTTCAAAAACACATCCTACTGCAGGAGCTACGGAAATAGTGGGTGAACTTGATTAACCACGCCTTGTCCATACAACAAGAAGACGATTGAGGGACTAAATGCTCGCAGGCTACGGAAAGTCCCACTTCTAAAAAAAAAACACCTACATAACCAAAAGAATTAAGTTTGCACGAGAGCATTTGGGATGGGTTCCTGAAAAGTGGAGAAATATTCTTTGGACTGACTAAAGTAAAATTGTTCTTTATGGTGCTACAGAATCTTTGTCATATGTAAGACGACCACTAAACACCGAATATGCTCCTAGATAGACCACAAAACAAAACATGGAAGATCTAGTGTCATGGAGATGCTTTTCATACTATGAAGTTGGTCGAATATATTGGACAAAAGGTATAATGAATCAGCATTCTCTAGACGAAATTTTACAAAACATCATGCTACCATATGCCGACTTCGAAATGCCACTTAAATGGGTCTTTAAACAGAATAACGACGCAAAGCAGAACACCTAAGCAATGGTTTCAGAACAACAAGATTGAGGTTATCGAGTGTCCTGCTGAGTCCCCTGACCTCAATCCTATTGAAAATAGAAAACTCGAATGCAAAACCAAAAAACAACAAAGAGTTATGGCGTGTAGTTGAGAAGGCTTTCAAATCAATAACACCGAAAAGATGTGAGGGGCTTGTCAACTCAATGAAGCGTCGTTGAGAAGCTGTAATAAAAAATAATGGTCATACTACTAAATACTAGCTTCATTGGCCAAAAATGGCATTTAAATTACTTTTTTTGTTATTTTTTAATAAAATTATGCAGAAATTGGGAAGCACTCCTATTAATTTGCTCCCTTTACTATCAAACCTATCTGATCGATCTGATCAATAGATAGCAGTTTGATTTTTAAAATAAAAACATTTCAATATATTATAAATTATTCAAAATAGAACGTCTTAGGCCCTCGGGTAATTACATATATACAGGGCATTAATATTTGGTAAAAAAAAATCAATTTTTATACAGGAATGCCTAAAATAAACAAATCGAACAAATTAAAAGAGAAAAGTTATTTTATTATTTATTTTCTAGCTCAATCTACAGTATGAAGGATGGTATGACGAAGTTTTTTTTTTTGCAATGATGAGATATCAGTCCGAAAATGTCTCTCGCAATACGAATTCACCCTGATCTGATCCGGATCATTTTTCAACAATTATATTTCAATCTAACCATACTCGGAATGTATAGACGAATTTCGGTAGTTCCTAAAATTTCAAATAACAAAAGAAAACTACGAGTATTAAGTAATAAAAATGTTCAATAAATATATTATATTTCTTTTAATATTGAAAAAAAAAAAAAAACAAAATTAAAACCACAAACAAAACTTTGATACTGAATAGAAGTTGTTAAAAAAAAAAACAATCTTAAACACCCAGAAATTAAGACTCTTTATTCCTCCTCGAGCTCTTTAGCTTGTGCAAAAACATCCGGAATTTCTACATCGTCCGATTTCTCAATGATTTTATACTTCTCAGCAGCTATCAGACACTGAGCAGCTATTTCACGTGCCTTAGCTCAGGTGTCATCAGGTAACTGTGATAAGCCATTCAACAGCTCCATGATATCCGTTTCGAATAGTTTCGATGCAATGTCTTCGCCAGCATTGATCATATTTAGTAGCACAACGACACCTCGATGCTGGACTTCGGGGCTGGGATTGGCAATCAATGTGTGCATATTGTCCAGCCATTTAGGATTCTGTAGAATTTTCTCACAACATTTTTTGCTCACCGATGTCAGCATTGCTAAGGCACCTGCTGTTGCTTTGGCTGTGTCTTCGTCTTCCTCTTCGCAGAGCAAACACAAAAATTTCACTCGGTCGTTTTCTTTTTCATGCATTTCAACTATTTCTGGAGACATAACCAGATTACAGACACACTGAGCAGCAGCACGAACCAAATAGACATGATCTTCCATTAGATAAAATTCGATCTTCGACAGGCCCTGCTCCTTAATAATCCTTTGACGGACACTCTCGTTCATAGCAGCTAAGTTCGTCAATGCCATCAGCGATTCGAAGTTCTCCAGAGCTGTGAAATCTTGGTGAAGCAAATTCAGCAGAGGACGAATGACATCGTAAGCACGTTGACCAGCAAATGCCACTTCTGGATTAATGGTAATCCCGATACGAGCTAGTGCCTGACATGCTTGTCTTTTGCCCTTTTCAGTGCCTTCCAAGGCAAGTTTGAGGAGAGTTTTCACTCCGCCATCCTGAACAACCTTACCACGGACATCTTGCAAACTGCAAAGGGAATTCAGCACCCTTGCAATCAGTTCCTGTGAATTGTGACTTTCGGTCTTTGCCAAAGCACACAAGGCCGTCGTGATTCCCTGATTGGCCAATGTCATGATGCGTTTATTGATGAAATCCGGATCGTCCAGTTCGTGTTCCTCGGGGATGTGATGTTTGGCAAACTTTGCCAACTCCACCATCTCAGGAAGTAGTTCTTGTTTGTCATAGGCATTGCATAAATTTACAAATGTCGTTACCACTCCATACAAACACGACTGATCTCCTGCTCTAGCGATTTCAATCAGAGCCTGAATTGCCGGTTGATCTTCTATAAGTTTCTCCTTCACTTCGGCGTCCAGTGTTAAATAGGCCAAACCATCTGCGGCCCATTTACGAATATCCTTATCTTTACCCGGTTTGACCAGAAAACGGCGACAGGCCTCGGCCAGTTTTTTTGTTGCTCCATCAGCAAATGGACGAATACTAGCATCCTGGCCACCATAGCTACCGAGTTTGCACAAACCCACCAAGGCACGAACTCTGATTCCATCGTCTTTGGAGTGATATAGCTTCTTTAGGATATCCACACCTTGAGTACACAGCGCCTTGGCTTTGTCCTTTTTCGACGAAGCCGCTACAATGCATTCACAAGCGACTTTCTGTTGAAGGATGTCTTCAGTAGTTGCCATTACCAGAATCATCTGCAATATACCTGCAAAAGAGATACATTCAGCTATAAACCCACGCAACTGAAAAATATCATCCAAACTTACCTTCTCGTCCAATGATATTGTTTCCAACATCCAGTGTTCCAGTTAGCAAAGATGTTATGGCCACAGTAACTCTAACTTTAGACTCCAAATCTGGAGAAAGCAGCTTGTCTTTGACATATTCATCAATTTGATTGGCGAACTTAGCCTTCAGGTCATCGTAGTACATGTTCTCGTAGATCCTAGCTAAGCACACCGATGCCACTGTTCTGGAAGATGGTGTTATAGCCATGGCACTCTCGTATTTATACTCCTCCAATTCCGAGCAAACATCCAGCAGCCTATGTAAGCCACGAATCTCAACTAATCTTTCAGCCCATGATAAAGCGGTGTAATGAACGTTTCGGGTCAAAAGTTCCATGACAGCATCTCTGGCTTGGCCAGATATTGTCCGGTCGGTGATAGTGTATACCAAACATGTCAGCAATGTATCGATTTCCTTCTGGTACTTCTTGCAGAGTTCAGCATCCGGTTTGCACTCCAATTTGTTCTCCATTCCTGAAAGCGAGTTCAGAATCGTTTGCAGACAATACTGGGCGGCCGAAACTCGTTCCTCATTTGTACTATCCAAAACTTGCAAGAACCATGGAACGCCCAGTTCGGTAAGGACGATTTTTGTGCGATCCACACTTTTACTACACAGCTCTGCAATGACTCGAACTATATTCACGTAGATTTGTTGGTCTTTCTCGCTCTTGGCCAGACTGGCAATCTTTTGTATTACGCCTTCCTTTGTTATTAAATCGGCGCCGACTTCCTCCTTGGCCAGAACTAGCAGATTATTCACCGCGGTTCGACGTTTTTCTAATGCAGTTCCAATATCGAAGGCCAACTCACACATCTGTTTGACCTTTGTCGAGGTTTTGGCATTTTTCTGTGCCCGTTCCTGCACAATGACATGCAGCCTAGCCAAAGCAGGTTGAACTGCCTTATTACCAGGATCAGCTTTGAACAATTCTGTGGCATCTCTGTAGGCCTCCTCGAACTTTTGCAAACCTTCATACGCCTGGAAACGGCGAAACAATGCTTTAGGGTCATTCGGCACCAGCCGTAGTGACTCAGTACAATCGTCGATGGCTTTGTTGAATTCGTTCTTCTTCAAATAAGCAGCAGCTCGATTCTTGTAAAATATTGCCAGATCCTTGTGCTTCTCGCCGGACTTAATTGCTTCCGAATAGTATTTGATAGCATCCTCCCAGAGTTCACTTTTGAATGCATCGTTGCCTTTATCTTTGTAGGTTAATGCAAGATCTGCGTCGGAATTTGTCATTTTTTTTCTCGTCAGTGAAAATCTTCTATAGTTAAATTCTTTTATTAAAAATTAAAAGTTTTTCTCACTTTAAGGAACTCACGTATTGTTAACAACACTTCTTATTGAATTGTGTATTAAAAATGAATCACCACAACGATAGTGAAATCGTTTATACAATATTTATAAAATTTATTTTCTTCGTATCGTCATACAAAACTGCAAGAATCTTCTGGATTCAGGTAGAAAGAACTTTCTTTCGATCTTCACGTGGATTAAGATATTTTCTTCTTTTTCTCAAAAGAGAAAAATTCTATTTTAGGAAAATTAAAAAGAAAAGGCGCAACACGTTAATAAAAAAAATGTTTTGTATTTCTTTTCGAGCAAAGGAAAATCAAGAAACTTTGCGGGTTTGTTATTGTGGACTAGATGCAGTCATTGGAAGTAAATGTCAAAAATTGAAGTTTGATTTGGTTATGTGGAAATAGGGGAATAGAAGGCAAATATGATATTACGATATTTTGAGGGCAATTTCTTTTTAAACAATTTATACCAACATTGACATTGAAGTTTTTTAGCTCAAATCTAGTCTAGCTAAGCTATCTCGACTTAATTAACTTACACATTATGAAGTTTAATTTACGAAAAAACATTTAATTTCGTTTCGTTTTATTATCAATTAAACTAAAGAAATGAAAAACTGCCAGTAGCAATACCAATTTTTAAAGAATTTAAGATTGAAACTAAAAATTAGTCTAGATTGCGACCGGTCAAAATTAAGAAAAGCTTAAGACATGCCAATTAGGCTCTCGAATAAAATTTTGCTTGCTTTTTTCTTGGGTGAAAGACAAATTTCTCGGACTGCATTTAAAACGAAAAACATGGGGCGGATGCAATAGATTGTTGATACATGGCTAGTTATCCCAAGTCACCAAGAATTTTATTGGATTGCAAATGACAACTTTTTTTTAGTTATTTCAACGACAGCTTGTCTATTCTAGTTACTACTTACTTAAAAGTGTTTTTTAGGGGCGGAGAACTTTTGAAATAAACCACAGAAAAATGTTTTTAATATCCATGAAATTGGCTTTATTTGAAATATATGTTTTTTATCATTAATGTTAAAATATGATTTCGGTAATATGGCCGCGGAGGATGGCGCATCACCTGGGATCCAATTTATCTTTATGCAAAATTGTGCGTAAAGTGGATAGGCACAAGTTGAATTGTTGAGGACGATGACGAATTGACACATTTCGATCATTATCAAGACTACGTTGCACGTTAGCAATCGGTAGATCTGTACGCACTTTACCACTTCTTATGGGATGCACATTATCGTTTCGAGTAAACGTATTGCAAAAATAATCTACAGTTTCTCGAAATAATCGCTTTGATGGACGATTATGAGTACCATAAAAGACACGTAACGATTGTTGTGTTTCTCGAATTGAAACATGTTATTCAAAATATATTTCAAAATTTTTCAAACGTTGCTCTGACGTGAATCTATTCATGATGATTTACCAAACCAAACTAACATCATAACAACCGAGAGCTTGGAAATCCGCTTTCGCAAGAAAAATGTTGCCAATTTAACGCTATACACATCTAAAGAGATAGTCTTTATGATATATTGCATGCTCCCCACGTTTTTCGGTGAGAATAGACAGAAGATCCAGAAGGAAGTAAGGAAAAGTCACAAAAGGTCAAATTGGCTTTAAATGTTACGTAGTAAATTGCTTAAACAACAACTTAATATCACCCAGCAGCAAATATAGAGTTTTTGAAACAGTAGCTGAATCCCTTATTTTGTATACTGTTCAAGCTTTGGAGAAACTTTTACAGCCCAATTCTGAATGACAATTCCCGGGGAATTTTTTCTCTTTTCTCTACTCCCTTATTCTAAACAAAAAATTGCGGGAATTTTTTTCGTTTTTCCCTTTCCTCATATTCCAAATAAAGTTCGAATATGGGAAAAGATATTGCGGGAAAAAAGTATGCATTCTAAATGTTAAAAAAGGGGAGAATTTTAATTCATTTAACGCGAGTTTGTTCCCGACACATTTGCTGGAGAGTTGGTTGCCAAAATGTAAGTTTTTTTCTTTTTGCAATTAAAATACAGTAGACTCGCGTTAACAAAAACACCGCCTTACGTGAACACCGGCTAACGTGAACACAATTTGTTTTACATTGGCTACTCTGTAGCGTGAACACGTTGAGAAAGCCCTATAACATGAACAAATTTAAAATGCATTTAACATACCAAACGTTGTTTTCTTTTCTGCATTTGTCGGTTATTCGAATCGTTTTTATAAAACGGGGAATTCCCGTAAATGATTGGCATTTAGTCCTGGACTGAAGATCTTCCGAGCGCAACCCAAACGAACGAGGTTTTGACCAGTGGATGAAAAAAAAGCGAGGACAGAATTTTGGAAAGAGCACATATGTACTAGAATATAGCCTAGTGAAGCAATCAACATTTTCAATAAATCTTTGGAATGGACAAAACAAGAAAACATAAGTATAACAGATATCAGCGTACTTGAACGTCTCCGCCAAAAAACCTTGTTCAGCAATTTGTAAAAAAAAGAAAATCCGGACAAAGACAACCCCTTTTTTATTGATTTCAACTAATTTTTTTTTCTTAACAAGTTACCTACCTACTTACAAACCGAAACACACAAAATATATATGAATTTGAGTTAAAACAAACGTCTAATTTATTTGAAAAATTTAAAAGGCCTAAGGAAGAAATTTCACTGTTTTGCCAAACAGCTGAGAATGAATTGAATTCGTGTGGCCCACCAAGCAAAACAATTACAGAATGGAAGAAAGTAAAATTATTTAGAACAAATAATAGCAACTTTTAATTTATTGTAAAATATTTTTGAAACCTAAAATACAAATAGTTTAATGAAGTATGATAACAAAAGTATAATTTATTTGTGTACATACAACCATTGAGGCAACTCTAGAGGATTTGAGGAATCCCTTATGGATCTTTGCTTCTTTCAAATTCCTCTTCATGCAGAATTCGTATTGCGATGCTGAACATTTTGTTGCTTTTGTATTTACATATTAATAATTAATTACAATGACTCTGAACCTATTCACGTTGATAGATTATTTGTTTTTATATTTTTATGTGTCAAATACTGCAAAACAGCTGTTTCGAACTTTCATAATTCTAACTCCCGCTTTCGAAGGGAAAAATATTCTCCCGGGGAATTCTGAATAGGAGGATTCTACTCCCGGGAGATCACGTTTCCCGGGGAGTTATTTTCCCGGAGAATATTTAGAATTGGGCTGTTAAAAATTTTCATAAAGAGAACTTTTCGACTACCGCCTAACACGCCAAACTAGATGATCATGATTGACACTAGACTGTCACCATTATTTGTCAAAAACATTGAAAGTTCAAGCTGAATTTGTACTTGAAAGTCCTGCAAATACCTGATTACCGGTTTTCTAAAAAATCTATGAGTGAAAAAGTATGGGTTAGGGAATGGTTAGATTTGGCTAAAGAATGTGGAATGGATCTTAATATTAGATCCATGTATGTAACCTACACTGCCTAAACTTATGAAATGCGTGGATGAGAATAACAGGCTAAGTATGAGGAAGAAGCTTTAAGTTCATTGTAGAGATAAATGTATAATCGTTTGGATTACTATCACCTGAAAGAAACTATTTTAGAGATGAGTGAACAATAAATCAAAAGGATTTTTGGTAGAAAGCTACATATCACAGATTGAATCTGTTAATACCGTGCGATTTGTGCAAAACTATGATTTGCATTTTATGTATAAATGTCCAATTTTATGAGAGATAAGACAAGAAATATTTTAGGAAGTTATATTCTAACCGAAAAAGATTGGCTTTAGCAAATAATACAAACTTCTGCAAAATTTCACTGTTACATAAGAAAAGAATATTAAATCAAAATTTTTAAAAAATTAATGAAATAAAAAAAATCATCAATCTGGGGCCTAACTCTGTAATTCGATACGAAAGTAAAAATTGTTCGAAAGTTGTTTCCGATTCTAATTTCAAAAGTTACTCCGTATAACTTTCGAATCCAAAGCAAATGTTGCAAAGAAAACTTTGCAACTTTCGAACAAATGTTCCGGACTCGAGCTGTTTTTTGTCGAAAATGACATTTTAAAATCAAAAAACAGTCAAATACATAATTGATTTTTGATTAATGAAATTTATTCGTTAATAATTGAAGTTGAGTATGGATATGGATTCAGTTACATTGTGGCTTAATGAAGAAATTTGTGCTGAAGAAAGAATAAAAGACAATTCTAATATAATGGGTTTATCAAGTATAAGGTAATGTGATGTAAAACAAAATTTAATGACGAAATAATCTATCTATGTATATACTAAATATTATTTCTAGTTTTATAAAAAAATTTCGTCTTTCAAAAGATGCATTTATATATGAGGAGTATTCTGCACAAACGATTGAAGGCACATGACCATCCGTTTCGTTATTGCTTCGTAGTTTGACCATTAGAGCATCTTGAATTGGACAACGATTTTGGGCCAAAAATCATCTTTTCTGACGAGGTGCATTTTGATCTCGGCGGCTACGTTAACAAACAAAATTACCGCATCTGGAGCTGGAAAAACCCGTACCTACGTTATTGTCCAGAAGCCAATTAGCCATATCACGAATTTCATCGTAATCGGAAACTTCTTACGAATCACGAAAAATAACTTTTACATAAAATCAACGAGAATTTCAAATTGATTTTATTTGGTATTCATACATATTTTTGTTCTGGTTTCCCTTTGAAATAAGAAAAATCATCAAAAATATAATCATATTAATATTAATTATGTTTTCTTCAATTAATTTATAATTTTAAAATAAACGTACTTACATTTTAGCTATATCTATTCTTGGTGTATTGTTTCATAAAAAACTCGAATTCACACAGCATATCAATATGACATGTAATAAAGCCAATTCAATATAAGGTTGGATTAAAAGGGAATCACGTCAGTTTTCTGATCCTTATGTTATCAAACAACTATTTACCACATTTGTCAGACCCATTATAGAGTATGCTTGCCAGGTATGGACCCCCTACTACAGTTGCCACAAAATAAGAATTGAACAAATTCAAAAAAAGGTTCCTAAAATTTGCTCTTAGAGGCTTAGGCTGGCAGAATCCATTGAATCTTCGTTCATATAGTAGCCGTCTAAGACTCATAGATTTACCCAGTCTGGAGCGCAGACGTTCTTATTTATGTTTCGTTTTTATTGTTAATCTTATTTATGGTAATATCGATGCTTGTAACCTTTTGTCTCGCGTTAATTTTAATGTTCCAAATCGTAATATAAGAGTTTTTCGTGACCCAATTTACATAACACACTATTGTACCAACTATGAGTAGAATTCACCATTGAATAACGTGTTTAATTTATATAACGTTAATCATAATTTATTAATAAATTTTTCTGATCAAATACTGGTTTTAAAAAAATATTCTATAATATTGCATAATTTATAAATTCTTAATTCTTAATTCTAAGAAATATTTTTGTAAGCTATATATTAATTTGCTTAATTCAAATAAACAAATTATCAAAACTTTTCCGTATGATTAATAGATATCGAATGAAATTTCCGATATTCGAATGTATTTAGCAACGAAAATAGAGTTGTGAAGTACGACATTTCCGAATTTCGAGCAAATGTATCTAGATAAATAAAACTCGGATTTCAATTTCCGATTTTCGAATAACACAGTTCATATTTTCCGAATTCGAACGATTTAACTTAAGAATCGAATTACAAAGTAAGGCCCCAGGCCGACGCGACGGCAGAGTCAAGCTTTAATAATTTTGTGTATATCAAATATTGTATTGTATACACATCGGTTTAAAACATGATTGTAAAAGTATCATACATATATTTCGATAATCCGATTGAAAAACAAACATTCAGCAATGAGTCTGAAATTCACAAAATAAATCCTGGTGTTGCCCATCAAAGAGTTTTGTTTCGTTTCTAACTCCCCTTCTCATATTCAATTACGATGTATTCTCTGAAACTTTTTGCTTTTGATTCGATTGTTTTTTGAGTCCTAGTTAGTAAATAATATCCTAAACATCTCTTATCTAGAACTTGTATGTGCAAAAATTAACTTAAAGAAACGTTGCCTTTACATCTTAAATAGCCGTGTTTTTTTGGAAAAGTTATCCGTAGTACAGTAGAATTTTATATGAATAACAAATACAACATCCGCAGTAGGATCACTGCCGATACTCGAATAAACGTCAAATCTCTATCCGCAGCAGAATTTCACTTCACCTTTTATCGGCAGTGATCCTACTGCGGATGTTGTATTTGTTATTCATATAAAATCCTACTGTACTACGGATAACTTTTCCAAAAAAAAACACGGCTAATGCTAAAAACGACCGCTCTAGTCTGATGCAATTGACATCAATGCTGATTAACTGTAAAGACGTTATACTTCCATGTACA
Source organism: Chrysotoxum bicinctum (assembly GCA_911387755.1). Taxonomy (NCBI): domain Eukaryota; kingdom Metazoa; phylum Arthropoda; class Insecta; order Diptera; family Syrphidae; genus Chrysotoxum; species Chrysotoxum bicinctum. The sequence continues at coordinate 110,682,506 of OU426990.1, read as the reverse complement.
GTGGGGAGCAAAAATGAGTACATGTTTTAAGAAAATGAAACAAAAGGATAGAATTTTATGTTTTTTTACAATTTGCAAATTTGAGTACATGGGGGTTTCCATTAATAAACATTTTACTAACTGTTATTTTTTAAACAATGTTTGTTTTTTTTTCCTAAGTTGTCAATTATATACTTAAATTTTATAATAAAAACAATTTGTTTCAATTGTTTATAAAAAACGTAAAATTCTATCCATTTTTTTCATTTTCTTAAAACATGTACTCATTTTTGCTCCCCACTGTACATAAGTGAACTACCTTGTCAAATATGCTTAGAATCGCAAAATGAGTTACATTTCATTGCAAAAAATTCCACCTCAAGTTTTAAGTTTAAGCAGTATTCAAAATAAACTTGAAAGGTAATTAGACCCTGATTTTAATATCGTATGAACGAAAGGTGGATCCAAAACTACTAGCACGATTGACTGTTGACTGAGTTTTTTCGCAGACGCTGTTTACCTTATGAAAATAACAAATAGGTAAGTTATTATAAAAAGTTTAAAAAAAGCGTTTTTATCATATTTTTTTAAAAAAATTAAGAAGGCTTGGTTTTTCTTTTTGTTCATTACTTGGATTCGGTTTTATTAAGTCGACTGTCACTGTCGGGTACTTTATAGGGCAAGTGTCTCCGAACCTCTTTATTCAATGTCTGGAGTATCTCAGGGAAGCATTTCGAACCATGTAACCTTGTTTTAACTATAAATGATGTTTAACTGATCCTGTCTAAAAGCTATTTAGAAAATCTACGCTGACGACATAAGGATTTCGAAATAAATTTCATCCTCTGAAGATGTGCTTTCACTGTACACTGTTTCACGAAAATCTTTTCTTGTTGTAAATTCTATTCGTGGCCTAGGAGTCATTTGTGACACAATTATTAGCAAAGCCGACTCAGCTGTCTTCTTCCAAGAACACTGCAGTATTTTGACCATGGTGAATAGAATTGTCTGGTCACTCAATATTCCTACTAAGATCCGAGACTAAAACTTTTAAACCTTCAAACACACATTTCAACAATTTCGCCGTTATTATATTCGTTTTGTTCGCCAATTAGATTTTGAATCAAATATCGAAATTAAAATTCTGTTCTTTAGGATAATTGTTCCCGATTTTGTTACGAGTTACACAGTGCGAGTTGATCATTTTAAAAGTAGTCAAAACCACTAGAGTAAACACATATCGTACAAAAAATAGGTTTTGATTCCTCATTCCGAATCGTAACCTGGCCAGACAAAAATAGAAAAAACAAGATTTTTCAAAATTCAATATATGTAGTTAGAAGAACAAGAATAAGAAAAAGAAGAAAGAAGAAGAAAAACAAAAATAAGAAAAACAATTTCATTTAAGAAAAAAACCAAAACTTGTTTGATTTATTTCAATGTATTTTTTAATTTTCTTATTTGGTTATTATCTTTTTTTTTAATATTATTAAAAACAAAATACAAAAAAAAAATTAAACAAAAAACAAGCAAAAAGCCAATATGTAGTTTTAAAAAGAAATATTTCTAAAATATTTTTCATACAATTTCCGTTCTTTCTGTTTTGTTTTTTTTTTCAACAAAATAAAAAAGAACGTAATAAGCTTAACAAATTTAAAAATAAAATTGCAACTGCTGCATTAAGGCGGTAGAATAGATAAATAATTTTTAAAATTTTATATCGTTATCAATTTTGTTTTTTTTTTTAAGTTTTTTAAACAAATGTTTCATTGTTTGTCTTTGTCAATTTAAAAATTACATAAAATAAGCTTTCCTGCGTATTTGATTTTTGTTTATCGATTGAACGAATATTTTTGTCAATGTTTTTATAACTTAACGATTTGTTTTTTTTTTTTTTTGTTTTTGTAGCAAAAATATTTCATTTTCACTTACTTTGTTCAACTTTATTCATTTTTTTATGAAATTTTAAATTGAGCAAAGAAAGTTAATCAATAAATAGAGAGTGTGATTTTGTATTTTTTGTTGTTTTTTGTTTGATGTGAGTGTAAGAGATAATTCTTAGTTGATTTATGAAATCGCTCGTGGGCCATCGATAGGCATTGCATGCAAAACTTCATCGAGCAGCTGTAGGGCGCGATGTAAATGCACTTCCACCCAGCAAGGAGTCTCTTTGATCGATTGTCGTGGATAGTCAGGTCCCCAGCCTTTGACGAAACTTAAACGTAGAATACATAAACGGCGCAGGTCATCGACACCAATGCCTGCAGCCGCTGTTATACCTGCCAACAGCAGGGGATGATATTAGTAAAGTGAATTTTGAATTATAAAAAAAAACTTCAAAAAAGGAACTTTATTTTTCAGCGACACTTACCTCTCGGTGCTCCACCAAGCTGTGTACTAGGTAAGCCAGCTACTGCAGCTGCTTGTGCTGCAGCAGCTGCTTGAGCATTTGTTGCAAGTGAATGCATTTGTTGATGGCACTGTCGCAGGTCGAATACCTTTTTCAACAGAAAACAATAAACAAAACAAAATTGAACCAGTTATCTTAAAATTCTACTTTTATATAAGCTGCAGGATAAATTTTATGGACTGCGTCGCCAGGAGTTCGTCCGGCTTCTCTGTCCAGATAGTAGCTTTGCACAAATACCGAATTATCACTCAGACACCTAAGCCAAACGTCGCCTTCACCACGCAAATCGAGCTGCACGCCTTTGCCGATGTGTAATCTTAAGAGGATGAACGCCAGCCAGATAAAATCATACTCTTCTATTCCATGAGAACAAAATTTATAAGCTTACCGAGCTCGTTCACTCTGCTCCGTTCTATGAACATTACTAAGAGCTCCTAAGCAAAACCTATTCCCGCCTGAAGGATCAACATAGCCATCGATAATAACATTTGGCTTCGATGAGGGTACTTTGAAGGTTTCTCCTACTTGAGTGTCCAGTTCAAAATACGCTATCGAACACCAGTATTCGGGAGCTGGCTGGCGAGACAACAGTCTTGGTTGTCCAGTCATATCACCAGAAATAGGTGCATTCCCTAAAAAATAAAAAAACAAAAATTTGGTTCTACTAATAAAACCTTTAAAATTCCGAAATCCCAACTCACAGTAGCCTCCATGGTGTGATCGAACATCTGGAGGTTGCATTGACTGTGTATACGTGAGTGTACTTGACCCCGTCCATGTTCCCTGCGCAGCTACAGCCGCAACCACTCCTCCCACGCCCTGGGGCTGTGGTTGCGTGTACGTTTGCGTCTGCAGTGTGTTCGGCTGTTGACTAGCCATTGTCACATAACCATTTTGTTGCATATGAGGTGAGCCCGAAGGGGCTCCAACATTATTTAACGACGCTCCAAATTTGCCCTCGGCATTTGGTATTTGTGATGATGACGTTTGTCCATAGTAGGATCCCTGCCCCGAACCAACAGAGGAACTGCTGCCACCACCGCCACCACTGGCACCACCACTTTGAGATTGTTGGTTCGATTCTGTGGGTGATGTTTGGCCCAGATGACTGGAGCCGTCAGAGGCAACGCCACCACCGCCGCCTCCGCCACCGGACAAACTCACCTGCAGAGACGATTGTGTTGATTGCGTTGATTGTGCTTGAGGCGGCGGTGGAGGCATCACAGAGGCAGGGTTCATTGACCCTTGACCTTGCAAAGGCATAACGTGTGAAACCGCTGAAAATAATAACCGTTTAAACAAATCTGACAGCAAAATAAATCTCACTGTCGCCATGAACACAATAACACCAATGCAAAACCCAAAAAACAAGAAATAGAGCAAAATGCAAACGAAAAAAAAAAACAAAAAAAATAACTTAAAATCATAAATCTTACAGAGCGGATGCGGTGCCAACCGAGGTGGAGGAGCCATCCATGGACTCCGCGGAGCCTCGGTCGGTTCAATTTTTGGTATAGTTCGTCCCGAGAACATTGCACTCATTTGACTTGGATCAGGCACTAAATAACGGCAGCAAAAAAGTGTCAACAGATATAAGGAAAAAAGAAAACGAAAAACCAAAATGAAATAAAATTAAAAAGAGAATAGAATACGAAGAAAAAACATCTACTACACACAGTTAGCAACTCAAAGTAGAATTAAATCATAAAAAATCCATTTAGAATAATAAAATGCTTTAGAGGATAATATAGAAATCTTTGTTCTTACCGGATCCCTGAGGATAGCCATAGCCTTGGGGGCCCAGTGGGGACGGGTGATGTTGTATTGTACCGATGTCGTTGCCATCGATGTCCATTCCACCACCACCGCCCACCACTGGACCAGCCGAGTATTCATCTTTAACGATTCGACTTGGACCCGATTGTAGGCTCAAGCCCGACAAATCGATTCCTGGCGACACAACACGCTCGTAGTGATATGGATTCACACAAACTGAATCGCATTTGAGATCGAACGCATATGAACAGTATTTGACGTGTTTCAATTCGTTTTTATGCAAATCGGGCCAACGCCAGATGCGCGCATAGATAACATGTGGAAAACCTTTGCGACCTGCAACCTGTAAAGGATTTCAACATATATATTTTTTTTTAAATTTAAACCTCTTGTATTTTCTCGAGAATAAAATTAAGTCTAAAAAAATTAACAGTTTATGAGATTAATTTTAACCAAAAGATGGAAAAAGCAATGAAAGTGAAGTTGATAAGGAAGGATGAAAATTTTTTAAAAAATGTAGTATGTACGGGATTTATTAGCTGAATATTTAAAAAAACGTAATTATTTAAAAGCTGAAGTGAGATTTAAAAACGTTATTCCATTTTATTAATTCTTTGTTTGTGTTTGAAAGGTTGTATTTACTTTGCGGATGATTTTACGGGTAAAATTATGGAAATACGGCAGAATCCAAGCTGGCTATAGCAAAACTCAAAAATGGTAAACCATTGAACTGCAAAGTTGTATACCATGGAAACATGCATTTCGCAACATAATGCAAAATAAGGTAATCAACTACATTTGAAGTCGGAATCTGTGTGTACAATATCAAAGATATTGAAAAATGGTTGAACTTTTTTCTCAAAATATTGAGGTTTAAATTTTTTAACTCTATTTTAAAAAAAAAAAATGTTCTTTTAAAAATTTACAAAGGTACGTTAGTTCAATGGAAACGTTGGATGGCAATTATTGACAAAGATGAAGCAATTTCGTTCTACATTGACGCGATTGCCACTCCTACGGTGAACACGAGCGTCTGTGGGCGCCACATTTCCCTAATATTGGTAAAATCCTTTTGAGGAAATGGACAGCCCTTTCGACTTATTCAGCAATCCTGACCAAACAAACGGACATATACACCAACTACTGATCTATCAAACCTACCAGACGTTGAATGGAGTCACATGCTCCTACAGGTCTGATGGAGGGATGATTTCTAAGTGGGGCAAAGAAAAGGATCAGACGTCTACCTATCCTCAAACAGCTGATTATGTGACGACAGACATTTCTTCAATGACTTAGGAGAAGTAACCTCCAACATTTCAGGCTATAGATTGGTGAAACTCTTCACCTCCCTTAATGGGCTTGAATGACATGATTTATCATGTTTCAATACATGGGAGTCACAGTCCCTAGGGTAACACATCGGATCTACATTGATCTAATAGAAGATCAACTAGCAACCCATTAACCTCCAACCTAAACTACAAGCCCGCGGCTAAAAGCCATCCTCACCTAAATTTTCATCAAAACCACCATGCAAAACCTCAACTAAACCATAAAACAGAAAAATTAATTGTTTTTCAATATTTATCTCTTATATAAAGAGTTTTTCAATTGTCTCGGGTAGATTTTGGCGGCCTTATGGTTCTTGGCATCTTTCATATCTGTTGTTTATTATAAAGTTACTGATGCCAAATCACCATGGCAAGTGACACGTTTGAACATTTGAGGCGACCGCGCTCAATAAAGTGTAAGACAAAACCTGAGGCAGACTTTTGCAGACTTTAATTGAGCGAATTTTGCTTCGGGATCATCCGTACAAGATCCAATTGACTCAGAAGCTCCGTTTGTTCGCTGAGTGAACACAGTTTTGGATGAATAGCTGTTAACAAAATTTCGTACGATTTGAAAATATCCTGCCAAATTCAAATTGTTCAAACGAATTTAAATTCATTGTAACAATTTGTCGAAAATTGTTAAAATAAACCTTTTGTTTTATATATTTACTTAGAATTAGATTTATATCAGCATATCATTTGTTTTTATTTTATTTGATGAAAAATAAATGTTATTTATTATTTCTTCAATCTTCAAACTGAGAAGACCTAGATTCTTTATTTTAATTATAAAATAAATTTATATCAGGTTATGGGCCCAGTCCATGCTTAATATAATAAAGAAAGGGATAATTTAGGCTAGCATTTGGGATTGAAGAACTTTAGTGAAGATTTTCGCTGCGGGCATTTTCTTTAACATCTTGTTACCGAGTGAAAAATTACAAATTCACATACAACACTTATATTAAGTCGAGGTTAAGAGATTTAGAATAATTTATAATGACTCAACCGTCGGAATGGAATAAAAGAAATCGGGGTTTCAGTGTAGACTTTTTTTTTACCAATATGTAGACCATGCCCACAATAGTAAACATAATTTTATTTATCAAAATCGTGTCAGCCCTTGTCGAGATAAATACGATTTTCTATCAACAAAGACCTTTAAGTACAAAGTTTGAAGAAAACCGCTTTATCGATTTAGCCTATAGTTTGAGGAACATAGAGACACAGCTAGACGCAATTGCTGGACTTACTTTTTACGTGTTGTCTATCATCGTAATGTCAAGTTAAGAAACATAGCAAGTGTAAAATAGAGAAGAAATTGGATTGTAAATTCCAATTAGAATCTTAAATTTCTATTTTGAATGGACATAACACAACACATGAAATATTTTTGTCAAACGCTAGATGCTCTTAGGCTAAAGTCATAATTGATTTACATGATAATCCTTACCTTCATAGGTATATATACCTTATGATATTTTGAAATACCCCCAAGTAAAGTACAAGTAAAGAAAACTGGGTAGACGGACGGGGATATAATAATTCATACAAGCTTTATTGCTTTCATAAGAAGAATTGTTTGCTTCTTAAGCGGATATTTGTTTTGAATCTACCACAAGCTCTCGTCCTTCATCCACGATCAGGATTCAGATTCTATAGAAAATGAATATCCACAACTATTTACGGATCAAGCTGGTTGGCTTGGTACCATTCGCGCAATCTAATCATTCAAGGCCAGGTAATAAATCCATAATTTTATGTGTATTGATTTGTTTTATCATTTTAAAAATAAAAACTCATTCTAAAACATACCTGTAACCTGCCATCGAGTGTCCTTTGAATGGTAACACACTTGCTAGGGTGAGCTCCATTTGTTGTTATCGCCGTTATCAGCGAATCCAATTCGTCCCGTTTTTCTTTGAGTTTCTTGACCAACGATTCTATTGCGCGTTTGGCGAATCCTTCGCTCTCACCACCTTGCCGATGACACATTAACGAATGCACAATGCTCAAGCATGCGTCAGCGGATGTTGGCGCCGAGGTCGGGGGCGGAGGCATTGAATTCATTTCACGAACAATGATCGCTGAACATGGAAAGAGAATTTAATTTAAGAAAAAATAAATATAAATTTATAACTTACTATCCTGCGGCGATACATTGGCATACAAATGCCCACCACCAGCGAGACCGACCATTCCTGAATAATCCTGGGGAACACCCAGGCTACTCCGGGCATCCACTTTGAGCTGTAATGTTATTACCACCCCACGCCACTAAATTTTTTTTTTATATTTTTTCCTTATAAATAAATTTGATAAATTCGCACAACTTTTACGCGTAATTATTTAATTTTCTCACAACATTATTTTTTATTTTAATTTCTTTATTGGAATTTGTTTTGTTGAATCACAGCACACGCACTTATCGGTAGTTCTATTATATTTTGTTTTGCTTTTCAATGCAGCTTTCAAATTGGACGAAAATTCTTTTTCAATCGGATTTTGTGAGAAAACTATGTGAAATTTATGTGGATTAACATAATATTCACTTTAATGGAGAATTTTTGTAAATTTTTCGATATTTTGATGCAAAATATTCAATAAATAAGAGCGCAATCTGTTGAAAATTATTTTTGCGGCGATGAAAGTTCTTCCGAGAATGAAAAATGAAATTAATATGGCGGCAGTGCATTTAGATTTTTGCAGGTTTTTTCTTGTTCTTGCTTGTCGGGTGTGTTCGTGTAGTAGAGATCAAAAATTGTGGGTGTAGTTTAGACTTGAGTTACACGACACAACATTATTTTATTTTGAGCAAACCTTTAAAAAATTGGAAGATCAAACAGTAAAATAAAATTATGGAATAAAGTTTTCAATTTGTTTAGAGTCCGCATTTATTTTCGTTTAAACAGAAAATGGTAGTATACCCCTGTTTATATTGGGAAGAAGTGAATTTGTTTTCAGTGTTCTACATTTCGCTCGCATTTATAATTTCGAAATCATTTCGAAATTACTTTAAGCGACAGTAGTCATCTGTCACTTCTCAGTTCGCATATACAAAACTATTTTGTTTGTGAAGTTTACTGCTATTAAGATTTTGTGTGTAAAATCTTCATTATGAATTGTATCATACTATTGACTTGATAAAATGTGCCTTTCCATCACTGCCTTCAAATCAGCAAAACTTCCATTCATACATCGTTGCTACTTGCCGAAGAAAATTTTCAAAGAACAGTTGGAAAATATTTTAATAACGGTCTTTCTTCGAAGTACTGTGTCTAAGATTTTGATTTGAGGGATAAAATTTGAATTTAAAGCCTAGTACGCGATCGCGAAAAATTTTGTCTCCCATACATATTTTGTGATTTTTGTCAAAACTGGGGTGGAATCGGCTAAGGTGATTGGTGATTATCACATTTGTGATTATCATTTGTGAAACAAATTATAATCGAAACAATTTTGATAAATAAAAAAGTTGAAAATGTAAGTAAATGCTAAAATCCTATTTTAAGAATGTTATACTACGTTTTCACCAAAGGTAAATCCGGGATTTAAGTGGATTTACCATAAATCTCCTTTAAATCTCGTAGATTTACCATACAAATATAAATCACCTCAAATGAAGATTTAAAATAAATCTCCTTGAAATCTTCTCGCAATCAGAAGATTTGCAAAACAAACAAACCTTATTTTGCAGAACGCACCTATGAACACCCACTTTCTTCATTGACAATCAACAAAAAATAGAAATATCTGTTTTTTTTCCTGTTTACTACCCAATGCAATTTTTTTTCGCTTGTCCAAATTGACAATTGAATGACAAGACAGAGTGAAAACGTCAAATAAATCTCATTTTCTTTGGCGAAAACACTTCAGGATTTATTCTAAATCTCTTGCCTTAAATCTCGGATTTATTTTTGGTGAAAACGTAGTATTATGGAATGAAATATACAGGTTTTCTATAGGTCACAAGCCAACAAATCACAGATAGATTTGCTAACTAACTACATGGAACATCATCCGCACAAATAATAGATATACAGCCATATTTATAAACTCATTATAGTGAGTACATAAGGCTATGCAAGCCTTATAATTCCTCTAAACGCAAAATCGTTATTTTTAAAACTTATGTGACGTTGAATAGAGGCATTATAAGCTAAACGCGTTTGGAGGTTGAATAGTGCCTACATAAGGACATTTTAGTACTGAACTGTCACATTCACTTTGACATCACATTGAATTATAAAGATTATCAACAAAATAAAATGACTTTTACTTGATATTGAAACTAAAGCTTTGTTGTTTTTATTTATTAAAACTAAAATGTTATACTAATATATTATAAACAAATTGAATTGAAAATTGTTTAGAATTAAATAGATAAATATACTTGTTGGTGATCTCTCTCCACAGATCCTTCTTCATCCGGTGTGTTAGTGTTGCAATTTTTATTTTGCATTATTGAATTTTATCCTCAATAACTTGTCGTAGGAATATTCCAGCTAGGATAAAACGCATAACAATTTGATTTCCAGTATGTGCTAGAGATAATTACATACCTTTATCTGATGAATCAAAGTTAATTGTTCGAATTCTTTTAAGTTTTGGTAGTTCCATTTTAGTTTATTAAATTTGATAAACAGACAAGATGTTTTTTTTTGTTTTGCGACAAACAGCTGAATGTTATGAAGGCTAAATGTAATAGATTCTTACTTTTTGGTACTTTATTTGACACAATCTCATTATAACTATGCAGGGTAGGCAAATGTTTTATAAATATGAATTTGCATAGTGGATGAATAAGTCCTTATGCAGTGCATAACTATTCACGCGTTTAGGGAATTCTAATAAATACGGCTGATAATGTAGAGGTACCTCCTGGAATTTCAAATTTTTCGAAATAAAATCTTTTTGTTGTCTCCGAGGTAATAAATTTGATTACCAAAGGACACATTTTTCTCTCCATTATCTTCAAAGTTGCTGTAGTGACCTCACTAACGGTGCTTTTCCCATCGGAGTCGACCAGTCAAAGCCAACTTGCCTTTGGTAGGCTCCCCCTCCAAGAAAGTTCAGCTTCACAGCTAACTGGAGGGTGGGTGGTAAATAGGTAGACTGAACTCCAGTGGGTAAATCCAAAAGCCGTAAAATATATGAAAACGTCTCTTTAGTTACGCGGAAATTTTTCAAAAATCTATTAAATCAAAAAACAGTTATTAAGACATAAAAAATCATGAAAAAGAAAAAATGCTTACTTTGCATTTGGTAGCTCAAATATATTTAATTTGTTTCGCAGATTCAGATTTATTAAACGAACTTGTCTGCGGTAATTATTTTCACCGTCATCATTTTCGTTTCTAAACAATAATTGCACCGGCACAAACACGTTCATTTTGTATTGAAATATATGAAAAATTAACAAAACGAGGTTGAAACACGACAATTTTACTTAGAAGTGATAACAAAATAGCTGTCACAAGCAAATGTCACAAAAATGTGATTATCACATGTGATAGTCACCTTACGCAGACCAAATTTGTTTTTTGTGACTGTCAACTATCACAAATCACCTTAGCCGATTCCACCCCTGGTTTTATGTAAAAGGTGCTGATGCTTCTCTTGAAAGCATCAAGGGGAGATTTCCAAAAGGTATGAACGACTTTTGTAAGACAACCCGTTCCAGAGATACACTAAAAAACACATTAAATTAGATTTATTCTCTCCAATTTTAAACTTTTGCGCGAGATTAGGAAAAGTTTTGTAGAGATTAAAATTGTAGAGATAAAATTTGTCTTGTCTCGATCTGCGTACGAGGCTTAACTTGAAATGACAAATGAAGAGGCATGAAAATATAAACTTTTTTTTTTTTTTTAATTTAATATTCCTTTAGCCATAGGATGCATTAATAGGACACAAATTAAGTCTCAACGCTATTCTATAATAGAAATGGATATTTTGTAGAACACCAAATTTTATTATGTGTTGATTTCAATTCCTTTTCGAGTGAAAGTGCAATGTAGAATATGGCTGAGTGCGACTAAATACAAATATATATCAAGTTTAATAGGCCAGCACAAACGGGATGAATTATTCTGCTAGAAAATATCCAAGCAAGTGCCTCATTTTATTGTGTTGGTTTTTTCTGCAGCCTTCCAAATGTCACTAAACTAAACGTCACCTTAAATTTCAAAGTGAAGAAACTCGTCTTTAACTTCTCGGCTAAGTATAAACGCCACGTTTGTACTGTCATTCTGATAGCTCAAAGCAAAAGAAAGAGAAAAAAACAATTATACTTTTGAGTCTGTCTCTGTTTTAAATTTTGTGCGGGTTCAATAAAAAAGTAAGTAATTGAAAAAAACAATCAAGTATTTACTTTTTTCTATTTGTTTAATTATAATGACTAGCCGACCCAGCTCTCGAAATTCGAGTGCCAATTTATTTATTATTTATTATTCATATTATTGGCAGTGTTTTCAAGCAAATTTATTAAATTAAATTTTATTTTATGTAATATGCAAAGTGTTCGACAGTGCAAAAACAAAAATGACCCACAGTGTGTAAATGCGTGTCTCAAGTATATTCTGCACATCTCCGTAACTGTGGCTTTCCAACCATATAAAATTTATCGAAATCGGTTAAATACTTTTGGAGAAAAGTGTACCACAAAAAACATGTTTGCCGTTTTATTATATGATGATTTCCGACGATCAGGACATAATTGACGGTATACAAATTTTAATGTACCCAGTATATTTCTTTCTGAAATTGAAATTTATAAATAATATTATTAATAAATCCAAATAGAATTTAATGTCGATTTCCTTTACTCACTAGGGATTTCGATCCCTTGTCAAATTTTTTGTTTTGGTGTGCGTATTTCGTATACATGTAAATCCTTCTTCAAATACGGATTCGAGGGATTTGATCTCTGTCAAAAAAAATCGATTTTTTTGGTGTAAAGGAACGTGAAATCTGTCGAGAGATCGAAATCTTCACACAGAAATTGATTTCTCATGTGTAAAGGAAATCGACATAAGAAAAATTTATTTCTTTGTTTTTCAAAATAACACAAATGTCATTGCAACAAATGTCTTTTTGACACCGAATGTAGTGGATTTTGTAATAGAGTGCTGTTTAGTAAAAGGCGTGTTTAACTTGGTTATTGGTGAACGAGAAAATTGACTTATCTTTAAAATTTAACCTGGTTTTTACACCCATATAGCGCTTAACTTAAATCTTTTTCTTCGGTCATACGTCAAAATATATGACAGAACAACATCTAAAAATTGTCAATGATGTGTCAAAATATATCAAAATCAAAAATAAAGAAAGAAAAACTTCGACTTTAGAATCAGAAATACGAAAACAAAAATTTCAAAGAAAATGATAATATCCATTCATTAATTTCCCAAATAGTGATAAACTCATAGCGTAATATTAAAACGACAGAAAAATTAAAAACAAAACATTTAAAATGAAACATTCAACATCGCCCACACCATCATTGGCTCCTTCTTATGCCAGTGGCACAGGAAGCTACTATTCCCGTGGAACATCTCCTCTGCCACCACCCGCAAATCATAATCGTGACTGTCTGTCGGCCACCACAAAGAGCTACAAATATCTGCGGAGATTATTGAAATTCAATCAAATGGATTTCGAATTTGCCCTATGGCAAATGATCTACCTACTCATTGCACCACAGAAAGTCTATAGGAATTTTAATTATAGAAAACGTAGGAAACTAGATCCTTTTATCGGACACTAATCAAAGAATTAATCTTGTGTTTTTTTCAGAGACAAAATCCCAATTTGCAAGAGATGATCCAGCGTTTTTGGTTCTTCTTCTAATAAGTGTGTGTGGTAAGTTTTCAGAGAACAATTCGAAAATCCTTAGAAAACTGAAACTCTAAAATCTTTGCAGTTACTTCTCTTGGATTTGCCTATGTCCTTGGGTTAAGCTTTTGGCAAAGCATCTCGTTTATATTCTATGTCGTTTTCGTTGATTGTATCTTTGCCGGATGTTTGGTTGCAACGTTCTATTGGATCGTGACCAATAAATATATGCGTGCCAGCAATCTCGAGCCAGACATTGAGTGGGGATATGCCTTCGATGTCCATTTGAATGCCTTCTTTCCGCCACTCATGCTATTGCATTTCATCCAGTTGTTCTTCTACAACTGGCTCATCAGTCAGACTTGGTTCATTTCGAGATTCATCGGAAACACTTTCTGGCTGTTGGCTTTTTGTTATTATGTCTACATTACCTTCTTGGGTTACAATTGTAAGGAGAAATAACTCTTAAGATTTTCTTGGTTTCTTTGTTCAAGAATTGTTTTATTTTTTTTTCATTTTAGGTATTCCACATCTGAAGAACACTCGGTTGTTTTTGATTCCTCTTCCTATTGTGTTTTTGTTCTATTTAATGACGATGATTATTGGGTGGAATGTAACGGTATCTTTTATAATGTTCTATAAGTATAGGTTGTACTGAGCGGAAGTGAAGTTAAAATAATGTAAATAGAAAACTGAGTTTTCTCACGAAGTAATTTAAACGAAATACAAAACAAAATAATAAACTAACAAAAGAAAACCATTTTTTGTGTTTGATTGGAAGAATATTGGCCAGTTAATGTTTGTGAGCACTCATAATATGATAAGTTTTCTAAGAAGTTACAGAAACTTGCCTAAAATAAATTTCAACAATACACATAGACTGCCTTCTCTGACTTGACATGGCTAGAATTTATATGGTTAACCGTAGTGACCAAAGGTTAACCAATGACACGCCGAAGATGAAGTTTTACCGACTTCAGAAGGGGAATAAAGTCAAAAAGGTACCGATATGCTCCTTGAAAATTAGTCACGTTATTATTATAGATGTATCGGCAAGTCTGCGTCTTGTAACAAATCGACAACAAAGAACACAAAAGTTGTTAGTTCACTCATACTTTCAAGGTGCAAAGCTTTTGTTGAAAAGCAAATGCTTTCGACCTCGAGAAAACTCAGCGGCCCATCGTAGTCACAACCCGTATTCATGAAAGGTGGATTGTTGTTGAATGCGATGTTGATTTGGAAATATGTCAGTTTTCTTGGAATTCTGATATATTTTGATAGGGCGGATCGGACCACAAATCGCTATAATATATTAGAAGCGAATGGATAAAACCGCGAAACGAACAATGGTGTGTTGTATACTATGATTTTATCATATGCCATTGACCGAGATTGGTCAACAGAAGGAATGATTTCATGTTATATCTATTGCAGCCTCGTGGTAGACCTGTCTAATTTGGCTGGAAAGCCTTTAAATTTTATATTTAATTCTCCAACTGTCTAATATGATAAAAAAATACAATTGATTAATAAAAATCATTAAATTCGTATTCTTTAAGAGAATTACAGCTAAATAAATATACTGTTGGTCAGAATTAAACAATTAAATAAGTTACAAAGATTAAATAATATTAAAATAAATACTAATCGATTGAGGATGGTATGCTGTTGTTTGTAATTTTTTTATTTTTAGTAGTTCGCATGCTTGTTTAAACGATTTTGTCGTAATTTGCCCTATAGACCAATAAATTAATTCAGGATTGGCAACGCGCGCATTCCAGTTACGGGACAGCTATAACCTTTCAACGAATTATTTATATGTGTTAGTAATGTCATGACATTTTTATTCGTCTATATATAACCCCGCAGTCAATATAATTTCTTTGTCTTTGCTGTACATTGTAGCCTGACGGGAGGTAAAAAACGAGTAAGCTTTTAGATTTATAATTTATGTAATTGATTTGTTAGTATAACTTAAAATGTATTTATTTGTAATTTAACAGATAATAAACGCAACGCAACGCAACGAAACGCAACTAAGCGAAAAGTTGGAGTTTGGTTATTCTTCCTTCCTTTTTGTTCAGCAAATTCCACAACTTTATTATTCGTTTTCTTACGAATGGAGGCCAGCCCTTTGTGAATTGTATGCTGCCGTTTTATAAGTATTCTCAACTAGTCGCCCTTTGCAATAGCGGCACTCCTTCTGCCAGTTATTTTCACCGCTAGTCGCCGAGAAACCATCAGCCTGATATTGTTCGTATGCAGCCTTTACATACGTATTCTCAACTAGCCGCCATAAGGAATACAGTGACCATTTTGCCAGTTATTTCCACTGCTAGTCGCCGAGAAACCATCAGCCTGATATTGTTCGTATGCAGCCTTTATTGTACGTCGTCTCAACTAGCCGCCATAAGGAAAAGCGAACCGTTTGCCAGTCATTTCCACTGCTAGTCGCCGAGAAGCCATCAGCCTGATATTTTTGTATGCAGCCTTTATTGTACGTCGTCTCAACTAGCCGCCATAAGGAATATAGTGATCATTTTGCCAGTTATTTCCACTGCTAGTCGCCGAGAAACCGCCAGCCTTGATGAGTAGAAGAAGTCAACGTTTAAATAAAGTGCCTTTTCGAAAATTTGAGCCATTCTTTGTGAACATGCCGAACCTTTCTCGATCACCAACGTCACCACTGCCACGTGGATCATTAGAAACCCCACCAATTGCCGCCGAACATACACCGCAAGAACCTCATGATAAGCGGGATATAGAACAGGTAACAGTTGAATTTAATAGAAAATTATTAGAATTACAGAACGAGTTTAAGCGCCAAATGCACGTCATGCAATCACTGTTAATTTCTAATAATCAAGCAATTCAGAACAGCGTTAGCGATCTTCGAAATGAAGTGCGTAGAACCGACAATCTACACATTTTAAATACATCACGTCCAGTCCACTTGCTAGACATCAACGACGCTGGCAATTGTCAGACGGAGCACCCATCGTCAGACTCTGCCGCCAGCAATCAGCAACTCGTAGCCCATCGCCAGAAAAAGATTTACCCGCTGCCAAAGTTTTCGGGACTTCCAGAAGATTGGCAGATATTTTCTGAAGCCTTTAAAAGTACTACCGAGGAATTCGAATACAGTGACCTTCATAATATTATGCGATTTAGAGATGCCATCGAAGGAAATGCTCGTGAGATGGTGGAGTCTCTTTTGTGTAGTTCCAGAAATGTAAATGCAATATTCGAGACATTAGAAGAAACCTACGGAAGACCAGAACAGCTGATTAAATCACAAATTCAAAAGATACATGCTTTGCCAGCTGTCGCTGAGGGAGATCTTTCAGCCCTGACCATTTTTGCTAATAAAATTAGCAACATGACTACATTTCTTGAGTCTGCTCGGGGAAATCACCACCTTACTAACCCGACGTTATTGAGCGAATTAGTGTCTAAACTGCCCGTGTCTAGACAACTTCAATGGGCAGAAAAGTGCATCCAATTCCAACGCGTTGCAACCGTAGTCGACTTCAGCAAATGGTTGTGCGACATGAGAAAGATTGCCAATATGGTAAATGACTCATTGCACTCGATTTTGCCACCAACCGGTTCAAACACACGAAGACATATGCCACCCGCACAAGCCGCAGATAGAAACCGAAGCCGAAAGTACGCAATGGTAAGCATTGCACAAAAAAGATGTCCAGTATGTGATGGTGAGTGTGAAAGCATAGGGTCTTGTTCAAGATTTCTGAAGTTGTCAGTAAACGAGCGATGGCAAAAGATAAAATCGTTGAGAATGTGTTTTTCGTGCTTTAAGAGTGGACACCGAGCAAACAGATGTTTTTATAGACGCCGATGTGAAGCCGCAGGGTGCCCTCACTTCCACCACCGTCTTTTGCACTCAGCCACTAATGAATCCCAAGTACCAGCACCGACTTCAGCAGTCACTTTGGAATCAGATATACGTCAAAGCAAGCGAAATTGTCATGCAAAAGCGAACCAAGAAAATGACACAGTATTATTCCAGATTATTCCTGTAAAATTGTATGGCAACAAGTGTTTAACAACATATGCATTCGTAGATGATGGCGCCAATGTCACAATGATTGATGAAGAATTAGCAAGAGAACTTGGGATACAAGGAAACGAAGAGCATTTAGAACTGCAATGGCTAAACCGTCAAACCTTGCGAGAGAAAACAGAAGTTATAGAGATTTCGATTAGCGGGGTACATGAAGATGCGGAAAAATACAAAATGTCAAACGTGTTCGTGACATCAAATTTAGCCCTGCCCACTCAATCACTAAATGTTACTGAGTTATCCGAGCAAGACAAAAATGTCCACCTTAAGATGTTACCAGCGCGCAGTTATGATAACGTGCAGCCAAAAATGATAATAAGCTTGACACACGCCTACCTAACAGTGCCAATAGAATCACCAAGAACTACGAATGTCCCTGGACCGATCGCCATAAAAACAAGACTTGGATGGATGATCTATGGCCCTGTAGGAAACGACTTGCAGACACGTCATCGGACCGCATGCACTGCAATCAAAATCGATGGTAAGAATGAAACTCTGGAACAGATTATGAATTCATACTTCGATGTCGAAACCTTTGGAGTAAAGACAGATGTTAAACCACTATGTTCTGACGCCGATAGAAGAGCTTTAGACATTTTGAATTCAACAACGAAACGTTGCGGTGAAAGGTTTGAGTGCGGTCTGTTATGGCGCAATAATGAAGTCACATTTCCAGACAGTTTCCAAATGTCATTGCAGCGATTAGAAAGTATCGAAAAGAAAATGAATCGAGATCCAGAATATGGTGCTCAGTATCAGGCGAAAATCGAGGAATACATTTCTAAAGGCTATGCTAGGCGTTTGACTGAAAAGGAAGCACAGACCCGAACGAAGAAAACTTTTTATTTGCCTCATTTTGGCGTGAGAAACCCAAACAAAAAGGGTATACGTCTTGTCTTCGATGCCGCTGCCGAAACTCAAAATGTTTCCCTTAACAAATGCTTACTTCCAGGTCCGGACATAAATCAGCCTTTAATTTCTATTCTATTCCAGTTTAGAGAAGCCCCGATAGCGGTATGTGGTGACATTAAAGAAATGTTTCACCAGATCATAATCTCAAAAAATGACCAAGATTGCCAACGGTTCTTATGGCGCAATAGAGATCCTAAACAGCCATTGGAGACGTTTATAATGGAGAGAATGATATTTGGTGCTAACTGCTCGCCGACGATTGCTCAGCATATAAAAAACGTAAATGCTAAGAGTTTTGCAACAGAACATCCACGTGCCGTGAAAGGAATTATCGAACGGCACTATGTCGACGACTATGTCGATTGTTTTAAATCAGAGGACGAGGCTATAGACGTCGTAAAAACTGTGATAAAAATACATAAGGCTGGAGGCTTTGAAATGCGAAACATCGTATCGAACTCGGAGCGGCTGAAAAGAGAATTAGGTAATGCGGCCGCTGATAAATTAGTAAGCGTGGAAGGCGCCAATATAGAACGTGTTCTGGGCATGTATTGGTCACCAAAACGAGATGTATTCTTTTTCGACTTTAAATTTAACAAAGTTCCTGTAGACATTTTAAAGTTTAAACGCAAACCTACGAAGCGTGAAATGCTTAGCGCGACGATGTCCGTCTTCGATCCTTTTGGATTTCTGGCGAACTTCACTGTATGTGCAAAAATAATTATGCAGACTGTCTGGAAAGCTGGGATTCAATGGGATGAGGAACTCCCAGACATAATATATAAGAAATGGAAGAATTGGTTCGAGGAGCTGTCAAAGGTGGAGCAGTTAAATATTCCAAGATGTTACTTTTCGAAACCGCAAGAAGAAGCCGTGGATCTTCACATTTTTTGCGACGCCAGCGAGGAAGCTATGGCTGTGGTGGCTTATTGGCGAGGAGTGGAAGCTGGAATGGTAAAATTGTCGTTCGTTGCCGGAAAAACGTCGTGTGCCCCAACACGATTCCATACGATACCGAAATTGGAGCTGCAAGCGGCAGTCATGGCGGTGAGATTAAAGGATGCAATTATAAAATGTAATAACGTATCGGTCAGAAGTTGCATATTTTGGACCGACTCACATACTGTTATCCGATGGATACGCTCAGACCATCGCGTATATAAACAATACGTGGCAAATCGAGTTGCTGAAATTTTAGATTCCACGAGCATAAGCGACTGGCGGTGGTGCCCGGGCGAACTAAATCCAGCGGATGATGCGACCCGAGCTAAATTTCCTCTTAAATATATTGCGGAGAGTCGTTGGAAAAATGGGCCCGGTTTTCTTGTCCAAGAAGATAGTCAGTGGCCAGATGAATCTCTCATGAAGAACAACGTTGACAAGAGTAGTGATGAAATTCGATCCAGACATTTTGCTCTACTTATATGCCATGTAAGTAAGACAATTGTACCTGATGTTAACCGGTTTTCTAACTTTCTCAGATATAAGCGAGCTATGGCTTGGATTTTACGTTATATCTATAATTTGAAGCAAACCAAAAAGCAAGGATCCAAACGAAGTGGGGAACTTTCGATGGAAGAACAAAATGAAGCGGAAGTCTACATCCTTAAAGTTATTCAACAAGAAGTATTTTTCTCTGAGCTACGCTGTCTGCTCAAAAATCAAAACATCCCGAAGGAGAGCCGACTTAAAGCACTGAACCCATCCCTGGACGATCAAGGAGTTTTGCGTGTTCATGGTCGAATACACAATGCCACCTGTATACCTCCTTTTACGAGGAGACCTGTAATTATGCCTCGGGACCATCAGATGTCTCGTTTATTGGTCGAAAGCTATCATCGAAAATTTGGTCATGCCAACACATCAACCGTAATTAACGAAATAAGACAACGCTACTGGATCTCGTCCATCCGTTCTTTGGTTCGCAGTGTGGAAGCTCGTTGTACATTTTGCCGAATCCGCAAAGCAAGGCCTATGCAACCACAAATGGGCCAATTACCTGTCGACCGAGTAACGCCTTACGTTCGGCCTTTTAGCTATACCGGATTAGACTTCTTTGGGCCAATCCTGGTGACAATAGGCAGGCAACGTCAAAAACGATGGGTGGCACTGTTCACGTGCCTCACAATACGTGCGGTTCATTTGGAGTTGGCAACCGATTTATCTAGCGACGCATGCTTGTTGTGCATCCGCAATTTTATCAACCGACGTGGTGTACCGATTCAGATTAGGAGCGACAACGGGACGAATTTTGTGGGTCTAAAGAAGGAACTATTAGGCATCAAGGACTTTTTGGACCAAGATCATGTGATTGCTGGACAGTCTGCGCTTGGCATAAAATGGGTCTTCAATACACCATCAGATCCCAGTGCTGGAGGAGCATGGGAGCGTTTGGTTCAGTCTGTGAAGAGGGTGCTGTTAGTAATGCTCAAGGAGTTTGCACCTCGAATGGAAACGTTTTATAGCCTATTACTAGAAGCAGAGAACATTGTCAACTCAAGGCCGTTGACACATTTGCCGGTAACTCCCGACGAGCCACAACCACTTACCCCCAATCATTTTTTAATAGGAAGTGTTAACTCGACACAAACTCCAGCGCCTTTCGAACCAAAGCTACTGTGCTTGAGGAAGCAGTGGCGCATTTTGCAAAATCTAAAGAATTGTTTTTGGAAGCAGTGGATACGCGAATACCTACCGGAGCTCACAAGGCGAACTAAGTGGTGTTTTCCAGTCAGCCCAATCGTCGTCGGTCGTTTGGTTCTGGTGTGTGACGAAAACGCTCCTCGGACGCAGTGGAGGCGTGGCCGAGTTTTGAGCTTGTATTACGGAAAGGATGGCATTGCTAGATCAGCTGACGTCCAGACGAGTGGGGCAATCCTGAAGAGACCGGTATCTAAGTTGGCCTTGCTAGATGTTGAATCGCCGTTAATAGGTATTGGTGAGTCTCCCCCTCCGGGGTCAATTCACGGGGGTGGGGATGTCGTAATTTGCCCTATAGACCAATAAATTAATTGAGGATTGGCAACGCGCGCATTCCAGTTACGGGACAGCTATAACCTTTCAACGAATTATTTATATGTGTTAGTAATGTCATGACATTTTTATTCGTCTATATATAACCCCGCAGTCAATATAATTTCTTTGTCTTTGCTGTACATTGTAGCCTGACGGGAGGTAAAAAACGAGTAAGCTTTTAGATTTATAATTTATGTAATTGATTTGTTAGTATAACTTAAAATGTATTTATTTGTAATTTAACAGATAATAAACGCAACGCAACGCAACGAAACGCAACTAAGCGAAAAGTTGGAGTTTGGTTATTCTTCCTTCCTTTTTGTTCAGCAAATTCCACAGATTTGCTAAGAAAATTGGTTCCCTTGGTAATTAACCCAATTGTTTTGGTATATCCTACCTTGTAATTATTTGTTCTTATAAAATGTGGGTAACTGTTTCATTTTCTTGGTTTGCATTGAATAGAAGTCTACACGTGTTGTCAAATTTTCGAAAAGTAAGTATATATTCATTTCCGGTTTAGGAAAATTCCAATGGTCCTACTATGTCTAAATATACTTTATTAAATAGTCATTGATAATTTTAATTCTGGACTCACCTAGCAATATCTTTAAAAGGGGTGAACAGTTGGTTTTGAAAATAATGTCCTTAAAGGTATATACATATGTATGTACGTATATTTATAAAAAATTAAGGTAAATTTCGTATACAAAAAAATATGTCTGTATTTCAACCTACTGACTTAACTACAAGAATTTGTGCACTATATGCATTTTGGTCAAAAATAAACTTTTACTGGTCATCTAAAACAAAACAGGTACTTTCGTTGGATTGGAAAACGAGGGTAGGCTTATAACCAAGTAGTATGAGACTCTTTCCACACAAACGCTACCGGGATCAAGGCCAATCAATTACAACAAATGAGTTTTCTTGATTTAAAATCAAATTTGCGGAAGTTAAAACTTTTAATACTTTCCCATTAGACTATTATCAATTATTGATAAAAGTTTTTTTTTTTGATTTATTGGTATAATTTCTCTTAAATAATTTCTTTATTTTAATTAAATTGCAAACAAAAAATGCCAGTCAATTCTTCTTGGGGCAATTAACTCAAAGTTTAAGACGATTTTGTCGATTGTTTGAAGTGCAAGCGTTAACTGCACTTCGAATACACAATGATCAAAGGAAGAACTTAGGGAACCATGACTGGAAAAACAAATTGCTGATAGCCAAAACAATGGCATATTGGAAGAGCCCTTAACGCAAATAATACAGTTGCAATCAAAAGAGCGGATAAGACCCGAAAACAGCCCCTACATCTCACATAGAGACGCGCCATACAACAAAAGCAACTACATACAACCAAGCTATGCTGTTAAAGATTCGACAATTGGTTTAACTGAAGGAAATATCTACAAGCTGTGATTTCCTTAGCTTCAAAAATATGATGAAATTAATACGAACATTATAAAAAAATAACAACCTAATAGAAAATTTTACCAAAAAAAAATAAACAAACTTAAAGAAACGAACAGAAAGAAAGACCTCATCATAGAAAATATAATGAACATAAAACTACATAAGAACATTTTGTCAAATTCGTAAAAACGAATTGGCTGAAAAAATAACAATAAACAATGAGATAAATCAAATAGCTCAAGTGACCTCAACTACAAGGTGCGTTTCAATCACTCCACTTAACCGAAATAATTTTCATATCTTCATTAAATCAAATAGCTACATATGTACAACTGATGTATAAACAAAGAACTAACGAAAAATCCACCATCACTGTATCGTTCTTGTCAAATTTATGCAAAGCAAAATTTGTCCAGCTAGCTCAGACTACTGGTACCATTAAAATGAGTGCAGTAAGACAAATCAGACCAAAAACATAAATGTTAAAAAAAGCGCCAAGTTCTTCTATACAAAAACCTTTGTGTAACAAGTCAGCCGTGAAAAGTATATACTGAAATCTAAAAGTACGCCAAGTTCTTACTTCATGAAAGTTTAATACCGAATATTTAAAGTAGAATAATATTGAAACAGCTACAATGTAATAGACATTTTAATATTTAATGATTACTGACTAAAATTTGATGGGTTCACTGGTAAGTTTTTAAAACCTTTCGCATTGGGCATAAAAAAAAATTGCCAAGTAAGCCCATCAAACACAGTTAAGAGTTTTTTTTTTATGTAAACTCATAATTTTTTCAGGTATGCAAATGTTTTCTTTTTTCATTCATATTAACATAACATAGAGTACCAAATCGAGCACTCTAGTACTAAAAAAAGTCATGAATTTTCAAGATGCATGTATATTTTCAAAATGACAATAAAAAGACACTTCGAATGAAAAATCTTAGATTTTCTATTTTTCGCTTTAAGCCCTGCCACTTTATCGAATTTCATCGTTTTACAGTAGTCGGAAGTGCTCCATTCAACCAACACCAATTTGGAGAAAGTGGGCGGATACCACGCCCCCTGAATGAAAAACCTCAATTTTTATTTTTATTTACATGCAATTTAAGCCCTACCGGTTCACCAAATTTCATAGTTTTACAGCAGTCGGAAGTGCTTCATTCAACCAACACCAATTCGGAGAAAGTGGGCAGATACCACGCCCCTGAATGGAAAACTTCAAGTTTTCGATTTTTTCCTCTGCTTGCATGACAAGACACACCGTTGTGCAAAATTACAAGATTCTACGATGTTGGGAAGTGCTCCATAATTTTGATGATCTGTCAGTCAGTCAGTTACGGTTTTTGTGACTTTTGAGGCCTTATATCTCAGGAACCACTTATGCTAAAAAATTGAAATTCAGTGAGGCGCCTGTGCCTGACTAGCTTAGCAAATATTCGGAATTTTAAGTTTCTGACTTCATTGGTACTCAAAATAGGGAGGTGTCAAAAATCGCCTGAGTTTGTTCCTGTAAAAAGGGTGTAGTGCCAGAACTTGGTTAGGCACTACCGTGCCCTTTGATCACCAACACCATCAACCAGTTGAGCTGAGTGTGACAGTTTAAATATGTAACCAGCTTAAAAGGCAAAATAAGCATCTCTTATGGTTGACGAAAGGAAGAGCAAAGCAAAAAAGCTGGAAATATAGAGGAAGAGTGCGGGAAAAATATTAGCACCTAGAACTGATAGCGATATTGATCAACACTGCTCATGACTTGAACAATATAATACGCACCCAATAATGATTGTCTATTAATAAGAATAAATAGTTTTAAAACTGTTAAAAAAATGAATAAAACAAACAAAAGTATATAATAGTCATCGTAGATTGTAGGGTAATTCATGGTTTTAGCGATATTGATGTAAACAAATTAAAACAATTACTTTCCTGCTGTTTATGTTTTAATATTCGAGCATTGCGGTAACACTACGGAAACACTTGTCGTCTTGGTCCATATGGTTCAATTTGGGCCATAAGAAATTGGTTATCATTGTTCCGTAGCGCTCGCTATTTACGGTGACCGCCTCACACACGTCATTTTCCACACCAAACAGCAACTTTTTTGAGCATGTATTGTCACCAAAAAATGCACCTCGTCGCTAAAGATGATTTTGTGGCCAAAATTAGGGTTCTCTTCTAAACGCCGCTCTGAAGCTCAGTCAGCGAACAAACGCCACTGTCTATGGTCTTAAAATTTGAGCTCTTGGGTCAGTAGGTTCTTGTACAAGTGTAGGCTTGAGTCCCGACTCAAAATTCGCCAAGTTGAAATTGCATCTTAACGGGAGCAGGCCCAAGTCTCGACGGAAAATTCGCCAAGTTGATGTTCTCGACCGATCTTGCCTGATTACAGAACAGGTCGTCTCAAATTTGGCCACCAAACTTTGAAGAGTCGACTGTGAAGGGCGCAACATTTGCCCTAACGTCAAACGTCAAAAAAAACCTTCATTAGGAATCCAATGAATTTCTTCGAATATAATTAATTATTATAGTAAAACCCACTTAAGAGAAACCCGCTTAAGAGAAATACCCGCTTACCTGAAACAAATTTTTCATCCCCAAGTATTTTCCGACCAATTTCCGTTAAAACACTCCGCTTAAGTGAAACTCGCTTAAGCGAAAAACCCGGATAACTGAAACACATTTTCAGTTAATTTTTAATATTTTTCATTAAAAAAAACTCTCTTAAGTGAAAAAAAAATTTAATCGAACAGAACAAAAATTTGCTAGGTTTCGTTTTTCAATAAATTATTTTTTGTTATTTAATCGTTGTTTTATTTAACTTCTTTCAAGGCAAGTCCAAAAGATAAAAAAAATATTGGCGCAAAATTTTAAACATCTCTCGTTTAAGGAATTAAACCGGCTCTACTTAACGCAGTCGTTTAGATTGGAGACTTCGTCTAACTTTTGCATAATTTTAAACACGTTAGACAACTCTTCTAACTGATGTGGGTTTTACAACAGCACCTAAGCGAATTTGCGTCGAACAACCCTTAATTTGACAGATACATAACTCACACAACTACAAAAACACAAAAAAAAGTAAAAAGAACAGACAACTTTAAACCAAATTTTTCGCCGAAAAAAGTACATTTTATATCCTACTACCTCGGTACAGATTTTAATTGTTTATAAGTTACTTACATTATTTTAGATGGAAATAAAGTATAAATCGCAAATTCACAGCATAAAAATTCAATTTGTTGTTGCAAGGTGCAGATTCATTTAGCTATACTCTTCTCGGCCGGCGGCGCCGGCGCGCGTGCATACATAAGATATTTATATGTACCTACATACATTTGTATTTACAGATTTGTTCATCGTAGAGCACTTTCGTACGATTGTTTCGAATTTATAATATTCAGTCTATTTACAAAAAAACATCGAATAAAACATCAGTAAACATTTTTTCTTCGATTTGCTTTTGTATGAAATGACCACTGTCAATATGGATAAAGTATACTTTTAAAAGATAAACCAGCTATTTGCTGCTGTTAAAGTAAGACGAGCTCTTTAACGTTAAAGTATAGTTTATGTCCTTTAAAATTAACAAAAAGTCGGTTCTCGTTTTATACTCAATATTTAGAGTCGACTCCCATTCTAAAATTGATTGAGAGTAGGTTTTAAATGTTTAAAATTTTGCGCCATTGTTTCTAGCATTAAATCTCCGTTTAATGGAATTTTTAAATCCGCTTAAGTGAATTTTTTTTTCACTTATCCGAACTCCTCTTAAGTGAAATTATTTTTCACTTAAGCGGGGTTCGTTTAAGTGAAAAACCCGCTTAAGTGAAAGAAAGACTGTGACATTTTACCGTTTCTTTTAAGCGGGTTTTACTGTAATGATACCCGTTTGAAAACAAAATAAAAAACAATATGCGCTTGTCGTTTCATTCAAACCATGAAAATATACATTCCGATAGCTCGATTTTTTACATCTGACTGAATTGAGACATTTTATGATACGGTCTAAATTTGATTACTATCTTTTGTTCATCTTTATAAAAATTAATATAATTTATGTAAGTTGATCTGTTCTGAATTAATTTGGTAATCTATGTATATGTTTTTTTTGATTAAAACTGAAAATATATTGTCTAGCGAACTACACATTAGGTGCGTTTTATTATCCACAAATCTATCTGGATCCGGATCGGGATCATCACTTGATAATAAAACGATACGGATCTTACTGACAGCAGTGTTATAAGCCCGTCTCTTTCTATCCTTAGGTTTGTAAATTTTAAATTATTTCTTGTCTTTTTTCTTTACACTGTAGTTTACACTACCTTATCATAAAAGCCATCTACTCGCCAGTGTAATAATTAATTTTTGGATCTTTGAAATAGATCCCGATAGAAAACAGGATCCCAAATTGTTTTTGTAATACATGTAAAAACTTAATCCAGATCCGGATCCAGATAGATTTGTGAATAATAAAACGCACCTATTATGTGTACATATATGTATATGGAATAAAATTAGTGCAGGTGCGGAAGTATAAATGTATATTCGCCATTCGCTCGCAGCTCTGATGGTTTATGCTCATCTTGATTTTGTTTACTTTTTTAGAGTCTTAAACTTACATTTGTTTCTGATTTTGAACTAAATGATGACATTGACTAAAAAAAGGTGTGATATCAAGAATTGTATATAAATACAAAAAAGACTGTGTAGAATTAAGTATCATTCGGTCGGTTGCTCTATTCAAACGGTCAAAACAATTAAGCGAAATGGTAATTAACTCACCTCTTATAGCTCTAAAAAAGTTAAAGTACGTTAATAATTTTCTGGTTTTGTCTACTTATAGAAACTGTTTCTTGTTGGATTAGCATTATTGGCAACAGCTTATGGAGAGTACAACAGTGAATATCAAGTTCCTCAGGATAGCCTAGCTGTTCTTGAGGAAATCGAGACTCTTGGTCAACCTTCGAATCAGTTAATAGACAACGGATATCGTTACAAGACGGTGCGAAGTTTCCGTACTCGTCATCGACG
This sequence comes from Chrysotoxum bicinctum, assembly GCA_911387755.1. Lineage (NCBI taxonomy): Eukaryota > Metazoa > Arthropoda > Insecta > Diptera > Syrphidae > Chrysotoxum > Chrysotoxum bicinctum. Next base: position 110,654,704 of record OU426990.1, on the reverse strand, counting down.
AGATGTTAGCGAGTTAGCTTCAGCCCAATATTTACCTCCGGTTCAAGAACAAATACCTCAAGCTCCAGTTATTTCACAAGCCCCAGTTGCCGATATTCCAATTATAAACAACGAATATTTAGCACCACTTCAGCAGACTGAAACCATATTGGCTGACGATGGATACCGTTACAAAACTGTAAGACGGTTCAAGATTCGTCGTCATTAGAGCGACAACAGTACCTACCAAAAATGAAAACTAATGTATCTTTAAGAGTAATTACTTACTTGTTGATAATATAAACGAAACGATTTTCTATAATTTAAAACTTGATTTTCATTTGTCATAATTTATGAATTATAGTTATGTTCATTTTTATCGAATGTTCAAAAACTAGATTTTTTGTATAATTAGGTTTGTTCGTTGAGCCCTAAGGTCACCCTGGGGTCGCCTTTAATCGTTTTTTTTTTTGAAAAACCTGAACTCAGCCTAATGAATAAATTTTGTGTTTTTTGAAACCTGGGGTCGCCCTAAACTCGCCCTGAAGTAGATCTAGGCGAGTTCAGGTAACGACCAAACTCTCAAAAGTCACATGAGATTTCATATATATTTCTTTTGTTATTGTTGTTGTACTCATCATCATCAGGTGAAATATTAGGCAAAAACCCAAAATTGTTTTCGCTTATTTTTAAAACTAATTTATCAACAAAGTTATCAACAAAACAATTGACAGCCCTTGGGTGTTGAAAACCGAAAACCCCAGTTTTTTTACAACTCTCAGGGTTGTCAAGAAAATCAGGGTAAAGTTGAACGAAAATCTATTGACGCGCACTGAACAAGTTATAACTTCCTGAGTAGAAGATACCGATGTGCATTTGTTTTAAATGTCTAAATTTTAAAATGGTAAAGAATAACGGAGTTGGATAATGAATTCCACATTCGTGTGGTACGTCTAAAAAAGAATCTCTATACTTGACGGCAAGGTCGAAATTAGGTTCGAGGGTATTCTGATGAACATTCTTGCCAGAACGGGTATAATACTGAAATTTTGTAAGGGTAGGAATGTAACTGGCTAATTTAACAGAACTACATACGTTTGAAGAAGTAGCGATTAAATAGTGATAATGATAAACAAGACATTTCGACGGTGTTCCCACGAAACAAATGTTTCCATAATTGATCTATTCTGTATTCTTTCCAGTAGGTGCTGGGATGATTTGGAAGCGCCTGACCAAATATGAGAGTTAGGAGAATACAGAATGTTACCTAGAGTGGACACTAATACTGACTTTGATGGAGCAGTGACTTTTAAACTAGACGAGGGCTTGTCTATTACTGACATCTAAGTTTATCAAAACTGTCATAAGTAGCTTTAAAATCGGTAGAGATAATGGATATTTATTTGAACACTTAGGGATTTCTTCTTCAGCGGGCGGAGTGTAACAATTTCATCGATTGTGAAAATTGCTGGATTTGAACCGTACTAATAGAGTCTTTTGAAGTTGTTGAAAATTGCAGATATGTATCTGGGATTATAAGATCGGTAGTTTTAAAAGAGAATAATTCAACTATACTTCGGCCAGTTGAGATGATCTATATTTTTAATAGCGCAAACAGTGCTGAGATTCTGTTGGAAATCTGCGGACCAAATTGTGTATATGAGTTTATGAATGTTTTCCCAGCTGTTTTTATGAACTCGGTAGAAATGGTACTCGTATGCCCAGAGCCTATGGTTTTATTGGACCATATAAAGGATATCACTTTATTTTGGTCAGATGGATGGCGGTTTTCAATATCAGTATCTATCTAGGTGAAATAATTTATTCTATCTGACAAGAGATATTTTGGTCTTCATGAAGTAGTTAATTCGATTGTGAATCTACTTGGCGTAATGAGAAATTCCATGACGTCGAATGGAAAATTAGCGATAATAATGAATTTATGAACTGCAGAAGAATGCAATTGAGTAAAACTCTTCTTTGATTTAAGTTTCATTTTTATTTTTAACGACTATCATAAGGTACAGTGGTTTTCGTTTTTGTATTAAGATCTATACTTGCTCTAATGACGGCGAATCTTGAAACGTCTTACAGTCTTATAACGGTATCCATCGTCAGCCAAAATGTTTTCATTTTGCTCAACTGGAGCCAAATATTCGCTGGTTATGACTGGAATGTCAGCAACTGGGGCTACTGAAAAAACTGGAGATTGGGGTATTTGTTCCTGAACTGGAGGCAAGTATTGGGCTGAAGCTAATTCGCTTACATCACGACGGTGACGATGACGCAACTTTCGGACTGTCTTGTAACGGTATCCATCATTGGCGAGAACTCCTGAAGCAAATTGTGCTTCTGGGGCAATTGGTGCCAAATATTCGTTAGATGGAGCTTCGTATGAGAGCTCTTGAGTTGGGGGCAAGTATTGGGTTAATTCGTTGACATCACGACGGTGACGATGACGCAACTTTCGGACTGTCTTGTAACGGTATCCATCATTGGCGAGAACTCCTGAAGCATACTCTGCTTCTGGGGCAATTGGTGCTAAATATTCATTCGATGGGGCTTCATATGAAAGTTCTTGAGCTGGGGGCAAGTATTGTGTTAGTTCGTTGACATCACGACGGTGACGATGACGCAACTTGCGGACAGTCTTGTAACGGTAGCCATCATTGGCGAGAACTCCTGAAGCAAATTGTGCTTCTGGCGCAATTGGTGCCAAATATTCGTTAGATGGAGCTTCGTATGAGAGCTCTTGAGTTGGGGGCAAGTATTGAGTTAGTTCGTTGACATCACGACGATGACGATGACGCAACTTGCGGACAGTCTTGTAACGGTAGCCATCATTGGCGAGAACTCCTGAAGTATATTGTGCTTCTGGGGCAATCGGTGCCAAATATTCGTTAGATGGGACTTCGTATGAGAGCTCTTGAGTTGGGGGCAAGTATTGGGTTAGCTCATTGACATTACGACGGTGACGATGACGCAACTTGCGGACGGTCTTGTAACGGTATCCATCATTGGCAAGAATTCCTGATTCAATCTCAGTGACAGGTGCTGCAGGAGAAATCGGTGCCAAATATTCATTGGAAGGAGCCTGGTAAGCTATTCCGTCTAAAGCAAGACCAGCATCTTGAGGAATTTGATACTCACTGGAGTATTCCGCAAAAGCTGTTGCCAAAATGGCTAATCCAATAAAAAAGAGTTTCTATAAAACAGAAAACAAAAATAAAGTTCCAAACAAAAAGTATGTATATTGCTAAGTAACTATAATTACCATCTTCTTTTGTTTAAATCGCTTGAATAGAGCAAGCGATCGAATCGAGTGATACTTTACTTTTAGCAAACAACGTATTTATACAATCTCGAACTAATACTATTTGACTCGTCTTCCTCAATGCCATTAATTGGTTCATAAGAAAATCAAAAAAAAAAAAAAAAAAAACAATTTATGCAAACAGCCTAAGTGTAGGATTTTTTAAAGCAAATTAAACAATTTTTTTTTTCCAATAAAATTCAAAATGAATAATGATGGACTAAAAAATAAAAAAAAAATACAAACAAAGAAGATTTCATTATTTATGTGTTTTTTTCGGCAATTAAATATTTGCAAAACTGTTCAATGTTCAAATGTTCTTTAAAGAAAATAATTGACCTAAATATTGGTTATGGAGATCTTTCCACTCGACGAATTTTTGTATAATAAGGTAGGCCATTTTTGATACTTGTTAGTCAGGATCTTAAGCTGATTACATTATGTAAATCGGGGTATGATTTTATGATACCGATCTTAGACGAGGACAAGAGAAAAGATAAGACATTAGGTCATGTGAACAACTTAAACTTGAATATTTTTAGCAAAAGATAGGTCTTGAGTGGATAAATCTTAGATTTAATTTTAAAATTCACTTTATAAAAAGTGCAAATATGCATAACTTGACCGCGTTAGAAATAATTGACAGTTGTTCACGGTCTATTAAATATCAGCTTAAGTTTAAACTACCCAATCCAAAACAAACCAAAGCTAAAAATTTGAAACTTAAGCAAATTTTTTTGATACCGTAAATTTGGTATTGGTAAAAGACATGTGACCATTCGTTTAGGCTTAATTGAGAAACAAATTCTCAGGATGAGTTATTTCACTTTTGATGATGTGAACTGGCCACAAAGATCGCCTGATATATATATAGCCGTTGAATTTGTTTCTGTGGGGCTATGGAAAATTTCATTCTTATTCACACAATTGACAGTTAAATTATGGCCGAGTTATTGCCCGATGTGTCGAAAATTATATTCCACTCATGGCAAGTTCTAAACAGCATATTAAAATTGAAGTTTAATCGAAATTTAAAAATGTGTTTTTGTAGAATTTTCTTTCGGAACCACAAAATAAAAAAAGATCTTACCGATGCATTCGATTTCAAAAAAAGGTTTTGACGTCGTGCGATTTCTTCAACATCGTTCTTGAAAGAATAGTGCAAAACTCACGTGTCAGCACAAGAGGCACAATCTTTTAAAAATCCGTCCAATTACTCGGATAAGCCAACGACAGTGACATAATTGCAAGAACAGAGCGTGATGTCAGTGGCGCATTTGTGACAGAAGCGAAGAAGATGGGTTTAGCGTTCAATGAGGGCAAGACCAAATACATGCTGTTATCAAAAAAAGACACACAACACCAACGTCCTGCACATAACTGCTATAATTTTGAGGGAGTTAGGGACTTTGTACGAGTATATCTAAATTCAAACGCTGCTTTTTTGGACTAAGAAGGCAATTGAATAGCAAAGTACTCTTTCGAGCAACTATAAAAATCTCATCGTCCCGGTACTTGCCTATGGTGTAGAGACATGGACTGCATAGACGGAGAGGGAGGAGAAGATATAACCATGAGCTGTACTGGTTGTACAGCGAAACTAACCTAGTCAAACGAAATAAAGTCCAACGACCGGGATGGTTAGTTCAAGTAGATTGAATGGATCCAAATGCTGCGGCCCGAAAAGTGTTCGAATCCAACCTTGAGGGACGGCCAGCGCAGAAGAGAAAGACCGCGACTCAGATGGCACAAGCAAGTGGGAAAGGACCTCAACCAACTTCACGTGCGAAACTAGATACCGCTAGCTAGGAACAATTGGAACCATACATCGCTTCACACCGAAACAATGTGCCGAAATAGTACAATGAAAATAGTGGTTCAATTGTGTCGAAAATATCATGGCCAACAATCACCTCCTGACAACACGTCGTTTGGGGTCGAATTTTTTTGACCACAGAAGAGTGAAAGATCGTCGACACACCGGTCATCAACGCCCAAGACGTCCTAATGAACTGGTTATACCCGGAGGAGAGAGTGTTGACAAGAACCAACGGGTGTTGTAAAACCACCTTACGGCTAATTTCACGGGATCATGTGCATTTTTTTTTTATAAAGTAGGATTTACTCAAAGAATATTGCCGACAGACATTTCAAGTCTCTTGGAACATAACCATACAGTAGCATACCGACATAAAAGACGGCACACCCTATACATACTATTAATTCAAAATAAACATTTAATGATACCATTTATGTGCTAATGTTTGCATAATTTTTGAATTCCCAAATTCATTGTTACCAAAAAAAAAACAAAAAAAAAAGGATTGGGATCTTTTGGGGCCCTTCTTATTTCCAAATATAAATTGGTATCCGGTATCCGGTACGCAATTATAAATAGACGAGTATTTTTTTTGTTTTGTTTTTTGTTGAAGAATATTTTTATAGTTTGCCGATTCTAGTATAAACATATTATGTAAGCAGATATTAAATTTTAAAATATTTAAAATCAAAAATTAATTTATATGATCCTATTTGTATTTGAAAAAAAAAAATAAATCCAATGTGAATGGAGCTTACGAGCTGTTATGATAATTTAAAAACACAAAGTGTCATATCGTAAATTTTAAACTTTTTTCTTTCAATTTATATTATGCTAACTTAGGTTAAAACTAATGAATATTTAAATACTCGCACTTCATTTGAATTTGATTGGCTTTTTGGTTGGCAACATAATCAAAAAAAAAAAAAAAAAAACAAATAACTAATTATTCATTTTACTATTTTTAATTATCTTAATTGCGACAGCTAAAGAAATGATGCAGCTATCTAGGAATTTAATTCTAATGTGGTTTAAACAAGCTTCTGTTAATTTTTGGCAAACATTAACATTAACATGACATTTCTTACTCAAAGTTTTAAACCCCTTTTGAAGAGGTTTAAGCAAATGAAGCAGTAGCAAAAGGGAACGGATCAGCTGACTTCTTTGACGTCGAAAATAAAAACGATTAGCAATACGTATGTACCAACAAAAATTGAACGCTTCAGGTGAAGGGAAGAGCAGCACCGAAAGATGAAGAAACTAAAAAAAAAAAATGGAAGACAAATTTAAATCTGAGTGATCAAACAAATAATGCCAATGCGAAATCGTATCGAACTCTTGCATAGCATGTTGATTGAAGTAGAAAGAACCATAAACTGCCACCATTTTCTTCTTGACGACATGCATCCCTTCTGAAGATGGGACACACCTGAGAAAAAATTGGAAGAAACCGCAATAGTATGCTGATATTTTCTGAAACTGATGGATCAAAGAAGAGTATGACCCAACTTTAACCCGAAGGACAAAGTGGTACAAGAAGCTCCCAAAACGTATCGAAGTAGGTAACATCGTCATCACACATTGGGCGTTTCTCTGTTTTAGTTCAGAATACATACATATCTGACAAGAGTCCGAGCATGTCGAGTACGTTCTAATTATCCTCTGAACCAAGCGTGCCCTGAGCGCTCTGAGTTATTTTTGAAACACACCTGAACACTTAGCATTAGCAGTCACCATTTTTTTTTTTTAATTTCCACCTGTCGAATGTTTGTGTTAAGCATTTAAGTCTGTCTGTTCAGTTATTTTATTCTGAGCTCATAGAGCGTTTATGAACACGCTCAGAACGAAAAAAGAAGCACATATTCGAAGTTCTGAACACTTTGAATTAAAAAAGAAATACAATTCATTTTTTGACAACTCAGGCCCCTTTTTCATCACATCACAAAACCTAATGCGAGAAACAGATTGACACAGCAACTTCAACAGTGGTTTTAAATGGCTTTGATTACATTAACACAGCAACTTCGACATCGACATCAACGTTAGACCTAAACCCTAAATTCGCTGTCGCTGTGCAAATGCTACCAACTTTTAAGGTGAATTTGTCAGTATTATCAACACTCAAATGAAAATGTGACAACCATCTTTTTGTTTTGTCTATTTATTTTGGTTTTGACAATGGAAGAATTACTAAAAACAAATTAATTTTAGTACGACAAATTGCAAGTCGTATACATTGATGCAATTCACGTTAATTTTTATCAAATTATGTACGGCAAATTCATTTCGCATTTGAAACTATTTTGATTATATATGCTGTCAAAAACGCTGTTCACGTTGTAATCTATTTCACAACACTTTTGATGTTGAAGTTTTCGTTGCTGTTGAAGTCGCTGTGTTAATCTGTTTCTCGCATAAAAGACGCCATCTAGCATTCAATTAATAATAAGCTCTGTGTTCTTTGCAATAAGAAAACAAACATCAGAGTGGGACGAAAAATACAAAACAATTTCTAATGACATTTTGGAAATGATCTTCTATTGTAATCACTCGTATTTGTGACTCGACCAAGCCTAAAAACGAAACTTCTCTTTCTTACCATTTAATATTTGAAAAATAATAAAATACAAATTTTGGGACGAATTCTATTATTAATGAACTCAGTCCAAAGTCGATTTTCGACACTTTTGACTTTAGTTTTGTTATTATTTTAAATGCACTAATTCTTGTTGTATAAATAAAAAGATAAATAAAATAAAATTAAAATAAATACATACATACTTATTAACATAATCGACTATATCTATATCTAATTGGAATTCATAAGATGAGAAATATCAATTTTATCACTGCTAAGTTATGCTACTTTCAAATTAAAAATATTATGAATATAATTATAAATCGTTAAGTTTGTTTGTATACCTAGTACATATATTTATAGTTCGATCGATATCAAATAATCGCTTTAAAATTAATACCGTCATAAGGAAGTTTATTGAAGCTATTTCAAAGACTAATCAAAAACTATAACATGAATAAGAAAAATTCAAGGTTATGACGCAGTTAGCTAACTAAATTATGATGTTCTTAATTTTTAAATAAATTAGAACTTTTATTTTTAAATTTTCATTTGCATATTATTTCAGTTTGGAGAATGAACAAATCTGTACAATTTCACACTTTGAATAAAATTTAGCATGATTTGATAGTTTGATAGGAGTCCATATTCGTTCTCTTTGAATGCCAAACATTTTCTAAAGTGAGCAACTTTTATTGATATGGGGAAATAATTATAAGTGCAATGAGGAAAAATGTACGTTTAAATTCTTAACATAACAGGCCAGGTCTGGAGTTGTACTATCCCGCCAGAGGTCCGGGTTCGATTATCAGCTATTCCTTGAAACACAAAAAAATGTTTTCTCAGAGATACTGCCTCTTGTGAGGAAGTTATAAATCTTCTAAGATTATAGCTCCTCATTTTAGCTGTTCGGACTCGGAGAAGAACTATAGGTCCTGTCTATTTCTGCCGACAAGACGCACACAGTATTGGTTCAGATTTGTAAATCACCAGGCCCTAGTTTTGCACGAGCTGTTATACTTCAAATGTATGTCTGCTTAGTTCCGGATTAGACCGACAAGAAAAAGTCCTGGTCTGGTCAATTTACGGTTGTTTAAATGGAGCTCATGGCGCACATAGATTGTTTCCACTCCAGTAATCTCCCCTTGAGGGATTTATTCGTATACGTCCCGAACTAGCAAACAAATTGCCTACCTTAAAATATTGCTAACGAACCCGAAGAGTGGTTTTTCTTTACTGAGTTGTCACTCTGGGTTAGACTGGAAGACTCTGAAAGTCAGAATATTGATGTGTGTTCGCTCCACATGGTCCATCCATTTAAGGCAGGGAATTCGTATTATTATTATTTAAATATAAACCTTCTTCTGCTTTAGTTTCGCAACTGTTTGGTTGCTAAAATGAAACATATTATGGGCTTATATGGGACACCGCGCACTTAGAGCAACTCGATTCGAGCAACTAAAAAGTTTTTGTTTTCACACAAACTAAACGATTGCCTTCACTACAGTTGAGCTGTTTTCTATAAGAGCAAGAGAGAAAAGAGTGTGAGCGTGAGTAAAGAGTTGCGACTTGCGACTTGCGAGTGCGTGGTACTCTATCAACTGGTGATTCAACTATTTGATTTCGATCACAGTTGCCAGTGCGCGGCTAGCCTTATCAATCACGAAATCGTTTTCGCTTAAATTAAATTAAGATTATTTAAAGCACTTTGAAGATTCGAACACATTCCGGGCACATCACATACTAAATTGTAATTTAGAAAACTTCTTCAAATATCGATGCTGTTCTAATGTTATTAAAATTATTGTTAGCAAGACTCCAAACCATTTGTTTGAAAAGTTTAATTGTGTTAGGTCAAATCCTTCAGATTTTACTCTTTCACTTCACGTAGACAATATTTCGTTCATGCTGTGGGAATAATTTTCCTTTTAATCTGAGGACTGGAAACGATTAAGAAAAGTTTTGAAAGATTTGTTTTGAACATTTTTCCAATTTGAACAGAAATAACGACCTTATTCAAAGTCTCCTTAGTTCTTCGGGATAGCGCCTTCCAACACAATTGCCTTCTTAGCACGAAGAGGCAGTGATTGATAAGAGTGATTCTTTTCTGATTAGTTTTTTGATGGATGTTATTGTCAAATTTTATAGAAAAGCCAATAGCCAGTCGAAGTGCCTTACTATTAAATTGTATCTGTCATGCTGTGAAAAATGCATCCGTTTCGTCGATGTTGGGGACCTCTTCTTGGTGACATCATATTGTTTTATCTTATTATTTATCGAAAGATTCATTCCAAACAAGTTTTGTCTCTATACTTTTGCAAACGCACCATCGACACGCGCAGAATTCTGCCGATATCAATATCGTCAAAGCTTTTAATTTATTGTATATACAGAAGATTTTGCCATTGGTGACAGCTTGTGAATATGCACAAAACGTCAAGCTATTTTCTTTAGATTATTTCGGTGAGTTCAGTTCCAACCGTGATGAGGCAGTGAGCATTGTCATCCTCTAAATGCGGACGATCTTGTCATGGTCCACAATAATCAAAAATTACCAGATGGTAAACAACTAAAAGATTTCCAACCTGTATGACCAGGTTGTGTGATCTTGGAAACCAATCTCAAAACCTTAAATAAGAGATATGCTCTGAAGTGAAAATATAAGACCACAATATTTTGTATTGTAAACAAATTAAAAACAAAGTCAACAAGCACTTAAGGTTCCACTGCTTTTAGTTTTGAAGATAATTCACTTCTTGACAGTTCCTCTCGTTTAAATGGAAATGATGAGTAGTTTTTTTTTTTTTTTGAAGATTTTGAATAAATATTCAGATCATCATCATGTGGTTTTATAGTTATCAAGTTGTCATGATTGAAAACCGTTTTGAATTGATTTGCATAAAATATTTTATATGCGGAAGTATTCGGGCGGAAGGTTCTTATAAAAAGGTCCGCTCCATAGAAAAATTGAAGATGCTTCAAATTGTTGATTTTGAATAAATAATTTTATTTTTGATGATGGATTACATCAGTAGCTCGGTACCTATAATAACTGGTTGTTTTATTTAAACAAAACAAAAATCATTAGCTTTTCATGAGTTTGATATCAATTTAAAAGCAATTAACAAAATTTAATCGTGGGAAGTTATGGATTAAAAAGAAGAATTTGAAATAGCTTATAATAGAGTTAATGTTGTGATTTTTAATTCACGAATTTTTGAGACGAAATGGAGCCTTAATAGCTTTCAAAATATAATAATAACCCCTGGCTTTAGTCAAAAGAATATAATAATACATTATTATGTTTATATTTACCTGTTAGACCCTTTGGGATTAATTTTTTGTTTATGTTAATTGGAATAGACATCACATCAGATATAGATTTTTAACGACTAATAGAACTTAAATCGTTTTAAAAGAATAAAATTAAGCTTTGGTTTATGTTGAACTAATTTTAAGATCAAAAACGTATTCACTAGAAGCACGTGTTTATACAACAAGACCTGCCTCATGTTCTTATTAAAATAATGAGAAATACAGGGTGGGCCATTTGGTGGTTTGTTTTTAAATCATAGGTTATTTTGACATTGGCAGCTGTTTTCAGCTCGAAATCTTGACAGAAACTCAATATCATACCTCCGCGGAACAAAATGAGTCGCTTTACACTTGAACAGCGTTGGGAAATATTGAAAAAGAAGTTTTGGCTGAAATGAAACGCAAGTTTGTTCAAAAAAACTTGTGAGACTGGCATGCTATTGGACAACGCTCATGGTCCCCGTCGTCGTACAGTGCACACAGATGAGAATGCGGCTGCTCTAGCCGAGAGTGTGAAACGCAATTCGATCTCAACACCTCAACATTTCACGCACTAGCCTGAGAAGAATTCTGCACAAAGATCTGGGATTATTCGCTTCGGGTGACCGAATGCGCTACTTCGAAGGCAGCCACTTGAACGATGTTGTGTTCCATAATCAATGGGAAAACTTAATTTTGTTCATTTTATTGCATTTTTAAAAAGGAACTTGTATTTGGCCCACCCTTTATAAGAAAGTTCATGATAGTGCTAGTTCTATTCTATATATATAAACAGGTCCAAGCAGAAAGCTATTTTAGGTTGGTGATTATGCTAATGCTTAATCGAGCATATTAAGTTTTGATTCATTTTCAAAAGTTCCACACCAATTTTTTTGTTTACTTGATTTATCGAAAGCATTAATCCCCTGATTTCGATGAAATTTTACAAACTAGGTTGTGGCATCATATATTATTTTAACAAACTGAACTTTGCTTTTTAATGTTTCACAAATTTTAAGGCATGCGTTCATTTCTTAATTGGACTGTGTAAGGTTGGATTTAAATTCAACAGAATCTAGCTCATCAATTTCTTTTAATTATATGTAAGTAGTTTACCATTTCTCACATGGCAACCATTTTTATTCCAAATATCAATTTATAAAAATATCTTCGTATAAATTCAAAAGTCTATGAACCCCGTCCAACAAAAAATGTATTTAAGGCTCCAATTTATTCTTATTTGCAACTAAATGATAATAAAATACAGCTCTCTCGAATGGGCTAATGACCTATCATATTGCTTTGCGTTTAATTCAATAAAATCAATTACATACATATGTATATTAAACAAAAAATACAAGATAACTTTTACTTTTCAAAAAAAGATACAAATATTCTTCGCAGATGCTTGGACAAGCAAAACTTAACGATCAACATTATTTAAAAAAAAAAAAACTATTGTCTAAAGCCAATTTAAAATTTAAACAATCACTAAATCAACAGAAACTTAAATCTATTTTTTGATAATTCTCAAAACCAACCTAATAAACATACATAAACGGTTGTAATTTTGTATCCGATGAGACATAAGATAGATACATATTTACGTTTGTATGTATTCTGATGATTAGAACTTGGTTTTTAATTTAAACAGTCCCAAATACGATAAAAATCAGATTGCGTGATGTTGCCATAGTAAAATATGATATCGAATTAGATTAACATGTAAATCTCAATCAAAAAAATGTTTATTTTTTTAGAGGAAGAGAAGGTTCCCGTGAACTTGAAGTTTGTAGTCTTTTTTTTTTTTTGATAACCTTGAGCATTTTGTGAGTGTCAAGAAACTCATATGAGAGCACTTTTTGTCATTTAATTTATTTTCTGTTAAATCTATCTAATCCAGTTCTGCTAAGTTAAAAATAAACAAAAATTCTATCCCAAAAGTGAAGGGGTTTCAGAGAGATGCCACGTGTCTCGCCATTAATAGGCATCATAAATAAAAAAAAAACATCTATATTTTGAATAGATATTGATATGCGGAAATTTTATATGCTGATTGAACATTCGAATGCATTTCTCATAATAATTATGATGCGTCGTCGTTGAACAGTCGAAAGCTAGTATTTCAAGTATCATGTCAAACAAAATTCTTAATGCAAAAAAATTAAATGGAATTTGTTTTTACTCCACTTTAAGAACCCCTTTCTATATGATAATTTCCAAGAACTTTAACACACAAATTAACTTTAAAGTTCTGACCTTCATAACACAAAAAGGGAAATTTGTCGAAAATTTTGAATAGAATTAACGGAAAACCGTTCGCTGAGAACAGCAAGTGGTGTTGAAAGAGACTTGGTATAGAATTTATACCTGAAAACTTTTTTGAACATCCAAATTTTGAATCAAACATATTGAATGAAAATTAAAGATTTTTAAATCCTCTGCCCAAACACATAACAACCAAAAAACGCAAACCTTAAAAAATGTGAGACTAAAGCCTACTTTAATGAATCGTCTCGTCAAGACCTTTAAGAACGTTTCGGCAGCAGTAATTCCCCTACGCATAGCTTTCCTCGCACGAAGCGTCTTTTCATAGACAAAACTCGACATTTTAGAATCAATAGCATAATTTTGTACAAAATATCCGACCAAAAATATTAAAATTGCATTAATATGGAGATTATCTAGGCGTGTTAGTTGGCTTAATTATTGCACTAAGTTACAATCCTACGCATAGCTTTCCTCGCACGAAGCGTCATTTCATAGACAAAACTCTATATTTTAGAATCAATAGCATAATTTTGTACAAAATATCCGACCAAAAATATTGAAACTGCATTAATATGGAGATTATCTAGGCGTGTAAGTTGCCTTAATTATTGCACTAAGTTACAATCCTTCAAAAAAAAACAAAACAAAATGTTTGTCAATACCAAACGCAAAAGTAGTAAGAAAATATTTTGAATGTATGGAAAAACTTATACTGGGTTTCGACTGTCGATAATGAAAATAACGGAGAGTGAATGTTTAAGTTTGAAGAATTATCTAACAAGCCAGCAGCGTTGTTGACTAATGAGGCAAAATACATATGATGTTTTTTTTCTGGCAAAAGATATCTCACAAGTTTAAGTTTACGATGTGCAATTTTAACAATAAGCTCATTTAATATATACCTACATACTTCCTGAATCATGGACGAAGTTCCGATTGATCACACACGCGCACAAAACATCATAAATTTGTATTCTCACACACGCCACTCGCGAGTGACTATTTGATTTTGTTTAATTATAACTAGATATACATATATATACAAAGAAAAAGAATTGATATTTTAAATAAAAACAAATAATGAATTGCAAACCTATTGAGATCGACCACATTAAGACTGAAAGGTGAAGATTTGAATTTTTGGCGGGAAGTTTTTTTGTATGTTTCTTTTCTTACAAGATTCCTATATGCTTTGCTAAAGTATAATTGATTAAAACTTTAATATATTCATGACTTTTGTTATAATCTAGAATTTTGTTGAAGTGTATACCTAGATTTTAATTCATCTACGATTGGCTAGAAGTTTGGAAGTTTTGACGTATAAATACGCACACATTACTTGGTCAGATTATCAATCGTTGCTAGCTGTTCTTAGAAGAGTGATCAACAGTTATAGCGATGGTGAGTTTTTTTTCTTGGATTAATACTCTACCGCAGAACCTTGCATTCACTTAAACAGAAAAAAAGGATTACAAACAATTTGGATAACTTCACTAACTTTTGAAATATTTTTCTTGTTTCAGAAACTTTTACTTGTTGGATTGGCAATCATTGCCACAGCTTGTGCTGCCCTATCAAACGAATACTTGCCACCTCTGGAGGACGCTTTTGCAGTAAGCCCCCAAGAGCTACAATCACTTTCTGAGAGCAGTGTTTTGGCTGACGATGGATACCGCTACAAGACCCAAAGAAGGATCAGGTACCGTCACCGTCGTGACGTGAACGAACTCCCATCCAACGAATACTTGCCTCCAGCTGAGGTTGCTGCTCCAATCGCTACCCCAGTGTCCGCTCCAATCGCCATTGAAGCCCCAATTGCCATCTCTGCACCAGTCCAAGATTCAGCTGTCCTTGCTGATGATGGTTACCGTTACAAGACCGTAAGGAGGATCAGGTACCGTCACCGTCGTGATGTGAACGAACTCCCATCCAACGAATACTTGCCCCCAGTTGAGGCTGCTGCTCCAATCGCCATTGAAGCCCCAATTGCCATCTCTGCTCCAGTCCAAGAATCAGCTGTCCTTGCTGATGATGGTTACCGTTACAAGACCGTAAGGAGGATCAGGTACCGTCACCGTCGTGATGTGAACGAACTCCCATCCAACGAATACTTGCCCCCAGTTGAGGTTGCTGCTCCAATCGCCATTGAAGCCCCAATTGCCATCTCTGCTCCAGTCCAAGAATCTGCTGTCCTTGCTGACGATGGTTACCGTTACAAGACTGTCAAGAGGATTCGGTACCGTCACCGTCGTGATGTGAACGAACTCCCATCCAACGAATACTTGCCCCCAGTTGAGGTTGCTGCTCCAATCGCCATTGAAGCCCCAATTGCCATCTCTGCTCCAGTCCAAGAATCTGCTGTCCTTGCTGATGATGGTTACCGTTACAAGACCGTAAGGAGGATCAGGTACCGTCACCGTCGTGATGTGAACGAACTCCCATCCAACGAATACTTGCCTCCAGTTGAGGTTGCTGCTCCATACGCTGCCCCAGTGTCCGCACCAATCGCCATTGAAGCACCAATTGCCATCTCTGCTCCAGTCCAAGAATCAGCTGTTCTTGCTGATGATGGTTACCGTTACAAGACCGTAAGGAGGATCAGGTACCGTCACCGTCGTGATGTGAACGAACTCCCATCCAACGAATACTTGCCTCCAGTTGAGGTTGCTGCTCCAGTGTCCGCTCCAATCGCCATTGAAGCCCCAATTGCCATCTCTGCTCCAGTTCAAGAATCCGCTGTCCTTGCTGATGATGGCTACCGTTACAAGACTGTCAGGAGGATTAGGTACCGTCACCGTCGTGATGTGAACGAACTCCCATCCAACGAATACTTGCCACCAGTTGAGGTTGCTGCTCCAGTCG
This sequence comes from Chrysotoxum bicinctum, assembly GCA_911387755.1. Lineage (NCBI taxonomy): Eukaryota > Metazoa > Arthropoda > Insecta > Diptera > Syrphidae > Chrysotoxum > Chrysotoxum bicinctum. The sequence continues at coordinate 110,638,588 of OU426990.1, read as the reverse complement.
CTGCCCCAGTATCCGCTCCAATCGCCATTGAAGCGCCAATTGCCATCTCCGCCCCAGTTCAAGAATCGGCTGTCCTCGCTGATGACGGATACCGCTACAAGACTGTCAAGAGGTTCAGATATAGGTACCGTCATTAAAAAATTTCCATTATCCAGCCTAAAATCGTTTGTAAATATAGACAAATTAAACAAAACAAAATAATTTAAAAAAAATTGTAGTTTTGATTTCTGAACCAAGAATTGAAAGATGAGTCTCTAGGGTTTGTTATAATGAAACCACATCCAACAGTTCTTCAAATCCGATCTTGGTGTTTGGAGATAATTATGCCTGAATAAGATTCAAAAACTTCAAATTCCAGAATAAAACAATTAAGGCTGGCTGTTTCCAAAAAATCGAAAAGATTATTTATTATGACTGGTCTAAAAATTTCGATTGTTTAAATTTCAAATTATTTTAGCAAAATTTTATTGCGATTCCGTTGAAGGTATGTTTCCAAACCTATTTTCCAACGTTCATGAATGAGAGTGTTTTCTAAAACATTGACTAAAAATGTTTCGAATGGTTTGAGAGTATTATGAACTTGTTTGAAATTCAACCTTGTTTGCTCAAATCTATATGTATATCAATAGTACAAGAACATTTGCATAATATATGTATAAATCATTCTTCAAAATTTGTGTCCCTCCCCCAAAAACACCAAAAAGAGAGAACCATGGAAAGGATATATAATGTATGCAATATACCGCTCCATATTCGAATATTAAAATATTGCATAACGAACTCAAGACGGATGGAATAAAAAAAAGAGTATCCACGCTTCCACTTTTCCAGCTTATCCTTGATTATGTGGCAGCAGCACTTAAATGTTTCGTTTCTTTTTAGAAACCTGATCAAATATTTGCATATATACATACATGGCTACACCTTTATGCAAACCGGATCCAGATCAAGCTAAAATATTTAGAGGAAAAATGTTGAGTGGGTAGGCTTTTCGGTGCTTCAATTCAATATTTATTTTTATATGGATTTGATATCAAAGTCGTACATGCGTACCTAAGATTGTTGATGATAACAAGAAGATAAAAACAAAATACGTACGTTATCAAGGTTAACGAAACATTTAATAGTGAACAGCTGATTTGATAAAGACGGCCAATATCTACAATCTACATAAATTTAAGATAGGACAAAAGAGAGGTTCATGCGTAAATATCAAGAGAGAAAAGAATGAATAATGAACGCACTTTTTTGAGTGAGGCATCTGACTATACATATGTGTAGAACATACAAGCTACAGTAAAAGAATTAAATAAAATGTTACTCCTATTTCTCTTGCGATATTATACATGTATGTATGTACATACGTAAGTATTATGTGGCAAGTTATGCATTCGTTAAAAAAATCGAACTCTGTCTGTCTGTCTATTTGAATAAAACCTGAACGACTTGGCCGATTTTCTAAATAAGTTGATTTTTAAATTTTTACAAGTTTCTTTTCGAAATCTTAGAAATTGTTATTTTCTCAAAAACTGTTTTACAATTTAAAAAAAAATAAAAAACTTAAATTTATGGTTCAAAAATATTAAAAAAAAGAATGCACATTAGTATTTCCCATATATGATATATAGAAACATTTATGTAATTTTTATTCCGATTTTGATTAAACTTTAAAAAAAAAATTATTTGCAATTTCGGAAAAAAATTTCAAAATATTTTTTTTATGAAAATTTTATATCTCAAAAACGGAGCAATGATTTTTTGGAAATGTATGTAGATATATGTATTTCATTTACACAATAATAAACAGTTAAAATTGGAGTATCAAATTTTTTCATTAAAAAATGTTTAAAAAAGTTAGTCTTTTACATTAAAACATTTTTTTTTTGCAGAGAAAGTGAAAGAATCCTCCATCAGTTTCTTTTGTGATGATAGCGTGCCTCTTATCTTAACCATTCTGGTTTGGGAGTAAATTGCAGTTTAAAAAAAAAATATTTAAGTTAATTTTTTTTAAGAAGAGTATACACGATTATTATTTTCGTCTCTACTATAGTTTTTTCTTAAATAAATAATTTTCATTACACTTTCAGCCAGCGTTTAAAGAATCAAAACAAACTCACAAGAATGCATCATTTCAATCTAAAAAGAACTAAAACCCTCTCCATGTTGTTAGTTGATTTGCAGGTAAACCAATTGCATTTCCACCTCTTTTATACCATATACATTTTTATAATGATTGTTAAAAGGGGAGCATAAGTTAATATGCAAGAAAAACCGGCACCATCACCAATCACCACCACCAGAAACGCCAAATGATCAGCGATCAGCATCAGAGAGATACGATATTATTACGATTACGATCACATCCATTTCAGTTGCAACTTACAATACAACCGTTCAGTGCATTGGGTGTCTTGGTCGCGACTCGTTGTTGGTCTTTTATCGTGATCTTGTGAGAACCAAACGGTACTTGCACATCTCTCATTATTAATTGCAATACATTTTATTTTATAAATCGCGATACCTTAATAAAATTAATCTACGAACTATGTGCATGCATAGATAATATTTCAATAATAATAAACTAAACAAAAGAAGGTGCAAATTATTTTGGGAGAAATTTCCAGCTCGGATCTGGTCTTTTCCTTAATTTTTTTTGAGCCGTACTGTGTATGGTGGTGGCGGTGTTTTATCGTACGTGCGTACAAGCGAGAGAAGCAAAATAAATAAAAATTAAAGAAACATACACAAAAAACTCACCAACTTTTCATACATCGCGAGGTGCTTATTTAGATTCGGCGGGTCTGGGTGATTGCCTTGTCGCTGCGAAAAAGAATCTTACCCTCGAGCGTACATCCTCATTCCTCGCTATACTTTAGACGGAGGTGTTTCGTGTTTATCGTCGTGGTCGCCGGTAAACGTATCTATCAAATACAATAAAGAAAGCGATTACGAGATTGTTTTTTTTTGTATCAATTTATTTCAAAATAAAAATCCATTCAATTGATAAGAGCATAATAGAGCACGTTACTCGGCCGAGTGAAAAATTATTTTATACTTACTATTTTCTAAGAAGGTCTTCGTTATATTTTCTTCCCGTGTTGATTGTTTCGTGTACGTTAATTTATTTTTCATCATCGTTTTCGTCGTCCCCCACTGTGTGGTGTGTGAGAGGTTAGCATTGACCTCTATTTGACATCTACTGTCGCTCACTGAAGAATAAGGAAAATAAAAAAAAAAAACAAATAAAGCAAGAAGGTTTGTAGACATTTTTAATGAAACAAACATAAAAACCAATAAGTATTTATACCTATACACACTTTTAAACAAATTCAGTTAATGCTATTTGTTTTAAGATGTCTTCGAAAAAAAAAAAAATGTTTCAATTTGTGCGTTAGTTTTAACGGTGCATTTATTAAGTGCAACGGTGTATATACCTATTCAATCAGCTGCTAGGTATGAGTGTTTGGTTTTTATTTAGCATTTTCATTTCACTGACAGTTGTTGTTTTTAAATGAAGACCAGAATCTCCTCCACGTGAGATCGGAAACGACGATTAAGTATTCTATTTTGGGATTTTTATTTTCAAAAACATGTATACATATGTACATATATAAAATTATAAGTAAATTTGAATGTCACAAGACTAGTGCCGCAATAACATATGGAATATAAAAATATAAATATTAAAATTTATTTCGTATATTTTGCGGGTGCACGTGCGTGTATTTCTTGTGATTAACATTATGTGTATTTCCTTCCAAATAGGTCTGCTAAAGATATGATTTAGATGAGGGGCGTAGACCTTTTTTTAATGGGTTTAAGGACAATGACCTTGGCTCGGTACACGAGCGTACAATCTGTTACAAGTTGATTTGGAACTTTTGAATTTGTTTCTATAGGGCATAATATTGGATTCGTGCAAAAAAAATTTCGAGATTTAAATAAAATTTATTAGTACGTTGATAGAAAAGTACAAAAGTATTTTTCGTCATCACCAGCAGTCAAACTGTGCGTTTGTATACAACTGAACTTCAACTGGAGCCTAAACGGGTGGATCAGTTTGTTTTAAATTCTTAGGTGATACTCTAGAGAAAACTCGAATTTTTGTGTTATCTTATTTTGAATGGTTAGTTCTTGCAATCGAACGATTTTTTATTTAAATTTTCTCCAAAACTGCTATTTATTGATTTTAATTAATCTTCATTAAGTAACTATAATATGACAGCACTTAAGGATTTTCACGTTACGAAAATAGGTTTTCAACAGTTTTTGAGAAAATTCCTATATCTGGGCTTTTTTGTACTTTGCCCGAAAAATGTTTTAATTTGCACAGCTATTACTTATGTACATACCTTCAACAAAGGCGAATAATTCCATAATTTTACAAATTAATTTTGTTTATATTATAACCAAGAAAAATTAGCAATTTCTTAACTTTAAATTATTTTGTTCTTATATCACAATTGCCCGTAGGTACACTGTATAGTGAAATCGAAGTCATTGAATTGAAGTTGTAGAGGCATTAGTGTACGGTAATGATTTTATTGTTTATTCACATTCAAACCTTTTTACTTAAACCACAAGAATGAACTGATACATTTTTATTTTTATTTATTTTTATTTGATTTTTAATTTACACATTACAAAATCATATAAATTTTGAACACACGAGATCCAAAAGGATATGAAAATTAAAAAACGGTGAATTTTTGTTTGTTTATCACTTGCCGTGAACAGGATAACTTGAATATAGGGTAAGTTGTTTAGGATAGGTTAGTACTAATTAGCCGCGTTCAGATTTCCATCAAAAGCTATCTAGACAGCTTCTGCTTTTAAACGATGCAATATATTGTTGCGATTTTTGTTAAAACTACGGAGTTATCGTTGTTTCTGCTTTTTGTTTTTTATGAAAATGTTTCATATTCTATTTAGTATATTTTCAATGCAGTGAAGTTCGCTAAACTAGGAAGAGTAAGGGATGCGGATAGTTTACTCTTTTATGCTTGAAGAAAGTATAAAATATATTAAAAATCACTGTGTTAAAAAGGAAAGGAGAAACGAAGATTAAAAATCACTTTCTCGTAAATGCAGAAAATTAGATATGAATATTTTCGACAAATTTGTTGCAGAAGTAAATGTTTTTCTTATTGATTTTTTCAATAAGTAGTAAACATATTAACAACAAATAAAAATTTTATTAATTCAGTAATTATTATTAATTCATTTTTGCAAAAAAAAAAAAACAACACCCAAATAACAAACCCAATTCAGTTTTGTAGTCAGCTGTTTTGAAGTTTCTTATAGGATAGCTTTGTATACCAAAATGTAAAGTATAGCTTGAGATCTCTTTTTTGCCAACATCTGTTTTTCAGCTGTTTCTTACATAGGTTTAAAACAATAAGCTGTCAACATTTATATGGTAAAACTTTCTGCAAAGCCTATACAATTATCTCACGCAGAAAGAGTAGAAATAAACCTGGGGTGGAATAGGCTAAGATGATAGTTGATTATCAATTTTTTGATTGTCAGTTTTACTAAATCTGTCCCTTTCATATCAATACACAAATATAGGGAGAGCGCATTATCAAAACAACAATCAATCAATTTAGTTATCACTTTACTTTTACGCGATACGGGCCCTGATAAACTAAGAAATATCAAGAAATAGTTTAAAATTATTTTTTTTGAAAACTACTTGCTCTATTTTCTTTTAATTAAGAAAACAGAATCACTTTTTAAGTTAAAATATTGAATGATGTGCATTTTTGATAACATTTTTATGAGTTGACTGTCGTTTTATGAACAGTTGATTATTTCCCACATTTACCCAAGTATTTCTTAGCTGGTGTTTATGCAAATATGTGGCGGAAAATTATATCTTTCTGTAAAGCGTAAAATTATCTCGTTGCATGAATACCCTTAATGCAAATCTATTCATATATCTGTGGAAAGAATTCTGAAACGTTTTTAAAGAGAGGACATGTCATATTTGACTTCTTTATTATCTCAAAATTTTAAACAGCCTATTATTAGTATTAGTATGATACTACTTCACAATTTGCTAACTTTAAATAAGTTTACTAACACATTCTTAATTTTAAACATTTTCTAACTAGTATCGTACTAAAGCAATTTTCCTAATAAATTATTTTTGAATACACCTAAAACAATGACAATTCACGCAAAAAACTAATTTCGTTTTCCATTGTTTCACTCAAGAATCTACTCATTCTGAAATCCAATGGAACGGTGCTCACTACTTCTACTCAACTTAGAAATTTTGCCTTTTTCTTAGTTAATCGTCGAGTTGGTGAAAATCTACAACAGTTATTTATTATTTGTTATTTGTATATTTATTTGTATAAATAATAAGTAAATTATTTTCAAACGAAATTAATTGTAGCAAACACAAACGAAACAAATCAAACAAGAATGCTGCTGCCGGTTTTTACTTTTGAGTATGTGTATTAGTGCTCTTGAGTAGATTCTGACTTGAAATCGAGAAGCAAAATTCTGGACGACCAATGGAAATGAAATGACATAAGAAAACAGAATTTCTTGACGTTCGTAAATCTCAAGGAGTCATATAAAGTTAGCACGATACTAAAACAATAAAATAGGTATTCGATGATTTTAACTTAAATAAAACGGTAGAAAAATTAAGATGATACTATATTCGATTAAAATTTACAAAATCGTCATTTTAACTAAGTACCATACTAAAAGAGCTTTAACATTGTACTAAAATTGTACGCCTTTTTCTTTAAAAAATATTGTGGAAAATGTGTTTTAGTTTAACCGACCTAGTAACTTAAGTGGAATAACTATAAATCATAACTCTTTATCAATGGCAACTCAGCAAACTGACCCTTCACAAGAGTTAACATGTCGACGAAGTCTGATATGTCTGTTAAAATATATTTTTTTAATGAGTTTGTTATCTTATGCTTTTTTCAAAACAGTGCTGATAAAAAACACGTACGATTTGTGTTTTAGGGAAAAAAGCACTTTATGAACTGATTAGATTGTTTTAAACATAAAATATTAAATGAATGACTGGATTGCATGAACTTGCTCTTATTTTTAAAGTTAATAAGAATTTTAAGGTTTTTAGAGGAAATTTAAAAAATTAAAAAAAAAAAACTATGTAAAAGTTTTGAGCCCTAAAATAAGAATGCCACTTAATTCTTTAGACAAATTTGAAGTTATTTCATATATAAAAGTTTTTTTACTTTGAAAAACAAATTTAGTAGTTATACCTTGGTAGATAGATGTGTTATACCTTAAAAACGAGCAGTCTTGCTCAATCACACAATAAACGCTAGGAATTTGCTTTGACCTAGTGTATAAAGGATTCATGAGTTCCTAACTCCTACTATACCTAACTTCACGTAAATTCATCTACTATTGTTTTTAATATTATTTTAATTTTGAAAAATATAAAAATCGAAATAGGTGAAGCCGTTCGAGAAAAATGAAAAAATCAGAAAAATGTTTCTATGACAGGTACGGTTAGCAGCAGTTTGTCTTACCAAAAGATATACAACACAATAGTACTAATGATTCTGTAGCAGGTACTTCTGTTTTCAGAGTTAAGACAAATTTTAATTTCCCCTTTGGATCTCCAGAAACTGGATCTGATATTACATATTAATATGGTCGAACATTGTGCCCAAGGAAATCCCTTCAAAGAAAGCGAAAATGTTTGATTTTCAGAATTTCATAGAAAGGATTTGTGGCGTACTCAACGTGTGTTTGAATATATGTACATAACTATACTATAGGAAAAAGTAAGGAGTTAGTCGTTAAATTCCTTTTCCCAACGTTTTATAAATTCGTCACTCGCCCTATTAAAAATTGATTTTTTTGTTTTTGGTATTAACATTTGTCTAGATCCAAAAAATTTCACGATGACGGTTAGGTTGAAGTATGGATCAATGACACTACCAGACCTGGTCTTTGAATATTTTTGTATGCGATTGCCTTTCGACACTTGTATGGGGATTTTCACTTCCCCCTTTAGGCTACAAATTTGATAGTCAAGGCCGTATCGCTGAAGGAAATTTTTTTAAAAACTGCTTGAAACGTAGCTACGACGAAATCACCAAATATATTTTTAGTAAGTTTTCACGACTGTAGTACTTCCAGCGATTGTTAAGCGATCGCTATTCAGCTATCCATAATATAAAATGATGATGATACAGTTCGGTTTGACGCATGTGAATTCATCAAAACTAGATCTCAAATTTTATGACCCAATACTTAAACAACACATGTTAGACTTAGTATATCTTTCTGTAAAGCGTAAAATTATCTCGTTGCATGAATACCCTTAATGCAAATCTATTCATATATCTGTGGAAAGAATTCTGAAACGTGTTTAAAGAGAGGACATGTCATATTTGACTTCTTTATTATCTCAAAATTTTAAACAGCCTATTATTAGTATTAGTATGATACTACTTCACAATTTGCTAACTTTAAATAAGTTTACTAACACATTCTTAATTTTAAACATTTTCTAACTAGTATCGTACTAAAGCAATTTTCCTAATAAATTATTTTTGAATACACCTAAAACAATGACAATTCACGCAAAAAACTAATTTCGTTTTCCATTGTTTCACTCAAGAATCTACTCATTCTGAAATCCAATGGAACGGTGCTCACTACTTCTACTCAACTTAGAAATTTTGCCTTTTTCTTAGTTAATCGTCGAGTTGGTGAAAATCTACAACAGTTATTTATTATTTGTTATTTGTATATTTACTTGTATAAATAATAAGTAAATTATTTTCAAACGAAATTAATTGTAGCAAACACAAACGAAACAAATCAAACAAGAATGCTGTTGCCGGTTTTTACTTTTGAGTATGTGTATTAGTGCTCTTGAGTAGATTCTGACTTGAAATCGAGAAGCAAAATTCTGGACGACCAATGGAAATGAAATGACATAAGAAAACAGAATTTCTTGACGTTCGTAAATCTCAAGGAGTCATATAAAGTTAGCACGATACTAAAACAATAAAATAGGTATTCGATGATTTTAACTTAAATAAAACGGTAGAAAAATTAAGATGATACTATATTCGATTAAAATTTACAAAATCGTCATTTTAACTAAGTACCATACTAAAAGAGCTTTAACATTGTACTAAAATTGTACGCCTTTTTCTTTAAAAAATATTGTGGAAAATGTGTTTTAGTTTAACCGACCTAGTAACTTAAGTGGAATAACTATAAATCATAACTCTTTATCAATGGCAACTCAGCAAACTGACCCTTCACAAGAGTTAACATGTCGACGAAGTCTGATATGTCTGTTAAAATATATTTTTTTAATGAGTTTGTTATCTTATGCTTTTTTCAAAACAGTGCTGATAAAAAACACGTACGATTTGTGTTTTAGGGAAAAAAGCACTTTATGAACTGATTAGATTGTTTTAAACATAAAATATTAAATGAATGACTGGATTGCATGAACTTGCTCTTATTTTTAAAGTTAATAAGAATTTTAAGGTTTTTAGAGGAAATTTAAAAAATTAAAAAAAAAAAAAACTATGTAAAAGTTTTGAGCCCTAAAATAAGAATGCCACTTAATTCTTTAGACAAATTTGAAGTTATTTCATATATAAAAGTTTTTTTACTTTGAAAAACAAATTTAGTAGTTATACCTTGGTAGATAGATGTGTTATACCTTAAAAACGAGCAGTCTTGCTCAATCACACAATAAACGCTAGGAATTTGCTTTGACCTAGTGTATAAAGGATTCATGAGTTCCTAACTCCTACTATACCTAACTTCACGTAAATTCATCTACTATTGTTTTTAATATTATTTTAATTTTGAAAAATATAAAAATCGAAATAGGTGAAGCCGTTCGAGAAAAATGAAAAAATCAGAAAAATGTTTCTATGACAGGTACGGTTAGCAGCAGTTTGTCTTACCAAAAGATATACAACACAATAGTACTAATGATTCTGTAGCAGGTACCTCTGTTTTCAGAGTTAAGACAAATTTTAATTTCCCCTTTGGATCTCCAGAAACTGGATCTGATATTACATATTAATATGGTCGAACATTGTGCCCAAGGAAATCCCTTCAGAGGAAAGCGAAAATGTTTGATTTTCAGAATTTCATAGAAAGGATGTGTGGCGTACTCAACGTGTGTTTGAATATTATGTACATAACTATACTATAGGAAAAAGTAAGGAGTTAGTCGTTAAATTCCTTTTCCCAACGTTTTATAAATTCGTCACTCGCCCTATTAAAAATTGATTTTTTTGTTTTTGGTATTAACATTTGTCTAGATCCAAAAAATTTCACGATGACGGTTAGGTTGAAGTATGGATCAATGACACTACCAGACCTGGTCTTTGAATATTTTTGTATGCGATTGCCTTTCGACACTTGTATGGGGATTTTCACTTCCCCCTTTAGGCTACAAATTTGATAGTCAAGGCCGTATCGCTGAAGGAAATTTTTTTAAAAACTGCTTGAAACGTAGCTACGACGAAATCACTAAATATATTTTTAGTAAGTTTTCACGACTGTAGTACTTCCAGCGATTGTTAAGCGATGATGATGATACAGTTCGGTTTGACGCATGTGAATTCATCAAAACTAGATCTCAAATTTTATGACAACACATGTTAGACTTAGTATGGCTCCAGTATCTTCAACTCCTTTAAGGTTTTTAATAGCAGCTTTAGTATGATTTAAGTAAAATCGTATAAATAAGATTGGCAATATTTGTATTGTTTCACCGTTAATTTCTATTATTCTAAGCACCATTTCAAAATATTCTAAAAATTTTCTTCACTTGGTTATAAGGCTGTATGGTTTAAACTTTAAATGTTTGGCTGTTTTCAAAAAAAAAAAAATATGAGAAAAAACGCTCAAAAACGATGAACGTTTTTTTTTTTTTTTTTTTTTGCAATCACCATGTCCCATCCAATTGTACTAAAAACCTACCAAATTATCAGACCTCATCAGATGATTTTTATCTTGGATTTTGAAGCCTATAATAGAAAACCTGCCTTTATTATGTTACTCTGCCTACTTAAACATAGGAAAATAACTGAATCCAAATAAAACACTTGGTAGTTGTTTATTCAACTTCAACAAAAATTAAATATTTCATCAATATGGCCAATCAGTGACCAAACTTTTAGTTGTAAATGACAGTGCTGGCCAATGAGAAAGATGTTGGAACAGTCTTTAACCTCTTACGTTTAACCAATAACAATAAAAGTATATCTCAATGCCCCTGCTTCCAGCAAACATTGTGACGTACTAAGATAAAAAACTACCTCAAATTATAAAAGCAAAAAACCTTAACTAATTATAGGAGGTCAAGTGATTAAATAGTATTTTCGATTCAATACCTTTAATAGCTGGCTTTTCTAGCTCCTCTATCTTTCCCATTTCAATTTCTATGTTCAAATCTGACCGTAGAGTGAAATGAAATTACATTTGTTCCTATCGTGTTATTTCATAACTGATAAGAGCAATGATCTCCTTATCAAATACAGCAGCAAAAAACATGTTTTTTCTATACGGAGCACTTTGTCGCCTTAGTTCTTGAATATTTTAGTGGAGAATAGAGTTCTCGGACTTGAAATCGAAATTCCGCAATAATATATGTAATTTAAAAAAAAGTCATGTTGAAGCGTTCGTTGTCTTTTCGTTTTGAAGATGCAGATGGAAACGCTGCGGTGATCTAAAGCTTTAACATAATCTTATCTTCGTCAAAATAATTCTTTTTTTTTTACTTATTTTTGTTTCCTCACTCAGATGATGCGAAGATTTTCACGTGTTGAGTCCACTGGTGACCTCAAGGATTACTTTGATCGCGGTGATATTGCAATGCGAGAAAATAGATGGAATTTTGAAATTGCATGGGAAGTTGCTAATAAAGTTGGTGGAATCTATACTGTTATCCGATCGAAAGCCTATGTATCTACCGAAGAAATGGGAGAACAGCTATGTCTGTTGGGACCATACAAAGAGAACTGTGCTCGCACAGAAATGGAAGAAATGGAATTTCCACGTGGTAACCCCTTATTGAAAGCCGTAAATGCATTAAGGTCTCGGGGCTATAAACTTCACACTGGACGTTGGTTGGTCGATGGCAATCCCCAATTGATCCTGTTCGACATTGGGTCAGCAGCATGGAAACTAGATGGCTTCAAAACAGAACTATGGGAGAAGTGTAATGTTGGTGAGTTGATATTTTTGTTTGAGTTTAAACACAAATTAACTATGCCCGTCATTTTTTGATAGGTGTTCCACACTTGGACGTAGAAACAAATGATGCTATTATTTTGGGCTATATGATTGCAGAGTTTTTGGAAGAGGTTTGTAGCCCAATGAGTATATATATTACACTTCCATTGCACTTCTCATTTGACATATTCTCCATAACTTAGTTTAGAAATTGTGCTGTTGAATATTCGGAAGAAAATGATCTGCTGAGTCCACGAATTTGTGCTCATTTCCATGAGTGGCAAGCTGGAGTTGGTCTGATTGCTTTGCGAACACGTCATGTTGAGATTGCAACCGTTTTTACAACTCATGCTACACTTCTGGGGCGGTATCTTTGTGCTGGCAATACGGACTTTTATAATAACCTTAGCAAATTTGCCGTTGATGATGAGGCAGGAAAACGCCAAATCTATCATAGATATTGTATAGAACGTGCTGCTACACATCTATCGCACGTCTTCACAACTGTATCCGAAATAACTGGCTTTGAAGCTGAGCATTTGCTGAAACGGAAACCAGATATAATCACACCCAATGGATTGAATGTTAAGAAATTCTCAGCTATTCATGAATTTCAAAATTTGCATGCGGTGGCCAAGGAAAAAATTAACGAATTTGTGCGTGGACATTTCTATGGGTATGTTATAGTGATAAAAGAGTTGGATTCATTATATGGGCTTATCCGTGCAAATTTTAACTTTTGCCATGCGTCGAAATATATAGACATTATTATTAAATATTCAGGTTTTGGAACTTATAATATTATATACATATATCATTGAGTTTTAACTATTCAATTTATAAAATGAACCATCGAGATAGTGCGAAAGTGTTTGAAATCGAAAAAATCATCGAATATTGAGACTTTTGGCTGCGTGCGTGGATAATTAACGTTTTGTATTATTGCAAAAATAATGTTTAACATAAGATTACTTAGTACAATTTTTATTTTTTTCAGATAAATGAAGGTCAAAATTAATTGAAATCATTCATTTTGAGTGCGTGCCTTCCTTATAAATAATTCTATATGATATACATTTTAGAAAAAACTGCCATGCGTGATTTTTCGTAAATCTTTAATTGTCACAAATTTTCGTGTCTATTTTTTTAACATTGATCATGGAGCATTTTTTTATGGTCTGCATCATTATTTAAGCTATCTAGAGTAAAAAAAAACTTTGGCTTTAATGCGTGCTTCATTATGTACTAATTTTATGAAGTTAACAAAACGAACGTAAAAAACGTAACTGTTTCAAAAAAGGCACATTTTTTACTAGCACACCAAAGCATTGTTTGATTATACCCTTACAATGAGCGTAATTTAAATTGTGGAAAATTTAAAAAAAATGGTAAAAGTGTTAAACAAATAAGTTTGAAAACAGAAGCTGTGAAGATTAAAAATAAAAACCAAATCAATTAACTCGGTGCTTAAAATAAATTATTTTAAATTAATTTTTCTATACGTTATACCTTTATACTCTTTAACAAACAATACATATGAGTTATTTTAAAGTTTTTTATTTATTCGTGGTCTATAATTGAAGAAAAACTCAAATTTACATGCGTGCCTTAATTTTTTTTTTTGTTTTTTTTTTTAAACTCAAGAAGTTAAAATTTACAGGGATAAGCCCATATAAACTTATATTTTTTGTTTTCTTTCTCTAAAAGCCATATGAACTTCGACTTGGACAAAACCCTTTACTTTTTCATTGCTGGACGATATGAGTTTGGAAATAAAGGCGCTGACATATTTATTGAGTCTCTAGCAAGGCTGAATGCGAAACTTAAAGTTGAAAAACCAGATACCACTGTGGTGGCTTTCTTAATTTTCCCAGCTAAAACCAATAATTTTAATGTTGACTCACTGCGAGGACATGCAGTTGTAAAGCAATTGCGTGATACAATTAATAATATTCAACAAGTTGTTGGAAAGAGAATGTTCGATACGTGTCTTACCGGACGTATTCCCGAACCAGATGAACTATTAACAAAGGAAGATCTGGTTAAGATCAAAAGATGTTTGTTTGCAATGCAGAGGGATTGTATGCCACCTGTGACAACACATAATATTGTAAGTACTTGTATCTACGAGAAAGTAATTTATTTTTTGTCTTTTGGCCATTAGATTTATATTTATTGGACTCTGATTGGCAAATAGGTATTCTCTGATAGTTGTGCCCGAAAAGTTAGACCAGCAAAGCTTCCAGTGTTCAGTATTTTTTAAGTCAAAACATGAAGAAAACTGATTTTTGGATTTTTTTTCTGCCCTCTGTATGATTACTAACTTTATTACAAAAAAGCTGAGTATCCTTTATCTACTCACATCTTTTGCTAAATTAAATAGTCGAAGTCCGACCTCCCTTACGAATACCAGTTTAAATTAATTTTTAAGTTTTAATCAGATTTTCATTTAATAGACAAAACTACCGCTAAAACCTAAAAGCAAATTTTTTCCAAAGCTCATTGTGTTCAGAACAACAGATGTTATTTTCTAACCAGATGAAGAGAATGTAGACTCAATAGACCTCAGTAATAGATAGGGATGGATTCATTTTTAAAGCCGGTTTCTGACACCTGTATCTATTGGTATGTTTAAGTATCGTTTACCTACTTGGTGGGTATTTAAAGTTGGGTAAATACCGGGTATTATACAGACTGGAAGATCCCAACTGTGGATATATACCAATGACCCTAACCCTGTATTCGCAATTTTAATACGGCAGTTTTGGAGACAGGCGAAGTAAATTATTTTATTTTATGCTTTAGACAAATCGTATAAGGCAGGCACATATGAAGCACCATCTTAATCTTGGAAGTAAAACATAAACAATTTGAGTTTTCTCATTAATAAATTCTATGTAACGGAAAACATGAAACGTGGCATATATCCGTAGCACCTGACTTATTTAGGAACTTCAAAACATACAGATAAATACTCGATCTTAGGAGTTTATGGACCACTAGATGAAAAATAGGAATATAATGATCATACAAAATTATTGTTTCTATAGAATTTAAACGTTTGGTGCTGCATCACTGTGTCTTTGAGGCTCACACTTATCGGATTCTAACGAACCGAATACTGTTATATCGTATTTAACCGAATTTGTGTGAAAAACGAGCCTGACAAGGCTCTTTTTATTCGTTAAATCCATTTTATTCCATCTACGATAGAAACAAATCTCACTCTCGACTACTTTTGGGTAATGTGTTTTGTTTTGTTTTGTTTTAATTTGTATTTCTTTTTTGTTCCAAATTCAGGTTGATGATTGGAACGATCCTGTCTTGAATTCCGTTCGCCGCTGTCAATTATTCAACACAGTCAACGATCGCGTTAAAATAGTCTTCCATCCAGAGTTCCTTACATCGACTAATCCTCTCTTCGGTATTGATTATGAAGAATTTGTTCGTGGATGCCATTTGGGTGTCTTCCCATCTTACTACGAGCCCTGGGGCTATACTCCTGCCGAGTGCACAGTTATGGGTATTCCAAGCATCACCACCAATCTATCGGGCTTTGGATGTTTCATGGAAGAACACATTCAAGATCCAAAATCTTATGGCATCTATATTGTGGACCGTCGTTATATTGGTCTTGAAAATAGTGTTCAGCAATTATCCAGCTTTATGTTGGATTTTTGTCGCTTAAATCGTCGCCAACGTATTATTCAACGAAACCGCACAGAACGTTTGAGTGATTTGCTCGACTGGAGGCAACTGGGCATAGTAAGTGCCATTTTCTATTAAAATTAAAAATTATACTTTTTAATCTTTGTTTTTATTTGTATCAGTATTACAGACAAGCACGAGTTAAGGCCCTCCAAGCTGTCTATCCAGATTACATAGATGAAAGTTCCATGTATGGATCGCGAAATAATTTGAGTTTTTCGCGACCATATAGTGAACCCCCGAGTCCGTCATCTTCAAGTGAGTTAATAAAATTTGATATTTGTTTGTTTTGTTTTTATAAGAAACCCCTATATTTTTTTTTGATGTAAAGGACACACAACCCCAGCACCATCTATACATGGCTCAGACGATGAAGACTCCGTTGATGAAGAGCATGAGCTAAAAGAGCTCGGAATAACAAATTAAAAAAAACAACAATATGCCATTATGCTCATCAAATTCCTAAAAATAATGTTATTTTTTTGGTCTTAGTCAAAATATGTGACATTTTATAATCGTATTACAAGAGTGTTCCTCAATACAACAAAATACTTGTACAAAAATTGATATTTAAATATTTTACTTTACTCGAAGTTTATTAATAAAATAAATTTTGACAATCCAATAGAAGTCTATAACGAAAAAAAAAATTAAGTAAAATTGTATGACTTACCTGACAAACACAAAAAATCTAAAAAAGCAAAGAAAATAATAAAAATACAAGTTTAAAAATCAAAAGTATAATAGATCAAATAATAGTAGAAATGTAGAATGTAATATTACACTAATTTTATATCGAGCACAAATTTTAAAAACAAATTCAATTCAAAATTACCTTCAAGCTGTTAAAAATATTTAGATTTATTAAAAGTTGTTTGTGCGTTCATGTAAATGTATATAAATAAATTTTATGACAGCCGTGGGCTGTAACTAAAAGCAAAGATTCAATTCCGTCTCTTTGAAAAGCAAAAAATCTAAAATAAATTCTATTCATATTTCTTTTCTCTGGTTTGAGACATTTGCCACTAGCAATCAAAACAAAAACTATCAAAACCCAATACAGAGCGGGAACTGGAGCTGCACTTGTCAAGTTAGCATGATCACTTTAGTAAAAATAACTTTTGACAAGTGTGGGGTGGCCGTGACTTTTACCACACCAAAAAAATTGATTTTTTTTGACAGAGATCAAATCTTTCGAATCCGTATTTGAAGAGGGATTTACATGTATACGAAATACGCACACTAAAAAGACAAAATTTGACAAGGGATCGCAATCCCCAAAATCCCTAGTGTAAAAGGAAATCGACATAAGTTAAAGGAGAGATTATTCCTAGTTCATATTCTTGTTACTATACTTTGTTCAATTTATCAGCCCGATTCTCCCCAAAGTCAGTGATGCCTCACAAGTCACAAGAAGAGGTGAAAATGATTTTGTGACTTTTTCGAATTCTGCCGCTCAGTCACAACTTGTGAGAGTCACAAAAACAATCGAAACTGTGATCTCCTTCAGAGCAGGTCACAACTCATAAATTTTCAAAGTTTCTTGGATTGGCATTCAGTAACAACATTTTCTAGATTTGTGAATAATTGTGAGAACACGAAAATGGAAGTGGACTTTGTTCTAGTGAATCACCCCTATTACAGAATTCGGCGAATGAGCTAGAGTGACAATTTCAATTCATTTCCAAACTTTTGCTATTACTGAATCCGACGAATGAAAGTTGAACGAATGTCGGTAACAATCCCTGCACCACTGACATTTTGTTCAACTTATATGGTATTACAGATTTCGCAATCCATTCGCACTCCATACAATTTCTATCATTTTACATTCGCACCAATTTCGAGACGAATCTGAAGTGAATTTTTGATTAAACGAAAATAAACAATGGAGAGTACAAAAATTTAAGTCAAAAGCTTATCATACTGAATGCTAAAGTGTTTGTTTAACGAATTTTAATAAAAAACGCACAAATAGCAACGCAACCAGAGAGCAAGAAATCTAAAAAAAAAAAAAAAAAAAAAAAAGAGCACACGATTGGTTTTGAACCGTCCTCCATCTTCGTACTAACCACTCTCAACGATGCTTGATTTCGTTGATCGAAAACGATACTATTATCACAGCCTAGGCCAGTTGAATAAATGTTTGTTGCTGACAGTGTCGATACGAAAGTTCATAAATGATAAGGTAATTTCAGAAATCGACAATGTAGTTCATCCGACGAATTTCATAATTGAGTTTTACAGCGGATGCGAATCAAGTCAACTCACCGGGAGTAAAATTCTGCGAATTCTGTAATCGACATGAATATTTTTGCTGATCTTTCCCACAAAAAAAAAAAAGTAATATTATTACATAAACAAAAATTTCTTTAAGAAACTAATCGTATCAAGAAGTTTACAGCGTCGACGGCTTTAAGAACATTGAGAGATACAAATGATCCATTCGCTCTCCAAAACAATACATTTATAAAGTTTTTTCACCTTCCGAAAACTTTATGCAGTCGCCACGATTGTTTTCTTCTGAAAATGTTATATTTACATATTATTTAATCATTTTATTGTTTAAAAATTATGTTACCTTGCATTTTGTAATTTCTTCGTTTTGAATAATCAGCTGTTCAAATAATGACACTTAAAAATCTTACCATGCTGTGGTGAGTTTTGTTGTGAGTTTTCTTGTGACGATTAGGGGGAGAATACCAAAATGTTATCGAATCACAACAATCCTCACAAGGAATAGTCACAAGAGCTTGTGACTTGTGACTCCTCACAAGGGGGAGAATCGGGCTGTATATTTACAGTACAGGGAAGATAGGATATTTGCCTTTCAGTCTGACCACTACGGATTTCAATAAGCTATCTTTAATTTAAGGCTCTTACAGGATTGCCGTAGGAGCATTGAAAATTGCCGCAAATCTCAGAAAAATATTTGCTACCAAAAGCTCGAAAAAGCTTAAATCCTGAAAGTTACATATCACAAACCAAAGAAAATGCCCTATGATTTTCTATCAACTCGGCAATGGTAACTCTGATTCAGTGTTTTTTTTTTAATAAACACAATAATACTACGTTTTCACCAAAAGATAATCTGAGATTTAAGGCAAGAGATTTATGTGGTGTTTTCACCGCACTGAAAGATTAATAAGAAGATTAACTTTGACAGCATCTATCAAAATGCTAATGTTGTTTCAATTTTTCTTATAAAGTAGAAGCGAGAGAAAGAAAGTTTCATTTGTGCCAAACGATGAAAAATCATCGAGATAGCTTAGCACGGTATGGATATTAGGTCAGTTCGAACTTCGACCGATCGATCCTATGAAGATTTAGTAGAGATTTATTTCTAATCTACTAGATTTACGAAATAAATTTGTATGGCAAATCTTCGAGAATTAAAGAAGATTTATGGTAAATCCACTTAAATCCCGGATTTACTCTTGGTGAAAACGTAGTATAAGGGTTGGTTGTTGCAAATTGGCGATCAGTCTGCTATCTGCTTTCACCCATGGAGGAGATAGGTCATGGTGGGCTTTACGTGAGCTCAAAGAAGATTACACAAACAATTTTAAATATAAATTGAACAGAGTATAATTAGTTTTATGTTTTCATAAAAAAGATCATAATTCTTTTTGCTGCTTAATTGTTGTCAAAATATTGATCGATAAACAACTATATCTGTGAAGCTGGTAAGAAACCCAAATTGCTTTCACTAATAAAGCAAATTAATGAAAATTGAAATTTGTCAAACTGAGATCTATAACTGTCAATGGTACTGGCGTAACTCCGAAGTTCATTTTAAATAAAATCTATTTTGTTTTGTCAATGGAAGATTAAAATTGTAGAAATTTATGTTTTAATAGATTTGAATAGTTTTTTTTAATTAATGGAAGTTAAAAGACTTTTGAATGCGTCTGAAGACACATTTTTAAACGTAATCAAAGTCACCCAAAAGCTGAAATCAAAATCTTTTGTTAATTAATGTATTTAAATAAAACTAACTTTATATTTCTGTAATAATTATGATTTATTTGGTTCCTATGGCATAACGTTCCTTAATTCAAAACATATTTTAACTAAAAAAAAGTGAAGTTAGCCACGATCAGGTCTCTACTCCATCTGCTTGGTCATTTTATTTTGAGCTCATAAATCACGCTCCGGGCTAGCTCTGATTGAAAAAAGAAACACAATCTGAGCGCTTTGATGTGTCTGAGCTAAAAAAGAAACAGATCTTTTCTTTGACAGCTCACTTCCCTGCTCTGAGCTTAAAAAGAAAAAAGCCAGGCCCCCAGCACAAATTCATTCATTCATTATCGGAATTGAGATTTCTTTTTATTCATTTTCTTTAAAACTTTTCTATAAATCTTTAAAATTTAGGAGCAAAATTTATTTAAATTAAAATCTTCGAAACGGTATTCAAAATCAATTGCTTCAGTCATAAAAGCTCTATAAGTTACACAGGTAGAAGTGCGAAACTTACTTTTTATTCTCCTTTTCTTTTAAATCCCATATTCAAAAAATATTAGGGGTATTCATGTAAGCGCGGAAAACCCTAGTAAACCTCGTAAACCAGATAATTTTATCTCCGCAGAAACGAGCTGTCAAAATTTGTATGGGAAAAAGTTTCTGCAAATCGCATAAAATTATCTCACAAATTTGCTGCGGAAAGTGCAGAAATAAACCTCGTAAACTAAAGAAGTATGGATTCTGACTTTTAATTTGACATTTCACAAAATATTTCCCACATTTACACAAGTATTTCTTAGGGGGTGTTCATGAAAACATGCTGCGAAAAGTTATATCTTTCTACAAAGCGGAAAATTATCTCGTTACATGAATACCCTTATTATTTTTTTGTTTTATCTGAAAACAAATACTGAGTTATTTGAATAACATAGTATTTGTATAACATTTGGGGTGGCCGTGGCGCGTTGGTTGTGAGCTCGCCTGTCAACCTCATGATCACAGGTTCGATCCCTGCTGTCGTTTATGTCTTCTTAATTCCATTAAAAAACCTTATAAAGTTGTCATCAATGGGTTGCTGGTTTGCTCATTGCGTGTTGTTCAGGCATAACACTAACAACATGTGATTGAGCAAAACTAGTATGCCCATCAAATATGAAAAACGAATAAAATAATGCGAATTATAAGGGACATAAAAATAAGACACAGCATTTTCTCCGCAGTAGTTCAGCCGCCATCCCCGGAGATAAAAATCTGAGACAACCACCTTCAGTCTCAGAACATCGTGCCACACATCTTTCTTATCCTTCTTTCTCTTCCTTAACTTCACGCCCGCGCTGTGTTGATACATTTAAAGGGTAATCAAAATCCCTTGAGCGTGTGTATATTATAAAAAAAAAAAAAACATTTTTGGCATTATCTATCCTCTGTCTTAATTTTTTGCTTCATTCGTGATTTATTTACCTAGGTACTCGTACCTCACTAAATTCAAAAATAAACCTTGTAATTAAATTTAATGCAATCTTAACGCAATTAATACACTACTAATTCATTATTTTCAATCGATTTTATATTAATAAATAATAGATATTGAATACTTTTGCGACATTTCATAAATGGTCTCATGAAAGCATACATACGTACATATATGGACAGAATGGACCTGATCAATGTAGTCAAACCTAATCATAAACAAATATGTTATTCAAGTGTATGTTACTCGTAGGTTATTTAAAGTGCATTTTAGATGTGAAGGCCATTGACATAGTGTTATCAGAGATATTCAAGGAAATATTTCTTTGATAACAAATTGAGTTCTCTCTATACTTTGTTTTGGGAAAATAAAGTCAAAAGTTGTCTTATTGTTAACAATTCATAAAAACGCAAGTACATGAAATGTGTCATGTGTTTTTTCATCAAATGTAAAACAAAGTTGCGAAAAATGTGTGCTAACTCGGACGTATAGTACACTTTCCATTGTTTATGGTTGGTACATGTAAGTTGCAAATGCTTAATTATTCTTCCTCAGCTAGCACTTTGAGCATATACATACATGCAAATTATTAATAGTTTAATTCAAAATATAACTTGTTAAATTTGAATATCAAAAAATGGTCTAGACTACATAATTAATATTCTATATACCTACATAATGTAGTACATACCTAGCAAATTGTTCACATGTAATTTTTTCAAATGTCAAACTATCGTTTGATTTAATAACTCACTTAATTGCGGCTTTCGAATAATCGCTTGAACGGATTGTTTTACCTTAATACATTTTGAAACAATAAAAGTAAACTTTCGACAAAAAATGTGCACCGAACAGACCTTTTCGTTGTGCTTTATTCTTAAATGTTGAAACTTAATACATTTTGGAATAATAAAAGTAAACTTTCGCCAAAAAAATGTGCACCAAACAGACCTTTTCGTTGTGCTTTATTCTTAATTGTCGAAATTTATTTACTTTTTTCTTTTAAGCTATGAGCCTAGTTCCACAGAACTATTGGAATCAATCCACATTATCATTAAAATCTAATCTAAAGCTAATTTATTGTGTTCAAATTAAGACCTCTTCGAACTATTGATCTAGCTTAACGTTTGACTTATGTTCAGTGATTATATAATGTGTAATGTGAAGGCCTTTGAGAAATACTTACCTTATCAGCTTTAGCCTATGCGTTTATTTTCTTGATAATAAAATCACTGTTGCTTGAACATAAAATTGTAATATATGTATGTCCCTAAGTTTAATATAGATAAGAAAAAAATTGCTAATAGACAACTCAAGTGCGGAAAATATGTCAATCAAACAATTAAATTATGTGTATAACCTTCGGAAATTTATTAGAATTTTCTTATCAAATAGTTCTTCATTTGAATGGAATACAATGTATGAAATGAAAAACAAACTAAAATTATACAAACCTTAATAAAATCTGGATGGGTTGCAATTTCTTGGTAGGAATAGTTTTCGAAAAATTCATCAGTGCTATACTGCTGCTTACAGTCCAAAATTGGTCAACAAACGGAACAGAACATTTTGTCAAATTAATATTTATTTTTTATTTGCTATTTTTACTTTGTCAAAATAATCAAAAGAAATTTTATCATTCTTTTTGCTAAGGGGATTTTTGTATGAACTCAAGACCATAAGTCACGATTCAAACGTTGGTCAGTTAGTTAGTAATAATTTCTACATTATGCTTACATTTCGTTCATCAGAGCAGTCAGCCAAATTTGCTCGGTTTTTTTTTTTATCAAAAATTGAAAAAAGACAAAGGCGCAAAATTTTAATTGAATTAGTACGATGCTAAAGCTGTTTTAGTATGATACTAGGTTAAAACAACGAATTTGCAAATTTTAATCGAATATAGCATCATACTTTCTCTACCCTTTTATTAAAGTTAAAATCATCGAATACTTTATTTTTGATTCTGTATGTAAATTAAAATATTTTCCTTTCTTTCCATTCTCTAAGCCTTATGTTATACACAATGAGGTCTTTAACAATTTCAATACACACCGTATCAGCTATGTATAAGTGAAGAATTTATTTTGTTGATAACAAAACTGAATACTCAATTGCTTTAATATTTAGCACAGATAAGGGTAGAATCATTAATAGACAACTCAAGTGTGAAAAATGTGTCAATTTATTAATGTTTTTTTCTTTTATCAAATATGTATCTAATTTTAGTGAAATTCAATGTATGAAATGGAAACAAAATTAAAACTTATACAAATCTTAGCTAAATCTACAGACATTCCTGGTGCCTTCCAATTTCTTCGTAACAATAGTTTTCGAGACATCCATCAGTACTGCTACAACCAGGACTTCCCCTATATTTAGTACAATATTCATTTTGATCTATAAAGGTACATCTCTTGTTTGGGCATCGATATCGATAGCAATATGGCGAACAGGTTTCTTTTTGATAAGTTAAACAGCCAGAACAGTCAACGGCATCTGAAATGCAGATTTTTTTATATAAATATAGGAAACTAATGTAATTTATATTTATATATGTATTTTTTATTTTTAATTGGTCAAACTTAATACACTCACAACAGTCGTATTTATTTGTTTTCTATAAACGGTATTGTTTTATAGTTTATGTCAAATTTAATATATTAAACCATTTTCGAAAACTTTAAATCAATGTTAATTTAATCGTGAATTTTTGACGCAGATATTATTATCTTTAAATATTCTATGGTCCTGCTCCCACAAAATTTATTCGATCAACGTCAATCCATTTTCTTGCAAACGCATTTGACATTTACGAAAACGAACTCTGACTTATCAATATATGTATTTGTAGTAAACTCGATTTCGATACACAGATTTGCCCCACAAATAATGTTATCGGATCGTTTTTGACGCAAATGATGTTTTAGAAAATGGCCTTACGCTTTCCATTTAAATTACAATCCCTGGATTTGTATGTGTACATTAGGTATGTATATTTAAATTTATTTAATTGACATATTACATATAAGCTTTTATAAAATTTTCCATAGTAGAATCTTATAATATGTATTACTAATTAATTAATTTTGTTTCAAAATAGAATACTGCAGAATGTAAATGTCTATTTTTGAATCCGTTTTTTTTTTTTTTTTGTATGCCGACCTGAATATTATTTTGTAAGTTAGTATTGTATACTTACCACTTATTTTGCATTCATTTCCAGAACAACCTTTTAACACAGGGTTTGGTGGTATGACTAGCATTCCTGGGTTTTCAATAACCTTAGGAATTCTTATATATTTTACGGAATATGTTCCACAAACTTCACCACATTGTCGATACTGCCGATTGAAACAGACCCATTTTGAACCGTACTTCTTACACATCCTCGGTGTGATGATAATACAACATTTTTTATTTGAACTAGGGGTCGTTGTGCAATTGAGTCCCGTAATATTTTCTTCTTTAGCTTCTTCATTGGTTTCAGTTAGGTAAATAATATTGTTTATAGATTTAGATGCATGGGCATCAGGACCAGTTCGATTTGTTTCAGTGATAATATTATTTTTGATTTCCAAAATTGTAGTAATGACTTCTGGTTGGGTACATGTCATACCTGTCCACACTAGACCACCAGCACAAACTGGCTCGAGACAGCGTCCTCTGTAGAATGTACCTTTCAAACAGGAAACAACGCGACATTCTCCATCGATAATGACGTATTCTGGAGGACATATATCTGTAGGCTTTGTTGTTGTTGTGGTTGTTGTTATTGGTGCTGTGGATTTTGTTGTGGTTGTTGTGTCGGGTCTTACAGTGCTAGTCGGTGGTCTTGTTACATTTTCATCACAATGAAACGGACAATGGAATGTTCGACAAGGTTTTGGTCTACAAAATGGCGGTGGAAGAATTCCAGAATTTGGAAAACACATTTCATACTGAATGTAGAAACCATTGGGACAATAAAGTGATGGAGGATTAATGTATTTTTCCTGACATAATCCATTAATCATGATAAAATTTGATGGGCAGTTTTGTTGTACACATATTCCATTAATTAAATCAAATCCATAGCCACAAGAAGCTGTTTGTGTTTGTATCAAAAGGCACGCTCCATTAACAAGATGATGAGTTTCTGGGCACGGAGACCGCACACATGCTCCGTTAAAATAATCTGTTCCAATAGGACAAACATTCTAAATAAAAAAAAAAAGAAAGAACTGAATTTAATCATATAAAATTGAATATAAATAAAAAAACAGTCCACTTTATTAACATTTTAATATTAATATCAAGCTTTAATAACCAATTTGATTGTAATTATAATGATTTAAAAAGAAACCATTTATAAAAAAATGTCTACTTTCACAATTTTCTTATGATTTTGTATAGTAATCAATTAATTCATTAAAAATAATTCGGCAAAAAACACGGTTTTACAATATTTAGATACAAGAAAAAAAAAATAAAGATTTAACTTCAGTTCTTGTATTGAAATCGGAACTTTAATCGGTCTTCTTCATATGAATACAAAACGTCTCTCTTATTTGATTTCCGTATACCTTTTACATATTAGTATTTAAGTTACTCATCCTGTTTTAATAATTTATTTTATGATTTAAAGTTTAAAAATCAGTCAGTTTTTAAATTTTTAAATATTTTTGCAAAATGTTTTGGTATTCCATTGATGAACAACGATTTTATAAATTTTAATTGATAATACTTTCTCTTACATTTTACTAAAGTTAAAAATCATCAAATAGCTATTTTTTTTGGTATCGTGCTAACTTCATATGATTCTGTAACATTAACAAACGTTAAAAAGGTTTACTCAGTTTTTGGCGCGAACTGTCATTGTTTAGGTGTGTTCAGAAGCAACGTATACAAATTAATTGACACTTCTTCCTAAATTGATAAAGAAAAATACAGCTTAGTTTCTGACGATTTTAACATTATAGGCTTTTAAGCAGTCTAATATTAAGTTATAAAAATGATAGTCCTTAAAAACAATAAACCTTTAACTTTACCCATATTTTATTAATACTTGAATCGTAATAAAGATATATTTTAAAATGAACTGTGTGCGTTTAACTTGTCTCCTTTTTCTTTAAGGGTATAAATAACCCTGACATATTTTTGTAAACTTCGACAATCAAATCTTGTTTATAGGTTTTTTTTCAAACGACTGAAAGAAATCACTTAAAATTGTAATATAATGCTATTTAAATAAAACTCAATTTTTGCATTAAAATAGAAAATAAACTTACAATATCTTGCTGATAACAAAACTGAATGGAATGTATTAGAAATAACGCAATTAAAAACCGTTCCATTTGTAGAATACGAGTATTCTAATAATAAACTAAATTTTCGTGTTCTTGAGATTCAAGTAAATTGTAGAAAAACTCACAATCAACTGAAACATTTTGATGATTGAGAAAAATATTTTAGTAAATATTGATAATGTTGATGATAGAGTTAAACAAAAAATGGGTCAATTTTTTGTTGCAAATATTATTACATCTTATCTTAGTGATGCAAATTATGTTATAGGGTATATTATTAATGTTAAATGTTCAAAACAATTAAAATTAATTTAATTTGAACACTTGCTTTTATATCAAGCCATTGAAATTACCTTAAAATATATTTTTTAAACGTTTTTGATAACGTTATCTTTAATTTGAATTGACAATTTTCCAATTGTTCAAAATTATACTTTAAAGTATAATTACCTTTTACGATATTAAATCGTATGTTATATTCAAATAAAATTGTATAGTTAATGAGCAACATGGTTGTTTGTCACTATACAATTATTTTAAACAAAAATATCGTTTTAACTTCGATCCGATAGTTTAACTTCAAGCAATAATAAGCAAACCAACAACATCAAGGCTTGTTCATGATTTCAATTTTGAAAAAAGGGATCTTAACAGCTGTCCTTTTTCATTACAATTACTGAAAGATTTTTTTAACAGAATTGACGCAACAATATAGTTTTAGTACTATTTTTCAAAGTTCGGAAAAGTTTTCTTCAACTTAGGCCCCAGTTATAGCTATCATTGAAATGCATCATTGAAAATTTTCATTCCAATTTTTAAGACGAATAAACAAACTGCAATGGCTTTACTTGGAACCAAAATGAAGGTAATGAGGAGTAGAATTTTTTTACTTTATAAAATACAAAATTCTGATTTAAACTTTCTTTTAAATCCACTTTTATTATTTCACTGATAGAAATCAATTTCAATGAACAACTGATTTTCGTTTCTTTAATATGGAACCCAATCGTTCCACTGAATGTGTTCGATTCTCTTTCTATTCTCAAATGTCAGTTTTCCTTTCAATGATCAACTCTAACCTAAAATGCATAGAATTGGTTGTAAACAGCCACTGACAGGATCTTTTACTGAAACAAATTTTCCAATGATTGCTATAACCGGCTTGTCAAAAAATGAAGTCAGCGTTCCACTGATTTGTTCCAATGATGCATTTCAATGATAGCTATAACATGGCCCCTTAAGCTTCGCATTTCTGCTTTTCCAGAAAATCAAATTGAAAGTTGATTAAAGCACCTAACATATGATTTTTGTCCACTCTACAACAATTTTTGTTTACTAAAAATACTGTTTGTTGTTGGCTAAATTTGGCAGGAATAGAGATTGATTTTTGACATTATTTGACGAACATATTCACGTCTCTGATGTCAAATTAAAGAATACAAACATTTTTTATAGCGTTACTTTGTGTTTTATTTTTATTTCTTACGATAATGTTATCTTTTCATACATCTTTCATCTAACATCCGCATACTCAATACTTTTTAATAATTTCATGGTCAAAAAATTATCTTTAAAAAGCGATGCGCTTTTGAAAATCATTCTCTGCATCTCGTTGCGATGCACAGAATATATCAACGGAAAAAACAATGTTCTTTATTAAATTGTTAATAATTTTAGTAGCTTGCTATAGCTTGTTGTTTAGTTTTTGCAGTGCAACTCCTGTTCCACAATTCGGGAATATAATACGAGTAAATATAAATATACGTATATATTTTCTTATCATTAAGTTCGTATTAATTGGATTAATATCGGCAAAATTTTAATCTCAGGCTTAGTGTGAGAAATGTTTGAATACGTGAAAAAAATAAAAATTAGTCTAGTTCGTAAATTGTATCATTAATATTGTATTACCTTTAGTTTATTGAATTGACACACGGCCTAAAAGTGCGATGAATTTGAATAACTTGATTTTAACATTAAAAATCAAAATTTTAAAGTACTTAAATAAAAAGCCTTAATATAATATAGTATATATACATATATAAACATAGATATAGTAATTAAATAATATATATTTTAAATATTTTTAAATTCACAGCCTTATTCAAATCCTTCTTGTCATGAAGGCTACAGTTTTTCCAATGGAATGTGCGCTCCAATCAACTGTCCCGCATCACATATCCTACAGAATGGTGCATGTGTTTTAAGCGGGATTAATGTGGCGCAGCAAGCGCAATGCACTACTTCATGTTGCCAAGCAAACTGCCAACCACCTTGTCAACAACCATGTCCAGTTCAAATGCCAATGCAAATGCCAGTTCCAGTTCAAATGCAAATTCCAGTTCCAATGCCATTTCCAATATATCCCCCGTTTCAGCCACCACCGATCCCACCACTGATCCCACCACCGTTCCCACCACCGATCCCACCACCGATCCCACCACCGATCCCACCATCTAACCAACAGCCACCAACTACCGAAAAACCACCAGACACCCATCAACCACCAACTCCCGAACAGCCACCTACTACCACACAATGTGGAAATGGAACAATTTTTTTAAACGGATACTGTCATTTAGTTTATTGTGGTACTGGTGTTTATAGAGATGGTAAATGCATTATGACTATTTGTCCCGAAGGAACAATTTGGAACGGCCAACGCTGTACAAATTCCCAGCCACACAATCACACAACTGTACTTTTATCAACAGTTGTTATTACAAACGATGTCAATCAAACTCAAGCCAATCATTCAATAAATTACACAAACGACATAGTTATCAATATTACGGAGTCACCGTTAGAAGTAAACCAAGTGCCCTTTTCACCCAAAATCGTGGTTTTGCCACCAGCACCACCTCGAGTACATATTATACCTGCTCCGCAGCCTCCACCACCACCACCACCCCCAAGGCCACATATTACGTTTGTACCAGCTCCACAACCACCTCCACCACCCC
This sequence comes from Chrysotoxum bicinctum, assembly GCA_911387755.1. Classification (NCBI taxonomy): domain Eukaryota; kingdom Metazoa; phylum Arthropoda; class Insecta; order Diptera; family Syrphidae; genus Chrysotoxum; species Chrysotoxum bicinctum. The sequence continues at coordinate 110,608,970 of OU426990.1, read as the reverse complement.
CAAGTCCACAGATTATGTTTATACCAGCTCCACAACCATCTCTACCACTACCACAACCTCAAGGTGTCTATATTCAAGCCCCACCACTTTCTCCACCAGTACCGCAAGCAGTAGCTCCAAGCTGCTGTACGATAACCACTCCAAATGCTTGCCTGTGGGAAGACCGGTATGTCTGCAGAAGTCAAAGCTACCAACAGTGTGGATCCATTTGTTCACAAGGAAACCTACATTTAATGCCACGGATTGTAAGGCAGCCCCCAGAGTCATGTATAAATTCCGACTGTGGCTATAATCAGCGTAAGTTCTCACAACTTTGCTAAGACATACATACATAAATAGAAAGCTTCATTTTTATTTTATTTTTTCCAGAACCATTTTATCCAAACTGCTCTAGATGCGCAACCGGTGAAATGATGACTGGAAGCTACTGTCAGACTTATTGTAAGAATAAAAGTTGCGAATCTTGTAAAACCTTTGACTTGACGAAATATTGTGAAAGTTATCCTGGAACTATTGCATGCAGACCAGAGTACGGTTATACAGAAAATTTAGATGATGATTTTTATGATTGATTAAATACAAATTAAGCACAGAATGTAATAAAAATAAAATGCCCCACAGGTTCGCTCTTCCTATATGTTTAAAAAAAAAACTTAGAATTTAAAAAAATGGATGATATTGAAGAAAAATGTTCTGAAGCATGAAATTTATTTAAAAAAAAAACTCCTTAAGTAGATGGAGCTAAAAATGTGAATTGAAAAATAAATGGTTCTATTGTAGATACTGTCAGTTATGTCAAAATTATTTGTGTTGGTCGTAAAAAGTAACCGAAACAGATAAAAAGTGATCAAATTTATATACTACGTTTATATGCTGTATCGAAAGATCGAGTTGGATTAGGGTCGGATTTTCGACCAAGGTTTTTCGTCATTTGAGTTAAGAGCTCCATTTGGAGTTGAGTTGAAATGGTGTTGAGGGATTCTGCAACAATTTGTTAAACCAACTTCTCGACCCAGGTTTTTCGTCTCACATTTCGACTCGACACCGCTGAGCGAGTGGGATCGAGTCAAAGGAAGCTCATTTCAACTCAGTACAGGTATACTAAGTGTCGAAGCGAGCTTCAAACAAAAATCTAGCTAAAAAGTTTAAAGAATATCCATTTACGTTTAACCAATAGCCAAAGAGAATTGCAGGACCATCTTTTTTCGTTCTCCATATCATCGTAATGTCCAGTGTCTACGTTCGTTTTTATAACGAATATCGTTAAAATAATCGAATCCTTGGTTATTCAGGCGAGTTTGAAGGCACAATAATTATTAAATGGCCATAATCCACTTAACTTAATTAAAGTACATAAAGTAGTTATTGGTCTCTTTTTTTTTAATTCCCAATAATTCAATGTCCGGAGAGATCTTCATTTGCATAGCACTTCGCAACACAATGAATTCGCGTATTTCTGTATGACAACAAATGCCAAAATAGGCGACCCTGTTTAACTTTTTTTGAAATTATTCTTATTTTATTTCGGTTAAATATGCCAACAGTAACTTCAAGGTTTTTTTTCGATTTCAAATGCATTTTATTTATTCCTATTTATTTTTGTTGAGTGGAAGGTAAATAAAAGTTTAACCAAATATGTTTGCATAGTTTTTTATCGTTATCTGCAAATAATTACTGTCACATTTGATGTTTTGTAATTTTGCGTAATCTAAGAAATATGCAATCTTATAAAGCATAAACTACAATGTCCATCGACAGGTATTCTTTGCTCGTATTTCTAACTGTTAAGTTGTTTTCGACGACATCGGGAATCGAAAATCGGAATTACATCTAATTGTTTTTAATTTTTTTTTAACATAGACTTTACCATGTCTTTTAAGGTATTTTAAAAGTTTAAAATTTGGCCTCAGTACTTCTAAATTCGTAACTCTCGGTATTTTGGATATTTTGAAATTAGATTTTTAGGGAATGTGTTTCATGATTAATTTGAATACTCGTATTACAATTGGACAAGAGTTTTTAATTTAAAAGTTCGTACGATTATTTCTACGGCCAAAACTTGTTTGGTTTCAAATATGGGTCTTATTGAATATTGTGTATTCCAAATTTCATAGACATCTTAATTCCAAGTACAAATCAAATATTATTACATTAGGTTTATTAAAAAACAAATCTATCCTAATCAAATTTTTTTCTATCACAAACTAAAAATCCGATGTAATCTAACAAAGGGTTTTTTCTTTAAGAAACCTTTTCAGTTAATATAATAATATATTCTTTTTTTTTCAAAGCTATATTAGTGATCGAAATATTCGAAACATTCATTATAATTTTGCAATTCATGTGAAGTTGTGAAAACAATGTTTCGAAACAAAATATGGGCTGGTTGAAAATTCTTAAAAGTTTTCTATGATAATCAAAATTAAATTTAAATTTTTGTGACTTTTTCTGTGATTTATTTTTAGTTATCACTTTCATATACAATTTAAGTTGGTTTCTATACTTTCAGAAGCTTAAGGAATAATCAATAGTTGGTTATGTACAAGTTTTTTGACAGATGTCAAACTCTTCTCAAATTTCTGTTAGGTTTCTGTTAATGATAGTCGCAGATTTCGAGACTAATCATATAAATTAAAAATTTCAAATTTCAGTTTGATTAATATACTAGTTAACCATCAGACAGACATTGTCTTGTCCAAATTTCCATAAATTTGCTTGTGATACGTTTGTGAATTTGTGAAAAAGAATTATAGCCATAGATATTAAATTTGAAGATTACATTCAGGAGAAAGCTAATTGAAAAAATTAAGTAAACCATGTAGTAGTACTGCCTAAAAATTAAAAACAAATAAAAAAATCAATAAAATAATGTCACATAAACGTCAAAAATGGACGACAACCAATAATAGTTGAGAAAATTTAAATTAAACTGTCGAATGCAATTTTAATGTCCACCAAACCGATGGCTTCAAATAAAAATCCCCTAAAAAAAAAGAAGTTCTGTTTTTCCGAAATTATAAAATGTTCCTGCAAATATTTCAAATAAATTCTTTCATAATCTTGTCCTGACAATTACGAAAACGGTCTAGCCGTTCTCAACTGTAGCAATTGATTTTTATTTATATAGATTTAATTGTATGTTTACACAAAAGTATCTATGTACCTATTCCTAATTCTAAAAATAATTGTTTTTCTTTTTTGTAGACTGATCTAAAATGTATCTTTCCTTTGATGATACTGATGTCATTTGCCTTGAATTTGATTGCGGATAATTCTCCAGACCCAATTATAATAAACACTGTAGCTCAACATTATGAAAACCCAACACTTGAGCAATACACACAATGTACCAGAAGTCGTGATAAATGCATATCTGACTGTGGATACAGAGATAAGAAATGTGAAGACAAATGTCAAATATGTCCAATATTAATCGACCAAGACATTTTGGTGCAGGGTATTAATGATACGCTTTTTCGCCTACCAATAACAACATCCAAAGTTAATCAAACAAATATCATAAGACTTACCAATGAAATTCGTAATATTATACGCACAAGCCTGGGAAATATCACAGCGCATAATCAGAACAACATTACAATTTATCACAAGGTTTCAAGAACTGGTGGAAAATTCGGTCTTGGTTACACGGAAAAGGGGCCATGCTGTCATTTGCTTGAGCCGCAAAGTTGTCGAAGAAGTGCGAATGGACCAATTTGCACTCACAAACATCAGCAGACCTGCGGATCACATTGCATTGCTCGGGTGATGCGTTCAAAGCGGGTTGTCACATGCAGTGAAACAGATTCGGATAATTGTACACAGACGGTTGAATATCTTCCACTTCGAAGACGACAGGGATGTCAATACATCTCAAAATGGCCGTTTATAAAATGCAAGTCGGAAACAAATGTCATTCGAAACCGAAAGTTTGAGTCGAAATCGACATGTCATCGATGTTTTCAGTTACCTTACTTGAGTATAATTAGAGGTCAAGTTCCAAGGACTTGTCTCTCTTGCTTTGGTAGATCAAGTATTCCTAAAAAAACTAGTTTTACATATCCATCACAAGTTTATTACAACGCTCATGGACCGCACCAACCGATTGTGTCTTATCCGTCCTATCAACCCTATTCATTTCTACCTCCACAGCTAGCACCACCAACACCATCACAACTACTACCAACATATGATAACAATTTTTTTAGTAGTTTTGCCGATGATTCAAACGAAATGCCTCTTGCACTGGGATCCGAGGGAGATGATTTCAAAGTAGAAGAACAAAAGTGTATCAACGAAGATGGGACAGTGGTGGAGAATTGCACAGAAGATGACAATCCCTTGCAATTGAATATTGAAACAAACCTTAAAGACGATAACGGAGATCAAAGTTTTTCGTATGATGGGTACGATTATGATTTTGATGAAGAAGAAATAGTACACCGTAGAAGAAGACAAGGATAATATGATTTAGTACAACAAAGAATTAAAAAAACACTTTTACTGCCACTTTTTTATATTTTGTTTTATAAAATTATCATTTCAGTTAATTAATATATACATTTAAATTAATAAAACTACAAAACTGTTTTTTACTTGCTCTATATGACAAATAATATTGGTTTCCTGTAGAAAAAAATCTAACATTACTTTCGATGGAAAGAATGTAAAGTCTTGCCTCTAACGTGCTGGTCAGTTTATTAACGACTTCTTTGGGAAGTTTCAGAAACCTGCTACGAGTAGCTTCAAGTGAATCTTCTAGAATCTAGAGACTACTCGCCAGTTTAATAACTAATTTTTGGATCTTTGAAATAGATCCCGATAGAAAACAGGATCCCAAATTATTTTTGTAATACATGTTAAAACTTAATCCAGATAGATTTGTGAATAATAAAACGCACCTAATGGTGGCAAGGATAGACGAAATTGCTAAATTTGCAGAGTTATCTTTCTTTCTTTTTTGGGATTTTCTTTAATTCTCCCGTAGTGAGATGTGGTCTGATATTGAGTGGTCTGTTGTATCAAATCTGATAACGAAAAACGACTGATATTTCACGCAGGTTTCATTATGCTAACTTGAAATTTTCACCATATTTCGAAGAACTTGCTTTTTAAGGGGTTTGACAGAAAAATATGATGGATGAAAACCGTTAGGGCCAGCTAACTATCGCAAGCTGTCAAACATCAGTTCTTTTTAGAATTTTCACCCTGGCGGATGTTTGATAGCAACTCTTATAGTAGATGAAATAGATGAAAAAAGCAAAACAATAATAAGAGGAATCAACATTGGACTAAGGTACAGTTTTAAAAGCGTGCAAAATGTCTGCCAGTTTTTATTTTCTTTTTAAGATGGGCACACTGTCTGAAAACTTTTTTAAAATGAAATTTTTTTCCGGCATGACCAGCAAGGGTTCACATTATCAAAGACGCTTGTCATGCTAGTCAAATTTCAAAATATTTTAAAATTCATCAAGCATGCTTGGCAAGCAGCTGGATGGGTAGTTCGTATTATCAAAATCAAGCCAATCATACCATGCTTGTCAAAAATATTTGAGAATGTGAACGACTCTAATGTGACAGAGAAAAATTGGTAAGACCTCGATAATTGGAACGCGCTTAATCAGAGTAAGAGTCAAGTTGACTTTTGGACTTTCTGCTCTATGCACAGACACATTTGCTTGCTCAATTGATCATTTTCGGCTGCTTTCAAATTGTTCATTTAAGAAAACGGCAACTAAAATTGTTTTTTAATCTATCCACGTTATCAATACTATTGAATAATTAATCTACCAGATAATCAGCAGCATATTTGCACAAAGTCATGTTCTCTAGCACAAGGACTTTTGTTCGTTCGAGCATCGTAAGTAGCTCCATTTGGATTTCAATTTCATCACAGAATACAAATTGAAATTTATTTTTCTTCCAAAAGTTACACCGCTGTAAGAGCACACTTGTAGTTGCCGAGCACAATAACGAAACACTAAACCCAGTGACATTGAATACAATCACTGCTGCCAAGAAAATTGGAGGCGATATAACTGTGTTAGTTGCTGGAACAAAATGCGGACCAGTAAGTTGTGTTTCTGATAAAAAAAAGATCTTATTTTCTTGCATTCAAATCATTTTTTAATTATCTATAGGCTTCTGAAGCTGTTTCAAAAATTCAAGGAGTCGCAAAAGTAATTGTTGCCGAAAATGAAGCATTTAAAGGATTCACTCCAGAATCTGTAACTCCCTTGGTTCTGGCTGCCCAGAATCAATTTAAGTTCACTCACATTCTTGCCGGAGCAACAGCTTTTGGAAAGAATGTTCTGCCAAGGGTTGCAGCCAAATTGGACGTGTCGCCAATCTCGGAAATCATCGATGTCAAGTCGGACGACACCTTCGTCAGAACAATTTATGCAGGTAAGTCAAATTCAAAGGTTCAGTAACCAACAATGAGAGATAGTTGCGTTGTTATGTAATTTCTTAATTTGCGATCTAGCTGGCCAAACGCCAACAAACTTTTACTTTGTTGCTCGTTGTTTTACAAAAATTAGAATAGGCAGAATATCATACATAGTTTCAGTACAATTTTTCTTACGGTGGGAATTCAGTTATTTCAAAAGCGAATGTCTGTGGAAATGAGAAAACTAACTGGAGCCATCTCATTAATTTCATTTTCTAAGTTAGATGGTTTTTCGAAACAGCATGACAGATTCCGGTGCTTATATACCATAACAATGCTAAAAGTATACATTCTCCAAAAATTATTTATCACTGCGAAAAAGTACGTAATGGTGAATATTTTAGGATACCACACGACCTATGGCTAACTAGTTACTGGAAATGTGTCTTTTTATATAACATAGATTATTTGAATATCCCTGATATGGATTTTAAGATCCTAAGAATTTTTGGATAGCCATTACATTAAAATTGTTACGGCTATCAGCTTGAAATATTTTAATATGTTTGGCGTATCCCAAATCATACATTCTGACAACGGGAATCAGTTCATGCGCACCTTAATCCAACGCCTCGGAAAGGGTCAACAGAACGTTGAGAAGCTCTGTGCACTCTTCTTTTGGTGTTTTTTTGCTCTTTTTGGGTCGAATATGATGACGCACAGTAGTTGTTATGAGGTGGTGCAGAAGTTGAATGCGGTAGAGGAGGGCGAACTGATGACTCCACCGAGGCACGAGAGATTACAGATGCTTCGATCCAAAATCAAAAAAAATATATATTGGAGGCTAACGAAAGAACCGCGAAATCTTACGGTCCAGAAACATGCGCTGTATACCAGGCCAAGAAGAGTTCAAATGGAATTTTATCCTTAGTGGCACGGCTAAGTGTCTGTCTTCGAAACTTTGTCCTAAGTATATCAAATGTCGGATCGTCAAGTTAATTGGAAAAAACTTGGTATCAGATCGCTAACTCATCAGGAAAAGTAATAAGCCTTTTTCATGCGAAGGATCTCAAGCTATGAAATTCCTTTCAAGTTATAGATTTCAACGTAGCATATACGTAATACGAGTCATAGAACACCCTGCAGTTAAATATTGAAAACAAAAAGAAAATCGCCTCACTTTTTAGGGTATAATCACGGCGAATCTCTGATGATTAATGATTCCCGTAAATCGCAAACATCCTTTTGCTTTTGGTGTTGCATGATAAATGTCCTTGAAGAGAACTCTTATATAAGCATCATTATTTGTTTTAACACTGATATTATATCTAGTTACATTTCGTAAGAAACAGATCGCCATTTGTGGATGATTACACCCACCATAAATGTAAATGAGATTGCTTGAACATCTCTGATATATTTTTTTTTTGAAGTAAGTTGTATTCTCCCAGTACTGCGATATTAACCCGTGACTGTTAATACCATTTTTGTATGTATTTTACTTATATTTATATATCGCTTTCCCATCTGTCATAAAAGAATCTAATTAAAGTTACTATACCTTCAAACATCAAAGCACAATTGTAATTTTCCCTTTATGATGTTGGGCAATACCCTATCGATAGATATCTCCATCGGATAATCCCCAAATATGGATAATTGACCTACAGCTCAGTTAGGAAAGAATAAAATTTAAATTCAATCCTCTTATTAGAAGACATAGTTAAAAGTTAGCTGAACAGAAGTGTTCTTAATTTTTCCAATTGAAAAGATATCACTATCTAAACAGATAAACCTTAATAAGTTAGTATTCGCGAAAAACCTCCAAACAAAATTGAATAATAGGTTAAAATATAATGTCAGAACATACAAATAAATACGCATTTACGCCATCGCTGAAAGACACACTCCATTCTGTCTATGGAGGAAAGCATGCACAAATAGATGTTAGTGTTGCCCGGCTGGAGGTCGTGAGCTCTTCTTCAACATTCCATATTTTTATATTCCTTATGGTAGCCACGAGGCACCATCTCTGCGTCATTTTATTTTTGGAAACAAAAATTTCCAGAACCGGAGTTTTGTTTCGGCTACCTGCTTGAATAGTGTGCAATGATTTGATTTGTTAAAGATTATTGTGACTACACACACGTTCAATAATTATTTTCCCTAGGTAGGTATTTTTTAAAACCTAATTTATTTTTTCTTAGGAAACGCCATCTTAACTCTCAAGTCTAAAGACGCTATCAAAGTTATCACTGTTCGAGGAACAAATTTTGAAGCAGCTGCTGCAGGTGGAAGCGCTGCAATCGAACAAGCACCTGCGGGTGATTTCAAAAGTGACTTGTCCGAATTCGTTTCACAAGAACTTACGAAATCTGATCGTCCCGAATTGGCTGGTGCCAAAGTAATTGTTTCTGGAGGACGTGGCCTGAAATCTGGTGATAACTTCAAACTATTGTACACTCTAGCTGATAAATTCGGAGCAGCTGTTGGTGCATCCCGTGCCGCTGTCGATGCTGGTTTCGTGCCAAATGATTTACAAATTGGTCAAACTGGTAAAATTGTTGCTCCTGTAAGTCTACTTCTACACAATATTATGATTTTTAAGTGCAAAATAAAACTAAGTTTATTTTTTTAGGATCTATATATCGCAGTTGGTATCTCTGGGGCTATTCAGCATTTAGCTGGAATGAAAGATTCGAAGGTAATTGTAGCCATCAACAAAGATCCAGAGGCCCCAATCTTCCAAGTTTCCGATATTGGATTAGTTGCTGATCTTTTCAAAGCTGTGCCAGAGTTGACAGAAAAAATTTAAAATAAAAAAAAATAATTAAGATATAAAATACTTATTGCCTTAAAGTCTTTTTTATATTATAAAATATACATAGAATTGTATCGAATTTTCTTGAATCGTATGCATTTAGAATCATTGTTAACTGAGATTTGTTTCCTCTTTTATTCTGAGAAAATGTACATAATAAAGATTGGAATTTGAATTCATTGGAACTTTGAAGATATTATTAATGGGAATCTCATTTGAGTATGATATCTGATAGTCTATGAAATAAATAAATGAGAGACTATAGGCAGTAGTTTGTAGAGAATTAAGACCCACAAAGCTACAACCCTCAACTATTCTGAGAAAAAGTATATACATTCTGTTTAGGATAAGGAAACTTTAAATTGTGAACTTCGTCCATTACACTCAGTTCGCTCATACCACTTAGTTCGTGACCATCACTAATATATCAAGTCTCGTAGCTTATACCGTCTCATCAATGGAAAAATACACTGTTTATGAGTTTTTGATTGTTATGAATTTAATGTGTATGAAATGTCATACATTTATTCCGAATCCGAAATTTCCTTCAGTTTGTAATTACCTTTTCTGCCATATTTTTGTTATTTTCCATCTTGTGTAAAAGGCGAAAAAAAGAAAATTAACTACAAAGTAAGAAATATTTTATTGAGGGCACATTTTTGAATAAAATTCATTAAAAGTATGTACATTATGTTAATAAAAAAAAACAAATTGTGTTGGCTCTTTGTGTATCGCACTCGTTATCTTAATCTTAATTATTTAAAATTCTTCCCAGGCGACACAACTTTATTTTTCAAAAGGCCTAATTCGATCTGCAGAATAAACGAAGGAGTATGCGAAACTTGGAAAACTTGTATGTTGCCAATTGAATCGCCAATTAGAAAGAAGGGAATAAATCCATCTGATCTAATTGTTGGGAAAACGCAAAAAACTGAATAATTTCTGTATGTGACTGTTCTGAGATGCTTTTTTAAAATCACCTATATTTCTATTAGAAAAACGGGTTTTTGTTTCTTTCTTCGGCCTAACCGATGGGTCTAGGTATAGAGATGACATTTGCATCAAAATGTCATTTTTGGAAATTTTGGCCTTTATTCCCTTGTTCCAATTGGTGATTTAATTATGTATGTCGATTTCCTTTACACACTAGGGATTTTAGGGATTTCGATCCCTTGTCAAATTTTGTCTTTTTAGTGTGCGTATTTCGTATACATGTAAATCGCTCTCCAAATACGGATTCGAAGGATTTGATCTCTGTCAAAAAAAAAAAAGAATGTGTGTACTGACGTACGCGCTCTAGAAGTAAAACTTCTTTTCTCTCAAACAAAGCCTCTGTAAAAACTTTTGTAAAATCCAACGTCAGAATTAATTGTGATTAATATTATAATGAATTTACAAATTGTATATATAGCCGATTAGTTTTCGAATCGTTAAAAAATGAAACAATCCATTTCTCACTTATCGTCTCTATCAAAAATGGGTTTTGTGACATAGATTCTGTTTGGGTGTCAAAATTGTCAAAATAAGTTATGAAGTTTAAATTGGAACTCAAAACTGTTTCAATTATACAATTGAAGCAATTAGTTTTGGAATGATAGCTTGGTCTAAATGGCATTTTCTTGAATTTATTGAGAAAATCAAGAAAGTCATTTCAAAACACCTTGCTGTTTTAGTCATCCGAATTAAGCAAGTAATCTAAAAATCACAGCAAGCTACTTGTTTCATTTGGATTCTTGACTCTGATTTTTTAATTTTAATCACTAATACTGAAAACCATTTTCAATTCGGAAAATTATTTCCAAAAATGTCCATAAAAGTTATTTTTGTCATGTTTTTGAAAATTTAGAAATGAGAGAAATGCTTTTAGATGGACATATTTTGAAATTTATTGAAAGGCTAGAATTAAAATTCAAAACCTTTCAAATCATTCAAATAGTTTAGAAATGACAGCTTGGCTAGGTACTTTTTTCGGATTTTAAGTAATTTCTTTAAATTCTCACACACAACAGGCTGTCATTTCCAAACTACTTTTTTCATTCTGACGACTGAAACGGTTCTTAGTTTAAATTTATGTTATGTAACTAATTCGGGAAACTATTTTCAATTTCAAGAAATATTTGAAAAAATTCTATGTAAAAGTAATTCCACCATTTTTTGGAAAATTGAAACATGACGGAATTAGTTTTATATTCACCCCTATCACAGAGTCCCTCGTAACAAATCCCCGAAAATTTTGTTACCTACAAATACGAATAAATTAACATCATAGGCCGGAATCAAAAAAGCATTTTCCTAATTTCGGAGTTTCAAAATCAGTTGATTTGCGTCAAAATTTGAAAAATATATAAATTTTCGTTGTTCATCTTTTGATTTGATTATTTGTATTTACTTTATTTGTGGGACAAAACCCAAACCTTTCCATAAATTAAAAAAATGTTATGATTTTTTCTTTTATTCTTCAATCATTTGCTCCATAATGCATGGTGGTTCCTTTTCTAAATTGCTTTCTTTTATTTCCTTTTGCTCCTTATCGTCATCTTCACATTTATCTTCTTCGAGTTCGTCTTCGTTCTCGAAAATATTTGATATTTGAGAAATTTCAAATTTCTCATTTTCCGTAAGACTTGGTGCTGAACTCTCACTTATATATTTTTGTGCTTCGTTTTGAAGATCTGAATATAAGATTAAAAATGTATTTATTAAAACAATATCATGCTACAAAAGTATTACCATCTACTGCCGATGTCGCTATATAAATATTTTTATATAGCTCAATTCTCCATACGTTTTGTTCCTTTTCAGTTAAATCTTTAATTTGTATTTCCATTTTGTTTAGAAGTTGAATTGTTTTCCTTTTCAGCTCGTAGGAATCCATTGATAGATTTTATTAAATATATGTGTTTTGAAATAATATTGAATATTCTGGTCGTAACTCGCTGCAGTAGAAAGTCTAAGTCTAAAATATTGTCATTAAAATAGCGTCATTCAAATAGACAGTTACAACATTTTACAAATAATGATATTGCGAAAGAAAAGAATAAAATCGCAACTAGACATTATATAAGCAAAGAGCATCAGAACGGCATTAATTTGACTTCGTGTGAATTTTAGGTGTGTTTAATGAGTGTTTCTATACAGAAAACTTCAGAAAAGTATAGGATTACATTCCTGAATAAAAACATTTAATTAGTCAGGAAACAATTTCAATACTCACAATCGACGATAAAATCAGTTAAATTGAAATACATATTTCTGTTCGCGTACTGTTCAAATCTGAAAATTACGGGATCAGAGATATTATTACAATAATTTAATCAATTTTAAATGGAAAAGAAAGCAAAAGCACGAAATGAAAACATTATGATTTCAGCTGTATTTTAACCACCATTTACTTTGAATTAAGTAAAGACTTTATGACGCCATAAAGTTATTTTTGCCTTGTTCTGTTTTTTTTTTCTTATTAAACCCTATCTATATTCGTTATATGGCCAGTTTTCTGCTAGAAATAAGGGCAGCCTGTCACAATGTAAAATAAAAATAGGCTCAAAATTTTAGTTAAATTAGTACGATGTAAAAGCTGTGAAACTAATTTAAAACAACGATTTTTCAAATACTTTCTCTACGATTTTATTAAAGTTAAAATCATCATACCTATTTTTCATTGTTTTAGGTGTGTTCAGGAGCATTTTATTAAGAAAATTGCTTTAGTAAGATACTAATAAGAAAATGTTTAAAATTAAGAATGAGTTAGTAAACTACTTTAAAGTTAGCAAATTGTTAAGTAGTATCATACTAATATCTTAATACTAGACTGTTTAAAATTTTCTTGCGCCAATAAATTAATAAAATAGGTATTCAAAGATTTTTACTTTAATATAAGGGTAGAGAAAGAATGATGCTATATTTGATTCAAAATTGCAAAATCATCGTTTTAAAATAATTTCATACTAAAACACCTTTAACATCGTATTAATTGCACTTAAATTTTGCACCATTAATTTTAATTTCAACGCTCGTAGAACAAAATAATTTCAACGCTCGTAGAACAAAATTATTTCAAAAGATACAACAAAGTAATATTGTTTTATTATTTTAGATTTACCAGGTGAAGGAGAATTATCGGCATAAATTTGAGTTGCTTTTGCAACACTTCGCCGCAATCTATAATCTCGGCTGCGTTCGGCCACTGTCATTACTTTCCTTGAAGCTAAATTACAATATAAAATTACATATAAGTAACACTCACTTTATTTTTTGTATAATATAATGCTACCAGGTTTGGGATAATTTTCTTCATGCATCACCGGTGGGTTAATATTTTGGTTATTTTGGTCTTCAGTTGCTTCTGCAATACTCTCCTGCATTCTATAATCCTGACACATTTGAGTACTATACTTTTCCATCTTAATAACTAAAATATATATAAAACTACTTATTAGCAATACTCAAATTACTTTAGTTTGCAGCCATAATAGGCATTTCATGCCTAACGAAGGAAAAAATATACATTCTCGGAAACTTATCTATATCCAGTTTTTTTTTCAAAACAAATGGACACAAAATAAAATTACGGTACAATTTATTTTGTTAACTAAGTAAATTTACCAGGTTCAACAGAATTTTCCTCATGTACGACCAACGCTCTAAGTTTTTTGACTCTAGTTTCTTCCGCCAATTTTTTTCGTAATCTATAATTTCGACATCTTTTTGCATTTCCATTTACCGTTTTTTTTACTAAAATAAGAATAAAATTAGTATGAGTGGCATTCGAATTACATTTAACTTGATACGCCAAAATGTACAGTGGCGAGCATATGTGGATACAAACTGACTTTAACACTAAATTTGCAACTCAGAACTGTTTCAATGATCAAAATAAGGCAAATAGTTTTGAAATGACATCATTTTGTAACTAAGATTTACATGAAATACAATAAAATTTCATTGTTTAACATGTTGAAAATTGTGTTATATGAAATTTTTTTGAAATATTTGCTGAAATTGAAAATTGTTTTTAAAATTCAGCATAACACTAAATTGGCAACTTAGAATAGTTTCAATGATCAAAATAAGGCAAATAGTTCTGAAATGACATCATTTTGTAACTAAGATTTACATGAAATACAATAAAATTTCATTGTTTAACATGATGAAAATTGTGTTATATGAAATTTTTTTGAAATATTTGCTGAAATTGAAAATTGTTTTTAAAATTCAGCATAACACTAAATTTGCAACTCAGAACAGTTTCAATGATCAAAATAAGGCAAATAGTTCTGAAATGACATCATTTTGTAACTAAGATTTACATGAAATACAATAAAATTTCATTGTTTAACATGATGAAAATTGTGTTATATGAAATTTTTTGAAATATTTGCTGAAATTGAAAATTGTTTTTAAAATTCAGCATAACACTAAATTTGCAACTCAGAACAGTTTCAATGATCAAAATAAGACAAGTAGTTTTGAAATGACATCATTTTGTAACTAAGATTTACATGAAATACAATAAAATTTCATTGTTTAACATGTTGAAAATTGTGTTATATGAAATTTTTTTGAAATATTTGCTGAAATTGAAAATTGTTTTTAAAATTCAGCATAACACTAAATTGGCAACTTAGAATAGTTTCAATGATCAAAATAAGGCAAATAGTTCTGAAATGACATCATTTTGTAACTAAGATTTACATGAAATACAATAAAATTTCATTGTTTAACATGATGAAAATTGTGTTATATGAAATTTTTTTGAAATATTTGCTGAAATTGAAAATTGTTTTTAAAATTCAGCATAACACTAAATTTGCAACTCAGAACAGTTTCAATGATCAAAATAAGGCAAGTAGTTTTGAAATGACATCATTTTGTAACTAAGATTTACATGAAATACAATAAAATTTCATTGTTTAACATGTTGAAAATTGTGTTATATGAAATTTTTTTGAAATATTTGCTGAAATTGAAAATTGTTTTTAAAATTCAGCATAACACTAAATTTGCAACTCAGAACAGTTTCAATGATCAAAATAAGGCAAGTAGTTTTGAAATGACATCATTTTGTAACTAAGATTTACATGAAATACAATAAAATTTCATTGTTTAACATGATGAAAATTGTGTTATATGAAATTTTTTTGAAATATTTGCTGAAATTGAAAATGGTTTTTAAAATTCAGCATAACACTAAATTGGCAACTCAGAATAGTTTCAATGATCAAAATAAGGCAAATAGTTTTGAAATGACATCATTTTGTAACTAAGATTTACATGAAATACAATAAAATTTCATTGTTTAACATGATGAAAATTGTGTTATATGAAATTTTTTTGAAATATTTGCTGAAATTGAAAATTGTTTTTAAAATTCAGCATAACACTAAATTGGCAACTTAGAATAGTTTCAATGATCAAAATAAGGCAAATAGTTCTGAAATGACATCATTTTGTAACTAAGATTTACATGAAATACAATAAAATTTCATTGTTTAACATGATGAAAATTGTGTTATATGAAATTTTTTTGAAATATTTGCTGAAATTGAAAATTGTTTTTAAAATTCAGCATAACACTAAATTTGCAACTCAGAACAGTTTCAATGATCAAAATAAGACAAGTAGTTTTGAAATGACATCATTTTGTAACTAAGATTTACATGAAATACAATAAAATTTCATTGTTTAACATGTTGAAAATTGTGTTATATGAAATTTTTTTGAAATATTTGCTGAAATTGAAAATTGTTTTTAAAATTCAGCATAACACTAAATTGGCAACTTAGAATAGTTTCAATGATCAAAATAAGGCAAATAGTTCTGAAATGACATCATTTTGTAACTAAGATTTACATGAAATACAATAAAATTTCATTGTTTAACATGATGAAAATTGTGTTATATGAAATTTTTTTGAAATATTTGCTGAAATTGAAAATTGTTTTTAAAATTCAGCATAACACTAAATTTGCAACTCAGAACAGTTTCAATGATCAAAATAAGACAAGTAGTTTTGAAATGACATCATTTTGTAACTAAGATTTACATGAAATACAATAAAATTTCATTGTTTAACATGTTGAAAATTGTGTTATATGAAATTTTTTTGAAATATTTGCTGAAATTGAAAATGGTTTTTAAAATTCAGCATAACACTAAATTGGCAACTCAGAATAGTTTCAATGATCAAAATAAGGCAAATAGTTTTGAAATGACATCATTTTGTAACTAAGATTTACATGAAATACAATAAAATTTCATTGTTTAACATGTTGAAAATTGTGTTATATGAAATTTTTTTGAAATATTTGCTGAAATTGAAAATTGTTTTTAAAATTCAGCATAACACTAAATTGGCAACTTAGAATAGTTTCAATGATCAAAATAAGGCAAATAGTTCTGAAATGACATCATTTTGTAACTAAGATTTACATGAAATACAATAAAATTTCATTGTTTAACATGATGAAAATTGTGTTATATGAAATTTTTTTGAAATATTTGCTGAAATTGAAAATTGTTTTTAAAATTCAGCATAACACTAAATTTGCAACTCAGAACAGTTTCAATGATCAAAATAAGACAAGTAGTTTTGAAATGACATCATTTTGTAACTAAGATTTACATGAAATACAATAAAATTTCATTGTTTAACATGTTGAAAATTGTGTTATATGAAATTTTTTTGAAATATTTGCTGAAATTGAAAATTGTTTTTAAAATTCAGCATAACACTAAATTGGCAACTTAGAATAGTTTCAATGATCAAAATAAGGCAAATAGTTCTGAAATGACATCATTTTGTAACTAAGATTTACATGAAATACAATAAAATTTCATTGTTTAACATGATGAAAATTGTGTTATATGAAATTTTTTTGAAATATTTGCTGAAATTGAAAATTGTTTTTAAAATTCAGCATAACACTAAATTTGCAACTCAGAACAGTTTCAATGATCAAAATAAGGCAAGTAGTTTTGAAATGACATCATTTTGTAACTAAGATTTACATGAAATACAATAAAATTTCATTGTTTAACATGTTGAAAATTGTGTTATATGAAATTTTTTTGAAATATTTGCTGAAATTGAAAATGGTTTTTAAAATTCAGCATAACACTAAATTGGCAACTCAGAATAGTTTCAATGATCAAAATAAGGCAAATAGTTTTGAAATGACATCATTTTGTAACTAAGATTTACATGAAATACAATAAAATTTCATTGTTTAACATGTTGAAAATTGTGTTATATGAAATTTTTTTGAAATATTTGCTGAAATTGAAAATGGTTTTTAAAATTCAGCATAACACTAAATTGGCAACTCAGAATAGTTTCAATGATCAAAATAAGGCAAATAGTTTTGAAATGACATCATTTTGTAACTAAGATTTGCATGAAATACAATAAAATTTCATTGTTGAACATGATGAAAATTTACCAAAAAACCTTAGACCGGATTCAGACATAGTGGGCCAGCATTCCGATCGCCCTAATCGAAAAATTAGTAAAAAGCATGTCCAAACGACTCAATGACTCATTAAAGCCAAGGGCCTTTGGACAACATACAAAAATGTAGTATTAAACGCTTTTATTTTGAACGTGCAAAAGTGGATACATTGAGTTTTCTTATTAAATAAATTAAAAGTTAATTTTTCTTTTCAGTTTTAAAAAATGTTTTTATATTTTTTGTTTCTTAATAAATAAAGAGTTTAAACCGAAAAAAAAATGTGTAATTGCTTTATTTTTGCGAGTTTTACAGCAACTTAAAGTCAGTTTTGAGCATTATGTATCCACATAATGCTCGCCACTGTACATTTAATGCGGCTATTTTGTTTCATTATCAATATCAATATCAAAACGAAAACAACTCTGCCACTGCAGACTGCAATGAAATTTAGAATTTGCTCGATAACATTTAAATCCCTTTTGAGCAAAATAATAGTTCCATTTTTGTTAAGATTAAAAATTTCCAAAATTTTTATAGATTAAATGTTTGACCATTTTCATATTCATATTGAGTTGAAACGATTCTAAGAGTAATAGACTTACATGCTTCTTTACGACGACCATGAATTTTGTTAGTGGAGCTACTTGGTACATCAGGATCATTTTCCTCAACCATCGGAACCGTAAAAGGCACATCTATATTATTTTCGTTCTCGAAAAAACAAGAATTGATTTCACCAGAACACGATGGATTCTCAATGATTTCTTCCATCTTTTATTTAAATTTTTTCTTTTTGTTATGCACTTTTTAAACAATGTTTTTATTCCTATTATTTTTAGAAAAGATAAAAGACTGAAAATATACCGTTTTACGAAATTTAAATAGGGGGGTTCACATGGAAGAACATGGTTGCACAACATTGTTCCATGGGAAAATAACTGTACACACTACTTTGCGTTCACATAGGATACTGATGTTGTCGAACATCATTATTTTTATATCTTAGAAGTGAACGGAAGCAGTATGGCGATACAAATTTTGGCAGCCGTAATTATGAACGATATTCTTGAAGAGGAAGAAAACACGAAACTTGCATTTTCTTCCACTTCTTTATATTTTGTTAGGAGTTTTATTCTTATAAAATTTATTCTTTATAAATTTCACTTTTTATTTTCCACAATTCTGGTAAATTTCTTATTATAAAGTTCAAAAAATCTTTTTAAAACTCATTATTTGGTATAGATGCCATTTTTCCGTTGAATGTTTTATGGCCGAGACAATTTACAGAATGAAAAAAAATATCAAAGTTGTCAACATCTGTTCACACAGGTTGGTTGGTTGCACGAACCACCCAGGTTTTCAAAATATTTTGAAAACCATGCAACATTGTTCGGTTTTGCGTTCATATGATAGAACATTGATGGTTATCGAACCATGTTGTACAAGATGTTCTTCCATGTGAACACCCCTAATGGCGTGCTTTGAAACTTGGGAAAATAAAATTGTAGGTATGTTTGTTTTGTTACCAACTTTGAAAACCTTTGATGATGTTCTTTATGACACACAGATGGTGCTTTTTTTTAAAGCATATGATTATTAAACTGGGTACAAATCATTAATCGATAATAAAAGAACACTAGGTGCGTGATGATCTACTGATCTATATCTTTTTGTAATTTTAAAATGGTCCCGCAATTCCCCAATGTCAATGTTTTTTCACATTGGTACCCATTTAATTTGGAAATATCTTAAAAAATTGGTGAGTGAAAAATCGTCGTAACCGATTTTGTCAGAAATGTCAACAATGAGGCTAATCGCGCACTGGCAACTGTGATCGAAATCAAATAAATTAATCACCAGTTGAAGGAGAACCGCGCACTGGCAACTCTTTACTCACGATCACACTCTTTTCTCTCTTGCGCTTATAGAAAACAGCTCAACTGTTGCGAAGGCAATCGTTTAGTTTGTGTCAAAACACAAACTTTTAAGTTGCTCGAATCGAGTTGCTCTAAGGCTAGGCGCGCACATTCAATTTTTAGTTGCACAACTGTTTGGTTGCTTATAGAAAACAGATGTTACACAAAATAGCGAACTCATTTTAGGCAACCGTTTAGTCTGTGTCAAAACACAAACTTTTTAGTTGCTCGAACCAAGCAGTTGCGCATCAAAAAATTGAATGTGCACGCCTAGCCTAAGTGCGCGGTGTCCCATATAAGCCGATATGTTTCATTTTAGCAACCAAACAGTTGCGAAACTAAAAATTGAATGTGCGCGCCTGGCTTGAAGCTCGCTTCGACCCTTTATAAACGGGTATTGAGTTGAAATGAGCTTCGTTCGACTTGATCTCACTCACTGAGCGGTGTCGAGTCAACTCAACTCCAAATCGAGCTCTCAACTCAAATGACGAAAAACCTGGGTCGAAAATCCAACCCTAATCCAACTCGCTCTTTCGATACTGCATATAAACGTAGTATATGATTCACTCATAACTTTGTAGTTTTAGGCTTGGCGCGCACTTTCAAGTTTTAGTTGCGCAACTGCTTGGTTCACTATTTTATTGAACATATAATTATATGCGCCGACATTCAACCAAATAGTTCATCTGTTTTCTATAAGTAACCAAACAGTTGCGCAACTCAAAACTAATAGTGCTCACGCGCACATTCAATTTTTTGTTGTACAACTGCTTGGTTTGAGCAACCTAAAAGTTTGTGTTTGACACAAACTAAACGACTGCTTCTAATGAGTTCGCTATTTTGTGTAACTTATAATTTATTATATGCACCTGCGCGTACATTCAACCAAATAGTTCATCTGTTTTCTATAAAGCCTAGTACGCAGATCGAGACAAGACAAATTTCATCTTTACAATTTTAATCTCTACAAAACTTTTTCAAATCTCGCGCAAAAAATTGAAGTTAAAGAGTTAAAATCTAATTTAATGTGTTTTTTAGGCTAGTCGCGCAACCAAAAAATTTGCAAGTGCGCGCCTAGCCTTAGTGTATCTCTGAAACGTATTGTTTTACAAAAATCGTTCATACCTTTTTGGAATCTCCTCTTGATGCTCTCAAGATCAGCATCACCACTTTTTACATAAAACCAGTATTGACAAAAATCACTTTCGGAAATACGGTGGCCGTCAAAATTTGTCCAGCAGAATAATGCTTGTATCATTCTTTTTCCTGGAAAAATTTTGTGGAGACATTTTGTACAGCAATGCACAAAAGCATGAATTTTGTGTGCGAACTGCGTACTGCTCGGAAAAACATCCAAGACAAAATTTATCCCAGGACAAAAAATTTATGAGAGACAAAATTTTTCCCGATCTGCGTACTGGGCTTAGGCAACGAAACAGTTGTGCAACTAAAAATTTAATGTGCGCGCCAAGCCTTAAAATCGTTTCGCAACTCTTAGCCTAGGCGCGCACTTGCAACTGTAATCAAAACCAAATAGTTTAATCACCAGTTGATAGAGCACCGCGCACTGGCAATTCTTCACTCACGCTCACACTTTTTTCTCTTGTGCTTAAAACTGCTCAACTATTTAGTTGAATGTCCGCGCAGGTGCATATAATTATATGTAACACAAAAAAGCGAACTCATTTTATGCAATCCTTTAGGCTAGCCGCGCACTAGCAACTTTTAGTTGCGAAACTGCTTGGTTCGAGCAACTAAAAAGTTTGTGTTTTGACACAAACTAAACGATTGCCTAAAATAAGTTCGCCATTTTATTGAACATATAATTATCTGCAAATTCACGGACATTCAACCAAAGAGTTCATCTGTTTTCTATAAGTAACCAAACAGTTTCGCAACTAAAAGTTGCTAGTGCGCGGCTAGCCTTAGTTTGTGTCAAAACACAAACTTTTTAGTTGCTCGAATCGAGTTGTTCTATGTGCGCGGCGTGTCATATAACCCCATATGTTTCATTTTAGCAACCAAACAGTTGCGAAACTAAAAATTGAATGTGCGCGCTTAGCCTTAATGCTACGAAATTTTTACTGTGAGACTTAGTAAAACATGTTTTTTTCTCATAGGCAATTAGGCTAGGCGCGCACATTCAAGTTTTAGTTGCACAACTGTTTGGTTGCATGTCTGCGTATGTGCATATAATTATATGTTACACAAAATAGCGAAGTCTTTTTGGGCAATAGTTTAGTTTGTGTCAAACACACAAACTTTTTAGTTGCTCGAACCAAGCAGTTGCCAAACTAAAAATTGAACGTGCGCTGCTTTCACAGTTTCAAACTGATTTTACAATTTACTTCAAAAAATTGAATGTGCGCGCCTAGCCTTAAATGAAATCGAGAAGAAAAGTGCCACTTGACAAGCAAGTTGCCTCGCTTTGTTTGTATTACCCTAGGGCTGCACGTGCAAGTATTGGCAAGCATGTTGTAATCTTGTAATGTACACAAGTATTTCTTATTAACCCGTACAAACCCGAGCAACTTAGTAGTCACCTGGCATTAATTCAGTATCCAGGCAACTTGGAAAGCAAGTACACTGACAGCGGCACTCTTGTAAAATTAATTATTAAAGTATTTGATTGATTATTCGGGTGACGTTCAAATTTATAAATACCAAAACAAATGTCGGTGGCGTGTGCGATTAAGCGAATAAATATTATTAAAAAGTATAATTTCAAAACTTTCAGGCAACCTGATGGTCATATGGCATGCCGTCTATGACAGCAAGAATACAAAAATGGTAGTGGATATACCCAACTTTTTGGCCAGTACTTTGTATGTGAGGGTTAGGTGTTGGTAAAATTTATTTGGATTGCAATATGCTTGTCAATAATTATTCGTGTTGCATAGCCATTGCGCGTCTGAACCTATAGTTTTATGTTTATCTTTGAATGCAGCCATTTGAAATATGTAAATTCTAAATCGTATCCAACTTCATGTTATAATTACTTTGTATTCTAAAAACATGTCGCTGTCTTTGACGGATGGCGTGGCGGTTTGACATGTCACTGACAGCTGCATAGAAATTTTTTTACCCCCAACGCCGGAAAAGAAGTTTTACTTCAAAAATCGATTTTTTTGGTGTGAAGGAACGTAAAATCTGTCATAAAAGTCAAAATTTGACAAGGGATCGCAATCCCTAAAATCCCTAGTATGTAAAGGAAATCGACATTAGATACCTATCTGAAATTCAAACGCTCCCTTGTACCACAGTTAAGTTTAATTTTCTGCTCGCAACAGCACTTATTCACCTTCTTGGTATATGTATTTGATAAGCTGCGTTAAATGTATCTGTATAATGACACAATCGGCCCTAGCGAGGTATCCGTTCGGAGCGGAAAATTCTCCGATTTCGTACGATTCGGAGGATTTTTGCTTCGAGGTATTCTTCCGAACAGCAGTTCGGAATTTTTCTCCGATATTTTTTAAACGCACCCGGCGAACTGCGTTGAAGTGCGATCAAATGCTTTATTTGTGAAATTTTTGATAGCTTAATGCAATTGTTTTTCCGATTTCGTCCGAAACAAATTCTTCGCGGAACAAATTATGACAACGCATTTTTGTATTTTTATTATTTCCGATAGGATACCTCGAAAGCAATTTGAACCTCCGACAAAGTATGCGTTGCGGACAATTTTCCGCTCCGAACGAATACCTCGCTAGGGCCGAATAGATCTTTAGGTCGCAGTGTTTTTATACCCCAATTTATTCGTTCATCTGTATAATGAATTTCAAGTTGCTAGGTAACACGGTTTGGTATATCGTGAAGTCCAGCTAGGGGAATGTCGTCTTCTTCATCACAAGAATCATCTTGAAGTACGATATTAAGTTGCTTGCTCAAAGTATTCTTTGATTCAAATCCATATAGTAGTTCTTGTTGTGTTTGATTATTTTTGTTTTCCTGGGAAATTGATTTCCCAGTTTGTCATCTCACCACAGTCATTGTAGACAATGAAACCTCGATTTTCCTAACAGCGTTCAATATAGTTGGATTCCATTTTATGAGCAATACTTCTTAAATATTTCTAGCCGGAGTTCGAAAGAAAACTGTTAGCTCAGTTAGGGTTAAAGTTTGTCGTCTTTATTGATCGAAATATAAAGAACATTGAAATTTGATAGTGTGTTCATTTTTAGAATGAAGTATTTAACAATGCTTGTGCTCCAATATGTACATTAGAAAATGATCAAATGCTACGATAAGATCAGTACATCCGATATCTACGAAAATTTGATAACACCACATCTTACTCAGGGAACAGCAAATCTATCTGTCCAATCTTCATGGGATTTCATGTCGGGGGTTCTTTAGTACGTCTTGAGTTATTTTTAGTTGAATATGGCGACTTTGTAAAACGGAAATTCAATCTTCTTGTGGAGTTTGGAATATCATTAAAATTTAACCTGCCTTCTCAATTTTCAGAGCATTCATTTCTACTTAAGGGGTATATTTTATTTTAAATTAACTTTGATAGATGACTTAAACTCAAAGAAACTAGTAGATCGCTTTAGGCAGTAAACAAACAGACTGCTATACTTCAAAAATGGATTCTGCTTGAATAATTCTACTTAGTCGAAAAGAAAATTAATAAAAAAAACGTATTTTTAAAGATTTGCATACAAAATTGTGTGGTAGGATTGTACGAGTTATTTAGATATAAAAGAAAAACTTTTATACTCATACAAAATTAAATATTTTATTTATTAGTTAGAGGTTTTTTACACAAAGATTGATTCTATAAAAATTTGTAAAATCCAATGTGAAATTGCAGTAATTTCTTCTGTTTCTTATTGCAATTATTATAGTAGTGTAAATATTGCCTAATGTATAGATGATTGGCCATCTACATCTCAAGTTTATTATCATAACAAAAACAAAATGGCGTATCAAACTCAAAGCACGAACACACCCTAGCGACTCTATTTCACCACAGCTATTTGACAGTCCTATTTTTGAATTTATTGACGATTTGCGACTTTTTTCTGTAGTGTAGATCGACTCGAGTTCGTTTGTGTAATAAACCACGCGCAGTAACTTGCCCTTGCTGCATTTTTAATCAAGAATACAAAAAATTCTTCTGTTTTCCATTTTTCTAGTAAAAATATCAGCTATACCAAACGTATTTGTGAACTTAACTTTAGTCAATTGTGGGGTGAAGAAAAAAATTTACTAAATAAACCCCAAAGCGTTCCTAAATTTTGTCTAAAACTTATCTATTTCACCTCGGCTCGTGTGTAAAGTTTATTGCTAAATATATGCATTTGTTTAGTGTAAAAAATCCATTAGAAAAAAGACTCGACTTTGTAGAAGAGGTTCAGAATATTGTGAAAATAATTCAGTGAAGTTACTTCTCAGCTTAGCAGGAGGCCTTAACATATTGCACCTTAAAATAAACTGCAGTCAGCCGGAGTGAGTAATTTGATTTTTTCAATAAAAATAAAAATATATAATGACAGCAAGTTTGTTTACATCATAATTATTTAGGTTATTAATAGAGAAACTCAAGTACATAATTGACATCCAATTATGTACATATACATGTTTTAATAGAACAAAAATCATGGCTATGTCTGAATATGCACACAAAAGAAAGTGCATTGATTTTCCTCCTCGATCATAGATTAATAGATGCTGCCGCTGCTGGAAACAAAAAATAGTCTCCCAAGTTAGGTATGTGTCAGTGTAATTTCAGTTCATTAGAAGCCACCGCCAACACAGACGTTGGATTAATTAAAAACCTAAAGCCTAATTGGTGTTCCTATTTTGTTGACCTTTGGCTATGGGTCGACATATAAGCTCACAAGTAGAATGAACGTTGGAAAACCAAAAACTCTTTATCTTGTTTTGTTGTTCTGAACAATATGTTTCGTTTTTTCTTTGGATTTAATTCAATTCGTTGTGAGTGTTTTTTGAGAATTGTAAGAATAAAGGGGCGGCTCTAGAAATGCAATATAACCTATAATATAATACAAAAGTTGTTATCTTCTCGGTGCTGTGGTTTCAATGAACATTGTTGTATATGTAGGTTGTTGGTTGTGGTTATTTGGAGTACTCAAGAAGACCATACGTTAATCTGTACTCAATATTGTAGCTGTAATATATTAAGCTGAAAAAACAATCCATTGCACTAATGGCATGGGATTCTTACTCTGTTAAATCTGAAACCACATCTTAATCTATTTGAAAAAAAGCATTTGATAAAATTATTTTCATATTGTTAGCTACCTTGCATTTCATAGCCTAGTAATCCAACTATAAAACTTGTAGGGTTTTAAATCTTCTAATGGTATACCTATACACTAACTTAATTTTGACTCAATGTAAAGTACAATTTGTAAAGAAAATTTTGATCATTTTGAATGGCTTTTCAAAAGGTCTTGCAAATATTGTTCTCATTTTAAAAAACTGCAGTTTTTTCCCCTTTTTGGGAAATCAAAAATCACTCCCCAATTACATTAGGTTTATCTATGTAATCCACTTGCAGTCAACAAAATATTTCAAGAACACGTCTTAAATGTTAATTCATAACATTTTTATCTTTTTTAACTCAATTTCTGGTTGCAAACATTAAAAAGCTTTGTTTGAAACGATTTTGAGTCCTTTCTTAAGTTCGGCATTACAAATGTCAGTCATTTTTATATGTAAAAACTTCCTTATATCTATGTGTAAACTTCCAAAATGTTTACCCACGATGGTTGATTAAGACCATACAATTTTTTTCAACATAATTGCATGTACAGCTGCGGTCAAAAAAGTAAAACTAAAGTGTATCTTGGTATATTTTCAATGATTTAAATATTTTCAATGATTTAATTCATTCATACATTAGAAGGATTCCGAATGCCGAACTCAACCCCCAAATACACATACAAAATTATTAAACATAGAGGATCTAGTTAAATGATCTGAAATATTTTCTGTATAACAAAGTAGATATTATGGAATGGCCTGCACAGTCGCCAGATTTTGACCCGGTTGAAAATCTTTGGACTGACGTAATGGCCGAAATGTCTCGGTGCAGGCCAAGTAACGATAAAGAACTCTGGTCTATCGTTAAGAGCTGCTTGGAATCGATTCCTGTTGAATGATGTCAACGGCTTGTAAACTCAATACAAACACGCTGTACAGCTGTTATAGAAAATAAACGACATGCTACCAAATATTGGTTTGAACTAAAAATTTAACAAATTAAAAAATTAAAACCCATTTTTAGTTAGATGTGATGTGGGTACGGTGCTACATTTTTGACTGTCAAAATTATGAAAATGCCTTGGAAAGTTAACATATCTTAAGAAATTGACTGAATTTGAAATCTTTTGTTTATATAATTATTTAAAGGCTTACAAGCTAATTGATTTAACAAGAGGCAACTATATTCGAAGTACTAATTCAGTTTTTTCACTTCATAAAGTTAATGATGTTTTGCGGTTCAATTTTTTTAACCGCAGCTGTATGTATGTGTATGTTCTTTTATTTAACTTCGAATTTTGAAAAAATTGAATACCATACCAATAGATAAACCCTGTGCAAAACTGGAATTCGATTCGCCGTTACAGTCTGAAGAATTGGTCTTTCCATATCATCCGCATCGACTGCTTTTCTATATAATTTTTCTTGTTCTTCATTCTAGGGTTCGGTTCGGGCATACGAGTATCTTAAGTCTTGTATCACTTAAGCTTCTTTTTATTTTTGAGAAACTGGGGTTCTTCCTCTTAAGCTCTACCATGCCTCTGTTACTCAAAAAATAATGCAGACTGCTTAGGCTTAGGACTTCTTAAAAGGTTAATAGAAACTCGAAAGACGGGAAAGCAAATCTTTTTTCAATTGGTACTCTTCGAATAAGAAGCCAATAAAATAATTCTTAATCATCACAGAAACAATAAAAAACGATTTTTTCCTTAATAATTTGTCAAAGTTTTGATCCTAAATTTTGAATACATTTTTAAAACTATATCTCAAAATAATTATCGAAAACAAAATTCAGGTACTTAGCTAAAACCAAAAGTTAGATACGGCACAACATAGGCCCAAAATTCGTGTTGGCAGAGCGGACCCAGTTTATTATTTATAAATTTAAACAATTTTATCTATATTTAACGACAAATTGAAAATACATTAAATCTCATTTAGAATCCCTGATTATATTTTTTTGTTTTCGTTTGTATTCATTAAGTCAGGTAGATACCTTAAAACAATCTTACAAAATACAATAGGAACTAATGGTACCGGGAAACATAACCTTTTTTCTTGATAACAGAAAGTCATGATAAAAAAAAAAGAATATTTAGCAAAAGGGGCTAGTTACTTTAGAATTATGTTCGATATTGGTAAAATACATGATTACTCATCATCCTAGTTACTTACCAACAGCAAATATTTTTTTAGGTTGCGATTTTTATATGCCTTTTTTAATTATTGAGTCAACCAAATACGTGCATACGTATGTATTAAGGTGTAAAAAAAACATTCAGTTGATTTCATGATAAGTTTTTTCTCAAAGTTGTGATTAATTTATTTTTATGGAACTTATTCCTCAAAGAAAAAGTGAAATTTATCAAATTGGACCTTATTTTTACCTTTATTGTGGCACATAAATCAAAATTGAAAGTCCAATTACAACAACAAAAAAAAAGAGTCACATTAAACATGAATGCATTTCGAACGCTTCTTTGGCGATCATCATCAGCACTTATTCCTATTTTGAGGGTATTTCAAGACCTCAATCTTGAACATCACTTGGGTATTTTTTAAGTTACACATGTACGAGTACTGTACATCGATTGATATTTTAATTGAAATCTATATTTTTAATCAAAAAAAAATCTATAATTAATAGAGAGAGGACAACAAGTTCGGGGAATATTTTGTTTTAAATAATGAGTTTTGTCTTATCTTTTGAATTTAGATTGGCAAGAAACAAAATAATCAGATCTTTTTGTCGAAGAGATCTTAAAGCTAGCTAAATCTTGCGACGGCCGAACACAGTCGTGCTAGTATTATTTCCCTCGATTTTAAGATCGGATCATTAGACCCCAAGTTAAAGGCTTTGTAAAGAAATCATTTCGACTGATTTCAGATGTTAAGGATAAAAAAAACTCTCCCACTGGCACCGTTTGGTTTTATTGAGATTTCTATATTTAATTACAAGTCATTTCATTTTGTACTTATGTATTTGGAAATAAACAAATGATTATGTGCTATATAAGATTTATTATCCGATTTCTCTTTTACTTATTATCTATCACTTTAAAATTAAGATTTTTCCTCCCATGTTTTAAAAAGACATAAGTTTTTCAGTTGTGTACTGCTTTTTGCGAGAAATGGACAAATCCTTTAAGAGTATTTCTTGTCATGAAAAGCTACCCATTAGCCGTTCGGAATCGGCAAAAAATTGTAGGTACCCTACATTCCTGGTAACGCACACCCAGCAATATTTGAGACTTATAAGTCACTAGGTTTGAGCTCTCTACGAGTCGTTATGGCCTCCTATTTATTTTGTATTGGCCAATGACACGACAAGACCAAATTGCTCACCATAAAGAAACTATTTCTGGATGCAAAATTTTGCACGTGTTCACTTCCACATGTGAAAATTGTGTTAACGTATCCAACGAATGAGAAATGAGCCTCATCGCTGAAGAAAATGTTGTGTGAACAACAAATTAATGCCGATGTAGCACACAATCGGCGTAAGTTCAACGCCTTCCTTGTTTTCAATTCTTCAGTAAGTTGAACTTCTTTCGTAAGACAAGGCAAAATACTGTGTTCGGCCTTTAATCGGCAGCCATATTTTTTTTGAAGAGTGCGTTTTAAGACATCTGTAACGGAACCAGTTTCTTCGAATTATTTTTTAAAAGTTTTGTCTAAAGTATACTTGAAATTATGTCGACCATAATCTGCTTGTAATTCGTAAAAATTACATACTACAGTATAACTATTTGTATAGGAAGTTTTAATTATTTTAACACATTCATCGATTTTTAAACAATCCATATTTTTGTTGGGCAAAATGTAGACCATGCCTACAATAGGTAGTACACATATTTTCTCAAAGTCGTTTGTGCCGTTTTTGAGATAGATGAGATTTTTCATAGCTGCTCTATGGCAGGTAGGAATAGTTTTTGGTCTAAAAAATTGCATTTTCTTTCCAGGGACTAGGTACCCGAAAACCCTCAAGTATCAAGTTTGAAGAAATCGATTCGGCGGATAAGACAGTAGGTCAGGGTACAGACATGTAGACATACGAAATTTCGTGCTCTACCGTCGTAATTCCAAGTTTTATCAAAATCTGGAGTTCTTTTTTTCAAAAATTAAAAACGTACTCTATAGCTCAAGTAAAAATAGCAAAAAAAGAATATTTTAAGTGGCTGTTCAAAAGACAACTGGAACTGAAAAAATTTCAACTCACTTTAATTTTAGCTGTTCATATACATGAATGTTTCGTAAACTTTTTTTAATCTTAAATAGAAATGTTCAATAAAAAAAATTGATTTAAATGAGTTTTCATCATACATTACGTAAATGGCTCAAAAATCAATTCAATACTTTATCACATGACTCATAAACCAAAATGTCTCTTTTTTGTATGAAATTATGTAAAAGTAAATTAATTTTTGTTTTGTTTTTTTTTTTTTTCATTTTCAGAAACAACAACAGTTGGATTGAAAAATCCAAATATAAATATTTACGAACGAATATTAAAGTGGAAAAGTCTCATGAAATCTCATACGTAGCTAAAAAGTACTAAATCAACAAAACATTATATTTTTCCATTGCCATTAAAATTTATTTTGCTAAAAAATTACAACATTTTGTGTTTATCGTCAGCATTTATTTGAAAGAAACTAAAGTAAACATTGAAATCGATATAAAAAAAGTGTAGAAGAAAAATAAACTATTTGAAAATACCGGAAGAGTGTTTAAGCACACTCACTAAAGAACATGTTCAGTCCAGACTATGAGAAACGTATTTTAAAGCATTGTAGTCCTGTTGCCCGAAATCTATTCAATTCATTTGATGCAGCAAGTACTTCAACATCACTAGATCGATTTATACCATGCAGGTGAGTTGCAGTTTTTTGTTTGTTTACATTATATGGTAACATTACATGAAGTTATTATTTTAAATTTTCCATCTTCTGATGAAGCTTTGGTCGTGACCTTAAAACGTTAATTATTGTAATCGTATTGAAAAAAGTTCATAATCCGCCATCAAAATAGGTTGTTGTTAAAGGATGTAATATTAATGTATACAATTATAGCATTTTTCTGTTTTTGTTTGTGTCTTGAAAGATATTTATTAAGAACAGCAATATTGTAGGAGCTTCTAATAACAAATTTTTCTATCACTGAAATAGATGCATATAGAAAGCAGGATTCTCCGCATGTATATATTTGTATGTCCATGTTATTGTAGTTACGTGTAAATGATTTGTCCGGATCAGATCTATAATAAAATAAAGTTTCCTGGTCTTGATTAAGTACGAAAAGAACTAAGGAAACTCTAAAATTGGATCTAGGATTAATAATTTTAATAATAAACATACAGTGATCCACAAAAATTTGGTTACAATGATAATCAGAAAAAAGAGGCATTGATCACGAACGTGATAAATTTTCTTTGTAAGTACTACATATATTTCAATAAAACAATGTTCAAAGGATCAATTTAGTTGAAAATTATTTCAATATTTTTAGTTTTATCTAAACAAATAACAAAGAAACAAAGAAAAAGTTGGTAAATTTGTTCCACAAAAGTGTGCTTTAAGATGTAAGAGAATAAAAAAAGTTAAAAAAAAATATGAAGAAAAATTAATTGCACTTTATTACTTTCAGTATTAATAATTTGTT
The DNA here is from genome assembly GCA_911387755.1 of Chrysotoxum bicinctum. Taxonomy (NCBI): domain Eukaryota; kingdom Metazoa; phylum Arthropoda; class Insecta; order Diptera; family Syrphidae; genus Chrysotoxum; species Chrysotoxum bicinctum. The sequence goes on along the minus strand of OU426990.1, from coordinate 110,577,497 downwards.
GGATATGCTTTCATTCTTATTACTTCCCTTAAATGGGTGTGCTTGGATGCAATAAGTTTTTCTGTGTAAAAACTACTTTTGAATTTGAATTTGGCCTTAAATCGCAAATAGGAGGTACGGAGTTTTCTTTTAAGTGCCTCCCAAACGTGTCGTTGATGTCTGGGATTTGTGGTGGAGTTCGTAGTAAGTGTGCAGTATTATATAAAATCCGCATATGTGGCATATGTTGTGGTGACCCCCTTACTGGAACTAATATTCGTTGGAAAAACCCATCATCTCGGCACTTATTCTCAAATTTCTTTTTTCCAGCTTACCTAACCCATAAGACCTGCACCACCATGGTTAACAGTTTTCATGGTGCATTTTGGGTTAAGGGCATCGTTTGACCTTCTCCAAATCCTAAGTCGGCCGTCAGACCTAAAAAAATAATATTTTGACTCTTCCGAGAAATTGTTAACATAGACCTTGGCTAACGCAAGTCGCTTTTGCCTGTTAATTTAGTTCATTAATGGCTGTGCACGACTTAAACTCATTTCGAACTATGGTTCTTCGTATTGTTTCTGGGTGCAGTTTAGTGTCATGATGCGTTTCGAGTTCAGAGCGGATTATCCTAGCTCTTGTGAAATGATTTTGATTCACCATACACTTAATAACTCGCTTAATCTCTAACGGTATTTTTCATGATCGGCGGAATTTTGTCTTAGATTCGATCTGCCTTGAGTTTCTAAAGCGATCTATGGTTCTCTGGATCGTTGACCGGCTTCTGGAAGTATGTTTACACATTTTATTTGTTTCACGTAAAAATTAATAATTAACTTCCTTTCACTCATACTTAACTCTTCTTTCAACATTTTCTTGATTAAATTTTGCAATTGTCAAAACTCGAAAAAACAACCCTGTGGTCCTAAAAAATGTACCATTACTTGCATAGTGTGAAAGAGTGTTATTAACTGTACGCAAAGTTTTGTGGAACGAGTTTTACAACCTTTTTGATTCTTTTTGTTATTTGTTTAAATAAAAATAAAAATATTGAACTTGTTTTTGACAAAATCGATCCTTTGAAGATTGTTTTTTTTTTTTTGAATCGCTGTACGCAAACTTTTGTGGATCACTGCACAAAAAGGCAACGAAAAATTGAATTTTTTCTTACTTTTGAAATTTTTTAAGACGTATTTCTGTGAGAATGCTTTTTCTGATTTCGTTCAGACATTTTTATATATAAATGCAAAGTGAATTTAGGATAAGCTATCTGGCTATCAAAAAAGTTACAGATAACTTGAGATGTTTTTGGATAAGGCGTCATCGTCGCGTTAGAAAATTAAAATAATTTCCATTCATATTTTTATTTTGTTCTAATTCATAGCTAACCATATTAATTTTACTAAAAAAAAAAAAACAAAAGTATAGAAATTAAAACGTATGCAAAGCATCAAGTTTACCTCACCGATATTTTTCTTTCGACGCTTTGGCACTTGGGCACCTTGTTTATTGTACATACATGCGTGAGTTGCTTTTTATGTTTAAGAGTATAATGATCAATGGTACTTCTATGGTCAACGGCTTACCAGTCTTGTGCATAATACGTATTTGTATATCTTTTTTGATTTCATATATCTTCTACATTAGGCTTAACCTTACTTTTATTCTGTTCTTATCTATCCCCTCACTCTATTTTGTGTTTCTTAAAGCAGTAATTTTCTCATATCAGTCAAGTAAGTGCATACTAATTAAGTTTTCTTCTATTTTGGTTCAATTCAAAACGAAGAGCCTTAAATTTTTTAAAAACAAAATGCGACGTCTTCGATCATTATGAATTGTGTTAAGGTAATTTTATTTTAAATCCGCATAACCCTCTTTAGCTCTGTGTGCACTCACCTTTGACGATCATTGAATATAAGATTTAATTAAATACAGTGCATTGAACTAAGTAGGAAAAACTTAAATTAAACTAGATACAAAATGTATTAGAAACGCTAACCCGAATTGTCATTATAAGTTATACACTCGGCATCACTTGAATGAGGTCATTTTTTTGCCAAATTTGTTTCGCGATGTCTACATGTCGAAATGTTCCACTAAAAAATACTCAATTCTAGACTGAATTTATATATTACCCTTAAACGGAGCTAGGCAATCTATATCCAAACGAACTTAAAAGATATTGTCCTAAGATTTTTTTCAAGTTCAACACCGGATATGATATAAGAAGAAATTAATAAGTTTCTATGAATTGATGTGGAGTGTATTACAAATTATTATATGGCATCTTACTCGTCGTATATCTAAATTCTAACACACAACACAGACTGTTGAAGTTGCTCATGCGCTACAATACCTTATAGCATAAAACCTGTAAATTATTATGCTTAAATACAAACGAATAGGTATACTGTATATATGTAGGTATAGAAACTAAAGTTAGGAGTGTTGTGCTTGATATTCTAGTTCGAAGTCGTATTTTCCTCTCTGACGAGTTTAGCCGTAAAATCCCGTCCGCCGCGCTGCACCGAGTCATTGGTTGTTGCCGTGGTTGAATGAGTTGCGTGAAAATCTTATGGTTTCGTTATAGAAACAGTTAGAAATTGTTACGTTCACCTCTAGGTTGTTCACCCAAACAACCAGAGAAGTAGGAAAAAGCTATTTCGTGTGCATTTTATTCGATATGTATGCAGCAGAAGTCAGTACTGGTTGTGGTTGCCTCTTGTCTCTTGTGTGAAACCAGAAACTAAAAACGATCTTGTTATGTTTTTTTCTTCTTTCATGAGGGTGTATAAGTGGTTAAAATTAAACAAAAAAAAAACAAGAATAAAGTTCACGAATGGAGTCGTATTGATTTTAGGGAAACTGTTTGAATTTTGTATGTATTATAAAGAATTGAAAATTTGAGAAACCAAAGACAATTAAACAAAATGTCCACCAAAGCAACGTAAGTTCAAAAAAACCAAATGATATAGAATTACAGAATTTATGGTTTCTTTGATATTTACGTAAAAAAAATATAGATTTTAATGCAAAAACTACAGTCAAAATAAAATTTGATTCATTTTTCACATATTTTTCTGAGTTTCTATTCGATTTTTTCAAAATAATCATCAATCAATACATAGGTATGTACATAATGTACTTGAATATCTAACGACATTTTTATTCAAATTAATTTTATTTCTAAACTCTTATTGAGAATGTCATTGATCAGAAGATGTTTTATAGAAGTTTGGTTTTTAAGCTGCCAACAATGTTTTTTGACAGTAAATTTGAAAACTAATAAATTGATAATTTGTGGTCAGTATGTATGACTAAATCCGCTGCCATCGCTCTTTATTAGAATATAAATTCTACATTATTAAGTATTACTTTCGTTTGAAAAAAATCAATACCGTTTGATGTTCTACTATAAAAATATGTTATTACTAATAACTTATTAGATTAGTTTTTACACTTGTCGTTATCTTCTAAATATGCAGGTACATATGTAGGTACATGCATAATATTCAATGTACCGATGCAGAACAAAATTTTCTGCAATCTGCGCTCTTGATCCGAAACTAGTTTGCCAACAAGGCATACCGCGTAGCCGAAAGTTGCTTTTTTTTGTTTGAACATAATGTTGTGTTGTGACTAATCTCTGAAGACACAGGTCGATTTTAAACAAAATCTTGTATTTGAAATGTTTTGCATAGAGAAAAACTTTTGGGGTTAATATTTTTTTAAATCTGTAACTGTCTTTATGGTGAAATGATAGGAAAAGGCGGATTTCAAGAAATAAAAATTAAAAAAATATTTTAAATTCTGTTGCAAAACCGGTCTTCTATTTTTATGTAAAATATAATGAATGGGTCACAGGAACTTGCTCTTATATTAATGAAACTTAGAATTTTAAAATTGAATGTTATTATAGAAAAATGTTTATAATCATAAAATTCATATCTTAAGTGACTTAAACTCATTAAGGAGTTGAAGCTGGAAACAGAATGTCAAGTTATTTCTCAAGCAATTATGCAAGAACACAAATTAAAAATCGTAGTACATATATATAAAAATAAAAATTATAATCGTTCTTATATAAAATTTGTAAAACATTTTTAAGAAAAACATGTTTTTTGAGATTGAGTTTTAAGAAGCTTCTGTAATGCAAAATTTCATTTAAATCTGTTATGCGGATGATGAGAAAAAGTCAAAAATCTCAAAATGGTCAGTAATGTCTTAATTTCGAAGTTTTTGAGGGAAGTAAGATTTTCGAAACCCATTTTTACACATTTGTATGGTGGTACCGTTATTTGTTTTAGATAGTATTAAATAACTGTTAATTGCCAGTTGTCGCTGGTTTTCGATATAATACATGCACATGTGTATATGCATTAAGTTTGCAAAAACAATTGAAAATTTGAATACACAATCCTATACAAAAATACACAGAAAATTTGGGTAAAAAGTCAGACTTTTTTGTTTAAAACCTGGCCAAAAATATATGAGCACGTTTGTCACGTAAAATATGTACCAAATGACTAAAAAGTTATTTGGAAAGATAAATTTTCATTTTTTTTTGGTACAGAAAACCCACTTAAGCGCCCCTTCCGATTAGTCGGGAGAAAAAAAATTATTAAAAATAAAAAAAAGACGCGTACAATACTGTGCTATAATTTTTTTTGAAACCTAATATTTTATTCTTTGCCTATTTCAGTTGTTTTACATTACATTACATTTTACACTACTCCGTAGATAAATCTACGAAGTAGAGACACAGAAAAGCACTGGCAACTGAGGCCATCGGCTTTAGACAATACAACAGAGAGAGACACACACAGATAGAAAGAACAACAGAAGAAACACATGTCAACAGCACACGGTTGGTATTTGAACGGTCCCTCATCCAAGTACTAACCGCGCGTTGAAATTAAAAAAAAGTGTTTTTTTTTTGTTTGTTTTTTAATTGATTTTTTATAATTTTTTTTTATTATTAAGTACAATGGTCTGATAATTTTTTAGTCAAATACTAAAAACCTTAATTCAATAAATAAAATATCATAGTTTCTAAGAAATTTGAAAAAAAAAATGAAAGATACTTTTTTACTTGCGATATTGGAACTATAGGGCAAGTTCTGCATTTGGAAAAAAAAATCGAACTCGAGATTTTGATCAAAGTTGACATTACGATGATAGCGAAGACGAAAAAAGTGGGTCCGGCAATTCCGTCTGTCTGTCTTTATGTCTGTATGTCTGTACCTCGAACTACAGCCTAAACTACCGGAGGTATTTTCTTCAAACTCGGTAGTTAAGGGGCAAAATGTTATTAGGGGTACCTGCCATTGACCCGTTTTTTTGATTTTCGACTTTCTCATTAACGGCTCTAAGGATTTTAACCCAACATTTTCAGCAGGAGTCCCCTTAAGTTTAAAATAATATTGTATATAAAAATATTCGGAAAAATATTTGTTGGATTTAAAAAAAAAAAAAAAAATTTAAATCAATATCTTCAAAACCTATGAACAATTATTATTTTTTGAATTATTTTCTAAAATCAATATTATTTAATACTTAAAATTCGCATCCCACATTTTTTCTTGAAAAATTTTAGAGAAATTTCTTATGTACATTTATAAAAAATTTATTTAATAATAAAACGATTTTTTAAAGTTTATTTGCAAAAATTCATACTTTTCCGGAAACCAGACGGCAATTTTATGCATTTGAACATTTTTATCTCATTAAATCCATGTTTTATATTTATAAAATGTATCTTAAATTCCAGGTACTTTTCATAAGAGCAAGTTCGTGCGATCCAGTAGTGCATTTTATTTTATGAGTGGTTTTACAACCCCTAAATTTTCTTAATCTGGGTGTTCAAATTTCATTCCAAAATTTGTTGTCCCATTATGAAGGTAACCAAGTCTAAAATACCCTATAAATCCAAAATAAGAAAAAATTGATATGTAGAATAGTTGAATATTTTACAGGTCAATTATTCAATAAACAGATTAATCTTTTTTGTTTTTCCTTCCGCAACTTTTGTCTTATAAGCAAGTAATAATAAAAAACGTAACAATTTTCATCACTTTTGCATGTATCAATATTTCCCGCAGTTTTTTGACTCATATGTGCGGCGCATGTCAGTTCATTAACGGACACATTCCTTAGAGGTTCCACTGTTTTTCGACGTTTTGTTCGGTCACTTGATTGCCCGAATTCTTTGCTTGGGCGGCGTTTAGGCCTTCCGGAAAGTATGCCAACAGGTAGTGTTATTTCTTCGCTAAGCCACTCTTCATTTTTATCCAAGAAACGCCTTTCTGTGCTATTGCAGAGTTGCCATCATCTTCATCTTTTTTCTTACATCCATAAGTCTTTTATCCAAATCTTCAAGTTTTCCGTTAAGGAGTCTTTGTGAACTTCCTCTTACCAACGTTTTTGAAGCTGTTTTTTTTATCATAAACCAAGAAAAATTAGAGTCATCTGAAATAATAAAAAAATCTATTTGTTGGGGTCGCCTTAAAAGAGGTTTTTTTCAAAGGCTTTGTTTTTTCTTAGTTGAAAACGTGTGAATATTTTTGAAAGCTAAGATTGTCCTACATATCCAGGAGTTAAATAAAATATATGATAGCCTAGTGTGCGAGGTATTGCATGTATTTAAAAACACTAATATTTCGTAAAAACAACGAAAAAAGTGCGAATTTTTTGAGTGAATACTTAAACTTATCGATATGAATAAATTAAGTTGAATATACAAATAAATTTTTACTTAAAATACTACACATACCTTGATTGACGATATCCATATCAAAATTTTTCACTTAAATCACTTTTAAGATTAAAAAAAATCACGCAGAAAATACACTTTTCTTTAAAAAATCGCAAACAAACTCGTGCTTATTCAAATAGTGCTAGTTGCAACGGGCGGGGATGATTAATTTATAGATCGACTTTACCAAAGAGTAGCTTGGTTATCTGCCTGTTATGGGTGGGAAAGTTGACAAAATTGATTTTCGGTCACGTTTCAGGTCAAAATACTGTACTGTGCGTTGGAAACATGAAATAGGTACAAACAAAATTAAATTTCTTAAATGTACCATTAATAACCATATTTTTAAATTGTTTTGCAACCATTAGTCGAAGACGTTTTGCAGGCGGCCTTCTTCGTGCAAGCCATGCCCTATTCTTATCTGGCTGTAAAACGTCTTGGACCTCGATATTCGCAATCAGGGCGCTTAGATCGACATTTTTAAGTTATGGCAAAGTTGCCATAGTTGGGGAGAAAAAGTATTGAATTCACCAAAGATTCCTCAAGACCGCAAATGGCAGATGATCAAAAATTTAACCTGTCGGGTTTTAAGGAATCTGACCAGGAACAGAGTATCTACTGAAGCTTAGCAGACCTCAATTGTCTCTTTCGATTGGGCATCAGTACTTCTAACTTATGCAGAGGGTGCCAGGACGAAGAGGTGGGAAGAGGGCTCATCTCACTTCCTTTGTGAATGCCCAAGCTTATCTAGAACTAAAAAAGATTTCCTCGGAGAAAAAACGTTTAAACCCTGAATTTTGGTAAAAATTAAAAGCAATCAGATTTTAAGAAATACAACATTTTTTTTAGCACGTCTAAACATATTTTGCCAATGACTTATATGCATAAAAGTCTCTTTTCATAAAGAACCTATTAGTAAATCTAACTTTTAAGTTGTTTTAAAGTCAATGAACTCACCTTCTACTTTTGGGTCTCCAAACGTTAATTGCATTGAAATGATCCACCACAAAGACAAAAAAAAAAAAAAAACAAACAAACAAAACACATAAATAATTTCCTCGCAATTTAATCAAAAAATATTAGATAAGTATAAGCGACTCTGGAAATATATAAAAAAAATTGCAGGAACAAGCTATAAAGATAAAGTAAATTGCAAATGACGAAGCACACGAGGCAAAACGAATCGTGATGCATTGCTTTTTTATGAAGACATTTTGTTTGATGTTATTAAATTCGCGAATGTTTTACCTTGCATGTGAATTGAATTTTTATGCTCAAATAAAATAAAATTATGAATACTAATCATGATGACAGCATTAAATAAAAATCATATAGTAACTACCTGCATTAGAGGCCGCAATTATCATAGAAAAACAAAAATGATTGTAAAGATTTCTTAGAAACTCATTGGGCAAGTGAACCTTAGTCAAAAATCTTTATACTTAATACGTGGGCTAACTTGTGTAAACAGGTCGGTATTTTATTTTTTACTTATTCTTGCTAGATTAGTCAAAGTAAGTAAAGGATGACCAGATAGCAATGAAAGTTTATCCAATTGGTATGTCCTCATGCGGACGAACATAAGCAACGCTTTGAGTTCGCTAATTTGGCACTGGAAATGTTTCGGAGATTCAGATTTTGTCCGAGAAATCATGTTCTAGCATGAGGCTCATTTTTGGCTCAACGGGTATGTCAACAAGCAAAATTGCTGATATTGGAGCGAACACAATCCGTAAGTGTTCGACCAAGCATTAATGCATCCACATAGACATTGACTGTTTGACCCTATTTCTTTCGAAATGAGGAAGGAGACAAAGTGCCGGTCAATAGGCCATATCTCAACAGCATCGATATAACCGAGCTGTGGTTTAACAATACGGATCTATGTGCCATTCAAGCGTAGTTATGCTTGAAGTTGTGAAGGAGAAATTTGACAACTGCATCATCCCACAGCGAGCCGCCGCGATCATGAGACTTATTGTCATCACTCGTTTTTTTTCTTTGTAGCTACGTCAAGTCCTTAGTCTACACTGACAAACCAACCACCTAAAACGACCTCAAAGCTTACATTCAAGATGCTGTTTCCGAGGCAGCCATTTGAATGAATGAAAAGTGTTATTTTGTGTTTAATTTGTTTTTTTTTTTTTGTTTTCACGTAAGCAACCGCTAGGGATTTTCGGTCACTTAAACTTTCATTTGGAAATAATTTCCGAATTTGAAAATGTTTTTAAATAGAGTAAGATCCCAGACATTCGACATAACGTAAAAAACACGATATTTTGGAACGTTTTAATACACTTAACTGACGTAAGACGACATAGAAGATTGCAAGTGCCAAAATAAGTTGATCCAGTAAAAATAACAGAAAAATTAGTTTTGAAAAAAATGGCGTATTTTTGCAACATCTTTATTCCCCCTCACCAATTCTTACCTCTCAAAAGAATTCTAATTCACGGTTCGTTAAGTCCATTCGCTCTTACATTCACAGAAAATGACGTATGCACGACGGATCTTTTGTCTGGGCCCAAAAATATCGAACGCACAAAGATGTTTATTCATTTATAACTTGATATATTCACATTTCAATTTACAACAGAAAATACATAAAACTGGTCATCATCAATGGCCCTTAAAATAATTCTATAAAATATTGACAAAATTTTAATTGAAATTTTTTTTGTCACTTTAGCAATTTTACAAAATAATGACTACATTTTAATTTTCAAGTTTTCAATTTACAGATTGTTTTCCTAGTTAATAGAAAATAATCATCTTGATTATTATTCCTTAAAACATATTAAAATCTCGAATGGTTTGAGATGAATTGAAACATCTCCCACGGGACTCGTCCTCGTTTTCCAAAACTTCTTCAATGTTCTCTTATTTTTTTAGAATTGGGTTTTTTTTGCAAGTGTAGGAATCATATGAATTTTGCTTTCCATTAGGGGGGTTGACATTCTCAAATATGTTTGACAAATATGGTTCCATGAATATTTGACGGATTGGAAACATTTGCGTTCACATTCGTCAAACATCACTTCTCATTAGAATTCTTACCATGGCGGACCAACTCAGAGCATAAATGAAATATTAGTTGAGCAAATTTACTACCATTTTTATGTTTGGAAGTCTGCAGAAAACTTATATGACTCATTGCATATATGACTCATTTTGAAATATTTTCTTACGATATGCACAGCTCGAGAACTTCATTGAAAATCAAATTTGCTTGTGGCTTGAGAAACATGCGTTCACATTCTCAAATATGTTTGTCAAACCAGCAAAATATCAAAATATTTTGGTATCATCAAGCATGTTTGACAGTCCGTTTGATGAAGCGTTCCCATTTTCAAATTCTATGCAATCAAACCGCATTTTCAAACATATTTGAGAATGTGAACGGCCCTATTATGATTTCAAGTAGCCGTTTGTTTTGTGAATGGTTGAATATCGTGATGTAGCTTTTCAGTTAAAAGTTGCCATGTTATCGCATTTGACGTTTAAAGTGCTGGATACAATGAGGGCAGCGCGCAATGCCTCACAACACACTACATGGCTACAAACAAAAATAAACTACTTGCTGTTGCAAGAAAATTGACAGCAGAGGAACGGCTGGAAATTAAAACACAACATAATCTCTTTCAAGTAAGTTGCGTCAGAGTCAGCTTCAGAGTATTGATAATGAAACTGGAAATACGTGCGTACCTACCAGCTCGTCGATAAAATAAAAATTTATTTATGTGTCAAAAGTGAAACGATATGAGAACGAAACTTGCACCACTGCACAGAGAATCATAAAATTTTATGAGTTTCTTGCAGATTTTTGATTTGTCAGCCCATCTCTTTCCCTCTTATTCAAAATCATTCCTTCTCTTTTACATTTTAAGGCCCCCGTTATAGCTTTCATTGAAATGCATCATTGGAACAAATCAGTGGAATGTTGACTTCATTTTTTTGACAAGCCAGTTATAGCAATCATTGAAAAATTGGTTTCTTTAAAAGATCCTGTCAGTGGATGATTATAACCAATTCTATGCATTTGAGGTTAGAGTTGATCATTGAAAGGAAAACTGACATTTGAAAATAGAAATAGAACCGAACACATTTAGTGGAACGATTGTCTTCCATATAAAAGAAACGAAAATCAGCTGTTCATTGAAATTGATTTCTATCAGTGAAATAATAAAAGTATATTTAAAAGAAAGTTTAAATCACAATTTTGTATTTTTTAGAGTTAAAAAATTCTACTACCCATTAGATTCATTTTGGTACCAATTATAGCCATTGCAGTTTGTTTAATCGTCTTAAAAATGCAAATGAATATTTTCAATGATGCATTTCAATGATAGCTATATCTGGGGCCTAATGCAAGATGCATGTGCGCTGCCCTCAATTAACCTAGGAACAAAGGCGAATTTTGCACCGCTGTAACTCAAAGGCGAATCAACTTAAAAAGTTCATTTTTTTGGATAATTTTATTCTTTAAAAGTTTTTGCAAGGTCATTTTATTTTAAAATAAAATTCGAATGAGTTATAAAATCAAAACGAAAACATCACCGTTTTCAAAATGGCGGCCTTTCTCTGAATCCTACCACACTAAACAAATTATTTTACAATTAAGGGGTGTGTCCAAACACATAACATGTAACGAAAAATTAAATTTTATAAGGTACATTTTTTGATCTTAAAGAAATTTGCTTTAGTACGATACTAGTTAGAAAATGTACAATGAAGAATCAGTTAGTAAACTTCTTTAAAGTTAGCAATTTGTTAAGTAATATCATACTAATAGGCTGTTAAAATTTTTTGCGCCATAGATTTTAAGAAATTTTCAAAAAACTGAATTTCACTCCAAAATTTTTTTTACTTTTTGCCCCGGTCCAAATCAATGGTATTGCTTAAGACATAGAAATAAAGCTCTCCACCAAAATTCAGCTTTGTCGGAATTCTTTTGAAGCTTGGTCATTTTTTTTTATCTAATTTCCCTGAGCTAATAATAAGGGTTTCGCGCCTAACTCCAATGTAGCTCAACTTCTAAGTTCAAACAACAAAAACCTATTGTGTTGCGGCGATCACAATTATTTGAAAGAATTAGTTTATTCATGGCAAAATACACAAAGCACAAATTCTTTGTCAGTTGTTGAATTTGCTGCCACTAGAAACAGTGTTGCCTATTTAAAAAACCACATCCTTATAACTGCATTCTTTATAAGCATGACCCGGCCATGTGTGTTATAAATTTATAAAGGTAGGTTATCTCTTATGAACCAGAGTCTATAGTATTATTCACTTTCAACTATAATTCTGTAGGTGTTGTTACTCGGGATTTTTCATTTCATTTCTGCCAAATCCGAACTGAGGATGAGAAATACTATATACGGCCTAAATGTTAAAATTTTTCGAACTACTGTATTATAAATGTCATAATTATAAGCTCATTAATCCTTAATTCATGAATTCATGAGTCATTTTTTAATATTGAAATTTTAATAAAAAATAAAACCTTACAAATATAATTGTTGTTACATTATATAGATTAACAAAATAATTTGTATTAAATTCTTTTATTTCAGAGCAAATAATAATTGGCAAACAAATTTCGCCTCAATCAGTAAATCAAATGAAAACTCACCACAGACTAGTAAAAAGCAACGTGACTGTGGTGAATCAGCCCGTGATAGTTTAGCATATTCTTGCCTTCTTAAAAATGAGCTACTTGGAACAGCTATTGAAGATGTTAAAGCCGTCAGTGATGAGCGGAATGAGAACAACTATCTTCCAAGTGCAAAAAAAAATCTTTTTAAATATCAGTCACCAACGAAACAGGTATGTAAGCCAAATAACATTTTTATTTTAAGTAGGTATACGAGTATATAAGGTAAATGGCCAATATATTTACTATCGCATTTTGTAGTATATGTGTATACACATAGGAAAATATTTATAACTTTTTCAACCATCTGTACAAACTTGTGGAATTTAGAGATGTTTTACGAATACTTCTTAAATGCTTGAGAGTCCAATAAAATGTGAAAAAAAACGAAAATAATCGTTTATTTTTTGTCACGATTTTGGGTTTGAAATTTTGTTAGCCGTCATTGTGGTTATTAATATCAGTTTTTGGTATTAAGGATTGGTTCATATGGATTATAAATTATGTCGAAATCCGTCGATTTCAAAGTAAAATTACATACAAAAGTTGTTTGCCAGATTGAATATAAACATGGATATACATAAAAGACCGATAAGATAATTTTGAGCCCAGATAAAATATAATAAACTTTCCTTACTTTAAGTACAATTCACAAAAATAAAGTATACTTCAATTTGGCTAGACATTGATTTCTGGCAATTTATATTGCCAAATTTCAGTATGACGTTCAAAAGTAAATCGAGGGAAAACATTAGATATCTCTTTGCTTACACTCAAACAAAAGCAATTGAGAAAATGTCCAGTCCTTACATTACAATTTTCTCGCGTGTCAGATTTAACTAACATTTCACTGATTCAAAGGAAAATCCACCATATCAATTCGTTTCAGGAAAAGTAGACCAAAAATTAACAAAGCCTGTATTGCAAATATTGGGACATGACTAGCAATATATTTAAATATGTTTAGATTTATTTCTGCTATTTCACATTTTGAAGCCGCCGTTTTTGGGACTCCCATCCTGATCCTATTGATCGTTGAATCCTGATAAACAATCAACTAAATTTACTGCAAATAGAATCTAGTCATTCGGCAAAATCAGGGCCTCCAAATTAAATAAAAAAAAATTGATGTAAATATCAAAAAAAAAATGCACGACTGGATCGCACGTACTTGCTCTTACGCAAAAGTACTTTGGATTTCTAAATTGTGTATAAACAAATAATAATATAATATAATATAATAATAATAAGTAAGTATGTAAGTTTTATGTAATAAATTTGTTTAAATTTTTTTAAGAAAAAAAAATGTGGGATACCAAATTTAAGTAGGTATTTAATAATATCTATAAATTTAAGAAAATAATTTCAAAAAATAATCGTTCACATGTTTTGAAGATATTGAATTTTGAAAAAAAATTTGGATTATTTTTTTTTAAATCTAAAAACAATATTTTTTTTAAATTCAAAGAAGAAGAAGTATAAAAATTTTGATTAAAATCGTTAGAGCAGTTAATTCGAAAATCGAAAACAAAAAAAAAAACGCTCCTATAACAGGTACTGTTAATAACAGTTTTTTCCAACATTTCGTTGACCAAAATGTAGTCCATTGATTGATAGCACACTTAATTATTTTTATCAAAATTGTTAGTGCCGTTTTCGAGATAAATACGATTTTGCATAACGGCTGTATGGTAGTCTGTATTCTCCTCTAGGGAATCACAGAGTTTGAAGAAAATAGCTCCAGTGGCTTAGACTGTAGGGAGAGGTGCAGACATACAGACAGACAGGCGGAATTGCCGTATCATCGTAATGTCAACTTTGATCAAAATCTCGAGTTCGTTTTTCACTTGCGATGTAGGTACTATAGGGCAAGTTCTGCATTTGAAAAAAAAATCGAACTCGAGATTTTGATCAAAGTGGACAAACGAGAAGAAATTGATGCTTTAAAATTATGGCATTCTTAATCTTTTCAACAAAAATTGTCAGTACATGGGTGAGCTTTTTTTTCAATTGACGCTATTTTGCAATTATTCTCATTTGTTGCATTTTGGAAGGTAGTCTCCTCAATTTTCGAGCTTGCTCTTACATTAATTTAAAAATAAATTTTTAATTTTGGTGGTGCAACAGCTCGAAGAGAACCAGGAGCTCCATTCCTGTGTGCGCGTTACCACAAATGGAGGGGACCTACAATTTTTTTCCGATTTTGACCGGCTAATGGTGGCATTTTTTAATTTTCCCCAATAATAAGATCTTGAGGTAGACTATTAAATTTTCAAGCTTACTCTAGCATTTACTTGCTTAAATATTATTTTTTTTTAAAGTGATCTAGATCTAAAGCCTAAAAGTTAGAAAGAAAGGCTTCGAAAGGCTATTTAACTATAGTTAATCAGGAAGCTCACGGAAAGAACATCTAAGGGCTAATACATTTTTATAGGTTTATTGCCCAGAAGAAATTGGAGATCTTCTATTTATCGTTATTTACTTTATGCCTTGCCATTAATCAAACACACACATGCTATTAGGTATTCATAACGGAGACAGACACACTTGTGCGGAAGACGTGAAAATTATTCATTAGGTCTGATAATTTTGGTGTCACGTGTATAACAAACTAAATATAAATGTCTGATGTTTGGCTGCATATTAAATATTCAATATAGAAATGTAGAATCCGTGATGTAATAATGTGTCAAGCAAGCACTGACCCTTCGCGAAGACTGCTGTAGAGTTGCCACACAACACCTATTAGCACTGGAGTTACCTTAGGTTTTTCTACACAGCTTTTTTTCGCAAGTTCGAATACTACTCGTATCTCAGTCACAAAAGCTGGTTTCGTTTTGTTAATTAAGGTGAAAATGTTTATTTGCCAGATTCTGTTCAAAAATAGTTAGGGCACTTTATCTAAGTACAGTTTTTTTTTTTTTAAATTACTTTAAATTCGATTTTTATGATGTCTCTAAGCCAGTAAAGAAGCTAAGAAAAGAAGATCTGCCACTTGAAATTGGTTCCAGAGGCTGTTGACTGTAGGCATTCTACTCTAAAGCAATTTTCACATTAAGTATTTTAATCTTGGAATTTTGGTTGAGGTGCGTAGATGGCGTATGTGGAATGAATAAATTAAATTGCTTTTGGTTTATTATTTCCAACTACATATATTATTGAATACAAATTTAACGAAAGAAGAAAGGAAAAAAGAGTTAATGGTTAAGCAGGTCTATGCATGTACATCCATATATAGAAATCTATATTCAATCTGAAAGATAATTTCATTTAGAATAAGTATGTTTTGAATTAAATGAATGACTTGTGAGCTTCCGACAGCAAACACACATTTGATTGTCATTCTAGATTCGAGAACTTATTTGTCAGAGGGGAAAAGAATTTAGAATTTTTGTACACTTAAAAAGCCAAACACTTGATGTCACCAATATGATACACTCCGCTTCAATTGATTGATGTCGATATAATCCTTAGAGTGGAGCGGAGAGAGTTATGTTCGTTGACGAAAAAGTAATTTTTATTTGTGATTTTATTTAGTATTTAAATAATGAATACAATTTGCAGGTAGTACGCGGAAACTATATCAGCAGAACCTTTCAGGTCAAATTAAAGGTTGATTACAAATTGATGTATTTATGATTTAAAGGTTTTACACAAACACCTGACATTAAGGTTTAATTGTGTTGGCTTCCTACAAATATATAGGAGTCCTTGAATACGAAGAATTCACGTCCCCGGGTTGCATGGTGCCATTAGACTATTCAATTTAAATTAAGGATGTCATCCTTCCAGGAGATATAATGCTGATGCAAATTCGCAAAGTGGTTTTAATTTGAGACGGCCCCGAATTCGGCCCAAAACAATCGGTATTTGAGATAGTTTCTTCTATTTACAAATTGTTGAAATCAAGACAAGAAATACTTTAGTGTAGTTTAACTATTGTGTGTATCAAATCTAATCTAGGCCAACGGCGCATGTTGGCTCTACCTCATAGAGGTGGCTACCTATGCTATTTCGAATAGCACTCTAGACTTGTTTTTTACCTCCGACCCTGATTTATCTCCTCTAGCAACATCAGACCATTATGTCATATGTCTTTCGCGAAATCTAATCTTCTAGCCAGTCAGTTTGCTAAAAGAAAGTGCCATGACTCCTACGGTATTTGAGCGCCTTATGATTCAATGGGACCAACCTTCTTTCGCAATCATGCTGTTGCAATAGTCTTGGAAGGTCTTGATATACATAAATCCCGGATAGTATCCATGCCATTATTTTGAAGAAGTGATCTTCCACTGCATAAGCTTTTCCATCTATCCTTCTCTACAGGTCTATTTCCGAGTGGAAAGAAAACTGCAAGTCCCCAAAAAAGATGAATCCTTCTTACCCTCTTACTATCGGTCGACTGTACTTAAGTTCCTTTTTCCAAGGTCATGGGAACGCTGATAAATAATCAGCTCAAGAAATATCTTGAGAAACGAAAGCTTTTCAATGACTGGCGGTATGGCCTTCTTATCAATAGGTCCATGGTGGTCTGATGGTTTATCTCACCGAACAGTGGAAAAAGTCTGTACATCGTTTTGGTCAAAGTAAGATTGTTGCGCTTCATATTTCAAAACCATTTGATAGAATCTGGCATCAAGCTCTCATATCGAAATTGCGTTCCTTCGGTTTCGATGACCCTCTACTTCGATGGATTAGGAATTACCTTTCAAACCGTTCAATACAAATAAAACTGAGTGGATTTGAGTCTGATACCCACAAAATAAATGCTGGTATGCCCCAGGGCTCCGCTCTGCCTCCAATCCTCTTTCTCATTTTCATTAGTGATCTTCTGTCTGAAACATTTAATCCATTGTTTTTTCTGACGATAGTACTCTTAGCTTTTCAGACTTATTTAAAGATTCACATCCCTTTTCGTCGGAAGTGGAACTCTAATGGTAACTTATGATAAGCTCATTAAATTCTGATCCTGAAAGCTTTGTACAATGGGGTATAAGAAACCGCGTAGAATTTAGTGCTTCGAAAACTCAATGCTGTCTCTTGTGGAAACCTGACCACCTGCCGCTGTATATGAGTGGAACTTTTATAAAAGAAACCTACAAACTTTCAACCCTCGGCATGTGTTTTACCAACCCATTTCTGTGGAATGAGCACATACGAGATGTCGCTAAAGATGCCGCAAAGTGTTTCGGCGTCCTTAGTCGACTCAAGAAATTTGTCTTCCCTTTTGATATGGCTATTATACAAAACTTATATCGGCGGTGCAAAATTAGAGTGTAACTCTCCTATATGAGCTGGTGCTTCTTCGACTCACCGGAGTCTTGGATAGTATAGAGAAAAAATCCTCTAAAATAATTGGAGACATTAACATCATTGAAACATTTATGTCTCTTGAACACCGTCGTAATGTTTCTCTCCTTCTTTAATAGTCAGTGTTCTAGTGAAATACCCAGTTGCATTCGTCCCCTTAAACAATATAACGGTAATAATAGCTTTTAGAAATACTCATCAATTTACCCTCGAGCCCAATTTCGGACGTACTGTTAAGTACAGAGATTTTTTCTCCAGTCGAACTCCTCGAATGTGGAATGTTCTACACAGTTCTGTTTTTTCCACTCGTTGTGATATACAGAAGATCAAAACCAATAGGTATAGGTTTAATCCTACCCACTTTCGCTAATGCTTGCATTGTGTTGTCTAACTTATACAGGATATTAATATCCCCTTGAGTGCACGTTAATTTTATAAAAAAAGGAGTCTTGACATTTCGACCTCTTTCGTGTCAGACAATAATCGTTATGCAAGCAATCAGATGGACGTAAAACACCCGCCACAAGAACGGTAATCCTCGGTAATCGTTCCTCCTGCTACCTTAACCTGCGAAAATACAAAACCAGATCCGAAATGAAACTTTCTCATCCATGCATATTTCAAAAATTACATAACCTGTTACTATTGCATGAGATCTTACCATCACTGAATCCTCAAATTCTCACTGGTCATTTGTCGAAAGCCACCACGTTCAGGTATCCCAAGGCGACTTCTAATAGAATTACTGAGTTTTGACCATCTTTTAGTGGTCATTATCTCCCCTGTTCCAATCTACGAGTAATCAGTATTTTCTTAATCTGGCTGTCTACGAATGGAGCAATGTGAAATCAACTAATTAGAACCTTACAAATTTCTAAAACTGGGATGTCTTAAGGAACATACATATATACTCGTATATCTATTAGTGTCAACATCCGCCGCCGATCCGAAAAGCGATGAGGTGGTTAATTCGCCGCTCCGTTAATTAGTTGTGGCGATTCCAAATTTATCGTTCCATGTTTTCTGTTTTAATTTTTTAAAGCTTTACTAAGCTTGAAGCATATCGAAAGAGGTTTAACACTTTTGCAAAGCAGTAAAACAAAAGATAGAAAACATTGACGGCAAATTTGCAATTGTCACCACAACACAATAAAATTCCACTGGAACCCAATTTAATGCCAACCTAGCCTCTTTATTGACGATAATTCTGACCTATCGGGAAACTTCGAATTGCGAATAACCGGGTTTTCGACTATAAAATAATATCTTGTATGTGTGACATATTTTGATATTTTGCTGCGATCCGCAAAGAAAACAAAAACAAGACATTAATTTGTTTCTTATAAACGGGTTTCAATCAATGTTGCTAATAGCTCAAAACCCCATAATTATTTTTTCACATTTAGATTGCCTGTAGGGCGATGATCGATTTGTGTCTATTCATGTTCTTAAGAGCTTTGCCTGAGGCTCAAATACATAAATTAATTTTTGGCAGCCATAAACAGAAAGTAAATACAAAATAAGTTGTTAACTTTGATTTTTATTTTTTATAAGAAAAACGAAAAAAAAAAAAATAAATAAATTAGAAAAACACTTACACCACCATCAACTGGGGCTAGAGATTTATTCTTTTTTTCTTAACAAGTATAGAGTTTAGTGGCCTCTTGGGTCTACTTTATACTCTATGATTTAAACAATTGTGAATATAAAATTTTTGTTCATCATTCAGATGCCGACTTGACTTGACTTTTATTGTTTTTTTTTTATTTTTGTTCAAGTTCCTTTTTTGAATGGTTGGATTGTGCGTGGAGATATTTTGTTTGGATGAAGAGTTTGTTTGACATTCTCTTTCACTGCCAAATTCTAATCGTCTAACAAAAAATAACATTCACCTGTTTTCAGAAACTTGTTTTTTTTTTTACTCAAAAAACGAATTTAGGGTGTTTTTTTCACACCTAAGAAATTTTGAACGGAATATAGAAATGTCTATCGAATATTTTATATGAAATTAAAGTTTTTTTTTGAAAATGGTTGTGGTTATACACTATAGGTCCTTCTTTCGTTTCAGTTTTAGTAAACTTTAGGGTTAAGGGTTTTTCAATTGGCTCTGGTAGATTTTGGCGGTTTTGGTGACATCTGTCAAATCTGTTGTTTATTATTCAGTTAGTAATGTCAAATCACCATTGCAAGTTACAATTTCCGAATCGGTGACAACAACTTTAAGACCTCTAACAGCAATTTTTGGTTTAATTATTTTTTTTTATGCACATAAATTTACTTTTAAAAAAATCGGTTATGCCAATTTGATGGGTTTAGTAAGTACAAATGTACTTGTATATTATAAAGGACTAAATTTTCAAAAAAAAAATGTAATTATGTATACTAAATATAATTATTTTTACTATGAAAAATTATTTGAATTTATATACATACATACATACATAATGTATATAGCAAGTAAAACAATATTTATTTCTTAAGGTAGTGACTTTTGAATATTATCATACCTCTATTACTATCAATTGGTATTTCAATTTATTGAAAATTCAATTTTTTTGCAAATTACAACGATGATCAATACTTTGAAAAATTGGTTAGTAAAAATGGAATATTTTTCAATTATCGAGTTTTTCAAGTCAAGTTTTTTTGGAAAACGTATTTCTCCGCATAAATGGGAGGAAACCATACTGATATACCTACTTTTAATTTTGTTTTACTCTATATAGCTTTTTTCGTATATTATGCCAATTACCCAGTATTTGTTACTGCAAGCCTCCAGATTACTCGAAATCTCAATATTCATTATATTCTATTTTTGATTTTTCCTGTCTGAATCTTATCGTACTCTCTATAAGAGAGGAGAGATGCACACAAAGGTTTGTGTAAATAAAAGTGGACAAAAATTACCCAAGGAAATATCAGTTTATGGTAGGTATGAAAGTAAACAAAAAATACGCAAAAAAGAAATGGTCTGATTTTACTAACGTTGACACTAGCAACGCCTATTTAGTTTCCACATGGGTTAGGCTAATGATTTTTTTTGAAAATATGAATCGGAATTTCTCGCGTACAATTTATAAATCATGCCGTTTGTTAAGAATTATAAACTTTTAGGTACATGTTTTTTTTCTAGAGGTCGAAAGATGCTTCTGTTTCTGGGCCATATATTCTAAAAACCTTATGTTCATTTCAAATGTTTTCCTGCAGCATTACAATGAAAAATGAAACATAGAGAAAATCTTTTTTCTACGAGTATGTCGTCTTTTAAAAATTCAAATCGAATATGATAAATGAAGTGATTTATGACTAATGTTTATACTAGAATTAAGAAAACATTGAAGTCAATTTTACTAAAAAGTCGCAAACAACTTTGAAAATCATAACCAACCTACAAAGTATTGCCTTGCCGTTAAACACAGAAATTGTGTGTATTTTGTTTCATTTACCAATTTTGTCTGTTTTCTTACAGTTCCTCAAATATCAAAGACACGGTAGCGTCCAGCCAAGATCGCTGCACTACAATCTACAAGAACTCAGATCCCCCCCTGTTCAAACGAAGGCGCCTCACTAAATTTCAAATCTTAAGCATTATTTGTTTCTGAGAATTGGACCTCAAAAATCTCTAAAATCGTAACCGACATCGTAACAGATCATCAAAATTATGGATCACTTCCTAACATCGTAGAACCTTGTAATTTCGCACAACGTTAGGGCTTGTGCAACATACAAAGAAGGGGGCGTGACATTCACTCACTTTCTAAAAAATTCTTACCAATTACATGTGCAGCACTTCCGATTGTGTGATTGTGAAAATTTTAGATTTTCCATTCAATGGAACACTTCCGATTTTTGATGAATGATGAAATTTTGTAGAGCGGTGGGGCTTCTACGTTGTTTTTACATCGCACTAGTTCGTCTAAAATATTTTTTAAGTGAGAAAAAAACCATATTAAAACCATATGAAATTTAATACTTCGAAATCACATCGTCTTGCTTACCCCACTTATAATTAAAGGCTAGTGCTAGTGCATGCAATTGACCTCTCGCAAGAAAACCACCCCATACCGTTGGGGCAAGTTCCTGCATTTGCAAAAAAAAATCGAACTAAAGATCTTGATCAAAGTTGACATTGCGATGATAGCGAAGACGAAAAAAGTGGGTCCGACAATTTCGTCTGTCTGTCAGTATGTCTGTATGTCTGTACCTCTCCCTATAGCCTAAACCACTGGAGCTATTTTCTTCAAACTAGGAACTTAAGGGTCTTCTGTGATTTCCTAGAGCGGAAATTGTTTTTTTTTAGCTCTTAAACTAACGGTACCTCCAATACATATGTAATACAAAATCTTATTTATTTCGAAAACAACTCTAACGATTTTAATAAAAAAAAATTAGTATGCTATTATGGACATGGGCTATATTTTGGCTAAACTAATTTTAGGAAAAAATGTTATTACCTGTCTTAGAACCGTTTTTTTTTTTATTTTCGACTTTCTCATTAATGGATCTAACGATTTTAACCATTTTTTTTAACAGAAGCTCCCTTACATTTAAAATAATTTGGTATATAAAAATCTTCGAAAAATTAATTTTTGGATTTTTTAGTAAAATCAATATCTTCAAAACGTGTGAAGCATTATTTTTTGAAATTATTTCCTAAAATCTATATTTCAAAATACTTAAAATTGGGATCTCAAATTTTTTTTCTTGAAAAATTTTAAAGAAATTTCTTATATAAAAATTAATTTAATAATAAAACGATTTTTACTTTGTTTGCTTAAATTCATACTTTTCTAGAAAGCAGACGGCCATTTTATACATTTGAACATTTTTATCTCATTAAATCCTTGTTTTATATTTATTTATACACAATTTTTAAATTCCAAAATACTTTAACATAAGAGGAAGTCGTCCATTTTATTTGTGAATGAAGTTGTGTTAAAACACACGAGTGTTTGCACCTGTCCAATAATGCATATTCTGACGAAGACGAAGCCGTTTAGCCAAAGTGTGGTGTTTCACTGAAGATGATTTTGTAATGGAATTGGTTATCTTCTTCTAACATTATTAGAGACCACTCGAGAACCAACTTTATCATAATATGGGGCAGGCAATACTATTCTAGCTAGTAATGCTCATCAGTTCCGCCAAATATAGAGGTTCTTTCCTTATCCGCATTACTTAAACGTGGAATGTTTTACTTTTCTCGACTGTTCGCCCTCATTGTGGTGTACAAGCTTTCAAGATCAATGTGTATCGGGGATTCGGGGTATGCTTTTAAATACTCTCCACATTTTCAAACGCTGAAACTGTGATACATCATAATATTTTGCTTTCGAACTGTACTTTTGTTTTGTATGTTTGTAAAAAATTATGTTACACATGTAAACTCGGATTGAACATTTGTTACAGAGTTGGTTATTATGTCATATCTACCCAAACTATCTAAACTAAAAGAAAAATAGGCCTTGAATTTTTGTCTATCAAAGTTATAGAAACTTATCATGAATACAAATAAATTACGCACTTTTTGTAAGTTTTTGCACCTAAATTTAAAATTCAAATCATTTTGTTACAATTATTTTTCCCTGATAGGTAAACTATTTGCCATAAAAGGAATCATGGGCTTTCAATGTTTTTTTTTTACGTAACTGATTGTCATACTTTCGTCAATTTAGGCTGTGCTTCAATATTCATTAGACCCGACGCGACGTCAAGTTGATCTGCTCTGATTAATTGCCTATTGTCACTTTAAACTGTCAGATTGTCACAATACATACATACAAATATTTTTATTGCAATTTTTTTTCGTTTGCAAGAACTTGAATAAACGGCTGATCGTGATGAGAGATAATAATATTTCTTTTCTAGCTTTTTGCCAGGCTTGAACTTCAAACAACATTAAGACCAAGCTAGTGCAGATTTAAAGATGTATGGCAAACCTACTATTGAGAATTTAATAGACGGTAATGCTCGCAGTGAAAAGACGTACTTAAAGTTTTCTGCCCTGTTTGAAGTAATTAAAAGGTTAACGAACTAAACTGCAAACCAACAATGTTCGCTTAAATCGTGTATCTTAACTAGCGAGAGAGATAAACCTTTTTCTTTTTTTGTGTGATGCCTGCCTGTCTGCCTACTTATTAATTCTTTTCTTTTTCGCTTTGCTCTTCTCATACCTTCCATGATTTATTTTGTAACTTTTAATTTTGCTCAATTGGCAGCAAAACGACTTGGAATTCGTCTTTTAGATATAATACACATTAATGTCAGAGGGAAGACACGACGAAACGATCAACCCGTATATCGAGGAAGAAGCAGAACCGGAATTAGCTAAAAGTGGCTAGAGTTCGAGTATAGATATACTATGTATGTCTACTCTAAGATTAATTGTTTTAAGTTATTTTTATTTTGCCTATACTCGTAAATATGTATCTAGAACTGTTTGAATATTTATAAAAGAGGCCAATTGAGGGCATATGAATAAGTTTTCTTTTGATCAGACTTTGAATTTCAAGCTAAACATGGTTCCCAAAAGGGGTCATCTCTTTTAATTTCTTTTTTATACATTCACTCAATTACAGACTAAACACAAAATAGCTTACAAAGATTTTTTTCATAGAAAAAGGCCTATTAAGCGTTAATCTAAACAAAGGCAAAACATAAAAGAAGACCTATTAGGTAGGCCTTTCATTGTAAGCTTGATGATTAATGAAACTTTTTAGTTCAACAGAGCTTGTTTTGAAAAAAAAAGAACATCATAGTAAGCACGTAAATAGTCTACTAAAATTGTATTCTTCTGTATAAAGTTCAAAGTTTGTATTGGTTTAGTTTGAAAAATCGATCCTTAATTTAAACCGAAGATACATAAAGATATCTCGATCTTCATCCAGATGTATGCTTAGTTTACATGGCATTCTCATTCACTTAATTCGCCTCGTTTTCCCCTCCTTTTTACTCAATAGGGGTAAACGACAAATTTAACCCAAATCATTTTCTGGTGATTCTCTAGATCTGAAATTCGGATGTTTGTTTTAGTTCATTTTAGAAAGGTGAACATTTTGTTGTATTTTTAAAACATTCAAAAAAACCGGGTCTATTGATTGTCCTAGAAGTGATTGTAATAAAGGGTACGGGTAGATTTTGGTAGCCTTTGGCGCCCATGTTGTTTTAATGACATCTGTCTAATCGGCTGTTCAGTTACTGATGCCAAATCCCTATGGCACGGGTAACACGAGCACGTCCAAAAGATAAAACATTATTATCAAAATGAGTGTTCGTTAGTGCAAACTTTGCGAATATTTTACGTTAGACATGGTGGCCCGTCGCAGTCGACTCTTCAACGTTTGGTGACCAAATTTTAGACAACCCGTTCTTTAATCAATAAGCCAACATTCGTACGTCAAACGAACGCAAGATCGGCCGAGAAGATCGCCTTGGTATAAGTGTTAAGCAGAACCCGAGGCAGTAGATTCCTCGGCGTGCATAAGAACTTGGCCTATCGCAGACTTCAACTTGGCGAATTTTGGGGCGGGACTTGGGTCTATACACCTGTTCAAAATCCAACTGACCCAGGAGCTCAAAGTTCATGACCATAGGCAACGCCGTTTGTTCGCTGATTGGGTTTCGGAGCGTTTGGAAGGGAAACCTAATTTTGGCCCCCGAAAAACCATCTTTAGCGACGAGGCGCATGTTAACAAACAAAACTAAAGTTACAGTTTAGTGTGGCTTTTTGGGACGGCTGAGTCATTTGTCCGTACTTTGGTTGGTGAGGTGATCACCTTCAATGGCAAGCGCTACAGAACGTTGGTAACCAATTTTTTATGGCCCCAAATTTAACCATATGGATCTAGACGACATTTGGGTTCCAGTAAGACGGAACAATGTGCCACACATCAGACGCTATGATTGATATTCTGCATGAACGATTGATGGTAAGGTTATCTCTCGCAGAGGTCACGTAATTGGGCACCAAGGTCATGCGATTCGACCCCGCTATTGACTTTTTCTTGTGGGGTTTTATGAAGTCGCAGGTCCATGCGAGTACACCACAATCGTCCGATGCCCTTAAGGTGAACATAACTCAGACCATCGATCAAATTCAGCTGGATCTAGGCGGAAGAGTCATTGAAAATTAGACCACTTGGATCCGTGACACTGTAAGAAGCCGAGCCAGGCATTTGAACGATGTTATATTCCATACATAATGACATGCATGGGACTTTGAAATACAGCCGGATCTATGTAGAGAGTCATTGAAAATTGGACCACTCCGATCTGAGGTCTACTTTTTAGGATATACTCAAAACATACAAATGCAGATCCACAAGCACATCCAGTTTTGTAGCTTTGTATTTTTTCTAATTTTACAGGAATACAAAAAATTAAATACGTGAATTTAGGTATGTTCTGTTTTTCTAGTTTACATTATAAATCGCCAACATTAAACATACTCAACTTCATAAAATTTGTTCTCAAAAGCTTCAAATCCCAAAAGCTCCTTAATAAAATCCACTGAATAAGCTCCTTGCTTGTATGATGAGAATGATAATGGTAACTCTGTTTTGATGTTGATAACAAGCGCGCGATCATATTGACTTGACAGTATCCCTTCAGCAATGGGATACAACGGTCGTACAAATTTTTGCGAATAATTACAACCACAATTCTTTAAGAAAAGTCAGTGGCTTGCTCTTTTTTAAGTGGCATTTTTCCCAACGCAGTGTAGTGAGGGTGCATCAAGCGCCACTGCTTTGGAAAAAGCTTTCCCATAAGGCCTGTACTACAAATTTTTGTTGAACAGAGTATAGAACAGAACTCTGATCTATCAACCCAGAACAAAATAATATTATAAAAGCAAGTGGTGAATCTCTTTTGGACTTATGGTATCCAGCTATGGGCTGTTCAAAGAAAACAAATGCTGCACTCTTCCTAAAATTTCAAAACAAAGTCCTTCGTGGAATAATTAATGCCCTTGGAACATAAGAAATAGCGATCTACATCGTGACCTTCAATTAGAAATGGTCACAGAAGTGGTTAAAAAAAACACGCTGTATCACACAATCACCGACTGCGAAGTGATAGCAACTCCTAGATGGAAACCGTCTTCAATGTAATGTCGATTTCCTTTTACACCAGGGATTTTAGGGATTGCGATCCCTTGTCAAATTTTGTCTTTTTAGTGTGCGTATTTCGTATACATGTAAATCCCTCTCCAAATACGGATTCGAAAGATTTGATCTCTGTCAAAAAAAAATCGATTTTTTTGGTGTGGTAAAAGTCAAAATTTGACAAGGGATCGCAATCCCTAAAATCCCTGGTGTAAAAGGAAATCGACATAAGAGACAATGTTCTTAGACTTAGAAGAACCAAGCCTCATGAGCTGATAGTCTAAAAGGTATGGGAAAGTATTAAAAATTTATACTTCTCCGATAAGAGTGCCACACTAGTCGGTCGCATTTTCCGGTTGTTACTTTATTTCTAGGCTTCTCTAAGGTTTGCTGCAGACGTAATACGTATACATGTTTACATTATCTTTTTTATCTAGAGTTTTCATTTTTTACCTCATAACTCCCGGACTTGCGACAGTGAGCTCAGAATTTCGGAAGTAATTTTTTATGTTTTCTAAACGGTGTTCGTTCGGGAAGTTCACCATCTTCTTCCGATTGTACTGGAACGTACACTTTTGTGCTTCCTTACTTTGGTTTTTCCTTTTTTTTATATAAAATGTACCAATACTTACATTTTATCGATCAACTAAAAATATATTTGTGAATTTATTTATAGAAAATTAATAACACAATTCGCACACACACATGCAACACAGGCAAACACAAACATGTATATATGTAGTTATAGATGGGGTGCCGCATCTTCAAAAACTATAATAAAATACGAGCTTAAATTGTATAGCTTTGTCACGAAACTCATTTTCTATGATAATTTTTATTGCCCATTCCCGTCGATGGTTGTGCGATTATTTCGGTTAAAAGAAGGCCATTTCTAGGACCTTCACGATTTCTTCTGTGGTGCGATTTATTATATCAGCGCATACCTATTTGAAAGCAAAATAAAAAAAAAAATATTTCACTACAGCTATAGCTAAGAATCGTGGGAATTAATCCATAATGTTGTGTGGGAAATTACAACGACACGACAGAATGTGGTTAGCTGTAAATAGTATGCACCATCTCAAGCAGATACAGTACAATTGGTATGTGATGAGCTTTATCGCAATTGACTTTAATGCTTTCAAGAAGACTGAAAGTTGTGCCAATTAGGGCTTCTGATATTCGAACGTAAAGTCCGTAGGTCAAATTCAAAACAGAAAGAAACAAAAGGTTCAACAAATATAATTTCAAAGATTCATTTGGTGATTTTATATAAAATTATGCATCATTTGGGTAGCCAAGTTACAAAAGATAATTATAGTATAGTTTCATAATATGGTTGGTCAATGGACAATAAGTATGCGGATGGAATCCTATGATTTTATTTGTAAGGAAAGTCGACCCTAAAGTAAATGAGTAATATGGAAGTAATATTGTACGTCAGAAGCTGGGCTCAAGGGTTAACTGATGGGCAGTCCCTGAAGCGCGGGTATTACGTTTTAATTGCTTAAGGAGAGGAATGCCACTGACTATTACACTAAAACATTGTTTATAAATACAACGGAAAAATGATGAAAGACAAGAAATATTGCGAGGGTGCTGGAGATATTCAAATGTTTCTGTTATACTTCTATCACCTTTCATTCTTAAAGCTCTTTTTTTATTCCCAAATATGGGAGTTGTACTCTTGCTTTGGACGAATATAGGCCTTATAGATTACAGCCAGATCAGAAGGGTTCTTGAGACACCCGATGAAAATTTTCAGTAGTTTACAAAACAGCATTCTTCAAAGTTGTTGATACAATCATTCTCTTAAATAATGTCCGCCAATGTAAAGCAATGGGCCGTACCAACAATCTAATTAAGAGACGACTTTAATATTTGAGCGAAATGGACCATTATTTAAAGAGCTCTATAAAGTTAACCATGCATGTTATGAACTTAATATTTATGTGAACTCTAAATTATGAACCATTTATTGTACGGAACCTAAAAAGTAAAATGCAGCATATATGGTCAGTTATATAGAGTCCATTAAATAATGGTTCATTTCGCTCAAATATTAAAGTCGTCTCTTAATTTGATTGTTGGTAAGGCCCAATATGTTCAAATAAAGAGACAAGAGGAGGGATTAACTTGATTGTGGGATTTGTTCATTATTTATTTATTTTTTTTTTTTCAATCTTTAAAAGTACAATAATTTATTTAAAATATTTACAAAGCATGGCTTGATATGCCGTCTAACAGAAGAAATAAGAAAAATGAGAAAAAAAGAGAAAATAATTTAAACAAATAATTCATAAGTATACAAACAAATATAACATTTAAAATCAAAGATAATCATGTATGTATTAAATATTGTGACTTTTAATTTAGTCAAAACAAAAAAGGAAAAAATACTTCAACTGTTTTATTATTCTTAATTAAAAATGCAAAATAAATTAGATGATATCCATACGAGAAAGTTAAAGTTTGAATTCAAAATAAAATTTCATAATACTTTGAGTTTAGTCAAAACAAAAATTTGTGGAAAAGTACAAGCTTTTAGTTTAGCTAAAATAGAAAATAATCGAGATACATCTCGTAAGGCTGTCAAATATAAACAAAAAAGAAAAAGAAATAAAAACTAGATAAATAAACACATCCTTGAGCGACACCTGTATCACTTCTAAACTCCCTTGACTTTTTGGAACCGTTTTGTACAGATTACCGTAGACTGGTACAAATCTCGTAGACAGACCAATTACTTATAGTTTATAAAGCAGAGAACATCTATTAATGGTGTCGAAAGCCGCTTTCATGTTAACGAAAAAGGTGTACAGTCACTATCAGGACACCCATGTATACAAGTTAATGTTAAACCTTCAACTCATCAGTAACCCAACACGTATTTCCACACAGCCCAATAATTTTTCCCACCAAACCAAAGCATTGCCTTCACACCTTGCTTTGCTCAGCACTAATTGGCAGCAACAACTTATAATCCAATAACACCTTCAACCCATGCGAAACCCAACACCTACTTCCACCTACCTATTCAAATCAATTTTCCCACCAAATTAAATCATAGCTCGGCACTTTTGGTTAGTAAGTAAGTCTTAGATTGTGAGAATAGACCATAAGGAAACAAATTTGAAAATTAATAAATCAGTTGTAAACTCAACAAGAAATACAACAGTTCTTTTATTTACTTACATACATATTATGTATGTAGATGAACTTGGTCATACCCATTGTCATATCAATGTGTTTAACACAGCGTACCGAATACCATGGCATCCACCCTTTTTAAACTATTCAACCATAATATTTTTCAATCTATTTCCGATCTATATTTTGTATGTAAGTACTTTAAACTTATGTCTCACTAGCCATTATCTACTGTTCCTCAATTTATTGGCAACATATATGCATATGTAATGTCTTTTCAGTTTCTCTTTATCGATTAAGTTGCTTTTAAACTTTCTAACCAAAAAGTTGAACGTTTTTGAAAAATTAATTTTTTCTTACCAGTTCAAATCTAGAAAAAATCACATTTTCATTCCTGATGTAATTACTTAAATTTTTGGGTAAATCGCTTCAGAGGTTTAAACTCTAGTTCGAGATCCATACTCTGATAACAAGCAGTCCGAACGACACACGGACGTATTTTTCAGGCAGACTAAATGAAAATAACTCTATCAAGAAGAGTGACTTGGAATGTACATACGTGTATAAATTTGATTTTAGATACTAAACAAATTACTGAATTCTATAATCAATGCCTCATAGCTGTAACATGATTTCATAAACGTCTTTCAAGCAGTTTTAAAACCTTCTAAGTTCTAGGAATTTAATTTTATTATTTATTAAATCGCTTTTTTGTATCTCTTGAAAATGTTCCGTTTTCGACTTATGAAGTTTCGAAAGAAAGACAACGAAATATTACTGTCTACTTACTAAAATTTTAAAACTACTTAATTAAATAGAGAATTTGTTTATTTTATTTATAGGACTTCAATGAACAATGTCCATACTCGTTATCACCAGTCAGTACTAAAAGCCAAAAACTTCTACGGTCTCCAAGGAAAGCAACAAGAAAAATTTCACGGATTCCATTTAAAGTAAGTATCTCTTTCAAATTCCTCATTTTACAATAAAAAAATAAAAGCTTGCGACTTATTGTGTATTTGTTTAGTTTTTTTTTTGATATTTAAGTAAATAAATTATAAATTTGTCTTCTTCAAGGTGTTAGATGCCCCTGAACTACAAGATGACTTTTATCTGAATTTGGTTGACTGGTCATCACAAAATGTACTAGCTGTTGGTCTAGGCAGCTGTGTATACCTATGGAGTGCGTGTACAAGTCAAGTAAGTCCAGCTTTAAAGAAACTACATAACTTCTATTTACAAATTAACTATTATTTAAGGTTACACGATTATGTGACCTTAGCCCAGATGCGAATACAGTAACCTCCGTATCATGGAACGAACGTGGCAATTTGGTAGCTGTTGGCACACATCACGGTTATGTTACTGTGTGGGATGTAGCAGCCAGTAAACAGGTACGTTCAAAATATAGAAGCTTTGTTTATTCTGAGCAAATTTACCAAGCTCACGCAATAGAGTGTGAAATGGCAGTATTTGCAAGTATCATTATCGAAACATCTTAGCCAAGACGTTCTGTTCAGTGTGATGTTTTGCTTATTAATTATTTAGAAGTATTCGTTTCGTGGGTGTGGTGAAAAAATAATTGATTTTTTTTCTAAATTTTTGCAATTATTAAGTAAATAATTTTATTTCATTACAGATTAACAAACTGAATGGTCACTCTGCTCGGGTTGGCGCTCTAGCTTGGAATGGCGATATCCTGTCGAGCGGTTCTCGAGACCGTTTGATAATCCAACGAGATACTCGTACACCAGCGCAACAATCTGAACGGCATTTAGCTGGTCACAGACAAGAAGTATGCGGTCTGAAATGGTCTCCGGACAATCAATACTTGGCCAGTGGAGGCAATGATAATCGTTTGTATGTGTGGAATCAACATTCCCTCAATCCGGTTCAATCCTACACCGAACACATGGCTGCAGTAAAAGCTATCGCATGGTCTCCGCATCACCATGGACTATTGGCAAGTGGCGGCGGAACGGCCGATCGGTGCATACGCTTTTGGAACACACTAACAGGCCAACCAATGCAATGCGTCGACACAGGATCGCAAGTATGTAATCTTGCCTGGTCGAAGCATTCCTCCGAACTTGTGTCTACACATGGCTACTCTCAAAACCAAATCCTGGTTTGGAAATACCCATCACTTACACAAGTTGCTAAGCTCACCGGACACTCATACCGCGTATTGTATCTAGCACTTAGTCCGGACGGCGAAGCGATTGTAACCGGAGCAGGAGATGAAACACTTCGTTTCTGGAATGTATTTAGCAAAGCACGTAGCCAAAAAGAAAACAAATCTGTGCTCA
This sequence comes from Chrysotoxum bicinctum, assembly GCA_911387755.1. Taxonomy (NCBI): domain Eukaryota; kingdom Metazoa; phylum Arthropoda; class Insecta; order Diptera; family Syrphidae; genus Chrysotoxum; species Chrysotoxum bicinctum. The sequence goes on along the minus strand of OU426990.1, from coordinate 110,545,238 downwards.
ATCTCTTTACAAATATAAGATAAACTGAATATTAGGATAATTTATATAAAACACCCCTCCCCTTCTAGAAATTGGCTTCAAATTTTATTCTTCTAGCTCTATGTATATCAGTGGCTTCCGTATCCGGAGAATTAAAATCAAAGAATAACTAATTTAGCTTGCAATAGTCACTAAAATTTTTTTTTTAATTTTATTTTTATTAATTTTTCTTTTGTTAACAATTTTAATTTTGTTAAGAAATCTATAATATATTTTGTATTTAACTTTCATACACATTGTGCGTATGTCTGTATGCGCTTGGAATTAGGAAAAATATTATATACAGAAGTAAATTAAAATAAAAAATAAAATTTCATTTAAATAAAGAATTGTGTGAAATAAAATGTTTGTTTTTATTCATATTCGTTGCCTGGAAAATTATAAAAAAAGGTCTCCAAAATGCGGTAATTTTGCCTTAGCTTTCATAAATGAACTGAAAGATTATATAACGGCAATTATATTTCAATATAAAAAAAATAACCAACAAAACAAAGGTTAAAGTAGGGTTATAAAGAAATACAATTTTTGAGCACGTTTATTGGGAAAATCGATGGAAAACTTTAAGATTAAGAAAAGTTATGTACTAGAAGATTGTGAGTCTACATTTCTAGTAAAATTTTCTCATATATTTATTTATGTTTTTTTGAACAGAAAGCTCAGTAAATTGGTCCTACCATTCAAAAACTCTATTGTTCATATCTTTCGACCACGCCCACAAATTGGGCATTTTTCCTTAAAATTTCATTCTTAAGACCCAAACAAAGATTTTGATATACGAATCATAACTGTGCGTTGCCCATAAGCTTCACAATTTAATTTTGTAGAATCAATAATATGCAAAAGAAAACTTCAATTATTTTCAAGGTAAGTGTAAGGAAAATTGCAAATTTGACGGTTCGGGTGCACAAACTCGGCTATAACTCGGAAAATACTGATCCGATCTTTAAAATTAAGGTGTCTATAGAAGGGTAATCTTGTCCCTAATAGTCCCAACATAAAATATTTCAGGATACGCATATAACTTAGTAGCTAGAGGCTTGGAAAGATAAAAAAGCGAGTTTTTGAGAAAATGGGCATTTTCACACCCATTTTCCAACCGATTTTCAAAATTTGTTTTTCATTGTAATCTTGAACAATCAACGGTCATTCTGGTATGCAAAATATTTTCGTACCTAAACCACAAGCTTCAAAAAAGCGGTTTAAATATTCAAAAACTCAAATTCGAGCAAAAATCCAGTATATTGGTCGTTCGATTTTTTGTTCGGAAAATTATAGAAAAAAATGTCTGAAATGCCTCGGCAGTTCTTTTCTTATACATCTTTGGTCATTACTCCTAGATTAGATTACCTTATTTTACATATATATATATACCTACATATGTATATTTATCCAACTTCGAAGATGAAAAGACAAGTTTATTATGTGATAAATATTTTAACAATTTATTGATTCAAAATAGCATGAGAGCATCTTGTTGCGATATCGATACCAAACTTAGTGGAAATTGCCGGTTAGTATCCAAAAGTTGTCTACAATTTACTTTTCATTCGGTTTGGTTTTGGAATGCAGCTCCACGGATATCTAAGCAAAGAACCGATTAATTCAAGTAAACACGATGCAGGTTTTACTCAAGGCCTACATCTACTAGTTAATGATAATACCACTTGGCGTAGTGGCTCTTGGGATGGAGATATCGTCTCGATCTCTGGGTTTGGTTCCTGTCGGTAGTACCTACAAAAAAAAAGGAAGAAAGATTAGTAACCATAAGCGATGGCTCGCAAAAATATTGAAGACTATTTTATGTTCCCTAAGTAAAACCCCAGTGTTAAAATACCTTAGAAAATAAGTAAAATCTCGCCGAGTTTTTTAATAGTTTTAGGTAAAATGTAATTTCTTAGAAAATTGATTGATTTTATTATTAGTTTATTTTAAATAAAGAACACTGCGCAGTGCGCACAAATTTAAAAAAGAGTAAGATTTTTTCTTCTGCGAGCTGTCAAAGTGTCAAACGTACATTTTTGCAATTCACCACAGCGTGCATTGAAATTGGTCGCGTTCAGGATTCACTGAGATAGAATATCTAGGATAAGTATACACTTGTTTTCTGAACGACCAAAACATATGGATGGTCAAGTGTCAAAAATCAGCTGATAGGCAGAAAAATAAATTGAAATACTTTCATGTCGGCAAATTTGGTGCAGAAATCAATTTGTTGTATTTATTTATTTCTTCAATAACTGGTATATGTACATACATAATAAAAAAAATGGCAAATTTTGATTAATTCAATCAATATTTATTACTTTATTTCTAAAAAAAGAAAACCCAAATCAAATTTATATTCAGCTGTTTTTGAAGTTTCTTATAGGATAGTTTTGTATACCAAAATGTTTAGATAGACAACACAAACCTTCCAAATAGCTTTCCATAGAATTCTGAACACGTCCATTTATTTGAAATTACGTTCGAGAAGGGCTTCGATTCTTTATAAAGATTATTATCCCTTGTTCGACCGAAAACTTCACGAGCAATATAATGTAATCCGGCAAAGGGCTACGTGATGTTTGCACTAGGAGTGAAAAGAACATTAGGGGTATTCACGATCTAATGCAACAGGTCTAGTATCATTGTAAAAATGCAAAAGTGTAAAATCTTACAACACTACAACCTGTTGTAGTATTGTAAGATTTTACACTTTTGCATTTTTACAATGATACTAGACCTGTTGCATTAGATCGTGAATACCCCTATTATTTGTAGAAAGATAACTATTAGAATCTGTCAACAAGAAAACTGACTGTCGTTACTTTGTTGAAAACTAAAGTTTCAAGACTTCAAAGAGAAAAACAAAAGATGGTTTGTTAACTGAATTTGTGTTTGTGCCCAACATTGCTTTTAAGAGTGTAATTTTTATTTGAAATAATCTTGCATTCACAATCCTGCACAATAACAGTGTTTTCTTTCACAAAGAAAAAAGTTTCAACAAAGTGAAGATTTCGACTTTTGTGAAGCAACGATAGAGGTATTGAAATCCAAATCAAATAATGTATCCAACGTAATGATCTCCATCGTCATTAAATACTGCTATTCTTTCTCTTTTATGAGTCGAACGCTTTAATCTTATCATAACTCATGATCAATTCATCGAAGAAGTTAATTCGTAATTACATTTGCCCTCAACCAACATAACGAAAACATTTGCCTTCTCTTTCTATTTTTCTGTTTGACATTTACTTTCAAAAGCTTCGCTACAATGCACCCAATCATCATAATTGAAAATACTCTGTGGTCTGGTCGGGTGTTGACTATTTTCAAGAATTATTTGTCGCGGTAAACAACAAAAAAAATACTATTTTATTTAATTTTAACAACATTTTTTTTAGGAAACATGAACGTTAAACAGGAAAAATATACTGTGGAAGATGAAGTAGTACCGGTTGTTTTGCACGAAGGCGCATACGGCACTTACACCATACAAACGTTTCAGCCATCACAAGAAGTTGCCGCTGCAGTGGCAACGCTGGAAGCCAATCATCTTCATCAGATCAGGGAAATTGATAGTGAACAGCAGATAATTCATCTTAATGAAGGCGATTGTGTCGAGATTGCAACTGTTACCAATACAAACCCTTCGGGACCGGGAACTGTGACTTCAATTATGTCGGACACTTCTTACCACAGCGATAATTCGGCAGAATACAGCATGGTCCCAGAAACTAGTCGTGCCAAGACTTACTACTGTCCCAACTGTGGCAATTGCTATAGTGCAGCCGGCAGTTTAAAATTGCACATCCGAGCGTGCACTCGTGAGAAGGAAACCTCTTCGAATGATAGTAGAAAATGTGAAATTTGCCAGAGAACTTTCAACTCTAGCACCTATTTGCGGGAACATATGCTGCGCCACTCTGGCAAGGGTCCAAAGAAGTGCCCCAAATGTTATCGCAAGTTCATTGATGATAACAAGTACGAAGCTCATTTGGAAACCCACAAACTAGAAGAACGAATTGCTATTGAAGCTGGCAGTCCAATAAATGCCGATGGAGCACCCGGCGAAAAGAAAATTATCAAAGAGTATGTTTGCTCGTTCTGCTCAAAAAATTTCACAGTAGTATTTGATTCACGCCACACCAAGCGCCGATATGCCTGTGACGAATGCAGAGAGAAATATTCCAATGAAGAGATGCTGAAACAGCATAAAGCACAGCTCGAAGAAAAACGTGAATTTCGTTGCGAGAAGTGTGGACGGAAGTTCGTTTTCGAAGGCTTCCTGCAAAGGCATATTCCATCTTGCGATGGGACGATTCGAAGACGACGTGACCGTCAGTAAGATGAAGGGTAGCGAACTATATAACTAATTGCTTTCAAAATCATTTTATATCAAAGTCTCGTCAGTTATTTAGGTATTGATTTTTTGCCAGATTTAGGTACTTCCTGTAATATTTCATTGCAATAAATAAATACACGTTTTAGAAGTTGGATTGAGGTTTTAAATTGAGATTATATATATATAAAATACACCAACACTAGTTAGGGTAGTCTCCCGTTTTTTGTTTTCATTATGGCTCTACAACCAAACGGAGAAGATTTTTAAACAGCTTTAGCATCAGACGATCTTTACAACTATTGTAGTGATTTCAAAGGGATATTGCAGACTTCGGCAGCCTAGCTGTCGGTGCGTGGTGCGGATATCGCATCTTCTTTATCTGTAAGAAATGATTCTTGTCGTAGAAGAATGGTGCAGTGACTGACTTGGGAATAGCACAATGGTTGCGCGTGGGAAATCACTTTATTATTCCTCTCCTTTGGGATGTTGCTTTAAGAGGAATGGCTGTAGTCGCAGTCGATTTTACGCTTAATAAGAAGGGGTACAAGATGGAACACAATATTCAAAATATTTAGAAAGATGTCAGAATTATTCCCCTATTGCGAAATTATCAGTTAAGATTATAACAATCTAATTGTTTTATCTTAAATAGGCCAAGGGTATTAACTAGCGATATACATTTCTTCGCTATGAAAAATATTCATGCCTTTTTTTGTTTGTTATATATCTAATAAGGGACACATGGCGAATTGAGTTTCTTTTGCTAATCTGCCTAAAAATTGTAGATGTAGGTATTTCATTTTCTGAGTTATTACAGAAAATGAAATTGGGAATGGAACTTTGTCACGTGTTTTTTTTTTAATTAAATTTGATTTTTTTCTGTCAAAATTCAATAAAAATTGCATCAAGGACACTAATAATTTTCCACAAAATCTAGCCAATAATTTAGAAAGGATAACCTTGAAGATCTTTATATTAGAACTCATGAAATACATTTTAAAAAGGAACCACTAAAACTCGTCGTTTGCAAACAACTGATCATATGATACTATGCTATATGGTGTTATGCACTTCCGTTCAATCGGATCTGGATTCTTAGAAGCTTCACTTCAAAAAGAAAACAGGGATTTGAAGTTTAAACAAAATGAAACCTCGACCTTGTTATCAAATATAATGCTGGCATTAAAGTGTACTGTTCTTTTCCTTTAGTTGAATGAATATTTGTTTATTGTGGTAGCCAAGTCTTAACAACCGTTTTTAGTTAGTCGGTCTATTTTTTAAATGTCTGTAGCTCCGCATTACAAGTGGGTTGAGGCACTTTGGGCCGATGGCAAGAAGTTTATGGAAGTCAAATCTTAACGACCTGGTTTACATGTTCAACGTCTTCTCCAAATGAGATCTGATCAGTTTTACACAAAATGACATAGCTATCAACTACAAAAACTACTCGACTACACATTTTGGAAAACTGTCCAACACTAACACCCATTGTTCAAAATATATTTGAAAATGATCCAATTTAGGAAATTTTATTTTTACAATTAATGGAGCTAATAGTATCGCTTCATAAATTGCAGCTAAGGTGGTTTAACCTAATATTATCATGTAATTTAAATTGCTTTATAATAAATAATAATAATAATAAATTATAAATGATATTACCTGCTCTTAGTTACTGAAGCTCTTCAGCCAAACGAAGCTATTTACAATACCACAGTCACTATGCGGGCTTTTATAACGATCACGTTATGGGTTATGTGCAATGGGCGATGCGAACGCATGTATATATGCGATAGACCCAAACTTCAAATTGTTATGGTGCCTGCAAATTTTCAGTTATTTAATTTAGTTTACGTATTCAATATACCACAGAATGTCGAACAATATATAAATAGTAGCGTTCATATTCTTTGCATACTGAATTAATATTGTGTTTTGTAGTCGGGGTGAATACATACCTTAAAATTTGTTTTTGATTGTTCCACATTTCACTCGCCTTACCATCGGCTGTCAATGTTTCAATGTTTCTTGAAAAGTATCGAGCAATTTTCAAACCAAAACCAAAACTGTTTCTAAAATGAAATGATGAATATGACACACTTTATATTTATTACGTTAAGGTCATGAAAAAAGCATATAAAGAAATCGATTAAGTGAAATTTAAGATTAATAGCATTTTCGTTTGGTAATCCGGAAGAACCACTCTGATCCAGAATGCCAAACGAACAAGTTGCAGCACTTTTTTTGAATCTGAAGTTTTTGTTTCATTTGTACCTACTTGTGAAATTTCAAATGCAGATGTAATTTTTTTTATTTTTCATTAGGTGTGTTTTATTCACTGCTGCATAGCTAGCGCAGAAAAATTTCCCTCGACAAACAACAATAATTTGATTGCTGGCGAAAAAGAAGCCAGTAGAAAAAATAGCAGTTTTGCTGGTGATAGAACTTTAAATTATTGAAATGAAAATGGCGCTATGCATTAAATTTTAGAATTAAATATAATATGTACATATGTACATGTTTTGACGTCAGATTTTGATATTTTTTATAATAATGGCCAACATTGAAATATACGAGTAAATTGAAATTGACAAATGGAGTAAGTTCGATCATTTTATTCGCACTTGAATGCTGCGCTGGCTATGCAGCATTGAATAAAACACACCTATTATTTGTAGACAAGGTGAAAACTAATTTGAAAGATTTGATCTTATTTGCGAGGAATATTCCTCAATACTTCCAGGAATTTCTCCTAGGCTATTTGCTTTCAGTAAACTCCTTTCGTTAAAATTCTATCCCCTGAAAATGATGATAATGAAGAAGATGAAATGTTTACGTTACAGTCGAAGTCGAATATAAGAAAAACTCGCTTATAAGACACTTATTCTAACGCACCAAGTACATCTCCATAATGTTAAGTCTTAAAATATATTTTTGGTATTTATGTTCTTGGTTGTGTATCTTTAAAAATAAACGATGAATTTTATCTATCAAATATCTTTTGTTCATAATGAACAATGTCCAGAAGAACTGTTATCTACTGCCAAACGAATGTATTAACTTATGTCGATTTCCTTTACACACTCACACTAGGGATTTCGATCTCTGTCAATTTTTTTCTTTTGGTGTGTGTATTTCGTATACATGTAAATCCCTCTACAAATACAAATACGGATCCGAAAAATTTGATCTCTGTCAAAAAAATCAAAACTGTCATTTTTCCCAAGTGAACACTTTCAGAAGAGTCCAAAAGGCTTCCGGATTGGTAAATAAAAACGACATTACTGCCAACTTTTATCAAGTATATGTATGTCGTCAGATTTAAAATCTGACGTTTGGAAATTCATATGCATTGACGGATCAAAAAATACAGAGCACATCATTCGCTGTTTTAGTTGAAAATGGTTATTTACAGCAAAAGCTTTTGCTATATTGCAAGCCACTAAAACAGCCATTAAACTTCGAGGAAAATATATAATTTGCTCTGATATCTGTTCTTCAAGCTATCAAAAACCCTTACAACAATACTGATATTTAACAGAAATCAGACACCAATTTATCAAAACACCAAGAAATAATGCGGATCCTGGTTACATAGAGAACAAGGGAAAGAAAACGCTTATATTGCAGCCAAATCGGCAAAAAAAAACTCCCAGGCTAACATGTTCAAACTTCTCCTATATAGATGTGATCAGAGTTGAGTTACACAAAATGCCATAACTACCAACTCGAAAAACGATCACCATTACAAGAAATTATTCTGAAAAACTCGATTTCATTTAAAAAAAATCTGCAATTTGGTTCGGCTTCAACTCGGACACACCTCTGTCATTAACCCCCACTCACAAAAAACGATTCCCCAGTTTGTTTCTCCTGGAATACAAATTTAAACTTAAACCACATTTTGGAAAACTGTCTCTAACACTAACAACTAATTTTTTGAAACATATTTGAAAATCATCCAATTTATGAAATTCTTAGACCCTAACGCCTAATTTTATAATTATAGAGGTAATAGTATCGGCAGCTAGGTTCGTTAAACTTAATATTATCATGTAATTTAAATTGATTGGTAATAAATAATAATTATATTTTTTGTCTCAAAACTAAACGAAATTATTTCAAGCATCATTTGAAAATTATTTTTATTTATTTACATTTGGTTCATAATTCATTAACAAATAATTAAAAAATAACGAAAACGCAGCAGGAATCTGCATTAAAAAACATTTCAACCGTCTTGTTGAATTTTTGTCTTCGATCTACAAACCAACTTTAAGTATAAAACACATATTTTCTCACATCCTCTAGACTCTACGCAATTTTTTTCTTTTTACTAGCTGGACAAGGTCTGCTATAAGTGGCAGATCTCTTCTTGCTTTGATAGTTTCGAAGGTCAATAGCATCAACCACAACTTTGGTGTTAATTTTAAAAAGAAGTGAAAACTTTTTCACTGAAACAGGAGCATATTTGTCTCCAATTGCAATGTGTGTGTAGATCTTCGATAGATCAATTGGGTCGGGTTTCTTTCCGTAGAATGAAAATCCTTGGGCTTCACTAGTTTTCGATTCGTCAACATCACGAAGTGCCTCAGAACTATCGATCATGTTATTCAAATTCGTAGTGATTGTACTAAACAGGGGTGCAGTTGGCTGTAGGAAGTCTCCACATATCGATGATTTTCTCTTCTTTATCTTCTGGGGCCCTGATGGAGCCAAGAACCTGCTTATCAGTTCTCGTTCACATCCACCCATAGCTACCGTGCTTCTTCGTTTGGCAATTCGCTTCGCGGTAACTGTTGTCGGTGGAGGAGGCAAAAGAGTTGAGGCTTCAACAGATTTTTTCGCCAGCAAACGACCCATGCAAAGGGGTGGAATAGGTGGTTCTAGGGCCTTTTTGCAAATCTCATCGTACATCGCCTGAATTCGCTCTGTATTCCCATATTGAGTGTCCAGAAGATTTGTCTTAGCCGCTATAAGACCATTTGGAAATATCAACAACATCTGCCCCAAAAATGATGATATTTTCTCAAAACTATATATCTCCTTAAAGTTAGTCAGCGCCTTTGTATGGAACGTATAACAGTGTTGCATGTACGAATTGAAACTGCTCTGAACATTCTTGCAGAAATGACAAATATTGAAACCTGCAAAATGGTCGATCATGTGGCGCAGAGTTGCCAGTTCATTAGTCGAAGAATATTGGCACATTCCGCACCGGTAGATCACCTCATCTTTGATCTGCTTATATCTGAAGTTCGAATTTTTATGACGTTCTCTTTCATGCTCGATGATGGCGGTCTTATCGGCACAGATTTCGGCGCAGAAATAGCATTGCATATAGACTTGACACTCTCCCAACGCCAGCAGGTTTTTCAGCAAACCCGATGAAAGGTTTTTAGCATCCGTTGGCTTATGTTCTCGCAGGTAATGATTAGTCAGGACATCTAGTCTTTTGGTTGGGTAAACAAAGGGGCAATGACCACATGTATTTGGTAGATTAGGATCTGCCGCACAGAAATTCCGCTGGCTATGTACATTAATGAGATGAATCTTCAGAGTAATTTGGTCACCCACATGAGTACAGAGGGGACATTTTAAGACTGTATGAATGCGAAAGAAAAACGGTATCCTGGGGACCATTTCACAATTCTTTTCATGCCAATGCTTTGTCTTCCAATGTTGGCTTAGGGTACTTATTTCTAAACTGGTAAAGTTACAATGGAAACAGGCTAATCCGTCGGGGATCATCGAGGACTCTGAATCAGATACTGGGGCTATTATTTCTTCATCTTCATCATCTAAATCGACGCCTGCACGACTTAGGCTTTTTTTAGTTCGCTCGGCATCCTCTTCGTTCTCCATTAAAATGCCACGTATACTTCGCACTCGTTTAGGATCGTTGCGCGACCATAATGGCCGAGTATCAGCTGCCTTATCTTGAAGCGTCTCATTGATTTTATAAAAAACATACTTTGCTTCGCGAATTTTCGTGGGATGCTTGTTATCGATATGATCCATGATGTGAGCCAAATGTGCTGAGCCGAATGTACAGTGGACGCAATGGTACTGATGTTTCGCATTGTGCATTGAATTTGCATGTGAGATCATCTGATTCCAAGTAGCCGTCTGATGCTTGCATAATGCGCATTCCCACTTCATTTTATTATTCGGAGGTGTGCTCGAGGTTGCTGGACATTCAGCAGTTGAATCACATTCGCTGGATGCTGAATGACTTAAGGAAACGTTTCTTCCCGGAACGATTTGCGTAGATTTTTTGGTTTCATTCTCATTCCGATCATAGGTTATAAGATTAACGAAAGCAACAGAAGCGTGCTTCTCGTTAACGTGCCGTTCGACCACGTGCCTTGTATAGTGAAAGTACTCGCATTCGCTGCACTGGTATATTTTGCTGCCGTGGAACTTAAGATGCTGAACAACTCGCTCGGCACACATATTCTTTTTGCAGACTTCTTCTTGACAATGCGGACACAGATATCCTTTTTCGTGGCCATGAAGGGCATTAAGATGCGAACGCAACATTTGATCGGTAATGGTCAGGTATTTGCATCCGGGATGTCCGCACACATATCTTCTCATATCAGGCACAAACGCTGGAATTTTAACATTTTCCTTAGGTTTCATCGAACTACCTGTGTTCGAACTACAAGCAAGATTAAGCATTTTGTCAAAGTGTTTTTCGTTCTTCTCAAGGCAAGGAACCGGATTCACTGGATCAACACTCCCCACATCAACGTCCTGATTGTGCAATTGCAAGTGTCTGAACATATTGGTCCTCACCTTGGTCTTGTAATTGCAAACAGAGCAATAAACTTGATTGTTGAAAATCGGTTGAATTGGCAGGAGATTTTGTTCGTTCGGTTTGAAGTGTGTTTTGTTTGAAGCCTTTTTGCGTTCCCAGTCGACAATCAGCTTCTCTCCAAATTGGATCAATTCGCTGGAAGAAAGCTCCGCTTCACTGGCTATTAAAAGAACTGGATTATTCGATTTTTCTTCTGGGACCAAATTTCGTACTCGTGGAACTCCGGAGAATGAATGAATATCTGTAAAATGTTTTTGAACTTGTGGAAAGTTGCCGAATGTAGTACAGCTGCATGCATGACAGAAAAATTGATGGCGGGCATGTATTTTCATGTGAGCTTTCAGAACTGCGGGTCGGTAGTAATTTACAGTACAGTGTGGACAATGCAAGGAACTACCTGGAGGTATACTAGGAAATGATGTAGGCACAATATTAGTATGTGTGGCCAGATGTGTTTGGAAATCTTTCTCCGTAACTGCAAATTCACATTCAGGATAAAAAATGCATCTCCAGACGTGATCCTCGGGCAAACCTGTTGGGGCAACAATTTCCTCTGCGATTTTTCTTAGTCTTTTCGAGAAACTTATATCTCTTTCGCTGGATTTTTGCTCGTCCGCCGTCGGCTGCTGCGGTACCTGACTTCTTTGCTCCTTCGCACTTGGCTGATTTTGTTTTGAAGTGGTCCGCAGAATGTCTTGAATTTTTTGAGTCAACTCGACTGTAGATGCACATGATGTAGCAACCGCATCATATTTTGAATGCGTTTGTGCCATATGATTAAAATAGTGATTTGTATCTTGTCCGATGAAGCTACACACATGACATTTTAATGAGTCTCGATTGTTGTCACATCGAATGTGAGATAAAATGTGTTCATTCATGGCCGATCGGGTGTTTGTGAAGAAGGAGCATGTGTTTACGCAACAAATAAAGGTCGATTGTTTTGGTATAGGATTTTTCGGCAATATGGAGTTCCGTTGTGTTATCGAAGAGCTTATTGGATTTGGTTTAGGAGATGCCCGTGGTGACTGCTTTTCTGTATCTCTTATAGAAGATGAAATTTCCTTGAGCGATATGGAGTTCCGTCGCTCATTTGATGTTGTTCGATCGGGGATTTGCATCAAGGGTACTGGCGAAACCGACTTTCCTCCCGCATTCAGACTTATCACCTGCAAGATAAATTTTTATTTTTTTGAAAGTCAAGCAATTTTTTTTGTTTTGTTATGAGTTTTTTTTTTTGTATAAGAGAAAAATAGTTAATTGTCTGCATTCATTCAATAACAAGAGATTATGGTTGACTTTAAATTATCTGCTAAATGTACATATCAGAATTCGATCCGAAACAAGAAACTGCTTCTTTCTTAGACTAAGCTTCACTTGAAGCGCTCTTTCCTTCTTTCTTGGTTTTTTTATGACTTAACAATCACTATTATTTTATTGTGTTAAATGTTTAAAAACAAATAGTTTATAAACAATTCCAATGAAGAAGGCAGTAACCCTTCCCCAAACTTTAGGAAAGCTAATGAGCCCGACGAAAAATTGGTCAATTAATCATCTTAAGCATTATTATTTATGTTTGTTCTTCAATCACACACGAAAGACTGAACGGATGCTAAGAAAATTGGCGTACAAGTCGATTATCTCGGAATGTAGGTGATGGGACAATTTTTAAAATGCGAGAAGGTTGCAGTGAACCCAAACAGACCACGGATAACATCCAGGTTAATAAATAAACATTGTGTACTTTTTATTTTGATCGTATTTGTTTATGCGATTATTTTGAAACAAGTACTTCGCTCTGACGGAGAGCAGAACATTAACATTCACGCCGACGCTCTATGCAATTTTTTTTGAAATACATACATAAATTTACTTTTTGTGTTAATCTGGACTAAGTGTAAAAAAGCAATTCACCAAGCAGAGCACAACATTTTGTACTCAGTTGCCACATAAACTATACGTTAGAGGTTCAATGAATTAAAAGCAAATTGAAGAGAACGCATTTCTATGGCTCAGAATTCGGGCAGTAAGCAAACCAAGCATAAGAATGTAATGCAGTCAATATCATTTGCAATAAAATAAAAACATTGAATTTACCTGACTGATTTGGATTCCTCCTGGCGCAGAATCAGCTTGCTTAAACACTAAATTCAATAGATCGTTATCCGTCACTCCTTCGGCTACATTAGTGATAGTGAATTCCTTGCTAACATTTTTGAATAACGGTATGTCCATATCGAACTTTGGGGGGGCTTTTGGCGGTATCATTGCCTTTGGCTCACTCTGCAACATTGTTGACAAACTTAATTCAGGAGTGTAAGATAGTGGCGGATTATGGAATGATGCTTTTGGGGGTATCATGGCTTTTGGCTCACACTGCAACATTGATGACAAACTTAATTCGGGAGTATGAGATGATGACGGATAATGGGGTGATGCAATTGGGGATGGAGTTTTGTGAGATGGAGAAGTGTGGGTTTGTGAATTATCGAATGGTGAAAACCGATCCTCACTCGGTAGACTCACAATTTTTTGTTTGTCTGTTGAAAGAATATCTCCAGTGAGTCTGCGAAATTTGATCCTTGGCTTATCACTCGAATCTTCTGTTGCAATTCTTGAATGCACATCCAACATGTGCTTAATTTCACGGCAATTTCCATAGCCCACTTGCATTTTGCATGTATCACAGTAGCCATCCCATTTGAGTGACGAATGTTCGAGTAGAAAATGATTCTGAAGTCCATCGGGATGGTCAGAAAAAAGGAAAGCGCAAGATTTCACCATGCAATAATACTTAAATGAATTGCCGTATAAAGAAAAGCCAAAGTTTCCAATCTTCTGAATACTCGAAGGCTTTATAGATGAAGTTGAAAGTTGTAGTGGTTGTGGCTTCTGGCCGGATGAAATAGGATTACCCAGAACGTCATATTTGATATGGTCCATGTCTGTGGCCATTGCAATTGCATCCTGGATATTTTCTTGCTCTTCAGGTAGCGGAAATATCGACGACTCCAAATCGTTTAAATCCAAATGAGGAAAGCTGTTGCCGTCTCCATCCAGGCAGTTAAAATTTGCCGTCAAAAGCATGTCTAATGAATCACCTGGTGAATCTGGAAGAAATTCAGATAAGTTTGACATTCGTTGTTGCTGTTGTGTTGGTTTCGCTGATGCAGTCAAAAGAGGATCTAGAATTTTATCTACCACAGGTTTGACTGAAATTGATTTTTCAGTGGCTGATTTTTCAATATTTTTTTCTGATCGCTCTAAGGTTTCCCCGACTTTTTTCTTCTCCTTATCTTTGTTTTTTTTCAAACTCTTCTTTGGCGCTATCGATGCATAGAGGCGACTTAAAGTTTGGAAAATTGATTTATTCTTATTTTTGTCTTTCTGCGGTCCGCCTTTTGTTGTTTCTGTGATCTCAATGTCTTCCCAATTGTCGTTATCGTCTTCTTCATTTTGATTGCCTTCATCACTTTCTGAGCAATAACCAACATTTCTAGTTGAAGATTCATTTTGTATCTGTTCATCTATGACAAGTTTATCAGATTCATTCATAAACTCCGTTGACACTGGTGAATTTACTGGCAATGGCAGTAATTTTCCACTTGTCGAAGGGGTTTCTGGTATCTCCATTTCGACATCAGACGGAACCAACAACGAAACTTCCTGGTTATTTTTTTCTGTTTGCAAATTACTTTGGTCTGTTATAGCATCCTCCTCAGTAATATTCTGCTTTTCAATATTTTTGAATCGCTGGCTTAATTTCTCAGCAATAGTTATCTTTCTTTCTCCTGGCTTACTTTTATTGACACCTGAATCAGATGCGATTGCATCGTCTTTTTCAATTGACTTCAAACGCTCTGTTAAATTCATGGAAGTTGGAGATGCTAAATCACGAGGGAGGAATACTTGCATGTTATTAATTACCATATTATTTGATTGCTTCCTTGATTTCTCGTCGACATTCATTTCACTTGCATTCGCTGCCAAGTTGTCTGTGACCGTGGAAACCTCATTGACACTTGAATCTAAATCGATGATTTCTTCTGTTGAGATTGATTTCGAATGCTCTGTTAGAGATTCAACAGTTGGAGATGCTAGATCGCGTGTTAGAAATTCTTCCACATTTGAATCAGAGCTCATGCTCGATTTTTTTCCTGATTTTTCATTGTCATCGTCAGTTATCTTATTATCAACCGGTTTATCTTCAGATGGTGTTATCGTATTTGCACTGAGTCCTGTCACAATAATATCATCATCATTTTCGATTGTCTTCAAACTTTCATCCTTGTTTGAATCAATCATCTCAATACATGATTCGTCTGATTTACTCCCAGTAACATCAGGGACAGTTGAAACTGACGCAATAGTTGAAGAAGAAGTAGGAAGTTCAGTTACTGAAATATTGGTTTTAATTTCTTCTTTCTTCGGGACACCTGCTGAGTCGATTAATTTCACTTCTATAATACCAGCAATAGATTCGGCATCTTCTAGATCATGGTGAACTTTCAGATGCCGAATTACTCCTCCACGCAGCATCTGAATGAAGTTACATAATTGACAGACATAGCCCATTATCGCACCACGAAGATTTATTGGATCTCTGATGATCTTCCTTGCCTCTGGGCAAAACTTTTTAATGTGATCCATCATATGAGTGCAGCCGTTCATTGCTTTAAAACAATTAGAACACTTGTGGCCATACTCTCCAGTGTGTATTGTAAAGTGTTCCATCCATCCACGCAGTGAATGCGTGGTTTGAAAGTCACAAAATGGGCAACTATAATTGAAGAGTGTCTGTGGTTTCTTGGGTATGGCATAGTGTGCACGATTACCTATATTGAGTTTCATGTTTTCCAACACAGTTGCTGGCAGTCGTGATGTATAAACTTCAGAGTCATTATGAGCAGTTAGGTAGTGTGGTGCTATGAAACGTGCCCTTTCTTTGCAAATAACACAACAATTTGAATAGGCAGACTTTGAATGAAACTCCGGGTTATTGTTTTTCGGCAAAATCTCTAATTTGTCTTTGGGTTCCTGGTCACTTACATCTTCCGTGGTCTTAGATTCCTTGTTGATAATTTCTATTTCTTTTTCATCAACATCCTTTTTAGTGGCTAACTTTTTAATGTCTTTCTCTTTACTCTCTTCCTTTTTAGTCTCTTCTTTTGTTAAATTAACTTTTTTTCCTTCCTCTGTTGTTACCTTATCATTTTGCTCAACCAATTCTTTGCTTTTCTCTGCCTTATTCTTCATTTCATCAATTCGTTTAATCTTATTCTTCAAGAAAACTAGCTCGATATCATCGTCAGACGAATCTGAGGATATTGATATTTGGCGCTTGGACTTCGGACCGGGTCGTGTCTTCAAATTCGTGTTCAGTTCTTTAACTTCAGGTTTATTTTTACTTCTCTTCATTTCGGGGGTTCCTTCAGCGCTTTTTTTATTTTCGGATTGACCACTTGAAAGTTTAATTGGAGTATTTGGTTCGAGTACGGGCATTTTTGGAGAGCGACTTGCTTTTTGATTTCGACTTCTCAACGCTCTTATATTTAATGGGCTTATTAGAACCTTTGCCTTGCGCATTCGGCGTTTGTTTAACGCAGATGCTGGTTGAGTAGTAACTGGAGATTTATCCGACTTTGGCTGGATGATTTTTTTCTTTTTAGGTTGAACAGAGTTCTTCTTTGAAGTCTCTTTAGCAAGAGTACACATTCGTCGACCAGTAGCAGTTACAACGCCCTGACATATGAACATATCTCGGATGTCTTCATTTAGACGATCCAGTTCATTTTTTTTCGTTCTTGTTACTCGAGGTTTGCTCTGCTCCTGGTGTTCCTCTTCTTCTTTCTTGTCATTTTTGTTTTCGTTCTTTTCAGGACTGTACAAAATTTCCTAAAATAGAAATTAGATAAAAATTAAAGTTGGCAGGTTAAAAAAAAACAAAATTTCAGATATCTCATTTTTCTGAACTGAATTATGAATATAATAAGTTTTAGAAATATTAGAAAAAGCTTACCTTAACCTGTTGCAGTTTTTTATCATCCAGAACAGATTTCAACATATCTATGATACGATCTTTGTTTGCCGTTGGATCCACAATACTCATAAGGAATCCCTCTATGAATTCCTGTTTCTTTTGGTTATCGGCATCGACGATTTTGTCCGGTGTTTTGGTTTGATCAGCAGCATTGGAGCTACTAGGTTCTTCTGGAGATGCGAGGGCATCAGTTATAATTTCAGGTTCATTGTGAGGCCCTTCTGTCGTGCTGCTCACTGCACATATCTGCCCATCCTCTGAGCTCTTCTTTTCAATATCATCCTTTCGTTGTTCGGGGGTAGCTGAATTTCTCTTTTTCGCTTGCAACTTAGATTCTGCCGCTTTTGCAGCACGTGTTTTAGGCGTTTGGGTTGTCGGCGAAGAGCTAACAGTTGAAGTGATCGTTTTGGGTGTTGGCGTTTTTTTAGTATTTTTTTCATTAAAATTAATCGAAGCTCTAGTCTTCCTTTTGCCAGTGATTATATTTTGAGTTGATACAACTGAGTTGTCTGTTGTTGGAGAAAAAATATCAGAAGCTGACCTACGACGCGTTCGTATTTGAGAAGGACTTTCACTTTTCCTGTTATCAATCTCTTCTGAGGACTCCTTCATAATTATTGTTGAACGTCGAGTGGTTATTCGATTTGGTTTTACTTCTGATTCCTGTTTTTCTGAGTTGCTCAGTTCTTTTTCAACATCATCCATTAGATGTTTTTTGATTTCCAATTCAGATGGGGGAGTATCGTCGAAAATTACACTTTTCTTTTTCTGCAGCCTCCTACTACGCATTATTCTTGGTTCAGGTGAACTTTCGCTCTCATCTGATACCACAATTGTTTCATCTTTTGATTTGTTTGGCGATTCACCCTCGTCAATTACCAATTTACTCTCAGTTATTGAGTCGTCTAATGTATCAGTATCAGAAATTTGCGTTTTGCATTCCAATGCATTCGATTCAGACTCAGAAGTTTTAGTTTCATTTTTCGGATTTGGAGAATCTATTTCTTTTGTTTGTTTCTTCGTTTCCTCAACGGCTGGAGTTTTAATTTCCAGTGCTGGTGCTGCATTTTTTGAAACATGTGACTTTTTCTTCTTTTTAGTTTCTGGAATAGTTTGTTTTTTTGTTTCGACACCTAGGGCTTTTTTCACATTTTGTTTTGACGATTTTTCAATTGATTTTTCTTTTTCTCTTGGTATTTCATTAAGTTCATTTTTAAGTTCTTCCAGTTTGTTTGCAGATTCTAACTGATCATCATCAGACTTTTTAGTAAGATTCTCAAGCGGTTTTTGTGGATTTTTTACAGTTTGTTCCACATTACTACCAGACTCATTTTTCGACTCCTCTCCAGACTTAGTCTCTTGATTATCAATTTTCAGATCGTTAATTTTGGAAATTTCTGGCTTTGCTTTTTTAGGAATTTTAAAGCCTTGTATGCTCCCAGATATATCTTTTCCATAATCGGCACTTCTGTACATTTTGTCTAGTGTCGACGGCACCATTGATTGCATTGAAGGTGCGGCTGGTGTCGTTGGGGATTCAGTTGTTTGAGGAGAGTTACCATCTACTTCTTCATCCAACTGTTGTCGACATTTTGACTGTCTATATTCGCCATAGGTTTTGGGCTCCGGGGGTTTATTTTTCTTGGATTCTAAATACTTCATTCTTTCTGTCTTATCATTACGTTCCGGATTGAATTTATCGGCGTAGGCTTTTGATGATTGAAGTGATCTTGGATCTATTCTGGTTGGGTTTAAGTTTGGATTTGGAACATTATAAGTTGGTAAAGGAGGCTTAGGAACACTTTTGGGAAGAGGAATATTGATATGAAGGTCCAAAAGACTGGGAATCGGGGAATACGGTTTCGGTACGGTAAACGGTATATGATCCTTATTTAAAGGATGTGTATTTCTTAAACGAGGATCAAAGTGATTGATTGTGGGTAGAACGTTTGGTACAGGCGAAATGGGTAACGACATTAAGGGCGGGATGTGTGGCATTGTTTTTGTAGGTACTCTTGGGTCTACAATATGTGCAGGAGACACAATGCTTTCTCTATGAGATGATTGTTTGGGCCTATGGCCCAATGAATCAACCGAATCTTTCATTGGTAGTAGTGGCTTGTTCCTTTTATCGTTTTGTAACTGGTGATTTCTTTCTATTGACACAGATTCTCGCCTTTTGTGTGGATTGTACTTCAAGGCCAAGCGTTCAACAACTGTGTCCATGACATTTGGGGGCGACTTTGGAGAAGGCAAGGGATGGCTTTTGGTTGTTGGTGTTTGGGATGTTATAGATTCTTCTAAGCCAGTTTTTATTTCGCTTTTATTTGGATGAGCAACCTCAACAGACTTTTTTATAGGGGTTTGTCCCCTACGATAGAATGGTTCCTCAGCTTTATTTTCTGCCATTGTTGGCGATTCTAGGCGAGAAGGCGCAGGCGGTCTTGAAATCAAGGCCAATTTTTTTCGTACTGCATCTAACGAATGTATTTTGTGCTCCTGCGGGCTATCATTTGATTTAGCAATGTGATGTTTCTCCATTGCTGCTTCCAGTGATTCATTTAGCAGATCATCAATATCATCCGCACTGAGCGGGGGACTTTTAAGAACGTCACCAATTGGTTTAGTTGAAATTAACAAGGGTGGTGGTGGGGGTGGTAATTGAGTTTGTGTTATTGCCTTGTGGGTCGCCTTCCCTTTGATTTGGTCATTTTTAACTTGAATACGGAAATTCTCAAATCCATTATCGACTTTTTCGCCTAAACGATGAAATATATTGCCAGCTGAATGTTTTTGAGTGCGTGGTTCTGGTGGGGAAGGATTCATAAAACTACTAAACGCATCTGATTTCTTATATTTATAAATTGTATCATGGTATATTTTGTTTTGAAAAGCATCTTTGCCATTATTTGTCTCTGGCATGGATGCATAAGTAGGTGGAGGAGGAGTCTGATGAGGAAGTGCATGATCAATTTGGGATTTATAACTATTATCATAATGACGATGATGGTGAGTGCTTTTGGAATCTTTGTGCGTACTGTATGAAGATGATGTCAATGTGTGTGGCGTTGGTTTAGGATCTGGCTTTGATTTTGGTAGAGGCTCTTCTTCTGGTTCGTCCCAGTTCTCTTCTTCTGAACTAAAATTCGATTCATTTCTTATTTGGACATGCGATCGGTGATTATTTGATGATTTACTAACTGATGTCGCAGACCATGATGATCTGTGAGAAGAGAACGTCGGCGACGAAGGTGATATATCTCTTGGATCCGACCAGCGGATGTTTTTTGGGGCATCAGTAAATTTGTGATGGTTATTTGTGTTATCACTGTGATAGATATCTGTGGAACGTTTTGGGAATCCCACAGCGCTACTGGTTTTGGGCATCCGCGTTGTTTCATCTATAGTTTCTTTTGAACTTTTTATTTGATCCCAACGAGAACTGGAAACTAACTTAACGGGAGATGAGCGACGTTCTGTAGGGATTTCTACCGGTGGTCGAAAATCCTCTTCGCCCAGATGTGTAGGACTTGCGGGGCAGGTGTATATTTCAATTAAGTTGCGATTTGGCACGAATTTATTTTTAGTACTTGTTGCACGCTGTGCTGTTGGTGATGATGATAATTTTGTAGTTGCGTTGGAAGATATGCTAGTAGTCGTTGAATTGCTAGGTGGATTTGACGGGACGACATCATCAGACTAAAGAAAAAGTTTAAAAAAACTATATTAGATTTTACGTTTTTTTATTGTCTTATGTTCGAGTTTACCTTATCAATTTTAGCATGAAGTTTCTTTAATACCGTTTCACACTTTAACAGAGTTTCAATTCTAAGCCTTAAATTAATAGATTGATTATGCATTAATTATTTAATTAATTATTAATATCGTCATGTAGCGGAAAAAAGGCCGTCAAAAAAGAGGCTTATTCTCGGTTAAAAACGGATATCCACAAAGAAAGGTCATTGAATATTTCGATTCCTAATTGAGCTATTGTCTCGTTTTGATTTAAAAAGCATTTAAAACTTTTGCCTTTCTTCCGAACCGAAGATATGTATACTGTACTTACTTTTTTTCTTTATTATGGAGTAGACTGTGTAATGTCTGCATTTTTTCTAATTGAGCTTTACGTGGCTTATCTTGGTCACTATTCTTTAGTTTTTCAATGACCCGATCCAAAAATGGAATGTATTTTTGCATCTCACTAAACTTACTTTCGTATTCTAAGTCTCCCATAGTAGTGATGTGTTTCTTTTAGCTTGAATTAAAAATAATAATTTGTTGTTAAAAGAATTAACGGAATATTTAAAGTACGTAAATGTTTTAAGGAACAAATTTAATACGTGTCTCATATAATCTGGAAAAAGGCGATTTTGTAAAAAGCAGCCTTTCAGTATTAGTTTTAGGGCCGATAGAAAATTTTGGCTTTGGAGGTATAACCAAATTTGTTGTTGATTTTTACTTTTTATAAAATCTCCAAAAAGAAAGCCGATAAGGCGTGCCTAAAAAGCTGGAGCAGCCAAAGCTGGAGCAGCCCAGATATGTGAATTATAGCCTTTTTAAAGACTTTTGATTAGAAAGGGAGGTAGTGAATTGCATCGACGAAAGAAGTAGCGTTCTTAGAGAAGCCGAATGTGGTCATTGCACAGAAGTTGGTATGGAATAAAAAGACCGAGCACTGAAAGCTTTTCAATTTACTAGATTCAAGTTCAACTCACGAATGCTTGCCCAGGGGTAGCTCCGGCTATAAGGATATCAAATAAAAACAGTGGCTAGAAGCATTTGTACATGAATATGTAAAAACAAACTTTATAAAGTACATACAACTATGTAGAGTTAAAAGTATAGCAAATGTGGACAAAAGCTTTTTGCGATAAAAGCCATTAGAAGGAATTTTTTTAAATTATGGAACATATTTGGAATCAATAATTTTATGGTGTAATGCCGAATGTAGCGAACAAATTACTAGATTCTAAAATAACAATAGTTGCGCCCCGTCAAAGTATTTCTAGCGACTGCACTAATTGAATTTAAGTAGCTGTTAAAATTTTGACCTATATAAGTCCTGGCCCATGCAACAACATGTAAAGAGCACTACGAATAAGCGTCTCGCAGTTAGGTCAAAATAAAACGTGTGGGAGATAGACAGAGTTTTGGTATATTTTGTTTTATATCTTACTAGGGGGTGGGTCTAAAATTTTTACTTGGGATCTATGGTAAGTTATGGATTCGTAAAATATGGAACTTGAGAATTGATTCATATCATTATTATCGTCATGGACTCGGTTTTTTAATCTCCTTCCGACAAGTTCTCGTTCCCTTGATAGACAAGCGTTTGCTCCTTTTATTCACGCACTTGATGTCCTTTTTGATATAATTGATGACATATGTATATTATGACACGGTAAAAATTAATCCAAACTTTAGTTTTAAATTCTGCCGAATTTTATCTGTTAATCAAGATCGGCGGCGATTGTTTATAACGTTGGTCACAAGTATGCCATTATGTAATGATAGATAAGGCAATGCAAAAGCTTTTTACAACCGATGCAAATAAAATTAAGCTTCAATGCTTTCTTTTTATACCTATGTGTACTTCATGTTTCATCCTAATGGACTTGCGCAAGCGAAATGAATTCTTCGAAGCTTGAAGTCTGCTTTCGATTTAAAACAGCTGCTACCTGAAGAACACGAAATGCTATTTATGGGGTTCTTTGGGTTGTAATTTTGACAAGACATTTTTTCGGTTTATACTTTAATACGATTATTCCCAACTAAATAGAAGTGATGTTGATAGTCAATTCCATTTTCCATTCTTCTTAATGAAACTGTTCGAGTAAGATTTATTATTGTTATGTTAAGTTGAAGTAACAGCTACGAAGAATTTATAGTCATTTTTGTTTGAGGATGATTCAATACAACCCGTAAATATTAAAATTCAATTGGCGGCGCACATTATAAAAAAAAGCTTATGACTATCCTCATAATGGTCATGAAACTGAAACGAATCAGGAGCCTATAAAACTATCAGCTGTGAAAGGGTGTTTCTTTGAGGGGACAATACTACTACGTTAAATATAATAATAGATATTATAATAAATATATAATATTAATTTTGATTTTAATTACATATATGTATAAACGTGTACAATATAACCCGATTATACCAAAAAGAGTCAGTTCAAAAACACACATTTGCCCTGCTCATAAAAAAACACCCTTTTGCCATGGATATTTTTTATTTTTATTTTACTTATACAATATAGAGCATCTTAAATATCTTTGAAACATGTACAATATAGCCCGATTACAAAAAAAAAAGTCAATTCAAAAACCCACATTTGTCCCGCTCATTAAAAAACACCCTTTCATCGTAGATATTTATTTATGAACTTTTTTGATTTCTTATTCTCGTTAAAAATGAAAACTATTTATCACTACCCTTTAACTATTGTAAACTTTATATACCTACTTACCTATTCGTTTCTTGGTTTTCATTAAAAATTCAACATTTATGCCAAATCTCGTTAATGAACTATTATTTAAGTTTTAAGAATTTTTTTTTTAATAGATTTTGTCTTAAAAAATACCTTAAAATCAAGTTCTACACGCCTAGATTTTCGAAAATACCCCTCGTTTTCCTCCCAGTAAGAATTAGAATGTAGGTATTTCGATTTTTTGTTAACTATTTTACCAGAACTAAATTATAATGGTCCGCTTTGATACCGAATAAGTTTAATATGGAGACTTTCTACTAGCTTAACTATTTGGAGATATGTATTTAAAGTCGCGGCTTCTAATGTTTGTTGATCATGTCTTTGCAGCAGGAATTTTCAGACTTAACACCATTAATGCCAAGTCTTGTATCGCAGACTTTTGGTGATTTGATATTTAACATGTCTCTCTTGTTCATATAAATTCCATGCAATTAAGTAGATCTCTTGACATAAATTTAATGTAGTAACACCATTACTTAGCAACGAAATTGTACATGTGGTTTTCTTTGACAAATTTGTACATCTATCCCGATCGCCAGTAGATGAAAGGCATGTTGCATTTTTTCTTTGTCTTCCTTATCCTTTTATGATATTTTTTGAGCCACTTTTATTTCACTCATATGAAGTTAGCATACCGCAGTCTAGAGGTTTATGTTTGTCACTTGTATATCTACTTTCATGCATAGATCGCTTCCTGCTCGTAATCTTAAGGTCTCCGGAATCTACCTTTCCAACACACTTGTCTCAAAAATCCTGAAGAATTTTTTTAAACCACAGAGACTGGATTGTTGGTTAGATAGCATCTAATTTTCGGATCCATCTGGTTTAACATTTTGAAGGTCCAATAGCACCATTTACGAGTTACAAGTTTTTAAAAAAATTCATGTATGTATAACCAGACCAGTAGTTCTCGAGAATTCACTCCAGTGATTCTCAAAATGGCGGTACTGCAGCCATTCACACATACACTTGTCAAAAGAAAACCGCATTTTACCGAAATAAGTTCAGGGGAGATTTTCAAAATGGCAGCAAAAGTATACACCTCGTGAAAAGGAAACTGCACAGATGTTCCACGTAAGATAGATTAATAAATTATCTGCACAAACACACCTTCGTCAAAAATTGAACTGCATTTTTTGTAAATATTCCTTATCCAGAAATTTGCTCAATAGATTTTCATTGCTCAAAATGGTGGCAGATACACACTGTGCTCAAAATAAAACTTTATTTTAAAAGTCGTTCCCAAGATATTCGATTTGCACAAAAAAGTAGTCTTCAAAATGGCGATAGATACACACCCATCGTCTAACGAAAACTACATTAAAGATTAAACTGAAGAACGTTTTTAAGAATTTATGATCAAAAAATCGATGAGATTTTCGCGAATTGTAGGTACACACACAAAGATGTATTCTTCGATAAGATCTAAAATATTCCTTTAAAATTTTGTGGACACCATTTTGTTTTGCTTTTGCGTCGCTGTAACAAATTTAAAGCTTTAAAAAGCAAGACAGAAAATGTGACGTTTTCGATGTCATCCACCAAAGCTTAACTTCGGTCTCGGTGTTGGTTAATGTATTGATCGTTGAAGGGTACAAATTTCGTTAAGTCGGAGAAATGCAGTTCGAGATACATTTTTGTACCTACTTTGCCCTTAATTCCCGGTTGCGCATTTAATGCAATATAATTATTCCATCTTTTTACGTAATTCTATCCAAAACCTTTTTGCTCAAGAAGACACAATTGATATTATTTTTATGAGACAAAAATGAGCAAATTCTTCTTAAATTCAAACACGTTTTATCCCTATGAGGGTTCAAATCCGGTTAACAAATACATAATTTTTCAGGATAAGTTTATTGTAAACTTACACTATCAAAAGGGGACTATCGGTGTGCATGCACAACTGAAAACGAGACGAGAAATACCGAATTTGATTTCTGAGCAAAATTAATCAGGGAACCAGGAATACGAATCTTCTTCAAGACTTTCTTTTTGTTCTCATACATTTTTCAGCTTCATATTAACATTGTCAGTACTCAATACACCACAGTAAGGCAACAAATTCAACACAAGTTTTTTTTTTTACACAATTTTCTTCTTTTTGTTTTGCGTAGGTTCGTCGCACAAAATATATTTTATTTGCAAAATGCTGCGACTTAACCGAGAAAAATGTATATTATTATGAATTTATAGAGAAGCAGTTCACTGAAATTCAATTAGAGTTATTTTTTTGGAAATATTTAGAATATATAATTATATTTATTATACATACATTAAACGAGAAAAAGAACTATCAACTATTATATTTCACTATGTTGGATTGATGACAGACTTTATAGCGGCGAAGAGAGTTTTGAAGACAAGATTTTTGTGTGAGAAAACCGCCGATTATTTTCGCTGTCACTTGTGTCAGCTGGCATCGAATTCGGAACAATTGTGATTAGGGCCGGCGAAAACATTAATACTATGTTCGCACTGGAATGAAGTCAGATGTCATTTGCCATGTGTCGTACAGAATTCCTGATATATTGGAAGATTTGTATGCATTGAATATTTGAACAAATAAAAGAACGAAAAATAGTTTTTTTTTGGTTCGATGTGAGAAATCCTGCTTTTTCAGAATTATACACTGGGCAACTGGCAGTTTCGACTTTTATGTTTGTAGTTAATGTTCCACTGAATAATTTCGTTCTTAAAAAGAGTGAAGAAGATAAGTGTTGTTCTGCATAATTGTACTAGATTATTACATATACATACATGAGTCTTGTTAATTTGAAGGTGGCAAAGTATGTCTCTCAAGTAGATGAAATTTGTAGAGAAATCGATTATCTGCGATCCATATAATTGTGTATTCATGAGCTACATCCTTCTTGATTTCATTTAGCAATAAATTCTGAATACATACATATGTACTAATATTTTCGTGGGATTACTTGTTAAAGCGTTATATATATGTGTTTGAAGTAATCATTTTAAATAATGATCTATGTAAATATGTACACATATGTTCCATCAAATGAAAATATAACATTAAAGACAGTGGCGCAAAATTTTAAACAGCCTATTGTTAAGGCATTAAGTATATTACTACTTAACAATTTGCTAACTTTAAAGTAGTTTACTAACTCATTCTTAATTTTAAACATTTTCCAACTAGTATCGTACTAAAGCAATTTTCTTAATAAATTGCTTCTGAGCACACCTAAAGCAATGACAGTTCGTTCAAAAAAATAAGTAAACGGACCTTTTGTGGCATTTGTAAGTAGTATGATACTAAAATAGGTATTCGATGATTGTAACTTTAATAAAAGGGTAGAGAAAATATTTGATTAAAATTGGCAAAATCGTTGTTTTAACCTAGTTTCATACTAAAACAGCTTTAACATCGTACCTAATTCAACTAAAATTTTGCGCCAATAATGTTATTTCAATTGCATTTTGAATCCATGTTTTCGATAATCTGTATGAATCAAATCAGATAATAAAAAAACTGCTAGTGTGTGTGAGTAAATTTTGAAAGACTGATTTTTAATGCTTGAAATATTTCAGTTGTGTTCGAAAAGATAAAATTTTAAGTTCTATTCGTTTTTTTTTTATTACACCATGTCTTTCTGGAATTTTTCTTGATTTTCTTTTAAACAATCCATGATTTATTTTTTGTGAGCATTTCATTTTGGAGACTTGAAAATCTATTTGGAATCATACTAATTTTGTAAAAGTTATTGTATTATAATGTGTTTTTTTCCGATGTGTAAGGGAATGTGATGGATAAACAAGTTTGGGACTGACTCAGTATTTAACACGTTAAATGCAAAAACAACTGATTCTCCACAGACTTTTGGCTTATACTAGATTTTAATTTGTATTTGAAATAAGCGTTTTGACGAAACAGTAGTAGAAGTAGATACATACATATATACCACCAAATGGACTGCAAACATGCATTACAACAAAGCAAGATTGTGCTCTTCATACAGTTTTATTTAATTTGATCCATGTTGATCATAAGGGATAATAAAATACGACTTTTTGTATCGAATTTTACATAAAGGGCTCTTACATTTCAGTAATTTAACTTACTTTTAATTGAATTTTTTTCGTCTATAACATTTTCTTATAATATGCAAGTTGACATAGAAATGGAAAGTTTATTGTTTGCCATGTTTCTTTTCAGTGTTTTTTTATAAACGTGGTAAGGCACATGGTGCTTTTGTTCGTTTAAGCGAAATTTTCTTTTAAACATGCAATTACATACTGCAGTTAAATTATTTTATGAATTGAAATTCTTGGGCTACTGGTCTGGTTCTATGATAAAATAAAATGAGGAGTTTCTCATCATGGAGTTTCCATAAAAAAATTGTATTGCCTAAGAATGTTTTAAAGAAGACTGAAGTTTCTTCGTCTGAATATTATGTTGAAGATTTAAAAGCCAATTAAACAAACAACTTTATGTTCGTCTACCACTAGGGTTTTAAGAATATATAAAAATTCATTTTCCTAAAATTACATCGTAACTTAAAAATAAAATATACAACTTAATTGCATGAACGTACTCTTGTTCATGTTCAAGAGACTTATGAACACCGGATGCCATAACACTATTTTGCCACCAAAACGCAATACCAGATTTCGGCTAAAAAACGATGATATTTAAAATTGATGGAACAAGATTTCATGGAGATTTGGATGAAATCTGAATAAAAACTCTGGATTTCAACGAAATATCAATGAAATATTTTTCAAAACAAATGATGTTTTTAAATAGGTACATAATTTTTTTAAGTAGATATGCATTGTTTCTTAAACCTTCTGTCGGAGAAATAATCAAAACAAGTTTAAAGAAAATCGTCCTCCAGACCCACTTTTTTCGTGTTCCCTATCGAAATGTGAACATAAATATTTATTTATATTTACGTTTTGCATTATTTGCCGTATGTTAAATACCTGCATATCCCAACTAAAAATGAACAAATAACCAAACAAAAAACTTTTGGGGTGCTGTTAGTGGAAAAGGAATGCTACCATAGGAAATCGGCATTAGTAAATCAAAATCAAGCTCAAATTGAATTTCAAGTAAAAACTATGATTAAAACAAATTACAAAAGTATACCTTCATTAAAAAATTAGAAACTCAAAGTACATTTGTCGAAAAGTTTGGGTATAGAATAAAATCAAGGAAATAATGATAACTTGTCAGTCGTGTTTCCGGTATAACTTGTGGGTTTGACGGCCGCCTTAAAATTATGCCATGCAAATTGTATAATTTATAAGTAGTTGAATAAAACACTTCATTAAATAACTAAATAATTAACATTTTTATAGATTCGTTAAATTATAATAACTTAAAAAGCAAATAACATTCGCCTGAATGCAAAAACAAATATAAATACTTCTTTTTTCTGATAGATAAATTAACCCAAAAAAGAATTGTGTTTTCATTTAAGCCTGTTATTGCTTTTAATAAATCACTAACATGTTTCGTAAAAAGCTATAATTTTATATAATATAAACAACTCTTAATTTGTAAGTCTATAACAGGTATCCTATTTAAATTCGAAATATGACCTTGTATTAGGATGATGTGACGGGTTTTGATGAAAATTGACAACATGTACATTATTTACAGTCTACTACTCTCTTGGGCGCTCTTTGTCAGTGCTGCTGGCTTATTATAGGCATTTCCAATTGCGGAATGTGGTAAAATTGCAGGTCTATCCCTAGTTGTCATGTCATCACTGGTAAAAACGTTGTTGTCATGACCCAAGTCAAAATTGTTTCCATTATTCCTATCTGTTGGTGATGAAGTGTCTTCTGGTTTCCCATCAAGCAAAAAACACAAACAGAAAAACATAATAGAACTGACTCCATAGCATCCAGCATAGAATATCATTAGCGATCCGCGGTAGCCGATGCTCTTAGCCACAGGGTCAACAAGAATCGGCAAATTTCCTCCAATGTTATTCATAACGAACAAAAAGATTCCAATGGTAGTCGAACGAAGTTTCAACGGAACTATTTCAACAACAATAGCAAAAACAATTCCAAACCACATTTCAGCAAAGAAGTAACTCATACCAAGGGTTATCATTGCCCAAACTGGTTCAAAATACACAGATCCAAAAGCTGGGAGAGTTGAAATCAATTGGCTCAGGGCTAAGACAAAAGCTCTCGATCTAATTCCCATTTTAGCGACGATTTTGTCCGAAACAATTCCACCAACTACAACACCAACACTACCAATGCCGATTGTTACTCCAAAAAGCGCCCACCCAAGATCGACATCGGGGAAGTAATTATTATAATAGAGATCAGCATTGTACGCAAATGTCATGCCTCCACAATGACGAATGGATGCGGCTAACATCAGCAGAACCATTCTGGGATGTAGAACTACATCCCAAATAGAAATTTTCTTGGCGTCCTTCTGGTTATCACCTTCGGCAATCGCTTTACGTTCTGGTTCCTTGAGTGTTGTTCCAGTGAGAATAGCAACGATCACAGCTAACACTCCAGCGCCCAAATAGCAAACCCTCCATCCCAAGTTCCAGAAGTTCAATTTCGTTATGTACCGTCCCACAGGAAACGCTATACCGTATCCTCCATAGATACCCCAGTTAAAAATGGCCATAACAAGAGCTCGTTTGTCTTCCGGGAATATATCTGACATGATACCAGTTGCCAAAGGATTACACCCAGACTCACTGAAAATAACAAGAACCAAAATAAATTTAAAAACTCAATACTTTTGTCATCAAACACTCTTACCCTGCTGCCATAACCATTCTCAACAGTATGAGATGCCAGTACTCTTTCACTGTTCCTTGTAGTATGATAGCTACAGCAAAAATAAACGTGCACACTGTCAGCATTTTCACTCTATTGAACTTATCTGCAGCGATTCCCATAAAGACTCCAGCAATCGTAAATACTGCTATAAAACTCGGCCCAGCTAAAAGTTGATAATCCCATCCAAGACCATTGTAGTTCCATTCGCAGTATGGTGTTCCGTTGATTTCCATAGCAATACATCTATGGATTAAAACACGCTTTTTTAAGTCTCAATATAACAAAACAAGCAAAAAACAAAAAGCTTACTGTGAACTATTAAAAATTTTGTTGCATTGTTGTGGTAGCGATGTTCGCTCAAAATCTGTGTTATTTTGCTGACATGCAATGTCACCATAGTCCAATTCAATTGCAGTTTGTTTCGATGTAACACCGATTAGATAGTGTCCTAATTCACCAAGAATATATCCAATTGTAAGAATACCTAGAACATATGAGTCGTAGAGGAAACCCAACTTCTTAAACAGGGGAATCATGGTGCTTGTATCTAAAATATAAACAATAATGGTTAAAAAGTTTTAAACTTATAACGGATTATTAGTAATGAAACAATATTTTAAAATATCAGAAATCAAAAAGCTTTTGACGGTAAACGATTTGTATGAAATAATTTTTGTGAACCATAAAAATAATAAACAATCAAATAGGAAGAATTGTGTGTTGTGGTGTGCGAAGGAATAACGGCAAACGCGAATGAGTCTTGACCATGCCTTACTTATGAAAATTTTATCATTTGTTTCGATATTGAGCCTCAATTTCTACTTCTATTACTTAACTTACCATTTTAAAAGTACTAGACAAGTAAATAGACAACATTGTAAGAAATGTAACTTACAACGCATTTTTTAGCGATTTATTGTCATTGAAGTTCAGACTTCTGAGAACCCTAAGCCTGTAAATTTTGTATTTACTTGATGGTTGGTTATAAAGATTTTTGTAGTTTTAAGTCGGAACCACACATGTCTAATGATGTGGTGTGTTGTGGACAGGAGCGCTTGATGTAGAGTGTGTAGTCATTTTGAAAAAGAATAGTACAGATACATATATATTTCATGACATGCCAGCACTATAGTAGACTCAAAATTAAAGTTCGCCAAAAATATTAACATTCCAAAAGATAAATCCTTTTAAAATAGCAGCAAAGGCAATCGAATCAATTAATTGCTATCTCTTGCAAGAGATATACAATGTGCATGTCCCGTCCTTGGCACCACCAACCTACCAGATGAAATACCGCAGCAGCTCTTTTTATCTGATCTTTATACTCCCTCATTTGGTGTTATAAAGGACATCATTTTGTCTCACCAGTTCTATTCAATTTTCGAAAATTTCAAAAACAAGTAATTTTTTTAAAATAAGTTTTTTTAAATTAGCATTAAAATGGAACTTTTAAAACTATTTTTAATGACATAGCTTTCTCTTTCTCAGAAATAATAAAATATCTGTTTTTACATTTCTGTGGTTGTTTTCCATGTCGTATGGCGCAATCGAAATTGAAGCGGCTTTACTGTTTCTGTTTTGTAGTCTACCGCTTTTCGATAACTACTCAATCGATTTTCAATAAAAAAAAAAAGAATTATTTAGAAGATCCTTTGAAGTTTCTTTCAAAATTAAGTTTTTAAGTGTATGCATATTAAGTAGTAGTCCTTGGCATAATGATTAGTGCGTTAGAGGGTCTTGGATTCGATTCTCATATCTGCTGCAAAAAAGTTTTTCAGGGGTGTACTACATCTTGCGGGGAACTGACAAATTCACCAAGTCATGAAAAGTGCTTGTAGGTCACCTCCATTTCTGGTAACACGCACCCAGGAATGCTTGCATCACACCAAATTTATTTTTTTATAAGACGGCATTCTGTATTTGAGTTCCAAATTCTTTTCCAAGTTTTTTTTTTTTAACAATTTAAAGAAGAAGCATCAATCTTTATAACATAATAGTAATCTTCCGACAGATTTTTTTTTTAAATAAGACTAGTACCTATACGTAAACAAGATATGAGCGATCTTCAGAATTAATATTACCGGCTAGGCTCAAGCATTTAAAGACAATTCCAATACTAATCCTTACTTAATCTTAACTTAAATTAACAACTAATAATCCGGACTTATTGTCATGTTGTCGTTTTGTTGTCTAATCGATTGGAAATTCAACTTCACTTGTCTATTCTTAGGTGCATACAAAAAGCCACTTGTCAGGCCTTGCGGCTTGACTTTGAACAATTTAAACTTCTCTCCAATCTATCTACAAATATTTGTATTATTATCTTCTTCAGATTTACATAAAAATACTATAAATTAAATTCGAAGTTATTCAAGGCTTTTGATTGACATACAGATTGTGTGAAGTGCGATCAGATGTCCTGTATAAATAATGCTGAACTCATCTGTAATCGTTACTTAAATGTATGTATGTAATGTTCGAAAAAAAAACATCGAGCAATTTATACACTGCCGCTCATCTGAATAGGTTCACTGTTTTTCGTAACTTACTGTAAGACTATCTGCATATAAAGGGTTTTCCAATAAGAGGTGTTATTTTGAATAGCCCGCTATTTCGGTAGCTGTCACTTTTGAAGCTGTCATTTTTTGACATTTGACAAGTAGAAACTACGCTATTAATAAAAATGGAACGATACACGCTTCAACAACGCATTGAAATTATTAAAATTGGGTCCTTGAAATGCATGAAAATGAACCGGAATTTCATCGAAAAATCATCTTGACTGATGAGGCCCATTTCCACCTCGGAGGCTACGTCAACAAGCAAAACTGTCGCATCTGGGGCTCGGAAAACCCAAGAGTTATTGTTGAAAAGCCTCTCCACCCTCAACGCGTGACTGTTTGGTGCGGTTTATGGTCCCGCGGGGTCATTGGACCTTACTTTTTCGAAAATGAGGCTGGAGCAACAGTTACGGTCAATGGATTGCGCTATCGAGAGATGATTAATGATTTTTTATGGCCTGAATTGGATGGTATTGATCTGGACAACGTTTACTTTCAACAAGACGGCGCTACGTGCCACACAAGCAATGAAACCATCGATCTTTTACGGGAAAAGTTTCCGGACCGTGTTATCTCTCGAAGAGGTGATCACAATTGGCCACCGAGATCTTGTGATTTAACACCTTGCGACTTCTTCCTTTGGGGCCACGTGAAAGATAAGGTCTACGCCAACAGCCCAGCGTCGATTCAAGACCTCAAAGATGAAATTCGTGAGGCTATCGAGGACATAGGGCAGCCACTTTGCGATTTGGTTATGGAAAATTTCATGAAAAGGATATGGTCCTGTAAGCGTGGTCTTGGCGGCCATTTGGCTGATGTTGTATTTCATTATTAACGGCATACCTTCCTCTTTATAATGAAATAAACATCCGATCATTTATCTCCAAAAATGCCATTTTTCTTTGAATATCAAAATAACACCTCTTATTGGATAACCCTTTATATGGCAATGACTCGTCTGTGTTATGTATGTAATGAGAGAGCATTATTATGCGCTTAGTTTGGGAAAAAAAGTTTTCTCTTAAAGCTTACCGTTATTCTCACACGCTAGCTAAACTTAATTCATTAAAAAAAACTAAGTGTTTTTTTGGCTCATCTGAATAGGTTCAAAAGCAAAAAATGGAGGAAAACAAGAAAAATAACTGTAATTAAATGATTTATTTTGCACATTGAATAGGTAGAGACATAATAATTCATATTAATAATGTGTATCGCCACCTTTTTTTGAAACTGTTTCGAAAATTGGAATTGGAATGAAGTCATACAGTTTTTCTAGATATTGCAGCGAAATCTCTGCCCACGCTTTCTTAATTCCCTCGATTAAGGACAACTTGTCTTCATATTGTCTCCCCGACTCATACACCTTACGGAAAAGAAGTCCCCAAACATTTTCAATTATGTTAAAGTCAGGTGAGTATGGAAGCCATTCCAACACCTCTACATTTTGGTTCTCGATCCATTGTTTTACCGACCTCGCTGTATGGATAGGGGCATTATCATGCTAGAATGACAATGGTATTGGTCTGAAAAGGTTAGAGATTTGTGGGAAGACCTTTTCCAGCACACCTTTGTACACATTGACATTGATTCGCGATGTAAGAAATTGCAGCTCAAAAGTTCCATAATATGAAATTGCTCCCCACACCATGACACTGCCTTCACAGCTATGCAGACGGCTTATATAATGTTCTTCTTTACGAAGGTCATGAAAGTAATAGTTGTAGCCATCTGGACCTTCTAAGTTGTATTTTTTTCCTCTGAAAATATAACTCGCCTCCACTCTGATTTCAACGACATGTATTTTTTTTGCAAAATTGGAGACGATTTTCTTTTCGTTTTTCGTTCAAAGGTGTTTTTTCGGTATTTTTTTCTTTTTGAATGCTTAGTACTCTTATTAACGCGTTTCACCATCACCAAACTACACTTAACACCAGTTTTGAGTCTAATTTTTGACGCGGAATCATGCGAATTAGAAGCAGCTGTTATGATTGCGCGTCTATCGGCCATTGATGTGGCCTTATAAGTGTAACCTTTCATATTTTTCCCGTAGTTTTCGATGTTCCGCAAATATTTACCCACTGAATTTTGGCTTCTTTCTATTTTTTCTTGCGATTTTTCTTTGGCTTATCCCTAATTCAATAAATGCTTTTATTTTGCCTTTTTCTTCCTATTTTAAGGATTTTCCGCAACCCATTTTTCTTGTTAAACGGTTTAAAACAATTCGATTTACCAAAAAACTTAACTTTCAGTACACATCCGCCGCGCACATCAATTAAAAATGATTTTTTTGCTTTCGAACCTATTCAGATGAGCCAAAAAAACACTTAGTTTTTTTTAATGAATTAAGTTTAGCTAGCGTGTGAGAATAACGGTAAGCTTTAAGAGAAAACTTTTTTTCCCAAACTAAGCGCATAATAATGCTCTTTCATTACATACATAACACAGACGAGTCATTGCCATATAGATGCAGATAGTCTTACAGTAAGTTACGAAAAACAGTGAACCTATTCAGATGAGCGGCAGTGTAAGAAGAAATCAAAACTTACATACTTGCTCTGCGAATCGGGTTAGCATAAATGGTCATGGTAGTTATCTACGTAAACTGACGCATTTCATTTGCATTTATAATATAGTCAGATACTTGCAATTCTTCTCATCGTCTAATGACTATGAGCCTGTTTTCAAACGCCAATATGTGAAAATTCCAAATGTAATGTAATCCTATTATAAACTAAGTTGTATTAATTGAATCAAGTAATTAATAATTACAATCATCGAGTATTGAGAAACAATAATTATCTCAAAAAATATTCGTAGTATAACACTTTTTTGCATTTCTGTTGCAACCGGTTTTATTTGAGTTTTTGACCTGATTGTACTTCACTTCCATATCAGTGGCACAGAGACAAGTCTTAGTGCATTGTGCATAACAAAAGCCCTTTCACACACAAATTTTATGCGCAGCAAAGAAATAATGCTTGCCAACAAAAAAAAAAAAACAACCCACCTGGTGGATATGTTCGAGAATTGCATGTTGCAAGTAACCAACCACAAAAAATGTTAGCGACGTTAATTAAAGATCATTCTTCTGTGTCTAATTGTCAAAGTTAAATACTTTTATTCAAGGTTATTTCTCATACATAGATGCACTAAATTCTCTTATTGTAAAAAAATATGTTTTCATAAATACATACGTACATACTATACATAGGTACTAGCATTGAAATTATTTCTAGACGTTGACATTAATGGAATTCTGTGCAAAAGGAATTCAGAACAAATACTTTGTGATTTGTAATTTTTTTTTTTAAATATTTTAAAAGATGTTGTTTGCTTTCGTTACAGTTATGCTTTATCTTCATCAATGATAATAAGAACTGTTCTTCATTATCAGATTGATCCTACAACATTCATTGCAACAACAAGGATAGATCCTTCTCTGTATAAGGATCCCGTTTCATGATTCGAAAATTAGTTTTTACTCTGACAGATTGTGTTTTGAAAATGGCGTCAGCAGTTTATCGAAAAAAAAGACAACAAATTCGTGAGAAATAAACAAACACGAGAAAAAAAGAGATGGACGGAGATCCTGTCGAACGAGCAAATGATTTATTTCGAAAGTGAAATGATGAAATGTTCAACTCGAAATAGGATTTAAAATTAAGGAAAATTATAGAGTTTATCAATAAGGTCGAATAGATTTTGTAATGGAACAAAACAAGCAATATGGTCCATATGGTTCAACTTGGGCCATACGAAATTAATTATCAATTTTCTGTAGCTATACACATTTAAGGTGACCGGAGCAATGACGTTCAGCGCCTGCCCAAAATCTACACCAAACCGTAACTTTTTGAAGATGCATTTTAACCTAGGGAACCTCGGGTGGGTTGTAGTCGTCCCATACCTATACCTCAATTTTGCTTGTTAACAGCCATTCATCCAAAAATGCAACTGGCAACCAAATGTTGAACAGTTAACTGTGAATGACCACCACATAAAGTTTTATCATTTGAAAGTGCTGTTCTAACGCGCGTGATTTGACAGATGTCAACAAAACAACATGGCCGCCAAAATCAACGCGCGCCGTTTACACCATTTCTATGCCCGTTTATTTCTTTGTTGAATATCAGAATATCAAGTAAACATTTTGTTCTCCTTGTGAAATTTGAAATTTTGTTGTTAGTTCTTGTTGGTTCTCATCATTTTAAGCATGTAACATTCAATTTAATTAAAAATGAAATTTAGCGATTCCAACCTTTTCAATGCACATTTTTCTACTGCATATTATTTAGTCCATGTAATGTATTACATACACTTTACAAATAACACAAAAAGTTCGTGCTATCTAGTCGTGCATTCTTTAAAATAATTAGATTCATAATTAATATAAATAATTACAGTGAAGTGATCCAAGCACATAGATAAGAAAGTTGTCTTCTTAAGCTTAACTCTAGTGTATATTTTCAATTGAGCTTCGCCTATCGTCTGTCAACGGTGAACATCATCGAAGCTTAATTCTCATAAATAATTTACGAGTATTACATAGAATTAGAAGAATTGCAGAAAATAAGCACTTTTATCAATGCATCATCCTCAATAATTGATAACACACTCATTAAAAATAAAACATCTTTACACTTTATGTGTGTGTGTGTGTGTGATATGCATATTGATTATGTGAATTGGCAAATTCAAAACCAGTTTATAATGACGTTTCGTTTTATGTAGGCGGTTGTATGTCATTGAGTTAAATTAAATTTAACATAACTTTGTTGAGGAGTTTACTTGTGTGTGCTGGAGTTGCTGAAGGTGCATGTTGCATACCACGTGGGACCTTGAAATCGCAGCAAATCAATCTTACACTTGAATGGAGATGAATGTACTACTATTAGTTATAAGCTCCGGAATAGCGTGATTGAAGTTTTTAGCATTGAACTTTGTAAGGAAATAGTCTAGTAGAAAAAAAGCCATCCAGAAATAAAGTGCAACGATGGGTCGAAAATCTTTGCTAATAACGATTAGTTAGAAATTAAAGTTAAACTCACCGAATTTGGTTGTTTAACGCAAGCTTAATTCTAAAATTTTGATGATCTCGTACTGAAAAACTAGTCCTTGGTGACTTAGGATTCTTATAAGATATTCGTTAATCTGATTCGGAATTTATGAAAAATGTATTTATATGTAGATGAAATATATAAATACTAGCCGGTGTGTCCTAAAGCACACAATAGCTAAAGTGTATTTAATGATCCTTAACTGCACATAAAAGCTAAATTGTGCGTATCAAAAACGAGTTAACGACACGACTGCTGTCTCTAGTAAATATGTAGAGAAAGATTAAGCTTGATAAAGGTATATCTTGTAAGAAATTTCGGGCACTTAATTTGTTTTTCTTTTCTTTCGACCAGTGGGAAATTTTCACGTTCAAATAATTGTGTTTGTTCGTAAAGTAACGAACCGTGGTAAGTAAAGATGGGTAGTTAGACGCGGATGATTTAAGTTTTTTTTCCAATCACAATGAGCAATTGGTTGGGAGCACAAAGCATGAAATACCGTAATCACTATAACCCTAAGTAATGCCATCAAAAACGTTTGTTTTCTCCAAAAACGACATAGTGGTGTTGTTGGTGTTGTGAGCTTTATTTATTTAATTAAATCGGGAGACACATCCATTAATGATAACTATTAAGATTTTCACGGTTGTTAGACATGATTTGTAAATATTTTCCGGATTAACAGCGTATTTGACGTATTCATATTCATATGCGGCTAATCCGAAACACATCAGAACACAATTTCAGGAGGATGGGCCCACTGCACAAACAGGCGTTCAATGGAAGAACTGAGTAATTTTTCCCAATAAATTATTTATCAGAAAATACGGAGAAATAAGTGAACTTATATCCTGTCAATCGTTTACGGAAACAATCCCCAACCAATTCATGTCCTAAAATAAAATATCAATATATTGCTGGCGTTGAAGTAACCAAAGATTCAGACAAAATTTGTTGGATACTGAAATCGAAATTTAACGAAGAGGTGATTTTAAACTTTAAATACTCGAAAGTTGAATGAAAAACTCAACAAGTCTAAAATTGCAGGAGCATTAAATAATAATTATTGAAGCTAACCGTCAAATATGTCAATTAACCGCTGCTTATTCTAAACGCTTCAATTATATGTTGGATATACAATAGCTTACATACAAAAAGTGAATGACAGAGAGAACGGCTAATTTTGACATTAAGTTGTGGGAAGAATTTGAACTGTAGACAATCGAAAACGGACATGTGCGAGCTAATTTCTAAGGTTGATGAAATAGCTAGAAAAAGTTATTTACATCATAGACCAAGCTTCGAGCACTCTGTATCACAATTTGCAATATGAGAATTATTTCCGTCGACCGATTCTCAACATAAATTGCATACATAGATACCACACGAAGGAGACGTCCTGCTAAATTTGCAAAAAAGAAACAAACATGATATAGAGGTTAAACGTAGTAAATTCCTTGCAGGAAAGCGTGCAGTTTTAAGGGAAACGAAAAGATGGATTTGAAATCTTCATGACATTATAACGCAATTCACTGAAATTGTACTCCTGCGGGAAAAAAAAGAAAGAAACCGACTGAACAACAACAAACTTATTGTGTAAAATAGTTAAAATGATACTTCTACACGTACACATGCATATCATAAACAGTAAAACCTGCATTTGCATAGAGCTGATCTCGTGAGTTTGGTAACGCGATAGTTCATGGTCTTGAATTCGAGTTTCCGAGAATATAAGTTTTTCGAGTAGAAGTGAACATATTAAGACAAAAGGTGTTTTTTTTTTAAGTTCAGAGCAGGTAACTGAGCTGTCAAAAAAGATCTGTGATACTGTGATTATTTTTTAGCTCAGATGCATCAGAGCGCCCAGGTTGTGTTTCTTTTTTCAATCAGAGCTAACTCGGAGTGTGCTCTATGAGCTGAGTCCGAGCAGATGGAGTAAAAAACTCAGCGCGGCTAAATTCACTATTTGTTCGTGTTATATGACTAATACAGACGGCAAAAAAAAAAAAAAAAAAAAAAACAAACAAACAAACAAATAAAAATGGAGACCGACGTCTTTGACAGTTCAGTGTGTTTCATAAATAAATCAGAGTGCCTTGATGAAACTCTCCTCTGATCTTACTCGACATGCTCAAGCTCTGCTCAGTTGTAAAGATGCCTAAAGACTCCTATCATTCGAAAAAATAAGTTGCAGAAAAACTTTTACACGAAACAATAAAATCATAGAAAATTTTTTGTACCCTTTCCTTTTAAAGTCCAACAAAGAGTTAAACATGTAAAGTGTGAAAATAAATGTGAAAACAAATTTCTTCGAATCTCGAAGGTACAGATTTTGATTCTTCTCGTAACTTTGTACCTTTCTCATCTAGCTAGATAGAAATGACGGCCACGGGCGTTTTGATACCATATTTCCTAAGAACTATAAAATTCTCAAAACTCAGTTTGCTCGTTTAAAGGGTTATAAGATATAAGCCCCACAAAAAAGGACTCTAATAATCGAGTTGGCACTTGTATAATCGCTATAACTCCAGCCTTAATTTAGTGGTACGACACTTGTTGTTGTTGTTTCATTTTAAAATGTTCAATGAAAATCAATGTATGCGTCGCAGGTCTGAACGTATGTATCTTAAAAACCTTGAAATATTTGGATATATACATACCTACAAGGAGTTTTTTGATGCAAAATATATATCCGTCTGGTAAGTTAGGAGTTAGTCCACTGAGATCTAACTCATTTGGACCTTCATAAATATTTAGTTGGGCTAATTTTTGTCAAGGATACACTATTGAGGTCTCTCTATTCTCACTTTTATATTTGCATGCCTTTTACAACTGTTACAACACAAAAAGTAGGTAAAAATCGGCATTGATATAATACCAGATGGTTACCCACGAGCATCAATAAATTAAATAGCTATGATTGAATTTGTTTAACTTAGAGTATTGTTATAGTGCGCTTCAAGACATGAGGGCGATAGCGTGTGTATAGTTCAAGTTGTATAGCAAGAAAATAAAAAACAAAATTAGCACCTATGAAAAAGCAATAAATATAATGTGCATATTTATACATTCCCGTTTTAATATAAAAATTAAAGTTTCTACACCTGTTGACTTTACAATGCAACAACATAATTATTGTTCAATTGATCTGGTTGGTGGTGATATAGTGAGGCAAACAAAGCAACACCTGTCAATAAATACGAGTAGCTATGTGTACCTACAAATATATATATTTTGCGGGCGTGGATATAAATAATTCAATAGGTCTTATTAAATGAATGCACTTAAGGTTTTAAAATAGGTAATCTTAAAATGCTGCTGGTTTACCTTGGAGAAAAGTGATATAAAACTAAAAAATTATTATACCTACATATGTATTATGTATTACACTTTTTTCAATTAAATTTTAAAAGTCACGAACAGTCAAACTAGAATAGAATTGTTTTACCATGACGATGATTTATATGGAACTGTGTTAAATTAAAGGCAAGTTTGTAGAAATAATTTAACAGACAGGATATAATAAAAAAAGCAATACAACAACACAATAAAAAACGTGCGATCAGGTCGTTGTAAATGAGAAAGTCATTTAGCCCCGGTGTTATCTTATTTCAGAGTTCTGTATATTATGAAGGTTTCTGACTATCATTTATGAAAATGCTTTTTTTAATGTACTCGTAAAAGGAATTTATTGGTCTACATCATACAGAGGTTTCGTAACACGTTATGTGTGACACATCTTGTGTTGAGTCTTCATGTTCACTTCATGTTGATGTTGGTTTGTGTACCTACTAACATGAATACATTCGTTGAATACGTTGATGTTAACTCAGCATGTCATCTAAACTGTGAGTCTCGGCATTCGCAATTTAGATGTCTTCCAATGTAATTTGAGCTTATTTCTGTTTTCGTCAAATTAATGGTTATTTGAGTTTTAATCTACTGATTATTCGTGATCTAGTTTGGTCTGATGATCATACATGTGCATTAGAACTTTTTTGTGATGAGAAAACTAAAAACTCGTGCGAATTTTTAAGTTTTCCTCCCAAAATTCGTACTTCTGTTTTGAACAAATTTTGTTTCCACAACGCTAACAAATTTTAAAACAATATTTAAGTACCTAGTGCATTTGATAGCACTGGCACAGTGAATGACAGTTTATGAGCTTGTTCGCAGTACACTCTTTATAGTATGTTCTTACGATTATACTGAGATAAAAGTAATGTCCAGTAAAAGTCTGGAATGTACTATGGATATTTTGGATTATTGTAATTACTTCTTGTAAATGCTATGGTTCATTGGTTAAACCTAAGTGTTGAGTGAATTTGAGATTACAATTTGCAGTTACACATTTACAGTTCATAGATGAGGATTTGGCGAACAATAGTGACTTTGTCCACATTAAAGTTTTTTTTCGTTTCTGTTACATTTACGGGGCCTAAAAGTTCAAATCTAAATAGAATTTTCGATTAAATCAGGTTCTTAGTTATATAAAATAAACCATACAAATACCTTTAGTTTTGTACGTCCCCTAATAACAAAAAGTCATTGGACAAAAGTCCGGTTTTTTTTTGCAGCTTCTCAGATTAATGAAAAGGTGTTTTTTTTTGAGCGGATAGATTTTAATTGGCCACACTATTTTCTGTGACAGTGGATTTGAGAGTTCTCGGTTGTTTTGAGGTTAGTTTGGTTTGGCAATTCATAATGAAAACACTCACGTCGAAGCAACGTTTGCAAATAGTTCAAATTTTATTTGTGAAACACGGTTCAATTAGGGAAACAAATTGGGCGTTACGTGTGCTTTATGGTGTTCATAATCGACCATCAGAGCAAATAATTCGAGCAACTACGGACTCTAAATGATAGTACGCACACTGTAAGATTTCGTACAGTACAAACGTACAAGTTTTTGTTGATGTGCAGTTTACGCCCATAAACAAAGACACAATTGAGCACTTGGAAGCCAATATTCGACGCGTTATCGTCGAAATACAAACATTTGACCACCAGATTACTCAATGTCCGATTGTCCGCGGCACCCAAAATCATATTCAATCATTAAGGATGTGAAAACA
This sequence comes from Chrysotoxum bicinctum, assembly GCA_911387755.1. Taxonomy (NCBI): domain Eukaryota; kingdom Metazoa; phylum Arthropoda; class Insecta; order Diptera; family Syrphidae; genus Chrysotoxum; species Chrysotoxum bicinctum. Next base: position 110,502,036 of record OU426990.1, on the reverse strand, counting down.
TTTTTCTGTGTTTTATTTCAAATTAAAGTTCTCCGCCTCTAAAAAGACACCCTTTTTATTACCTATAGTAGTTCAGGAAGATTAAAACGAAAAACGGACAAATCTCCAAGGATAAATCTCGATTTTAGTTGATAACTTTAGAAGAAGCTAGCACTTTAATTTTAGCAGTAAAAAATTAAGTGAAACGGTGTTAAAATTTGAAAAATAAAATGTGAACCTGCTCTTGAGCTTTAAGGTTCTAATGTGGAGAAGCATATAATTTTCAAAAAAAAAACAAACTTCCACATCATATTTAAGATTTGTATTCAAACAATGCAGTTTAATCAAAATAGCAGATCACGCTAAATTTTATCTCCTAAATTTTTCTCCAAACATCAGCTAAAATCCAAGCTAAATTTTGACATAGGAACCTTGCAGACAATATTTCACAGAAAACAGCTGTTCTCTAAATGAAATTTTTCAAGGATTTAAAAGAATTTGTTTTAAAGTATGATTTTTTAAGAATTATCAATGATAATGAATGATAATTATAAGTTATTTTTGATGTGGAAAATCTTTTAAGACTTCCGTCACCAAATATTCTTCTAAATATTCCTCCATTTCAAATTAAAATTTAGCTCGAGAATAAATGTGCCAAACATTTATATTGTGAGCTAAATTTTGACAGATAAGTTATGTACAGTTCGAAGAGAAATTTTGATTTTTAAGCTGGAGCAGCATACCTCTCGTCTAAAATGCTTGACATAATTTTAGCTTGGTTAAATTTTGAAGAGAGTTTTGTAAGGGAGCTAAAATTTAGCGCGATCTGTGTACTAGGCTTTAAGCTAAACGTTAAGACGAAAACTATTTTTGTTGGACTCTTCCATCATCGTAATGTTAATTTCAATTGAAATCTCAAATTCTTTGTTGTACACGAAACCAATAATTGCCCTACCAAGTAAATAAAAATTACAAGCCATGATAAGCTTTAAGATGCCTGTCTGATGTATTGCCTCAATGTAAGTGTCTGTTGCCTTGGGATCTTAGTTAAAAAATTTCAGAAATCTTACTTGACAATATCTTGGAAAATTCTTGATCATGACCATTTTGATCCGTAGCAATAATTGACACCAAAAGAGAGAAATATTCCTTTTTTAAATTACTGAGATAACTCAAATACATATCATATATAAACCGATGCAATTTTACAAAGCTATACAATATCTTATATGGAACAAAAAAATGACAATTTATCGTCAAAATCTCATATAACTAATTTAACATGATATTGGCTTAAATTGACATTTCTAACTTTAAGAATCAAATTTCTTCCCATTATAACAAATCCAACTGTATTTATGGTCAATTTGAATTTGTTGTTGTACTTGTGTTAAAGAAGATTTGTAAACACCTTTTCAGGAAACCAATTTTTTCTTTCATATAAGAATATAAGACAAATTACACAGTAATGAATATACACAGATATTATATAATTTGCCGGGAATGTTAATTGATTAAAAAATAAAAATAGAATCTTAGCGAAACCTTTAAGTTCCTGGTTTACTTGTCTCGCAAACAGGTTATAAGTTAAGAAGTATATTGATAGTAAACATTTTTTGAAAAACTACTACACAAACTCAACGTTACAGGTATATAGTTATATCCATTGCCTCAAGCTACTTTATGGCTAAGATTGGTTTCAGATGTTAAAGATCATTATTTAATGGTCAAACAATGATTGTTGTGATCTTTGACCTTCGTAACTTTGTATACATACCTGCGTACCTACGACCACCTGGTATAATAACTTAACCTAACAAAAGGTTCTGTATTTAATTTTATATGCTATGTTTAAAGGTGTGGTTAATTGGACAAAGATTGTAAGTCTTTATCAGAATAAATACCAAAGCATTGTTGAATAGTTCTAGTTCAATATAAGAAACAAAATTGAGCGAAAAACGGGAATGAGTAACAATCAAATTCGATGCCACCACTTTTCCAGTTTAGGAAAAGGAAATAGAATTTTGACTGTACCGCAATTGCTTAAATGAGGTGTTAGTACTCATTAAAGGCTTGTACGCAGATATAAGCTTTCACATTTCTCTCCAAACATGGGCTAAAATTTTAATTTAGTGGAGAATATGTCACATGAAACAGCTTACAGAATTTATTTTCCAGATTTCAAGTGAATTCAGTAAAAAAAATCAGATTCTCCCCTTTGGCTGAGATGAATTGTCCACAAAAATTGTTTTCAAAAGGTGTATTTAACATAAAGTTAAAGAACAACAGAATCTGTAAAAATTTAGATCGAGAATAATGTTTCGATCAATAATTTCGTGCGCTAAATGTTGACAGATAATTGCTGTACATTTGGAAATTAAAAAAAATTGATTATTTAGCTGCAGCTACGTACCTGAGGGCTAAAATATGATTCGCATAGCTTACGCATTAGCTTGGCTAATTTTTGTATGGAAGCTAAAATTTAGCGTAATTTGCATACTACACTTAACAATTTGACCAGGTTAGATTTTGAAACTTTATGAGTATGCTATTGATTAACAAATTGATAATGCTGAGGGGAATTGTTGAGATTTTACAGGCGGAAGAAAAAATCAAGGAGAAATATGGAAAACGAAACATGGAAAGCAACAAGAGAATCAAAACATTGTCATTATTTCAGATAATAGGCGAATTGTAGAATCTACAATTCTATATGGACTTGTAAAAAAAACACAGCTAATAAGCCTGTAATGAAATCCGACAATACTCCTAAGAATGGTTGAGAGCTGTTAGTCAAAAGGATCAGATTCACTACGGGCCGTTGTGCCTCTAAATAATTTTTTGTAATACTTATGCCATGAATTAAAAAAAATTTTCTCGCGACGCCAAAGCACTTTTATAGAATGGGGAAAAAAGTGACAAAAACTAGATCTAAACTGAAAAGGAGAACCTGAAACTAAAGCAGGTCAGGCCATAACTTAAGAACTATAAATAACTAAGAACGTTTCTAATAGCCACATCCTAAACTAAAACAACTAATAAGCACAGATAATTATTTGTGCTATAAGAATGATAAGGCACCCCTCCTATTGGCTAAAAAGACACCTCAAAATTCTTGTCCTAGTGAGTAAATAGTGAAATACTACGTTTTCAACAAGAAGTAATCCTGGATTTATGTGGATTTACCATGTCTTCTTTAAATCTCGAATACAAATGTATTTAGTAAATTTAATAGATTAGAAATTAATCTTGTTAAATCTTTATTCAATCAATTGCTTTATAGTTCGAATTGACTTAATATACATACATATCGGGCTAAATTATCTCGATGATTTTTCAGCGTTTGGCACAAATGAAACTTTCTTTCTCACGCTTCCACATTATAAAAAAACTTGAAACACCATTAGAATTTTGATAGGTACTGCCACAGTTAATCTTCTAATTAAACTTTTAGTGCGGTGGAAACACCACATAAATCTCTTGCCTTAAATCTCGGATTTTGGTGAAAACGTAGAATTACATTTATTAAAGACCATTTATTTTGTAGATGTGATGCACTAATCCAACAAAAAGTGCGTTTCATTATGTACGGATCTATATGGATCTGGATTATTTTTTAACACGTATTACAAAAAACAATTTGGAATCCTGCTTTCTATCTGGATCTATTTCTAAGATATGAAAAATAGTTTTTATTCAGGCGGGTAGATGGTTTTTTATGTAAGCTACAGTATAAAGAAAAAAGACAATAAAAATAAGAATATAAGAGATATGCATATAACACTGCTGTCACTAGGATCCATATCGATTTAATTTCAAGGAATAATCTACATATATGGTTCATTGGCGATAATAAAATACGGCTAGAGACATATTATAGGTATCTGGCATATAGGTATCTCTCCTGATAGTACCCCAAATGCTTGATTTCTCAAATAAATAAAATTGAAGGGGATTATTTTCGAACTTTAAATCAAAATGACTAAAGATCTTCAGGTCAAAGTGTCCATTGTTACATTGGGAAGGCAAAACAAAAATTAATGGATATTGGGGGTTGCCGCCGATAAAGTGTTCCCTCCCTAGAAAATTATAAACATGAATGATGTTCGGAATTTTTCAGTATCGAGAATAAATTTCGCTATCATTTCAATGTTTTCTTTTCTGTTTGGATCAACGATAGCAGACCCATTTTTGGTGGAGTAAAATATTTTCCGGTAAATGAAATTTCCCTCGAAATTGTCAATAGATTCCATTATGTATTTGTTATCATATTCTAAAACTGCATCTCCAGCAACTGAAGTCTGTATGTATATGTTATGTTCTCAAGCAAACTGTATTACGGAGCTAGGCGGATTTTGATCAAAGGTCGATGCATGAAGGCTCTCTAGGTTCTCTTAAGTGGAAAATCCTTCGGGAATTTTTGGAACCGTTTCCATAATGGTGAACATCTGCATGGACTGAATAATGTACAATGGCATCAATCTTACAAATCATGTCACTCAAATCCTGTCACTCGCAGTCTACCAATGGTATTTTTTTTTGTTGCAATAAACCGCACAATTGTAGAACATATTTTCATTTCTTCGTTTAATTATTTCATCAAATCAAATAAAAATTGAATTTAAATTTAATTTTTACATGGGTCAGTAAGAAACAACGTTTTCAATCAGCATCGCTTTGAACAGTTATATAAACCAGATAACATGATTTCAGTTTTATTTTTGGGTTAAGAATAATTCGCATGACAAAAAGAAAACCCAACGCGAACCTGAAAAGGCATATAATTGGACGTACCTCTTAAAGAAATGCAACGAGCGCTTTTAGAGGAATTGATCTTCTGAGCGAACAAGGGCCGCGGAAGTTCAACCTCGAAGATCCTGACATACCAACACCAGGTGTCTGATCAGCACTAACGACCACCCGATCGTGCTGGTTGCTGGAGGGTAAGAACCTGAAATATTATTAGAACACTTTATTTTCAAACCGGAAATGTACCTGGTAAGGAATGCGAACATTTCCAAAATATCTTTTTCGAGTAAAGCGCATGATTCATGAGTATAACCCACTTGTAATAATAAAACTGGGAAAAAACATTAACTTTTGCAGTAATTTATTATCACAATTTATTCTCCATCCACTGAGTCAACCAAAATTGGCATTTTTTTATTTCGAACTATAGTTAATTGTAATTTAGGTTGCATTTGAAAAACCTAAGCTCTTAAAGGAATGGATTTATATGTATTTGTTTTACAAAATAAACAATAATAATTTTTTGAACACTATTAATGTTGAAACGTAATATTTATCAGAGTTAAAAAAAAGAAATATTTTAATATATTCATAAATACTTCTGATAAAAATATGGCAAACAAATATTGTTTATACGCAAAAACAAATATGAAAGTTTTCCATTTCGCTAATTTATTTAAAAAAAACCAAAACAACCACGCCATTGTATTGATTTTTTTTATAAATTAAATTCAAATATGTATATTATAAACCTGTTTCTGTTTTTTGAATAAAAGCCTTATATTAAATGGCTTAAATTTAAATGTCAATTATTACGGCTTATGTTAGGTATCTACGGCGCTGTGTGTTTGTGGTTTTAAATTAATGGCTGTTTTAGTTTTATTTGGGTTTGTATATCAAGGTTGCAATGATGTTGAATTTTCGTCGTGCCTATAGTTATGTAGAAATTTTATTACTCCTTATAGGAAAGGCCATACACTCGGTCAAATTTATCAATAATATAAAAAAAAATAAGAGAAGTAATAATAAAATTCAAATGTATATACAAACCAACCCAGTTAAATGAAGTTAAAACAAAATAACTGACATTTTAATCAAAAGGGTACATTTTAGCTCCCATACAAATTTCTCTTCAAAGTTTGGACAAATTTTAGCCGAGCGGTTGGTAATTGTAAAAAAGAAATCAATTATTTATTTCTAACTGTGCGTACATCACTTATCTGTCAATGTTAAGCGCACGAAATTATTGGTCGGCACATTATTCTCCACCAAAATTTTGACACATTGTGTCATTTATAAAGTTTATGTGAATAATATTTCTTTTCGGAGAACAACTATTATCTGTGACAATTGACATATTCTCCAAAAACATCTTATTTGACAATTTAGCTAGGCTTATATGTATGTAGGTCGTGTTAGAAAAGACATTTTATAACTAAAATTTAGCGCTGTCTGCGTACTAAGCTTAATCAAATAAATCTAGTATGACTGAAAAATATTTTGTATAAGAGGACCACAGGGAGGCAAACTTTTTTGCGAGCCAAAGAAAATAGAGCGTATTTAAATAAATAGAACATGAAAATATGAAGTCAGAACTGACATTTGTCACTGTCAGAATTTCACTGAATATTTGACAATTAGACGCAAAGGCTGTTCATTACTTTTTATTTTGTTCGACTTATCTATATGCCGGTGTGTCCATATTTGAGTTTTTATTCATTTAAGCAAAGTATTTTGTATTGTTTGTATTACAAATAATTGCAAATAAATTATTTAAAAAAAAATCTGAGTTTTTCATTTAAGCGGGCTTCCAAGAACCCGAAGAAGTTCCTGTGAAATGTATTGCTAAATACACAGGGCTTTACCAAATACAGTTTAAATAAGCAGTTTTTATTAGCGCAACTGGTTTTCGAAAAGCCAGTTTGTCTGTATTTAAATTTTAAAAGAAATTGGGTGATTTTATTAATTTTTTAATCAAGCCAATTCAAATGAACGCAAATTCCAAATCTGAATCACAAATTCGTCAATATTGAACGGCAACCATAGCGTATTCTAATAAGTGTATGTCCAGGAAAATAAAGCAGGGGGCGAAGGTCTTGAGAGGCCACATAATATATCCTGTGTGCAACATATAACTTAGGACATACAATCACTCATTTAATGTCTGACAAAAATTGCCATGTTAGACACAATCAACACACAACAGTGTTTTAAACCCGCACATTTTAATGACCCACCCTGTACCAAAATTCCTTAAACGAACACATTTTCTTGGCTAAACTATACTTCACAATTCAAAAATAAAAACATTTAAATAATTCACTGCACATTCAAAAAAAACTTTAATTGGTCCTTATTTCACCTTTTTTTTTTTGTTCTTGTTGCCAAAACTTTAAAATTTTAAAAGTCTCAATACCAACCTTTTTGTATATTTTTTCACTTAAAAAGAATTTATGTTGTGCAAAAAGGCACTTTTAAGGAACCTTTAGTACTCAGCTTCTTGTATATACAAGAATGTGTTTTTTTTTTTATTATTTTTCTTAAAGCGTATTAAGCCGAGCTACCGATCCATTCAACTACAACATTCAGTAAGAACTGATCTTAGATATTCACAACTCACATTGAGTATACCTCGAACTTACCAATTTGTACCTTCAAGATATTCCAGTGTTTCTTTGCTTTCTTGACAATGCTTCGCCCAACCGGACGGACAAACAAACAAATTTTATGATGGGGGTTTAAGTCGGACCTATTTGTAAGTTTAGTTAACGTTGGCTTGTTTGTCGCCAGGTAGATTAAATATTGGCTGCCAAATTGCATTGGGGATTCCCAGTCCAATCGTTTAACTTAAATAAGTAACCCATGATATACGACAAAGAGATAAAAAATAAGGCGGCAAAGATACATTCTTGGTAAAAATAAACAAGTTATAGTTTTGGGCTTTGGACTTAGTCATCAAAACAGATTTACTCCGGTTTTCGTATATTACAGAGTATTTGAGGGGGATAACCATAAATATACTTAAGATAGGTTGATTTTCATGTTTTGACGTCATTGCTGAGTTCATGATATCGAATAGTCACGAATTGGATCGTTGGTCAGCTGATCAATTCGATTTGACCTCCGCAAATATACAATAAGAAAAATCGCCATACACTTTAACACCTAATCATATTCAACTTTCACCTAGACTTTATTTATTTCAAATTTTGAAATTGTTCTTTAATGATTTTGTCCTTATAATTAATAGGAAAAAAATACCTAATTTAGATCATTAAAGTAAGTAAAATTGATTTCTTTTTATGAAGGTAATTAATTTATTTTAAAGTATAATTTAAGCGACTGTCATGTCAATTTTGTACTCATTATATGCTTTAATGTCAGCGAAAGAGGATAATCTCATAAGGTCAACCCATAATAGCTGCATTTTATTATTAGCAACATGATGTGATCTGGAGCATTCTTCAAGTCAAAAAATACAAAAAAAAACAACTAATTATCCTGCTTTAATAAAGATGAAGTTAGTAATTAATATCCAGGAAGGAAATGACTTGCATGATCAATCGACAGCTTCGATTGTATGTTCTTCCGCATAAGGAAATGGAAATGCTGTAGGAGAATACTTTTACTTGTGATACAGCGATATTGGCATTGTTCATACTTCTTAATTATAGTATTCATAAATCTTTGTAAATACGTACAATGATCCTCTTAATCTTTTTAGATATTAATATGTTGATTGAAATTTTTTAACTTTCATAAAATAAATTATCGAAGACAAAGTTGTGCAGTTTGTTCAAAAAAGTGCTTAAAATTTGTCCAAGGATTCTTTTGGATCATTTTATGTAAAGGGTTTAAGCAAATTTTAACTTCATTTCGACCCTTCTATAAGTGTTGGGGATTAAATTATGAATTAATATTTTCAAAGCGAAATATCCGGATTGTTGAGTGCGAATAACTCTGTCTGTCTGTTCAGCTTCAGCCTAAACAGTTGACAATTTTTCATTTTTTTCATGCTATACATATTCAGAAAAACCTTATTTTTCTCAAAAAAAAAAACAGCACACAACGCTTCTCAGAATAAAATATAAATTTGAGGCCCAAAACCTCGTAGGTGTTGTTGTACATATTTGGTGAACTTGTAATCAAGCTCCAAGAGTCAAACTGGAGTATCATATACTTTTGCACGCCGTTAGGGTCTCTCAAATATGTTTGACAAGCACGGCATGATTGACTTGATTTTCATAATGTGCCATCCAGCGGCTTATCAATGGATTTCAAAATGTTTTCATATTGTGGCTGCATGACGAGCATATTTGAGAATGTGAACGCATGCTTGTCAAGCCTGAAACAAATTTCATTGTCCAAGAAGTTCTTGAGCTGTGTACATCTTAAGAAAATACATCAATATAATACAAAATACATTATAGAGAGAAAACTGTTCATAAGGATAAAATTTATTTTTTTTAAACTCTTTTAGTAGTAAAAGATAAAAACAGAATGCTAGCTATGCAAACATGAATTTATGCAAGAACAAAAATTAAAAGTCGTTGTAGTGATTTCTTAAAAAAAATAAGCTTTTATATGTATATAAATTTTTTAAAACATTTTTATGAAAAAAATTTAGTACGCCAAAAAAAGTATTGAGCCGTTTCTTAGATACCGAATTTTCCAAAAAAAAAAGTTTTTCTTTTTCAAAAATTCAAAAAATATTTTTTTTTGTTTTGAAATGCAATATTTTTAAACTTTTTGGAACTGTAAACATTTCATTAAAATCCGTTATGCCGATAGTGAGAAATTCAAAATTTGAAAAAATGGTTCTTTGGTATACAGTCAGTAATTTAAGACAAATTTATTTTTTATTAAATTATAGACCGTACAAATTAATTAAATTAAAAAAAATGCACGACTGGATCGCACGAACTTGCTCTTATGTAAAAGTACTTTGGAATTTGAGATACATTTTATAAATATAAAACATGGATTTAATGAGATAATAATGTTCAAATGCATAAAATTGCCGTGTCTGATTTCTAGAAAAGTATGAATTTATGCAAACAAACTTTAAAAAATCGTTTTATTATTAAATAAATTTTTTATATAAGAAATTTTAAGCATTTAATAATATTGGCGCAAAATTTTAAACATTTAAAACCTACTCTAAATCAATTTTAGAATGGGAGTCGACTATAAATATTGAGTTTAAAACGAGAACCGACTTTTTGTTAATTTTAAAGGACATAAATTATACTTTAACGTTAAAGAGCTCGTCTTACTTTAACAGCAGCAAATAGCTAGTTTATCTTTTAAAAGTATACTTTATCCATATTGACAATAGTCATTATATACCAAAGCAAATCGAAGAAAAAATGTTCACTGATGTTTTATTCGATTTTTTAAAGATGTTCTTTGTAAATAGACTCAATCACTGAATATTATAAATTCCAAACAATCGTACGAAAGTGTTCTACGATTAACAAATCTTACATACAAATGTACATATGTACTTATCTTATTTATGCACGTCGGCCGAGACGAGTATAGCAAAATGAATCCGCACTTTGCAACAACAAATTGAATTTTTATGCTGTGAATTTGCGATTCATACTTTATTTCCATCTAAAATAATGTAAATAACTTATAAACAATCAAAATCTGTACCGTGGTAGTATATAAAATGCACTTTTTTCGGCGAAAAATCATTTAGTTTGAAGTTGTCTGTTCTTTTTCCTTTTTTTTTGTGTTTTTGTAGTTGTGTGAGTTGTGTATCTGTTAAATTAAGGGTTGTTCAACGCAAATTCGCTTAGGTTCTATTGTAAAACCCACATTAGTTAGAAGAGTTGTCTAACTTGATTAAAATTATGAAAAAGTTAGACAAAGTCTCCAAGCTAAACGACTGCTTTAAGTAGAGCCGGTTTTATTGCTTAAACGAGAACTCTTTAAAATTTTGCGCCATTGATTTTAGGAAATAATTTAAAAAAATAATCGTTCATAGGTTTTGAAGACATTGATTTTTCAAACAAATTTTTTTTTCAAAAAAACCCAACAAATATTTTTTCGAATATTTTTATATACAATATTATTTTAAACTTAAGGGGACTCCTGCTGAAAATTTTTGGTTAAAATCCTTATAGCCGTTAATGGGAAAGTCGAAATCAAAAAAACCGGTTCCGTTAATAACATTTTGCCCCAAAATTTGTTTGACCAAAATGTAGTCCATGTCCATAATATCACACTTAATTTTTTTTTATCAAAATCGTTAGAGCCGTTTTCGAGATAAACAAGATTTTGCATTACGGGTGTATGGGGGTACCGTTAGTTTTGGAGCTAAAAAAAATTCAATTTCTCCTCTAGGGAATCACCGAAGACCCTTAACAATCGAGATTGAAAGAAATAGATCCAGTATTTAGGCTGTAGGGAGAGGTACAGACATACAGACACACTGAAACATGTTTTTTGTGTACTAAATTTTTATTAAAAAAATTGATATGCAAATTGTTAGTTCAAAACGTAATTTAAAAACTTAATCGTGCATCGGTTTTCAACATATTGAATTTTCAAAAAAAAATTGTATTATTTTTTTAAAAATCCCAAAACTATTTTTTCGAAAAAAATTTTAGTTGACATTTTTTCAAATGCAAAGCAGCTCCTGCATAAAAATTTTGGTTAAAATCGTTAGAGCCGTTGCTGAGAAATTCGAAAATCAAAAAACGGTTCTATGACAGGTACCCCTAATAACATTTCCCCCCAATTTGACCAAAATATAGTCCATGTCCATAATATCACACTTAATTTTTTTTTATTAAAATCGTTAAAGCCGTTTTCGAGATAAATAAAATTATGCATTACGAATTTATGGCGCGAACCGTTAGTTTTGGAGTTAAAAAAAATTTCAATATCTCCTTTAGGGAATCACCGAAGACGACCGAGTTTGAAGAAAATAGTTCCAGTGGCTTAGGCTCTAGATCGAGGTACAGGCATACAGACATACGGACATACAGACATACAGACAGACAGACGGAATTGTCAGACTCACTTTATTCGTCTTCGCTATCATCATCAAATCTCGAGTTCGATTTTTTTTCAAATGCAGAATTTGCCCTATAGTACCTACATCTCAAGTAAAAAATGTTATCAAAATTCTAGGCGCCGCGCGCCGTTTTCGAGAAAAATAAGATTTTCAAAAACCATTTTTTAACATTTGTATGGTGGGTACCGTTATTTTCAGGTAAACTACATTTTTTTCTCACATCTTGTAGATTATATTGAGAAAGTTTTACTTATCAAGATTAAAAAAAAATTTATCATGGGGTTTTCGAAATATTGAGTATCCAACAAAAAAAGTAGAATTTTTTTTAAATAAAAAAAAAAATTGAAAATTTGAATACGCAATAATATTTAAATTTTGTAGGAACTTTAGCAGAAAAAAATGATTAAAATCGGTAGTACCGTTTTTGAGAAAACCAAAAACAATAAAATGGTTAACAAAAATAACCATTTTTTGTAAAAAAAAAAATATTTATAAAATTTCGAAAAAAGTTCGTATGGCAGGTACCGTTATTTTTGGTCGTCTTAAAAAAAAAAAAGAAAAAAAAAACCAGTGGTAGGAAAAAAATCGCCCGAGCTTTTTAGGCTATAGTCGAACAGACAGATAAATAAATGATAAATAACGAAGCTACTTGTGATGACGATATCAATCATCGCGTAAGCGTAGGGTGCATGAAGTGGCGGGAAAATTCTGCTATCTTCTGTGACCGAAAAATGCCCCCTAAGCTGAAAGGAAAGCTCTACACTTCAGTTGTGCGTCCAGCACTCACATACGGTTCACAATGTTGGACAATGTACAAAAAGTATGAGAGTAAGCTTACGGCAGCTGAGATGAAGATGCTTCGTATGACAGCAGGAGTTACAAAGCTTGATCGAATTAGAAGTACGAAGATCCGAGGAAGCCTTCATGTTAAGAATACCATTTCCCAAAAAATTGAACACGACCGACTCAGTTGGTATTGCCATGTTCAAAGGAGAGATCCTGAGAACCCCGTCAAAAAGGCAATATCATACAACGTTCCAATTCGGAATAAAAAGAAAGGTAGGCCTAAACACTCCTGGTACAAACAAATGCAAAAACACCAGCATTCAGTTGGCCTCAGAAATGGAACAATACAAAACCGGGAGGCTTGCCGCCGATTTCTGAGGTCAACCCGGCGAACCCCACAGGCGGATCACTAGTGTGAAGCAGATACGTGGGAGAGTTATGATCCCCTCGACATCGAGATCATAACAGCGCCGAAGAAAAGGAAGAAGAAGAAGAAGTCGAACAGACAGACAGACAGACAGAATTTCGAGACCAACTTTTTTCGTCTTCGCTATCATCGTAATGTCAGCTTTGATCAAAATCTCGAGTTCGAATGCATATCTTGCCTTATAGTACCTATAAGTCACAAGTAAAATTTCGAAAGAGTTAGTCTAATGCGAATACCGTCATGAAATTAAAAAATCAGTAATAAGTTTCAATAATAGCTATACGTATGCATATGTATAACTGATGTTTTAGTCGACCATATTTCTATCGGTGCGATAGTTGCAGGACATGGTCCAAAAATACATATACATACATTAGGGTGATTCAAAAAAACGCTTTTTTCGAATTTCAGCGAGTGCACTTCAAAATATCAAAGCTTAACTCGCAAAAAAAAATTTCTCAAAATATCAAAATCGTACATGTTTAAGATAGTGCTACCAGCGGTTTTTCATTTTGTTTGCTTGAAAATTCGATCCCTTCCTGAATTTTCAAAATTGTATAACTTTTCGAGTTTTAAAGATAGAGACGTGAAACTTCAGAGAATGTTTGTCCAATCATCTAGATAGAAATTTTGGAAATACGTTTTGTACAATTTCTTATGGTAGCATCAAAGAAATAGGAGGTTTGAAAATAATAGTCCCCAAAAATCTTGAACATAATTTTGCATTAAGATTATAACCAACTACCCCAAAAACATATTTTTTCAGTCAAATTCTTAAACGCGGGCCAATTTGTTCCAAAATAAAAAAAAACACGAACCCAAAACACTACGTTTTTCGTAATGTAACTCTAACCCCCAGTTTCACAGTGAGAGTTTAAACTCAAGTTCTGCTGAACCTGAACTGGAGTTTAAATTTGAAGTTCAACTCGTCTGGTTTCACAGTCTAATCCGAACTTCAGTTGATTGAACGTAGTTTAAGTAAATTGTTTTCTCTTTCTATCTGAATCAAAGTAAAAACAATCAACGAAAGTTTGCTTTGTTTTAGTTGTGACCTGTGACAGGAAAACAAATTAAAATACGAAAATAAATTTTATTTTCAAATGTTCGAAGGGATTGTTGATCTGAGGTTTAAACGGCAGAATAGTATCGTTTAACTTAAACTACAGAATGAACTCTGTTCAAGGATTAAACGAAACTGTGAAACCAAATTTGTTGTTGAACTGAAGTTTAAACCAAAAGTGGGGTTTAAACTCTCACTGTGAAACTGGGGGTAAAACGTATAAATACAATTGTTAACATTTTATTGACTTAATACTTAAATATACGATAATAGTTTGTTTATTTGCTTTCGGAACATTCTTTCGGTGCTTTTGGACTCCCAAGTATTGATGCTTGTTTTTGATTTTCATCTTTTGATTGGATTGTGTTAAATTTTTGAGACAATGCAACTCCTCTTTCCGCACCGTCATTGACAACTTTTAAATTTTTCACGATATTATTGCAAGTCAGGTAGTGCTCATTGTACAGCCATTTGCAAGGTTCAGTTTCGAATAACCAATCCGTTTTCGAATTAAGAAATTCAAATTGAAAAAACCTCAGAGTTTTTTTTTTGGTCACAAAGCTTTCGAGGTCTAGTTTTTCAATATTATCACCTTATTTAACTTGTGTCCTCATTTTTCATTCTTTCTTTCTTTCAACTTTCTTCCGTGACAACTATTTACCTTCAAAATTGTCGCCATTTTAAATTTTGTGTTTATTTCAAGATTGGTATCGAAAAAGCCCAGTGCAATCATTTCCTCTAATGAGTGTTGAGAAAATTTTTTCCCATTGCATTCTGATATCTCAAAATCAATCTTATTATAAGAGTAAAGGTTTTTTAAGAAAAGGCGGCTTCATACCACCCAAATATGTAAATGTACACAATGAAAAGTGAATAGCCATGTTCTTTCTTACAGTCATATTAAACTGATCTTGCAACAAGTACATTTTTAGTACATAGATAGCTCGCTTGATGAAATGCTCCAGACACTCGGAACCTTAAATGAGTTATATCGCCTGATAAAAAAATTAATTTATTTTACTTTATGATCTTTTAATACGAAAATTTGAACCGTCTTACTACATTTCTCTCACTTTTATTCCAAAATTAAATTAATTAAATTAATGATTTTCAATTTATAATTTTATAATCTTTTTGATTTAAAAGTTAAGTACGATAAAAAAGATGTAAAAGAATGATGAAAAAAGTGAGGAACGAACAAAAGAAAATAAAATGCACGACTGGATCGCACGAACTTGCTCTTATGTAAAAGTACTTTGGAATTTAAGATACATTTTATAAATATAAAACATGGATTTAATGAGATAATAATGTTCAAATGCATAAAATTGCCGTCTGGTTTCCGGAAAAGTATGAATTTATGCAAATAAACCTTAAAAAATCGTTTTATTATTAAATAAATTTTTTATATAAGAAATTTCTCTAAAATTTTTCAAGAAAAAAATGTGGGATGCGAATTTTAAGTATTTAATAATATTGGTTTTAGGAAATAATTTCAAAAAATAATCGTTCAAAGGTTTTGAAGATATTGATTTAAAATTTTTTTTTTAAAAACCCAATAAATATTTTTTCGAATATTTTTATATACAATATTATTTTAAACTTAAGGGGACTCCTGCTAAAAATTTTGGGTTAAGATCTTTAGAGACGTTAATGAGAAAGTCGAAAATCAAAAAAACGGGTCTATGGCAGGTACCCCTAATAACATTTTGCCCCAAAAATTTTTTTGACCAAAATGTAGTCCATGTCCATAATATCACACTTAATTTTTTTTATCAAAATCGTTAGAGCCGTTTTCGAGATAAATAAGATTTTTCATTACGGGTGTATGGGGGGTACCCTTAGTTTTGGAGCTAAAAAAAAAATTTCAATTTTTCCTCTAGGGAATCACCGAAGACCCTTAACTACCGAGATTGAAAGAAATAGGTCCAAGGGTTTAGGCTGTAGTGAGAGGTACAGACATACAGACACACTGAAACATGTTTTTTGTGTACTAAATTTTCCTTAAAATTTTTATAAAAAAAATTGATATGCAAATTGTTAGTATTTAATAAAATACATTTTAAAACGTAATTTAAAAATTTAATCGTGTATCGGTTTTCAAGATATTGAATTTTCAAAAAAAAAATTGTATTATTTTTTTAAAAATCCAAAAACTATTTTTTCGAAAAAATTTTTGGTTTATATTTTTTCAAATGCAAAGCAGCTCCTGCATACAAATTGTGGTTAAAATCGTTAGAGCCGTTGGTGAGAAATTCGAAAATCAAAAAAGCCCTTCTATGACAGGTACCCCTAATAACATTTCGCCCCAAATTTTTTTTTCACCAAAATATAGTCCATGTCCATAATATCACACTTAATTTTTTTTATCAAAATCGTTAGAGCCGTTTTCGAGATAAATAAGATTTTGCTTTACGGGTGTATGGGGGGTACCCTTAGTTTTGGAGCTAAAAAAAAAATTTCAATTTCTCCTCTAGGGAATCACCGAAGACCCTTAACTACCGAGACTGAAAGAAATAGGTCCAAGGGTTTAGGCTGTAGTCAGAGGTACAGACATACAGACACACTGAAACATGTTTTTTGTGTACTAAATTTTCCTTAAAATTTTTATAAAAAAAATTGATATGCAAATTGTTAGTATTTAATAAAATACATTTTAAAACGTAATTTAAAAATTTAATCGTGTATCGGTTTTCAAGATATTGAATTTTCAAAAAAAAAAATTGTATTATTTTTTTAAAAATCGAAAAACTATTTTTTCGAAAAAATTTTTGGTTTATATTTTTTCAAATGCAAAGCAGCTCCTGCATAAAAATTGTGGTTAAAATCGTTAGAGCCGTTGGTGAGAAATTCGAAAATCAAAAAAACCCTTCTATGACAGGTACCCCTAATAACATTTCCCCCCAAATTTTTTTTTTCACCAAAATATAGTCCATGTCCATAATATCACACTTAATTTTTTTTTATCAAAATCGTTAGAGCCGTTTTCGAGATAAATAAGATTTTGCATTACGGCTGTATGGGGGGTACCCTTAGTTTTGGAGCTAAAAAAAAAATTTCAATTTTTCCTCTAGGGAATCACCGAAGACCCTTAACTACCGAGTTTGAAGAAAATACGTCCGGTAGTTTAGGCTATAGTTCGAGGTACAGACATACAGACAGACAGACGGAATTGTCAGACCCACTTTTTTCGTCTTCGCTATCATCGTAATGTCAACTTTGATCAAAATCTCGAGTTCGATTTTTTTTCCAAATGCAGAACTTGCCCTATAGTACCTATATCGCAAGTAAAAAAACACAAAGTGGAGTTGTGGATTGTGTTTTTTTGTTTCAATTATAATTATTTACTTTAGTTACTTACTTTAAGCTAAAATTTTATTTGCACACACATATTTTTTTGGCAAATGGTTGGGAAATAAAATTATGGAATAAGACTGGCAGATTTTTGAATGCAATTCCAATAATTTTAGCGTTTATAATCATTTTGTTGAATTAATTTGATAATTGAATATTCTATGTTGAAGGATCTCAACTTAATATTTTTGTAAAAATTGGTGTAGACATAGTTACAACGTGTTATTAACTAAATAATTAAGGGCTGCGGTTTTTAAAGTATTATAATTAATAAATAGGAAAAATTTAGTTTAGTCGTTAATGGGTTAATTATTATAGGTATAAATTGTTGAAACGAAGACTCAGAGTTTTGACACACTTTTGAATAGTGGTTATTTCTGCACTAAGAAAAACGTGTTTTTTTGGTTCGTGTTTTTTTTTTATTTTGGAACAAATTGGCCTACGTTTAAGAATTTGACTAAAGAAATATGTTTTCGGAGTAATTAGTGATAATAACTCAAAATTATGTTTAACATTTTTGGCGACTATTTTTTCTAAGCCTTCATTTCATTGATGTTACCATAGGAAATTGTACAAAACGTATTCCAAAAATACATTTTCTAACTTAATGATTGGACAAACATTTTCTGAAAATTTCACTTCTTTATCTTTAAAAGCTCACAAGTTATTCAATTTTGAAGATTTAAGAAGAAATCAGACTTTCAAGTAAAAAAATAAAATCCGCTATTAGCACTATCTAAAACATATGCGATTTTGATAGAATCTTGAGGAAGTTTTGTTTGAGTTAGGTTTTGATATTTTGGGGTGCATTGTCTAAAATTCGTAAAAACCGTTTTTTTTAATCACCCTAATATACATATGTACATATATATTTTATGGAAAACAGGAGATTTGTCCATTATTTTCAGCCGTTTATAGTTATGTAGATCTATAAAGAGCTAAATTCATCAATTTTGAGACTTTTTTAGTTTTAAGTATAACTGAAAGGAACAAATTGTGGACTTAATAGATTCGCTTAATAGATTCGCGACTTAATTTGAATATATTCAAAGTCACATATGTAGATACAATAAAGTTGCCATTCCATTATGTGATTTTCATTGAATTAAATCGTTATTATATTAAACGTTATATTTCTTTGCAAACATTTCTTTCAATATTTAAACAAATGTTGGCATTATTATGTATGTCTTTTGGGTACCTTAGGTAGCAAACATTTTGCATACGGACGAACGTTGATGTTTACACACCTGAAACCTTGAGTCCCGGCACTCGCACTTTTGTTTATATTTTTTGGTTGCAACACATCGGTGTGACATTCAAATGAACTTACGAATATGCCACGAAGTACTCCAGACATTAAATTAGTATTGTTTTAATGGTATTTTATAATTTTCTTTTCTTTCTTTCTCATTTCCATTTTGATCTATTTTAATGTTTTTAATTTATCATAATTTACTTTAAAATTTAATATGGTAACAGTTGTTAGTTGCTTTGAATGTGAATACCTACACATTCGTTGAGTGCTTTGTTGTTGCTAATCTCTCGTCCTATAATTGATCGGCACAGAGTTGAGTGAGTCAAAAGTGAATTTCAGGGCTGACAGCAGTGATGTTATATTAAAATCAATTCTTACAGTTTTTTGTCATCGCAGGAAAGGCTTTAGCCGCACTACACGAATGTGGAATGCCTTACCCGACTCTATATTTCCCTTCCATTATAATATTTAAACATTTAAAACCAATGTGCATCGGTATCTCCTCTTGAATCCTCTCCCACTTTCCTAAAAAGCTCGCACTCTGCTAAAATATTTTAAGGGTAATCATAATCCCTTTAGATCGTAAAAATTAAAAAAAAAATCTTATTTTTGTAAGCTCAAACAATGAAAGGTGTTTTTTAACCAATTTTGAAAAATTTATTTCATACTTAGGAACAACTTCCTCTCATAAGAGACTTGAACATAAGAGTCATGCACTATATTTTGTATCTATTATTTAAAAATGTCAATTTAATTTTTTAATATTAAAGTCATAAAGGTTTAAATGTTATGAAAACAACAAGTTAAGTTTAAATTTGTTTGTAACTAAAGTGCACTCAAGGCGTTATGAGTACTCGAAAAGTATTAAATAAAGATTGAATATAGCGATGAATATAACAATAACAGAGCAATTATTAGAGCTTAACAGAACACATACTGGATTTTTGTTTCCAACCTGGTGTATAAAGATCCACAAGTTCTTGATATTAATTGAGCCGCGTTTGAAACGTTGTGTAAGTCACTTTCCAGAATTTTTTAAATTTCATTTAATTTATTTTTATTCTAATTTTATAAAAACTCGTTTTTCTTATTCACCAAATACGATTCACCGCGATTTTCAAAAATCAAATATACAAGTGCATAATGAAACTTATAATTTATATGAATCTAAACGTCCTTCTATATGGCGGCTTTGCAAACAAAAAGTTATTTTATAAATAAATAAATAATTTTAATCTTGCATTTTGAGAGTGCTCTTTATGAAATGGACATCCAGTGTGCGTCAGTTAACTACCTATGTAAAAAAAAAACAAATTTCCGGACCTAATTTCATAATTGAAGAAAACTTTAAGTTAACTCTATAAACCTTTTACAACTGCATTTCACTTTGTTTTATTTGATTTAGCAAAACACCTTCTTTTAAAACCCTACGTTAATGGGTTAATTATTATAGGTATAAATTGTTGAAACGAAGACTCAGAGTTTTGACACACTTTTGAATAGTGGTTATTTCTGCACTAAGAAAAAAGTGTTTTTTTTTTTATTTTGGAACAAATTGTCCTACGTTTAAGAATTTGACTAAAGAAATATGTTTTCGGAGTAATTAGTGATAATAACTCAAAATTATGTTTAAGATTTTTGGCGACTATTTTTTCTAAGCCTTCATTTCATTGATGCTACCATAGGAAATTGTACAAAACGTATTCCAAAAATACATTTTCTAACTTAAAGATTGGACAAACATTTTCTGAAAATTTCACTTCTCTATCTTTAAAACCTCACAAGTTATTCAAATTTGAAGATTTAAGAAGAAATCAGACTTTCAAGCAAAAAAATAAAATCCGCTATTAGCACTATCTAAAACATGTGCGATTTTGATAGAATCTTGAGGAAGTTTTGTTTGAGTTAGGTTTTGATATTTTGGGGTGCATTGTCTAAAATTCGTAAAAACCGTTTTTTTAATCATCCTAATATACATATGTACATATGTATTTTATGGAAAACAGGAGATTTGTCCGTTATTTTCAGCCGCTTATAGTTATGTAGATCTATAAAGAGCTAAATTCATCAATTTTGAGACTTTTTTAGTTTTAAGTATAACTGAAAGGAACAAATTGTGGACTTAATAGATTCGCTTAATAGATTCGCGACTTAATTTGAATATATTCAAAGTCACATATGTAGATACAATAAAGTTGCCATTCCATTATGTGATTTTCATTGAATTATATCGTTATTATATTAAACGTTATATTTCTTTGCAAACATTTCTTTCAATATTTAAACAAATGTTGGCATTATTATGTATGTTTTTTGGGTACCTTAGGTAGCAAACATTTTGCATACGGACGAACGTTGATGTTTACACACCTGAAACCTTGAGTCCCGGCACTCGCACTTTTGTTTATATTTTTTGGTTGCAACACATCGGTGTGACATTCAAATGAACTTACGAATATGCCACGAAGTACTCCAGACATTAAATTAGTATTGTTTTAATGGTATTTTATAATTTTCTTTTCTTTCTTTCTCATTTCCATTTTGATCTATTTTAATGTTTTTAATTTATCATAATTTACTTTAAAATTTAATATGGTAACAGTTGGTAGTTGCTTTGAATGTGAATACCTACACATTCGTTGAGTGCTTTGTTGTTGCTAATCTCTCGTCCTATAATTGATCGGCACAGAGTTGAGTGAGTCAAAAGTGAATTTCAGGGCTGACAGCAGTGATGTTATATTAAAATCAATTCTTAGAGTTTTTTGTCATCGCAGGAAAGGCTTTAGCCGCACTACACGAATGTGGAATGCCTTACCCGACTCTATATTTCCCTTCCATTATAATATTTAAACATTTAAAACCAATGTGCATCGGTATCTCCTCTTGAATCCTCTCCCACTTTCCTAAAAAGCTCGCACTCTGCTAAAATATTTTAAGGGTAATCATAATCCCTTTAGATCGTGAAAATTAAAAAAAAAATCTTATTTTTGTAAGCTCAAACAATGAAAGGTGTTTTTTAACCAATTTTGAAAAATTTATTTCATACTTAGGAACAACTTCCTCTCATAAGAGACTTGAACATAAGAGTCATGCACTATATTTTGTATTATTTAAAAATGTCAATTTAATTTTTTAATATTAAAGTCATAAAGGTTTAAATGTTATGAAAACAACAAGTTAAGTTTAAATTTGTTTGTAACTAAAGTGCACTCAAGGCGTTATGAGTACTCGAAAAGTATTAAATAAAGATTGAATATAGCGATGAATATAACAATAACAGAGCAATTATTAGAGCTTAACAGAACACATACTGGATTTTTGTTTCCAACCTGGTGTATAAAGATCCACAAGTTCTTGATATTAATTGAGCCGCGTTTGAAACGTTGTGTAAGTCACTTTCCAGAATTTTTTAAATTTCATTTAATTTATTTTTATTCTAATTTTATAAAAACTCGTTTTTCTTATTCACCAAATACGATTCACCGCGATTTTCAAAAATCAAATATACAAGTGCATAATGAAACTTATAATTTATATGAATCTAAACGTCCTTCTATATGGCGGCTTTGCAAACAAAAAGTTATTTTATAAATAAATAAATAATTTTAATCTTGCATTTTGAGAGTGCTCTTTATGAAATGGACATCCAGTGTGCGTCAGTTAACTACCTATGTAAAAAAAAAAACAAATTTCCGGACCTAATTTCATAATTGAAGAAAACTTTAAGTTAACTCTATAAACCTTTTACAACTGCGTTTCACTTTGTTTTATTTGATTTAGCAAAACACCTTCTTTTAAAACCCTACGCCATAGCTATTTTTTAACGTATAAGGGCAAAAATCGAGCCTTATATACTAATGTTTAGAACTAATAGAACTACATATTTATAAATAACCATGATATTAACCAATCATAAGACTAACTATTTTTGTTTTGTTGCCCGCTTTATGTCAAAAGTCGCTATTTTTCAAAATCGATTTCGAATACTGTGCGTGTTAGAGGTCAATCGAAAAATTAACACTTTTTGGGGTCAAGTTCATGACAGAGGGCTTTTCACAGACAAAATATTTGAATTTGCGTAGTTAATAATTTGAAAATACAGGCATATAATACATAGGAAGCCTTCACAGAATTTAGATTTTATTATTTGATTAAATATGGTTTTTAGTTTTTTTTTAAAGTGGATTCAGATAGTTTATAGTTTTCATATAACAACGTCTACTATAAAATACTTAAGACTTATTTCGACTTACCTTTATAATTAAAATAATTTGCAAACTAATCTAACTCATGCTCTCGACCGTGTTTATATACGGATTGCATATATAATTTTAGCATTTTCAGGATAAAAGCTATATTTGGAGAAGTTCTGGAGTTCAGGTTTCTTAGCGCTAGAGCTTTGAAAAAAATTTCCTTCACTACATGTCGTTAATCAACCACCACTCTTGCTTTGATATAGTTCAGGTGGAGCGCAAAACATCTACAAAAAAGAAAAAAAAAAAAGAGAATTATATTAAAGGAAATTTGAAAATTCTGAGTTAGTTATTTATTTTTAATGGAAACAAACATTTGTTTGCTAAGTTTTGTAGTCTAAGTTTAAGCCCACACACTTTTTGAAATCAGGTCAACTCAAGAAACAAGCTTTACGAAGAAACCTTTCGTTCGCAGGCTTTCCAACTTATATTGGTTTTTCTTTTTTTTTAATGGTTTTCAGACTAGAATTTTCCGTTTTTACTTACATATTTGATATCTTCATTCTAGTTTAACCTTGAATAAACACAAAGTATTGAAGAAAGCTTTATCAGTTTTCTTTGAAACCTCTACAAAATTGAATAGCTACAATGTTTGCGAACATGTTTACATGAAGTATGTATTTACTTCAAATACATTTGTAACTCTAAAATAATTATATTGATTGATTTTTGCCAAATAATTGAAATCAATCAAAAATTGGATCCACTTACATACAATTAACCAACAATAATTAATTCAAAATGAAACCATGCCAAATATTTGAATTTTTTGTTGCATTATTTAACTAATTAAGTCCATTTAGATATTAGTTCACTTTTTCTTGGCAACATTTGGCGTTACACACTTGGCAACAGCACCTAAGCTTTTCTTTTGCCTTATGGTCACTGGTCAAAAATTTAATAAGGTCAAAAGATTCTTGTACATATTATTTTATTGGCAATGTATTATGAATAATGACCGATTTACATGATTGACAAACCGTCATTTTTCTTCTATTTGTCAACCACTTTTGAACCCTTTAAATTTTATTTGGCATTGTTTTTAGTACCGCTTAGTGCATTGGAATGTCATGCAGAGGGTCTTGGGTTCGACTCTCAGCCGCTGCAATAATATTATGTAATAAAATAACGTATGTATACATACATTAAATTTATAATAACATTTTGTTAATAATGATAAACCCCGATTTGTTCATTATTTTCTTGTAGATTGTCAGTACAAAAATAATGACAGATTAAACGAATAATAGATCAGCAACAGATAAGAAAATTGGGGGCTGAAAAAATGTAATCTATCTCATTTAAGGAAGTGGGTCAATAGGTCTCTGAAAACTAAAATAAATGACGTCACCACCATAAATCGTTCATACTGTTTCTCATGAAGCATCTGTCAAATGAACGCACCCAAATTTTCTGACAGATCTGTCAAATAGTTTTGCTGTGGCAGCCATTTTATATAGACGCCTACGACATTTTCGTTAAAATAAAAAAAATAAAATGTCGCACGAACTTGCTGTTATGTAAAAGACTAAAAATTTCAAAAATGAATGATATAAGAGAAAAACTATTCATAAACGTAAATTTCATTTTTTAAATGTCTAAAACAACTCCTCTAGCAGTTGGAGCTAAAAACAGGATGCCAAGTGATTCAAGCTTATATTATTATGCAAGAACAAAAATTATAAGTCATTGTAATGGTTTCTTAAAAAATAAGCTTTTATATAGCTACAACATTTTAAATACAAAAACATGAAGTTTTTATTATTGTACGAATACAAATTTTCCAAAAAAAAAATGATATTATTTTTAAGTTTTGAAATGCATTGTTTTTCAAACTTCTTAAAAGATCCTATATAAATAAAATTGCATTAAAATCCGTTATGGTGATGATAATTTCAAAATTAAAAAAAACGTACAGTCGGTAATATCTTAATTTCAATTGTTTTTAATAATTTATAGATCGTACAAATTAATTGAAAGAAAAACAAATTATCAAAATTCTAGGTGCAGTTTTAAAGAAAAATATGATTTTCGTAAGCCATTTTTTAATATTTGGTTATTTTTAGGTAAAATCATTTTTTTTTCACATCTTGTAGACTGTATTAAAAAACCTTTATTGGGCAAGTTTAAAAAAAAATCGAAATTTGAATACAAAATAATATATAAATTTTTAAGAAAATCTGTGGAACTTTGAGAAAAAAAAATATTTATAAAATTTCGAAAAAAAATCGTATGGCATGTACCGTTATTTTGGGTCTTAAAAAAAAATTTAAAAACGATATCTTCTAAGTTTAACGAAAATCGGCCGAGCCGTTTAGGCTGTAGTCGAACAGACAGACAGACAGAATTGCGAGACCCACTTTTTTCGTCTTCGCTATAATCGTAATGTCAACTGGCACAATTTTTTAAAAAGAGAACTTGACCGTTTTCAATGGTAGATAATGTTTTTGAAGTAATCATCTCTTCATCTAGATACACATGCTTCTCTTTTAAAAGATGAGCTTTTGTAACATCCTTGAACTCTGAAAGCATATTGCACAAAACAAAAAACCTATTTATTTTTGACGTTTCCCAAATTCTTCATCAATGCAATCTGGAACAAAGATGACAAAGGAAAAAGGATATACGAGTATATGGTGATGCTGATGATTGTGAATGAAACTGCGCATGCTTTTAAATTTGTCTCATTCCTGACATTTCTTTGGCCTAAAATATACTCTTTGTTGTCTTCTAATTTTCTTTTAATACAAACATTTTGCTAAGCATGAATGGTGTTTGTTTTTGTGTCTGACAAAATTGTTGATGATGTCCTCCAGCTGACAACGTTGTGAATTCTCGAATATTTTTTTATCAATAAAAAAACCTTTGAAACAGTTTATTAAGGATCATTTAAGGATACGCACTTCACATAAGAGTTTTAGTTAACTTTTCTTTGAAAGAGAGCCAGTTGCATAAAAAATAAAATGCTTACCTAATATACATAATTATAGTGAAGCTATTTGATGTCGAAATAACCTAAGTGATGTGTTGTTTTTGTTGTTGTAGTTCATTCGGAAAGATACAAAATGGGTGTGTATATCATCTACACCAGATAACTATTATCTGGGCTAAGTTGCCAATAAAAAAATATTGAGTAACTTTGTGCGTGTTGGAAAGACTGTCATGGTTTAAATTTATTAAGAATTCAGAATTTCAAAAAAAAAAACAAAGTTGTCTTATCAATTCAAAAAAAATAAAAAAAATATTCAGTGGTGCTTTTTTGAGTCTTACATTATAGCAGTTATCATCGATAAAGATTTGTGAAAAGGACTCTGAGCAGGTAAGTTTCATGTCCATACAACTACTCTAAGGATATTCATTGAAAATTATAAAATAAAATAAACAAAAGAAAATGTGTTTGACGACAAGTGGACTAATTTGTTTTACAGAACTTCATGTACCAATCAAATAAGGAAGAACAAATAGGAGTGTCACAAAAAGGCTATTGATTAAATTTAATTATCCAGCTGGATGATGCGTTGTCTCAATTTATTGGATGCTGTTGAATGAGAATTGACAGTCCATTATTGGGCGTGGTTGGTCTTAAATGAATAATTTGTTTCTATGCTGTTTATACCTGTATGTATAAAGAGGTACTTTGCATTGACTTTGACCTATTTTCCAACGAACTCAACTGAATGATTCGCCCTCATTACACAAAAACTATGTGTATAATCTCAGAAATACCTATATAAGTGCATTTTACAAGAAAAAAAAATGAAGAAAAGATGTAGGTTTTAAAAAGAAGTAGCAAATGTCACGAGTTTGAAAGAGTTGAAAGAAATAGTTAATGAGCAGATGAGTATGTATACAAGAAGAATCATATACATATAACACACATTCATTTGTTCCATTGTTTTAAAGTGGCCTTAAGAATGTTCAATCAACTGATTCTGTTCATGCTTTTAGAACTGTTTTATGTCCTTGTACTGGAGGAAAGGACTACTTCTCTTTAACCTTCAGCTATAATTCTCTATAAATAAACAAAAAAGGTACAAACTTGTTTAGAAATTTTTTTACGGCAAGCATTAGTTTGGTGTTAGCAAAGTTTTCTATTTAGGGAAGACAGTTCGATGATAGAGAAGTTCATAAGAGTGGTTTTCGTGATTGCTTCCACTAAAAGTACATCAAGCAAAGGCTTGAGCCGAATGATGAATTAACTTAATTTTGTACAGAGAGCATTTTAAACCAAAGGAAAACATCGATTTTTGGTTTAATCTCTTGGGTAACACGTACCAAAAATAAATAAATACGAGGTCATACCGGATCCTTACAAACCTCAAACATTCTTGTGTGCCGGTTACCAGGAAGGGACTTACAATATTCTTTGGGCTCATTCACTTTGCATGACGTAGCCCTCTCAGTTGTTGCACTTTTACTCTCGTTTGACTAGGTCGGTTTTACTGTACAGCCCATACAGTTCAAGACTATATCTTCCCATCGACTCCCCGTCTATGCAAACGGGACCAAAGATCCAACGGAGAATTTTGTTCAATATCCTTAGGCGGTCTCATCCACTTTCGACAAGGTCCATGTAATTGCACCATGCACAAGTTAAGTTTTGTAAAAAAAAAATTACAAAATTGGTACAGTATATTAGTACAGTGTTCCAGTGAAAAACCTAGTTGCTTTCCTTTCCTCCCCTTAAACAATTTACAAGTAATACTCGCGCTTCAGGGAGTGCCTATCAGTTTACCATTGAAGAAAATTTCGGATGTACTTCAAAATTCAGAGATTCTTTCTTTAGCCGCACTACACAAATGTGGAATGCTTTACCCGACTCTTTTTTACAAACAAAAATGTTCGATCTTTTTTAAAAAAACTTTTGTGCTGAAAAATTAACAAAAAAAGTCAATCGATATTCTAAATTCTTCGAGTCGAAATCTTTGCCAAAACAGTTTGAAAAACATGATGCGGTCAAGTTAGGTTTCAAGGTCCATTTCATTTCTTAAACCAATATTTTAAAAGTGGAAGGATGTATAAATTTAAAGTAAAAACTGTAAATTATGCGTGTGAAATGTTTGCCTCAAAAGTTTAAGATTCACTCAGAAGTTTCGCCATAAAAAATAATCTCGGATTAAAACCAATTTTATCAGAGAAATACCGAGGCAGACGGAAGAGATGAAAGAAGTAACGTTACACTATACCAGCTAGGAGGAAAATTAATCAAAATCGGTAAAAAAATTCCTGCTAACAACGAACCGAACTTCAGTGCTAAATCTTGGATCTTTCAAATTGGGTGCTAATATTCTGATCTTCAAGGTGTTAAAATCGACGAGAAAAATATATTAAGGTTGTCTTATAATTTGTCCTTAATTGGAAACTCGAGATGTTTCAGAATTTTGAAAAAAAAAAGAAATTCTATCGTGATAATGGTTCCACAGAAATGGCTAAGAACCTGAACACCTCTATCGTGCATCCACTTCCTGGCGCACACATTTTTTTCTGATGGTGTAAAACTTCTTGTTTTTTATTTAAATTTTGGCTTATTTTTTTAACATTAATTAATTAATCCCTCTCAATCTCAATATTTCAGAATGCATACTTGAATGTGACTAATATACTGGATTTATTTTCAAAATACCAACAAATTGAAAATTGTTTCTTTCAATGAGAATGGGAAGCCTACCAAATATTCACGAGTTGGAGCGAATTGAACGAAAGCTCGGAAGGGAAAGAGAAATAGCGCTTATCGAGCAAAGGGCAAGGGAACAAATCGACTTCAATCGAGATAGAGAACGGGAAAGTGTTCCACTTCCGCTGGTATAAGATAACGCTTTTTAATTAAAACGTTCTCACAAAAACCCGATCATTACTCTAGACGTGTTGGGTGAAATATTTTTATCCTGGAGATCAAATAATTTAAAGTTTTGTTTGTGAGAAAGTTTTCTTTGGAAACTTTAGTCTAACAAAAGAAGATGCACAATTTTAACTTTTTTAAAAATTATAAATTTTATTCCAGAACTCCGCTTTTAATCCTTATTTTCTTAATACAAAAAACCATCATCGGCATTCACTCACTGCTCGAAATGTGTTACGAACTAGAAGTTCAGGTGGATCACATAATATCTGGGATGATCCTATGATTGAGGTAAGTTGCAAAAGTCTCGAAGATTTTGAAATTAATTATTGCGATTTCTTTTAGCGCCTTGCAGCTTATTCACCAGTTTCGAACCGATCACATAGAATTAATCCTATAACTCCGTATCAGGTACAAGCTGCTTTAGCAGCCAGCAGACGTCGAGAATCAATCAACAGCTCAATTGGTGCAACTTCCATTCGGAGACTATTGACTTTGAATAGTCGTTGTTGCCGTCATAAGATTCCAGCACACATCCAGTCTAAGGTCTGGAAGGATTTTTCATTTTTAACCGTAGGACATGGACTAATGTGTGCTATATTGCTGCCTCTTATCGGTTTGCAAAGCTCAAACTCAGTGTGGCATCATAGGGAGCAGTGGGTTCATGTAGGTCCCAACATAGGATCGATATTGCTGAGTATTTCGTTTCTAATCTCCACGGGGATGTCCTTTTTCACTGCAAGACTTATAAAGAAACACGGATTTGTTGTTCTGATTGCGTCAAGCTATATAGGGATGTGCGTGTTCCTTTTGGGACACTTATTTTCATCAATCTACACCCTCCTTCCAGCATATGTGATTCTAGGAATTACCTTGGGTCCAGCGTGGGTTGGAAAAATAGCATTGGTGGTGCATTTCGCTAGCAGACTGAGCTGTTCTCAGCATGATTGTGCCTTAACTGCTGCTGTGGATAATATCGACGATCACAAGATCTTTTGCAATCGAGAACAGAAAGTCAGACGCTTTGCCAGGTGGTTTCAAGCCTCCCAAGATATTGGAATTATAGTTGGAGCTATTATAGCGTCTTTGGTGTTGGTTTGCAGCTCAACAAATTGGGACTGTTTCAACTTTAGCTTTACCCCAAGTCCAGACATAGTTCCACCAACACAAAAATCAATAACACAGTTGAATACCACATCAGTAGCAGCACTTCCAATTCCTGTGGTTTTGACAAACAGTAATTTTTTCTACTTATTCGATGAGATGTACAATCATAATGAACATGGAGAAAGAATATGTGGAGCTGATATGTGTCCAGTGTGGAGCTCTTTGGATGAGGATAGCAACGAAACAAAATCATTGTCGCATTTTGTCAGCGAAAAACGGGTTGGAGGTGTTACACTCATTTTAATTTACTTGGTGTTTTCAATTGGAGCTTTCCTGTTGACATGTTTTTCTGGAAAGTTTGAATGCACACCTCGAAAAACACGGATAAAAGGTGTGACCGACACATTATTGTTTGCTGGACCAATGGCATATTTTATTGGTACTGAACAAGCATATATGCTAGGGGACTTTACAAGGGTAAGTTTTTTTTTTTAAACAAAATTTATTCATACAAATTGACATCATGTTAGATGTCCGACAATTTTTTGCAATCTCATGTTTTATGCAACCTACGTAAAACATCATATTCCTTTAAAAAAGACCATACCTCTGCGCAATATAGGAGTCCCTCTAGTTTTTCGAGAGAGGCTTTTGCCCACTGAGTTATTGAAAAGAGTTATTCTTCGAATACTCTCAGGGCATATATACACAACATTTGTGTTAGCTGTTTGAGTTGGGAAAAAAATCCTACATTCGTTTAGTTTGGCCAAAAATTCTCTGCACTTATCAATACGTCAGAAGTTATTCTCGAGAGTATACTCATTTATATTCCTTAAATAAAAAAAATGATTTTGAGTGATGGAAATCTTGTCCTGTGTGGTTAAATCTTGCGATCTTACTGGCCATGCCAAATCCCCAAAACGGAAGATTACGTCCCCAGAAAATGCTTCCTTCACAATGTCCATCTTGGCTAGTGCTGTGTGTGCGGTTGCACCGTTTTATTGAAACCACATATTCAGAAAGCCCCGCTCATTCAATTCCGGCAGTTATAGGGCATTTATTATGGCCCTGTAACGTTAGCCAGTAACGTTGTACGTATTGCCGATGGCATCCTCACTCCTCTCGCGTAAACATCGCACCACACAGTGGCTTTAAGTGGATCTAATGGTTCTAATCTATAGCATGCGGATTTTCAGTGCTGCAGAAACGAAGATTTTGCTTATTGGTGTAACCGCTTAAGTGGAAATGTGCCTCGTCACTCATGATGATTTTCGACATAAAATCGTCCTCTTCGTTGTTGAGATAGAGGATGGTTTCAGGGTAATTCACACGCGACGGACGATCAGCCATCAGACATCTAGGTCACAAATGACAAATATGATTGATGTACGACGCCATTTGCAAAATCGTCCGATGCTTAATGTTGCGCCACCTTGTAGTATGCACAAAACCAGTCAAAACGACCAGTAATATTAATTTCTCTTAATTTTTGCTTATAATTGCCTGTAATAAGATTGTGAATAGGAATATTTTGATTATTTCCTCGACTAATGAGTAGGAGGGTTACTTTAACCGGAGCTAAAATTTACATACTGGACAAGATATGTACGTCCAAATATTTTGCTTATTGAACTTTACCTAATTAAATGTGATCTTTATAGAGGTTTAGTAAAGTGACAATTAATTTGACAGATGCCATATAATATCCGACCAGTTTTTTTTAGAATTTCACATTGATTAAACTAATTCGATTAAAAAACTGGTCAAGTCCAGATATTTAAATTGTTTGTTGAACTTTACCAACTAAAATGTTAACTTTATCGTGGTTTAGTTAATTGACAGTAAGTCTGACAACTGTCAGATAATCTGTGCTCAGTTTGTTTTGCCATTTAACCATGACTTCCTTACGACAATGTGAATTGTATATTTCAGTCAAATCCCTTAAAAAGAATTTGATTTTTAAATTAGATATTTGGTTTTAAATTGGCAAAACTGTTTCCAGTGACAGTAAATTTGACAGGTGACACATGAGGGATGATTTATTGTCAAAAATATTTTCCTATTTTACCATGAATCGACTAAGACCAAAAACAACGCTTTCAAATTAGAATAATATTTTTAATAAAATGTTAGTTAGGAAATGAAGCCCTTCCCTTTAATCGATCTTTTTTAATAACACCTTCATATATACCACTCTTTTAAACATTTTATCAAAAAACTATAAGTAAAACCGAAATACATCGAAAATATTTGATTTCTTTTGAATTTCAGGCTTTTGTATCCTGCTCCCTTGGAATAAGCATGGTAGCTGGAGCACTCATAGGTATGGGCCTAATGCAATCAATAGTTTCCTGTACTTTAAGTCTTCTCTTGCGGTACACAAAACGCATTGTTATCATACGTAAGTTTTTAATAAAATAAATTAAATAATTAATTATCTTTACTCCTATCTTTTACAGTTGCTGGTTTCTTTTTTCATGCATGTCTACTCTTGGTCCTGTCACGGTGGAAACCTTCAAGCGATGATAGTGCTCTATTTTATGTTATAGCCGCAAGTTGGGGTGCTTGTAATGGCATGTGGGAAACACTTCTACTAGCCCTGGTAACACTAAATCACACCAATCACGTTACAGAAGTCATGGGTCCCCTGCAGGGCTTAAGATTTTTTGGATTAGGTGTAACTTTTGCTGCTCATGGATTCTTATGCGAAAATCCAAAAATACTTATTCTTGTAATAATATTGGTAGTTAGTGTACCGCCATATGCTATGTTGGAAATTCGCTTAGAAGCACAACGAAAGGCCCATATAATATCGTTATGACGAAACGTTTTTAGTTAGTATACATTCAAAAGAAATACTACCCGAACTCAAACCATGTAGACGAAATGGTTGTAAATACTGCCAAAAAGCTAACAGTAGGATAGAAAATTTTAATATTTCTGTTTTATATTTAAAAAACAAATATTTCTATATGAATAGAAACTCCGGCTCAAACGAATAAGTACATGTCAATTTGTTTTAATATTTCTGTTCGTGTTCTATATGTACATATGTTGAAATTTTGTTTCAAGCTAAAATATATTCTATACCAATAAATCTAGTTGTAATTTATTAAGCCTAATGCCCTTTAATGTGTCATACGATAATGGATGGTAGATATCTACAAGTTGTCTTTGTCTAAATCGTATGGTCTTGACATTATTTTTTAAATAGAGATTTATTGTATTAAGAATGAACTGTGTGTAATATCTAATACCAAGAACATTGGCAAGAGCTGAATTATTTAGACTTATTGGTAATTACGATTAATGCTTGGGTTAAACAAAGTTGACAATTTATTTTGTGTTTTGGTATCATTGAAAAATCTTGTATAAAGTTGTTGTCTAAATTAATTATTTATATGTGTACTCGTATCATACATCGAGATTCATAGTTGTGTTAGCTGCCAACATTAAAGCCACCATAATGGCAGTTAAATTTCGCTCGGTAAACAATAACAAAACTAACTTTATTGTTGGCTAATTTATCAACACTTTCTAGGCTTTATTGTTGTTTACCGGAAATTTTATTGCGCCTGCTACAAAACCTTCCAAATAGATAAATTTCTAATGTTAACAGATGTGTTTTAATTTATCTGTTTAAATATTATTACATTAATATATTTTTATTACTTTTTTTAAGTACTGAATAAATCGATGGGTAAATGTTCTTATTTTTCCACACCCTTACACCAAATTAAACATTAAATGTACACTCCTATACTCTACCCTTGTATAGAAAAAGAAAATACTATAAAATGGAAGAAATGATGTAATGTGTTTTAAGTTATTAGAAAAAAAAAATTAAAATATAAATGTACAAAAATGTGTATTGTTTATTGTTGAATCAGTTAAGTATGTTAAGTCAAAAATTCACGATTTATTTATTGGAACTATAAATCTAAACGTACATTTATGTAGATTTTATGTCGATTTCCTTTACTCACTAGGGATTTCGATCCCTTGTCATTTTTTTTTTGGTGTGCGTATTTCGTATACATGTAAATCCCTCTTCAAATACGGATTAGAGGGATTTGATCTCTGTCAAAAAAAAATCGATTTTTTTGGTGTAAAGGAACGTGAAATCTGTCGAGAGATCGAAATCTTCACACAGAAATTGATTTATCATGTGTAAAGGAAATCGACATAAGCTACATGTAGCTGACTCTGGCCAATAGGAGAGTATACAACGACGTTCGGCATTCCTCACAACACAAACTGTCATAGCTGTGGCGACCTGAAGGAAAAGGAAACAGTCCTCCATTTCCTCTGGAAATGCCCTGTTCTGGCCAAATTTAGAACACAATCATTAAGAAGGGCATTTTTCGATAACATTGACGAACTTTTGGAAATGAAGATTAAAGGCTTGATCTCTTCTTTCTCAAAGCGAAGAAATGGCTCCAGGTCGAACTTAAGTCCAGAATTAACTTAAGTTCGACCTGGTTCCGTTTGATTCTTTACATCCCGAGCTAGCGGAGTGAGGGCTTCGACGGGAGTTTGGCAGAGTGTAGATGATGTCGAATGAGTGTGGTGGTATGGTTGAGGTTGAGTGGGTGATCCAAATTCGGATGAATGTGCAAACACACAATTAGAGACATGAAAACCTATTAGATACTTTCTTTTTTTTTAACTCAATTCAAGCGCGATGACTCTGTGAGAATGTCCACAATTTTTCCATATCAATTCCATCCACAGGTTCACACGAGTTATGGTATCAAAATGGCGCACTTCAGCGCTAATTGGGCCACAGGGCTAGACTGCCAGTGGTCCTCTTACAGCTGTCAACACATAGAATACATCACACTGATATTTTAGATGAAATGATAACCCACAGAGAAAGAAGTGAAGCTATAAATAGTCTGAAGGTGGGATAGTTATGCTGCAGAGGAAAACAGTAAAAACGGCTCGATTTTAAAATGAAAAGCTTTTCATATGTATGTATATTTATTTTGTCGGCCTGTGTGCGGACATGTTGTTTTGGTAACATCTGTCAAATCTGTTGTTTATTATTACACGATTGACCAGCACGTCCAAATTATAAAATTTTATTATCAAAATGAGTGTTCGTTAGCACAAACGCTGCGCCCATTAATCGTAGTGGCCCTTTACAGTCAACTTTTTAACGTTTGGTGGCATATGAAGTTAGCACGATACTAAAAAAATAAAATAGGTTTTCGATGATTTTAACTTTAATAAAAGGGTAGAGAAAGTATTATGTGGAATAAAATTTTCAAAATCGTCGTTTTAACCAAGTTTCATACTAAAACATCTTTATTATCGTACTAATACAACTAAAATGTTGCTCCATTGATTTGTTGATGATTTTTCAATTTTGAATTTTTCAAAAAATAATTTTTTCGAATAATTTTATTTACAATACTATTTTAAATTCGAAGGAGCTCCTGTACAAACAATTTGTTAAAAATTGTTTGAGCCGTTAATAAGAAATTCGAAAATCGGAAAAAACGGTTCAATGTCAGGTACCGTTAAAAACATTTTTTTCTTAAAATTTTCGTTTGACCATGTCTGTTAAAGCATATTTAATTTGTTTTATCAAAATCTTTGGAGCGGTTTTCGAGATAAATTAGATTTAGCATAACCGCTGTATGGCCGTTACTCTAGGGAATCACCGAAGACCCTTAAGTACCGAGTTTGAAGAAACTAGCTTCAGTGGTTTGAGGTACAGACATATAGACATACTGGAAGATGTTTTTATAAACTAAATTTTTTTTAAATTAAAAAAAAAATTTGCTATACAAATTTTAAGTATTTAATGATAAACAATTGAGAACATAATATCAAAAATTAATCATGTACATATACATTTCCAAAATATTGGATTTTCACAAAAAAAACTTATTTTAATAATCCAAAAACAATTTTTTAGAAAATTTTTATAAACAATTTTTTGCATTCAAAGGAGCTCCTGTACAGAAATTTTGGTCAAAATCATTTGAGCCGTTAATGAGAAAGTCGAAAATGAAAAAAATGAGTTTAATGACATTTTTTCTTAAAATTTATTTTGACCAAATTGTATTCCATGCCTGTAATAGCATATTTAATTTATTTTATCCAAATCTCTAGAGCAGTTTTCGAGATAAATAAGATTTTGCGTAACGACTGTATGGTAGTTACCGTTAGTTTTGGAGCTAAAAATAAAATTTCCGAAGAGCTTTAATTACCGAGTTGGGAACCGGTTGCATTTAAGACATATTTGCGATTTAATTTCTCCATGTATTTTCTTTCACCATTTTTCTTCTTATTATCTTTTCCCCTTAAGACTTCCAATTTACATAAATATATGGTTTATCTAGTATAGTAGAGTATTTCAAGACAAGGAAGTTGACACTTGTTGTTCAAAATTTTCATCGAAAATCAAAATCGGCCAAAATCTGTTTCTTGGGCTTTTTTTTTTCAATTTTACATGAAAGAAAGTTTCCTTAACAATTAATATAAATTAATAATAGTTTGAGTTCCACCAAACTGCTGAAAAGCGCGACCAAAATCACAAATATCTCTGTAGGAATATTTTACAGGGGCAAAGGCAATAAATTATTTATTTTTTGAGTGTGAAACTAAAAAATAAAAGATTTAATTACCCAATGTATTGAACCCAACAACGGCTAAATCAATGTTTTACTATAGAATTTTACTTGCTAATTAAACAACTTTCAACTGTAAGCTTCATTACCGTTGCATGCGATTATTAATTTCGTAATGAATTTTATTCTCGTCATTATTCAAACAGAAAAAAGATCTGTTCATATTCATGCGTCATTAATTACAACCATTGAATATTCATACCTAATAGGAAACAGGAAATTGACTTTTCGAAAAACCTACCCTAACATTCTATGTTTGTTAGGGTATGTTGCCGCAACGAATGCGATGAATTCAAAAGCTTTAATCAAAAAAGCTTTCACATGTGTTACCTGCAAATCTATACGTTTTACTTGATTGCTAAGCTTTTAAAGTGACAAACAAAACACACAAAAACATGACACCCTATTATGAAGCTCTCATAGTGAGAATGGACTATTATTCTACTGCGTCTGACCAGTTAAAATGGTTTTCGAACTTCGTTTTTATTTCTGGCAGTTTTCTTCGTCTTTTCGGTTCTCTTGTTTTGTGCAGTTAGGTTAAGCAACTTATAATCCGAATACGTTCGAGTAAATTGTTTTGTGAGTAATGAAGCTTTTTATTAAGTTAACTAACAAAAAAATGCAAAAAGAAATTTCGTGATTTATTAAATTAGTTTTCCTTCAACCGGGCTTGGAAAAATTAACACAAATACAACCAAAAACTTGAACAACTAGGTGGCCCATTTTTAACTTGTCAATCGGTTGTTTTTTTTTTCTTTTTTTTCTTTTTTTTATGTATCTACTGGTATATTCATCAACCTAGAAAAAAGCTAATTGGTCACTTTTAAGGGACCATTCAGTTAATGCATTCTGCATATTCAACATTAACCAAATAATTGGACTAAAGTGAAAATTAATTTTGTATTATCTGCGTGAAAAAATAATTTCAGTTATTTTTCTTTTCTTTGAACGAACAAAAAAAACATTCTATTAAAAATAAATCCTTAAGACTTCAAGGTTGAATGTGACTCCTTGAGCTCCCTGCATGCTGCACCCTCTTTTCTCTGTGAATGAGGATGACTTTCCGTTTCTGTGAATTGTACCACTTCAGCGAAACTCTCTGTAGTACATATGGTAGTAAAAAAAAGTCATACGGCAGTTTGAAGTTTGTTTAATTTTTGACAGTTTTGTTTAAAGATAAAATGAGAAAAGTATGAAAAACAATTGAACACCTATTAACTATGTAAATGCATTTTATATTTAGTTTTCAATATTTAAATTAATGTATTTTAACTCGAATTTGAAAATAAACAATTATTGTTAATTAATTTTATTAATGCAAATGCCTTATTTTTGTTTTAAAGAAAATGGATTCTCTTGAAAGTGGCTGCAATAACACTGAAAAACCGGATAAACCCACAGTATCAAATGAACAGCGAACAATTTCTTCAAAACAAAAACAACTCTACGATCTAGGTGCTAAAATCCCAGGACCCATTAAAACTAACATTACACTATGTAGTGGAATAGGAGAACCATTAAAGAGCGCAACTTTAACTACACCATCAACACCAAGAATCGAACTTAGTCGAGCATCAAGTTCTTCTCATCACGAGGATAGCCGTGACAGCAGTCCGGATAATGTGTTTGAACAGGTGATGCTTACTTTGTGTATTACTATCTATATAATGTCCGTTTAAATCAATTTAAACTTATCTAAAGCTTTCCACTTGGGAAAATTGCAAGTTTTCGACAAGTTCAGGCAAGGACTATCAGGGGACTATAAGGGGAAAATATTGACAGGGAAATCTTGTCAAATACTAGTAAAAAATATTACTTCACTTGCGAAGCCATACAAATTTTCAATAAATATATCTTACTATACGTGGACATCCATTCTTTCCTCCGTTCTTTTTTAACTAACTTGGGGGTGAAATATTGTCATAATTATTAGTTTGTTCGGAAGATAAACACAGTACTACTTTCACAATT
Organism: Chrysotoxum bicinctum; assembly: GCA_911387755.1. Taxonomy (NCBI): domain Eukaryota; kingdom Metazoa; phylum Arthropoda; class Insecta; order Diptera; family Syrphidae; genus Chrysotoxum; species Chrysotoxum bicinctum. Next base: position 110,463,582 of record OU426990.1, on the reverse strand, counting down.
TAGATTGTTTATATATTATCGTTAGGTTAAGTAGGTAGGTAGGTAGGCCCAATTAGCGCTCAAGTGCGCCATTTCGCTACCATAACTTGTATGAATCTGTGGACAATTTGAATTAAGTTCATAAGTAGTTTTTGATGTCTCTTATTGTGTGTTTGCTTTTGTACAATCATCCGGAAGTTGGATCACTCACTCAACCAGACCACCGCACTCATCTGACACCAACAGTAAACAGTAGCCAATCTGATTGACTGATCATCCGGCTCCCGAACCGATAACTTCCGTCAAAGCCTTCAGTCTGCTAGCTCGGGATCTAAGGAATCAAGCGGAGGGATAGGATAAATAGATATAGAAAACAAGAATCAGGTTTTAACACAAAACGAAATCGCATTTTTAATGCTGTAAAATAGATTTTACATCAAAGGGGTCAAGGTAAATTATGATTCCAATTGTTGATAAACACCTCGTAATATTGGTACATTAGTTTTCTAACAGGAGTCTGTATATAATCCAAAGGACTGGCGACTATCTTATCATTTAGTTCTAATCATTTTGTTTAATTAGTCAACGGTTCTAATGTCACTCAATCTATGGATATAGAGTGTTATCTATTTAGGAAAAACTATTTTTTTAAATGTAAAAACGTTTGTTTTTTATTTCTTGATTTAAAAGTATTTGGGATATATGGAACATGTGTATTACAGTCAAAATCAACACATGTTTACTTTTAAAAAATAAGTGTTTTAAAAGATTTTTAAATTATCGCGAGTAAATTTCAGCGACCTGTAGCAGCCATATTGCTTTGGTGACGTCTGTCAAATCATATTCCATACAGAATGGCACAGGCCTTTCAAATAGAAAAAGCTATGACGTTTTTAAAAAGACTCGTATTCAAGATATATACGATCCACTTGAGCTGCCTCAAAATCACTTGTTGAACGTGTCTAAGACAGTTCATTTTCTGTAATTATTTTCAACCAGAACTTAACTGATGGGGTTAAGACCAGACCCAAACTGTAGACCTTGTATTTTAATTCTGGATTACGATTTAGTCCAGAGCTTATGGTTATCGTTATGGTTAATCGTTACCAGATAATATTTCAAATTTGATTGAACAAAATAAGTACACCTTTTTAAATGCGATATAGGTTACTTTAGGGCATTTAAAAAAATCGAGCTCGAGATTTTGATCAAATTTGACATCGATGATAGAGAACATGAAAAAATAACGATTTTGATAAAAAATAAAATGCACGACTGGATCGCACGAACTTGCTCTTATGTAAAAGTACTTTGGAATTTAAGATACATTTTATAAATATTAAACATGAATTTAAAATGAAATTGCCGTCTGTTTTCTAGAAAAATATGAATTTATGCAAACAAACTTTAAAAAATCGTTTTATTATTAAATAAATAAATTTTTTATATAAGAAATTTCTTTAAAATTTTTCAAGAAAAAAATTTGGGATGCGAATTTTAACTATTAAATAATATTGATTTTTGGAAATAATTTCAAAAAATAATCGTTCATAGGTTTTGAAGATATTGATTTTTCAAAAAAAAATTTTTTTTAAAAAAACCCAACAAATAATTTTTCGAATATTTTTATATACAATATTATTTTAAACTTAGGGGGACTCCTGCTGAAAATTTTTGGTTAAAATCGTTAGAGCCGTTAATGAGAAAGTTGAAAATCAAAAAAACGGTTCTATGACAGGTACCGTTAATAACATTTTGCCCCAAATTTTTTTTTTACCAAAACGTAGTCTATGTCCATAATATCAGACCTAATTTTTTTATCAAAATCGTTAGAGCCGTTTTCGAGATAAATAAGATTTTGCATTACGGGTGTATGGGGGGTACCGTTAGTTTTAGAGCTAAACAAAAAATTTCAATTTCCCCTCTAGGGAATCACCGAAGACCCATAACTACCGAGTTTGAAGAAAATAAATCCAGTGACTTAGGCTCTAGATCGAGGTACAGACATACAGACAGACAGACAGACAGACAGACAGACAGACAGACAGACAGACGGAATTGCCGGACCCACTTTATTCGTCTTCGCTATCATCGTAATGTCAACTTTGATCAAAATCTCGAGTTCGATTTTTTTTCCAAATGCAGAACTTGCCCTATAGTACCTATATCGCAAGTAAAAATTAGGTGCTAATACAGGTATGAACTAATTGTACCTGTCATAGAACCGTTTTTTGATTTTCGACTTACTCATAAATGGCTCCTTTGAATTCAAAATATTCGAAAAAATATTTTTTGGGTTATTGAAAACAAAAATCAATTTTTTTTTTGAGGAATCAGTATTTTGAAAAGGCGAAACGATTAGTTCTTGAGATTATTTCCTAAAATCTTATTATTTTTAAATACTTAAAATTGGCATTCTAAATTGTTTTCCAGAAAGATGGTTAAATAAGTTTCTTATATATGTAAATATTAATTTAATTATAAAACGATTTTTAAACTTTTTTTGCATACATTCATACTTTTCTAGAAATAAGACGAAAATTTTATGCATTTTGCTCTATTTAAATTTTCAAAACTTTTTCAACAATTGAATGATCTCACCTTCCAATTCAAATAGAAAACACTGCGTACAGTTAGATCGTTTTAATAGTTTATACTAACTGTTTTATAAGCAGTTTTTGCAGTTTGTTTGCATTTCCTATCCTTCTTTCTCTTCCTTAACTTCACGCCCGCGCTGTGTTGAAACATTTAAAGGGTAATCATAATCCCTTGAGCGCGTGTAAATTATAAAAAAAAAAAAAAAAAAATTCGATAAAAAAATTTCTGCTGCCGATGTCGGTAAGCAAAAAATTAACTCTTGTGAATAAAATCAATCAAAATTCATTTACACAATTCGTTGGTTGTGTCTCGTGTGCACTTCTACTATTTTTCTTTAAAGTAACCCTATTTCCATTAACTGTTCAAACAATTTTTTTTTTGAAAGTTTGAATTCACAATATTATCCACAGCTTTTGGAGAGCTTTAGCATAAAAAAAATTATCAACATCGGTTGTTCAGTTTTTGAGAAAATCAAAAACAAAAAAATAGTTCTAAGGGACAGCGTTTCCAAGAAAATTCGTTATATTGTAAAGACTTGATTAAGAAGAAAGTTTATAAAGGTCGAACAAACTAAAAATTGATTTTTTTGACAAATTAAAAAAACATCTATTAGTTAACATTATTTAAGTGAATAGTATCTAGCACTTGGTATTCTGTTAGTAAAATATCATTCGCACTTACTAATCATGTGAATAATAAGTAATAAGGGTACCCCCTTGATTACCATTTTGCAGACATTTTTTTTTTCAAGAATTACCCAGCTTTATAAGCTAAACAAAATTTTTCAAATTTCGGAAAAACCGTTTGTTGGTCTTAAAAAAACATGTGGCGAGGAGAAAAATTCAAAATGGCTACCTACCAAGTTTAAAGAGCCGTTTAGGCTGCAGTCAAACAGACAGACAGAATTGCGAGACCCACATTTTTCGTCTTCCGTATTATCGTAACGTAGTCTGATAAAAATCTCGAGTTTGATTTCTTTACGAATGCATTACTTGCACTATAGTACTCGTACCTACATTTGTGGTTATATCATTTTGGTATCAAAGGGTATTCAAATTAATGTGAAGTTGACGTAATAAAAAATTACTTATGCCAATTCTACGAATTTATAAGGAAAATATTAAATACCCGTGATCAAAATTATATTTATGTTAACCAATGGTACACTAGGGCGTATGAGTACTTTTTTATTTTATTAGACTGATTCCACTTTTTTTTTTTAAATTTTGTCTGTGCACATTATGTTTGTTGGTCTTACATCGTAAATACTCCGTTAAGAGGAAAGGTTTAAATTTTAGACAGAAACTGTTCAAAATGCACTAGTGCAGCTCAAATTTTCTATTAGATGTTTTTTTACTTGCGACTTATAGGTACTATAAGGCAAGTTATGCATTCGTAAAAAAAATCGAACTCGAGATTTTGATCAAAGTTGACATTACGATGATAGCGAAGACTAAAAAAGTGGGTCTCGCAATTCTGTCTGTCTGTCTGTCTGTCTGTCTGTCTGTCTGTCTGTCTGTCTGTCTGTCTGTTCGACTACAGGCTAAACGACTGGGCCGATTTTCTTTAAACTTGGTAGGTATCATTTTTAATTTTTTCCCCCCACACGTTTTTTTCTTTTTTTTTTTAAGACCAAAAATAACGGTACCCCCATTTTTTTCGAAATTTTATAAACATTTTTATTTCTCAAAAACTGTTCATTAGATTTTAAAAATAAAGATACAGAAAAATTTCATTTATTTAAATCTAGGAATTGGTTGAAAAAAATTTTCCGAAAAATGGTTATTGAGGGTACCCCCCATGGAACCATTTTTTTTGTTTTTGATTTTCTCAAAAACGGTTCAACCGATTTTGATCATTTTTTTTTTGCTAAAGCTCCCCAAAAACATAAATAGAATTGTGTACTCAAATTTTCAAAAAAACATTTTTTGGATTTTTAAAAAAAACTTCAAATTTTTTTTTTCAAAACTCAATATTTCGAAAACCCCATGCTAGATTTTTTTTAAACTTGATAAATAAAAGTTTCTCAATATGATCTACAAAATGTGAAACAAAATTTTTTATTTTACCTAAAAATAAAGGTACCTACCATACAAATGCTAAAAAATTAAAAAAAATGGTTTTCAAAAATCGTATTTTTCTCGAAAACGGCACCTAGAATTTTGATAAAATTTTTTTTCTTTCAATTAATTTTAACGATCTTTAATTTAATAAAAAAATTTTTGAAATTAAGATATTACAGCTTGTACCTACCATAGAACTATTTTTTCGAATTTTGAATTTCTCATTATCCACATAACGGATCTTAATGAAAATTTTTATAGAGAAGGTTCTACAAAGTCTAAAACACATTGCATTTCAAAACTTTAAAATAAATATTTTTTGAATTTTTGAAAAAAAAAATCTATTTTTTTCTTTTTTTTGAAAATTCGATATCTCCGAAACGGGTCAATATTTCTTTTCGTAAATTTAATTTTTATTCGAACAATAATAAAAACTTTAAATTAGCGTACCAAAATTTTTTCTTATAAAGTTTTTAAGAAGTTTGTATATAAAAGCTTCTTTTAAAGAAACCACTACAAGGACTTATAATTTTTGTTCTTGCATAAATTCATATTTGCATAGCATTCTGTTACTACTAAAAGAATTTAAAAATTAATTTTATCCTTATGAACAGTTTTCTCTAAAAACATTCGTTTTTAAAATTCCCAGTCGATTACATAGGAGCAAGTTCGTGCGACCCAGTCGTGCATTTTATTTTTATTGTAAAGCCAGAAGATATTGTGGTCATTTAGAGTTAAGTTAGTTTTATTTAATATAATTCTTAGTGTTGTAATTCTTGTAAAAATGAACTAATACATGAAAAGGTTGGCACTGGCACACTTCAGGAAACAATTGGACTAGGATTTCATGAAGAAGGTGCTTTGGAATTGCGTAGCTCAACAGAGGAGTTGTTCTTTATGGATCCGGAAGCAAAAAAAGAAGAACAAGAAAAAATGCAGCAACAAATACAGGTAAGTGAATCTGTATTTGTAGGTATGACATATCACATATAAATGAACAAATGTTACACATAATCATAATGAAGTATGTACACATTTTGAAGAGTGAGAAAAAAAGATATGTAGGTACACCCCTTAAGAGCCATCGTGTGTTGTGGAATGGTGGACTTAAATATCAGGGTGGTTTATATTGCAAATTGTAGGTAGAGTTCGAAGAGATGGTCAGTTCTATTTGTATATGAAATCAACAAGTACAAAAAGTGGATGTTTTCTTAATAGTACCACTTCTTTAATTAAATTTCACAAATGGTTGCACGAAGCTAACACTTGTGGATCAAAGAAATAAAGAGGATAAGAATTGAAAATGTCACGAAATATTTTTTTATTCAGTTAAGAAGGTTACAGAAAGAGTAAATGAAGCTAGCAATACTAAAAAACACATTTTTTTAAATTAAAAATTGAAACCTATCAATACCCTATTCCCAATGGGTATGTAATGTTTTGGTGAAAAGCCTGAAATAAATGTATTTAATAGATAATCCAAGTAAAAATTTAAATCCAATTTGAAGTTTGAATTAAGACTTACATTCCACACTTCACATGTCACTAGTAATACGTTACGTTTTATTCACAACCGCCGTTTACAATATTTGCAAATCTCAACCATGAGTCCCTTCACACACATTTTTTCTCTACATTTCAAGCAAATTTTGACAACATTACTAAAAATAAATTACAGTAATTTCTTCTTAAATGCATATCTTGAAATAATTTTTAAAGTTTATTTTTGTATTTTTTTACTGCCTCCTTATAGCAAGCACGACGATCCTCGCCTATCATTTTCAAATTCGATGAACACCAAAATTACTTACAACATCACCAACGCAAGGACTCGGCCAGTTCTGAAGTTGCAGCGCTACTCTGTATATCTGGTCGCACAAGTAGGGTATCAAGTGTTGGTAGTCAAGGATCGGCAGTGAGCCGATTATCTGCAATATCGGGTGTATCACGTTCACCCTCACCACATCGAATGCTCCTCGAGACATCCTTTTGTGGTCCTAAACCTCTTGGGAATATTGTCGATGGGGGCATTGTTAGTATTGTTGAACCCCCATCAACAGCAGAAATTCTTGAGCAGGTTTTACTCTCAAGAAAACATGATCCAACGCAAGCGGTCTTTGCTGAGGGAATCAAGATCGAGTCTTCTCCGCAGAAAAAGAAGCCTCCCACTAGCATTTCGAATGGTGATACTAAGCGAAAATTGACGACCGATGTTGTGAAGCGATCAAGTCGACAAACAACCTCAAAAACGGTTTCTTCGCGCACCGCCAACCGTTTGACAGCAAATAAGAGTCCAGGGCAATTGGTGGTTGGAAAAACACCCAGTGGATCAGAATATATTCGAATTAATCTAAAACCTGATCACATGTATAAGGATAAAGGTGTTGCACCTAATGAAAGAGTTGTTGAAGTTACAGGGCCAGGTGCAGAAAAGGCTGGACAACATAAAAAACCGATCTCACTTAGCCTAGGAAGAAACGCTGCTATTGACGAAAAGCGTTTGACACCTAGCTTAAGTCCCAAACCATCAAGGCACTCAGCACTTTCTAAAGAAGCAATCGGTAGTCGATCTCCATCGCCAGCAAACGTATCTGTTTCTCGCAAGAGCTCATTTTGTTCGTTATTCAAACTGAAAGATTCTCCCGACTCTCCTAAAGATCGTATCAGATCTCGAAGTAAGAGCAGAGATCGCTCAACCCCACAATCACAAAACCCTACGCCGAATAAACAAAAATCGGTTCTGGCAATATTCAAGCCCAAGCGTATTGAAGGCAAATCAAAGAGTTCATCACCTATTGATTCTGAATTCGATCGCCACACCCCAACCGGCAGGGCAGATAGCGCAATGGAAACATTTTCAGTTGCCGGCTCAAGGCCTTCGAGTAGGCTCAGATATTACGATAAGCCAGTCGATGGCAAAGGAATACACATTCCTCTGCACACACCCCCTGAAGAGAAAAATGTTAGCAAACTATTGCAAGAATCTCAAACCAGGCCACAATCAGCTCCTGCACTCAAAGAATCATCTTTAGCACCATCGAATTCTTTCAACACATTCAAAAGTAAGCCAAACGATGTTTCTTCAACACAAATTCCTTCAACCGCAATCAAGTCCGAACAACAACATGAAAATTTCACCTTGGCTACCCCAACGGCAAATACACAGCAAAATAAAGTGACAAAAATACAGTGTATAGAAAACCTCGATGCAATTCACACACTTCCTCAAGACGTCGATGAAAAAGAACAGACCTGGAGCCTCGAAGTTCATCAACATAGTTCTCAAGATAGTCAAGACACTATCTTATCAGATAATTCTATACCTAATAACTGCATTTCTAAATTGAACGCCCGAACCAATTTGGGAAATGTTACTGAAAACAGCATTGATGAAAATGGCATTGCGGCGGAAGTTCACCGAGTTCCTTCAGAGTCTGAGTCTATTCGCCATCAAGCCCATCAGTTAGATGAATCAATGGGAAAAGAAAAACGTAGAATTCTCTTCGCAACAAGATTAGGCTCCGGAAGTCAGGAGCAAATGTTTAGCACACAACTAAGCCTCTCGAAGACCGAAAGTCTTTCAAGTCAACTTTCAGAACAAGCCTCTATCCCAGAAAACTCTGTGCAAGAGGTTCTTCACCGAAAAGATACTATACTGCGACGACCAGATGATAGTGTTCTAACTAATAAAACCACGTCGATTAGCAGTAAATCTGAGAGCTTTAGAAAGTCCTTAGCTTCGAAATCTCAGTCGACATCTGAGGATGAGAAACAAGCTCCTGCAGTTCCTGGAATAGTAATGCGCAAGAAAGAGTCGACGAATGAAGAAATTAGACGCAAATCATCGCGATCAGCCTCAGAAGATGATGATGTTGCAACCCATAGGCACTCACGCTACTTGGAAAATTTTGATGTTCGTAGAAAACTCCATGAGAATGTTACAGCAAGGATAACACCAAGTCCAGTAATACAGCAGAAAAAAGAAGATGTCATCAAAGTGGCAGTTGAATGCCAAGATCCGGATTCAAGGCATTCTCAAGAGCCCGAACCATTACAACAAGTCGAGGTTTCTGAAACAAATACTCCGCCAACTAATTTGGTCTCTGAATCGTTCAGTCAACATTTTCATATCCCAACAGCAGAGAGACAATCATTTGCTTCGACTGATGAGCCGGAGTCTTCTGAGAGCGAACGTGACTCAGAATCAGATCCTCATCGGATGAAACGTAATTTATCGCACCACATAGCTAGTGCTATTGAGGATCACGAAAGTACAGGCTTGGTTTCACAAGATTCATTTGACGATGAGCTTCCGTATATTCCTACAACACTGCCCGAAGAGCGTGCTCATGGTGTTGCTCTGATTCCAATGAAAGAACGTTTGCACATGGAATTGAAAACATGTCCCCTAGATCGACCACGTTCCACAACACCTCTCAATCCCTCACATCTTGAAGAGTACTGTGGGATTGTGGCACCTGAGGCCGGAGACCTAGACCATCGTCTACCAATAAGAGGTGAAAAGCTTCGAATAAGTCTTCCGAAAAAAGACTCCAATAAAGATAAAGCACAAAAATCAAAATCTCCTCGACGAACTTCAACATCGAGTGGAAAGAGTTGGTTCGAATTCGCAGAAGAAGCTATTCGCGGACCACCCGTTGAAAACAATAAACTAGCTAGTATTCCTAAGCTTCCGGATGAAAGCCAAGCTCCAGAAGCTCCCCCTATAGCTCAAGCAAATCAGGTCAACAATATCAGAAAGTTATCTGACCAATGGATAGACTTCCAAAATATTCCCGAAAAACGTAAGGCTCCGAAAAAAATTACAACACTGCCAAAAGACACTTTAGCTGATAACAAGACTAATATGGTTGTACATTATAATTATGTTAAACCGGAAGAGTGTCAGTGCGAATGTCATGAAGTCGAGAGGGAATCCGTACTCACACACAAGTCAATCGCTTCAGTGGACTTGTTAAATCCAACTAGGGAAGATATGCAGCCACTTCTGGAGCCTGAAACCGTAGAGAGTATTGATCCCAGGTGAGTTTAACCATCAAATTTCAGAGAAATTATTTCGGTTTTCTTACCTTTGTTTTTTTTTTTTTTTTTTTTAAAGTGATTCGTCAAGAGAGTACAGTTGCTATACAGACGATGAAACCGAAGGTGCTAAAACAAATCAAATGCAAGTAAGCATCAAACTTCTTGAAATATCGTGACTACTTAAATATACATCTCAGTTCAATTTTCTTATATTGAATTATTATTTTAGACTGAAGAATTCCCTTTGCGTGGCTTGCACAACTCTAGAAACACGAAGTTCCCTGACAACAGATATTCTTAAGATTTATAGTATGGTTATATTATGAGAGTTTTAGTTTGTAAGGCAGATTATAAAAATTGTTCAATTTATAATAATTGTAAGCATGTGGTAGAAAAATGATACGAAAACTGGGTGCAGTTAAAACTTAACGTGCAGTACCCATTTAACATTGGTGACATTGTGTCGGGCTGTAACGCACAAAGTGGTGGATTCAATCCCATCAGCCCAACAATCAAATGTTTGTCATGGGTACTGTCTCCTCCGTTCCGATGAAATAACATACTAATCGGTTCTCTAAACTCCAAGGATACCTACTACACATAGAGTCTCCCCTCAAAAAGTTCAAAGTCTTTTATTGACTTCAACTACTATGATGCCTACTCAAATAAAAAAAAAAATGAGTCTTTATTCAAGGCTTCTTTGAAGACTCTGCACTAGCGCACACACTGATAAATGCAAGTGCAAGTGCATTTCCTTCTAATTCTTAAAAACTACTCAGGGTCTAACCGGATACAATCGAGTGTAATCGTTCAAAAGCAATCGATTGCATCGTCTAAGATCGATTATATCAACTTATGTTCTAGAAGCTAGACCTGCTGCTCCGAATAAGGTTTTAGATATTACAAAATAAAATTATGTACTCCATTCAAACATACATTCCAATACACCACTTATATATACAAAAAATATCCACCAATTTATATACCCTAACCTTACAACAATCGATATTTTCTATTTTTTAAGAGTCACCAATCACCAATTCAAATATTATAGAAATTCTAATTTCAAATCTCCGGTTGCGCTATTGCAAATATGCAAATATTGAATAGACATAAAACATAATGTTGTATACATTTGAAATTCATGGTCAGTGGTGAATCACATATAGTCTTTCTGACGTTTTAGACTAATCAATTTGTATATTGTTCAATGACAAATACTTAAACAAGACCGAATGTGTTTTCGGAATTTCTAAATACTCCCAGGATCCAGTTTCACTCCGTATCGAGTATCATACCGAAACATGGAAGTAAATAGAACTCACCAAAGCGCACTATTCATTTTCCTCAAAGTCAATGTCATTTTAAGCTCTTGATTCATATAAATTGGTTCAAAAATCACCAGATGAGCTTTAGCTTGTACTGTGCATGGACTTGTTATGGATATCGAAGCCAATCGCTTGGAACTTGATTTGTTCAATTATTACGATCAATATTTCCATTATAACGACGTCAAAGTGACGTTTTAAATTATTATCATGTTTCAGTTTGAAGCTTAGTCGAACTAACTAACATGAAAATTCAAATTGGCATAATATCTGCAAGTAAACTGAAAAAATAATGAATGTAATCAATGCCTTAATGACATACAATTAACATGCTCAGAGCCTCTGGCATTGTATTGGCAAGAATTAGCGGGGGTTCATTCTTTATTATGTATGTGCTTGTGTGTTCATTATTAGCAAAACAATATTTACACGATATCAGTATAATTGTAAAATAATTCGTCACATGCACTTGTCGCTTACTTTATGACAAACCAATGTTAGATTTTGGATTTGAATTGGCAAGAAATTGGAATAAATTATGGCAGTTTTTCATTCGTGTGACATATTTTATTGGCATTTTTTCTGTCACTATTAGTACCTTTTTGACATTCACATGAATTGGAATAATGGTACGATAATCCTTTATCAGTTAATTTTGACAATCTGGCAGAGAACAATGAGGAAGTTCATTTTTTCTTAAATTTAAATTTTTGTATGATATCAGTATATTGGCAAAATTAAACGTCAGTTTTATTGTAACAAAAAAAAATAGCAGATTTAAGACCATTTTACTTTATTATGTCATAAATGCAAAAAAAATATTAGAAATTTCAAGTCGTGTAAATGCTGCATGAAAACTCTTATGCTTGATTTACACGAGCATTAATTATTGTTTGAATAAGATTGAAATTTTAAAATTAAATGAATTATGAATGGGAAAAATGAAGTATAATAATTGCAGTCTAACTGTGCTTAGGTTATCACGGAAAACCTTTTGATATGTGTTGCCGATTTTATGAAGTTATTAACGAGTATAATAAAACCAGAAAAAATTGTATTAAAACTAAAATTTGAATGAATTATAAATAAAACCCGTAATTTCAAAAACCACCCATTTGCTTTTTTTCATTTATATAAGGGGTGTAGTAAACCATCAGAATGATTGATAGCTTTGTAAACCAACTAGATATCAGAATTAAAATTAACTTAAAATAGGACTTCTATGATACTTCAATAATCTGTTTTAATATTGGCTAGCCAGGTTATGCAGTAGTGGTCTATATTTGGTTAGTTTAAAAAAGCCATCACATAAAATACTTTCAATACTGCATCAGCTTGTGTGACAAGCATGCAAAACAAAAATTACATGAGTACGTACACATTATGCCATATTTAAAAAAAAAAAAAAAAACATACAAAATTATTGCAATTTCGTTGTTATTCCATCTTATGATTTTTACGCACGGTGAAGGGAGACAGATGTTACGGCGGTGGGTTGGTTAAGATTGACATTAAATTTTTTTTGTTTTGACAAGAAAAAGTAAACATTTGTTAGAAAAAGAACGCGCCATCGTGGATAATGCAAATGGCGGGTTTACTGCAAAAATGAGAATTTCTGAATTCTATTTCGAGGCTACGCTTCTTTTTTTTAATTTAAATTTTCACAATTTTTAATATAAATACTCATAAATATTAGCGAATTTGTATGCCAAGGGCAACGAAAAGTGTAATTTAATTCAATTTAATATTGATAGCATTAAAAAAAACTATTTTTCTCAAAAACTTTAATTTTTGAATTTACCATATTCTTAATTTAAATGTTCAAACGCACATATCTACTCTTTTTGCGATTTGAACAAATGCACATACATTTTCAACACTACTGTTTCGTTCCGATTTAACACTGGAGTACATGCATAAGGTGTGTTTTATTCATTGCTGCACAGCCAGCGCAGCATTCAAGTGCGAATAAAACGATCAAACTCACTCCATATGTCAATTTCAATTTATATTTCAATGTTGGCCATTATTATAGAAAATATCAAAATCTGATGAAAACATGTACTCGTATGTATGTACATAATGTTTCATTCTAAAATTTAATGCATAGCGCCATTTTCATTTCAATAATTAAAAGTTTTATCACCAGCACAACTGCCATTTTTTACTGGCTTCTTTTTCACCAGCAATCAAATTGTTGTTGTTTGTCGAGGGAAATTTTGCTGCGCTAGCTATGCAGCAGTGAATAAAACACACCTATAGTAGACCACAGTAACAGTTTTATTTATTTCTTTTATTTTATTTTTTGCATTGAAAAAGTATTTTCTTACAAAATTTTAAGTTTCTAACTAACAACAGCTTTAGAGTGAAAAAGAACACTCTCCATAAGTTGGCCCTCTAGATAATAAAGGTGATCTATGGTTCAGAGAATTCTCAGTGCATTTAATACAATACAATTCGTTCCTTCCCCTTACGAGTATTTCTCCCACTTACCACTTTCCAGCCAAAGTAAAATTACATGAAATTATGAGAGTTTTTCTCTTACTTACCTTGAATAAAATCTGCTGGTGTTTCAGACAAGAGATTTGACGGTCGGTACTCATTGTTTTCAAGGTTAAACTTGAGCTTCTGAAATAGCAAAAGAGAAAAATGTATGCTTGTTTCATTCATTTTACAATTATTTAAACAATAAACTAATCTCAATGTATATGTATATACATATACATATGTATGTGCATGTACAAACAAATACTACATAACAATTTTCTAATGATAACAATCAAAATCTTCACATACGAGTAAATTTATCTTTACCTTCAGTGAAAAGTTAAACCCTCACTGAAAAACTGTTTCACGGGTTCACGGTTGATTCTTTTATTCCATCAAGAATAACTAAACGCCGGATTTCTGTGGAATTTAGATCACTTTACCACCAACACCATTTTTCGTTTCAACATTGAACCAATCAGCACTTACAAGCACATTTGAAGGCTTCCTACAACGCACACTTGAAATCTTCAGATAAAAGAGCGACTGATAACATTAATCGAAAATATATGTTGTTAGGCAAACATTATAACTGCGGCGGAATACATGGATAAATACTTAGACTTAATTTTACAGTTACTGGTATCTACCAGTTTTAAAAGTTAGTTAGGTTAGTTTAGCGAACTTATGCTCACTGACACGCCCACACTATTTTCAAAAGTTCGTCTAATTTTATTTCAAAACTTCGTGTAAATATAGTTTTACGCCACTCCCACATTTTGGGTATTTTTAACAGAATTCATAGTTCTGAAAATTAAGAGCATAGTGTAAAGAAGCACCTACGTCACTTTGTGACCAAAAGAGAGTCACAAAGTGCATTTAAGAGATAAGATAACGACATGCGCACCAATATATACCATGTTTTCTATATTCCATTCTGAAATTTTAAAATGCAATCACTGAAATGATAAGGATTGATCTCAGTATAATCGCAGAACCGAAGAGAGTTTGGTGTACTCATACACATGCTCTTCTGCATTGCGACAGTTCCGTTTACAAAATACTGCTCTAACAGTGTTTTTAAACTTATTGGTAAAGAAATTCACAATGAGAAAGAATCAATTCCAAGCGAATTTTTCATCTTTGATTGATCTTGCCTTGGACAAATTTTTTTATCAATAACGATGCACGCAAGTTTTAAATTTTAAATTTTAAATATTTTTTTTGTACTTCTTTTTCAAATTTTCACTTTGAGAAGTCTTTGTAAGAAAAGGATTAAGAATATATAATTTTTTTTTTCAATTGCACTGACACAATAAATACAGCGGAGTACAACTTCTTCTGCATTTACCAGTGGATGCTATAAGTTCGGAATTTAACATAAAATATGGCATAAAATGAATTTTCCAATATATTTTATTTCTCTGGGGAATTTCTTGGTTTCACCTGTCACTTCACTCTTATAATTTCGACCAATCCGGGGATTTACAGTAGTAATATAAATGTACAAGCGTTGTTAGTTCTCCCAGTTTTCATTGTTATGTCTTTTTTCTATCTACCAGATAATTTGCTGAGATGTTCCATGAAAAATTTGTTTAGTTGTTAATCCCTTTAAAGTTTTAAACTGACGAAATAACAATACTTTCTCTAAATTAATAAACATTTTCGAAACTGAAATTTTTCAATATTCCGATCAATTAATATTGCCTTCTCCTTCTAAGACTTTAATTGTTTAAGTAGTTCAAAAATCGATTTTTCTCATGTTCAAAACATCAAAATTGTTTTTTATTTATTATCATAAATTTTGTTATACCTATGTGTGTTAATAATATTTATTATTTATCAATTGTCTATTTCTATGTTTTAATTAATATCAATTCAAGTTATGACAGATATGTATTTATAACGAAATTCTGAGAAAAAAATTTGCAATAAATATAATTTTAGTTCGAGTTTCAATATTAAAATTCTAAATTAGTTCTACTTAACAAAAAAAAGCAGGTATGTATTTATATGTATGGCTTTGTAAGGTGGAAATTGTAAATCGATTTATTACTATTGAACTTAGGCAATGCTGGTTTTACAATTTTATAACACGATAGATAGAATCGAGGTATGCTCATTAGATAAACCCAATTTGCCGTTTTGGTTTTCTTCGAAAAAAAGCATATGATCGTAAATTCACATACCTCGTTTTTGTTTATCGTGCTTTCAATACAAATGGCATGTGTCTTTTCTTTGTTTATTTTGTGTTTATTAAGAGCTCTGTAAAAGCTCAAACGTAGTGTGAGTGAACTTGGTTCGACTAAGCTCACCGGACCGTAAAACCAAGCTACTCCAACTTCATTAGGCGTTTATCTTTTTTAACTCTGAGCAGAGCACTGAGCGAAGATTGATCAGCTCTCATACTTTCTCTACCCTTTTATTAAAGTTAAAATCATCGAATACCTACTTTATTTTTTTAGTATCGTGCTAGCTTCATATGACTCTGACATTTGCAAACATCAAAAAAAGGTTCATGCACTTACTTTTTTACACAAAATGTCATTGTTTTAGGTGTAATCAGAAGCATTTTATTAAGAAAATTCTTTTAGTACGATACTAGTTAGAAAATGTTTAAAGTTAAGAATGAGTTAGTAAACTACTATAAAGTTTGCAAATTGTTAAGTAGTATCATACTAATACCTTAATAATAGGCTATTTAAAATTTTGCGCGCGGCTGTTTAAAATTTTGCACCCCTTTTTTGCGCGGCGCCATTTTCTTCAAAATTATAGATAATTTGGTAGGCCTAAGGGATTTATGAAAATGTATGTTGGTAACTGTCATTTTCACATATGTTCACCTATTGTCACGAATACCTGTTTGTTAACTTAAAAACCAAATGGAATGTGAGGTGGTTTTTTAACATTTGTAAAATGTTTCTTGTTGCCAAATAGACCTTGTATGTAATTGGATACCGAGGTCTGGTACTCCATCCACCTAACTAATTCTACCATTACATTGAAAAGAAGAAAAAAAAAATTTAAAACTAGTGGGTGGTAAAAACTGCTGCGTTTGGTTATAAATGCACTTGGCTATTTTGTTTATTGACATCAAACATAAACACCATGGTGCAATACCAAACCACCCACTCGGTCTGACTGGATTACAATTTATACTCGTAGGTATTATATCTATTAAGTGAATGCATGTTCTTTCGTTCTATGAATTCGCTTTTTCGGGAACAAGGGATCGGATGCAGTGGAATTTCATCGTAATGGAGGAAAATAACAAATCATTCAAGTTGGCTCAATAACTAGCAACATCTTCTTCTTTTCCGGCGCGGCGTTGAAGGTAAATAATTTTCTATGCAGCTGTCAGTGACATGTCAAAACAACACGTTATCAGTCAAAGACAGCGACATGTTTTGAGAATACAAAATGTTTGTACGTTTATAGGTTAGAATCTTACAGAGGCTTTGCTTGAGGGAAAAGAAGTTTTACTTCTACCGCGCGTACGCCAGTACACACAGGGCACAGCCTTTTTTTTAGTTTATGTTCTATCAATTTTATCAAATAAAAATCTAAGAACGTAGTTTTGCGAAACGTTTATAGGTCAGCTGACAGATTTTTTTTTCTTTTGAAAAACAATTTTTTTGAAATGTGTTGCATGAAATTAGTAATCCTTCAGAGCTTCAATGCATCCTAGACGTTACATTGAATAGTGCGCCTGATTAGACGGGTAAACTCTAAGTCTAGCCGCGCACTAGCAACTTTTAGTTGCGAAACTGCTTGGTTCGAGCAACTAAAAAGTTTGTGTTTGGACACAAACTAAACGATTGCCTAAAATAAGTTCGCCATTTTATTGAACATATAATTATCTGCAAATTCACGGACATTCAACCAAACAGTTCATCTGTTTTCTATAAGTAACCAAACAGTTTCGCAACTAAAAGTTGCTAGTGCGCGGCTAGCCTAATGCTTACAAAAGAAAAGGGTCAAAAGTTAGAGGAGACAGAGGAAAGAAAATTAAACTATAAAGATTATAGCGCGGTCTTAAGAGTAATTAAAGAAAAACACATTCAGCAAGGCCCACAAGTATTAAAACCTAAAGCAAAATAAGGCGGCGATTAGTGTGCTTCCATGATTTTCAAAGAAAGTGTTTTAATCAATATCACGGGAACTACTCATGGCATAAAAAATTTGTAAAGAACTTTTCTAAACGAAATACAATTTTTTTTTTTTTTTTTTTTTTTTCAAAATAGAAACTGATGAAAAACTTTTTAAATACATTTATTTATTAATCAATTTTATTTACAATCCAATTTCTTCAAAATAGTTCAGCCGACTGGGGTGCCAAAAAAATGTCCAAAAGATCCGAACCCTATTAGCTAGTTGGCTTCTAGTATCACGTAATCACGTTGCAATCAAACGATAGCCAATTTCTATGTTATTTACTTCACCACTAGAAGTGTCACTCAATAAAAAGCATCCTTTCCCTCAAGATTCTTATAAAAACAGATAGATTGTTTCAATTATTATTAAATGACTTGATCAAATAAAACTCTCTTTTCACATCAACAAAGTTTAAATTAAGAAAAACAAAAATACCTACGTAGTTTGCCAGCGCTAGTCTCAAGTATTTTTATATTTTTAATCAAAAGTATCTTACTTGTTTTTTCTCGTCTCGTCGTCGTCATTGTAATGTTGTCTGTGTGAAGTCGCATACGGACGGAGGGACACGTAAGACTGTGTCAGTTTTTATTTCATTTAATAATACACTTATGTGCATTCTGTGATTCATTGTTGGTTAAAGTTTTGGATGAAAAACAACGCAACGATAAACGAAACTTAGTAGTATATAATATATAATATAATTTTTTCTATATTGTAATTAAAAACAAGTATAATTTATAACAATTCATATTTGTTATATAATATAACATAAAAGTGCTCTTTTTAATCAAATATTTCTTCGATAAAATAACTTTTTGCTTTATTTTCTACGCAATTGAGTGGAGGGGAAACAAAAAGAAATTTCTAGAAAACAAAGAAAAGAAAGAATAAGTGAAAAAGTGCCGAACAAGCAGCTAAACAGATCATTCTGTGCCTTAATTAATTAATATTATTTAATACATATATTCATATATTATTGATTTAAACAAAAACAATATTGCATCGAAATTTATCGTCGTTGCTGAATTTTCTTAAGAGCAAACACCTGATACGAAAAATAAGTAATTTCACTTTATTTAGTGACTATTTCTAAGATTCAAGCAAAAAGGTAAAACGAAAAAAGAACAGAAAATGGCCTTCATGATGCCCGTGATGAAAAACGAGTTCGACATTTATAATGGTAGTCGAACCCGGAAGGTATCCGAGTATAGCAATACCAGTGGTGCAGCAGCAAGCGGGCAACGATCTCGCAAGGTTTCTGAATGCAAATCAGAATGCCAAACGTCCTCTACCTCACCTTCCTCGAGTCATCAGATGCAAATGAATCGTTCGGCATCGTCGCGCACGGCGTTCCCCAGAAATTCTTCACGCAGCTCCCAATCAAACATGTTTGCCACTTCGCCAACACGTTCATACAGCCAAGCAGCTAGCCCCCCTAAAACGCAGGCCGGCAGCCAAGGAAGTTTAAATAAATTCCACAATCGTTTGGTTGATAAGCTCCGTAAATCGTTTCGCAAGGATACGGCTAAGCGTTCATGAGAGTTGTCTCAAGTATGCTATGCAAATCAAACTTTCTACGATATTGACAATAACTGCACAACAACAGCGCCAATTCCGGTGGCAGATGTGGTGGCACCAATACATTGCCTGCAGCCCACATCAGTTTCTATTGTCCAATCAACGCATCAGAGTCTTCATTCCGATAGCGATAATGAAGAATATTCGACGCCGCCGGAGCAGCAGCAGCTACAGCAGCAGCCGGTATGTCGCTCCGGCCGTTTTCTTACAATGAAGCAACGTATAACAGCAACACTATTGAGACGGAAATCTAAAAAGCAGTCCCTACAATGCTCCTCGTCAAACAACTCTGATTGTTCTCGCTTGCAACCTTCAATTGTGGCAAGTAAGGGAGTAGATAATTTTGGAGCTTCGTCTACAGTCGAATTAAACTCAAGTTCAACTGTAGCAGCAGCAGCAAGCGGTAAGAATATTGGTGGCGAGCAAAATATGGTACTTATAAAGCAGCCTAGTCATCGCAGATCATTTTTACGTCGTCATAGACTCTCAACATCCAGATTTAGCTCGTTTAGTGCTCCAGGGTAAATGCAATGGCTCAATAAGTTTGTCATGCATAAAACTGCAATTTATACACACAACTGACATATCAAAACACGCTTACCGCAATCGCAACTCAATTGTGGAATTTACTTTCAATGGGTTAATCCACAATTCTACGAATCAATGGCCTATCATTTACATACAGTGTGTACCATTCAATTTGTTTTAATATGGTGAAATCGGTCAAAGGCCTTATGAATAATTTTTTGTTTGGTATAACGAAGAACCTCTTTCAAGTTTGGAAAATCTCAATATTCAAAAATAATCTTCAATTTTTTAAAATGTTGTTAATGAGTAAAATCATTGGAGTTTAGAAAACGCCTGACGGATTTATTGGACCATCGAAATATTTTAGATATTTACATACAGTGGATCAAAAAAGAAATCGTACATACAAGTTTTGTCTCTTTAAATCACAAAATAAAATTGATGAAGGTTTAAAAATAGCGTATTTCTGCATGTATACATAGTTTTTACTATAAACTCTGGATATTTAGCAAAAATTACAGTTTTAATAACAAATTGTCATCGAAATTTAATTTAAAAGAAAATAATCGCAAATTTAATATCAATAAAGAAATCGGACACTCTGTGTTATACTCTTTTTTTTTTTGTTTTTAACGGGACAAATATAACACTTTTAGGTTCTTAAAATACCGTTACATATGTCAGATGTTTATTTGATTTGAATTTAATGCGTTATTATTAATAAGGTCAAAATGGAAGAACAATGTTGATATACAACGATAGAAGTACGAAAAATAGTGATAAAAAAATTTTAAAAAGACAACTCTGTACGTGCTATTGCAGAAATTGTAAAAAGAAGCAATTCTACGATAGGAGACATCATAAAAAGATTAAAAAAAAAAAACAAAATCTGTTGAAAATTTACAAAAATCTTGAAGACCAAAAATGTTTACTACAAGCGATGAACGTTGGATATTGTAATAAGTTAAAAAATAAACCCCAAATAGGTGCACCAAAGTTGACGGGCGTAGGTAAGGAAATACCTGCAATAAGATATTAACCCTGAAACCGTAAAAACAGTGCTGCGAAAAAGTAATTTTCATGGAAGAGTGGCAAGAAAAAAACCTTTTATCAACAAGAAAAACCGACTCAAGAGAAATAGTTGAAAAGGAGCTACCAAAAGACGGATTTGTCATTCTGGAATCGTGTTTTGTCTCTGACGAGAGTAAATTTAATAAAACAGAGAACAAAACACGATTCTAGAATTAGAAATCCGTCTTTTGGTAGCTCCTTTTCAACTATTTCTCTTGATTCGGTTTTTCTTGTTGATAAAAGGTTTTTTTCTTGCCACTCTTCCATGAAAATTACTTTTTCGCAGCACTGTTTTTACGGTTTCAGGGTTAATATCTTATTGCAGGTATTTCCTTACCTACGCCATTCAACTTTGGTGCACCTATTTGGGTGTTATTTTTTAACTTATTACAATATCCAACGTTCATCGCCTGTAGTAAACTTTTTTGGTCTTCAAGATTTTTGTAAATTTTCAACAGATTTTGTTGTTTTGAATCTTTTTATGATGTCTCCTATCGTAGAATTGCTTCTTTTTACAATTTCTGCAATAGCACGTACAGAGTTATCTTTTTAAAATTTTTTTATCACTATTTTTCGTACTTCTATCGTTGTATATCAACATTGTTCTTCCATTTTGACCTTATTAATAATAACGCATTAAATTCAAATCAAATAAACATCTGACATATGTAACGGTATTTTAAGAACCTAAAAGTGTTATATTTGTCCCGTTAAAAACAAAAAAATGAGTATAACACAGAGTGTCCGATTTCTTTATTGATATTAAATTTGCGATTATTTTCTTTTAAATTAAATTTCGATGACAATTTGTTATTAAAACTGTAATTTTTGCTAAATATCCAGAGTTTATAGTAAAAACTATGTATAAATGCAGAAATACGCTATTTTCAAACCTTCATCAATTTTATTTTGTGATTTAAAGAGAAAAAACTTGTATGTCCGATTTCTTTTTTGATCCACTGTAGGTCAATGTCCATAATTATCGGACAAGATTGACGTAGCCCAAAAATATTTATGGACAGTAATACAGTTCTAGAAGTTTGTCCAGCTAGAAGTTACATAAAAAAAAAAGAATGATTTGACAAAGTGCAAGCAATTGATTAAAATATCGTTAGTTTTTTTTTATAACCGAAACTTGTTTTTTGTTTAGAAAATTTTACATACAGAGTACACATACAAAATAATTATATATCATCTATTAAAGTTTATATTGAATAAGAATATTTTATAAAATGCATTCATATACATAAATATTTTGTATATAATAACTAAGAAATTTAAAAGAAAAGTTTGCTTAAATAAATATATATTTTTTAATAATAACATAATGAAAGAATCGATTTGTTATTTTTATCTCTGATGGCTTTTTTTTTGTGTTTGTTTACAGGAAAGCTCATTAAATGGATGCCAAAATATGTTTATAATTAGCCGCTTCACGTTTATGAGATTTCACAAATTTTCCACTGTCGCTTTGGCGCCTTAGCGATTTTTCATTTGCAGATAAAATCGTAAAAGAAGAAAATTATTGTTTTTTGTTTCCTTTTTACGGTATTATTTTTATCAGATTTCATATGCTTTTCTCGATTGGTAATTTCAGAATAGAAATAAGAAGCAATACAGATTCGCATAATGTAGTTAAAATTACAAAATGATAAGGCTTGCATATTTACACACATGTACGTACATAGTATACGAAATTGAAAAAGGAAAATGATGAGAAACTTAATGAATTTAAATTCCTTTTTGGCGTTGAGATACAATTTTGAACTTATTTATCACGAATACAAATAGTTGTGCTCGACTCTTCTATTGGCGAAATGCCTTTTGCATTACCAATTCAAAGAGAAGGATGAGAATGCTCATTTCTCAGTTGTTTTTTTTTTTTTTGTAGAACGATGGAAATTGTTTTTGAGGTACATAATTTTACAAAACTGAAGATAAACATTGTACCATCTTATACTCACTATAAAACCTTAATTTCTGTTTGCAATTATTACTTTTTTGCAGTTAAAGTATAACTTCCACCTATTCTCTACATTATATTGTAATATAGGTATTTATTCAAGCCAAAATTGTGTAAAGGCTAAGTAGCCCCTACAGTCCTTATCCTCAATTTAATTTGATCAAATAAATTGATGGACTAGAAAATGGAAATCATTTATTGTGCATTCAGGAAACTGTTGCATGCAATTATTTTGTGTGGTGAGTATAATAATTTTTTTGGAGGTATGCACCGATCAGGCAAGGAAAGTTTTGGTTATTACGACACAATTGTACGCCGGCAGAATAACCGGTCAATTATTTGCATGCAAATAGATTTTTCGAATTTAGGTGCTCGGTATGTGCAAGTTCTGTGAGTATAAGAAGCACGTCGAATTTTTATAAAATATTTTTTTTGTTTAAAAACGGTTAATCAAACCAGCATACCTACAAAAATTTGGATTTACCTTCTTCTGCATGGGTTTTTTCGTACTGAAACTGTAAACCAGGCTTAAGAAGTATTTTTTTTATTTTTATTTATTACTTACCTTCAGGTCTTTTCCAGAAACTCAACTTAAATGACGAGTTGCTAAAACCGAAAACACTTTTCAAATGCACTCGTAACTTTGTCTTTGAATAGAAGGTGTTTACTGACTGACACTGAATCCAATTGTTGCGGTTTGAAGAAATTGTAAATTATCTCCTCTTGATCCATCATTTCAAAATATGTATTATTGAGCCGATTAACAAATTTTATTTTATGAAAGCAAAACTTATCCGAACTAAACCGAAAGTAACGATCGAACATTATAATTACGGCCGCGCGAGATTTATGATTCCTTGTATTCACAACTCTTCGCCTGACAACGCGCGTCATCACGCGCTTGATAATTTGATATTAGGATAAAGATACTACGTGTAAATCCACAATCAAAAGATCCAATTGGATTTGGTTGATGGAGATAACAGAACTTCGACTCAAATTCATTGAACGAGCACAATCGAGTGAAACCAAGCCAATTTCAACTCGATGAATCTCTCTTGAGCTTTTTCCGAGACTTTTTTGCTGTTTTCCATTGGTTTTTCGGAGTGTTTCACTCTTTTTCCATTCACATTGAATACAAAAATTCGTTATCTCCAATTTACAGTCTATCAAACGTTCTCATTTTATATTATAGTTTCTTCAAACATTTATTGATTTTCGTGAATATTATTCGTGGTGGAATAAACATTGACTTACTATATATGAGCTAGTCGCTCATTTTCTTCATACAAATCCTCAAAAAAAGTGGTTCCACTTTTAACGAAAATGCGCGATCAAAGGATGTCACTTAAAAAAACGAACTAATTTTTGACAATTCAACCGCAGCGGTTGTTTTTAAAAATTAGTTCCTTTTTTTAATGTCGTTTTCCATTGGTTTCACTCAAGGATCCACTCATTCTGAAATCCAATGGAACGGTGCTAACTTCTTCTACTCAACTTTGAAATTTTGTCTTTGTATTTGTTAATAGTCGTGTTGGTGAAAATCTGCGATAGTTGCTTTTGACATTTGGGTATGAGTATTAGTGCTTCTTGAGTGGATTCTGACTTGAAATCGAGAAGCGAAATTCTCTTCTCAGAAGAGTATTTTTTTCCCAATGGAATGGTTTGAGAAGACTTCTGGACGCTTCCAAACGCTTCTGGACGACCAATGGAAAATGACATAAGTGACATCTTTTGATCGCGCATTGTCACTAGGAAGAAAGCTTAAAAGTGGAACCATCGTGAAGTTGGCTACTGGCAGTCCATATCTTTATATTGGAATAAACATTAAGGCTAGGCGGGCACATTCAATTTTTAGTTTCGCAACTGTTTGGTTGCTAAAATGAAACATATGGTGTTATATGAATCACCGCGCACATAGAGAACTGCGCGGACATTCAACTAAATAGTTGAGCCGTTTTCTATAAGCGCAAGAGAGAAAATATAAGCTTGAGTGAAGAGTTGCCAGTGCGCAATGCTCTATCAACTGATGATTAAACTATTTGATTTCGATCACAGTTGCAAGTGCGCGCCTAGCCTTAAATAAAAACAATGGCGCAAAATTTTAGTTGAATTAGTACGATGTTAAAGCTGTTTTAGAAAGAACTTAAAATCAACTCGAGTGACAAAACCTGGGCCGAATATCCGACAAGCATCCAACTCGATCTTTCGATTCTACATATAAACGTAAAGCGTTGAGTTTTGGCAGCCTTCGGCGGCCATGTTGTCTAAGTGACATCTGTTAAATTTTTTGTTTATTTATTTATTATTCAGTAACTATTACCATAATAAACAACAAATAACTATGACGAGTTACACTTACACGATTGAACAGCACGTCCAAATGATAAAGCTTTATTATGAAAATGGGTGTTCGTTGGTGCAAACGCGGCGAGCGTTGCGTCCAATTTACGGCAGACGTAGTGGCCCTTCCCAGTCGACTATTCAACGTTTGGTGGCTAAATTTGAGGCCACCGGTTCGGTTACCAAGCAACAAACATTTGAACGTCGAAGAAACGCAAGATCGGCCGAGAACATCGCCGCGGTGCGTGAAAGTGTAAGGCAGAACCCAAACCAGTCGATTCCTAGCCGTGCACTAGAACTAGGACTTTCGCAGACATCAATTTGGCGAATTTTGCATCGGGACTTGGGAGCAGGCACTCGAGAGAAGGAAACCTCTCCGAATAAAAGCAGAAAATGTAAGATTTGCCAGAAATCTTTCTACTCTAATACCTATTTGCGGGAACATATGCTCCGACACTTTGGCAAGGGTCCAAAGAAGTGCTCCAAATGTTATCGCAAGTTTATTGACAAAAACAAGTACGAAGCTCATTTGGAAACCCACAAACTAGAACAATGGATTCGAAGTCAACCTGATGTGACCGTCAGTATGATGAAGCCTACCGAACTATAACTTGTTGCTTTTAAAATCATTTTATATTAGTCTCGTCACTTATTATGGTATTGATTTTTTGCCTGATTTAAGTATTACCTGTAATATTTCAATGTAAAAAATTAATAAAGTAAATACACGTGTCTTTAAGTATTTGCGGTTTTAAATTAACTATCATTTAAGTAAGATGATATATAAGATACACCAACACTTGTAAGGGTAGTCTCTAATTTTTGGGTTTTCCTTATGGCCCTGCAACCACACAGGTGATTATAAACCTGCTTTGGCATCAGACGATCTATACAACTATTGTAGTGATTTCAGAGAGCAATTAATTACTTCGGCAGCCTGGCTGTTGGTGGGGATATCACATTTGACCCTGGGAACTTCTTTCATTTTCTGCAAGAGTCCATCTTTTACATCGAAGGATCAATCCATCTTCTCTATTTATAAGAAATGATTCTTGTCAATGTTCTTGGAAAGATGGACAAATTTTTCCAATAATGCGAATTATCAGCTAAGATTAATAATCTATTTATCTAAAATAGGCCAGACATTCACCCTTATTCCGATAGTCGTTTTACTAAAACCCCAGTAAAACGACAAGGCTCTAGAAACGAAAATTGGAATTTTATTGAAACGACTATAGTTATAATGCTTAGAAAAGTGAAGAACATAGAGAACTCTGCCTTTTTCGTATTATTTAAACACCAAAATGTGGTATCTGGAGACTTCTCGTTTTAAAGGCGTTTTATTAAAACGACTATCGGAATAAGGGTGATTCATTTTGGATAAATATTTCTTCGCAATGAAAAATTATTAAACAAATTGGTAATGCAATAGCTCGAAGGAAACCAGGACCGAGTGACTTACAACTTTAAATCATTCCTGTGTGCGTATTACCAAGAATGGAGGGTTCCTACAATTTTCTGCCCATTCTGAATGGTTAATGAGTAGCACTTCTCATGACAAATACTCTTACAGGGACTTTTTGAAAATTATTTATTCGCAAAGTATATTCCTTACAGGAAGAAAAATAGATTGTGGATTAAAACCGATTTATGTCCACAATTTCAAATTAGCTCGCTTGGCGTAATCTTTGTAGTCAGCATGGGCGTAGAATTCTTTGAACATTGGCATTAGGAGTTTGTCCTTTGGCAATGTTTTGAAGATGGGTTCACCATACCATGTTCCAACCTTAAAAAGAATTTCAAAACAAAATATTAATAATGATATTATTGTATCACCATATGAATGGCATGACAAACCTCCCATCCCTTGACATTAGCCATTAGCTTGGCCTCTTCATCGCGATTCCTTCTCAACTGCTTCAAGTACTCCCTATCACGCTCGGCAATTAAAATTGGGAAGATGACATTTTCAGCGGATCGCATTTCAATTTCCTCACGCTTCACCTTCTTGGCAGTCAAGAAATAGACGTAAATTCCCACTAAAGTAGAAACCGCGTAACCAGTAAGCATTTGCCAACCTGCCAACAGGAACCATTTGTGATGTAAGAACATTGAAATATAATTTTTGGACGAAATGACCTACCGGTAAAATAGCTTCTAGCTGGCACTCGAGCAAAGGGAATTTGTTTGTAGCCCCCGGGTGGAGGCATATCTTGCTTTTTAGCTGTTGAAGATGAGGCCATGGCTCGAAATTGTACAAAAAATGCAAACCTCGACTTTATATTTTTTTCGAACGAAAATTAATCTGCCAAAATTGACAGACTAGAACTTTACGTAACTAGTGTGCGTTCAGCGAAAAACTTTGATAGGACTGTTCAAACTTTTGAATTTTCTAAGAAAATTGGAGACGCTGAAGCACTTCTCTGGTTTCAGCAAAGATGTTCAGTTAAACGTCAACCAGTATATATCTCAAAAATTTCATCGTTCATAAAACTTTTCAAATTTGAGATAGTGACAGTACATATCAAAATGAAAGTGGTGTTTCACCTTTTCTCATGAAATCAAAAGAAGGGTGAAAGTTTAATTTTTGACACATATAAGGTAGAAATGTAAATTGAAATTTATTAAATTAACCCGAGGATTAAATAATACTTTAATCCAATTGATAAAAGTCAAAAAGTATGGTTTTTACATTTGACTCTAGGTTTAATTTTTGACACTAGTATATTAGATCACCCGATCAAATATTCGTGTGTCGATTGATTCAGATTTGATCCCAATTTTTCGGCACTGATGATTTGGATATGAACGTAGAAATGTAAATAAACTATTCTATGAATGAAGTTTAATCAACATTTTAATGATGTGTAAATTGTATTAATATTTTGATTGAATAGAGATCCATAGATTAAATTTTGATGTTTTCAAGTTTCCACCTCATTAATGTCAAAAATAAAACTTGGGATTTGAACGCGATTTTCATCATCATCATCGGCTCGACAACCGGGTTCCGGTCCTGGCCTGTTTCAACAAGTCTCTCCACCTATCCCGGTCTCTAGCCGACGCCATCCAGTTGCGCACCCCAAGGCTTCGGGCGTCCTGGTCTACGCCATCTCTCCAGCGCAAGCATGGTCTACCACGCTGTCGTCTACCATAGAATGTACCACAAAGAACTTTCCGAGCAGGTTCCTCTTCGCTCATGCGAGCTAGGTGCCCTGCCCACCGGAGTCTACCGAGCTTAATTTTTGTCACGATATCTGCTTCTAGGTAGATTGCGTACAATTCATGATTGTACCGTCTCCGGAATCGTCCTTCCTCACATATGGGGCCAACAATTCTCCTTAAGACTTTTCTCTCGAACGCAGCTAAGAGGTCGGAGTGCCTTTTGCTAAGCACCCAAGTCTCGGATCCATATGTGAGTACTGGCAGGACCATGGTCCTGTACAGCAGCAGTTTTGAAGTTATGGTGAGATTTCTGGATTTGAAGAGCTTTGACAGACTATAGTAGGCTCTGTTGGATTTGAGAAGCCGCCCGCGTATTTCTTCTTCTATGTTGTTATCGGCTGCTACTATTGACCCAAGGTATTTAAAGGATTGCACCACTTCAAATTCGTGCTCCGCTACCTTGATTGTTTGACCAACTGTTCCTCTCGCATTCGACGCCACCATGTACTTTGTTTTACCTTCACTAATGTGCAGCCCCAGATTTTGTGCCGCCTGCTCGATCTGGATGAAGGAATCGTGTACAGCTTGTTCGGTTCTTCCGATGATGTCAATGTCGTCTGCGTAAGCCAGTAACTGGCTGGACCTGTTGACGATGGTCCCTCTTGTTGCCGTGCCAGAGTCACGGATTGCTTTCTCCAACGCCAGGTTGAAGAGGAGGCAGGCCAAACCGTCCCCTTGTCGGAGTCCATTAAAGATGTTGATTGGTCTGGATAGCAATCCGGCTATTTTTACTTGGCTTGTTACGTTGGTCATGGTCAACCTACATAGTCGTGTCAATTTATTTGGGATGCCGAATTCTCTCATGGCTTTGTAAAGTTCTACCCTGGCTATGCTATCATAGGCGGCCTTAAAGTCTATAAACAGATGGTATGTTGGGATGTTAAATTCTAGACATTTTTCCATCGCCTGCCTAAGGGTAAAGATCTGATCAGTTGTTGATTTGCCTGGAATGAAACCACACTGATATTGCCCGATGACGGTTTTAGCGTATGGGGTTATCCGGTCTTGTAGGATAGAGGAGAGTATCTTATAGGCGGTACTCAACAACGTGATACCTCTATAATTGCTGCACGTTGTGACATCTCCCTTCTTATGTATGGGGCATATTAAACCTTTTCGCCAGTCTTCTGGCATTTCTTCCTGCTCCCATACCTGTACTATAATATCATGAATTGCTTGACGTAAGGCTGGCCCGCCGTGATGGAATAATTCGGCTGGTATGCCATCGACTCCCGGGGCTTTGTTCTGTTTAAGCCGGCCTATAGCCTTCTCAACCTCTTCTATGCTTGGTGGCGGCAACATAGGGTATTCTTCTTGAAGTAGTGGAGCCTCCACTTCTGCAGTGAGCTGACCATTTAGCAATTCATTAAAGTACACTTCCCATCGCTCCAGTATGCTTTCAGGATCGGTGATCAGATTTCCCTCTCCGTCCTTGCAGTATGTGCAACGTGGTGTGTACTGCGTCATGTTTCGGACGGATTGGTAGAACTTCCGCGCCTGGTGCGGACCTCGCTCTCGGCTGTTTTCTATTTCACAGATTAGGTTCTTCTCCCAGGCTGATTTCTTTTGTCTGTGAAGCCGTTTTTCTGTTCTTCTGAGCTCTTTATATTCCTCTTCGCGTGCCCGCGTTCTATGAGATTGTTGCATCGCAACGCGATTTTGATCGCCTTAAATATCATAAGCAATTTTTGGTGGAGTTTTTGAGATAAGTATCTTAATGCTCACACTGTGTTTCTGGCATATTAATAAATAAAAACCTTTGAGCATGCGATAATTATGACAAAAAAAATATATTGCTTATGTCGATTTCCTTTACTCACTAGGGATTTTGATCTCTTGTCAAATTTTTTCTTTTGGTGTGCGTATTTCGTATACATGTAAATCCCTCTTCAAATACGGATTCGAGGAATTTGATCTCTGTCACAAAAAAATCGATTTTTTTGGTGTAAAGGAACGTGAAATCTGTCGAGAGATCCAAATCTTCACACAGAAATTGATTTCTCATGTGTAAAGGAAATCGACATTAAATATCCCAAGATATATATTTTTTTGGCTGACAATTTGACATTTGACAATTATAATTCCCTTCGGAGTCGTATTTCTGTACACTATCTAGGTAATTATTTGTCTATGGCATATAATGTAATTTTTTTTTGACATTTTAGCATTTCAAAAGAAAAAACAATTTTGCGCGTGTCGTTCGTATCGTAAAACAAATATAAAATTAATAAAGCTCAAACTTTGGTTGAGATAAAAAATAAATATTATTTAAAATGCCTAAACGTGGTGGGCAGCGAAATAACTATAATAACAATGGGAATAGATTTGGTGGTTTAAGTTCGTATTCTGATGGTAAGTTTTTTGTCTATTCAGCCGCCATCATCAAAAAATCATTGAAAAATAAAAAAAATATATTTTTTCGCAGAACACGACGATCGCTCTAAGGAGAGGTCAACTACTCGAAGAGTTAGTTTCAAGCCTTCAAGCTTGCATCAAAATAAAGGTGGTTTTAAGAGCCGATTGGCAGAGATGGCCATTCATTCTAGATTAGAGGAAGATGAAGACATGGGAGGATCAAGGGTTAGTCGAAAAATCAGTGTTTATTTTATGAACTTATAGGATTTTCTTTTCTTTTAAACAGTTTGATTGTGGTCGTTCGGATCGAGGGGGAAGAAGAAAAGGATCACCAATCCCAAGAGGAAAATTTGGAGGCAGGAAACTCTTAGCAAATTCTATGGGCTGGTATCAAGTCACCGTAAGTGATAATTTTTTTCCTTTTTCAACTAAAAAGACAAATAAATTGCTGGAGGCTCACGTTCAATTTATTTCATTGTTTTAAAATTCATCAATTATTTTATTTTGAATAGGTTGGTCTGTCTTGTTTTCGGAGTGTAGAAAAACTGAATAATTTTGTTGCGGTTATTGTGTAATATTGCTTGTCACAACACCGTTGCAAAACTGCTAAGAGATCTAGATATGCACAAATCCGCTGATCGTTTACTTTCACCCAACTTCTAGCCTACATGCAATAAGATATCCTTTTCTTAGCATACCAAACGAATCTGAAACGTCTTACCTTACTGTTTTCCCTCCTACTTTCATGTTCAAAACTAATGTATGTACATCGATATTTGATTTCCATATTTTCCCGAAGTTTCCCTCTTAAAAATATCTTAAACCATTTTAGTGTATAATTGATCTCAAAGATCGTGTGAATAAAACACCTTTTAATCATTTCCTGAGAGAAAATGTATGAAATAACCATTCCACGTTGATTGATTAAATAAGTTTTATTGCCGATATACGGGTTTTTGACCCGGCCGCCTGCGATGTTTTCGAATTTCCATTTGAACTATTGAGTTACAATAATTGGAACACACAACTTCTATCGCTGGTTTTTTTAACAATTGGTTTTTGTCAATTGTGATTATCGGAGGAGTGGTTCCGATTACAAAATAACCGCAAGGTAATGTACTGCTGCACATTCCTTAAAATATTAAGTGTGGGAAAAAGTGTTCTTAGTATGTTTCCATACTCAGGAATCAAGTTTCAAATTCAATAGTATCTGATTTGATACTTGATAGTTTTATTTATCTAGAGACTTCGTTAAAATACACTTTTTTTTAATTTATGAATTTATGTATATCACCTTTTGACCGACATGCGTTAAAATTCTTAAAAGCTACATATATAAGCGAGAAAAAGAGTTAGTGACATTTTTAACTACTGCATGACTGGTTCGTGTGAACTTACTCTTATAGGTGATATAACCACTGTATAGCCTTTAAGTTTTTGAGAATAAAGCCCAAATTATAATAATGATAAAACCCACGCATTTAGGTCAAAAGACAATAATTAAAAAGAAAGTCTTTCCTTTTAAATTTAACCAAATAAAACTTATCTGGTATTGAAGCATGTTTAGTTAGATATCCAATGAAATATATTTATACAAAACTATCTTTAATCTTTTACGGCTATCAATAAATCCAACAGTTTGAAATCTGAGATATACATATATTCTAGAGCGCTACCATACAAATTGATAACTCCATAAATTAGAAATAATTGCGCTGAGAGTTTTAGTTATCGTTTCGTTTCGTTGCTGATTGGTTGTATACGGTTCTTGGCTCGGGATTTTTTGTGTTGTTATGTGGATTATTTACTTATGCCAGAAATTATAGTTGTCTAAGATTTTCATTAGTCACTCTGACGATGTCTGTGCTCTCAGTATGGGATTACATTATTTTGGCAATAGTGTTGATGATATCAGCAGGTATTGGATTATACTACCGACTAACAGGTGGAAAACAAAGCACCACTGCGGAGTACCTATTGGCTGATAGAAGTATGAGCATTTTTCCAATTGCATTCAGTTTGATGCAAAGTTTCATGTCGGCTATAACATTGCTAGGAGTTTCTATGGAGAATTATCAATACGGCACAATGTTTGTAATAATTAATTTCTCCTATGTTTTGACGACTCCTATCGCCGCGTACTTATTTCTACCAGTATTTTATCGTCTCGAAACGGCTAGTGTTTATGAATATCTGGAGAAGCGATTTGGATATGCTGCGCGACTGGCTGCTTCATTGGCATTTTCCATTCAAATGATCCTGTATATGGGTATTGTCTTATACGCTCCCTCTTTGGCCTTAGAAGCTGTTACTGGACTTGATAAAGTATTTGCAATACTTGTCATAGGTATTGTGTGTACTTTTTACTCGACGATAGGCGGCATGAAGGCAGTTATTATCACCGATGTTTTTCAATCACTTTTAATGTTCATGGCAATATTCAGTGTGATAATTTGTGCAACGATTAAGGCTGGTGATTGGTCGACAATTTGGACTGTAGCACAGAACGGCGGAAGGATAAACTTTTCGGATATAAGTATTGATCCAACGAGACGTCACACATGGTGGACACAAATTATTGGAGGAGGTTTCACATATTTATCGTTATATGGTGTAAATCAAACCCAGATACAGCGACTGCTCTCGGTAAAAAATCTAAAATCGGCTCAACTATCTCTCTGGTGGAATTTACCTATTCTTAGTTTACTAAGTCTCTGTACTTCTTTCTCTGGACTATGCATGTACTATTACTATCAAACGTGTGATCCTTTGCTTGAGGGGCGTATAAATTCCCGTGATCAACTGCTTCCCTTATTCGTCGTAGATACTATGGGTCATCTGCCTGGCTTGGCCGGACTTTTCGTTTCGGGAATATTCTGCGCCAGTCTTTCTACCATTTCCTCAGCTATCAGTTCTTTGTCTGCTGTTACTTTGGAGGATTACGTTGCACAAATTTATAAATGTCTAGGAAAGGAACCCTTATCTGAGAAGAAACGCACCATGCTAACAAAAACCATCGCATTTATATACGGTTTAATTTGCATTGGTCTTGCATTTGCTGTCCAGGCACTCGGTGGTGTTCTTCAGGCATCTCTTACGATATTTGGGGTTGTTGGAGGACCTTTATTGGGTCTTTTTACACTTGGCATGTTCACTAAGCGCTCCAACCAGAAAGGATGCATAGCCGGTCTTCTAATAGGATTGTTATTCGGTTTTTGGATAGGATTTGGACAACCAAAACCGGTTCCCCCTCAACTACCTATGTCCACTGAAGGATGTCCAATCTCTGGGGATTTCACACCGAATACCTTGCTCACCCTACTCGAATCAATGAAACCAGAAGTTGAAGACAATAACTATTTTTATCTATATCGATTGTCGTACATGTGGTACTCTGTACTGGGATTTGCTGTAACTTTCATCTGCGGATATTTGCTAAGCGTTTTTTGCGTACTTCTCAAACTCGACGATAATCAACTGATATACAAAGACAAAGACCGCAGTCAGTTCAACTGCGAGCTATTTATTTCACCAATTGCAAAGAAACTACACTTGAGAAATATAAATTGTTCGAAACTGAATCGAGAAGAACAAATCAATGACTCTACAAATGAGCAAACGAAATGATACAACATTACCAATAACTTATACAAATTATGATTTTCAAATAAATTCAATTTTAAGAGTTTTTATGCTTTTTGCAATTACAATCTTTTTTTTTTTCTTTATCTAATTATCGACGTTTTTTGATGACTTCAAATTTATTTGATCCTGTTATCAGTAATTATCTAGTTAATTGCAATGCAATTGATATGAGATAAGACAAATAAATTTAGCACCTACGGTGTGTCGAAAGTTTGACGACGAAAGGGGCGCATAAACAATCAAATAAAACAATAAGCATTTGTGTATGACTGGCTGGACCGGCGAGAAGATAACATAATTATAAATTAATATACCAAATAATAAAATTTATTTATAGGAATGTATAGCTGCATCAAAACTTTTTTGTATGTTTAATTTGTTTATCTCTACGTATTTTAACTTGTTCTTGTCTTTAGTTCATAATACACTCAAACTAGAATTTAGTGTCAAGAATTTTCTACACTGCTTTTGAATAGCAAACAGGTAAGTTAAAGACTTGAAATGTTCAACATTTGTATCTCAGAAATGGACATGTAACATGTCCGTATATATGTAATTACAAGTCAAACTTTCGAGAAGTTAGTTTTAAATCGATTTTGTTTTAAAAACTAAGTTTTTGTGTATATATGAACATAGGTAACTGTAAAGCAAGATATGAATTCGAAAAAAATTTGTGTACAAGAAAATAAAAATTTTTAATCTTCGTTTTGAAGGTCTTTGATTTGGAAAAAAATGCAAAACTGACTTAATTTTTGGAAAAACAAAACGAAGGGTAATAAGAAGATAATAAAAATTTCTAACTTTTCCTTTTTCCAGATAAACTTTGGTCAAAAGTATAGTAAAGATGAACTTATAAGACAAATTCTAGCCGCAATTTTCCCAGAAGTCTTTATTCCGCTCTATTGGCGGACAGAAAAACATGCCGTAGTATTCTATGTGACGGACTTCCGAATTGCCGAGATACTCCAGGCTGCCGATCGAAATATTCAAATGCATGATGGATTTAAGCTACCAGTCCGTGTACGCCCTGGAACTCCCCAAGTGCCAATCGATGAACAATATAAGGAAAAGATAAAACTAGCTATGGCAAAACGCTATAATGCCAATTCAAGGGCTCTTAATCTGTCTAAATTCTACGCGGACCCAGATTTTAAGGATATGTTTTTGTCTCTGGCTAGATCACCAATAATGTCCGCAGTAATCGATATCATCGAAAAGAACATTCCCGAATTAGAAGCATTGAATCTTAGCGATAACCAAATAGTTACTATGGAGAGTTTTAAAAACATCGCACAAAGATTGCCACATCTGAAAATTTTGTATCTGGAAGAAAATAAAGTAAATCGATGGCATGCACTTTATTAGATAATTAAGATTAATTGACCTTATTTTTATTTCAATTTTCAGATTCCATCAGTTGCACATTTATTGGCATTCCGGAACGCAAACATTACTGAACTGGCCCTCAAAATGAATCCATTGCGCTCGCGTTATAAAGATCAATCGCTTTATATCAGGTATCAGATTGTGTATTAGAAATTTAGAAAAAATTCCAGTGGAATTCTGCATTCTTCAAGTTCGAAGCACGTTAGCCCTTAGTCGACTTCCGTTGCTGAGAATACAAAAAAAACATGGCGGTATTGGAGTACCGAGGCACAAAGACACAAACAAAAATATGCAATAGAATTAAGTTTAAGAACAATGGCTGAATTATTGTGTGTTGTTTTATGTTCATGTTTCAATAATTTTAAATCCTAGTTTCACTTTTTAAGTTTCTGTTTACGTTTAAAATATAATTTGATTATTCATTAAATTTCTACTAAAAAACATGAGATACCAGCTATTGAAGCACATGGTAATGATTATGGAAGCGATAAATGTAATACGTACAAACAAAAATTAGTGACGAAGGTCTAAAATATCAAGCAATTTCCGAATGGGTGGTAAATTTCCAGAAAGAGGAGAAACGAATGCTTTCGATTGTCAAAGAACTAATTAAGATTTCAAATAGCTACCCCATATTCTCTTAAAGGTTTTACTTTTTTTTAAATAATAGAATAGAAAACAAGAATATTGTTATTTTTTGTTGCCGATATCATAAAAGAAGCTTTTTGCGACAATAACCACAAAAAAAACTAACCTAAACGAATTATCTTTATCTAAAGGTAAACTCTGAAAAAAGGGTTATCCACGAAACATACAAAATATATATGTATAATTACTAAAAGATAAACTCTAATCAAGGGTCATCTTTGGTTTATTAAAACAAAAAGAACATGTTATCTACGAGAAAATTAAAAACACAGCTAGACCGTATCTGAAACACAACTTCAGTTACAGTTATCACCAGAGCAGAGCGTTGGTTTTACTTATGCGCAAGTTAATGTAAAAACCAAAAACCAATTGCTAAATAAATAAAATAATTACTATAAATCAATTGATTTTGGTGTTCCCGAAAAAGGTGCACATCAGACAATTGGTGAATCTTATAAAACTAAAAAAAAATACAGCAAACAGAACAAAACTATAAAGAGCCAAGTAAAATATCGCATTAAGCTACTTTTTGTGTATCGATTGAATAAATAAAATATAATACAAATTCCACAAAACATAAAAGCCCTTAAGAGGATTACAATTTCAAATGCCTAAATTTAAAATAATTTCTGTTTGTAATATCTCATTTCCCTTCTTCGAAGAAATTCCATCATTCAAAATTGTTTCTATTGAACAGATGATTTCAGATTGTATTAAAAAAAAAACACGGATGAATTTGTGTAAAATTGCTTCCATTTTCGTTTAAATTACGTTTCAAAAGTCTGTTATTAAATTTATTAGCTCCCGTTATTATATTTCGCGAGTTGTCCCTTATTTGCTACATTTTTTTTCTTCATACATTTGGGAATATTTATGTCCATTAACGTTAATTAAATACTTAGTAAAATAAAGGTTCGACTCGCAAATCATAATAATGCTCAAAACTATTATTTAACTTCTAATACTCTTACAATAACATTTAAATAACATTTTTTGTCACAAAATTTAAATTCGATTCACAGTGAGGTACGCAAAAAGTTTCCAAAACTTGTCAAGCTGGTAAGTCTGTTTTAATTCCTAATAAGGGGTACTTTTTGGTCAGTTTATATTTTATAAGTTGACAGATATATCCGTATTCTGAGAAGTAGAAGAAAACAAGACCTTTTTTGTTGATTCAACTTAATCAATTTTTAACTGCGGAGATTGGTGATTCGGGAAATATTAACTGATCAATTAGTATAAGGCACAATACACTTAGCTTTAAAATATTGCGCATTTGTTTGAAATCGAATAACATAAAACTGAAAACAAATTTATCCAGCATTGTAGCATTGTTGAGAATCGCAAAAAAACAGTGATTCACAAATATATGACGTTCTTCTTTTGACAAATGTGCAAATTTAAACTACACGTGTACTAACTCAGAACAATTAAGTAATGTGTTAATCACACTGTTTTGGCTTTTAAAGGACGGTAGAGAATTGGAGCCACAAATTCTATTTGATGTACATGACAACGGGTCATTGCCAAAGCCAAAGGCATCGTTTTTGTGTGATGCTTCGGGAGCTGATATTATTCGGCAGTTTTTAGAGCAATATTTCACAATATTCGATTCTGATAATCGACAACCGCTTTTGGATGCATATCACGAACAAGCGATGTTAACAATTGCATTGCCTCCAATAAGTCAGTCCGGAAGGTAAGTTTGAAAACTTTCAAAAAATTATCATATATGCACATTTATATGAGTTAAATCTTATTAGTTAATAAATATGTTTTTGTGTTTCAGGCTTGCAGCATTTTCAAAACTCAATCGTAATTTGAAAAGAATTAATACAAACCTTGATATCGAGAAATGGCGTTATGTAAAGTTTGGACGATTGCCTGTTGTTTCAACACTCACTGAATTGCCAAAGACGCTGCACGATCCACAATCATTTACCGTCGATCTTACTTTATTTACTGTAAGTTTTGATGTGATCATGTTTTAAAGGAAATAATTGAAAATTTTGTTTCTAGCCAAAACTTATTTCTTTCACTGTGGCCGGAATGTTTGAGGAGTTCGACGTTGACACAGGTGCAAGTACAAGCACCGGGAGCAACAATAAAAGTAACACCGAAATTCGTTACTTCCAAAGACAATTTATAATTGTCCCTGCGGGGAGTGGTTTTTGTATAAGAAATGAGTTAATATTTCTTACAAGTGCAACATTTTTACAAAGCAAAAAGGCTTTTAAACCCCCACCACAACTTGCTGCTCCAGTAACAACCAATTCACCAATTGGACTACCTCCAATAGCTGGAGCTGGGGGTCTACAAAATAGATTACAAATTGGCCAGGTAATTTTGTTTACTTAATGATAGAAACTTAAATGAAATAAACGTATTTAACATCTTTTAGCCATCAACGTCGCAAGCTGCGATAATGGCACCACAAATAGCTGCTGGCAGCATTATACCCGATGAAGCTACAAAATTACAAATGATACAAGCAATGAGCGTACAAAGCAGCATGAACCTGGAATGGAGTAGAAAGTATGTATCAATAGCTACTTCGAGCAATCCAATCTCTCTTAGGAAAATCTGCTTAAAATAACTAGTTAAGTTATAACAACTACTTAAAAAAGTAAAGATCCACTCCCATTGGTACTGTATTTGTTGCTTATAGTAGATCATTCCTTATACAAGTTATTATGTAATTCAACCGCAACCTCTGTACACAACATTCTTTTTTATATAATC
This sequence comes from Chrysotoxum bicinctum, assembly GCA_911387755.1. NCBI lineage: Eukaryota > Metazoa > Arthropoda > Insecta > Diptera > Syrphidae > Chrysotoxum > Chrysotoxum bicinctum. The sequence continues at coordinate 110,424,445 of OU426990.1, read as the reverse complement.
CGGGATGCGTATCGCGTAAGACTAAAGCGATCGGTCAAATAATTGATTGTCATTTTGACAATTGCTCTCTTTATCTTTCTTTATTGATATGATAAAGACAGATATAGTCAAAACGACAATCAATTATTGTGCGATTGCTTTATTCTTACGCGATACCACCGCTATACTCTCTTAAGGACTATTCACATGAGAGCGACCAACGACCAACGAATAAAAAAGCAAATGGGATTTAAAACATATATAAGCCTAAATTCTTCACAAAAACTTTACAAAAGGGTAGCAATCTAGTTTAATTTAATGTTAATTTATAAAAATTAGCGTTGTAATTGCTAAAATGAGAGAAATTTGAGAAAATAAATTGGTCGTCGCGAATTGCAATATGATTGCTACGAACTCTCAAACACTATTCCCGTCCCACATACCATCCACACTACAACGAATGAATTGTTCGCGCGCGGCTAACCTCAAAATCATTCTAAGTTGTCTAAGTAAACGCCATTCGCGACGAATAAAAACAAAATATGCATGTGAATGAAATGTCAAAATGGGCGAATGTTCGTTCATTCGTCGGTCGTTGGTCGCTCTCATGTGAATAGTTCTTTACTAGTGCCCTGTAATAAAGGTTGGATTCAAAAGACCTTATGTCTGACAGGCTTATATTATTTTGAAAAATATGACCAGTTCTGTTGTCGAAAAAAGCAATTAAGAGTATTTTTGTATTCGACATACAAATTGATCTAATAATTTTAATTTGGAATTTTTGTTTTCATTAAAGGTGCCTTGAAGAAACTAAATGGGACTTCAATCATGCTGCCTTTGTGTTCGATAAACTACAAAAGGAAAATAAGATACCAGCGGAGGCTTTTATTAAATAATATATTACACAAATACTGTGTCCCCAGATTTTGTACGTTGCGCTAGTTCTTAACTTTGATATAAATATATATATATATAAATATGTGGAATAGATTTTGAATAGATGCTTAATACTGTTATTAAAAAAATTATATAAAATAATTTTATTGAAAAAGTGTATAAAATTAAAAAATCTAAAAAAAAATATATGTATTCAATTTAAATTAAAAAGCTGAATATAAGTATTTAATTTTCTCATTTTCAATATTAAAACATAATGTTTTCATTTCGTAAAAATTAAAATCAAAATTTCAAAAGCTTTTCAAGTAATTGAAAAAAAAATGTCAATGTAAAATTCCAACATTTTTTTATATCTATTAAATTTAAGAGTTTGAAAATACATTTAATTGTACCTTATCTATAGTCACTTAAAAAGTTATTTTTTTTTTTTAATTTCTTAAAATATGGAACAAATTTGTAAACTCAATGTTGATTTACTTGTGCATATTTTAAAGCAAGAGCTTTTCAAGTGACAATTGATAAGGAGCAATATCTTTTTAAATTTATGACGAATACAAATCATAATTTACAATAATTTTGTCGTTTTTCTATGTTCAATCTTTGTAATATTTATGTTTAAACGTCAGAAATCAAAGAATAAAGAAAGAAAAGAAAAAATGTGTAGTTAATTGTATAAAATTTGTATGAAAAAGTTTTTTTTTTTAAACTTGTCGCAAATGCAATGTAAAATTGAAATACAAAATACCTAAACTATTCTGACTTAAGATTTGTTCTCGATCGATAACAATTTATTTAAGAAGTTTTAAATTATAATTTATAGTATCTTTAAAATAAAGTTGATTGAAGAAAATTTGTTTATTTTATTGTAATTTTAGCTCAAAATTTCTCTTCAGAACTTGTTTAAATTTTTCGACGGAATGAAGAAGTATATAGAAGTGTCGAAAAATTCAATTTAAAAGCGATTTCTATTATTCATCGATTGTCTGTTATTCTGAAACGACAAGATGTCTTTGGTTTCAATTTCAGTCGAAACCAGAAGTAATAGCCACTACCACACTAAAGGAAATTGAATTTTTAAATATGAAGAAGATTTTTTGAAATTGTTACAATATGGTACATTAGAATAAAATAAAGAATGAATTTTTGAAACGAACAGCGAAAGAGATTTCGACAATTGATTTTAAAGGTAAGTCGTGGTTATATGAAACAATGTCAACTTTTAACTGTCAAAGACTGCAAAATAGTGGCGAGGGGGGGCTCATTCCGTCAGACGATAGTGTTGACTTTGGCCTGAAAATGATTGTTAAATTGGTATCATCTTGAATTAACTTTGAAGTTCGTAGGTGACTGAGTTCGCACTGTAATTTTACATCTTGTGTAGTTATCTGCTGACAAATTGAATTTAAATTGTTTCGGCGAAACGATTTTCTAATTGTATGAAGTGATAATGAACAAATACAACTTATACGCATGCGACGACAACTGAGAGATAAATGAATGTTCATCCATAAAAGATGTTAAAATCGCAATTTTAGATTGCGTTACTGCCCTATATGTGTTTATTTATTTAGTGTCTCCAACTAAAATATACATTTAAAATGATATTTATTTGTAAAAATATAACAAAAAAACAACTTGAATTTTAAAATTATTTTCAGTCGGTATTAAACACAATAACAAACATAAAAAATGCATTTTATTGACATTTATAGTTTTTGAAATGCGAAAAATGGTCTCAAATTGCGAACGTAAGACGAGATGATAGAAGTCGAGTTACGTGAAGCAAATCATGGAAGCTCTCGTCGATGATTATCGTAAATTATTCGCCATAAATCAGGTAGGTGTTTAATGGAAAAAAAATTATATTTTAATTCAGATTTTTTGAATCTAAGGAAAAATAAAATACAGGGTACTTTAATATATACCCTTTTTCAAAACGTAGGCTTTTGATTTTAGTAGAAATCTATGGAAAATGCTGTATGCTAAGTGTTCCAACGCATCAGGACAAGTGACCTGGAAGGAAACAAAACCTTAAAACCACGAATGACTACCTTTCAGAGAAACAGAGTTATGTTGCCTCATGCTTTGAGGCTACAAAAGCACCTCAAGAAGTCAATTTTCGGTAAGACTTTTTGAAAATCTTTGGGGTCGAAACGGAAATTCGCCGTGATTTCTAATTCACCCGCCTCAGTTCGGTATGCACTCATCAAAATATTTAAAATCGTTATTTGAGTTCGATAATGTTTCTATTGAAGATATACATATATGTATACCTACAGAGTAGTTTTTGTAAAAAAAAATCAAAAGATAAAGATCAACCCACGGTGCTCAAAATACGTATATTAGGTACAGTCTAGAAAATTTTCTTGAATTTAACTGAACCAGATATCAAAGGAGAGCAGACACCCTTATTTACTTGTCCTGTATTTCTTTAAAAAAAAATTGCTATTTCATTTATGTACAATATAATATCAAAAGACAAAAATATGAAACTTACATGATTTGCTTTGTTTTTGGTTTTCAAATGGAAGACTCAATTTTTAAATTCTTGATTTAACCTTGTTTAACTTTTAAAAACTACACATTTCTTTGTCAATTTTTGTTGCTTCGTAATTTGTATATTTTTAATCACGTTGGTATTTTTATTGTAAAGCACATAAAAAGAACTCTAACTGTAAACACTATTTCGGAACTATGCGTACATTAATAAACGTCAAATATTTCATAATAATTGTCCATCACTGCTGTGTTGCGGTGATGCTGATACAAATGAATCTGCAACAACACTTGTTACACCAATTGAGGTGGGTTTGATTTTTGATGCAATTTATGAATTCAAAAAACTAATGTCTATATTTTATTATTCAGTGCGTTAAGAAAACAGCAAATCTACCTATAAGAATGTTTGGTTTTTCATTAGCGAAAACTTCATTCTGCAGCACGATGTTCGTAGAGTTAGGAAAAGATTAAACTATTTGTTTCGTATAAATTAATAGCCACTTTTATTTGTGTGAGAAAAATGACTGATACACAAATTTTAGGATAAATCAAGCTGTCTACGCCTGTGTGTAAATTTACATACATGATTATAGAATTCGATATCGAATTTGCATTTTCGGCTTCAAATGATTTCGGAGTCAAATGACAGTAAAAGTGGACTGTATATGCGGAGTGCATATTTACGGGTTTTTAAAGTCCAAATCAAAATATTTTAATAATTTTCGCCTAAAACCGTTTCTAAGCTATATGCATAATAAACATACAAACAATTTACCGTTACTTTTGTATGTCTTCTTATAAGAAAAATTCATTGGACAAGTTTTCTTCACTATGTCGAAAAGGGAAGATAGTGTTCTCAGAAAGAACTCTGTTCAGAAAAGCAAGTTATGACAGCACGGCACAGAGTCGAAAACGCAACACCTCATAAGAGACAAGAGTAGGTTCTTGTTTTACTACTTTTCCATCAAATTGAAATCTGAGATTTCAACTGGAAAATGTGGTTTCAAAACATTGTAGCAAGATTTCATTGCGATTTCGTTATAATTTCCATGAAATCTTGTTTCATCAATTTGAAATATCAAATACTTTCAGCAGAATAATCTTGTTTAAGTGGGAACATAGAATTACATCCATGATGGCATCTGCTGATATTTGTTTTGTTTTCTGGTATCAACGGCTACCTTGATAATTAAAAGTTAATAAATTATAGCGTTGTGTAATGAAGCTGGTACCTAGGTGAAGTGGCAAGCCATCGTGTAATATATAGCAACCAGAGCAGTCAAAACATATATGTAGTTGTTCCTTATTTATGCCAAAAAAAGGATTTTTCTTCTTCTAATATTTCGCCACAGACAAATTTGATAGAACCAACGATTTGTGTTTTAATTTTGTTGGGTTATTCATGCAACGATGTTAAATACTAGATAACATTACCATTTGCGTAAGTTTAAAATTTTGTTAATGAACTCTGAAATTTTTTTATGGGAAATGATTTACACAAATTGGACAACATTCCCCAACGAATTTGGTTGGGAAAATGATTTCATAAAATTAATCAAACGTCATTATGATTTAGCTTTTCTAAAATTGCATTCTGTTTATCTAAATCTATTTTTTTTTAATAATGCTTCACTTTTTTAAAAGAAAATACACAAACTGTCATTTTTCCCGAATTGGTATAACTTAAAAGCAATTTTCTATAATTGAACAAATTTCTATTTCTTGCTTACTTTTGGCATCCCTTTTCAAATGTTGTTGAACGAAATCGATTTTCTGGATAAACCTATTAAGATGATGTTATTAATTAATAATAACGAAATAATGATTGTCTCAAAAATAATATTTGACATATTTAACGAGCAGCTGATTCAATAGCACAGCATTCATATCGGCCGTCACTGTGCTCGACAGAAGGGATTTTTTTTTCAGTAAAAAATCCCGGGATCAAAGTAAAGAAAGTTGACATAAGTGACATAAGTCCTTAAGTCGCTTGTCTTGCTATAAATTGTCTATGGAGAGAAGAACAATTCGCTGAACGTTCTGTTTTGTCAGCGAAAAGTGAAGTAAAAATAAAAAGTAATTCCATTACAAAGGTATAGAGCTTTTCTTTTTAAATGAATTATATTAAAAAGTTGTATTTCAACATTATTTACTAGCAAATGCATACGAGTGCTTAAATATATAATACGAAAATAATACATGTGAAAGTTAAAACCTGTGATGTAACATTTACTTATGCTGGTAATTTTTCAGAGAAATGGCAGCCGTAATTCGTGCAGGGATCACCCGTCTTGTATGCCCTGGATCGTCGAACAACTTGCTTAGCGTAACAGTTTTCCCAGCGATCACCCAGTCATGCGGCATCTCCAGCAAATCAATGCGCGGTGGACCCCGTATACCGAAAGCCAAACCATGGCCATACAATGAAAAGAACTACGGAGTTTTCCAGGCAATGATCGATAAAACAAGCCATCGTATGGACGAAAACTCCAAATTGATCTGTATTGAAGGGCCAGTAGCAGCTGGTAAGTCAAAATTAGCCAAAGAAATTGCAGCTGAATTGGACATGTTGTACGTTCCACCCGCAAATATGGACAGTATATTTGTAAATGATTATGGCTTTGATATGCGAACGTTGGATGATCAACTTCCCGAGATGTGCCGCAGTTTCGATGAGAAAAATTTCTGTCGCAACCCCAACCATCCATTAGCTGCACAATTCCAGATCCGAATGTACATGCTTCGCTATTCACAATACATAGACGCACTGGCTCATATTTTATCTACCGGACAAGGTGTTGTATTAGACCGTAGCGTCTACTCCGACTTCGTTTTCCTTGAGGCCATGCACAAGAATGGCTATATCTCAAAAGGAGCATACAGTGTTTACCACGAAATCAAGCAGAACACTATCAATGAGCTGATGAAACCTCATTTAGTTATTTACCTTGATTGTCCCATCGACGTGGTTAAGGTAAAAAGCATCATAAGCGCGAGACATCTTTTTAATGGATTTGTTTGTCTTACAGAAACGCATCAAGGCTCGCAATCTAGACTACGAGATTCAGTCCAAATTGTTTACAGATGCCTATCTAGCTGACATTGAGATGTTCTACAAACAGCATTTCCTTAAAGACATCAGCACTCATGCTGAGATTCTTGTTTACGACTGGACCGCTGAAGGTGAGACCGAAGTGGTGGTGGAAGATATTGAACGTGTTGACTTTGATGTATTCGAGGAGTATTTCTTTAACAAAAAGATGAAGGATTGGCGCTTCCCATTGGAATGGGAGTGGTGTGAGGCTAGAATAAAATATTGCAGTCAGAAGTACATAATGATGAATTACTTCAATGTGCCACGATTCGACGTTCCCGAACTTTTGCGGGGTCCTGAGGACGGCAAAAAATGGCGTGATGTTATTTTAAACGTGAGTTGTTTTCAAAAAAAAAAGAAAAATCCAAAGTGAGAATTAATTTAAATTAAATTTTGTGTATTTAAGGCACCTGGAATGAAATATTCGAAAGGATACAATGCTGACATGGGAGACAAGGACATTCTTACTAAAAACACAGCTCCATTGCGTGAGGGTGGTTACTATTGATTGGAAACCAAGAATTTTGTGGTCAAAACTACATCGATTGACCATTGAATAAATGCATCATTGCTGCCAGCATGTTTTGCAGTTTAAATGTAATGATGGGTATTACATGGGTCATTAATAAAACTGCGTTCTTTGTTTCAAAACGTATTTGATCTTTATTTAGAGATACCACCTTAAAAAAGAAGATATAAGTGGCCAATGAAAAGACCATATCACATCTTTTTAAATGGGAGGGTATTATATATCTAAAGATAACTTCGAACTCAAGGTTGCTGTAGGTTGTAGACTGTCCAAAAACTACATGAAACTGGTTATTCATTCGCCGGATTATCTTTACTTCATTTCATGGTTCTAGGCATTGCCTAAATTGTTTTGTAAACTTTTTGGGAAGTGGATAAGTTAGTTTGATTTCCTCTGAAATCTGGGAATTTCCTTCACGGTGTAAATTTCTTAACTATAAAATATTTCAAACGAAACAGAGTTTTCTCTAAAAGGCAACGATATATACTCACTGAGGTCGTTTCCATTAATGAAATGAATATGAAATTTGTTTATTTTATGTCAAAGACATTTAACCGACCTGATTTTATTTTATTTGAAATACGTTCTTTATTAGAAACACAAACTTCAATCTAACATTAAATCTAGACATATATATATATTTTATTAATTTAACTTCCAGCCATTAGCCCATGTGATTTCATATGTGAATAAACACCTGCTTTTTGTGCGAACATCTTTCCACAAATCTTGCATTCATGTTTCTTTTTTTCTGCGTGCAAAGCTTTATGCTGATGAAGAGTCTTTTTTCTTTTAAAAGCAGCTCCACAAGTTTCGCAAACGTGTTGTCGTTCATTTGAATGTGATGCCATATGATCGCGCAGCGTTTTAGGTGTAAAGAATGCACTATCGCACAAATCACACTTGTGATCCCGTTGATTACTGTGTCTCTTCATATGCTGTCGGAATTCTGAATTGGATGTTAAAGTTTTTCCGCATACATCGCAAATGAAAGGCCGCTCGCCCGTGTGCATTCGCATGTGACGATTCATTTCGGTAGAAGTTACGAATCCTTTGTCGCATTCTGGACACTTAAAAGGATGTATACCTTTATGTCGGCGCATATGGACATTAAAGTTGTGTTTATCGTAAGCTTGAAAACCACATTGATCGCATTTATGTGGCTCTTTGTGGGTTATCTGATGATAAGCATATTTCGAGCGCGAAACAAACCCAGCCTTACACACCGAACACTTGTAGGGATAGTCGCCGGCAATTTCGATCTTATGCTTCTCATACGCTGCCAATGTGTGGAAATGCTGATCACAATGCGAGCAGTATTTATTCATGTTTTGAGGTATTTTTCCGAGGAAAAGGAGATGATCATAAAACCATATCCCTGACTCAGGAGTCGTGTTAGTTGCTAAATTTTTATCGTTGATTTTCTGCTGCTTCACATAAGAAAATTGAAGAAACCTAATGGCCATTAGAACCTGATCCTTGGTTAATATAACATCGTATTTCAAAAACGTATTTATAATCTTATCGTAGGCTTCTGAGTGAGCCGCTAGGTTATCCTTATCCTTATCCTTTGAGTCCCACAGAGAAGGATGTGCCTTATAAACTTCAATAAAATCAATCATTAAAGCTCTATTTTCTACAAGATAGGTAAAATCTTCATTAGGCTCTGTAATATCCGAATGTAATTTCTGCGGAATAATTGGAAATTTCTCAGCAAAAGGTTCCAAAAATGACAACCGATCGAAAAAAAATGGTTTTGGTATGTAAGAACTGCCGATATCACCTATCTTAGCAGCATTCTCTTGGCGCAGAGCCCTGAAATACGTATCTCGTAGGAAACGAATTTGGTAACGATATTCTTCAACTGTAAGATAACAATCATGTTCACGACCTAGTACTTCAGTTATCTGTTGAATAGCTTTTCTTCTTTCCGTTCTTAACATATGGAAAGGGTGTTTGGTATCCCATAAGATTGGTGCTGTTTTATAAAGGTCGATGATTTCGAAAACCATATCTTTCTATAAGTAAATTGTAGTAGTTATAGCCCTATTAACAATTCAAAGAATAAATACGGATACTTACGGAGTTAACCTTATTTTTTTTATTAAATATCTGCAAGATTAAAAAAATGCTTAGTTACAAAGTGTGAGTCATAAATATTTAGTGGCAGGAATTAATGTTTTTTTTTTTACTTTAAAATAAAATGTACATACATAAAGCATTCGATCAACACGTTAGATCAGTTCAGACGAAAAAGCGGTTCTCGCAATTCTGTTTTGTTTTTTTTTTTTTTTGAAAAATTGTTTTAAGCCTAAATTAATAGTTGATTTAATAGTTTTTGACTTATCGAAGAGAAAAGAATAAAATCGAGGTCTCGTTGTATTATACTATAGTCCCAAAAAAGTTATTTTTTCATTCAGAATTTGTATCAAAATATCTCGAGAACCTGATCGAATGTGACCAAATAATTTTGGTAATCAATGCTTAGCTATGGTTTTCTCATTCGTTGTCCTTTTAAGGTATAAAAAGCTAGTTATCCTCAATGTGAAGACTACTTCTGATTCACACCAAAAAGGAATTTCCTTGAAGGAAATTATAATGAAGAAAAAAAGACAGACAACACGAAAGTTGCAGTTCGTGAAACAACTGCAACCTAAGTACATATAACATAAAAGTTTTGTATGTGAAATATCGAGGCCTATCTCTCTACCTTTAATGTAAAATAAATATAAACTTACTTCTTCCATATTATCTTCCTCAGATTCATTTGGATGAAATGATGTTTCGTTGCTTTCATTGCACATTGCGAAGTCTTGTTCCTAAAGTTGAAGACATTTTTGTTTCACTATATATTTATATTAATACTGTGTACTCACTTGACCATTGTCTTGGTTAATTATTGGTTTTCCCTCAATAAAGGCTAATTTCTCCGCATACCACAGCTTTGGTTCAAATGTTGGATCTTCTTGTTTCTTTTTTAGCATACGTTTGTATGTAGCACGGAGTTTAACAATTTCAGCACTCATGTCCTTGTAATTGTAAGTTGTATTAAATTGAGCGTTGATGTTTTTTGCCATTTCTTCGAAAGCTGCTCTACGGTAAGTGTTATCATTAGTGTAGTGTTTGACAGCCCATAAGCATGGTAACTTTTTATACTCCTCTATAACAGCTGTTAGAAGCTCTTTGTTTTTGACAATAGATTTCTATGAAATTTATACTTCGATATATTTTTGATTGCAAAAAAAATAAATAGCCATACACTTACCGGATTTTGACGTTCCTCTTCACCATTATCGGATAGCTGCTCAAACTTGATAGATTGCTCAGTCCCTTCTGGTAAAAATTCCATTTTTAGAGAGTTTTCATTTGATTCTCCATCATCACTGTCAGCAGACAGTTTGTCATCATGCTGTAATGGTTCATCTTCCTCTTCCTCCTCCTCATCATCGTCGTCATCTGTGTCTTCTTCATCATCCTCTTCCCTGTCTTCCTCATACCCACTGCCTTTTTTTTCTATTTCCTCTTTTTTGGGTGCTTTATCTTTTTTGCATTCCTCTTCTTCTTCTTCTTCTTGATTTTTTTTGGACTTTCTACGTCTCATAGCAAAATCACTATTCTTTGTACCAATGAAGGACAACTTATCGAAGTACTTCCATTGAGGATGGAATTTTCTATTGGCATTGGCATGAAGCTTTTCAAATCCTTCTTTAGTCCGCAAAATACGCCTGTAACTGCTTCTAAGTGTGGAAATTCTAGCCTTAATCTCTGCATCAGTATAGCTAGTATTGAATTTATTATTGATAGTTGTTCTGACTTCAGTAATAGCATCGGCTCTGCTAAAACGGCAGTTGTTCTTGTGAACGTATGGTTTGTATAAGCAAGGATGTTCTTTGTATTCCTCAATAATAGCCAAAACTATTGCAGTCTCCCTCTTTTGAGCAGGTGTTTCACCTTTTCCATCTTCATTTTCGCTTTCGTAAGCTTGATATCCCATAACCTTAAATACGGAAATATACGATTAAAAATACAATTTTCATTGTTTTTCATAACTAACCGAATTTCCCGGGTCATTGGGAGTATCAGGGATATCTACTTCTATTGGAATCTGAAAAGAAAAGAAATATTTATAGAAATATGCATAGCTTCATAATAGTTAAAAGAAGTTTCAATTATTCAATCCAAGTTAATTGTTAGATGTTATTGTTTTTCCAGCAAGTTCACTTTGATTTCTTTCTTCTTCTATTCAAGCACTCTCAGCGCTAGATGTACAAATCTTGATATCACATAGGTACTTGAACCCTATTTGAACCTCACTAACTCGCCAAGTTAAAACCTTGATAAAGCTAGAGTAACATTTTTTTATTGCAAAACTTCTCACTGGAAGAGGCTTACAAACAAAAAATAAATAAATTTGGGGTTATGCCGAATCCGATCGAATAAGTTGAGGCAAGAGATTTGCAAGAGGATTGCCACTTGATCGCAACAGGTATCCAGTATCCATAAAAAACATTTGTTGGCAGTAGAATAGGTTGGGGTTCGATATCTTCTCTGGCGTGAAAGCCTAACTAATAATTGGAAGAAGCAGAAGTAGAAGAAAGAGTAGGAAGGCTTCCCCACTTTCTGTATGTCTCTCTTTCTCTGCCAAATACGTAGACAAATCCCCCAATAGTCTATATGGTCATGAAAAAGTGCACCTCATCTTAGCCGATTCGATTCCTATCCACTAACAAGACGCATACAGGAAAGTGTGAGGGTTATAGCCAGTAGGTTCAAGTGCTCTACAAACATTCGCACCACCAAATTATTTTTATTTTTATTGAACTTACCACGCTGTTTTCTTCCTCATTCGCCTTCCTATCGATAAAAGATAAATCATCATAATACCACAAAACAATTCGATAGTCGGCATCATGTTTTTTTCGCTGAACTCTTCTGTACACACTGCGAAGATTTACAATTTGCTGCCTAACATTTCTGTCTGTGACATTTTTGTTGAATTTTTTATTGATGTACGCTGTTATTTTACGAAAAGCATCTTTCCTTGCATATTTGCTATTGTATAGGGGAGCAGTCTGGTCCCACAAGAATGGATATTGTTTGTATTGAGCTATGAGATCCGATATTATAGGTGGATCATTCAATATCTTGCAGCTATCCCTTTCCGGTTTCTTTTTAAATGGCTGGATCGGTTGTTTATTTCCAGAGTCAGAGGACTAAAATACAGTATTTTAGATCAAGTTAGGAAAAAACAAACATTTTCCATTTTACCTCACAGTCAGAAGGTTCTTGTTTTGTTATCAAATTGGGGTTCGTTTCATCCAAGGATGGTAATTCAACCTAAATTAAAAAGATTTAATGAATTCAAATAAATTGCGATAAATAGCAAACAAACCTCAATATCGTCATTTAAGCCTTGGATAAACGAAAGCTTCTCAAAGTACCATAGCTTTGGATTGAATTTTGTGCTTCCATCGGTGAAGAATCTTTCAAAACTTTGCTTTCTCTTAAGAACTCTTTTATACACCTGCCGCAGGGCAATAATTTGCTGGTGTAATTCTTTGTACGTTAGATTCATCTTGAACTTGGTATTGACTGATTTCCTGATTTGCCTATAATGCTGCTTCTTTTCACTATTGGTTCTCGATTTAGCCATCCCAGGATCCCACAAAATCGGATGCTTCCTGTATTCATCGATTATGCCTTCTATCTTTTTTCGGCGAATCACTTTTTCTATTGACAGTTCGTCTTCGTCCATGTAGTCCGACAAGTATTCCACGTCCTGAGGTGGCTCATTAAAACCCTGTGGCTATAATTAAAAATAAAAAACAATCCTTAAGATGATTTATAATTGTTTTTCAACTTGCCTCTTCTTTTTCCTTAACCATTTCCAATTTAAGAGCCATTAGCGGATCAATATGATCGACTGCTGTTCCCCCACTGTCGATGTTATTGCTTTTCAAGGCATCTTTGAGTAGATTATCGATGGTATAGCTGCATATATCCTGAGAAGCTATATTATGCTCAGAAATGTTTTGAAACCCCATTGTTTTGCATTCTTTTATATGTTTAATAAATAAAGTGCAACTCAGCAAATTAAATTGCTGTGAGCAAGTTCCACAATGTATCAAAAAGTTATCAAGATTTTCGGAACAATAAACCTCGCCACATCGTGTCGTGATGGGCGTTGGATTATAAGCCAGAAGTGATGATATTTCTGTGCTAGACATTTTTTACTCGAATATTACACCAAACAAAATAAACAATTTAAATTTTTCCAAGATTAATTTAGGACTTTGCTACAAAAAATGAAAAAGTAAGCTTCGTATACGTGCCTACAGAATACAGATTGCTGTAGCTGTCCACCTCCACATTATACAAACATAAAAATCAGCAATAGCTAAACAGAACCAATGGCTGCGTTCAAAACACAGTCAAAAAGTCTTCGAACGACTTTTAGGTTCATATAATGGATCGAGAGGTTGAGTTGGAATAGGTTTGGCTTTTTCATTTCGTTTTTCGGCACAAAAAAAAAAAAACAAATTTTAACTCAACGCATGTTTAGAAGTGCTCGAAGACTTCTGCAAGCTCTTTTCAATATCGGTGTAAACTGAATTTCATTTTCCATTAAACGTCCGAAAGCATCTAGAAATCTTTTCAAACCATTACATTGGGCAAAAAATACTCTTCTGACGATTCTGATAAGAGAACTTCGCTTCTCGATTTCAAGTCAGCAACCACTCAAGAAGTACTAATGCACATACTCAAATGTCAAAAGAATGCAGCAGCATTCTTGTTTGATTTTGATTCGTTTGTGTTTGCTTCAACTTAGTTCATTCGGTAATAAATTACTTAATCCAAAATATACAAATAATAAATACATTTTTACCAATACGACGATTTGCTAGTACATAGACAAAATTTAAAAGTTGAGTAGAAGTAGTTAGCACCGTTTCATTGGATTTCAGAATGAATGGATCATTAAGTGAAACCAATGGAAAACGACATAAAAGAGGTATCTATTTTCTTGAACATGTGAGGCGTTTGCAGAAAATTAATATTGTTTGCCTGGTTTAATATGTAGTTTTCGATTAGTCGTCCAAAAGTTTTAACTCTGAATAAATCTAATCAAGAATTATTTTTCTCCTTTTCAGAAAAACAACTGTCATTGTTTGCCATGTAACCATAGGTATATTTTTATAAGTCGAGAATACAATTAGTAGGGGTATTCATGTAAGCGCGGAAAACCCTCGTAAACCTCGTAAACCAGATAATTTTATCTCCGCAGAAACGAGCTGTCAAAATTTGTATGGGAAAAAGTTTCTGCAAATCGCATAAAATTATCTCACAAATTTGCTGCGGAAAGTGCAGAAATAAACCTCGTAAACTAAAAAAGTATGGATTCTGACTTTTAATTTGACATTTCACAAAATATTTCCCACATTTACGCAAGTATTTCTTAGGGGGTGTTCATGAAAACATGCTGCGGAAAGTTATATCTTTCTACAAAGCGGAAAATTATCTCGTTACATGAATACCCTTAGTGTGTTTTTAAACGATGGCAAAAACAATTGAAATTGAAACCAAATTACGATTTTCCAACGCTATATAAACAATCCACTCCTAATTAATATAAAAGTTATAATCCTTCACGGGCCTATGAAATTATCAATATTAATTGCAATAAATAAAATGGCGTTGTTTCTAATTAAAACTGAAATGATTTATATGACAAATACGTGAATAAGTCAAAATTTAATCTAAAAAAATGATAAATAAAAATTATATAAATTGCGAGTTGAAAACATATATGTACATGTGTACACATAATAAAAAAAGTATTTATGTTTCTTTGAATAAAATATATGTTGATTATTGTCGCACTCCAAATTAGTAAACGAATGAGACTTTATTTGTCTCTTATTCGCAAGGTTCGTTTTATTCTAGATACCTAGATTAATATACAAATAAAATAAAGGTCAATGCATTCAATTTCCTATGGCCTTCAGATATTGAGAAATTCCAATAGGAAAATGATGCATCGAAAAATTATGGGTTGCGAAGCAACAGAAATGCTCCGTCGTCGTCTAGTTGGCTGACTTACATTTGTGTAACTTGCGTGATGCGTGGTAGAAATAGAGGCCTAACATCAGAACCACCACTTTTTATGACAATTTGTCACTCTCTCGCAAGAGGCAGAACTTAACCCAGACATCGTGCTTGACGTTTTAATGCAATTATAGAGTTTTCCATTGGTAAATTCAGATTTCTTTTAAAAAATTATTTTTTTTTCACCGGTACGCCATTTCAAAAAGATTTTTTTAAGTTGTCGTTGTATTCGTATAATTTCTGTCATTATTTCAAAAAAATTTCAACATCTATTTAGTTTGAATAGAAAAATGTGTGCTTGGATCTATTTACCGATTCACTTTAAACTGCTTCAATTTTGCATTACAAATATAATACACGAAGTATTGGAAGAATTTTCACAATTGAAATAAATTAAACAAACATGAAGCCACATTAGCAATCTGACAGTTGAAATTCGCTTTGGTAATATTAGGTGTGTTTTTTTTGCAAGTCCATATAGAATTGTAAAAAAAACGACATCGGGATTTAGGAGTTTTTTTTCCACATAGCTGGAAGCACTGTGTACGCTATGACATTTGTCAGCTTATTGACGACTAGCATCAACCAATCCAAAAACTTCACTTTTGACGTCTCTGAGTAAATTATCGATAACATATAGATAATACTATTTTGGCATCACCATTTTTATCGGGTCTTAGATTAACTCTCGATAATTATCTGGTCTTAGCTAACTCTGTATAGATTTAAGTAGTTGTTGCATTTGCATGTAAAGCGCTTAGTCCCGATGTCGTTTTTTTTTACAATTCTATATGGACTTGCAAAAAAAACACACCTATTACATGGAAAGGAAAATTTGCCGAATAATTTAGATTTAAAAAATTGATTTTAAATCGAAAAATCAATTTTTTGGCCCATGGAACGTAAAAATTGCCAAAATTGGCATTTTGACAGATACAAATCAAAAATAAATTGTTTTATTTTACCAATGGAAAACACCATAATTAGATATTTTGGCACTAGAAAATTAGCCAAATTTAATCTAGGGATCCAATTTCATTAAAATGTTAATAAAATTGCTACACTGCTTTAGTAGTTATATTTTACTGTTTTGTCACAACAATCTCAAACCAAATTATTATCAACATTGATATTGCAGTTTTTCAGGGAGCCGGAAACAGTGTTCTGGTTCCCATTTGTGTGCCGTGATCATGTTATATAAGAAATAGCCATTTTCGTATAGTAAAATTTCAAACCCAAGTTGTCATGTATTTTTTTGAAGTCTCACTTTGAATGCTCTAACAGAACATACAAAATAAATAAAAAATATAATATACATACAACACAATCATTTCACATATCGATGACATCAACGACTTTAAAAAATGCGGTAAGGGAAAATCTGCACTCATTTGTTTCAATAATTCAGTCTCGTGTTAACGTTGCTGGTGCGTAAAACGTTTCTAAAATACACCTTACATGTTAGGAATTAGATTTAATCTTCAAAATTGAAGTGATCTACTATACTCATATTAAATACTATCAAAATGATTAAGTTGTATTTGAGTTTGTTTTGTAAATGTGTTAAATCGAAATATAATAAAAATGCGTAATATAAGAGAAACAAACTCCTATTAATTTCTTGTTAGATATGTTATAAAAATTTAAATTTATTAATCAGAAATTCATTGATACATTATGTTAGTTAAAGATTCTCTTTTCCATTTCCGAACGTAACTGAGGAGTTTTTAGGGATTGTTCAAAATCAATCGAAAATGTTTTTATTTTTGATTGATTTGTTTTTGTGACAATTTTTGTATCACAGTTTTAAGATAATGTAGACGACGGGCAAGAAAACTATCGGAAGTGTTACCACTTAATTGCTCTGTAAGATGGTTGCCAACAAATCTTAGGTTAAAATTTGATAACATTTTTCAAATATTATACTTAATAGTTCTACTTTGTTTAAGTCTTTCGGAAAAAAGAATCAATTACAATTCTACAAAAACATTGTTCTTCCAATAAATTTAGATAAAGGGTTTTCCAATAAGAGGTGTTATTTTGATATTCAAAGAAAAATGGCATTTTTGGAGATAAATGATCGGATGTTTATTTCATTATAAAGAGGAAGGTATGCCGTTAATAATGGAACACAACATCAGCCAAATGGCCGCCAAGACCACGCTTACAGGACCATATCCTTTTCATGAAATTTTCCATAACCAAATCGCAAAGTGGCTGCCCTATGTCCTCGATAGCCTCACGAATTTCATCTTTGAGGTCTTGAATCGACGCTGGGCTGTTGGCGTAGACCTTATCTTTCACGTGGCCCCAAAGGAAGAAGTCGCAAGGTGTTAAATCACAAGATCTCGGTGGCCAATTGTGATCACCTCTTCGAGGATAACACGGTCCGGAAACTTTTCCCGCAAAAGATCGATGGTTTCATTGCTTGTGTGGCACGTAGCGCCGTCTTGTTGAAAGTAAACGTTGTCCAGATCAATACCATCCAATTCAGGCCATAAAAAATCATTAATCATCTCTCGATAGCGCAATCCATTGTCCGTAGCTGTTGCTCCAGCCTCATTTTCGAAAAAGTAAGGTCCAATGACCCCGCGGGACCATAAACCGCACCAAACAGTCACGCGTTGAGGATGGAGAGGCTTTTCAACAATAACTCTTGGGTTTTCCGAGCCCCAGATGCGACAGTTTTGCTTGTTGACGTAGCCTCCGAGGTGGAAATGGGCCTCATCAGTCAAGATGATTTTTCGATGAAATTCCGGTTCATTTTCATGCATTTTTATAGTGAATTTTAATAATTTCAATGCGTTGTTGAAGCGTGTATCGTTCCATTTTTATTAATAGCGTAGTTTCTACTTGACAAATGTCAAAAAATGACAGCTTCAAAAGTGACAGCTACCGAAATAGCGGGCTATTCAAAATAACACCTCTTATTGGAAAACCCTTTATTTTATCATGAATCACAGTTTCTTTGGTTTTGGTTGACGTTTTTATTATTTAAGACATATCTGAGATAAGTTTTTGATTCGGTCGTAAACTTTTCTTAAGTGGAAGATTTTTTAACTAGGTAGGTACTCATTGGAATCAACAAACATTTTTGCGAAGGCAGGTTTTCGTTTGATTAAAACCTTGACTATTGATGAATAACCCGTATGGTGTTCACGAGTAAGATCTACTTTTTTATTGAACTCTGAAAAAAAATTCGTTTTTTACGCTAACTGAATCTGCCGGCTATACCTACTTTTCTCGGAATAACTTTTTTTAAGTGGAAAAGGTTTACTAATAATTAGCTCTCTCTACAATCCATAGAACCCACTTCAAATTTAATGTGTTTCATGTTGGTTTTATAGACAATAAACCTAACCGACTTTAAACTTAAAATACGCTTTATTGGATACACAAACTTCAATCTACCATTTAAATGAAATTTAGATAAATATTTTTTCTATTTAACTTCCAGACATTAGACCGTGGGATTTCATGTGTGAGTAAACACCGGCCTTTTGTGCGAACATCTTTCCACAAATCTTACACTCGTGTTTCTTTTTTTCAGCGTGCAAAGCTTTATGCTGATGAAGAGTCTTTTTTCGTTTAAAAGCAGCTCCACAAGTTTCGCATATGTGCTTTCGTTCGTTTGAATGTGATGCCATATGATCGCGCAGAGTCTTAGGCGTAAAGAATGCACTCCCACACAAATCGCACTTATGATCTCGTTGATTACTGTGTCTTTTCATATGCTGACGGAATTCCGAATTTGCTGGTAAAGTTTTTCCGCATATATCGCAAATGAAAGGTCGTTCACCCGTATGCATTCGCATATGACGATTCATTTCGGTAGATGTTACGAATCCTTTGTCGCATTCTGGACATTTAAAAGAATGTATGCCCTTATGACGGCGCATATGGACATTAAAGTTGTGTTTATCGTAAGCTTTAAATCCACATTGATCGCATTTATGTGGCTCTTTGTGGGTTATCTGATGATAAGCATACTTTGAACGTGAAATAAAACCAGCATTACACACGGAACACTTGTACGGATAGTCGCCGGCAATTTCGATCTTATGCTTCTCATACGCTGCCAATGTGTGGAAATGCTTATCACAATGAGAGCAGTATTTATTCATGTTAGTTATTTTGCCGAGGAAAAGGAGATGTTCATAAAACCATATAAGCGGCTCGCTAGTCGTGTTGGTAGCTAAATTTTTATCGTTTAGTTTTTGCTGCTTCACATAGGAAAAATGAAGAAACCTTATTGCCATTAGGACCTGTTCCTTAGTTAATTTCACGTCGTATTTCAAAAATGTATTGATTATTTTATCGTAGGCTTCTGAATGCGCAGATTCGTTCTCCTTGTCCTGATGTTTTATATCCCACAGACATGGATGTGCCTTATAAACTTCTATAAAATCAATCATTAAAGACTTGTTTTCTACAAGATAGGCGAAATCTTCATTAGGATCTGTAATATCCGCAAGCAATTTCTGTGCAGTTGTTGGAATTTTATCAGCATAAGGTTCCAAAAATGACAATCGATAAAAAAAAAATGGCTTTGGTGTGTTAGAACTTCCGTTGTCACTTTTCTTAGCGGCATTCTCTTGTCGCAGGGCTCTATAATAAGAATCTCGAAGAAAACGAATTTGATAACGATATTCTTCAACTGTAAGGTAGCAGTTATGTTTTCGTCCTAGTACTTCAGTTATTTGTTGAATAGCTTTTCTTCGCTCCGTTCGTAGCATATGGAAAGGGTGTTTGGTATCCCATAAGATTGGTGCTGTTTTATAAAGCTCGATGATTTCGTAGACCATGTCTTTCTATAAATAAATAGTAATTTATGGCCTATTGCAAATCTGAAGAAAATATAGAAATACTTACGGACGTGACCTTATTTTTCTTATTAAATATCTGTAAGATTAAAAGATCATGAGTTAGGACATAACATTGTTATTTATGCTTGTTAAAAAAAATAAACCCCGTTCTATTTATACAATGAATCAAATTCAAACTTACTTCTTCCATAGCTTGAAATGATATTTCGTTCATTTTATTACACATTTCGAAGTCATCACCCTAATGTTGGAGAAAAAATTCAATATCAAAAGTATTTAAAATAATTTAGTGCACTTACTTGACTATTATTAACTTCTGTAGTAGTTGCATTTCCCTCGATAAAGGAGAGCTTCTCCGCATACCATAACTGTGGCTCAAATGTTGGATCCTCTTCTTTCTTTTTTAACATACGTTTGTATGTGGCACGCAGTTTAACTATTTCAGTACTCATATCTTTGTAATTGTACGTTGTGTTAAATTGAGCGTTGATATTTTTGGCAATTTCCTCAAAAGCTTCTCTACGATAGGTGTTATCATTAGTATAGTGTTTGGCAGACCATAAGCATGGTAAATTTCGATACTCATCTATAAGAGCTGTTAGAATCTCTTTGTTTTTTATGACAGATTCCTGAAAAATGGTTTGTTCAATTATAAAAATGAATAACAAAAAAATAGAGAAAAAAAGGGAATTGTCCTGCACTTACAGGATTGTGAGGTTCCTCTTCGTCATTTTCAGATAACTGCTCAAACTTAATGATTTGATATCCCTCTTCAGGTAATAATTCTATTTTTAGAGAGTTTCCATTTGATTCTCCGTCATTACTATCGACAGAAAATTTGTCATCATGGTATAATGGTTCATCTTCCTCTTTCTCCTCCTCATCTTCATCTTCCTCCTGATCATTGTCATAACCATTATTTGTAACTTCATCGTCATCGTAGTCATCATCCTCATCCTTATCTTCTTTTTCTTTTTTATCGACTTTCTCTTGTTTCTTTAATTTTTCTTGATTTTGATTTTTTCTAGACTTCCTACGGTTCACAGAAAAATCACTATCTTTTGAGCCAATAAATGATAACTTATCAAAATACTTCCATTGAGGATGGAATTTTCTTTTGGCATTGGCATGGAGCTTTTCAAATTCTTCTTTAATTCGCAAAATGCGCCTGTAGCTGCTTCTGAGTTGGCAAATTTTAGTCTTGATATCCGCATTGGTATAACTAGTATTGAATTTATTATTGATGGTTGCTCGGATTTCAGTGAAACCATCGGCTCGGCTGAAACGGCAGTTGGTCTTGTAAAGGTTGTTATTGTATAAGCAAGGGTGTTTTTTATATTCCTCAATTAAAGCTAAAACAATTTCTGTATTCTTTTTTTGAGCACTTGTTTCTACTTTTTCATCCTCGTTTTCAGATTCGCAAGCCTGATATGCAATTACCTAGAAATGTATGATATGACTACAGAACACAAATTTGATTGTTTCCATGACATACTGAATTTTCCTCGGCATTTGAGGTCTTACAAATATCGACTTCTATTGGAACCTGTAAGGAAAAAGACAGATTTCTAATTTTTTGGTTGTGAAGTTTTAATTTTGGTTTAGCGCAAAGACGATTAATAATTAATGTTCCAATATAATTCAAAGTTTTCGTCGAAAAAAAAAATTAAAATATCGCGTTTTGACCTTCTACCTCAAATTTGGCTTCTCGATTATGAATGTAGCATAAGTTGTGTTCAGTGACGCTGTTCCGAACAGTTTAGAGCAGTTTGGAACAGAAAAGTACACCTTTTTGCTGTTCAATGAGAAATTTTCTGTTCTAAACTGTTCTGATTTGCTGTTCAATGAGTCTGTCTGGAACAGTTTGGAACAGCTTAGAACAAGATTTCTTGCCCTCGCTTTTTAGTTAGAGAAAGGTAGAACAGATAACTGACTGTTCTAACTTGTCTGACATTTCTCATGGAAGCTGTTCCGCTCTGCTCTGTTCTGCTCTGTTCTACTCTGAACTTTTATTCACTGAACAAAACTATAGACTTTCTGCATATGGATTCTACATTTCCAATCAACTTACCACACTGTTTTCTTCTTCATTCGCTTTCCCATCAATAAAGGATAAAGCATAGAAATACCACAAAGTAATTCGATAGTCGGCATCATGTTGTTTTTTTTTCTCAACTCTTCTGTATCCGCTGCGAAGATTTACAATTTGCTGCCTCACATCTCTTTCCGTGACACTTTTGTTGAATTTTGTATTTATGTTGGCAGTTATTTTACGATATGCATCCTTCCTTGCATATTTGTTATTATATAGGGGTGCAGTCTGATCCCACAAGAATGGATATTGTTTATATTGAGCTATGAGATCCGATATTATAGGTGGATCATTCAATATCTTGCAACTAGCTCTATCCCGTTTCTTACTAGATGGCAGCATCGATTCCTTGTTCTCAGAGTCGGAGGACTAAAAAATACATTTTCTTCAAATAAATGATAGACAAAATTTAAACTTTTATCCTTACCTCACAGTCAAGAGGTTCTTCTTTCATAAATAAATTGGGGTTCGTTTCGTCTAAGGATGGTAGTTCAACCTAATAAACAAAAATTAATAAATTGAAAAACTTTCGTTAACGACCAACAAACCTCAATATCATCATCTAGACCTTGGATAAACCAAAGCTTCTCAAAGTACCATAGCTTTGGATTGAATTTTGTGCTTCCATCAGTGAAGAATCTTTCAAAACTTTGCTTTCTCCTAAGAACTTTTTTATACGCCTGCCTCAGGGTAAGAATTTGTTGATATAATTCTTTGCACGTTAGATTCGTCTTGAACATACTATTGACTGATTTCCTGATTTGTTTATAATGTTGCTTCTTTTCGTCACTTGTGCTCGATTTAGCCATCTCAGGATCCCACAAAATCGGATGTTTCCTGTATTCATCGATTATGCCTTCGATCTTTTTTCGGCGAATCACTTTTTCTATTGACATTTCGTCTTCCTCCATATAGTCCGACAAGTATTCCACATCCTGAGGTTGCTCATTAAAACCCTGAGGTTGTAATTAAATTCCAATAAAACAATGCCTAATTCAATATTTTGTCTTTCAAACTTGCCTCATCTTTTTCCTTAACGATTTCCAACTTAGGAGTCATTAGTGGATCAATATGATCCACTGCTGTTTCCATATTGTCGATGTTGCTTTTCAAGGCATCTTTGAGTAGATTATCGATTGTGATGGTATAGCTGCATACATCCCGAGAAGCAATATTCTGCTCAGCAATGTTTTCAAACCCCATTGTTTTGCATTCTTTTATGTGTTTAATAAATAAAGTGCAACTCAGTAAATTGAATTGGAGTGAGCAATCTACACAATGTATCAAAAAATCATCGAAATTTTCAGAGCAATAAACCTCGCCACATCGCGTGGTGATTGGATTTGGATTAAAAGCTAGAAGTGATATTTCTGTGCTTGACATTTTTTAATCGAATATTACTCCAAAACAAATCAATAAATCACGTTTAATTCAAGATTCAGTTCTATGTACGGTCAAAGAACAAAAATATGGTTTGATTTTATTCTGCTTCAGAATCTGTCAGAATGCCCATGTCCACAAACAAAAAAACAAATATAAAAAACATCCAACAAGAATTTATAAGAAGAAACGCATGTGACGTCATTTGAAATGCACATAAGCTAAAAAGTAAACAATAAATATTTTGGTGGAATTTTATTCAGCTCGTTTACGCTTAAAGAGCAGGTGAATTTGTAAAATGTCAAAGTGTCCACCTCGCTAGTGTCTAAAATAATGCTAGAGATGCAACTTAATCCAATTGACGCAGGGGCTTATTGTTTTTTGATTGGTCATCTAGATAGCTTTTCTGAATTCTTATACTACGTTTTCACCAAAGGTAAATCCGGGATTTAAGTGGATTTACCATAACAGGCCGATTCTCCCCAAAGTCAGTGATACCTCACACTGGGCCTCCACTTGAAATAAATGATTGCAAGAAATGTGTCATGTAGCCAATATTTCTTGTGGAGCCCCCTTATGTCTCGATTTTTGTTATTTTTAGACATTATTTTTACTATTTATTTCTTGTCTTCATAGGAGAAATAAATGCAGATATAAATTTTGACGTTTCATGACTTGTGACTTCACTAGACACAAATTTCTCACAAGACGTCGAGTCTTGACACCAATTCCCACATTTTCATGTAACATTCCTTCATTTCATTGACGAACTAATGTTATGTTTTCACTTCGTATAGAAATTATGTCCTGTGAAGCCAAGATGTATTTTTTCTACCATTTACTGTCTGTTGAAGTACATATATAATGTTGTTTGTTTGCTTGCAGGCCAAAATTAACATTAAAAGAATTAAACATTGAAGATAGTAAGTATTTTGATTAATTTTTTCAAAATTAGTTAGGGCATTCAGAGACTTTTCATGCTTGTGGGACTACTCAATTATGTTTTGGAGCAAATGTTCTTCAAGGTCCTTTTGTATTCTTCCCGTTTTGCCTCTTCCAGTTTTTCCACTGCGTTTATTGCTAAAATCAAATGACGTGACTTACCTGGTGAGATTATAGCGAGGAATGAATAATCACGACATAATTTGCCCACAGAGTTAAAGAAATATAAACTTCAGATATAGTGTCTGATATAGTGTCAGAAATAAATATTGCTAATGGAGGTGCGGCGTCACAAGTCACAAGAAGAGGTGAAATTGATTTTGTGACTTTTTCGGATTCTGCCGCTCAGTCACAACTTGTGAGAGTCACAAAAACAATCGAAACTGTGATCTCCTTCAGAGCAGGTCACAACTCATAAATTTTTAAGTTTCTTGCACTGACATTCAGTATATTTTGTAAGAAAATTTTCTAGATTTGTGAATAATTGTGAGTACACAAAAATGGAAGTGGACTTTGGTCTAGTGAATATAATTGCTGATCTTTCCCACGAAAATGAAAAGTAACATTTTTACATAAACAAACATTTTTTTAAAAAACTAATAGTGTAAAAAAATTTGCAGCGCCGACGGCATTTAAACACTCTGAGAGATACAAATGATCCATTCTCTTTCCAAAACAATACATTTATAAAGTAATTTTTTCGTTTTCAATAATCAGCTGTTCAAATAAAGACACTTTAAAATCTCACCATGCTGTGGTGAGTTTCGTTGTGAGCTTTCTTGTGACGATTAGGGGGAGAATACCAAAATGTTATCGAATCACAACAATCCTCACAAGGAATAGTCACAAGAGCTTGTGACTTGTGACTCCTCACAAGGGGGAGAATCGGGCTGTAAATCTCCTTTAAATCACGTAGATTTACCATACAAATTAAATCACCTCAAATGAAGATTTAAAATAAATCTCCTTGAAATCTTCTCGCAATCAGAAGGTTTGCAAAACAAACAAACCTTATTTTGTAGAACGGACCTATTTAAACCCACTTTCTTCATTGACAATCAACACAAAATAGAAATATCTGTTTTTTTCCTGTTTACTATCCAATTGCAATTTTTTTTCTCTTGTCCAGATTGACAATTGAATGACAAGACAGAGAGAAAACGTCAAATAAATCTCAGTTTCTTTGGTGAAAACACTTCAAGATTTATTTTAAATCTCTAGCGGATTTACTCTTGGTGAAAACGTAGTATTAGGCTAGCCGCGCACTAGCAATTTTTAGTTGCGAAACTGCTTGGTTTGAGCAACTAAAAAGTTTGTGTTTTGACACAAACTAAACGATTGCCTAAAATAAGTTCGCCATTTTATTGAACATATAATTATCTGCAAATTCACCGACATTCAACCAAAGAGTTCATCTGTTTTCTATAAGTAACCAAACAGTTTCGCAACTAAAAGTTGTTGCTAGTGCGCGGCTAGCCTAAGTAACCAAACAGTTTCGCAACTAAAAATTGCTAGTGCGCGGCCAGCCTTACATCTATCTGCATTTGATTTCTGCTAAAAAGAGGGATGCCAAATACAGAATTCATATTTGTTAGATAGAGAGAAAAAAACAAAATGCAGAAGATCTTCATTTCTGCATTAGGTATAGGAAATTCGAGAAATGCAGAAGTCAAGATTATTTATCTATTTAATTCTAAACAACTTTCAATTCAATTGGTTTTTAATATATGTATTAGTATAACATTTTTGTTTCAATAAATAAAAATAACACAAAGTTTTAGTTTCAATATCAAGTCAAAGGCATTTTATTTTGTTGATAATCTTTATAATTCAATGTGATGTCAAAGTGAATGTGACAGTTCAATACTAAAATGTCCTTATGTAGGCCATAGAGGAAATATATTACCTAGAGTCACGACTTCGGGGGTTTGCTCTCTTTAACCCTACAAGCTGAATTGAGAGGAAAAAACCCACAGTCCAAAGATGTGTTAGTTGCCCCATGCATTTTAAATGGGAACAAACACAGCTTTGTTCAAATTTTGTGGGTTTTTGCTCAATGCGCAAAAAGGTTGAATAAGTGCGTTTGAATATTCAAAAAAGGAATCCGTTAAATTCAAAAATTTTAAAATACAAATATTTTTTTATTAATTTTGCTTTTTATATCTGTTAATCAATAAAAACTATATTAAATATTAATTTTAATGCTTCTTGGATACAAATTTCTTAATATTTATGTATATTTCTGTTAAAAACTAAGAAATTCCAAGTAAAAGTAGAAGCGCACCTTAGAAATTCAATGCGTATACCGCCCAACATTGACCACGGAATATAGAAATTTGAGCCAAAAGGTGAATATTTTGACAAGTAAACAAATCGATAAAAAAAACAAATGTCATAAAAAAACAAAAGTGCTTCTAATTAGTAAACAAGTTTTTCCCCGATTTTAGCGTAATTTTCTCAACTAAATTAAATAAATTGTCCATAAAAATGCACATCGAAGTTTCCCCCGTCGATACCCGATAAAATTTCGTGTGCAAATCATAAATTGATCGGGTAAATTTCGATTGCAAAATACCGAAGGTGTTTTTTTTCCGCACACAAGTTTTTCCCTACATATTCTTTTTTTTTTATTGTGTGCAAAATTTCACAAGTGTCAATTGAAGTAAAAAAATTTTGGTTAAAAACCATACAAAAAAGTGTGAAAAAGTATAATTGAATGTTAGTTCATTTAATTATACATCGTTTGGGATAAAGTTTTGTTAATAAAACTCATTGTGCGGGCGATTTTTTCACTTTACAGTCAAATCAATACGGTGCGATGTATGTAACGGGGTAATCGCCGTCTGCCATAATGCCATCAAAGAGAGTTCTTAGAAACGTCTTCGATCTTCAACAACAACAGGGTCAACATTCTTCTGTTGGCATTGACCAAACGCTAAATACAACCAGAATCCCACCCACTAATTTTGTCGTCAACATCGACGTCCACTTCGTTAACGAACAGCATCGGCAGTGACCGCAAAAAAAGTGTTTCCCTTCAACCCGCGAGCTAAATAACAATAATATAAATTTTGATAATTTAAAAAACAGCACAATAAGTGCAGTTAGTGGAAGAAGCAAGTGAGGAGAACTGGAGGACTCTCAACAGGTGGAGGAGCCCAAAGACAACAAGCCTAACAACAGCCACCCAAATCAGCCTGCTGGTGGGCAAATATTTTCTTCGCCTGAGAACACGCAAATAATTCAGCGGAATATGCAAAAATCAGGCTGCATCCATTCTGCAGGCCCTGTCCATGGCCCAGCTGCCCAACACCACCACCATCAAGACGATAACGTCGGCTGCAGGTCTGCCGCAACACCATCAGTAGCAGCAGCGCCAACAACAGCAGCAGCAGAACTCTCAAACAGTAGGTGCCACCCAAACTTTGGTAATCAAAAATCACAACCCGGTGGAATTCGCATCCAAGGACCACTTCAAACTAGTGGTCCGCAGTTGGTATAACACATTGCGTCCTTTACCTCCGCCGAAAGAGGCGGTCAGGCACTTCCACAAACTGCTGGCGCCAAGTCCACAGTAGCTGAAGACGATGATGGTAAGTTCGAATGTCACTGTTCTTGCCAATTGGCATCTAAATCTAAAAATCTCTGTTTACACAATATAGACGTAGATATATTCGGATCAGACGACGAAAAAGAAGACGCCGAAGCCGCCTACTCTGCCAAGAAATCAAAGAAACCCGCCCTCGTTGCCAAATCATCCGTCCTGCTCGACGTGAAGTCTTTTGATGACGAGACGGACATGAAAGAAATGGAAAAGTGTGTCCACACCGTCGAGATGGACGGTCAGTTATGGGGTGCCTCCAAACTCGTTCCAGTCGGCTATGCCATCAACAAGTTGCAAATCATGTGCGTCATCGAGGATGACAAGGTTTAAATTGACTTGTTGCAAGAAAAGATGCAAGAGTTTGAGGACTTTGTCCAATCTGTTGATATCGCAGCTTTCAACTGGAGATCCTGTAAAAATCAATCAATCCGTCACAACCACCGTTTATGCAAATGTTCCTGTTGAAACGGCAATGTTAGCTATAAATTTATATGGTCAAGCTACTCAATTGCCAGCCCCACCAGCAGCACTTATACCTATTCTAGCAGCGCCACAACAGCCACCACAACCTCAACCACCAGCCGCCTCAGCAGCAACAACAACAATTGCAAAAACAACATTCACAACCTCACAATCAACAACCACAACAACAGCCCACAACGACCGAAAACGATTATACAGTCATGAACGGCACAATGCAAGAAACTTTAGTTGGTTATAGCCAAGATGATCTAACTCTAAATAACATGACAAATGCAGTATCAGCTGATCAATTACCAGGCAATACAAGTTCTGGAGTTGTAGCAAGCAATCAGCAACAACAGCTGGTTCCTGCTAATGGATAAGGTGTTGGTCCAATCGATCCCAATGGAATACCATTAGATCAATTGAAACAGATGCTAGCCACACAATTGGAATACTATTTTTCAAGGTAAGTTTTGTTAAGATTATTAGTATGATTCCAATAACTTATTTTCAATTTCTTTTACTTTTTAAAGAGAAAATTTGGCCAACGACAC
The DNA here is from genome assembly GCA_911387755.1 of Chrysotoxum bicinctum. Taxonomy (NCBI): domain Eukaryota; kingdom Metazoa; phylum Arthropoda; class Insecta; order Diptera; family Syrphidae; genus Chrysotoxum; species Chrysotoxum bicinctum. The sequence continues at coordinate 110,395,478 of OU426990.1, read as the reverse complement.
ATATTTATTGACGCAAATGGACAGTGACTAGTATGTTCCCATTTGGACTGTGGCTAATTTTAATCTAGTTAAGAAACTGACAAAAGACATTAAGCTGATAACGGAAGTCTTAAGGGAGTCTCCCAACGTCCAGGTTGACGAGGAAGGCTTAAGAGTTCGTTCGAATCATAAACGATGTATTATAATTCTGCGAGAGATCCCAGAAGAAGTTAAGGTAAGTCGAAATATAAAAGTCTTAAATACACGAGTGCTTAGGACTCAATACTTGGCTGTTCTATTTCAGTAGAATATAATATAGAATTTATATTATAAAAAAAAATCACCTAAATTTCTTTCTTTCTTAAAAATAAAAACAATTCTTATTCAAATCAAGATGATAGATATGAGGCCCATTTAGGCCCCAAAATGCCATTTCACTCGCTTATAATAATTAAATTTCTAATATTTTCAGAACATATTCAACAATGAGAATTGTCCACGAGTAATATCGTGAGAATTTACACACAACGACTCGTGGTATGTTACATTTGAGTCCGATGAAGATGCCCAAAAAGCATTTAAATACCTGAGAGAGGAAGTCAAAACGTTCCAAGTAAGAATTATTTAAAAAAGTATAACTTAATGTTCTCCATCCATGACATGCCGTCGTTTTGTTCATTATTTTAGGGAAAGCCAATTATGGCTCGAATGAAGGCTAAACCTTTTATCCATCGGCTGCCAATAGCACCGGTTCCAGTGACCATGAAAAATGGCTATAGGCTGACTTGACCATCGGCTGTTTATGATCGATTTTTTTCTTTTTATATAACTATATAACTATGCTGCGGTAGCAGCAGCCGCTACAAATGCACATGGCCAATATTTTTACGATATAGGAAATGTATTTGCGGCGAATGGGCTGGCACCACAAGTACCGCCGTATACGATAACGGCAGCGGCCGCTGTAGCCGCCAATTCGGTATCGAAACCTCAAACAAATCGTTACAACAATCATCGCAATAGTAACTAACAATCGAGGCAAACAACGCAATAACTCACAACAACAGCAGCAGCAACAACAACAACAACAACAACAACAACAACAACAACAACAACAGATTGTTGGTGGTGTCAGCAGTGGTGGGCAAGATCCTAGAGCCAGCAGTTTGAATACTGCAGCGGGAGCTAATATTGTTTCTCCAATGGATCACCATCAGCAACAGTCAGCTGTTCAACAGCAACACTTGCAACAGCATCAAATGCAACAGCGAACTTCAGTGGTGACGACTGCTGGTGGTGGTGGTGGAGGAGGACAGCAGCAATAAGTAAGCGGTGGATCCCAGCAGCAACAGCAGAGACATTATACAAATATGAAAAATAACGGTATGTTATGGAAAAGTTGGCGTTATCACATATTCAATACTCAATACGTTTTCTTGACAGGTGGCGGCGGGGGCAACAGTGCCAGCGGTACAGGTCCAAAGTCCATGGACAAAAATAATTCCTATGTTGGTGGTAGTGTTGGTGTTGGCATGACACATCTTCACATAAGTTCTTCTGCGCAGCAGCATCATCACCAGCCAGCGAATAGCAGTTCATCATCTTCTGGCCATCATGCGGTGGCACAGCATTTGCAACAGCAGCAACAACAACCACCACAATCCCATTATCAAAGTCATGGTATGCCTTCCACAACAATACACGCTTCCTATCCATCGCATCACCATCAGCAGCAGCAAGCGCCGCCGGTGCAGCAGTCTCACATCTGTGATAATCACCACGATGACGATGGGGTGCCACAAGCCGCTATAATTACGACTCACAGTCGTAGCATAACGAACTCCTCGACTAAAGAGCAGAATTGGTCGCAGCGATTTCGTCGTAGACGGAAAAACGACTCAGGAGACGGTGGCTACACATCAAATCCTAGAGTATCCTCGTCCAGTGGTGGGATTCTCTCTAGCAGCCAATACAACTCGACGTCTGGACAATTGGACCAAATTTTCATATCTCAACTGCAATTGAAAGAATGGTAACAAATGCGGGAAACATCCCAGACAAACTTTGATACTTATTTGCGCCAAATCATTTCAAAGCTCCCCAATCCAGTGCGGCGTAATCTACCTAAGAAGAAAAAACGAAAAGTTCTATCACCTAGTATTAGGAATCCCAAGTCTACTAACAATACGAAATCAAAGACGCGGACTAAAGTAGACGAAGAAAAACCTTTGATATCAAGCCTCCCAAAAAAGAAAGGCAAACCAAAATCGAACAGAAACCAAAAAGAAAAAAGTCTAGCGAACGCCAGTCGATTTGCATTATACACTTGTAGCGGGCCTGCCAGATATAACTGACGAAGAAGACGAAAATCCGACATCTGCCCTATCAACCCCCATCATCATCGTCGTCGTCATCCTCTTCTTCATCATCATCACCAACTTCTCCTTTGACTGCGGCAAAGCCAAAGAATACAAGTAATTCCCTTATCAATATTGAGAATCTCTCAGAGATAAGCAGCAACGAAGATGAAGACTGGATCAAGGATATTCCTGACAAAGTTATTGCAACTACTGAAGATTCATTATCAGCGAATCCACAGCTAGTGAATAATGACTGCGAATTGCGGTACCCTGTTAGAAGTTGGTTGACTCTGAAAAAGGTTGATCCTCCTAGGAATGTCGTCGAAGATAAAAAATCAAATATATATACATATATACAGAAACAACTATCTGATTTGGAATTGAAAAGGCAACGAATGAAAGCAAAATTGTCTTCGGATTTAAAGAAACCTATGCGACCTATTTGTGTCGCCGATAGGATTAAAGCTCGAACACCCAAAAATCCAGTCGAACAAACATCAAAAGCAAAGATAACTACAGTTCGAAAGCAATATGTCATGTCGATGGTTACAACCAAAGAGAAACAAGTGATGAAAGTAATGACTGCACTTAAAATACCCAAAGTGGATATTTTAGAAAGTTCACCCCCAGGTCCAAGCAATGAACAAATTGAAGTGCTTACAGCCTTGAATCTTCTTTCCGCCAAGAAGAAAGCACCTCAGGGTACAAAAGTCAAGTCTTCTTTGGTCGGTGACGGCACTTCGTCCAAGCCACGAAAGACATAACGTCAACAGAAAATTGCTCCTAAAGAAGCAGCGAAAACAAAAACCAAAGATAATCCCAAACCATCTTTCGTCAAAACTGCCAAAAGACCAGCACTCAATTCGACAAAAAAGAATCAATTGGAATCTTCACCCAAACATACTCCGACGTACTTCAATCATTACGGTCCGTTCGAACCCCAAAAGCTCTTGAAGATTTTTCAACTGCCGTTTCGAAAAAAATCAAATGAAGTAGCGACGTCTGTCCTGAAAAAGAAAGTGAAAGCGACGCCGCGAACGACCAAAAATATCCCAAACAATACGGTTATGGACCCGGTTGTAGTTTTGACACCCCTTGTTGTACAAATGGAAATGAAAATGGAAAAAATCGATCCGCCCAAGAAGGAGGAAGCCCAGGAAACTCTGAAATCTTCTACAGAGATTTTAAAGCCCTTGGAAGCGGCCCAAAATTGCAATGGCAGTGATAACGATTTATGAACAGGAATCTGTTACTGATACAGTTAAACAACCAATACGTCATACGTTTCCTACGCGGCTTAACAGTGGAAGTGACGGAGAAATAAACTCGCCGCCTAGTTTAATTTCGACTCCAATTGTTCCAGCGCTAAAAGTTTCCGAGTTGCAAAAAGCCGTAGCCATGCGTGAACACAAGAAGACTGAAATCGCTTCCAATAGCGGAAAGATCACCACATCCCGATCTAAAGATGAACAAAAATATACATTCGCCACAATACATCAAAGCCAATCGCACCCGCCTTTGGAATCGTCTCCTCCTAAATCCAGTGCTAAAGAATCCGATTCAAATTCATCAAATCGATTTGAGGAAAATGATATAAAAATAAGTTCTAAAACCAAACCAACAGTCAATGTCGATTTAAAATCAACCTCTCCTTCAGTTTCTTCGACTTCTAAACGAAACTCGGTTGAAGCTAAAAGCTCGAATGAAATTTCCCTTGACATAGATGTACCTAATACTCTCTAAATTACATGGTTAAAAATCTGTGACCATTTTGGTTTTACCTTTGATTTCAAGTATCGATCCAAATTGAATATTGTTTTTATATTAATTATGTTATAGGTAGCTGCTTATTTTATTTTAGTAACCTTGATAAAATGATATTAAAGCAAAGTAATTGAATTTAAGCTGTAATATTGACTATTCAATTTTATAAAAAAATGATGTTCATAAAATGTACATTAAATGTAAATTATATATTCCACTTGTTTACAATGGAGTAAAAACATGTATATTTATTTATATTTATTCTCTTGAGGAGATCTTTTTGTATAGTAAAATTCTTAATGTTATTATGTGTGATGTTCTACACAGAATGATAGAATGTCCAAAACTAGAGCCAACAACTGCGCCGTTTGAATGTCTTCGTTTTGTGGTCTATCACCAATGGTATTCATTAAAAGTGGAGCTGTCGATAAAGACAATAATTAAGTTTCTTGTATAAACCAAATAAAAATTATTATACCAATTAAGGTTTGAATATTTGCTTGTAAAAGAAATTTAGGAAGTCCCCCTTCTAGGTGAGCATGTTTTCTTTGGTTCGAAATCAGTCAACATTTGTTCTCTAGCTATATTAAGTAGCATTCATCCCTGCAGAAAAACAAAAAAAGATGCATTTAATACTATTATATTTGTATTATTTCGCAACACTTACCCCGTCCGTCCTGCTCACTTTTTGCAATGTGTAATTGCGAACAACCAATGTCGAAAACTCGACAATTGCAGTCAAAATATCAATAGAAGCTAATTTTGTCTTCTGATCGGCCATTATCAAAGTTATTTACAGTGCCTGAAGAATTCCTAAGCACGTTAGGGTTTTGTAGAACGAAGATTGGTTCGATCCAAATAGGCCAACACTTGTACCGCCAGTTCACGTGGCAAAAGAGAAATAAAGTCTCCCTCTATCTTGCTTTCTCGACGATTTCTTCTTCGGAACTAAGGCATACTATTGGCTGTGTATGTTTGGATAAACGTGACAGGGAATGACTGGATGAGGTATTATACGAATGCTCCAATAGACTTTCATTTGAATTGGGATTCGATAGAATTTCTACAAGCTTTTTGGCTGGATTATCATGGAGTGTTGTTCGTAGATTTAGCGGCGATGAAGATGAATCCGTAACTGCTGATGAGACTGATTCCGGACCAGGATTACGTGCTTCTGGATCGTGTTGTTGTTGTACTTTTTGTTGACCACTTGTCGTTGAACTATCTGGCTGATCTTTATTTTCGGTTGTATCCTCATGACTATCAACTTCTCCATTTGTAATTGTGGTGCTTTCTGGATGATTTAGGCTGGTGGTAAGATTTATTTTGGGAGTTGATTTAGTTGATCTGCTTTTGTGATGCCCGCTGTTGGTCGGTGTTGTTGAATGGTCTTTGTAGTTGCACTTACTGTCTGACTACTCGCTGTTGGTTATTTGCGTTTTGCGCATTTTGTTGAACTAATTATAATTTAAGTTATTAACATAAGCCTAAGTATAAAAACAATTAATTTTTATCACGAATATTTATAATCGGTCTACTTACAATTCTAAAAAATTTGTTTTGAGAACTGTCATTTTGATATTCACAAAAAAAAACAAAACTTCAAATTTTGAGCTACTGACTTCATTTTGTATTTTAATCCACCATTCACACGTATTCACGGATAGGGAATTTAAGAGAGTTTTCTCTTACTCACCTCAAAAAAAATTTGAGGGTGTTTCAGGCAAGAGGGGTACCGGTCGTGACTCTAGGTAATATATTTCCTCTATGATGTAGGCACTAGGTGTGTTTTTTTTACAGGCTTAATAGGCGACGATAAAAAAACGCATCGGGGCATAAAAAAAAACTTGGCAGCACTGTGCTGTGGAATGACATTTTAAAACAAAACAAATCTCATCTCTTTCTCTTTCTCATATCTTCTATTAAACATTTTTGACATTTCCATCCTTCGTCGCTATATAAAAACATTAAATCGAAATGGAAGAGAATGGAGGTAAGTTCAATTTTCATTGCATTGTTTCGCATAATTTATTTGGTATTTTATTTTTCAGTTCATACTTATACTTACACCAATCGAGCTTTGGAACAGGCTGCCAATACGCCTACTTTCATGAAGAAGATGAAACAACTTTCCATCTCGTGGACACTGCTGGCATACAAAAACCACCACATCAACGTGGTCGCTTCCGTGGAAATTTGAGGAACTCAAGATTCATGCATAGAGGGATAGAGGACGTAATTCTCGTGGAGGAATGCAGTCTGGTATGACTACCCTTGGCGGCAAGAATGTTAAGTCGCGCGATAATCGTGGAATGGGAAAAAAATTCGGAATGCGTAACGCTCCACCGAAAATCCGTGATGCAGAGTCCAATCATTCGACGTCTTTCAAAGACGGTTGGTAATGTTTTTGCCACTGACGCAATCTTGGCAACGATTATGTGCTGCACTCGTTCCAACTATTCTTGGGATATTGTTGTCGAGAAGTTTGGAGACAAAATCTTCATAGACAAGCGTGACAACACAGAGTTTGACTTGTTGACTGTAAACGAGACCTCTGTGGAGCCTCCAACCGATGATGATGCATCCCCCAACTCTCCAAGGAATTTGGCTACCGAGGCAACTTTCATCAACCATAACTTCAGCCAGCAGGTCCTGAAGACAGGCGAAAAGGAGCCTAAGTTCAAGTTTGAAGAGCCAAATCCATTTATTGGAGAAGACGAGGATGTGGAGATTGCGAGTGTCGGTTATCGCTACAGGAAATGGGGCTTGGGAGGTGGAATTGTTCTTGTTGCTCGTTGTGAACACGATGCCGTTTTGCAAACCCCCAACAATGAAGCGCAATTCTTAACCATAAAGGCTCTCAATGAGTGGGATTCAAAACTTGCAAACGGTGTTGAGTGGTGTCAGAAGCTCGATACCCAACGTGGAGCTGTTTTGGTCAAATAACTGCGCAACAATGCCTGCAAACTGGCCAAATGGACCGTTCAAGCTGTTCTCTCTGGATCTGACCAGCTGAAATTCGGTTATGTTTCACGTGCTCACATTCGTGATCCTTCACGTCATGTCATTTTGGGCACACAACAATTCAAGCCCCATGAATTCGCTACGCAAATCAACCTTAGCATGGACAATGCTTGGGGTATACTGCGTTGCATCATTGACATTGTCATGAAGCAAAAAGATGGAAAGTATTTGATCATGAAGGACCCCAACAAGCAAATGATTCGCTTGTACGATATTCCCGATAATACTTTCGAGAGTGATGGTTCCGAGGAGTGCGACGATGACAATGAAACTTTCCAACCCGTTTACTCTTACGGCAGCAGCAGCAAGAGGATTTAAATTTTTTACCGAGTCAACTTTTTTTTACTTAAAACATTTTCAATAAATAAATCAGAGCAGAGAGATCATAATTTTGTAAAGCTGAATAGTGAAGAAAGTGTTTATAGAGATAAAAAAGCATCTGAAATATATTATCTGTATTTGTATCCTGCGAACAAAACTTGAATTGATTATGATAGTTTGTGACAAAATTAATTATTCAACAACTTATATCTTCTTCAATAAAAAACATAATAGAAGAAAAAAAAAACATGGTTTAATCAAGGCCGAGCCGGATGATGAATGACAATTAACAACAATCAATTGCCCAAGAGTCAGTTTACAGAAGCTAAAGACGTTTTGCGGCATAGTAACTTAAAGGATTGGTTTGCTGTGAATGACCGACAGTTTCCATTTCAAACAAAAGCTTAACCAGATTGCTTCAAGTACTGGTGCCGGTTCTGAAGTACGTCTTACGACTTTTATTGAAGAGGTATAGAAGATATACAAATTTTATTATGAATACCCGTCTTACTAGGTCTCCGTTGGCCGCGACCCGCGAGCTCGCCGATATATACCTCAAACATCCTGGGAATGAGAGATCTGATGAAAGAGGGCAACGAGGAAAAACATGTTGGTTTTGCAGACGATGAAATGGAAGAACATAACTTTAACCAATTTATTTGTTCAACGTAAAATCTCACAGCAAAAAAAAAAAAACAATAAAACAGATACAATTTGAGCCGTAATTAATGTTCGCTTCAGTAAAATGTTTAACAATTTTCTATAATTTTTATTGGAGAACTGATAGGGTCCGTGCTTGTCTTGGTCACTGGGTACACAGTCAAATGTTTCTTGAAATTCAGAACATTAGGTGGTTTTTTTTAACAGATTTAGGAATGTAACCCTCGATAACATCTTCGCTAAGCGTTGGGGATTCATCGTTGGAATTGATTAAATCTGCATCTTTCTTGTGGCCAATCACTTGCACTGACAGCTTTCTGAGGTTATTACGTTCGTTATCTAAAAGGAAGTCAATCAGATCCTGTTTGGTTAATGTTTTAAGAATTTCTACCTCACGCTTTCTTCTTTCGAAGATATTCCTCGCACGAAATCTCGCCCCAATTTCGATTAACTTTTTCAGCGTGTGAAGCGTCTACGACCTGTTTGATTTTAATCAGCGATTCACGAACGTGTTCGTACTCTTCTTGGTCTAGATCGCTTAGAATAGTCATCATTTGCAGGCGGAATGCTTCAATACGTTCTTCCACGTATTGAGCAGTAAATTTTGATTCTTGACATTGCACAGTAATTGAATAGCCAGCAATGCCAGTATTTATTCTTGCCGAAGCTGAGACGTCAGGTTCATCGACAAACATCAACAGAAGATCGAGGATTCCTTCTATACGTAACGAACAAGGACCAATTTGGTAGAAGTTATGTTAGTGGCATTGCATTGGATCAAAGAAGTCTGCAAAAAAGTTATAATTAGGCTTTTAGTACAAAAAGAAAGATATATCAAATATGGCAATGAAACCATTATTATAAGGCTTTCAGAATAAAAATAGCCTTTTTTTTAATTTGGATATTTTTGAGCTCTCTCAATTATACAGTAATAGTTATTTTTTTTCGGAAAAACGTTTATATTTTGCTAATAGGTAAGGCGAAAGGAGACGTTCAATAGTACCAAAAAGACAAGAAGGCGAGGGAATTGGAAGGTAAGTATAGGAAGGAGGAGATGTTATCAGGTTAAGAAAAAGACGAATGGAGGTTAAAAGGAATAAGCAAATGATAAAAATTTTAAATTTTTTTGAACGGGGAAGAGTGTATAATTGGGTTTTTGAAATGTTTTTGTGGAATTATCCATTAACACCACAAAGTGCTTCGTAAAAAAATGTTAAACGCATTTAATATATTTAAATATAATCGTTTTTCCAGTGTTTTAAAGGTAGTATATGTAAATTTATTACTATTATTATATACATATTATATTTATACTATTATCCTGAATGCCTGATAATTGATTTTTTAGCATATTTATACATACATACTCACATCTTTGACTTTTTAATAATTTAAGGTAGTCAACACATACAATTTTTTAGTATAATTCTTCGAATATTCTTAAATTACTTCCACAGTTATTTCAGGCAAGATTGTAAACTTTTCTACAAGCGGCCAACGAATGTTCTCTAACACACTCAAGCGAATATCTCCATTGTTTTACTTGATCAAGAGCCTTACTTTTAGATGTTCGAGATAACCGACTTGAATCACTGCCGGGTGATGATAAATTCATTTTAGGTGTCTCTTGTTTTATTAGGGTTATATTTAGTTATATTACTTTGATAAGTTTTTCTGAATATTCTCGTTCCGACTGTTCGATAGCCAAATCATCACGATCGTGCATGTGTTGATGCTTGCACAAATCCGTAGTGATTTCTCCCACTTCCGTATAGAACTGAACGTCGACATGCTTCTTCTTGCCAAACATAATCGCATGCTTGAGATGAAAATGCTGAAAGGCGCTCTTGATGTTGTTGTATAAAATGTCCACTTTGTCACCTCGCACTGAGACATAACGAAAACCATTTGTGTGTGCTTCCAAGCTGCCATTCATACGTTTGGTAACAATATTTGGACGAATGTATAAATCTTTAAGCTTGGGATTAGGATTACCCTTGTTTTAGGACATTACAAGAGTGTGTCTTGCTTTACAAGATCTTCTTTTTCGCGCTCTTCAGCTCCGCGTGTCTTAAAGCGTTTTTGGACCTCTTTGATGAGACGGAACGCATTATTAAGATTCGATTAGGGAGCTGAGATTTCACCTGGTTCTTTTGTGTTGGCACTGCGATAGGTTCTACAATTAAAAAAAAATTCAATAAATTTTATATTTAATTAATTTTTTCAGAAAACTTACACTTCTTTGTCAACGTCAACTGAATAAAAAAACAATTTTCTTCTTGTTTTCTTTTATCTGACGTTTGTATACAATTCATCGCTTTGGTAGCACAGTTTTAAGCCTCGATAAAAATTAAGCGCCGAAAATTATCGGGGCATCGCTGATGCCCATATAGGCTTAGTTGTTGTTGCATTTAACATGTGAATTGTTTGCCCCAGGCATCGTTTTTTTTATCTTCGCCTATTGAAAAGGTAAAAAAAACACACCTACTATTCAACCTCCAAACGCGTTTAGCTTATAAAAGGTGTGTTTTTTTTGCAAGTCCATATAGAATTGTAAAAAAAAACGACATCGGGATTTATGAGCTTTTTTTCCACATAGCTGGAAGCACTGTGTACGCTATGACATTTGTCAGCTTATTGACGACTAGCATCAACCAATCCAAAAACTTCACTTTTGACGTCTCTGAGCAAATTATCGATAACATATAGATAATACTATTTTGGCATCACCATTTTTATCGGGTCTTAGATTAACAGCCCGATTCTCCCCTTGTGAGGAGTCACAAGTCACAAGCTCTTGTGACTATTCCTTGTGAGGATTGTTGTGACTCGATAACATTTTGGTATTCTCCCCCTAATCGCCACAACAAAACTCACAACAAAACTCACCACAGCATGGTGAACTTTTTAAGTGTCAATATTTGAACAGCTGACTATTCAAAACGAAGAAATTACAAAATGCAAGGAAACAAAATTATATTTTATTATTTTATTATCCAAGCATAAAGTTTACAGAAACCGAAAAAACTTTATAAATGTATTGTTTTGGAGAGCGAATGGATCATTTGTATCTCACAAAGTTTTTAAAAGCCGTCGACGCTGCTAACTTCTTGATACGATTAGTTTCTTAAAAAAATGTTGTTTGTTTAAAAATGTTACTTTTCATTTTTGTGGGAAAAATCAGCAATAATATTCACTAGAACAAAGTCTACTTTCACTAGTTCAATTTTCTTACAAAGTATACTGAATGCCAATCCAAGAAACTTTGAAAATTATGAGTTGTGACCTGCTCTGAAGGAGATCACAGTTTCGATTGTTTTTGTGACTCTCACAAGTTGTGACTGAGCGGCAGAATTCGAAAAAGTCACAAAATCAATTTCACCTCTTCTTGTGACTTGTGAGGCATCACTGACTTTGGGGAGAATCGGGCGGTAACTCTCGATAATTATCTGGTCTTAGCTAACTCTGTATAGATTTAAGTAGTTGTTGCATTTGCATGTCAAGCGCTTAGTCCCGATGTCGTTTTTTTTTACAATTCTATATGGATTTGCAAAAGAAACACACCTAATGCCTCTATTCAACATCACATAAGTTTTATAAATAACGATTTTGCGTTTAGAGGCATTATAAGGGTTGCATAGCCTTATGTACTCACTATAATGAGTTTATAAATATGGCTGACAGTTTTTATAAACTTGACGTTTAAAAAACAGTTGATTATTTTCCATATTTACACAAGTATTTTTTACAACGTGTTAATGCAAAACGTTTGCGGAACTTATATTTCTGCCAAGTGGAAAATTATTATCAAAGTTCCAAGTATGCTCGACGCCTTATAAGTTTTTTGACAGTTCGCCTTAGACGACATGACGTCATAACATTGCCGTTTTCTTTTTAATATTCTTTGGACTAACTTTGTGTGGTTTTGTTTTTTCTGTTTGGATTCCTCTACGTGGTGACCTGTGAGGTACTGAGTAGTGACAAGCTGAAATCAAAATCGGGAAAGCAGCAAAATTTTAATTACAAACTTAGTTCACTTTAGAAAGTGAAACTAATAAAAATCCTAAGTAAAACTTAGCTGAGAGTGTCCATATATTGAAACTCGCCGACAGGGAATGTTCTCATCTGGATCACCCGTGAGAATGAGTGTGGTGCAGCAATCGTCAACTTTTTCCTACGGTGAACGCCCTCAAATGGGATTGGATGTCGAATTTGGAGCTGATCCAGCATCGGGTGGTTTTTTTAATACCGACTATAAAAAGCACGATGATCTGAAACAGATGTTGGATAGTAATAAAGATGGACTCAAACTTGAAGCAATGAAAAGAATAGTCAGTATGTTAGCCAGAGGCCGAAATGCATCTGATCTCTTTCCATCTGTTGTAAAGAATGTCGTATCCAAAAACATTGAGGTGAAAAAACTTGTCTACGTCTATCTGGTGAGATATGCAGAAGAACAACAAGATCTAGTGCTGCTGTCGATAAGTACGTTCCAAAGAGGTCTAAAAGATCCAAATCAATTGATTCGAGCTAGTGCCCTTAGAGTACTCTCTAGCATTCGCGTACAAATGATTGTTCCCATTGTTATGTTGGCCATTAGAGACTCTTCATCGGATATGAGTCCTTATGTGAGGAAAACTGCTGCTCATGCAATTCCAAAACTTTACTCGTTGGACCCCGAACAGAAGGACGAGCTGGTCATAATTATAGAAAAACTTCTCTCCGATCGCACAACTTTGGTAGTGGGATCAGCTGTTATGGCGTTTGAAGAGGTTTGTCCAGAACGTGTTGACCTAATTCACAAAAACTTTCGTAAACTTTGCAACCTTTTGGTCGATGTGGACGAATGGGGACAAGTGATCATCATAAATATGCTTACCAGGTATGCTCGCACACAGTTTACCAATCCAAATGCTATCGAGAATCAGAAAGATGGTATCGAAGAAAATTCAGAGAAATTTTACGACTACAACGATGGCGATGAGAACTCATCGGAAGAAGACAAGAAGAAAAAACGACGATCATCGTCAAAGCAATCGGTTTGTTCATTAGACTTGGATCACCGTATGTTGTTGCGTCAAGCAAAACCCTTGTTACAGAGTCGCAACGCATCAGTGGTCATGGCTGTGGCTCAACTTTACCATCATATTGCTCCGCACACAGAAGTAAATATCATCGCCCAGTCTCTCATACGTCTGCTTCGTGGACACAAAGAAGTCCAGAGCATTGTGCTCACTTGCATAGCTTCGATGTCAACAAAGAGGAAATCTATTTTCGAGCCGTACTTAAAGTCGTTCTTTGTTCGCACCAGTGATTCAACCCATATTATATTGTTGAAGCTAGAGATATTGACTAATCTGGCATCTGTTACAAATACTGCAATGCTTTTAAGAGAATTTCAAACATACATCAATAGCAGTGATCGGGTTTTTGTTGCTGCCACTATTCAAGCAATCGGAAGGTGTGCTGCGTCAATCAAAGAGGTCACCGATACTTGCTTAAGTGGATTGGTGCATTTACTATCGAACAAGGACGGTAAGAAAATATTTTGTTTATAATAAAATAATTGGTCAACATTCTTTAGTGAACTGAGAATTAAGGAAAATATTTTGAAGAGCTAAGCAACTAGCAATATGTAAAAAGTAAAGAACAGTATACCTTTTTTGTTTTTCAGAAATGTATGTACATATTACACATTACAATTTATATTGGGAGTGACTTATCGCGAAAAAAGCATATACATATACATATGTAGCATTCAATCAGTTTTAACATGTTTCGTTTTTTTTTTAGAACATATTGTTGCCGAAAGTGTAGTTGTGATCAAAATGCTTCTGCAGACCAAAGCAGCTGAACATTTTGAAATAATCTCGCAGATGGCAGGGCTTCTTGACTTTATCACCGTGCCAGCTGCACGTGCTTCAATTCTCTGGCTTATCGGAGAATACAATGAAAAGGTGCCGAAAATTGCACCCGACGTTCTTAGGAAGTGCGCCAAAACTTTCTGTGATGAGGTAATTATAGGTTGGCAAACTTTTACAAAAAAAGAAAAAAATTAATTTTATTTTTCTTTTCTTCTCAAAACATAGGAAGACATTGTGAAACTTCAGGCACTAAATCTAAGCATGAAACTTTATCTGATTAATCCTCAGCAGACATCTCTGCTATGTCAGTATGTTTTTACATTGGCGCGTTACGATTCTAATTACGATGTTCGTGATCGTGCCCGGTTTTTGCGCCAGTTTATTTTACCAGCCAATGGCAGCAGCACAATATTTTCTAAAAATGCACACAGTATCTTTCTTTCCCCAAAACCTGCTCCGGCATTGGAAGGAAAATATCAGGGCAGAGATCATTTTCAACTGGGATCTCTGTCGCATTATTTAAATATGCGTGCCAGCGGCTATAGAGATTTGTCTGACTTCCCCCGAGTGGCTTCTGATTCATCACTTCGGAATACTGTTCCTTATGAAGACGAGCTTCATGCGCAACAAAATGCATCTACAGACGTCGTTAGCGACGCCGGGAAACAGGGCAAATATTCTACCACCAAAAAAGAACACAATTCGGAGTCTTCAAATTCAGATGAATATAGTACGAGTGATGAATCTTCTGCTGAAGATGATGGGACTGAACAAAAGACAGTTAATGAAAAATATAAGAATTCCGATGTAGATTCCGATACTGCCGATCATTCAACAAGCCCCAGCAGTAATTCTCAGTCTAGCTCGGATGATTCTTCGTCTTCAGACAAAGGCACTTCTGAGTCGGAAACAGAAAGTGAAACCGAAGGGGTTAATGCTAGCCAGACGTCGCAGCCGAAACCTGCTAGTGATTTGGATCTTCTTCTAGACTTAAGTGATATTCCGGCAGTAGGTACAGTTATGACTCCATCGCAAGGTAGATTTTTGCCCCCAGGTAAATGAAAAATCCTATGTTATATGAGTTTTTTCTTAACATTTTTCTTTTAAGGTACTCCAGCAGAAGGCAATTCACTTGCAGCAGTCAATCGTATAGAACTGGTGGGTCCGTCCTTTATTAATCACAAGCATACAACATTGCTAAATAAGCTTTCCGGAAACGGTCTTAGTGTTAGTTTTCGTTTTACTCGTTCGCCACACATTTTCTCTTCCACCATGGTGTCAATTGAACTAATTTTTACAAATCATTCCAACGAAGAAATAACCAACATTCAAATGGCTCTACAAAAATCTCTTCCTTCAGGAATGAATATTAACGAATTTGATCCTGTTCAAAGCCTACAGCCCCAAAAAAGTTCCACTCGTGTTTTGGGTATGGATTGTAAAGATTCGACCCAAACCATTGAATTTGAAATCCAATCGAACAAAGGAAATTCTAAGATTTCCATTAAGACACCTATTGGAGAGTTAATTCGATCGATTTACATTGACGAGGAGTACTTCCGCGAAGAACGTCAAAAACTACGTGGAATGAACGAACATCAAAGTAAAGTACCCCGCCAATCCACTGATGACATGAATTGCCTCAAAAAGAAGGTTTTCCACAAGTTAAATGTGGCCAACATCAATAGCTCTAATCCAGAGTTTATATACTTTGTTGGTCAAACATTGTCATCAAAGAGTTTAGTGCTTATTTCATTGGAGCTGCTCGAGAACGAAATTTTGATTTTGGTTAATTGTGAGAAGATGGTTATTGCTTCCATGGTGCTCAATGAAATTCGAAGTGCAATAACTGGAAATATGTGAGCATTTTAGTCTTAAAATTTACTTAATCAACTTGTTTATATGCTTTTTTCATGACTTAAACGTAATAAATATTATCTGTGTCATAATTATCAGTTGCTTCTAGAAACAGTTTTGGTTTTATTTTTTTTATTTTTTTTAGTTTGAAAATTACCCAAGACATTTCAAGAAACTTTGAAACATTGATGGTTGATGGTAACGCGATGTTAAATGTGCAACAATCAAAAACAAAGTTTAAGGTACGTATGTATATGTAATTCACTCCGACTGTAAACGACATTATTCTGTATGTAAAGAATATGAATGATGAAATAACTGAATATTTATATCCACCATAACGATTTGAAGTTAGGCCTATCGCATAAAATCATACATGTTCTCACATCGCACATAACCAGTGTATGACTGTGATAAATAGCTTCGTTTGACTTAGAGCTTCAGTGACTAAGAGAAATTAATAACGTATTATGTAGCCAATAAATAAAACCCATACTTTCTTCAAATCTTTACTGATGATGATAGAACTCTAGTTGCGGAAAATTAACTGAAAATCGAAACATATGCTGATGTTTTTCTCCTTTTCGCTTCGGTTTGGAGTTTTAACGGATTTTGATGGATGAATGGCCCTATCAAAATAAGATAACTCAAATAATAACAAGTTCGTCTTAAGATCCTAATCAATCCATACGAATATGTATCCTTCGATTATAATAATTACATTTCGCAAAAAAAAAAAAAAAAAAAAAACAAATTAACAGTATCAACCAGTCAAATTTATTATTCATTAAATATTTGCATTCTTAAGTTCATCACGTTTAAAGTTACGTATTGCCGAAAGTAACTGATCCCTAGGATCTACAGTTAACGATATCTGTGTTCTATTATTAGTTTTCTGTTTTGTAACAACTGCTCGAATAATTGGAGGTGGTGGTGGGGCGTTGGGAACATTTGAAACAGGCACTTCTGTCCGAATGGTGTTTTTAACGATTTTTGGTGTGGCTTGTGGATTTGTTTGGTTTTTGAGGGCAAAGGGAATTGGTTTTGAGACATCAGCATCAACATCAGTATCTGGCAAAGGTACGATTTTCTCTTTGTAACCGGTCTTCCGCAAGGTGCCCTGTCCGAAGGCAGGTTGTGTTTGCTTGATCACAGGGGTGGAAACAGTCCTTGTCATTGATGTCGATCTCAATAAGGGCTTGCTTAGGGGACGATTATTGTGCGCTGACGTAATTGAAGTTGTTGATAAAACATTCCACGGATTTGATGTTCTATCACCCAAAATAAACTTGGGTATTGTTGAAGTTGTTGATGGATTCTGTGTTTTATCCATCTCTTTTTCACTCGAAAAGTTCGAAGTGGTATCTTTAAGCGCAATTTTTTCAGTTCCGTTTTTAACAAGGTCCTTCACAAATGGAGCAGATTTCAAATTTGGATTAGTTCTCTGTGGCGCCAAATCACCTCTATTTACAGTGCTTATGGTATTTTGGCCGAAAACTTTACTTCCGTTAAAAACGCAGTCTTGTTCATTCTTTATTGAAACCTGGACCTTGGGACGTTCACTCCAAGTTGAAAAATGTATGTTAGGTGGCCCCGAATACCGGTACACTTTTTCCTGTTCAACTGTTTTCAATTTGTTTGTTTTTAATATATTATTACTCTTTGGCGATGGTTCTTCCATTGATTGGATATCACATTCGGTTGGAGGGGTTCGGTTGGATTCCTCACTGCCGCACAGACTATTTTTTCGTGAGCTCAGAATAGATTTGATCACTCCTATGCTCTGAAGGCTTGGCGATTCTCCAATACTGAGTTCACTCGACGACCTACGGCGGCGTCTTAGATATTCGTCTGTTGTGTAATTTCGCTGATTTGTCGATTCTAATTGAACAAGCGATAGAAATGAAGAGCTGCGATTTGGCAAATCTGGTTTTGTTTGAATTGCTGGTTTTGTTTGTATTGGTGAAAGTTTGAAATTTTGTTCGTCCAATAGCTCTTCGTCCCCTACTAATCGCTCCAATGTGCTTATTAAGGGCTCTTGTTTAGTAATTGCCTGAGTGGAGTTAATTATCGTGGTATTTATAACCTTGGACTCTTGTTTTCCCATTTCATCAGGATCAATGGTCGGTTTCTTGTTTTCTGATAAAGTTGTTTCTTTTTGTGGCTGTTTCATCTGGGTAATTTGTGAAGGGATTTCAGGTTTGATATTATTAATGCCTTTTACTTCTTTATTTACCTCTGTTATTGGTTTTTCAGCCACATTCTCACATTTGATATTTGTTTCTTCTGTTATTCGTTGTTCCTCTATTTGTTGGTTGAGCTTGTCTTCGATGATCGAATTGTCTTGGTTCTCCTCCTTAGTGGTAGATATATATGATTGCGAACTCTCCACGGTAATATCTACCTTTTGATCTTTCAAAATTGACGAATGTGGGCTTGGGAAATCGTCTTTTTTTATTTCATCTACTACCGATATATCAAGCAGGGCATCTTTTTCAGATGAATCATTATCAGAAAAGTTTTGGGATTTAACAAAATCCTCTCCAGGAGGAGATCTTGGTTGAACAATTTCGATATTTGGCTTAATCCCATCAATAACTTCAGACGTTTTATGATTGGATAACGTTTTCACTATAGTTTTTTTTCCAAGCTTCAAATCATAAACCTTGATCATTTCATCATCTTCAGAGCTTGATTCAATGAATAACTTGTGTTTTGTTTCTGCTGAGCTTTGTGTAGATAAAGAGTTCCATGATCGATCAATTTGTTCTTCTCCATCATCTAAAACAGACCCTTTTGACTGCGAATTGATGCTTTCGACAAGAGCTGATTTAACATCTGGGGTTTGTAAAATTAAATTGGATTCTATGCTTGGACTCTGATTGATAATAATTTCGGATTCATTTTTAGAATTGACCGCTGATTGTTCTATAGGTTCTGAAATTAAGCTCCCGGAAGAAGCTGACCTGGGTAATGCAACAGGGCCTTCTTGTAACATCGTAAAATCTCTACACATTTTTTCTTCAGGTTGTGTTTCATTAATATTTTCCGTTGGAGATTTAGTTGATCTTGGTGGAGCTACTGGAATAGGTTTTTTCGGCGGAGTTTGCACTTTTCGTCGTGGTGAAGGCTCTGGTTGACTCAGACACGAAATGTTTTTAATGCTGCTCTGTGAGTAAAAACTGTCTTTGGGCACAACTACATCGGTGGTGTTTATTGCTTCACTGCTTGATTCTTGGCATTGCGTAATACAAAGTCCATTGTTTTGTAAGCTTCCTTTGGTATTCCCATTGCAGTCGATTGAAATATTGCTTTTAATTAAATCATTTGAACCGGAAATCCTTTGTTCTAACGTGTGGTTAGGGTTCAATGATGAAACGAGTTCTGTATGAGGAATCGGTTGTTGGATTTCGGTCGTATTAGTATTTGACGGTAATTCACTTGTTTTTGTCCGAAGAGCAGAATCATTCTCAAGTGATAAATTTTGACTTGGTGGCCTCGGTGCCAGCCGCTTTTTCCGCACTGGAATGACTGGTGCCAAATGTTTCGGTCCTCCCACTTCTGTTGTATTATTGCGAAAGTTTGAATCGATTCCGGATGAACTCATGGAATTGAGTGAGTTCCTCGAACTATACAAACTCTGAGTATTTGATATGATTTTGGAATTCCTGCTGTATTTAGATGAAGAAAAGGAGTTTCGTCTAGAGGTGACGTCATCCGAGCGAAATGTATTGTTATATTCTGATTTATTGCACAAACGAATTTCTGAAAGACCTACAGCTCCTATTGTAAGGTCACAACTAAAAATTTGACTAGTATCAGCTGTAAAGAAAAATATACTATGTATCGTTATATTGTGAAGAACTATGCTTAAAAAACTAACCTGGATGCTGGAACTCGTATTTTTCCGGGTCGAGTTGTTTATTCTCACACACCAATTGGAGGAGCTTGTGTAGCAGAACCTTTGCCCCAAGACGTGCCACATAGAGCTGGTCCCTAGGCAACAAGACAGTAATGCGAAAAGTTTGCTCAAACGGAGCATTGCTTGTGGCTATCGGTAAAGGTGTTATTCTATTTTGATGTACTTGACTAGAGTCGTTGATATTTACAGTGGATTTGGTGACGCTTAGATTTGTTGTTGACTTGGATAAGTTGCTGCTTGCTAATCAAAAAAAATTACATATGTATATGGATTAAATAAACAGAAATTATTATAACTTACATTCTCTGTTCTTGCCAAGCAATCGGTTAATAGTGGAAAATCCATTCTTCATTGTCATAGAAAGTTTTATTGAAACTTACATACATATATATATATATATCTAGAGAATTAAATTGCTTGTTGGATGGCCTCTTTTTGACCGACACTATGTAATCTCAGTTCAAGATAGTGAATCTTTCATTATAAAGCATAAGTGCAGATTTGTTTTATTGATTTATATCTGTAAGAGAGATAAAAAGTAGAGATAATTATCTTTTCTGTATACATATATGTATACGTTTTTTTGTTTTGGGAATTTTAAAAATCCCCGACTTAGTATTGATTTCGAAGTGATTAAGTTTGTAAAATGAGACATTCGAATATGTGACTAATATGATGCACATGCCAAAAATTGAAAGATGTTGAGTTTACTGGACATACATAATATCGAAGTCATGCATAGAGCGTGGGTTCCGATTTAGCTACATAAAACAGCATTTATGAATTCTCTTGCGCTAAGTTATACATTATACAAGCTTCGTAAAGTATCTTACGTATGAAATCAAGTTTAAATAAACATTCACTATATGACAGGTTTCACTGTAAAATGTTTCACTAAAGCAATAAAATCAATCAATGATCAGTAAGCTCATAAGCTTTGTTTTCAAATCAAATAATCAACACCACTGTTTGCTTAAGTGTCTAGAAATTTTAAATGAATGATTCCAATGATCATGATGATGTTTATTGATATTATAGTTCTAACACGTGTTTCCGTATGTATCTATGTATTTTCAAGGATAAATACATATATACATACATAGGTACATTAATAATATTTTTTTTTTTTTGTAAATATTTATAAGTACAAAATTTAGTTAAATTAAGCTTTAGTTAAATATTATTTAAATGCGAAAGATCTCGGAAATAAATTTAAAAATTCTTCATTAGGGTTGACATCAAATTACAAGAAAAGTGTAGTAAATTGCTAATTTGTTTGACAGTTCATTTCATTTCATTTTGAATTTGAACGATTATCCGCTAACCGGTTGCTTTTGTTATTACGTCTTCCTCTTTCTGTTTTTCACACACACAACGATATTTCCATACAAAAGTTTTTACAGCTTTTTAAATGGTTTCTAATTGGTTAGTTTATTTTGGATTATATGCAGGATATCAAAAGGTTTTTAACAAAACGATTCGGATTTGGTTTATTAAAAATTTAGTATCGAAACCCGCTATTTAATACGGCTCGCTTCGAATTCCATAATCAGAGTTCAAGTATTTATTTTAAGCTTGTAGATCTTACAAACGAACACAGTAAGTTCGATTGTTACTGATATGTACGTATGTACATTATATATTATGATTATTAAAAACAATAAAAATAATTTTAACTAAATTTCTGTAAGACCTAAAGTCTTTCAAATGGAGGAAAGGAAAGTACTGTTGTTGGCAACAGTGGGTTGACAATTAGGTGTTCAATACCACATGAAATCCCACGGAAGCTGGGGGAATTTAGAAAATAATGCTGCATAGATTGTGCATCGAAAACATTCAGAAGAATTAATTTCTTATTTGTTTTTTTTTTGTTTATAAAAATGTTAAAAATAAATAAATAGGAAGCCATTACAGTTCGTAGAAGGCCTAAATAAAGTGACTTACAACTCTCAACCATTCCTGTGTAACACGCATCAGGAATGGAGGGGTCTATAATTCCTGCCGATTCGGAACGGCTAATGAGCATGAAAAGAGATACTCTTGGAGGATATGTCAATTTCTCACAAGAGGCAGTATTTATTTGAAAGTTCAGAATCATATTTAGATTATTCTAATTTTTTGGGAAAAACTTACTACTCAAATTTATTTTGGAACTGTCTAAGTTATGACAGGTACAAATTTTTCTTTACAATTGTGGATATGTCGAAAAAAATTCTCCTTTAAGGAATGACATAAAAATGGACAGACCAACTCGGACGATAAAATGAATTTTTGAACTTCTTCATCATTAAAATGTTGAGTTTATTTAAAACTTTTTCAAAAGAAGCTCTGCTACTAAATGGGCTAACAAACAACGCAAAAACAGCTCATGAATATTTCAGCAGGACTCATACTTACATTTTTTCGTAGGAATGATTCACAATTTATATAGCCGCAGGAGTGCACCATATTCACCTGATATACATTATAGGTATATAGCTATCTTTTAAATGGAAGTGCATTGTCCTACATCTGGGATTCCACTTGACTCAATATTCAAGGCCATAGGTGCCACATCAATTGTATTTTAGTATCATACCCTTTCTCACTGAAAAATGCACGTAAACAGTTTAAAAGGAGTTTTTAAGGAATGATAAGATTACTTTTAAGACCTTGCTTTATATCTCACAATCTGTAGTTATAACATAAGTTATTTTAAATTTATCAATTTTACAGTTTGAAGAAATCACTGTATGAAACCGTATAGTAGATATTTCAAGGTAAAATGTCTTGATTGATTGTTGTGAAGTTTTTGTTTTTTATTTTTATTAATTCAAGGTTAAATACCTAGATTCTAGCTGAACGACTAAGTATCTATAGTTTACACAGAATACGTAAGTAATAAATTACATAATGAAATAGTTTTTTTTATTTCTCATAGGGAAAATGTCTATACATTCTTTTCTTATCTATTTGTTCAGAAAATACACAGCGAAGAGATTGATTTTATATGTTTTTTTTTCGATATCTACCTATACGTTAGTGGAGTCCATCACATCTCGACTTCGATAGAGAGAACATGTTCTCTTTTTTTTTTGTACTTTGATCATTTTTCTTGGTCTCTATTTATAAGGATGAATGAACCTATTTTTTAAGTCTCGTAACCCCTTTTTTTCAAAGTTGTGATACAGGATACCTGAACCAAAGCAACATTTTGAATTCTTTTGAAAATGATTCCATTCGGGTAGGTTAGATACACATAGATGATAACCAAGTAGATGTTATGGTTCGACTTTTTTTGAAACTTATACTGAATTTAAATTAAAAGATAGTTCAAAGGGGACAAACTGTTCTATTCTCTTCACAGAATCTTTCAAGGCGAATTTCCTTTTTTTTGTAATTTTGAAAAAAAAATTAAAAAACTGAGAATTTTTTGGAAGAATTAACTGTTATAGCAACTAATCAGGCTTATATTAATATCAACTTTATTCATTCTCTTTTTTTTACTAAAAAGATATATATGAGTAAAACATTCTCTTTGATTGCAAATCAAATGAAATGAACCTCCAAAATGAAGTATTGCCTACCCGCTTAATGATTTATATAAATAAAATATCTTTTCGCGAAAAATATATAATTTATTTTTGTTATTTGACCACACCTTAAATCTTCTTGAAAAGATGCACTTTTTATTCGTATCTTAACTTTGCAATCTCAACGTTTATAATTACGTTTTTATTAAGGTAATATTTTTTTTTCTAATTGAAATCCGACACGTTTCTGCAGCCGATTCGCGTTAGACTAACGGAGGAAGGAAAAGGAACGTTCATGCTAGTAGCTTTTTGTGTATTTCTGATTACATGTTATATTCTGGCCTTTATTTGTTTTATCAAAGCTCTTGATATGTGTATTATCTTATCGCACCAACAAAATTACAAACAGATCGCATCACGCAGCACAATTCGTACTCCACTCCGGTGTGTTTGATAATTTTTTTTTTTTCTTAAAAAGTAGAAACATAACTGATTTTAATTAGCACAAAGGTCAAGTTTTATTTTTCCTAAAAAAATGCTAAAAATTATTAAAAAAAATAAACTAGGGAAAAAATAGCTGCATTCAAATTAACTTGTTTTTATTGTGAGTCATCAAAGATGAATTAGATATAGCTTAGAAATTCAGTAGATATAGGCATAACTTGTTAAAATTATCCAACAAAGAGTGCAATTTTTGAACTGTCAATATTCATCGGTCATTGCGATGATTTTTGGCAAGTAAGAACTAAACATGCAATTCTAAACGTGCAATATTCGAGTGAAGTTCTATTTTGCTCCCAACAGTAAAATTAAATTTTACTTAAAATTTACGTAGAGTATATTTTTTGTTAGTATTATTTGTTTGTAGTGAAACAGAGTTTTTACATTTATGAACACGGTAAAAATTCACACAATGGACTACACTTTCGCTGATTGGGTGCTAAAAATTGAATGGAGATTATTGGTTACACAATTAACCTGAGTGGTAGACCTTTTTCCATTTGCCAGGGTACGTAAATAAACAAAATTGTAAGGGCTCCGAAAAACAAAAAGTAATTGGGTTATTAGGGCAATGGTACTGGTGCACCGTTTTAGTTGACTGACTTTTATTTACTGCAATTAATGCTAAGGACGCTAAAAAAGGCGTTAAAGAGGCCATTTCGGCTCGTAGAGAGTGTTGACCTGGTGACTCTCAACTACTTTTCACTATAACACTTTTCATAAACAATAAATACTATTTGACGGTTTGTCAATTCTCCGCCAGAGGCAATGCACTCCTTCTTTGCTTCAGCTGATAAATAAATCAAACCCAAGACCTGGATGACAGTCCAACGTACTTATCATTATGCCAAGGAGTGCTATTATAAGGGTATGGATGACGTAAACTTCAGCAGGCTTTCTTTACACTTCGCACAATAGCTATAAATGTGTGAAAAATTTCCTGGGAGTGTGATTTCTCAAAATTAAGATTTCCATTGGGTGGAAAGATCGTGCAATTTAACAACATTAAACTTTTGTGTGCATAAATGTACAGTTGAACATATTTATATAAGTTTTTACAGAGGTTTTGAAATTCCTACAGATTAAATCTGCGATAACTTGTACTCGTAAGCCATTATTATTCTGAACGCATTTAAGTCCGTTATTTTTTTTTTGAAAAACTATATCATAAATTATAAATTTAGTACAAAATCTTATAGAGATCTTAACATTAATAATAAAGGATTTCAGGATACAACAACTTAAGTGTATACAACTAAATTTATAAACTGGAGTTTTAGCCTTTTTTTTAATGAGTTCTAACTAGGTCATTAGACTCCTTTTAGTGGTGCTTAAGTCTAGCATGTTCGTTTTATTTGAACTGATAGGATTCGAATCAAGAATCTTAACTTTCTCATCCTACGCCCCACGTATAGCGTAACCAAAGCCACGTGATTAATTTTACCGCTTTGCATGTTTTATTGTTTATCAATTAGGTAAATCGATAAACAATTCCAAAGTATACATGAAGAGATTCGAGTGTTTACTAATGCTATCAATCAAACAAGCGTCATTTTTAAGAGAACTTTAGGAAATACATAACTTATAAGCGTCGGAAATATCACGTGCGAATAAGAAGTTTTCTGAAATAATTGTATACTGTCTACAAAAAAAAGCCGACTGATCATTTGATGGTTCACTCAGGCGTATGTGTAATTTTATTATTTTCTCCAAGTTTTTACTTCTTATTAGTTTGTGCACATTACATTTGTTAGTGTCAACTTGAGAGTTTATTATTTGCTTATTTATAATAAATCAGTACAAATCATAGTCTTAAAAATCCTATGTAAAAAAATAAGCTAAAAAATGTTGGATATAATGGGCTTTCCAATAGGGAAATCCGAATTTTGATTGCGGCATATTGTTGAAGCTACATCTGTCAAATTGGATGACATTTATTAAGTTTGTCAAATCAACATGGAAAGTTATAGCGTTCAAAAACGTGTGCAAATGATTAAATTGTTTAACGAAATTGGGTCTTCTATTCGAGCAACAATTCGCCCAGATCTAATCTTAAAATGTGTCCATATGCACAAAAAATAGTTGTTCAGATTTGAAGTCCAAAAATCATAAATAAGAAATGGCTCAAAACGTCGCCGGTATAATTCAAAATGGATTTCCGAACTTTGACAAGTGATTACGGATAATTTTTGAAGCAATATCTGTCAAATTGGCTGTCATTGTAGAGTTATAGCATTCAACAACATTTGAAAAAGATTAAATTGATTTATAAAAGTGGGAAAGGAAAGGAACACTTCATGCGCTTCGCCCATTTCTTTTAATTTGAATAGTAACTTGATATACCTATGAGCCATAAAATACGATTTTTTCATATTCATTTCGCATCACCATCATACACACTCGTATAATAATAATTTTAAGCTCAATTAATAAGTTACTTGAATGAGTGAAAACTATTTATGAAGCTTTAATTGATATAATCTTAAAGTAATGAATTCTAAAACACTAACAAATTCGCATGTATAAAATGTGTTAAGCTGGGTTGCGATTGAAAACAAAACTTTAAAAAGTAGCTATCTATAATGTTTCATTTCCAACAAAAAATTTACTAACTCAAAACTTGATAAAAGCTTTAGACTTTTTAAAATTCATCATCGAATAAGATTTTATAATAATGTATCTATATACATAGGTATCTTTTCCGTTCGGAATCTTTCTGTTGTGATTAACTTATTCAGATAAATTGCGTATCAATGGATTTGTATGAGATAATTTATAATACCTAATAATAAATTAAAATTAATTAAAAAGAAAAAAAACTACTTAAGGTAACAATGAGTAAATAAAATCTTGTCATGTTGACGATCGAACATGAGGCAATACGAAATATTTACAAGATTATTTATAAATTTACATAAATACACAATATAATAAGGTTTTAATAATTCAAATTCTATATGCTATTGAAACAAAACAGCCAAGTAGAAGAATTAGCACTAGGTATTTAATTGGAGATTTTTATTCGTGTGAATCAATAAATGTATTCTATTTGTATACAATCGAGTTTTTGAGTACAACAGCAATTATAATGCCTAGTTCTCCGAAAATGATATTTAATTGTTTGTTTTTTTTTTTTATTTTCTCGCAAATATGTACATAAATGCATGTAGCATTCTATAACCTAAATAGCGCAGGTGCAGGAGGTCATTTCGCTTGCAAAATTGAAACGACAGATGCAACGCAACTTTTCTTCGCTATATACAAACTTACATAATATGTTCAAATAACCTTAGAAATTAGTTAGTGTGATGCATTAAGCTATACCTACTTGATGAAAGATTAATTTTCAGTAAAATTTTATGGGAGTTCAAAGGTTCCAAAAAACTATTTAAATTAACTATCTTGCAAAGGCAAAACTCCGCACAAAAGCCATGTATCCATTTGAAGCTTGATAAATTGTTTAAATAAAATGTTTAACTTTAGAGATAATTCGAATTACAACATTGGTTCACATTCATAGTTATGTATCTTTCAAACTCAAGTCTACTAAATGATGAACTTGAGTCTAAAGTTAACACATGAAAGTTAGACACATTCATAAAGAATTTAGAAGCTTCGCTTTTTTAGAAACAGGTTTTAAGTGAATTCTGATACAATTTTATATCAAACGATTGAAGATTTCAATTAAGTATTTTGTAAACAATATCAAAGTAAGAATAACAATATAAATATATAAACATGTTGTTGACATAAACAGAAATAAAATTAATAGCAACAAAAATAAGAACATGTAATTTTAGATGAGTGAAGTTATTTTGTATCCAACAAGATATCAATATCGTCAACAATATTAAAATGAATTGACATTTACACACACAAAAATATATAAACGGTAGGTCTCGATTTAGTTAAGAAAGTCAGATTTTGGTCACACAGGAACACAAAATCAAATGTATAATGTTTGTCCTTGGAATAATTATTTGTGCGTTGAACTGTCATGGCGGTCTGGGTTCAATTTCCAGCCGCTGCCATCCTAAAAACAGTGTTTTCTTTTCGGTTTATTGCCTCATGCGAAGAAGTGACAAACTTCCCAAGAGTATCTCTTTGGTTCGGAAGAAAAATTGTAGGTCTCCTCTATTCTTGGCTACAACATGTACATGGGAATGATTGAGAGTTGTAACTTTTACTAGGTTCTGGTTCTCTATACGAACTTTTTGGCTTTAAATTTTTGTTTCTTTAAGTGAACATTTAAATTAGGAACTTACAGTGATAAGATGAAAAAGGTCTGTCGATTGGGCAAATATTCCCTAACCTGGGTCCCTACAGTTTTTCTGAATTTTTCCACATGGTTTTTTTCATATATTTTTTACTTACGACACATACATACATAGGTACTATTAAGCAATTGATTTTATCATTACAGTCCACAAAAAACAAAAACTATAAACACATTTCTTTTTATATTTTTCGTTTTTCCTTCTTATTAAGCAAGATATGTATTCGTTAGAAAAAAAATTAAACCCTACATTTTGATCAGATTTGACATTACTATGTATAATAGGGAAGACTAAAAAGATGGATCTCACAATTTTGTCTGTATGTGCGACTGCAGTCTAAATGCCTCGGCCGATTTTCTTCAAACTTTGTAAATATCATTTTTTAAATTTTCCCACACACCAAAAATAACAATACCTACCCATTTTATTTTTGTTTTTTCAAAATTTTAGAAAACATTTATTTTCTCAAAAACTGTTCCACAGAATTAAAAAACTTAAAACAAAATTTCATTTAGTAAAAACTAGGTAATGGTAGAACCCTTTTTTATTGTTTTCGATTTTCTCAAAAACGGTACTGATTTCCTCCACTTGAGAAATCATCCCTCCACCAGACCCGTAAGAGGATGAGGCTCCTTGCAACGTCTGGTAGAATTAGTTTGATAGGTAAATGGTTGGTGTATACATTCTGTCCGTTTGTTTGGTCAAGATTGCTGAATAAGTCGAAGTGGTTGTCCCTTTCCTCAAGAGGATTTAGAAGGGTACGGCAGCATCTAACTGATGAGCCCACTGTCGTACCTGGGCGAAACGCACCTTGGAGTTGAGGTCACTTGAGCTTTTAATTGAATTTAATTCAATCACTCCACTTAAACAGAAATTACTTTCTATCTTCATGGATTTTAACAATCTTAGGGCGAGCTGGCCCCATCAACTCACTGACGCTCGTGTTGTTGATACGAGCTTAGGAATTTTCAAGCCATTTGGTTGCGTTAATAAATATCAACAGGTTTTTTTTTCTTAGAATGTCAAAAAGTTCCCTCAAGTCGTTAAAGAAGTTTCTCCTTAGGGGCCTGTTTCTCAGATGATATAAAACAGGGCAGTGACATAGGTAGTAAGGAGTATCCTCATCATCTCATCGACCTCGTCACCGCATCCTCTGCATAAGTTATCCATACTGAGTTTCATATTTTTCTTGTGGTAACCCAGTTGGTTGCCCGGTGGTGATACTCACAATAAGAAATAGAGACTTTTTATTCAGTTGGATGATAATGCCGGTCTTTTGTTTGTTGAAATTAGGCTATAGTTTTCAGGTATCGAGCAAGCTTCATATTATCTTGTTTATTGTAGCTAAAACTTTGCTCTCGATTACCTTTTTAAGGTATCTAAAAATAGTAAAAAAGTTATCTAAAAATGACTTACCTACCATAAAAATTAAAAAAAAATGGGTTTTTAAAAACAGTTTTTTTTGTATACAAAAGCATCTAAGAAGAATAAAAACTAAAACAAAAATTGAAAATTCGATATCTCAAAAACGGGTGAATGATTTTTTTTTTAAATTTAAGTTTTTGTTTGTACAAAGAAAAGAAAATTTGCGAACCAACAATTTTTCTTAAATCCTTTTAATAATTTTAAATACAGAAATTAATTTGTTTAACCTTTTAACTTTAACTATTTTAGAAGATGTTTTAGCAAAATAAACAACGAATTTTACGAATTAAACTATTTTTCCGAAATTGTTAGTATTCAATATTCAAACGAGTTCCAGCACAAAATTTCGATCGAAAAAAGTAGAGCCGTTAATGATAAAGTCGAAAATAAAAGAAAAATCTATGGCAGGTAAGAATAATAAGATATTTTAATTAAAATCTTTAAAGCCGTTTTTGAGAAACATAAATGAGCTTATCGGCTGTATGAAAGGTACCTTTATTTTTGGGGTTGAAATAAAAATTTCATTTTGTCCTCAGGGGAATTACCTAAGAGCCTTAAGTTCCATATGTGATGAAAATCGCTTAGGCCACTTATTTATAACTTAGGTCGAGATACAGACATGCAGACAGACGAAATTAAAAAATTAACTTATTTCTTGTTCTCTATCATCATTTAGTCAAGTTTGATCAAAATTTCGAGTTTGTTTCATTCCATGTGTATGTATGTAATGTACCTATATTTTAGCGCAATTTAAAAGCAAAGAGCTCTTCGCCAAGTTATACTCGATTGTCTCCAAAAGTACACAAAATCCATTTGCTATGCTGCAATAATTCCACATGATAATGCGGCTAGGAAGTTGTTGGTTCCGTAACTTAAACGACAAGTGTTCTCCCTCGTAATGGTAACATGTCTTACGGTAATGCTACCCCCACTAAAACAAAATAATTGAACTCATAAAAATACAACGACTTAAAACTTGTTGAATTTTCTTCCAGTTTTTCCAATGAACTTGTATAAAAAAAAAAAACTATAATTAAACATGTAACGTCATTAATAAACTGAATTTCGTATAAAAAAAAAACAATTCAAATCCGAAAAGATGAAAAGATGAAAAGCTTTGTGTATTTGAAACATGTACTGTAGATACCTAATATAGAGGCATACTCATACTTTCATACAACTTACCAAACGTATAATATTCTTTAACCAAAAAGTAGCCACAAAGTATGTATATCTATGATTCTGATTGAATGTGCCGGTAAATATGTACATATGTACATAAGTATGCATTTGGGCACTAACAAATAAAATAATTGAAGTCTTTCACAAAAAGCTAAGGTAGGTACGTATGTACGTACAAACGAACCTACTTTAAAATTAAAACCATTGAAAATCATTCAAAGCTGAATTATTATTAAAGAATAAGAAAAGTCGTTAGTCGGGGTGGGAAAGCTAGAATGGCATAGAGGCACATCACGTACCTAAATCATAAAAGAATGCCTATTAAGTCGATGTGATTTTAATTATATATTCGCGTTGTTGATTTTAGTCCGCATGAAAACGGGAAAAATCGTGCATTTTTTTTTTATAGAAACGATTTTATGTTTAAATATTGTACAGAAGTGAACCCTGAGCATATAACTACAACTTAAGGTTTTGTTTACTTGACGGCTGTACTTATAATATGTAGTTTTATTTTAGAAAATATCGAAAACTTTAATTTTTTTCTTCGAGAAATTGATGTCAATACAGAGCACAATTGTTTTATATGATAAGGTGCCTCTTAAAAATTAATGGCGCAATATTTTCAGCAGCCTATTGTTAAGGTATTAGTATAATACTACCCAACAATTTAGCTACTTTAAAGTAGATTACTAACTACATAATTCTGAAATATTTTCTAACTAGTTTCCTACTAAATCAATTTTCTTAAATCGCTTCTGAGCATACCATCCTTCAAAAAAACTAATGTCGTTTTTATTTGTCAATCCTTCTGAACGTTTCTGAAAGTGTTCACTTGGGTAGAAATGACAGTTCTGATTGTGAAAAGAAGAGAAATTTGCTTCTGTATTTGAAATCAGAATCAAAACCACAAGCACTCACACATTCATGTAATTAAACGTCAAATTCGACAGTTGTGATTTTTTGTATCCTAATTGTGCGAAGTAGTTTTCTTGCAACAAACATTATTTTTTTATTTTGAAATGGATATCATTATTAGGTCTGTTTTTCTTGCAAGTCCATATAGAATTGTAAAAAAAAACGACATCGTGACTAAGCGCTTTACATGCAAATGCAACAACTACTTAAATCTATACAGAGTTAGCTAAGACCAGATAATTTTCGAGAGTTAATCTAAGACCCGATAAAAATGGTGATACCAAAATATGTTATCGATAATTTGCTCAGAGACGTCAAAAGTGAAGTTTTTGGATTGGTTGATGCTAGTCGTCAATAAGCTGACAAATGTCATAGCGTACACAGTGCTTCCAGCTATGTGGAAAAAAAGCTCCTAAATCCCGATGTCGTTTTTTTACAATTCTATATGGACTTGCAAAAAAAACACACCTATTGTCCATATTTGACGTTTCACATATCCAATCACAACAAACTTCAGAATCGTCAAAATAAAGTGTTTAGTTGGGTTCCCGGATCGGAGAGAGATTCGGGATTGCCAAATAAAAACGAAATAAGTAAACAGAACAGATGTGAATTTAGCACGATACTAAAAAAAATTAAATAGCTATTTGATGATTTTTTATTAACTTCATTATAACAAAGTGTTTCGTCATACCGTTTGTCGAGTTGGGCGCCTCTGTGTGACAACTTTATATGGAACTAGATCCTACACTTGTAACAGAGTGTTTTTATGTGATTCCCTTGAAGATAAATACAATATTTTGTGCCATAAAAGAATTTTTTATTTTTTTAAACGGTCTTAACGATTTTGATAAAATGACGTATACTTGCGATATCTTTAGTGGTTGTAATAAAACCGAATCGATTTCTTGGGGAAAAAAAGAAGCAAATATGATTTTGCCCGTTTTTTGAAGAAATTCTTGTTAAAATAGTGAATTTCTTTTAAACTCAGTATAAATACATGTAAACTTAAGACCGAGGCTTTTATAATGATTAATCACACCTTAGTCTGTTTTCATAAAAATATGAACTGAGGTTGTGATGTTTATTTAAGAGAAATTAAAATTTTCTCAATATTCCAACGTTATCTTTCGTCATTTAGAAACCTTAATAACACCATTGCCATATTTATGATTTGTTTAATTTTCTCAATTTTTTAATTTTGTAACAAACGGGATTTAATATTATTTTACCAGTTAAAAAAAACTGTCCGAGATAGTAAAACGACCAAAGCGTTTGTGATGGTAACTCTAAAAATCACTTGATTGATTTTACTTTTCATATAAACATTTCTTAATGACAAACGGTAATCTTGGAAGGATTAAGACTGCTTCAAAACACCATACATACGGTTCTTGATATAACTAAAATATAGGTTTTAATATTCCAGATTTTTTTTGTAAAAATAATACAATCGACTCCGCTTATAGCCGGCTTTTTTTTAAAAGGAATTTCAATACGTATTAAGTGGAGTCAATTTTATTAGACTTGTAACTAAAATCGAGCTCAAAAACATGAAAAAAATATGTCTGTTTCTTTTGAAATAGAAATCTTTAGAGTACATTTTATATTAAATACAATTATTTGTAGACATCTCGACCAGTAACTGCTTTTCTGACAGATATTTGAAAAAAAGAAGAGAAAACAATTTCAAAATTAATAATGGAATTCAAAGAAAATTGTACTAAACATAAAAATATGTATTTTATTTACTAACTTACACTAAGCGGATTCGATTGTACGAACTTAATTAAACCTAACGAATAATATTGGAATTTCCTACAAAATTTATGTAGTAGCTTTTATTCAAAAATTAATACACGCACATAAATAACATTACAAGCAAATTCCTTTTAAAACCATCAACAATTTCAAGACGATTTGTGTTGATTTCTTTAGACGTGGAAATTCTTCAATCCCGAAAAAGGCAATTGTATGCCAACCTACTTAGAATAAACTTCAACAAAAAATGCACCGTTGGATTCTTTTTTCACTTATTTCCATGTAATAATTTTTTGTTTTTTTTTTTTTTGTTATGCCACCCAATGCACCATCAGGAGGGGTTAAAGCTGTAAAATGCAGTTTCCGGATATATATAATAAACTTATTTTTACTCGAGCTTGAGATCGTTTTACGATTGGCTCCGTAGTAGGTACATCTTTTTCCTCTTTTGCATTCATACACCTTTCGTATTATTTCTATCAAGTGGGACTGTTGCTTAATTCGCCACAGAGCTTATCTTGCAAGTATAATAGTAAATACTGCTGCACGATCGAAGCATGAACTTGGCAATAGCTATTTTGCTACTTACCTAATTTTATGTAGGTAGGTAGCTAAGTGTGTATCCTCATCAAAAATTCAACTATTGTAGGCACGATTAAGGTGACTGTTTGATAAAGTATGCGCCCTTAGCCGACACGATAACCGATGTTGCATAAGCGCCGAAACCCTGCAGAATACACAGTATATCTATGATATTCGAATCAGCGCAAATGGCTGCCAAGTATGCAGGTATCGATACTCAGGTTTCTTTTTTTTTGTTTCTAAAATATTCAATTCAAATGTGGAATGAGGGGCTTAAGACACAGGACAATTCCAGTTTTACCCAATAAATTTCTAGAGTTGATAGGCCAGATCAGGATATATACAAAAAAAAAACAAACATTTTATTAGGTGGGGGGAGGGAAGAGGGGTACGATCTATTGGTCCGATTGATCTTTTTTTAACTTTTACAGCTGTTCTTGTTTTTAACTAACACTATAGCTTTAGAGATTCACTTAACAATTTTATCGATGTGCAGATTTGTTGTTATGGGTGTAGTTGTAGAAAAACAAAACATAAATTCAACAACATCATATTTTTTGTTGTTGTTTTGCAAAAAAAAAAATAAACTTCAAGTGATCGTGGCGAAATACCTTTAAGCAAGACGAGTTAAAAAGCAAGTTGTACCAAGTCAACCACAAATTAACTGTATGGCAAATAACATCCATACTCATCAGAGTTCGAACGAAAGAAGTCGTCATAAGTGTGATTAGTTAGTTAGTTATTTTCATTGATTTCCCGACATTGTCACATTCCGCAGCTAAGTTTAAAAGATAATTAAATTGAAGCTTTCGTTTTTTTCGATGATAATGATAGATAAATAGATATAACACGTCAACGTCAGTTGTTATCCAAACTGAGAGGGGCAATGTTTTTTTTTAATAATATTTTGTAACGAACTCGTAACACAACCTCACCTCAAGAAATTTTATGGAAGACTGAATTAAGTTTGAACCGTGTAAAGTTGTTTTCATTCCATTGAGCTGTGGTTTGTGGATTCAGTTCAGACTTGATGTCTTCATGAAGAATACACCTGAGCAGTGCTGTCGTTGTGGTACTTTGTGTGTAAAAATAGAATTGGAAAACATTTGTTTGATTTGTAAGTTCAAGCTGATCTCCGGAAATCAAACAAAAATTTTCATTATGGAGGGTCAAAGTGAAAATCTCAGTATTTGAAAGAATCTTTTTGGATAAAACAATAACAAATGTACTCAAGGCTCATTTTGCTGCTAGGTTTACGTTTCCCTACATTGTCCCTCTTGTACTTGAGAACGCCCTTCGAGGTCTTGATAAAAATACATCCGCTGGTCCTGATGGTACAGCCTCATTCTTCTGAAGAGGTTTTCTCCCTCGCTGGCAAAACCGTTGCCATTCCCTAGAAGATGAAAACCAGCGTGGTCCTAAAAAACGGGAACCTTCCCCCCTCCTCCTACCGAACAATTGCACTTTAGTCTCTTCTTTCCAAGTACATGTAATCGCAGATCAAACATCAGCCTAAGAAATATTTCGACAATGTAAAGCTTCTGAATGAACGGAAATACAGCTTTCGAAGCAATCGTTCCACATGTGATCTAATGTCATAACTTACCGAAGAGTGGAACAGATCTTTACATTGTTTTGGAGAAAGTAAGATTATTGCGTTTGATATTTTTAACATATGTGATAGAATTTGGCAACAAGTTCTCTTGTCGAAAATGCGTAAATTTGGTGTCAATGAAACTTATTTTTCAGATTAAAAAATTACATTCTGGATCGTTCATTACATTATATGAAACGGTTTCAAGAGTGATCTTCACAAGGCTCCGCATCTCTTTCTTATTTTTTTTATATTATCTCTTTTTTGAACTTTCTAATCCACTTCATTGTTTTGCCGACGAATTTACTCTTAGCTTCTTAAATTTGTTCTAAAATTTATGTCCATTATCTTCGGAAGTGGATTCTAAAGGTACCGTATGATAAGGTCATTAAACTCCGATCTTTACAGTATCGTTAAATGCGATTCACAAAATCGTGTTTAGTTTAATGCTTCAATAGCTCAAAGCTGTCTAATGTGGTGGAGTACTCGATACGTGTGTAAACGAAGATCTTCGTTGGAATTACCACGTTCTCAAAACCGTCAACAACACTCGAATGCTTAGGATTTCTATATCTGTGTAAGAAAATTTTTACTCCCTCTGATCTGGCTACAATTTCTTAGGAACTTATACGTCCATAAATTCGAGCATAACTCGAGCGTTAAAACTGATAGGTAACAGAACTATCGTATTATCGTTCTCAGCTCTTGAAAACCGTTGGAATTTTTCATGTCTTCTCTTATTTTATCGCTTCTTTCACAAGCAATGCTCACTTAAAATAGCCAGTTGGTGATATCCGTATCGCTAGGAATGCTCTTCAGTTCACTTTCGAGCCTTATTTTGGAAGTACTGTCAAATAATATTTTATCTTTAAATAGCTTAAAAAACTCCTTAAATAATTTTGAACTCAAAAAAACTAAATTTCACTTGATGTATTTTAAAAATTATTAAAGTTGTTATTAGAAAATAATAGGTGTTGTTCCTTTTATTTTATTTGCTATTTTTTAAATATCTATTTAGCAGTTTTTGAGTTTCAAAAATCAAAATTTCTCGATTACTTAATTTTTTGAAAAACATTGTTGATTTCTCAGAAATCAACTCTTTCGTTTTGAAAACTATTTGTTTGATCCTTACCCAAACTTACCCTCTTTTACCCTACTTAATATTCCTTTAGTAGGTGTCTGTGCGTTCTTGCTCTCTTATTATTTAACTTCAATAAAATTTTATCTTTGAGAATATGAATTTTCAATTTCAAATAATTAAAATCTTATCCAAATTTAAACTTACCCAAAATTTCTTAAAAAAAAAAAAAATAAAACAATTTTATAGGATTTCAATCTAAAATTTATTACTTCTTTATCTACATTATTAAATTTTCATATTCATATAAGGAATATTCGTTCTAAAGAATTATACAATAATAAACTTTTCTTTTTTTTTTAAATAAAAGTTAAATCATAAATAAATTCATACATACCCTCTAGGTCAATAAACGTGTGTTTCTAAATTTATTCTCACAGAGATATTGTTCTGTATTTTGTTCAAGACAATAATTTTTTGTATTCGGTCTTTAATAAATTAGTTAGTGTCTAAACATTATTTTCTATGTATTACAAATACAAACATACAAACAAAATAAAAATTGAAAGTTTGAATTTTTGTCTTCTTAGGGCTATTTTCTGAACTTGTATTAAGGAAAAAAAAAAAAAATTTCTTAGCGAAAATATCGTGCCGTTGCTTTAAATTTAATAAATTAATTTCAAAAAATTAAAAATTATTATTTCGAATGAAAAATTAATTTATCGCCCATTTGCTAATCTTAAAATTTAGAAATTGATTTTTGTAGGTTAAAAAATTATTGTTTTTTTTTTTTTTGCATTAAGAAATTAAATTTTCTTTTCTAAAACATGGAGCAAGTGATGAATTTTGTTGGTCATAATTTTTTTTAAAAAGAATTGTAAAACAACTTGTTTCATCGTCGAAAATCGTATTGAAAAACATTCAACTCGTGGCCGTGTGCAGTAGCCCTAAGGCATTGATAAAAGATATTAACCACTATAAGGGTTATCAACAGTCAAACTTGCTATTGAGTCTCTGAATTGTGTAACGCTCGACTGCCATTTTTACTTGCATATTGAAAGTTTGAATGACAACAACCATTTGAGTGTACCACCAAAAAGGTAATAAGCTATTTTACGCAGGCTAACCCGATCTTTAGAATCTTTTAATGGTCGTTAGTTTAGTGTGTTTCATTTTAACTGGAAAACAAATTTTTTAAAGACCAAATGGTTTAGAAGCTAATGCTAATCAGCTTTAACTGTAGCCTATAAAATTGTCTCAAGTAAATGTTTCTTAATTTAAGCCTTAATTCTAATATGTTTGTGCAAATGTTTTGCTGTGTTACCTGAGCTAACATAAGTGCATAAAAAACATCAAAATTCTTATCAATTTCACTGTGATATTCGAATATACAGCTACAACAGCCACTCATATAGGTTTAATTGTCATTCAGACCAAACAACATCTTTAAAGAGATGAACTGGCTTGCCTCCTCTTCAAGCTGGCGTAGCTTTCCGTGACTCTGGTGTTTCAGAGCATTTATGTAAAAAAAAAATCAAAATCAAATTTTTGAAAATTCAATATCAAAAAGTGCGAAATGTGATCGAATGTGGCAAAACCTCTCAAAGGCGATCCACGCAGTTGCCCTTCATCCTTGCTAACATAGGCTTTACAAACATGTTTCCTACTAAATCATTTTATTCTTAAATCATAAGAAGTCTTGGATAGGCAGCCCCTTTATTGATACTCGTAGAAAAGCGTTAGTGCGGGTACTTAGGCCTTTTTAATTCATCTCTGACCAACCAAATTGCTAAGCCATACATTTAGAAGATTTTATCCGAATTTTTTTTAAACAATAATTTTATGCAGTCGTCAAATGAATTAAATTTGTTGACAAGAGTTTTTTTTGAAAAATATTTTTAAAATTAGATACTACATATTTAGAAAAGTGAGTTAATTTCTATATTTTTTTTCTACATTTGCTTTTTTGTTTTTGTTTTTTCTATTTTTTTTACGAAAATGGTTGTCCATAAATATTTTATTTTTTTAAATTTAAATTTAAAAGATGATTTTTTGTGTGTATATGTAAATATTTGAAGAAATCTTTTAAAAAATGTTTAAAATTGTAACATAAAATGTTCTCTAATAATAAATTTCACACAAAATGCCTTACTTGATGATTCACTTTTCTGTTATGTGTCAAATACAAAAAGTAATGTTAATTTTTATTTTCTGAATTTTTATTTTTATCTTTCAAAAAAGGACGAATTATTTTAAATGAATTGAGTGCTTTGTGACGGATTTTAACAAGCCAATAGTTCAGATACGGAGTTAGAACGCCTCCGTTTGGTAATCTGCTTCCAGAGGCGACGAT
Source organism: Chrysotoxum bicinctum (assembly GCA_911387755.1). Taxonomy (NCBI): domain Eukaryota; kingdom Metazoa; phylum Arthropoda; class Insecta; order Diptera; family Syrphidae; genus Chrysotoxum; species Chrysotoxum bicinctum. Next base: position 110,356,544 of record OU426990.1, on the reverse strand, counting down.
TCAATGAAGGCTTATCCTAGAAAAAGAAGAAGAGGAATATAGGAATACCAATATTTAATTTTAGTTGATATAGTGTAGAGTTTGAGCACCAGGAGGGTAATTGTTTTTTTCGTCTATGGGAAGTGGTAATTCCTGCTTTTCGAGGTTAGCAATAATTCCACATCCTCTTTTCCATTAATTTTGATGGGGGCAATACCCCCATTTATTAGGCTTAATACAAGCTAATTCTTAATCTAACCTAAATATAGCTCTTATTTTATAAATCATGGATTGGAGTGAAATAAAAGAGAAAGGCAGGGTGAACTGAGGTTGAAGTCGAAATAGTTAATGTTACAATTAATCCTCCGAGTAATAGGTTCGTTGGAGCCATAAGAAGTACGGTTGGTGGGCAGAAAGAAGAGACGAGGATTTCTTAGATTACAAACGACATACTCTTACGATGATTGGAGACTTGTGGAACCATGTGGATTGTGACACTTGTGATGAAGCTATTTCACGTAAGGTTAGCACCACCACAAGTTAATCAAAGTTTAGGAAAATTGGATATGATTTAAAAATATATTCGTTTTGAATATCCGAATTTCGCAAATTGATGGAAATACTAAGCGTGCCACATTTCCGAAGTGTGGGTAAAGAATGGATTTCTGTATTTGGCTGTGATCTATTGCAGTTAGTCGCAAGAGTTAAGTAAGGGACATTCATAGCCATTTTTACTGTTTTCCATACACTTAAAACGAGGCAGTATGTTTATCCGCCGTTCCTTACTTCATCTGAAAGATATCTGTATAAAATACTATCATCTGGAACAACAAATTTGTGTGTTTGTGGACCTTGAAAAACTCTGCCCACGAAAGAATATTTTGGTCATAAGACCGTCAACTTTTACTCTATACGTTTCATTGGGAATTTCAAAATTCCCTTAATTAATTTGTAGGTCTTGCATTCCATCTTCAACTTAAAAGTTAAACTTCTTCAATTGTCAAAGGGGAGTTTTAGAAAAAAAAAAAAAAAACAAAACTTACATTGTCCTTTCGTGGTGAAAACTGTTGATGAGTCTTATTTTTACTTCGCCTCTTAGTTTCTGGGGTACAACTAGGATTCGACTCGTTTAGAGAAGTGCGTGAATAGTTGATTGAAGTTGGTAGCTCAGAGTTGCGTCTCGTTAAGAAATTCATTCTGTTCCAAAAAAAAAGAAGAATAATATTTACTTCACTGAAAAACTGCCATATCAAAGTCAAAGGAACTATTTTTTACTCACAATCTATTACCTTTGCCAGCTTCAAGTGCGAGTTCATCGCGACCCATTCTTTTTGATTCAACTGGCACAGTTAGCGCTGCGAGTTGTTGTTGGTCAGTCTCCATCGTGCCAGCTGCCGACGCCACTGAAGAAGTACTCCTCGTTCTCATCAGACCCATCGCCTTCTTCACTGTCGTCACTTTCCTGACTAGTGAGCCATTCTTCGATTGAGACATGCAGTACATCTTCTCGCGTTTCGCTAAGATTTCCAAGCCGCTTAGTTTCTTTTCGTCGGTGCTTCTTAAATTGGTTACGCTGTCGCTGGTCGCGGCGACTTTTTGAATTAAGTCCGAGGCAGGGGCAAATGCAAAATTGCTCAACGTATTTCGATTTGATTGCAGGTGTTGTTGGCTGCTGCTGGTGCGCATGTCCCCCCCGCCTATTCCTACCACACCAATTAAGTCGCCTCCGCCAATGGATACGGGACGAGGACGACGATTCACTGTTGGCGTATCCATTTTCGAATTTCGCTGTTGACAGAACGAGATGACGGCCTCTTTGGGCTGAACCCGGTTGCTGACCGTACGAGTAAGCAAGTCTCTCCCCGTCAATCGATGAAACGTTGTTAGGTCGTGCCTTGTGATGCAAGTTAATAAATTTGATAAGCTATATTAAATTCTTGTTTCATGTAAACTTACCCCAAAATCGTTGTAAGATCTGGTCCAGGATCGTAGTTTATTAAGTCTTCGTCTCCAAGGATATCGTGATTCAGCGCTAACCGCATTTCTAGACGTGGACTTAAACCAGAGCCATGGTGGACAGCAGTTGTTGAATCGCTTGTGTTGCTGTTGTTGTTGTTGATGTTCTGCGGTGGAGTTTTTATGGTTGCGGGTTTCGCGACTTTTGTTGTTGTTGTTTTTGTCATCGTCGAAGCAGTTGTTGATGACATTGAGGGCGTCTTTTTTTGCACCTGTCCTAGGAGAGAGGTTTCGATGATAGTTGGTTGTTGGTTTGCGACAGGACCGGTACTTCCTACAAAACTTTTCGAATTGAATACAGCCTTTTGATTGATTTGAGTCAATCTTTTGTGAATATTGCCGACAACATCCACAGAAAAGCCACTGTCAGCAGTAGCGCCAAATTGTGGTTGAGTCTGCAAATTTAATTTCAAATTATAATTTATGATTTTTTTGAAGCATTACTTTTAAAAAGTGTATAATGAGACGTTAAGGCACGCTTCAAAAACTCTTCGTTTATTATGATTTTTGACCTTTTTTAAGACATGATTCAATGCAGTTTACTCAAAAATAAATTTGGTGTGCGGCAATCTGGACTCCATCTGCAGATGGTCAAACTAGCAACCAAAATGACAGTGGAACGCATTTAAGACCAAAATACGTGCACTATACATTGACCTATCGGCCAAAAAGAAACTTTAAATCCAAGCCCCAGGTTCGAGGTGACTAGAAAGACCGAAACTGCATTTTAGAGCCCATCGTAAAGCGGTGTGAGGATCGCAAAGCTCTTGATCGGGGTTACTGGGATGATCGTATGGACCCTAAGGAGATGGAGAGCCCGTTAAGGTAGTGAAATCTTAATGCTGTCCAGGTCAACCAAATGTAATAGACTTAGAAACCCAACTTTAAAAATAATACTATACGTTCCGGTGGAGTTTCGTAAGCCTTGAATGCGGATTCAACCACAGAATTGCTCTATTGATCATTCTAATCTTAGGGAACGTAAAACCCTAGGTAAAACTAGGTTGTATGATTTCTAGGATATATAATAGTGGTTGGTATTATCGTTAACGTCTCAAAACACTTACAACTCTGCTTGCAATTCTATTTACATACCGTTTGTTGCGTGTTTGTATTCGCTGCCGCGTTGGCACTCCGTAAATTTGTTTGCGTGAGCATTAATCGCCTTGGAGGGGGTGGCGGTGGTGAGAACTCTTTCTTGCGTACCACAGGTTTGCAGAAACTCGTATTCGAACTTATTGCCGCCTGAGCCTTTGGAGTTGGCGAAATATTGCTGCTCTCTACGTTGTTTGTGGTAGAAGTTTTCGAGGAATTCACTGTTGTCGCAGTAGTCGTCGTTAAGGATGAGATCATCATCTGAATCAGTCTTGTTGCCTCTGTGGTGACCACTTTTGAGTTCTTCTGCATTTCTGTTGTTTCCACTGAATGTGAGACCAAATTTGGCACCGATTGCACTGTTGCTTGACCCTTTGCCAATGATTGCTTTTGTTGAAGACATCCATCCAAATTGTTTGATTCTATTGCCTGCTGCTTCGGTTGTAAGCGATCTTTTTCCGCATTTGTCTCTTCCCTCATCTCGTCGCTTGAACTTTCTGTTGAATCCCCTAAATTGTGGCCATTTGTCGTTGTTTCCCCCTACCAATTTATTGGGAATAGAATTCAACTAATCAATTCTGGAATTAAGCGATCAAGCATTTTTTTGCTTTGTGCAAAAGTTTTTTTTTTTTTGTTTTTCTGTTGTTTCTGATTTTATTTTTTTTTTTTATTTGTTTACTTTGCTCTTATTTTGCAAAATAAAATTACTAAAGTCTCACTAAATTTATTATAACCTTCTTTATAAAGAAACGAAAGAAACATGAAAAAGAGAAAATACAGAGAATGCGAGTGGAATATGCGTTGATGATGATAAATAATAATGAGGTACATATATATATATATAATTAAATTGTTTACTGTACATTTATATAATGAGATGAATTATTAATTTAAACAACAAAAAACAAAAACTTTCAATCATCTAAAGTTTAACACAAACAAATACAACAAACAATCTATGCAGCTAACAATAATGCTATAATGACGTTCAAATAAAACCCACCTTTTTGAGTTCTTCACTTTCCTGTTGAGTTTTTTCCTCATCACTTTCGGTTTCCTCCTCAAATAGTGGTTCTAAACGTCGCCTACGAAATGTATTTATTTTACGAATGAATGAAGGACAATGAGGACTATTTAATTTTAATAAAAATAAAATAAAAAAAATAATTTTTAAAATGATTCAACGCTATAATTATGTACAGTTTAGGTCTGCTAAAACATGGAGCTCGAAGGTTTGACCTGTGGTGGGTTAGTTCCACCGTATTCCGGAAACCAAATTACCCTACTCACAAAATCTCATAATTTCGGTCATTTATGGTCTTAATCGAATTTATGACCAATAAAATTGTCATAGAATATGTCTTTTTAACACTATCGTGTAAATTGCATCGTAAGGAGGGCATACATTTTTTCAATCATTTATTACTGAGTGGAAATAGCCCATGGCCATGACACAACTGACGAATGCTATTATTTAATCATTGATTGTCATAATCGTGTTTCATGACAAAAAAGTGTATAAAATGGCGGAAAATGTAACATCTTTTCAGTCGTATAAATGCCGCTTAGTTCTATTTTTAAAAAAATGTCATTATTTTTTCGATTATCTTTATGGTTCTAATGGTCTAAAATATTCTGCCAGTGGTCATCATTGAAAAAAAACAGCGAAATAAAGCTAGATTTAGACTAACAAAAATGTCATTAAGTCTGTCATAATTTATCCATTTTTATAAAAAAAAACGTGTATTTTGAAATAAAAGTGAGTGCATTATGCACCAAGAAATATGACGATCTGTCATTCCTGTAAATCGAGAACAACTGCATTTTTATGTTTATGTATATTTTTCTGACAGTATTTTGCAAAGTATGAAAAGCCACAAAAAGAACTTCATTAGGCGTTTTTATTTTTTAGTTCAGAGCAGAGCCAGTGTTGTCAAAGAAATAAAAGGTGTTTCTTTTTTAGTTCAGAGCTTCGAATATGTGTTTCTTTTTTCGTTCTGAACATGTTCTGAGCGTGTTCAGAGTGCTCTCTATAAGCTCAGAATAAAATTACTAAGCAGACAAATTTAATTACTTAACACAAACATTTGACAGGTGGAAATTTAAAACAAAATGGTGACAGTTAAGTGTTTAGAGGGTGTGTTACAAAAACAACTCAGAGCGCTTTGTTCAGAGCACGCTTGGTTCAGATGATGTTCAGAACTAAAAAGAAAACGCTTATTGAAGACACAAATATGGCAGTCGGCAAAGACAAACAATTTTATGATTTGAGTTTTTAGGGTCGGAACCGACCTCTTAGTATTCAAAATATACTAAGGGCGTGGTTGTTAGTATTGATTTTTTCTGGTTGCCCTTTAACTTCTTCAAATGTTGATACATTTCAAGAATATATTTCTTCGATTTTGGTGGAGACGTTTTCCAATTAAGCAGTTATTTCCTTAAAAAGTAACTTCAGCAGCGACACCTGCTGGGATAACATAAAGTAATGTGTAATCATCGATCGTAAAAATTATTCTGGAAGGATGGGAGGTGTATTCAAACAATTTGGTAAATGGCCAGTTTATAGAAATATTGAAGAAAAGAAAAAAAAGAAGATCTAAAACTGACGCCATCAACCGTAGCAGAGATACAGAGGGCTATAAGCCTGTTCAAACGATCCAAGGACCTTGAGCTCGATAGCATATATCAGCTTGGCTTATTTGACATGAAGCACCAACTTTTGATAAGCAATATCATGGATGGATTCCAATTAGGGGATCGTCTGGTTATTCTTGACTCTGATACCAAAGTTGGTCTTAATAAGTCATGTTTTCTTGAGACATCTTAACCCTCAAATCAGTCAGTTGCGATAGATATTATGGAAATTTTTTAAACTGCAATTAACACACAAGAAGGGCCTTATAACAAATTTGTTCCGCATCATTTGTCGAACGGTTTTCCCTATTCTTCAAAGAGGTGATTCACACGAAAATACGGCTGCAATTCCATCATTCATTCAACCCAAGCGGTTGGCGCAAGGCCTGGGATTGGAAAGACGGATGATGCACATCCATTTGCATGCCAAAAAGGTTGTGTAGAATCCCTAATATAATTTCAGGTTCTATATATTATTGTAAACCTTAGAGCATCGTCTGTTTGTATTTTTTTCTCAAGATCATGCAGATTCCCAAAGGTCTAGGTATTGGAAATTGTTAAAAGGGTTACTAATAGGATCTTATTCAAAAAAGAAAACAAAAACTCAACTAATGTTTCTGGCTGGGAAAAAAATTAAATAAAAAATTCTATTTTTTATAAAAATTAATGAAATAGCTGAATTTATTTTAACATTTAGTTACGATATAACTATTCGCTTTAGTTGATGAAATCTATCAAATTATTTATACGAAACTACAATAATTTTTAACAAAATTTGTCTAATACTTAAAAGATTAAATAATTTAATTTTGATTAAAATTACCGTGGCAATAAACCTCGTATTGTGCTGGCAGTCATTGGTGGAGCCATTAAAAGCTCATCCATCATAAGTTCAGTATCATCGTCATCATTGTAAGATGCACTTGATTTGGTTGGCGACTTGAATTTGAACAAAAATGAAACAAGTTAAAAACATATCAATTACTTTCACTATAAAGCCCTTTTACTTAACGAAATCAGACACATTCTTCCGATTCGTCTGAGTCAAATGAGCTTCTTAATAAAAATATTCCTTACCGATTGTGTATTCTCGGAGTTCAGATGTCTGTCATCATTTTCACCTCCGCTTGTAGGTGTGCCCCAGACTTCCTCGCCAGATGTTGCCCCCGACGTGCAATCATCCAGCAGATCATCTCCATTATTTGACAAACCCTGATGTTCGCTATTCCATCGACCCAAGTATTTATCGATAAAAGCTCTAGATTCTTCGAAGAAAGGCATTTTCCCAGCGACATAAGAACTAGCACGTGAAGCCCAAGGTTTTTGGTCGGATTCGTCTGGACTGAAAACTTTTTTGGTTACCACTTCGATATCATCGTCTCGGCTATCTAGTTCGACGTCTTGAGATTCTGCGTCATTATCGTCTTCCAGTTCTTCGGGTGGATAATCTCCGTCAGAGGAGCGATTATCATCGGGAATGTCTTCGGACGGGAGTTTTTCCAAACTGGACAGAGTACCATATCGACGGAGGGAGGCACAATTCATTTGGCGATAGGGGGGCTCCTCATCTTGAGGTGACTCATCCGCAGAGTCCTCAGGTATATTTTCGATTACCGCTTGACGTGGCACATTGTTGAAGAGGAGTTTGGTGGCTGTACTGGTGATTATGCTGGTCGTGTTGTCCCAGACGTTTGTTGTAGTTTTGGACAGTAAAGCATCTGGTGTGGGTGGAACGACGGCAATGGATGGCACAAAAGCAGTGCTTTCGGCTTGCACAACTCTGGCAACGGGTGTGAGTTGCGCCAAGCCGATCAACACTAGGGACAGACTATCATCGCCTTCAAAATCGTCTTTGCAATCATTGCAAATACATTTGCAATATCGATGCGGATCGTTTTTCCCATCTAACTGCTGATGCAGATGTGTTGTTTTTAAAGGCGATTGATTGATTGTGGTTTTCGGTTCGATGAGCTTGCATAGCTCCTGAGTAACCTTGTCAGGACTTATGGCCGTGCCCTCGAAGTCGGCCGGTGTACATTCGCAGTTGCAAATGTCACTGTTCTGACTGGTTGTTCTTTTTCGTGGTGATCGATTTTTGATGGAATAACGATTTGGCTTTGGCGGTGGTACAATGTGTTTCTTTGGTGATGGCGATGATGCTGGTGAAGGTTTGTCTTCTCCGCCCGAACAATGGCCGTTTAGAAGGAGACTTTCGTTTGTACTTTCATCTAAAACTCGTAAACTGGTGAGCTGCTCGCCATTCGGTTGGGAATCTGTTTTAGGGGGGAGTTTTGGTTCTGGTATAGTACTTGTTGCATTTTGTGGTTCCTCACCAGTAACGGTGCTATTCGATGTACCATCAGAAATACTACTATGAGCTTTTGGGCTAAACCTACAACAGCGGTTTGGAGATGCCTGACTATGTTGTACTTTAAGCGAATTACAAATCAAATTGGTAGGTGAAATGGATGATGATCGTGGCTTTTGCTGGCAATTTGTATGACAATGTCGACAAATAGTTAGCTTATCACCTACATTAACTACCGGACTTGAACGAATTGTTATCTAGATACAAAAGGAACAGAGTGCAAAAGAGCGCAATGCAAAAAGTGATTTATATTTTTTTGGGAACTAATCTTATCGTCTCTTACCTGACTGTCGGATGTAGTGCTTAGAGACTGACTTTTGGTTTCACATTCTCGATCATCCATACTCAGTTCTTCAACTCCGCTAAATCGTTTTCCTCCAAAACATGGCTGCGCTCGAAGAGCACCGTGTTCTTTGGCTAGATTTAGCTCTTTTGTACGACTCTCAAGCTGAGCTCGAGTCCAGTAAGTGATTTTTTCGCAACTCTCGCCATCCGGATATAGAAGGTGCTCATCTTCTTTCCTTAAATTTTCTCGGGCACGTTCCGCAGCCAAACGGGCTTCTTCCTGCTGCTTGTCAAGTTGACCTTTCATCCAATTCGCCAAGTGTAGAGCACTTGCTTTGGAGGTGCCAGTTTTATTCAAAATTCTACACTTCTCATCGATTAACATCTCAAATTTGTCTGTGGGATTGGTCAAATAATGCTGTGAAAGAAGATACAATTAGTTTTTTTTTTTCAGTGCAGTGCAAGTGTGGGATTTGTATATCGGAAAATTGTGATGGGCTCGCAACTGTTCAATTAAGAATTGTATATATGCTCAAAAACTACTTATAAAAATGCATCAATGTTAAACCAAAAATATATTTCTACAGTCACAATAAATCAATACAAATATTTCAAAGACATAACAAAATTGAAATCGTTGACTAAAAACGCTTGTTTCGAAAATTATTTTAAATAAATAATATTTTCTGCTAATAGAACACTCTGAGTCCAATTATTATATTTATATACAATTTTAAGAGTCCATCACAATTTTCTCTTATATTTTCAAGGTTTATATAGTCCAATAAAGTTAAAGAATTTTTTAGTTCATAAATGTTTTATTTTGATTTTTGTAGTAAATTAAGAAAATTTTTAAATTCTTAGTTCGGAATTGTCAACCAAAATGCTTGCCATCTTTCTTTTTTAAGTTATGTTTTTTTATAATATTATTTTTAATTTTTTTTAACTTATTTTGAAAATATGAATTTTTAATAAGAACTTAAAAAATAGTAAATGAAAACTAAAATCTAGACTGTTTGACAGAATTGACAATACCGAATCTTGGAATTTTGTATTTTTTTTTTAAATTAAACCTATTAACAAATAAAAATGTTCCTTATAGACTTCACGACTGACTAACTCTAACTCTGTTGGACTATATATTTAAAGCAAAACAAATTAGATATTAATTTTTCACTTTAACACAAAAAAAAACTCACAAGCGTTTTTATTCAAAGAAAAATTTATTGTTTATTTTATTTTTGCCAAAGTCTTATAGTTTATTTATATATATTTATCTATATAAGTCTTATAAAAATAATATTTTGTTGATGTTATGTACTTTCTTACAAATCGATTATTGCAAATTTAATGTTTTTTTTTAATGATTTTTCTTATTTTTACAATTTGAAATTCTTTTAACAAATTTTATTTTTTTTCTCTCTCTCTCTCTATTTCTTCTAAGTTTATTTTCTATTAATATTTTAACATCTTTATTAAATAAATAATTGGTGTTAAAGAATTTTCACAACACTATAGCTCACACATATTATAAATATAGTGTTTCGAAAACATGAACATCTATATCTTTATGTATATTTTTTTATGAATATTTAATAATAATAAAATAGTTATATAGGCGAGAAAGAATTGTTTAATACATATATGAATTTATTATGAATATGGAGGTGGAGAGATATAAATATTGCGGTGGAAAGTTATTAATGTAACGCCATTGTAGAGTTGTAAAATGTATGATTGCTTTAATTTGAATAAATAATATTATTTATTTATTATATAAGAATCGATAAAAAAAAATTCAAAAAATCACGTTGTAGAGTTTTTAAATTTTTCAGTTAAATTAAAATAATATTTAAATCGAGGACAAATTAATAACGGCTTTTGATTCATCTAAAGCTAATTGAATTTATTTGAGGTTGTTAAATTAAGCAAATTTTTGTTTCCTTAAGTTAGATTAAGTTATTTAGGTTAAGGTTTTCTGTTCTGATTATTATTGGATAAGCGTTGCATAAAAAATAATAAGTATGTGCTTTAGATTTTGAGCATGTTTAATGTTTATAAGAATTAAAACTATTAAATCACTGTTAATTTTTTAATTTTTTTGTACACATTGCAATTGTATGCTTAAATGTAATATCGAACTCTGTATGTGAGAACGGTTTGAAAATGTTGTGAGAAGTATTAATGGGAAACTTTCTTAAAACAACAATCAATTCTATTTTAAAAATATTTGAATTGAAAAAAAAATTATTTAATCCATACTTCAAAATCTTACAGCATCTTTTTCTCAATTGATATGATCTTTTAGGGATTTTGATTGAAGCATTTTGGATTTTCGAGATTTTAACGTCCTTTCCAAATATTCATTAGCTTTTTTTTTAGCATTTTCACACAGGTCATAGAAATTTTAATTTTGTCGAAAACAAACTTTTAACTTCCATAGTTTATATGCGTTCAGCACCAATATGTCCGCAAATATTTTTCACTTTAAAATTGTGTGGGTAGTATTAAAAAACCGTTGAAAACTGAATTGTTTTTTCTTCAAATGGTCACCATGTTCAACAGTGAACTAATTTTTTAAAAATACGCTGTGAATCATGGTTCCACTAGACTAATTAAGTCTTTAATTTATATTCAATTTCTATGATTTTCAAGACATTTGTGTGAATTTCAATCCAAAACTGTTCTTGCAGACACACATTTTCGTATTTTGTCATAAAAGAGAGCCCTCCGGGAGAGAGTATAAATTGTCCCATATCTGTGCAAGAAATTTCGGTGAACAAAAATTCACAACTCTGTAAAACTTCAGTATAAGAGCAACGTGTTGTGAATGTTATTCACAGTAGGCAAATCACAATAGTGTAAATTTACATCAATTTGGAATCACATGCAATCGCGCATTTTTTTCCTTTTTGATTTATTTGGATCAACATTCTTCAAAATATAACAGCTTGTTAATTTCTTTACGAAAAGTTATTTTTGTAAATTGTAAATAAAATAAAAATCAATATCGGTGCATTGTGAATCACCCAGTAAATCACTGAACTAACCACCAGTTACACAGTGAACCAGAGTTAACAATTTGGAGCACAAAAGTATAATAAACCAAATATAAAGTGTCTTTGAACCTCCATTAAGTCAAACAAAAACTGGTTCACTGTTAAACAGTTCACCGTTCTTGAATTTGTTTTAGTGTAGACAAGACGTGTGCAGTAAAATAAGTCTAGAATAATTATTTTGTAATATGTACATTACATATATATGTTTAAATCAATAATTAATCACAACCTTTCAATCCGTATTTTATTTGGCACAGATCAGGAGCTATTTATAAAATTTCTTAAAATATGTAAATTATTCCTCAAGATTTTGGGTTTAAATTAAATTTTTGCCTTTGATCTTTCTTATTTCGAAATGAGGGTGGTCGTTAAGAAAAAGGTTCATCTTTGATGGACCTAAATCAATTCGAAATGAAGAAGAAATAATCTATTAACTTTTTTCAGAGTTTTATTTGTATCTTCTATAGTTGCTTTTAAGGGGCTAATTTAATATGGTATATGGTAAATTCATTATTAAATAGGATGATTCGTTTTAAGATGTAGGTTAATACTAAACAAGTAAACAAAATTATATACATATTGTAGGGGGCCAAAAAAATGCTTAAAACAGAAATAATAAAAATAGAAACAACCAAGGTTAATTATACAACTTTTGTATACAAAAACGTTGGAAACAGAATTTAAGATCACAGTAATCAAAATTGTATTTAAAAATAGATACAAATTCTATTTCTTTTCTTTAATGACTAATTTTTAGACGATTTTTTACAAGTAATTTAGTTTTAAGGAGAATTGAAAATTAGGAATACTACCTTCTATTTCCATTATTTTCTTAGCAAAATTGCCTTTCCAGCTTAAACGGGGTAATTGAACCTCTTGATGATAGTAAACGTCAATAAATTTAAACAACAAAAAACGAAAAGAAATATCCAATAATTATATACGTGCATTATGGTAACACATTAACCAGATTGGTAATTAGTTGTTGGTAACCCCTAGCAATTTAGGGCTAAATAATAACGAATGCACGCCATCCCTTTATAAAGTTTATAACTTATTCACAGGGTATCTATATTTCCTTCACAATATTTTCTATTCATTTTTTTCTAATTAAATAATTAATAAAAACATTTCTTTTATAATTGAATTATAAAATACACTTATATCATTTATCAATTAAGATCTGCCTTGAAAGATTCTTGATTTTTTTTTTTAATTTTCATAGTTGTTAACTTGTCAGAATTTTAAATTCAAAGTTTAACTATTTCTTGAGCTTTAAACCTTTTACTTGGTAAATAATTTATTTTCCCAACTGAAATATTAGCTATGTATAGAATAAAAAAAATTATCTAGTTTAAAATTTGTTTTTCGTTGGTATATGTATGTATGTAAAAATGTATAACGAAGAATTAAAAGTAAACAAAAAAGTTCTGGCTTCATTTAAAATCTTCATCTAGAATCATAGGTCTAACGAATCGGGTGGCGTGGGTTCAGTCGGTAATACTCCATATGGATCATCGTCACCAAAAAATAAACATTCCTCAACATCAGTGTCATAATTGGTATCTAAATTCACCTGATGAAATTCCAAATCAAGCTCAAGTAGATCCCAAGAGCCACCAAATTCGGCAAGAGGAATTTTCTGAGACTCTGAGGCTGTTGGATGCAAGAAGTTCTGAGACTGCGTGCGAGTCATGCTGTCTTGTAGGATAAAGTCGTTAGAGAATGCATCCGAGGAACAGCGTTTTGACGATGTTGGTGAAATGTTTATTGTGGTTGGCGTATCAGGTGTTGCCACCGAAATATTAGCCGAACTTTCGTCAGCCAGAGGTATTGATTCGTCAATGAATGATCGCCCAACCGAACTTATACTAAATTCAACCCTGAGCGGTGGTTTGCCATTTGTTTCAAGTGACTCGACCGCAGCTTCGGGGATAGCTGTCAAACTAGTAACTTGGTCAGAACAGAAGGTGGTCGTATTAATACTACTGCCACTAAGACTAAGCCATACGGCTGGAGATGAATTATGCCCCGATTTGCCGGTACTATTCGCCAAAAGTGGACTTGTTGAGTCCTCACGGGAATACAGGTGACGTCGGCTAAGGGCTATTGAACGTAACGATGAACTCAATAGTTCACTTGAACTGTGCTCATTGTGCTGTTTTTGCCGTTGTGGTGGCGGCGTCATTTGTGGCAGGGTGCTATATTGATTGAGAGAGGAACGTTGCACGAAAGAGCCAGCTAGTTTTTGTAAATTCTCAAAGTTTTCTTCGGGTTTTCTTCTAATGGAACGCACCTGTTGAGACTGCTGATTTTTCAAATTGATTGAGTCCATCGAGGATAGTTTCATAGATGCTACTGACGCAGTTGCAATCCCGATGTCACATAAAGGAACTGATGTATTGAGGACGTCAGGTGAGTCCAGCGGGCTAGAGAGTGGTGTAGATCCAAGCGCAGCATTTACTAAGAATCTTTAAGAGAGAAAGGGAGTTTATATTTAAATTATTATTGAACACAAATTAACTCACATTTGGCGCTGGAGAAGATTCTGCCAAACGGCTTTAAGCTCTAATGATGGCGCACGCAGGGTTAGACTTTTGCGTCTGGCGTTCTTCTTTGGCGTGCGAGTTAGATCAGGTGCGCAATATCCAGTAGGACTCTCCGCAAATCGCCCATTTGGATCGACTGTGATTCTGAATTCTGTCGCTAGAATAGAAAATGAGATATTCAGGGTCTTTCACAGCGAAAGAAAACTCTTTTCCAATTTACTTTTTTTTCTCATATGAAAACACGAATCAACAATATTAGCAATAGGAATGGGCTCCTCCATTATGAACAAAACTCGATCTCGACTGACCTTGGCAAATACGATAATATCACTAAACAACAATGTCCAGTATGGCTTCACCGATCGGCCTTCTACACGGCTTAAATCCCCGCCGAAAATCCACTGTCTCCCTTGGACAGCTAGTGTAAAGGGTTTACATTTAGTGAAGACCATTCGGGATTCGAGATCCTGAAGCGTTAGTAATGGACGACCCTCGCCCAGAGGTTCCATTAATCCACTGTTTACGGTTATTTCCCTATAAGCCGCCTGTAACTCATTTATGACAGACGTAAAGTTCTTGTGCTCTTCACTGTCAACGTGACAGTTCGAGGCGAGCATTTGCATTAATTTCAAGATCTCACGAAAATGTTGCAACGGACGATGTATAAACATGGTGAGATCTGGGCGTTTTCGTGGCACTTGTGGTTCTGTAATGAAAGCGACAAACTTCGATCCAGCTTGCCGCGATTTGTTGACCTTTAAATTTTAAAGAAATTCATAAATTAAAGTATATAATTAATTTTTGTAATTTTTTTTTTTTTGAAATTCACCAAAACTCACCAAAACACAGTCGGCTCGTTTGATGCCATTGCAGTACTTTTTATAGGCCGCGCAAATAGCTGTCGTCTTTGACAAATATACTCGAGATGTAAAATTTATCTGCGGCTCCTGATCATCGTTTATTAATTGTTCTAAAATATCTTCAGATATTCGGCGTAATTCGTCGATATTTTGAAAAAGTGTTCGATGATCATTCGGTGAAATGAGATCATTACGTTCCGTTAGGGGTTGAACAAATCGTTGAATGCCAAAGAGTATGGCTGAAATAAAATTTTGTTCACGACTGATCAGCTGCAGGAGAAATCTGTGGCGGTTGTCTGTGATTGGTGCGATGGACTGAAAACATAAATAAATTTCAAATATAAATTTTGTCTAAATATTTATTTACTAAATTTGATTGGATTACATTTGCTACAAAATTGATTGAACCATAAGTGTAATAGATTAAATAAAATCATTTAAACGACTATTGGGTGATTGGAAGCTAAAACACCAATAAATTAAACCTCTATAAAATTGGAGAAAAAAATGACAATGAACGAATGGACCAATTTAATGGGCCAATAGTAGCCCAGTTTTTTTTTCAGATATTCATTCGAATTTAGGACAGGTATCCATCTTGTAATTTGTTGCCGTAACATTGTGTTGTTCCCGTGCAGGAAACAATTTTGATTACCAAGTTTCAAGCTTGCTTTGAGTTGTGAGCTGCTCAAGGCAACCAAAAACAGCTGACAACAAATTGCGAAAAAAGTCATCAGCGCCCGTCTTTAGAGAAAATGAGTGTCAATGAAAATTACTTAATGTATGATTGTATGATCTTACAAAAAGGCTAATCTAGTTTTTAACTGATTTTCTAATTGGGCTTGAAAAATGACCCACTAAAAATAAACTTTGACTCTATTATACACTCTTATGCACTGGTGAACAAAATAATGTTTTTTATTTTCCCTCGAATCAAACCATACTTTTTTAAAGTTTTTGTTGACTAGTAGAGTCAATTATCAATTGAAAAATATTGAAATTCGAAACTGATCACCTATTCATTAGATAACTTATAAATTTTCTTGTAATTCACAATGGTCTGTATTGTTTTTAATCTCTAAAAGTTTAATTAATTAAAATGTCAAATTATAATGTTTATCAATTGAAAAGATGATCTTAAGAGGAGTGTTAGTGAAATGAAGGGAGAAGGAAAAATGACTTAAGGAACACAAAAAAAACTGTTTTAAAAATAACTAATTTGTTTTAAAAATAACTAATTTATATATTCAGTTTTTTTTTCAAAAACAATAAGAAACACATAGTATATATATTTTTTAATATTAAACTAGAAATACTAATTATTTTTCTAACCTAACATTTTTACTGTACCTAACACACACTACGAACGAGATTGTTCAATTAATAATTATAATTTTACAACCATTTTTATGATTGAAAATAAAATACTATTTGATTAATAATTCTGACATTGACATCAAAATCTTTAAATACTGTTGCGCTTACATGGTAAACCATCGTCGTAGGTATCCTCTGTCCCCACGTAGTTCCACTAAAATTGTAATAGTATACTTTAGCTTCAAAAATGGCTTCCTAATATTTGTTTATCATTTCCAATAAACAGTTCAATAATTTCAAAGGTTTATAGTTTGTATAAAAAGTTAAACTAGATAATAAAAAAAAATAAAACTAAATTTAGATTCCTACCTAAATGTCTGCCGTAGAAAAGAGAAAAAGTAGGCCCTAAAATTTTATCTGGGAATGACCTTCCATATACTATAGGCGAGATTTAAGTTTACCCGTAAAACTTCGTTTTTCTTATTCAACATATATGCATTAGTCCCTTAATCATTGAAGATGAAGGCATAAAGAAACCATTCCCCTAATTTTGTCCTAACCGACCTTAGGACATCTTTTTGGCAAAATTTCGCACACTCTTATTCTCGTTAAAACGAAATCCTTTATCTTTCCATATTTCTACAATACCAGGCATGTATTTACTCTCATATAAGCGAATTTCAAAGGGCTCTTTAGGACTTCAGAGACTAACGCTTTTCTTGAGACATACGATGTCCCACAAAGGAGGTACCTCTGGCCACTCATTTTCATTATATTTAGTAATAATGAACATTGCTAACTGGGCTTATTAAGGAATCTTTGATTTTAGTCTTTAACGACCGAATAAGTCTATATAGATGAATTTTTCCTCTTCAGAATGATCTAAATAGACTTTCAACTGTCTTCATTTTTAATTCACTCCATGAATCTTTATTATCAATAGATCACAATAAGCTCAAATAATCTGTCAGTGTTGTCAATAGAAACAAGTTTTGTCATTTCAAAAACTAATTCTCTATAAATATAGAGCATGATGGATGTGTTTTGGGAACCCCGATTCTGAAGTTTGATTTTTATATTTGGAACCTAGCCAATTTGAAGGTCTTATTTTTGATTTGGAACATCTTGAAAAAGTCATCTAAAAAGTGTTTGTCAGTCTTATTTTAAACGTACTCCATATATTTCTCATCGATTCCGTATACTAATAAAGAGAATATTAAAACTGTTTTATGTATACATAAGTCACTTATGTAAAATATTGCTTTAGGTTTTGGTCAAGCTTGCTTTTTGTTTGCCCTCTAATCTTCCCTTCAGGCATGGACATGCCCAGTATAGTCGAGTAGGAACATACATTTTCTTTAAGCTTTCGAAATATTATGTACATTAAAATTCTTACCTCTTTGCTAAATGTAACCTGAGGCAAATGAAGACGCTTTTTCGCAGCTTCCATTGTGGAACTACTTGAACATGCAGTCGATGGACGAATATTACCCGATACGTGCATAGTTTCTGTATAATTACTAGCCACACTTGTCACACGTGATTGTTTGCTCTCCACCCCATTCATAACCACGACATTACGATTGCTTGGTATTGAAGTTGTCGCTGTCATTCCCACCGCCGTTGATACTAAGCCAGTCGATGTGCTCGAAGAACCTGACCTTCGAAAAGTTTCCATTGTCAATGTATTGCCCTGTGATCGAATTAAGTTCAAAACATCAGTTTCTGGCATAGTGACAACGTTGTGTTTGTCAATAAATATCACATAATCTCCAGGCAGAATACAATTGATATCGGCTGATAAGCCGGGTTCAATTTTCTCTATACGTGGCGGATGTGTCCAAACAATTGAGAATCCAAAGCCCCGATCAGCGGTTCGAGTTAATTTTTTGGTCATTGTGAATGGAGTTCGTCCGGGGGTTTGCTTTGTGCCACTAGTAGGTACCTCGTTCGGTGGATCAAGCTCAAGGAACCTTAAAAATAGATTTTCATCAGCATCCCGCTGGTGGATTGCTTTTTTGCTAAGTGTTATAGGCTGATGTATATTTGGATTGTTAGGATTTATGTTGGTTGCCGGCATACTGTCAAGGCTGAGGACTTCTTCTTCAACAGATTTTTGACGAACCGCAGCACCGGTGCGTTTATCGGCAGCTGACGACATTTTGATTGTAGTTCTAGGTTATGAGTAAAGGTGTAGTTGAATTATATCGACAATATTGTGATTGAAGGAAATTAGAACCATTAGTTTCACCCAGCATAATGGAACATAATGTGTGCTGAGTATGAATCCTAGAATTGTATAGTGTCTGAAAGAAAAAAAAAAAGAAAAAGGTTTTGTAAGAAGTATAGTGATTATATTTACAAAAATGTTAATATTTATTTTATTTTTGAGAAGGTATAAGGTTCGAGATCAAATGAACGTTTATTTACTTTATCGAACTAAAACTAAAAGTTAATTTTTCTTCTTCCAAATAAGCCATCCTCTTATAAGATATCAGACTCTAGGCAAAATTCAATCTGCCATATTGATAGATTGATCCTGGCTATATCTTGCCTGGTTCTTGTGGGCCAAATATTTCTAGATACCTATAATGTATTAGTGAGTTAAACTGCTCCACCTAAGGTTTGATTCGTTAAGAAAAAAAAAATTGAGAGAACATTGCCGTTGATAACTCCAAGTGCAATGATTCCATTGGGTAGCATGGGGGGTACCCTCAATAACCATTTTTCGGAAAAATTTTTCAACCATTACCTAGCTTTAACTAAATGAAACTTTTTTGTGTTTTTATTTTTTAAATCTGTCGGAACAGTTTTTGAGAAAAAAAAAAATATTTATAAAATTTCGAAAAAAATTCGTATGGCAGGTACCGTTATTTTTGCTCTTAAAAAAAAGAAAAAACGTGTTTGGGGAAAAATTAAAAATGATATGATATACCTAGGTGGTTTAGGTAGTCGAACAGACAGACAGAATTGCGAGACCCACTTTTTTAGTCTTCGCTATTATGGTAATGTCAACTTTGATCAAAATCTCGAGAATGCATAAGTCCGAATGCATAACTTGCCTTATAGTACCTATAAGTCGCAAGTGAAAATTACTTTAATAATAAAACGATTTTTAAACTTTGTTTGCAGAAATTCATACTTTTCTGGAAATCAGACTGCAATTCCATGCATTTGAACATTTTTATCTCCTTAAATCCATGTTTTATATTTATAAAATGTATTTTAAATTCCAAAGTAATTTTACATAAGAGCAAGTAGGTATACGTGAGATCTAGTCGTGAATTTTGTTTTAAATGTGCACACTCAATTGTCCTGTACTATTTGACATCTTTCATATAATCTAATGAAACACTTTGACCTTAAGACATTTGACTATTCTTTATTAAAAAAATACACACTAAATCATTCCTAATAGCTAGATAATTTTCTTCAACATATTTTGCACATAATTTTAATGTTTTGCGGTTTGCTTTTTTTTTTTGTAGAGATATCCTAACAATTTTCGGAGTAAAGAGAAGTCTCAAAAATTCCCTGGAAAATCCTCTTTTCCCTGTAAAATCCCGTCAAATTCAGTTTGGTCATTTCGAAGATGAGCCTGGACGAGTTGACTTTCAAACACCAATTGCAACAAACATGGCTTATGAAAATCCAAAAAAAAATACAGGTACCTACTTTGTATTTTATTTTTCTCGCAACAAAATAGGATTACAATTACCCATGTATGTAGCTGCCCATTACAACAAAACAAACCCACAAGAAGATAATATTCATACAGTCTAATTAAATACCCCAAAACACCTGCATCTTTGATCAATTCCAAAATAAACCACCTAACAATCACATTTGTGGCACATTCTTTGCTTAAAATCCCTATTGCCAACCCAACTATCCAACCACCATCGCCACCCACAGATGAAAACGAAAAAAAAAACACACAAAAAGTTCATTAAAATTTCTCCTCCAAATAATTCATGTCCACCCGAATTCGCCACTCAACACCAGCCAGCCCAAAGCACAATGCACAACCAGCAGTCCAGCAGCAATCACATACAATTCAATTCATCCTCGCATCGTTCATCGCTGTGCTTTTTTTCGCCCAAGTTATCATTAATCATTTAGTGCTGAAAGTGTGAACAATTAAAAATTACTCCTCCGCGATCGTGTAAAAATAAAATAATTATTTTGCCAATAAATATTCAATATTCGGGCTTAAATTTATGAAATAATTGTTCTTCAATGTGTGTAGATCATTTTTCCTAAAAAAAAAATCATCTTTCGTGGTTAAATAGTGTATTTTTTCGCGAAATAAAAATCTATTCAATTCTCATTTTTCTTTAGTGGTTCCGTTATTTTTCGTTGGCGTCCATCCGTGTTGGTAGGGGTAATCTCTGGCTCAGCGGGGCTGTTTGTAAATTGTCGTTAAATTTAAAATTCGAAATTGAAAAAAGTGTTCGGGTTGAGAAAACTATTTTGCTCCGAAAAGAAGTGTTTTATTTTTTAAAGTAGATTAAAGTGTTTGATTTGTAATCAATGTGTTTCAATGTAATGTTAAATTTTCAGTCAGTTTTTAAATTATTTTTGTTTTTTATTTCATTTTTAAATTTCTATTTGTTCAGTGGTTTTCAAATTATGTAATTTCATTTTTATTTTTTTTAGTATAGTTTTGCAAAAGTGTTTTGTGTTGAGTGTTTTAAAGTTCTTGACTTTTTGGTGAAAAAACTTGCCATTTTGGTGAAGAAAATGCCTTTTTGGTGAAGAAAATTGAGATACTACATTCAGAAATTTGGTGAGTTATTTTTGATTGATATTTGAATTAAACAGTTTTTTACTTCTGTTGTTTTTATTGTAAGAAATTGAAGAGCTGGCTACATACTTTTGAAGAAAACTCGGTTTATACTTTTCTATTTATCCTGAAACGATCCTGGGATCCCGGTCAACGAGCAAGTTGAATTCGTGTGGGTTTTTTTTTTTACTTTAAATCTAATTTGGATGAGTATAATAATTATCAAAGGTAGGTAGGTAGGTATGTAGGTAGGCAGTCGTTTTGATTTTCTGTGAATTTAACAAAACAAGACATTTAAAGTCTAAATAAGACAAAAACCGTATAGGTACATTTTGTGGTTTCGAAAGTAAATTTACATAAAACACATCTATGATTTAGTTTTCAATTAAACTATTTCAGTATATTCTTTGGATCCTGTCCATTATGACTAGAATATAACATCAGACAAATGTCCTTCAGGACTAGATTCTGACAAGACAATTTTCGATGTCTTTTCGACACATATTATCTCTCAATAACTCGGCCATAACTTGTTGAATCAATTCAATGAAATTTTGTTTTATTGAACATATCTACTATTAACAATTTGGCTTACAAGTAATAAGATACTACATAAAATGTATGAAAAATTTACAATGTATGAAAAATTTACATTTGCTCATAGGGGGCCTAACTATAAACAGTGACTTAAGTTTAATTATTTTTGTTTAATTATTTTAATATAAAATTTACACGACGAAAAAAATAAAATTTTAAAAGGTGGGTTGAATGTATTGTCCTCTGGGTGTTCATTCCCGGTTGTTGTGGTGATCTTTGTGGGTTGTGGGTTGTGGGCAGGGATGGCGTTTTAGCCGCGGTGATAGGCTGACCCAATGTCAGCGTAGAACGAGACTACTTCCTCGTTGTCCATGATTACGTTGTCATCCAGAGTTTCCATTACACTGAAGTAGGTACCTCGGTTCGGGATGTCGTTGTTCTGTGGTCATCCTTCTCATAAGCTGATTCGGGTGATCGATGATGTTCCAAATTAGTTTATTCGTTGAATGAACTAGATATTTGTCCAGTGGGATTAAATTCGCTTCTGTGTTGAGATGCTCGTTCCTGTAGTTTTTCTGTCGTTGACGGTCGAAGTAGATTCCAGTGCAGATCCTCAATATCTTTCTTTCGAATAGCTGAAGTTCCTTCATAGCTGTCTTCGAGATGGAAAACTAGACTGGGAAGGAATAGCTGATCACTGGTCGCAGGAACTGCTTGTAGATTAATATCTTTGTCGTTTGGCTAAGACCTGATCTTCTTTTCAGCAATGGCTGCAAACGGCTGAAGGCCCAGCTGGTCTTTTTCAGAACATTTTTCAATTCAATTTCAAATTTCTTTATTCTTATCTACAAAAACTACATGTTAAATCTTAATAGCTTAAATATAAAAATAAGAAGTTAGTTAGTTAGTTAGTTAGTTAGTGCCATAATTTATTTAAGAACAAAATAGCGTTAATGGCACATCTAATTAATACATTTTTTGTGTGGGGTGTACAATTAAAGGTTTGTATTTATACAATTAAACAAGAAGTTCAACATTATTATTTATTATCGTAATTCAATACAAAAAAAAAATTTAATAAAAATTTCAGAAACAAGGTTAGTTTATTATAAAGGAAATTTATTGAAATTGAACCATAATTTGGTTTAGGTATAAACATACCATTAAGTTTATCTTGGCATTACCATTAACTCATTAACGAAATTGTCATCACTGCATGTTCAAAACGATCGTTATTTAAGTTTAAATAAATCTCTTGCTTTCTATTCTTTCACCGTATAGGTTGTTTTATTTTTTGTCTCCGATTAAACTTATAAATTCATCAGGTTATGGGCCCAGATTCACCCTAATTAAAAGATTAAAGTTTAAAGACAAAAATTATAAAGTAATTTCCGAAGAAAGTCTCCGGATTGATTAGATTTTCAAAAATTACTTTCTGAATTGTTGCAACCTCAAGATGGCGAATTTGCCGTCTATTGAAAAGTTACTTGGCAGAGAAAATTACGACACATGGAAATTCGCAGTGAAGACGTATTTGGAGCATGAAGGATTGTGGGATTGTGTGATCGCTTATGACGAAGAGAAATTGGGTATAGATACGAAGGCAAGGACAAAAATAATCCTTCTTGTGGATCCCGTCAATTATATCCACATCCAGTCAGCCACCACAGCAAAAGAAGTTTGGGATAATTTGGAAAAGGCGTTTCAAGATTCTGGTCTGACTAGAAAGGTGAGTCTTTTGCGAAATTTGATTATGACACGATTAGATGATTGCAACAATGTGGATGAGTACGTGAACAAAATTATCTCCACGGCACATAAGTTACGAGGGATCGGTATGTTTGTATCTGATGAATGGATAGGAACGCTGCTTCTGGCCGGCCTGCCAGAAATGTACATGCCTATGATCATGGGGATAGAAAGTTCGGGAATAGCTATTAGTTCCGATTCAATTAAAACTAAACTGCTACAAGATATCAACTCAGTTCATCCCCAAACGACATCAACAGTTCTTGCAGCGACTAGGCCAAATATTCCATTCAAAAGAGGTCCCAAGAAGATTCGATGCTACGAATGCAACAATTATGGCCACATAGCTCGCAACTGTCCGAATAAGAAGAAGCAAGTCAATAAGAAATCTGTGTTGATATCTTCACTATTAGTGAACAGAGCCGACTCTGAAAGTTGGTACATTGACTCAGGGGCATCTGGCCATATGACAATGAGAGAAGAGTGGTTGATGAATAAGCGAAACTACAAAGATGGTGAGATCGTTATCGCAAACAACACTCGGCTATCTGTGGAATGTGTTGGTGACGTCGAGATGGAGGTGTCTTGTGGGGAAGTCGTTATAAAGAACGTTATGTATGTACCAGGCCTTTGTACAAATTTATTGTCCGTAAGCGAAATGATGAAGAACGGCAATTCTGTAGAGTTTGATACGGTGGGTTGCAAAATTCGAAACAAAAGTGGTGCCTTGGTGGCTACAGCAACTCTCGAAGGAAGTCTCTACAAGCTGAATCAAAAGAAAAAAACTTGTCTGGTTTCTTCTTCGATTGAAAATAAACAGATTTTGTGGCATCGTCGTTTTGGCCACCTAAACTTCGAAAGTTTGAAGAAGCTGCAACAGACCGGCATTGATGGACTAAACTTCGCAGTTACGAATCCAGAACCCTGCATTATTTGCTTAAAAGGTAAGCAAGCGCGATTCCCCTTTAATGGAACTGGAACACGTGCAACAGGACTGTTGGACATCGTGCATACTGACCTTTGTGGCCCAATGTCTGTGAAATCGATGGGGGGAGCAAACTATTTCCTGACATTTATCGATGACTGTAGCAGAAAGACTTTTATCTACGTCATCAACTCAAAAACAGAAGTCCGACAAAAGTTTGTTGAATTCAAATGTATCGCTGAAAACCAGACAGGAAGAAAAATTAAAATTTTGAGGTCAGACAACGGAACCGAGTACTGTAATGCTGAATTCCAACGATTCTTAAAGAGTAATGGTATCATTCATCAGACGACTGCTCCGTATAGTCCTCAACAGAATGGTTTATCTGAAAGGATGAATCGGACTATTGTTGAAAAGGCCAGATGCATGTTGTTTGATGCAGATCTAGGACCAAAGTTTTGGGCTGAAGCTGTTGCAACTGCTGTACACATCATCAACAATTCACCATGTCGAAGTCTTGCTGTCAACAAGACGCCTCAAGAAATTTGGTCCGAAAGAAAACCAAATCTGTCATACCTTAGGGTATTCGGATGCACAGCTATGGTCCATGTGCCAAAAGTGAAAAGAACCAAGCTCGAGCCGAAATCAGTGAGATGCATCATGATGGGATACTGCGACAACTCGAAGGCATACCGACTCTATGACCCCTCAACAAAGAAGATTATCACGAGCAGAGATGTAATTTTTCTTGAAAACGAAACCGATCCTGATCATCAAACGAAAAACGCACACACAAGAAGTAATAATCTGAAGAAGTACTACTTCTATCCAGGGTTTAAAAGTCCAGTGAGGGAAACGATAGTACTGAATCCTAAACCAGTTCAATGTGAGACATCAGAACCAGAGAATGTTGAAAACGTTGAGAGCTCCGAAGTAACATTGGATGAAAACGATTCGAGATCGGACCAATTAGAAACTAATCATCTCTCTACATCCGAGTCCAACCTGGATGACAACAATAGTTCAACAGTGACTTATGACTCCTTCAATAGCGCCAACGAAACATTAGTCGATGATAGCTCCGATGATTATCAGCCACCACATGATCTGCGAGAAGTATCTGAAATAAGACGACGTTCCGATAGAGTTCCAAAGAAGAAAGTTTTGCCAGATTTTGTAACGTATATTGCAACATCAGCTGAGTTATCAGATCCAGTAACAGTGGACGAGGCGTTGTCCAGATCTGATGCTCAATGTTGGAAAGAAGCAATGCAAAATGAATACGATTCTCTGATGAAAAACGAAACGTGGATTTTAACAGATCTCCCACCGCAGAGGAAGCCTATAGACACCAAATGGGTTTTTAAGTTGAAGCGCGATGCGTCTGGAAAAATCAGTCGCTACAAAGCCAGACTGGTAATTAAAGGATGTGCACAGCGAAAAGGTATTGATTACCAGGAAACGTACTCACCCGTGGCTCGTTATTCTTCAATCCGTTTTCTTATAGCCCTGGCTGTTGAGAAAAATTTGGAGATTACGCAGATGGATGCTGTGACTGCATTTTTGCAGGGGGAGTTGGACCAGGACATATACATGTTGCAGCCGCAATGTTATTCGGACAACACTGCCAAGGTATGCCATCTAAAAAAATCCTTATATGGCCTCAAACAAAGCAGTAGAATCTGGAATCAAAAGTTAAATAATGTTCTTCAGTCCTTCGGTTTGAATCCATTGAGTGCAGATTCATGTATATATATGAGGTCCCATGGTACAAAAATGCTTATAGTAGCAGTCTATGTCGACGATTTATTATTTTTCTCTAATGATTCCGATATGACAAATGAAATTAAAAGAAAATTATTAAATAAATTTAAAATGACAGACTTTGGCGAAGCAAACTATGTTTTGGGAATGAGTATCGAACGAGATCGTGATAAAGGTATTATTTCGATAAATCAAGCAAAGTATATACGAGAAGTCTTGACTCGTTTTGGGATGTTGGACTGCAATTCCGTTTCAACACCAATGGACATACATCAGAAATTGACAAAGGACATGTCACCACAGACACAAAAGGAGAAAGAAGAAATGGAACGAATACCATACCAAGAGGCTGTTGGCAGTATCTTGTTCGCGTCCCAAGTATCTCGGCCAGATTTGTGTTATGCAGTTAGTGAAGTAAGCAGATACATTTCAAATCCAGGAAAGGCGCATTGGCTGGCGGTTAAACGTATTCTTAGATACATGAAAGGTAGTATCAATGCCAAACTAGAATACAGAAGGAGTAGTAGTTCAGATTTAGTTGGCTTTTGTGATGCTGACTGGGCCAGTGATGTCAACGAAAGACGATCTATAACTGGATACGTTTTCTTAATTCAAGGCGGAGCATTGACATGGAGTTCTAAGAAGCAACCAACGGTCGCCTTATCCACAACTGAGGCAGAATACATGTCTTTAGCTGCAATTACTCAAGAAACTCTTTGGCTCAAACGACTTCAAGACGAGATTAAGGGTAAGACTACAGGTGTCATCAAAATATTTTCCGACAACAAAAGTGCGATTCAACTAGCATCGAACAACATTTACCATCAACGCACGAAGCATATAGACGTTCGACACCACTTTGTTAGAGAAAAGATATTAGAAGGCATAATCGAACTTCAGTATGTGCGAACAACTGAGATGACGGCTGATGTTCTAACGAAGGGGCTTGATACAAAAAAGCACATACATTGCTCAATTAAAATGGGTCTTAAATTTTGAAGTATTTAAAAAATTTTTGTTTGTTTGATATTAATTTTAAAGTAAACTTATTTGGCATATGGTTCTAGTGAGGGTATTGAAATTGAACCATAATTTGGTTTAGGTATAAACATACCATTAAGTTTATCTTGGCATTACCATTAACTCATTAACGAAATTGTCATCACTGCATGTTCAAAACGATCGTTATTTAAGTTTAAATAAATCTCTTGCTTTCTATTCTTTCATCGTATAGGTTGTTTTATTTTTTGTCTCCGATTAAACTTATAAATTCATCAAAATTGAATTAACATTTCGATAGCACGATGATCCAAATCAAGAAGCCACACTTTTAATTCTTTCAAAAAGACATTCAGATTTCTTATCTTACGAATATTAACCGGTAGTGTATTAAACAGTTTACAAGAAATAATTGGGTAAGAGTTTCTGTAACTAGTGGTGCGAAAAGAGGGAATATTGACCAAATAAGTTGAGTTGCTACGAAGATTTCTTAAGTCCGAAATTGGACTTTGCAAATAACCTGATCTTTTAAAAAACTCTTTTAGAACTTTAAAATAAAAAGAATGACGAACAGGTAGGACTTGCAGGTCTCTAAATAATTGCATTGAGTTAGCTAGTCGATGAGTTTTACTTACATTTCGAATCGCTGATTTTTGTAAGACAGTAAGCTGTTTAAGATGATTCACATATGCTCCACCCCAACAACAAATACCATATTCCAATTTTGAATGGAAAATTCCATAGTAGATCATCTTCAACATTTTCAAGGAGCAATGATTCCTCAAATGATAAAAATTGCGATTAGATGAAAACAAATAGTTCTTTAAAAGCGATATGTGTTTGGTCCAGCTTAAATTTTGGTCAAAAGTAATACCAAGATATTTAAAGTCTTCTACACTTTCGATTGTAAAGCAGTTTTTACTACAAACTTGATAATTAGTACATTCATGTGAATGGAAAACTATGGGAATGTCAGGCGATATTTTACGAGTAAGACTAAAGAACATAAGTTTAGTTTTATTGCTAACTATAAGCTCATGTTTCGCAAACCAACATCTAAGCAGATGAACATCATGATTTATTTCACATATTTGATTTAAAGGACTAGATGAACAATAGGCAATTCCAAGGTCATCTGCAAAGGCTTTGATTCTCCCAATTATTGGAAGTGAGAAAAGAGAATTTATGTATATTAGAAATAAAACTGGCCCAAGTACAGAACCTTGTGGGACTCCTAAGTGACTAATTTTAGGGTAACTGAAGCTGTTTTGAACTTTCACGAACTGCATTCTATTTTTAAGATAAGACTCAAACCATTTTAAAGTGCTACCACGAAAACCAGCTTTATCAAGCTTGTCCAGCAAGATGTTATGGTTTACCATATCAAATGCTTTAGTTATGTCCACGAAAAGTCCAGTACAGTGATATTTACGATCTAAACCACTTTGCAGAATACAAAAAAAATCTAAAAGAGCATCTTCTGTAGATCGTCCAGTTCTAAAACCAAATTGCATTGGACTAAAAAAATTTATTCTATTCAGATAAGCCAGCATTCTAGTTTTAATAAGTTTTTCGAATACCTTTGAAATTGAAGACAGCAAGGATATTGGTCTATAGTTAGATTTGTCTTCTTTGCTTCCTTTCTTGAAAAGGGGAATAACTATACCAACCTTAAGTCCATCTGGAAATATCCCTGTACTAATACTTAAATTAAAAATATGTGATAGTATGTCAACTAGGTTCAATCCAATTCGTTTTAAAAGTATATTTGAAATATTATCTCTGCCATGCGAAAATGAGTTATTTAAAGAATTAATAGTTTTTAAAACATCAAATCCAGTTATTGGATCAAAAAAGAAACTATTGCTTCGCGAAATTTGATTTTCAGAAAAGCTACTCCATACGTTAGAACTTTGAGAGAAAGGATTCTGTCCAATCGACTCAAAAAAGTTACTAAATTCATTCGCGACATCTATGGGATTTGAAATCTTTTCATTTCCTTTTCTAAGCACAATAGAATTTATATTAGTCGATCTGTTACGGTTTAAAATACTATTAATTACTTGCCACTCTTTTTTTACATTCCCTTTCGCTGTGTTTATTTTTGAACGATAGTAATTAAGCTTTGCGGCTTTAATTTCCTTATTTATATTTTTGCACAATCGCTTGTACCGAATTT
Source organism: Chrysotoxum bicinctum (assembly GCA_911387755.1). NCBI lineage: Eukaryota > Metazoa > Arthropoda > Insecta > Diptera > Syrphidae > Chrysotoxum > Chrysotoxum bicinctum. The sequence goes on along the minus strand of OU426990.1, from coordinate 110,327,443 downwards.
TTAAATTTGAGTTGGATTGATATTTGACGCATTTTTTCCATAATTTATTTTTAATTTTAATTTTTTTAGTGAGAGAATGTTTTATCCAAGGCTTCAGACTTTTTTCTGATTTCTTTTGAGCAATTGTAACGCTTGATAAATTTATGTGGTCAGTTAAAATTTTTAGAAAGAGGTCATAAGCTTTTGATGCATCATTTTCAGCCAAAACACATTCCCAGTTCTCAGAAAGCAATTTGTTATTTAAGTTTTGGTAGTTTACTTTGGAGACCAAGTTTTGAACGTTATAGTCTACTCTAAGTTTGCTATATTTAACACATTCTAGGTATAAACCTGTCATATTGTGATCGGTTATATGCAGATCAAAATTGATCCCATAAGGAAGGTCAGTTGGAATATTTTTGAAACGCGCAAAAACATGATCAAGACAACTATAAGAACTTGGTCTTGTAATATTATTTACGTATGAAGTAAAACCATTTTCAGACATAAGTACTTTATATGTATCAGATATTGAACAATCGGTCAACATATCAATATTAAAATCGCCTACAATAACAAGATTTTTAGTTGCATTGTGGGACAAAAAATTGAAAAGTTCCTCAATAAAAGAATTTGACGACAAGGCATGCAATCTATAAACACATATAAACGAAAATACTTCGCCTTCTATATTGCAACACACCTCAATGACATCTGCACTTATAAAATCAATCACCCTTACATCGCAATCAAACAAGTTACTTACAAAAACTCCAACTCCACCAGAAGAATAGCTATCGTTAGTATTTGCGTAAAAATTATAACCCGGAATACTATAATGATTTTTTTCACATGAATAGATCCAAATTTCGGATACAAAAATTATTTCCGGCCGTTTTGTGAAGACTTCAAGATTTGCTATCAATAAATCGAAATTCTGACGCATACTACGTATATTTTGGTGAATTATAAGAAACGACTTGTTATCTGAATTACATGTTAAAGAATCATCAAAAATACTACTTATGGTTCGGGTAGTGGGGTTATCGTATGCAAGATTAAATTTGTCAAACATGCTATTGCCTTTGGACAGAAGATAAATCTTCATATGATCTTACAACAATAACCTCACTACCTTCAGCCTTTTTCATAAAAATGTTTGAATTTTTAAACCATAAATACTTAAACTTTTTTTCAACCTTAGTTTTCTTAGCTGCCATAAATAATTTTCTTGTGTATTTTGTAAATGAATCATTTAAATATATTTTTGTTTTGTTTTGATCATTAAATAAGCAAGTGTTAAGCTTCTTACTAGCATTTCGTTTGGCCATCATTATTTTTTGCTTAACTTCATGGGAAGAAAAATGAATACATAAAATATTAACGTCAGCATCAGATTGGAGATTAGAACGACTTTGTTTGTTGATGCGTTTGACATAGCATTTGTTGATATCGTTACCAGACACTGAGACACTTAATGCTTTATCAAAAATGATGTTGGCTCTTTCACTTGCATTAGTGTTATTTAGATCGGGTACACCAACAATTTCGATGACATTCTCCAGCTGTTTTTGATCCCTCCAGTTCACCTTACTCTCCAGGTTAGCCACCAAAGTACGCAATGTTTTGTTCTCTTCTTTAAGCTGCTGCATTGTGTTTAAGAATTCGGTGTTGATTTTTTTGAGATTTAATATTTCCTCATACAGTAGTTGTAGGGTTATTGAACCTTTGACCGTTGGAGAGCAAATAACATTATTTGCGCTTGATAGGCTTTTCTGATTGTTCAGTGTGTGCGAAGAAGACGAGTGCTGAGTTTTGTTGTTGTCAGTTGGAGGAAGTTGTTGTATTTTCTGTTTTTCTTTAGGGGTTTGAGATTGAGCTGTAAGATGCAGTGGGTTCTCAACTATGTGTTGTTGTTGTAGGGATTGGCGACGACGTGATACACGACATTTGTCACAGCGGAAAAGTTTACCATTTGCAGACATAAATTCAATGTCCTCTTTTTGTATATTTACACATGTGCCATGAAAAAAAAGTTTACAGTCACAACAGTCGATAGAGATTGCACCACTTTCAATTATTTCTACTTTGCAAATTGAACACAACATGATTAAAGAGTTTATAAAACGATTTGTACTGATTAAATGAAACCACAAGTGCGCACCCCACGACACTAATAGAAGCACGTCTGTACAGCTCGGCTGATACAATTTCTTTCATACATTTCATTAACATCCGCCCGCGCTGTGTTGAAACATTTAAAGGGTAATCATAATCCCTCGATTTCATGTGTGAATTTTATCGAAACAAATTGATAATTTAGCACATTCAACACATTTTCTATTTCGGATTTTTCTACTATTGCAAACACATCATCTACATACCGATGCCATATTTTTGGCAGTAACTGTTTTTCTTTTAAACTTAGTTCAAAATGGGCCATGAACAATTCACTTATTAATGGGCTCAGTGGATTGCCCATGTTTGTGCCTTTTTCTACTAAATAAAACGAATCCCGGAATTGGAAAAAACTGTGATTCATACAAATTTTTGCAGCTCTAATATAAAGCATTTTTTTGGTATGAGGTAAATCTGTAGATGCTAAGTATTTTTCGAATTGTTCAATCGCAATATCAACGGGTATACTGGGAAACAAAGAAGATACATCGAACGAAACCATATATTGATTTTCATCAATTTGAATGTTTTTAATTTTCCCGGCGAAATCGTGCGAATTTTTTACAGACTAACTTAATATAGGTGGCAATTTATGTATTTCACTCACTAACCATTTGGCAATTTTATAACAAGGTGCGTTAATATTCGAAACAATTGGTCTCATTTTGTTTCCTTGTTTGTGAATCATAGGTAAACCGTATAATCTTGGTACAATTGGATTTGAAACCTTAAGAACACGATTTAACCTTTGACCAAACACAACACTTACATATTTCTTTTCTTAATAAATCACTTTCTCGAATCATTTTTGGAAGTGGTGATTTTTGAATTCGCTTGTATTTACACTCACATATCAATTCCAATAATCTATTTTCATAGTCACCTGTGTTTATAATTACTGTTTTATTTCCTTTGTCTGCTTTAACATAAACACAATTTCGATCACGAAGCTTTTTAATTATTTCAAACTCATTTGAAGTTGAATTTTGTGTTAAAGGGGTCCTATCTAACACTTTTGTAACCGTTCTTCTTATATCATGTTTAACTGAATTCATTTTAGTTTTTTAGACAGTTTCAATGCCCATAATTACTGGAATTAACTGTGGCTTTTTTTGCCAAGGAGAATATTTTAATCCTTTGTTTAAAAGGGCTAATTTATGTTCACTGAAATTTTCATTCGATTGATTGATCACAAAATCTGGTATAACTTCTGGCACAACACGATCAAAACGTTTTGAGTTTTTTATTAGCTTCACCAGTTTTTTATGTTGTTTCTTTCTTTTTTCATATACTAATTTATCAATACTGTGGACTAAACTACATTCGAACTCATTCCATGCTTCTCTTTCATACTTATACAAGTCACGAGTTATATCTAAATGCAAAGAATAAGCTTCTAATTCCACTTCCGATAATTTTTTGTATATAAATTTTAGTTCTGAATTCAAACAAACTTTTTCAGCTTTTTGTTTTGCTTTTTGAGAACGACTATTTAACACCGAACACGAAACATTGACAAAAACTGGATTCACTTTTTGTTTTATACACGACCGCAAAAAATTGACAATCTTCACACAACATTGCTACTTTTCTCTTTAATCGAGAGTATTTGTATTTGAGGAGATCTGATTCAGTTAATATATTTTCGATGAGTGTTATATTTAAAGCACCCAGACTGGTCTTTACAGCGGAGTGGTATGTTGTTGTGATGAGTTGCAGAGATGTTCTTGAGCATTGCCCGTAATCAATTTTTGACAGTATTATAGATTGAATGTAGGTTATACAAGGTATTAATAAAATTGAAACAAAATTGAAAGGTCCGTGTATGCCACTATGTATTGAATGTGACATCGTTCATATGCGCGTCTCGGCTTGTTACGGTGGCACGGATTCGATTGCTCTAATTTTCAATGACCCTTCCGCATAGATCCGGCTGAATAGAAAGCGGTGGCCTGTCTTATGTTCACCTTAAGGACATCGATCGATTGTTGTTTATTCGCATAGATCAGGAAACTTCACTTTGATGGCCAATTGACGTCACATCTGCGAGAGATAACCTTACTCTCGAATCGTTCATGCAGAATGTCAATCGTTGCATCCGCTTTTTGCAGGTAGCACCCTTCTACTGGAACTATGCATATATAACCATATGGTTCAATTTGGGCCATAAGAAATTGTAGCGTTCGCCATTGACGGTGACCGCCTCACTAACGTCGTTTTCGAAAAAAGTAAAGTTTAACGACTCCATCGACTCAAAATCCACACCAAAAGGTAACTTTTTGAGGATACATTGTCACCTGGTGAACCTATTCGGGGAGAGTACGATAACTTGGCCGCCAAGATTTGATAACGGGTTTTTGTAGCGGGGTCAAAAATAAGCACTTTTTACTATGGGAGGGGGGGGGGTCTATCTCCCCCCGTTTAGGAGGTAGGGGCACTTTTAGAAAAAATGGTTTAAATTGAAAAAAAAAATATTAAAAAAACAACGGCAACACCTACAATAAAGTTCTATACGTTTGAAAGCCAGAAAATTGTTCTATAATCCTGCATTTAAATTTTATTACTCATATCAATAGTTTTTGAGAAATTTGCATTTAAAGTCCAAATTTTGATAAAAAAAACGTGAAAAAAAAAAGTTTAGACCGATTGTTTTCAAAATTTTGAAATGAAATTGTAAATTAACTTATATGTGATCCATGTATCTATCAGTTCTTAATCGAACACAAAAAACCGCATGGTTCTATGTCTTCTAGTTTTTGAGAAAATCGAAAATTACCAAAACTACTTTTTTTGATTTTTGGTGGTGACGGTGATTCCATTTTAAGGATTAATGTTAATAAACATAATGAATCTTTTTTAGTTCAGTACCGCAATTCATTTAGCGTTACCCAGAATGCACCATGAGGAGGTAGAATTGCATCTGGGTCAGTTATTTTATCAGTTAGTCAGGAGTTAGTCAGTCATAGTTAGTTAAAAATGGTCAAAATGTATTAAAAAGGTGTGTAAGTCTCGTCAATAAAGCCATCGTCCGTACTATAACTGTCGAGTTCGTTGAGTTACTCTTTTATGGTGGGAAGCCGAGGATGTTTTGGCGGTAAAACACTTTCTAAATTTTCGCTCTGAAGGGTGGGAGGATCGATGTCTTTTAACTGTAAACCCTCACATATATCACCATCGGTATAACAAGGGTAAACTTTTTTTACATCTGATAAAAACTCTATTATTTGCGAACCCCAGTCGTCCTTATATTTCCTTTCTAGGCAGTATTTTCGATAGAAAAATAGTGCCATGTAGTGGTGAACATGGTCAGAAGTTTGTTTTGGTTTTCAAGATCGGTTATTGTATTTTATATGTATTTAGTGGACATTGGATAAATAGAATAAATTTGAATTTTTTTAAATACAGATTCTGTGAATGCAAAAGAAACTTTGCATGCACCCAACCTCGCACCTACCCCAAATCCTATAGTGTGCCCAAGCAGTGGGGTTGCAGGGGGGCAGCATGCCCCCCCGATACATACTTTACTGTTATATATTGTAATGTTGGAAGCTAGCACTGATTTATTTATGTAAGGAAGCAAAAAATATCAAACATTTTGTAGAAAAGTAGTTTTAGTTATTTTCGATTTTCTCAAAAACCAGAAGACATAGAAACATGCGGTTTTTTGTGTTCGATTAAGAACTGATAGATACATGAAACACATGTAAGCTAATTTACAATTTCATTTCACAATTTTGAAAACAATTGGTCTAAACTTTTTTTTTCACGTTATTTTATCAAAATTTGGACTTTAAATGCGAATTTCTCAAAAACCATTGACATGAGTAATTTAATTTAAATGCAGGATTATAGAACAATCTTCTGGCTTTCAAACGCAGCATAGCACTTTATTTTAAGTATTGCCGTTGTTTTTTAATATTTTTTTTTTTTTTAATTTAAACCATTTTTTCTAAAAGTTCCCCTACCTCCTAAACGGAGGTTTTCTCAAAAACCAGAAGACATAGAACCATGCCGTTTTTTGTGTTCAATTAAGAACTGATAGATACATGAAACACATATAAGCTAATTTACAATTTCATTTCACAATTTTGAAAACAACCGGTCTAAACTTTTTTTTTCACGTTTTTTTATCAAAATTTGGACTTTAAATGCAAATTTCTCAAAAACTGTTGATATGAGTAATAAAATTTAAATGCAGGATTATAGAACAATCTTCTGGCTTTCAAACGCAGTATAGCACTTTATTGTAGGTGTTGCCGTTGTTTTTTAATATTTTGTTTTCAATTTAAACCATTTTTACTAAAAGTGCCACTACCTCCTAAACGGGGGGAGATAGACCCCCCCCCTCCCATAGTAAAAAGTGCTTATTTTTGACCCCTCTACAAAAATCCGTCATTAAATCTTGGCGGCCAAGTTATCGTACTCGTGCCACCTATTCATGCAAAAATGCGCCTCGTCGGTAAAGATGATATTTCGTTCAAATACGGGGTCCTCTTCTAAACGCTCCAAGGACCAATCAGAGAACCAACCTGGATCTTGTAGGGGTGTAAGTCCCACTCCCGACGCAAAATTGGCCAATGTGATGTCTGCGAAAGACTGAGGCTAAGTTCTTGTGCACGGCGAGGAATAGACTACCGCGGGTTCTGTTGCATACCGTGGGGATGTGCTCGGCCGATTTTGCTTTTGCTTTGGCTAACGAATGTTGGCTTCATTGACTATAAAAACAAATTTGACCAAAAATGTTAAAGAGTCGACTGTGACGTGGTGCAGCAACATTTGTACTTTCGAACACCCATTATGATAATAAATTCTCGCCATGGTGATTTGGCATCAGTAACTACTAAATACTAAATAAACAACTGACATGAAACCCTTTACAAAAAGTCTTATTTAAATTTTCTCGATGACGTCGATGAAAATAGAAAGAATAATAAAAAATGTTCTGAGCTCGTTGTTTGAGTAGAATATCTGGAAGGGATTTAGATTCGTGAAGAAATTCGTTAAAACCTGTTTAGAGATTGGAAGAAGAATAGGGACTTTTCTGGTTTTTGCAATTTTCTAGATTTACTAGGGGAATGCTAAAGAATTTGTATGAATCCGTGAATAGTTCCGTTGAAATTCGTTCAGTTAGTTTGTTCTGTGTTTGACGATGATTTCAAATTTCGTGGGGGGTCGTAAAGCTTATTCATAATTTCTACAAAGAAAGTATCATAATTATAAGCTCTCTAAGAAATTATTGGAGAATTTATATTTCATTCGCGAAGGGAATAGGATTTCGTATGGAATTATTTAACTAGTTCACAGAGTTGCGTTTTTGTTTAAAATGTCTAATGAACTATAAAGATTGATGGTTTAGGTATTTCTTCGCAGCGCTTTCTTGGACAAAGTAAAAGTAAGCATAACACTTTTTCTGATGACCCGATCCCTATACCCAAGTGCTTATTTAAATTGAAATTTGGCTGAAAATACTTCTGTTGACACCGTTGGGTCGTGATCAGTGTATGACCCTCCGAATATGAATCTGGGTAAAGGCCTTCATCTAATTTTAGGTCTCTTCTGATTTGTTTGTAATTCTGGTTTAAATGTTTGTTGTGCTTTAAGAAGAGTTTAAATTCGTTCAGAATTATTTCCACACAATATAAAAGTATTGTTATGAAATATGAGTTTCGTTATGAATTGCATTGAAACTCGTTCAGAGTTTGAACAAAAATTTCGTACAGTAGATAGTGGATTCGTGCTTGTCTAGAATGTTCGAATTTGTATGAAATTCGTAAAAAACTTAATTAAAATACGTCTTCGTGTGAAATCGTTAAGATTTTCCAGGAGACTCTCGAGGTTATCTAGAATATTTGAGGGTAATATCACTTGATATCACAGATATTTCGTGCGGAATCGGATTTGTAGTTGTCTAATATTTATGATGAAATATCGAAGAATTTGTATAGAAATCGTTCATAGCTTCCTAAAAATTCATTTAGAGTTTACCAAAGAATATGTTTTCGTGTGAAATCGATAAAATTGTTCAAAGTAGTCTCGTGGTTGTCCTGGGGTCTTCTCAAAGAATTTCTATAGAACCTCAAAGGATTTCGTTACATTTTGTTGCGCAAAAACTTTATGAGGAATCGTTAAAGAAATTTGCTGTTAGCTAGAATGTCTGGGGGAATTCGTGAAGATTTTGAAAGAATTTTTTGTTCGCATTCGTGAAACTCGTTCAGATCTTCACAGTAGTGAAAATTAGAATCTGTTGATAAAAACTCGTCCAGAGTTTGGAATAGTTCTTGATTTCCTCGAACGTCCTGGCAGAATACCTATAACATATTTTTTATGGAAGTTAAAACTCGTTCGTTCGTAAGCTGAAAGTTTCGCAAAAAGGATATCCTGTAAACTCGATGAAATTCTTGTGGCATTTTGGAATTTCAAGAGAATATGAGAGAATTTGACTGCAACTCTTGAAAAATTTGTTAAGAATTTCATTAAAACCCGTTTAGATGTTAACAAACCACAATTTCATGGATATCCAAGATTTCGCAAAATTTTAGAGAATCTGCGAAATTTTTCGCAGAGTCAATGAATGAAAATGATTTGCATCAAATTATAAGTTAATTGATCCACTCATTTAGGCTATGTACATACCGACGGACAGTATGACGAAAACCACAACAAATCTTTTGGAAAAAGTAAAAACTTCCTCAGAGCCTATAGTAGCCGGGGTTGTTCGCAAAATTGTGTATACAGCTCAGCAATTTCTTACAAATAAACAATAGAAGTTTTTTTTTTTTAAAGTGTATAGCCACCGCATCAGATTTTAACAAATTTATTCTATCAATATTTTATTTTGTAGGCAATCAATACAACATTTATTTTATAGTCACTTTTTTTGATATAGAAATTAAATTAAAAGTGGCTTCACACTTCTGAAGAAAACACTACTTTGATATTAAATGCTGCAAAACTAAAAGTCAATAGGTATAAAACCGTGGATGTTGCCTGAGTATTAAAATTCTACCGAGCCTTGTTAAATGAACGTCCAATACAGGAAGTTATTTCTTGAGTGTTTCTAATACCTATACTTACAACTAATGTAGAAACGTGAGCTCCATATCTACACCAAACCAATTTCGTCAAAATAAATAAAATATAGTATATTCCACCATACTAACCAGAGTAAAAATAATTTGTGCCCCAAGCCTAAAGCAGAGATAAATGGAAATTTTTTTTAGGCATCTAACGTTAATCAAAGGTACCTGAAAATTCATACAGATTTACATTTTCCAAGAATCCTAATAAAGCAATCAGCTTCAAGCTATTAAAGAACTATATCCTGAAGCCGTAAAGAAATAATTGAAATGCATCGGTACATTAATTTTAAGCTTTTTCAGCATATGTCAAAAAAAAAAAAACAAACAAAAACACATTTTCAATCTGACAGATCTCTCTCTATCTCTCATATTTTTTTCAAAAAAAAAATGTTGGTTTAAAGTTCACAGATTACTCAGCGTCAGCCTCAGAATCACTCTCGTTCTTGAGTTCCCTTTATGCAACAAAGAGAAATGAAAATTATGGTGTGTAGGTGGAACAGGTTTATACACACATAATTTCACGCTTTTCGGACCCTATAGTAAAAATACGGTCACCGATTTATTTAATCATTACAAGCAAAAAAAAAACCTCGTGTTATGAACACTTTTCCATAGTAAACTGTATTGTGTTTCGTGTTGAAATTAGATCACACAACATCCCACTTCCCTTTCCAATATCTTCCTACGAGGCGGAGTTAAGGGCTTTCTCCTAATAGCCAAAATTCAAAACTGCTGAGAGAAAGCTGCAGCTGGAGATACGATAGAATTACGTACGATATATATGAAGGAAAAAATTTTATTTAAGAAATTATTAAGAGCTTTTTACCTAAACGAGGACTAAAGGAATTTAAAAGAAAAACTACTTAAAAAAATGTCTAAAGATAAAATTGATTTATAAAATAATTCAACTTACATTTAAGTGCATAGGTTAAAATAGATTAAATCCATTCCATTAAATTCCATAAAGGATTAAATCCTTATAGATCTATTTTTTTATATAATTTGTTTCTTTAAACTAATTTTAAATTTTTTTTTATTGCATAGTTTCACAAACGCACAACCCCTTCGTTTTATAACAACATTAAACTAAACTAAAAAACAAGAAAAAAAACATTTAAAAACGGTGTATAGCTAGAATTATTGTAAGAATTTTTTTTTCTAACTAACTTATATAGGTACTTCGCCTTCGAAATATTGATTTTGGTTTTCTTTTATGAAGTCTTTTGGCAGAGAAATTTTCACAGCATTTAATAGAGTGTAGGTATTAGTTGTTGAGTATTTATTCTTAAATTAATTTATTGACTGAATTTAATATAAGAAAAGGGTTTTTAAAAAAAAAAAATAATTTTCTACTAAACACAACCAACCGATTAAAAGGATTTTTTCCTAGACTTTTTTCTATCCCAACCACACACAGAAAATATGTGAATATAAGTTTAATGCGACCGAGCGCGATAGCAATGTACCAACGGAATGGAGGAAAAGATGTGTCAAAAGTTTTAGAAGCCAATATGTTGTTGGTTCCACTATTGAAGCTTCCGCATTTTAAAAGCTTCATCCTTGCTATGAATGCGTTCTCATCTCTCTCCCTCTCCCTCTCTTTCTCATTCTTCAATTATGAAATAGAGCGGATGGGGTGGTTTGTTAGGGTTGTTGATAAATAGTTGATGTAAGAATGCAAATAACAGAGGTATAGCTAGGCTAAGCTATATCCACCGCATAGAAGTCTCTCAGTGACTGTAGCATACCTATGCACAGATAGACAGGATATGGGCTAGTTGGATACCTACCTGTAAAGAGACTTGGAGATAATAAAGTGGGAATTTTAACCGACTTTCGCTTGACAGAATCGTAAATGAGTAGTTTTTATTTTCTTATTTTATTAATTTTTCACTCTCTCTCACGCTTGCGTTAAAGTTCCCTTTACGAGTATTCACGTACAAATTTCCTCCAACACCAGCTTATACGCTTATAGACGTTTCTGTGTCATTTTTGAAACCAAATAATTTTCTCTTGACGTTTCCTGTTTAACTTGCTTATACGGCAGTATGTACATACATACATAGATAATTGTTATTTAATAGGAAGTGCGGTTTGCACTAGAATTTTGTTGATGTTTTGGTCTGACATACATTATTTCAATTGAATTTATTGATTTTAAATAATTTTTTTTGGTAAACAGAAATACCAATTCAAAAAAAGGTTTAAATCAGAAATTATAATTTTACAGGAAATAGACTTTTAGACTATTATTTAACCCATTTAGGGTTCATTAGATCGAAGAAAAATAGAAATAGAGAGAAATCCGAATCTAAATCAAAACCCAAAAATACAATAATTAAGTCCTTAATGCCTAAGTGCAGAGAAGGTAGCACGTGGGACAATATCCTGGTTGCTAGAGAAAGCACATGTACAGCATACAAGTATCTTCCATGGAAGCATATACATACATATATGTAGGTATGTTTCTAACAGGAACTAATTTGTAGGTCAATCCTCTTTTGTATGGGACCTGGATTATTCCGAAGCTCTGTTTTAAGTTCTATCTACCCTTAGATGTCGCTACAAAAATCTTAATGTAACGAAAAACAAAAATTCTCATTACCTAACTTCAGATTCAAGACGAATAGTAACGAATCGTTTCGGGATTCTGTTAATCGTTGGTTTTAAAATAGAGCTTTTAATTCTTAAAAAAGCTTTCATACCTAAAAGTACATCTATTCACCGTTTGATGTAGTGATGCGCAATATGGGGTGCCTCAAAAGAAATGATTTTAAATTAATCAAACGAAAGAGAAGTTCAGAAACTCGAAGAACTTTTTCTGTATTTAAATAGTTGTTCATAAAAATAAATCAAACTCTAAATTTTTAGCAAACTTGATATTACGATGATAAGGAAGACAAAATAAATGGCAATATTCTGGCTGTCTGTTCGACTTCAATGAAACGGCTCGGCGGATTTTCTTGAAACTTTTTAGTTTTTTTCTTTAATTTAATTTTAATTTTCTTTAATGTAAATGTAGTCCAAATTTGCAAGGGTTGGGTACGATATCCCGCTTTTTATAATCCCGTTTTTTTTAATCCCGTTTTTATAATCTTGTTTTTTATAATCCTGTTTCTTATAATCCCGCTTTTTTAAAATTCGCTTTTTATAATCCCGCTTTTTAAAAACCCGTCTTTTATAATCCCCTTTCTTATTACGAAGTGTAAGCACTAAGCAGTGTGGTATGTTACCCCCTGCTTGAGCAAACTATAGGATTTGGGTAGGTGCGAGGTTGGGTGTATGCAAAGTTTCGTTAGGATTTAAAGAATCTGGAAAATAACCAACATAAAATCAATAAGTTTTAGCTACGTATTCTAAAAAACGAGATTAGCGGGATTTGGCGGGATTTTAAAAAGCGGGATTATAATAGATCGGGATTTTAAAAAAGCAGTATTTTAGCAGTCGGGATTTTAAAACTTTTTTTCGGGATTTCAAAAAGCGGGATTCTGATACGCTCGAAATGTGCAAAGCAATTTTGATCCAAGCTGATTCTATGGCCTCAATTTTTTGGTTTTGAGCTGTCGTCCTTCATAAATTTTGCCTCATAGCCAACCCCGAATATTTTACATTAAATTCAAACCGGCGCCCCGGTCAAAGTGAAAGGTCCCCATTTTGCCCCCGAATGAAAGTTTTAAATTTTCCTGACGGTAATTGAGCGTTGTCCAGTTGGAAAGTCCAACGCAGTCCATCAAACTTTGGAAAAGCTCGTTCTAAAATTCTTTTGTAGGATTCTTCGGTAATTCTTGAATGACTTTGAAAATCCAGTTTAACTGTGTCGTAATAGCTTACTACTCGTCACACTTTAACTTCGCCTCCCTAGCTTTGTCTTCTATCATGGGTGATCTTTTCCTTTCTTTCTTAGGTTATGAAAATCTGAGTTGCATTCATTGGCCTCGTCTTAATTTAACTTTTTTTTTTGTCCAACGTATTTTTTAACTTCCAAAACTCAAGCGCTGATTTCGGCGGGCTTCATTTTGAATTTTTTGAATTTTTTTTTATTTAAAAAAATGAATTAATTTTTTTTTTGAAAACTCTGAAAATGTTTAAAATGGGTTTCAGGCTTCAGAACATTTTTCTAAAGCGTGTTTTCAGTAAGGGCGCGTAGATGTTGAAATGGAATAAAAAAAGGCTGTGTGTGAAACATTAACAAAATTCTTTTTTTATTTAAAATACCTATAAATAAAATATGCCATCGTTCAAATGCCCGCCTTGGCTCCTTACGTTGACACGGATCCGAGTGGTCCAATTTTCAAATACTCTTCCACATAGATCAGGCTATGGCGCCTGTGTTATGGTCACCTTAAGGACATCAGTAGATTGCGGTTTATTCACGTAGACCTGCGACTTCATGAAACCCCGAAGAAAAAGTAAAGCGGGGCTTAATCGCAAGACTGGTGGCCAACCCACGTCACCTCTGCGAGAGATATCTCTACCTAATATTTATGAACTTTGAGCTTCTGGGTCGGTTGGATCCTGAACGAGTGTAGGCCGATCTTGCGTTCCTTTAACTTACTGATTGATGGCCGAACTGATCGTCTCAAATTTGACCACCAAAGGTTGAAGAATTGACCGTATGTGCCGTTCAATCAATTGATTTGGCATCAGTGGCTGAATAATTAACAACAGATTTGACGAACGTCACCAGATGTCAAGAATATGGCTGCCGCCAAATTCTAGCCGCACCAATTAAAAAAATCCTTTATAGAACATTTTTAAAATTCTAAGTTCTTCAAACAAAAGAGTAAGTTCGTGGGACGCAAGTGTGCATTTTATTTCTTTCGAAAAAATATCAGAACTTGTATAGATATTTTTGATACATTTTTTCCATTTTTACTATTTTTTAAATTCCAAATTTACTTAGTTACAAATGTCGAGCAGTTTCGCACAACAAGTGTGCGCCGCCGCTTAAATCGTGGCCTCCTTCTACTACACCAACTCTAGGTTCGTACAGTTCGTTGTTGTGCTCGTCTCACAGTTTAGGATTGCGGAAGTCACTCGGATAGTTTTCTTCTCAAAACAGTTTTCATCCACCTTTAGAAAGCCTTCCATTCCTCTGCACCATATATTAAGACTGGAGTGATTATTATCCCATAAAAGGTCACTTAAGTTGCCCGATAGAGGACTTTGCTGATCATTTGCCTTCTTATCCCAAAAAAGCCGCGATTTGCATGAGTTGTACTCCGTCTCATCTCAGCATTCTGGTATCGTTGTATGAGTTTATAGTGTAGGTAGACGAAGTCTCCAATTACCTCGAAGTTATAGTTGTCAATAGTAACGCCCTGACTAAGACGTCGTTTCTTGTTCTTTCTTGATGAGAGCATTTACAGCCGATTTCTTGTCCTCATTGGCCATCTGCATATGCGAATTACTGGAGGAACCTTTTGAACGATTGTACTTCTAATGTAAGATAGCGAGTTTTGCATAATTCTTTCTAGAACAATGTTAAACGAATCGCATGAGAGTGCATCGCCTTTTCTAAAACCTTTTTTAAGATCAAAGGTATCGATGAGGTCTTCGTTGCCCTTGAGAAAGCAGCGTGTAGGTCAAGTGGGGTAATGATACGGCAAACAGTATATTTGCTCACTTGGATCTCAATGGATCCAAGATGTGGGTAATGTTTAGGAATGGGAAGGGTAAAAAGAAGGATTTAGTGCACTGTTCGTCGAAAAATTATACTCCGAGGACATCTTTTCTAGTTCTGACTAGGCTTGGGTATTTACAAAGGAAGTGAGATGAACCCTCTTTCACCTCTGATGTGCAGATGTGCTGATAGCCATTCTACTCATGTGGGTTCCCATTGAATTATGAACCCTAAGGATTTCAACCAGGAGAGACAATTCAGGTCTGCTGAGCTTCAGTAGGTGATCTATTTTTCTTCTTTGTTCTGTGCAGGGAAATAAGTCCACGGGAACTAAGTCCACTGAGGGACTTAGTTCTCACCTGAGGTGGGAAATAACTCCACGGGAACTAAGTCCACTGAGGGACTCTATTCTCACTTAATGGGAACGAAATCCACTTTACTAAAGTGGTCTTTGTTCCCATGCAAAGTGGGAAATTCGTTACAAAAAACTGTGGGTTTTAGTTCCCTTTGAATGTGAAATGAATTCCCATGTTAAGCCATGGGAACGACACATATAAACAGAGAGGTATGTAAGGGGGGGTATGCTGCCCCCCTGCAACCCCCCTGCTTGGGCACACTATAGGATTTGGGGTAGGTGCGAGGTTGGGTGTATGCAAAGTTTCTTTAGCATTTAAAGAATCTGGAAAATAACCAACATAAAATCAATAAGTTTTTGCTGTTGGAAATTCATTCCCACTTTATACTTTCGAGTGTGTACTAATTTCCCATAAGAAAGTGGACTTAGTTCTCACTTAATGGGAACAAAGACCACTTTAGTAAAGTGGATTTCGTTCCCATTAAGTGAGAATCGAGTCCCTCAGTGGACTTAGTTCCCGTAGACTTATTTCCCACCTCAAGTGAGAACTTAGTCCCTCAGTGGACTTAGTTCCCGTGGACTTATTTCCCTGCACCCACGGTTCACGGTGTTCAGGGACCTATCGAAGGTTGACTGAATTTGTTTCGCCGACCAATCTCAATTCACTACGACAACGAGCAATCAGTTCTGACTTCCTGACACTTGACGAAATGGCTCTGATTGCCGTTTGGCTATCTTTATCAATGTGCTTGTTTGTCACACTTCTAAAATGTAAAGTCTTATTTTACCTAAGTTCCACCAATTTCGTCTGATTAAATAAAAGTGGGGTGAAATTCCTTCAGAGAATATTCTTTATTTCTGTTACAATTTTGTCAAAGCCTACTCTGCCCATGATTGGCGGAAAATATATCTTACCCTATAATTTTGAAAATGATGCTTACATGCCTATCCTCTCCGCTGACTGTTAAATTAAATAATTATTTAAATAATTCCATCATTATGTAAGAGCAATGTTTCGTGTCGCCAATTCTTAATAACTCTAGTCGACATGCAAGATTTTCTCCGACTTTATTACACGTGTTTGATTAATTCTTCATACCGTAATGTTAGTAGATTATGTATGTCGATGAAAGTACATACAATAGTGCTTCTAAAAATACAAAAATCTGTCTCACACTTGTAGAATTTTAAATATCGAACGTGATGCCAGAGATAGGCGCAATTAGACAAACAACTACGCATTTTTCCGCTTTATGTATGTATGTACATATGTAGATATAAATTATTACCTATAGTAGTTAATTGTAATTGTTAATAATTATACTAAAGACAACTGTAAAGAATCCGCGATTGATATGTTTTCAAATAAATAACTATCATCAGTCTTGAATATTGAATTGATTACAACAAAATTTCTGATTATTGCAGCAAAAAGTTAGATGACATATTCAAATTATATGTTTGTAGGTAGTGTTTAATAGCTTTCCCTATAGAACTTTCAATCTTGGTTGATCCCCGAGTTAAAGGTTTTTAAAGTATATGTTTTTATTTTGTACAGCACTTTGCAAATGGTTTTGTTTTTGTTCTCTCATCTTAAGGGCTAATCACATCGTCGACGTCGTTGGCTATCATTACATTGGCTTCGATGTCCGTGAAAAGATCAATAAGATTATTAATTCCGATGAGATAGCCGTCTTCGTGGTTGCCAACTTTCCAGGTGGTGTTATGATCAATGACATGGTTTGGTGGTAGGTTAACGGTTTTGGCGAAATCAATAAGCCAAACACTTGCATGCGAACGGTCATGAACGAATAGCAATGAACTTCCGATTATTTCATGGGTATGAAAGAAATCGGAACATTCTAGAGTTGCTCGAATAGCTCGTAGACGTTGTAAGTAACGGGGCTGCAATGGCACACAAAAAAATAGTAAAAGAAAATGTAAAGTGTTGATTGATGGAGATTCTACTAACCAAAACATGAGTGTATCCTTCGATAAATTCCTCAAACGCCTTTTTGATTTGTTCTCGAGATTTTGTGGTCTTAAAATCTTTTGAACTTGTTCCGTCACTTTTCTTGATTCCCTAAAGAGAATTCAGAATTTGAAAAAGTCTATTTATGTTGGCTCAAGAAAATGCCCCTTGGGTTCTTGGTACTCACCTCAACTCTGAAGCCTAATATAGCAGTGCTGGAAATTGTCTCACGCCACACCATGTAACGAGGTTTCGTTACACCTTTGGCCTTGTGTTCCTCTTCGTTCGGTGCATCCGGATCTATTTGTATCATTTTCTCGTACATATCTTTGCGAAGTTTTGGTTTTTCTTTAGCTTTGGATAGTTCTTCCTCTAAGTACGTTCGTACACCGATTTTGCAGTCCATTACACACGGCTGGTAGAAATCACTAAGCAAGTCTTGCAGTTGCAGATAAACTGAAATTATTTTTGTATAAAATTATTATAAAAAGAGAGAAGAAAAAGAGAAAAGAAAGCTATTATAATTGTCAATTATCAATTGACAAATACTTGAATTTTGCATATTCAAACATAACTGATTTACAAAGTGATTGACTGTTCATTGATATTTATCAATTTTTTTTAAATTCAATCAGATTCAATTCGATTCAATTTGATTCAATTCAATTTGAAATTCTTATTGAGTGAGCACGAAAACAACAACAATTTATAACGATCATCATAATTTTCAGTGATCACAACTGTCATCAATTTCAAAGCTTATCAATTATCAATTAAACTAGCAATCGTAATAAGAGTGATTATTCAAAAACCTTTCAAAAACAGTTCTTTAGAGCTGGGGTTAACCCAAACAGACATTTGTCAAGCTAAAATTATATTCTTTTGATCTTAAAAATTAAGGTGGATTTTAAATTCAAAGGGTGCAGAATTTTTCAGAGCGAGATCATCCCTGTTTCGGAGTTAAACTTGAGTTAACCTATCATATTTGGTGACATAAATTTCCAAACTCGAATGATCTCGCACTAAAAAATTCTTCTTCTTCTTCAATCGTGTATAACTTACGTTCACCATCTTCACTTGTCACCTTTCCTCTGTACTCTGGCACATACGGACGAAGTACATCACGCATCAACACTTGGAAGCAGTCTTCTTCCTTTGGACATAGTTTTTTTAGAACTGTACCTTGTTCTGGTCCAGCTTTGAAATTTCCTTGATGTCCGGCTAATTGAACCCATGGATATCGTTTCTTTTTGTACGTTTGGAAGAAAGGTGTCCATTGAACTATGTTGCGTATCTTTCGCCATCCTGATGGCTGCAAATTAAAATACAATTTGTTAGGTTTATTTTTTGTAGAATATTCTAAATGAAATGTATGCAAGGGCCTTATAAAGATAAATAATGTCAAGGGGACAGCTACTCCCCTAGATATTCGACAAATTTGATTAACACAAATAAAAATTAAAATTGGTAAAAATTTCACATATTAATAGTTTTCACAACAGATTCAATTTCTGTGTTGCGAGAGGAGCTTCTGGTGCATATTAACCACTTAGTCCATAATAATATTTTAAAAAATTCAGTTCAAGGTGGTTATATCTGCACCATCTTTAAATATTGTTTATCTCCATTTGCATCAATGAAAAATTATCTAGTAAATATATTGGAAGAAACACTTTGACATCATCGGCAAACATTAAACATCAACAGTATGATAAAACAGACCAAAAATAGTTTGTAAAAATAATAAACAGAAGTGGGCCTAGGTGACTTCCTTGTGGGAGACCGGAAATTACTTCAATAGGAGATGATATGCATCCATCTATCTTAACTATCCTGCCTCCTAACTGATAAGTATGATCTCAGCTAATTAATGATTTCTGTACTGAAAGCCAATCTAGTTAAATTTTGCAAAATAAGGCCATGATGTATCCGATTGCCTTCTCAAAATCGGTGTAGAGAACATAAACTTGTTTCCCATATTCCAATTAGCTACAACCACAATTTGTAAAAAGGCTCAAATTAGTACAAGTTAACCTTCCCTTCCGAAAATCATGTTGGTATGAATCGAGACTTCATCTACGACTCAACATGATTATTGCTTTACACTCATAAGTACGAACTATGGAATATTCCATCAACCATAAAGTTTACCTTATGGTTGCTTTTCTAGATATAGAAGGCGCCCTGCAATCGCATTCGCAGTCATATCTGAAGGTATATGGGTTCCTTGGTGAACTGGATAACCAAATGTTGAAAAGCAGAGTGCTTTTCAGCTAGGAATTTTGTCAGCACAGGTTCGCCGCAAGACGGTGTTTTTTCCCCGTTCTATGGAACTTGGTAGTAAATGAGATGCTGACACGCCTGCCAGAAAAGTATGCCAACTTCTTAAAAAAGCCCCTGTAAAACGCTCTAAAGAAGACAGAGTGGGTTGCCTGGGAGTCAACCCTCACAAAACGAATCTTGACCTATTCGTAAGGAAGTACAAAATTCCTCATGTAGATCCCTCTTCTATTAAAGGTATTCCTTTTCACACGAAGCAAAACACTTGGGACTTATTTTAGATAAAAAACTAAACTCGAAACCTAATATACAAGAAAGAGTCAAAAAGGTCATAGTGACACTCTTCTCATGTAAAAAACCTATTGGGAACAAATAGGACCTTCAATCCCGCATAACCCACTGGCATTGGAAATCGTGACAAGATGAGTAAAGTTCAACAATTATTTTGCCTCTGTATAAGATGAGCACTAGGAACGGCCCCTTCTGTCGCATTAGACGTTTTGTTCCATCTGCCAACGCTCCATATTTTCGAAAAACTGACGGCGGCATACACAGCCATACGCTTCTTCACAATGGATCAATAACGAAATTGGTCATTCTAGCATTCTGAACTCGTTCGGATCACGTGCAAGTCACATCGATTACGCTATCCCAAAACTATAGTTTGGCAAAAACTTCTAAGTCACCATTCCTTCGAAATCTCTTTTGGGAGGATATAAGTTCCTTGGAAGATGATTCTTTTCATTTTTACACCGACGCACGTATCGAAAACTGATGATAAGTTTGGTGGGGGTGTATACTCAGATATTCTAAAATTATGTCTCTCTTTCCGTCTTCCTAATTATTGTAGTGTATTCCAGGCTATTAAATCTCTGGACTCGATCCCTACCCCCTCTATAACAGCCCTTAACTGCTTTTTAATATTGCTCTCAATCCACTTCTGTTTAGTGCCAGGGCATAGAGACATTCCAGGGAACTGTAAGGCTGATGAACTTGCCAAAAGTGGTACTATTTTACCTGATTAAACTTATGCTGAAGCAATATGCTATTGAAAGGACAAACCTTAGATGGAATAATATAACCAACTGTCTGATGACAAAACGGATCTGGCCAATGCTTGATCTGAAACGTTCCAAGTGTTAGATATCATTAAAACCATAGTAATTGGTGTCACAATTGGCTTGGCGTTTATTTAAACGATTTTTGCACACGCTATAGACGAGGAAGAGGTAGAATCAATTCCTCATCTTCTATGTACATGCTCTGATCTTTCCCATAGACGTAGGCCCAATCTTGGGGAGTTTATCTTCGAAAAACCTAGTGATCTAATTAATATAGACATTTATAATCTTTCCAGCTTCGTAAGGATCTCCAAATGCTTCAACGAGTATCCCTACTCTAGATTCATGCGGTATCACAATGGACCAACTCTGGTCTAAGTGTGTCAGCTACTTTAACTTAGCCTTACCCTGCTTAGCGAAATATAAAGCCGTTGCGCCACAAATATTTCAAACAATTTCGGCACGCGGTGGAGAGTTTAGATATAGGTCTTTGGTTTTTCACCAAATGCTTGAGACCATTCTTAGAAAAAAGGATCAATTTGAGATATTTTCCATTCTTCCAGAAAAACAGTCATGTATAGAGATTTATTAAAAATATTTGCATTTCAATTACAAAAGCGAGATTTTTGAGAATTTTTCCAAATTCCAAAAACAAATTTCTCTATCATTAACTTTTTCGAACTCTAGTTATACCCCTGTTTACCCTTTTTATAATTGGAATTTCAAGAAACAAATCCTCCATATTGCATCGACAAGGTTGAATACTTTTTCATTTATTTTAAAGCTTAGAAGTTTCTCAAAATTTTTGACAGGAAAATTTAAAGCCTTAAAGAAGATCAGAAGCTTAGAACAAAACTTCCAATTTGAACAAAAACAAAGAAAATCAACTTATTTTCAAGAAAAAAAAAACAACAATCCATAAACATACCTTTGTTTCTTGTTCCTTTGCTTGCTCCGACGAAGAAGTCGGAACATCCGAATCCCACTCCGAACTCAAATCATCGCTCGACGCATACCCGTAGTCCCTGGGCATTGGCACCTCCAACAATGATTTTGAGTACTGTACATAACCAGAACATAAAGTTCCATTTGAAGGTGATGAGGATCGTCTTGAGCTGAGTGGAGACCTCCGTCCCAACAGGCTCCTCTCGCCCAGTAATTCTAGACCCCCAGTTCCATAAATTGTCAATCCTGTTGGTGGAGTTATCGATATGCCATGGGCTTGCGCAAAAGCCTTGCTGCACTTTCTCTGGTGCAAAAGATTGTCTTTGGATTTTTTTCTCAAAATCTTTTTGTACATTACGTCAGTAGGTGCTCCAGATTGGTTTTCTTCTTCGTCATCAACGTCCGCATAATTCTCCTCAACAAAATTATGTCCTAAATCAGCCAATTCTTTCTCAACCGATGCCTCTTCATCTGCCAGTGAGAGACTCGAAATGTGCTGCGCCTTTTCGTCGTCTGAGTTTTCATCGTCGTCGGAGAACTTCACTTTGTGAACATCCTCCGGCGCAATTTCGGGAAAATGCAACAATTTCACTGTGACTTTTTTCCCAGCTGCATTGTAGTAGACCTCTTTGGCGCTCATCTTATCGAAATCTTCGTAAATTTTAACTTGAGGATATGCACAGGTAGACATTATTTTATTGAAATCGTAAGTACCCAAACCTCAACAAACATCACTGTTCACATATTTTTCGAATAGCCTCGTATGTACTGGTAGCATAAGGGGCGGCTAGAAGATGTGCTTAATTTTCTTTGCCAATAAAATTGTTTTCATGCAATTGAATTTTAATTCGAGATTCATTAAAGTACTCCAACGTGGAGCAGCGTTGAGAGATTTGACCTGCCGAGTGTGGCGAGTATGTGGGTGGCCAGCAAAGCGCTATAGTCACGATCGCTTTTCAGCTTCAATTATAATTTAATTCAATTCGCGTCCCGTTGGCAATTCCATGTCTATTTGTAGGTTGTTTTTCACGCCTTGGCCTTGATGATTGTAATGATGTTCCTTTTTGGTTTTAGATAATTATGATGATTATGTCGTAAAACTATTAAGGTTCTCTATTTTTCATACTGCAAAAGAACACACAGGGAGTTATGGCAAAAAAATGTATTACTTAATCCTGATCATGCCTTGAATATGTGAAGCACTTATCTAAAGATGAATTTGTAAACAATGTGAGTATGTACTCAAAATAGTGATAAAATTCCTTCTTACGTCATTTTTGTTTGGAATATACATATGTATCATCTCCCCGCCAAATGGATGTGCACAGACCCCTTTCAATATTACAACCCTTATCTTATCTGCCCGATTAATTTATTTATTACATGCTCAAGTTTGGTACTTTCACTATGAAACACTTGAATGGAATTTCGTTTTCAACTTCATGTTGTTTTTTTTTTCAAGTCATTCATTGCTATATGCTAATAATTTTTTTTGTTATTTCGCTCGCAAATAAATTGAAACTGAAAATTAATTCAGTGTGTATTTTGTAATTGAGGTCATGAACTTTTATATTTTTGATGTTTTTTCTAAGTTAAAAAATTGTTTTTATTGGAAATCACACAAAAACAAATGGTTTCATGCCTAGTGACTTGTTGCTAGCAACATGTTGCTATTCTCATTCTGAGAAAATGATGTTAGAAGAAGGAACATTGTATATAAACTTTATATACAATGATGATAATTGCTTTCGAGTAAAATGAAGATGCAAATCCTAGACTCACGGTCAAGCCTACAGGCTCAAGACTAAAAATACATTCAAAACAACTTTTTTATTCATACCTAGCGATTTGTTGCTAGCAACTTGTTGGTACTCTCAGTTCGAAAAGTTTTGAAAACTTTTGTACATAAATTAAAAAAAATTCCCGGAACATGGGAAGAATCCTTTTCACAAAAAAAAAAATTTTTAAATTGTCAAAATCCAATGAGTCATGATCAAGGCAACAGCCTCAAAACTCAAAATGTGTAGTATAGATTATCGTTCTGCTTTTAGTACATTCAAAGCAACTTTTTTACATTCATTTGTAGATAGCTGATTAAATCGGCACTGGGACATAACTCCCAGGGCCATAATCCCCAATTTAAATTTTTGGGACTTATGCCTTACTTAAGGGGGACATAAAACTCAAATCGTATGCGGAACTTACATGTGTCTCGCTAAAATGGGACATAAGCTCCCAATATTTTCCTAGAAGATGTATTGTGCATCACAGTATTGAAACACCTTTTTAACTTTCTCAATAGTATCTTGGGTGGCCCGTTTGCTGTTTCTCAGGATTTGAACTCTCTATTTGGGTCCTCTGTACTGCTCACGCGACTCCGTTGTTCCCCTCATGGTATGTTCAGTCTTCAGGCAGGCGCCTATTTCAACAGTTTTCTATAATAGAGCAGTTCTTTAGAGTGATATCTTCGGCGAAAACTCTTGACATAGACGCCTGCATGACGATTGAACATAAACGTTCTGAGCTCGAAGCGGAACATAACCCCCAATTTTATTTTTTTATTTTTGTTTTTCCCACTTGGGCGAGACATAAGTCCAAAATTCGATATGTGAGACATAAAACTCACATGAGAGATAAATTGGGCGTTATGTCCCTACGCCATAGAAATCACGTACAAAATCATTCAAATCTTAATAAAAAAAATAAATTTGGTGGTGCAAAACCTCGAAGAGAACCAGGGCCTGGGGACTAACAACTCTAAATCAATCCTGCGTGCGTTTTACCAGGAATGGAGGGGACCTACAATTTTCTGGCGATTCCGAACGGCTAATGAGCAGCATTTTTTATGGCAAGAGATACTCTAGCAGGATTTGTCAATTCCTCGCAAGAGGCAGTACTACCCTGAAAAAAAAAACTTTTTTTTTGTAGCGGCTGAGATTCGAACCTAAGACCTTCTTCATGACAGTCCAACGCCCTAAGCATTATGCCAAGGGGTATTAAAATCTACAATTAAATCTAGCGCAGAATATTCCTCAGGGTCGCGCTGTACACATCAACCAACCAAGAGATGATAGAGCCTCCTATCATATAAGTGTTTTGCTATAATCTTGATGACAAAACAAAAACAGAGGTGCTTATCTTCAGGAAACTAGTTCGAAAGTCTTAAAAAGGAATCTGTAAAGGATATAAAGCTCGAAGTGAAGCCTGAAAAAGCAATCAAAGGACCATTGCCCCTGGTGATTGATGAAACACGCTATCAACAAAAAAAATAATATCAAATGCGTTTCGACGTAGCTTAAGCCCCCAATCCTCCAAGGAAGTGGACGACAATGAGGTTGGAAAATGCATTTCCTGAGCGTGAGATGATCGCTCGAAGGTCTTAGTACTAAAATTCCGTAGGAAACAATTGTGGCTGTAGCTTCTGCTATAAAGGAATTTAATTGCCCAAATGATACAATTCGTTGGCCCCTAAGATCACCAAACCTGACCGCATCTGATTTTTTGTGTACTGTGGACTCATTGCAAAACAAGAGATTTTCAAATTGAAAAGAAGAAATTAAAATGATTTAAAGCATTCCAAACGAACCATAAATTAAGGCAATTTCCCCTGCAGACAATGATATGATCAACAGCACATGCGTCACTCGGAGTGAAAGCCATTTATTAGCAGAATAAGTGACAGCCAACTTCTAGGCCACACAATGTTATGCTATCAATGATACTTGTTGGCTTTCTCGCTTGAGAATAACAACACTTTCACACCTAAGCCCTAAAAGTTCTACTTGCCTGTCTACATAGACTCATGGTAACTTCTAATCACAAAACTTACATATCTAAAGCAACAAATTGCTCACTAATGCTCACTAATAATTTTGTTGTTTTCCAAAAATTCATTTGGTTTCTGTAATTTCCTTAAATAACATTACTTCACCTCTCACCCGATCTATCAAAAAGACGAATATAGAATCTCGTATGAATGAAACGATTAATCTTGGTCATTGTCAATTAAAGCCCAACTGATATTTTGTATCACAGAAAAGAGACACAGCCAACGACGACCGACCGGTAGGTGCCCCCTAGCGCCTGTAAAATACACGCGATTTTTGTTTTTCCTATCGGTAAGAACGTGTGAAAAATCTGAAATACCACCAGTCAAGATAGACGCTGGAAAACATTTCCTTTTAACGTCGCGTCGTCGTCGCCGTCGGTCGTACAGTACAGTGTTGCCACATGGTCTTCGAAAATTCAATTGATGTTTTACAAAAAAAAAATTAACACCAAAAAGGATGTCCATTACTCGTTAAAATGTAAATATTTATGTGGACGCATAAATTTATGTCAATATGGACGTAACGATTGCGGTGCGACGTAAACATTTTTTTTTTGTCACATTCAACGCGCAAACCATCCGATGGCGATGGATTTTCGGCGCACACACCAAATGTTGGTTTTAATGTGGAGGTTGTAAAATTTGTGTTGTGACGCACGAAGACATTACACATGATGGTGTGGTTTACGAAGCTTAGAGCAAAGCCGTAGCTGTGACGTGGGGTGGGTAGGGGCTTTGCAACTTCATTATGAAGACATATTGAGAGGGTACAATTTCGGATAGAAACCAGTGCATCAACTAGACATGATATCATCGAAAATGTTCTATAATGAAGACGGGACGCCTTCGGAGCGTCTATAGACGACTAACAACGAATTTGTTTCTCCCTATTAACCTCCAAATATTCATTATTAAAATAAGAAGGACGGTTTTGGTTTTTGGGAATCGCCCAAATCGAATACTGCCTTCTACAGCATGTACCGCGATTTATGAGTTGTTCGAAAGTTTTTATTCAGAAATTTTGCTTAAAAATAGAACTTTTGTTATGGATTTCCGAGCATTGAAATTTCGGGTCTTGATGATCTTATACCCCCTATAGTTCTTTGGGCGTTACTTAGGATATAGCATTGATGAATTAGTCTGAATAAAGCATTGATAAATTGGACCTAAGAGCGGAAAAATGTCTTATTCTGCTTTCTTTGTTGGCTTTTTCGAATTCCGAAGGAATTTCTTAATGTATATCGTCCATAAGATTCTGATTAAAAAAATTAAACTTTCAGGCGTTTTTTTCTACTTTAATGCTGACATTTCCGAACTGCCCTTTTCCATCAGAAAAAATATTGCTCATACTTTTCTTCACAGGATAGTTTTTTTTTCCAAATAGATAGTGGTCCAAAAATGTCTGCGTTGACCCTAAGTCGCAGTAAGGCACTCGGGAACCCAAAAAGTTGCTTCGCTTGATAGTTGGTATGTTCGAAATAATCTCAGAATCCACAATTTGGATATTAGGCTTGAGGAAATAGACCTTGTCAAAAGTGGATGAGAATGCTTTAAGATGTTTCGAGAGGAAAATTCTCCGTGTGATCTTTGGTCTCGTCTGCATAGGATGAAAGTGGAGGGGAATATATAACCATGAACTGAACAGGCTGTACAACGAAACAGACTTATTCAAACGATCTGAGATTGCTGGGTCATGTAGATCGAATTAATACAAATGTTCAGGCCCGGAAAGTCTTTGAATCCTATCCCGAAGTAGACCCCGACTCAGGTGACGCACACTTGTTGGAGAGCACCTCAACCAACTTGTTGAGCGAAACTTGAGACAGTTAGTTACGGACCGAGCTAGCTGGAGAAGTATGTTAGTTGGGGCCTCCGGACTGTATCGCAACTGTAAGCAAGTAAGCAATTTTAAAAATTCTTTTTATGTTTCAAAAGTTGTACCAGATGATAGCCTTAAAGCTACGTATTTTCAAAAACTTAGCTATTGGTAGGGTAAACTGTGGTAAAAACGAAAAAAACTCCAAAAAAGCAGCTTTTATATTTTGTATTAGTTGCTCCTTTTTTAAAGACGTTATAAAGTTTGCAAAGTTCAAATGAGTTTCAGTAATTGTATTAAGTGTTAAGTCTAGTAAGTTTCAAAAAACATTGGCTCAAATCAATATTTGGTAATCTAAATGGCCTCTTGGCTTAATGGTAAGTGCGTTGGACTGTCATGGGGAAGATCTCGAGTTTGATTCTCAGTCGCTGCAAGAAAGTTTTTCAGGGGCTTACTGCCCCCTTGCGAGGATTTGACAAATCCTCTAAGAGTAGGTATATCTTTTGTCATGGAAAGTGCTGCTCATTAGCCTTTCGGAATCGGTAAAAAATTGTAGGTCCCCTCTGTTCCTGGTAACACGCACACAGGAATGGTTGAAAGTTGTAAGTCACTAGGTCCTGGTTCACTTCGAGCTGTTGCACCACCAAATTTATTTATTATTAACCTAGATGGCATTTTTTTGGCCTCAATCTTCAGTATCAATTTAGAACGTTACAAATTACAGATTAATGTTTATAAAGAAAAACCCTTAAAACCAAGCCTAGCGTTTCTCCTATTGAGTTGATAAAAAAAATTGTTTGAAATTATTTTGGCCTACAGAAATAGATTAGTAAGTGTGATGTTTTTGTTTCCTAAATTCTGAAATTTTTTGCTTTAACAACATTAAATAAAACTTACTCCTAACTTCAAAACTACGACGAATAAATTGTCTTCAGCCCCTTCAGAAAAAAGCTTAACTCAGGCCCTGGTCATGCGTTCAGGCTCACTGCCTTTTTTAATATAACTATCACAAATAAGGCTTTATGTGATAATTATTCTACATAATGTAGACTTGTACATATTCCAGCAACAACACCCACAGTATCTATCTATATAGGTACATATTTCGAAACGTTTCACTATAATTAGGTAAACAAAAATTCAAGTTAAAAAGTGCGTTGTCGTTTTTATTTGGCAAACATTTACAGTTGGCAGCTTTGAAACATGCTTCATTGTTAAGCAAACAACAACGAGAAAGTTCAAGCCCACTATAATAATAAGGCATTTTATTTATAAATAAAAAACTAAAACCTCCATAACTCAAAATGTCAAGCACCATACATAAATTTAAGTACATGCCTATTTAGAAAATGAAATACAAATTTAAGCTTTCTTCACTCAACCAATGTGCGTCTCATTCAAGTTTTAAATTAATTTATTCCATTCCATAGCTGATAAGCTGGGGCTGATGATGTATAAGTAGATATCTTTGTATATATACAAACCACCAACGTCACTTTGAACTGATCGTGATGGTAGATACTAAACTCATCAAACAATTTGCTAGCTGATAAGCATATTATGAGATACTAAACAATAACTACGTCACTAATGTTAACTGATTTATTATATCATTAAAAATAAGTTATTCATTCTCTACCGCAAAACATGATCAGTCATTAAAAAAGATTAAAACAAAAAAAAAAACTGTTTGTACGTAATAAAACCAGATTCTTACATTTCGTGTTTGAGATACTTTTAACAACTTCTGTCTAGAACTTTTTATTTATTTTAAAATTAATTAAATAAAACACCAACTTTCCTATACCCCGTGGGGTATGTTTTGTTTTTGAATTGTCGAAATATTAAGACTTCCGCGGGAACGGAACACAACCAACAGCCGACCGCGATCACTTCATAACATTGACTACAAACCGCAGATGGATGGAGAGTAGTAGTGGATGGAGAATATACTATAGTTCCAGTATTTTGCGACTTTGCGTGGCGAAAGCAATTGTAAAAGAAACTGTATTTAATATAACGTCATCAACTGACGAATAAGAAAAAAAAAAAAAAAAAAAACACCTAGCCATTCAGGGTTGGCTTAATGTTACAAAATCGAGTCATACAAAGAGCCGTATCGGATGTTCAGGAAAATTCTTCGTACCTACCTAACGAGTGAGTAGTACTAGTACTACATTGCGTGGTAGTTTGAGTGAAATTCTTGAATAAATTGAACGTTATCTAGAAACAAAAATCCTACATAAAAAAAAAAATAAAAATCAGTAAATATTTTCAAAAATATCGAAAAATATATTTATAGTCTCAGAATAGATAATTTCCAGATTTTCTGTTTTAACTTCTAGGACCCCCTCGTATGAAAGTTTTTTGACAGCTTTACAGTCACGTCACTGAATTATAGAATTAAATGTTTAAAAATAGGCGTGTCGAGCGCCTCTCGAAGCGAGTTAGAGAGACAGAGATCTCTGTGCTGAGAAATTTTCACAGAAGGACAATTTATATCATCTGAGTGACCTGTTTAAATGGAGCTTTCCATTTTTCTGTTGTTTGCATTTTGTATCATCAAACTTGGTACCCAACGTTTTCTAGGCATTCTCCGACAGATTCTTTTTTTTTCATTTTTTTAGAGTAAAAATTGGGCACAGAAACCTAAGCTGCTAGGTCGTAATCGCAAAAATCCTCCGAATCGCACAAAATCGGAGAATTTTCCGCTCCGAATGGATACTTCGCTAGGACCGAATGTTTGTTCTATTGAGACAAAAGTCCTTAATCTATTGTTTTGGGACTTATGATCGAAAACTAATGACTTGTGTCTCATTTAAGTGAAACGAGAGGCCCGAAGTGAACTTGAGACTTATACCTTCCTCAAATGAAATTGCCTGAGGACTTACATACATTTGTCCCTGCATGTAAAAAATCACGATAAAGAAAATCCTTGTTTTTCTTAAGAACGAGACGAGGCCACAGATTAAAAAAATCCAAAAATAATTAAATTAAAAATTCATACTGTTCTTCATAGGTTAGGTTTGGTTAGATTAATGGACTGACAGTTGATCTTGTTACAGTCACACTTAGATCAATGTTGATCTGTTTTGATACCCTAGGGGGATTCTAACTCCCATGTTATACGTAAACCTATGATAAATCCTATATCCTGAAAAGTCGGAGGTCACTTCTAATACACTGAAGAAGCCCGTAAGATAATCCGCTAGTAGGGTTCATGTTGCATGTCAGTCTTTGTCTTTGCCGGAGTGAATAAGGACATCGTCCTTTCCTTTGTATCGGTTTTACCAACACGTGAAGTAGGCGATGGGACAAATCCACTCACGCTGGTGTTTTCCGCAGGAATAGCCTCCGCCGATGCGTGGGTAGGTTGCCCTTCTGCAGAAACGCATTGCAGTATTTTACGATCTGCGTGCTTTAGTTTATCCCTACCCCTAGTAACAGCCGTTTGAATATTGATGATAGTGAAAGATTAAAGCTGGTAACGGAAAAGCAGTCAATGCCATCATGAAAGTCAAGTGGCTCCATCATCCACTCCGAGATTGGCAAAGGGGCTGAGAAGTAGATCCTCTTCCTCGTCCATCATTGTTTTGTCCTTCTTGTTTCCGTTTATTAAATTTTTTTGTCACTGTCGACTTAGCTTCTTACGAAGAAAAGCCTTGGCCGGCAGTCATGATTTCTTCCAAGTACCAGAATATTTATCAATTTTTTTACCAAGTGGCTTCTATTCTAAGAATGTCTTTGAGATAGAGCAGAACATGTACAGAGAAGATGATGTACAGCTTCTGCATAAATCGATTGAAAATACTGCAAGCATCTCTGCATGTTTATCTATTAAATAGTGTCCGGTTGTGACACCTATTACGGAGCCGATGTGTTATCTGCTTAGATTGGAGTTCTTCAGATCCAAATCCGAAGCGGTATCACGTTTGATCTTCACAAAATAAATGTTGGTGTTCCTCAGGGCTCCGTTTTATCTCCGATACTCTTCATCATATTTGTAAATGATCTCTTGTCTGAAACTTCTTATCCACTTCACTATCCGACGACTCTACCCTCAGCATTTCGTACTCGGTATCTGTCTTTGTTGGAATGGCCACTTTCTAGAGACCGCCAGAAGAAACACTGCTAAATCCCTAGGATTTCTATATCGATGTAAGAAATTTATCTTCCCTCTGATCTGGCTACTATTTATAAGGCGTTTAAACTTCTAAAAATCGAGTATAACTCACATCTTTGGACAGGTGCAGCACAAACTTCTCTCCTTTATTGGATAGAAATCAGAACAGAGTGTTTAAACTGATAGGAAACAGAACTATCATGGAATCATTTCCATTTTTTGAATATCGTGGATATGTTTCATGTCTCTCTTTGTTTTATCGCTTCCTTCGCAAGTAATTTTCACTTGAAGTAAATAATAACCGTAGTACCCGTTTCGCTAGGAATGCTCATCGTTTTCGACCTTTAGACGGGTTTAAAAAATTACTATTTTGGTTATATGTAGAATGTACATTGACTCCCAAAATACTCGTATGCTATCGGCTCTTGGTACACATTACTGAAAATGACAATATTTTTGAGTTTATCAAAGGGCCCGGTAATGCCTAGCCAATTTCGCGGAACCACACCGTTTTTCAGAAACAAACTCTGGCGATTTTCGAGCCCCTTCTAACTTCAGTACCAATAGAGTTAAAAACCAAAAATTCACAATATCTGCTAAGTTGAATGAATACAGGCGCCTCACAAAATATCAACTCTTTAGCAATAGTGGTTACTGAGATATTGGACTTACAAAATACCTAAAGCCCTAACTGACTTACTGACACTGACAGATCATCAAAAATTATGGAGCACCTTAAAACCTTGCAATTTCGCACAACTGTAGATCTTATGGTGCATAGAAAGTACAAAAAATTTCATTTAGAGGGAGTGGTATCCACCCATTTTCTCAGAAATTACTATAAATTATATGGATCAATAGTCGAAATTTGAGATTTTTTATTCAGGAGGCTTGACAAGTTTTCTTTTATTTCCTACTCATAATTTAAAACGGTTATGACTATGACATCTGACATGTGAGCCCTCCTAAATTTAGTTAGTAATAAAAATAACAAAACTGCCCCTCATAATATGGAGTTATTTCGGTATTATTCTACCTAAGCAATTTGATATTAAACTTCACAAAGTCAGAACTTGGCGTTCCACTAAGGGAATTAAGACTAAGACTTTTCCAAGTAGGTCAAATGTAGATGTCCACTTAAAAATTTAACAAATCTTAAAAAACCTTGAAATTTTCTAAAAAGTTTGATTTTTTCTATACAGGGTGTCCCACAGTCACCGCCCCAAACGAAAACCATTGATTCCTGAGGTCATTTAAAGTCAAAAATCTTAAGAGGTCATTTTCTCATTTTCGTCCCGTTTTCGAGTTATAACGGTTTTTATGATTTTTGCTCTCTTTTCCCTTAACTGGCTTTATCTATGCCAAACTACGTCCGATTTGTAAGATTTTTTTTATAACCAATCAAGAATTTATTACAATTTTGGTTTGTTTCACAACTTTTTTTTCTGCGGGCAACCGTTTCTCCGCAATTTCGCATCAAACCCAATTTTTTTCGTTTTTTAAGTTGTTTTTTTCACTTTGATATCATTTTTTTCAAAAAAACACGTTAATGAAAATTAATTTTTTTCTTTAATTATTAAAGCCCAGTTCGTTTTCTTCAAAAAAAATATTTTTTTTTCCTTAAAAAGAATACTAAATGTAATTAACAACAAATAAACAAACTGAGTGAATTTAAAAAAAAAAAAAATTTTTAAATACAAAATTAACTTTTTCTGAGCTATTGTGGTTAAGAAAAGGACAAATAGATAAAGTTGTCCCATTTCAGCGTATATTAATAACATTTCCAGATATTCCTGATAAGTGTAATCCATTGTTCACAAATAATTGAGAAAAAACTACAACTTGAATAACAAATCCAAAATGGAGTATAAAGTGAAAGAACACGACGCGGACACTAGTTCACGCGAGAAAGACATTTACAACCTTCAAATCATAATGCAAATCTTTACTGTTTACATTAGTTAACGGTCTTACTAATTAACTTTATCTATTTGTCCTTTTCTTAACCACAATAGCTCAGGAAAAGTTAATTTTGTATTTAAAAGTATTTTTTTTTTTAAATTCACTCAGTTTGTTTTTTTTTTTGTTAATTACATTTAGTATTCTTTTTAAGGAAACAAAAATATTTAATTTTAGAAAATGAACTGGGCTTTAATAATAAGTGAAAAAAATTAATACTCATTAACGTGTTTTTTTGAATAAATTGATATCAAAGTGAAAAAACTACTTAAAAAACGAAAAAATTGGGTTTGATGCAAAATTGCGGAGAAACGGTTGTCCGCAGAAAAAAAAGTCTTTGGACAAACTAAAACTGTAATAAATTCTTGATTGGTTATAAAAAAAATCTCACGAATCGGACGCAGTTTGGCAAAGATAAAGCCAGTTAATGGAAAAATAATAAAAACCGTTATAACTCGAAAACGGGACGAAAACGAGAAAATGACCTCTTAAGTTTTTCGACTTAAAATGACCTCAGGAATCCATGGTTTTCATTTGGGGCGGTGACTGTGGGACACCCTGTATATTGCACAAAAAGTTGTTGACGAAAATTGGAATACGTTTAGCGAGTTTGTTTGACTTTATTTCACTTCCAATTCCAAATAGAAGAAATAGAATGGAATTGATTTAGACAAATAGAAAGTAATAGTTTCTTCCGACGAAATACTTTTGATAGTTGTTAAATTAAATTCTAATATACCTACCTTTTGGGTTGCATAAATTTGCTGAAAAAAAAACCAGTCTTAACAATTTTGGTTTAATTAAATTTTTTTTTTTTAGTTGCTTACAGAAGTTAATAATGTTTCAAGTTTTAGATTAAGAAAAAAATTGCAAAGACCCGTTTTCTCAATTGAATCATAAATATTTAATTTCAACATAAGACACTTAAGTTTCCCATAACGTCACCAAAAAGTCTGTGTCGAAGAACTTGAATATTTATGAATCATTTCAACAAAAGATAAATTGATATTCTTTTGAATTGTTAGACATTGAGTTTAAGCTAATTTAGTATATTTTCAGGTTTTAATTTATGAGTCTTTACTAAAGATCAAATAAAATATAGATTTTGGGTGTTTATTTGTTGGGCTTTTGACCGCTTTTTTTAATGAGGTGATTGACGTTTATTGTCCAGATACAGATCCTAAAATTTGGTTGGTTATGGAAGAAATAGAGAAAATATCTTGAAAGGGGTGGATTCGTAAACTGTAAAGATCAAGCTAACTAAACGGATTTTGTGAGTAAATATTAGTGTTGTTAAAGAAAGCAATCTTTTGGGAATGTAATCTTTTAAAATCAATCATTGAATTCAATTAAAGCATTGCATTTGATGACTTTTATGAGCCTTTCACTTGATAGATTCAGCTTTACAGTTCATTTGACATCAACACAATTTCCAAAAATTTTTAATAACACTCATTTTCCATTCTTCCAAAAAGGGACTTACTAATTTTTTGATTTGGGATTTAGATTTGATTAGTGTTGTTAAAGAATGCAATCTTTAAAAATTAATCATTGAATTCAATCGAAGCATTGCATTTGATGACTTCTTTATGAGCCTTTCACTTGATAGATTATGCTTTACAGTTCATTTGACATCAACACAATTTCCAAAAATTTTTAATAACAATCATTTTCCATTCTTCCATAAAGGGACTTACTAATTTTTTGATTTGGGACTTTGACTTCAACGATTCTCCTGTCACAATTCATTTGACATTTAAAAGATTGCAATCATTTTTTAATATCAGTCAGAATGCAATCTCTTGAGAATTCATATACATTTTTATCATTCTTTGGTCCTCCATAAACCTTGCGTACTACGGCCAGATCAAGTTTTTTTTTTCGAAAATATAAAGTACAAAGAACCGAAAAAAATTAAAAAATTAATGCTCAAAAGATTGCGTTCAATTGATTGCTTTGAAGTGAATAATAAAATAATTGTAATCTTTTTGATATCATGTGAATAATGGTCACGAATTTGAACTTTCAATTTATTTTGAATGAATTCATCAAACAATTCCCAAAACTTCGTTTTTTTTTTTTAATCAATTGAACTTGTTACTTGTCACTTTTACAGTGTGTAATTTAGAAAAAGGATATTAAAATTTTTTTTGATTTCACGAAAGTTTTTACTTAAATTCTCTAATACCCGGAAGATTAGGAAATTTTTAAATGTCCGAATTTTAAGCTGGGATTTTCTTATCGTGACGCCCATGAAGCTCCAGTAATTCTTAAATTCGTCTTTTTAAATTTTCGTTTTTTTTTTCAACTTGGGCCAAATAAAAAAATCTTGGTATTCAGTTTAAGTCTGTTTAAAATTGACCTACCTTTTTTCTTGATGCCTCCGCACTGACGACATACAAATCCACGATCCCCAGCAGACAATCGTCACAGCGACACACATCATCTCCAAGTACCATTGAACCCAACGAACCTATGCTACTGGTTGAGTCTAAAGAGTCAGTGCGGCACAATCGGCTACCACCAGGTCCAGTTTGTGCAACAGCGTCAATTTTACGAGCCAGCAATTGTTCCATAAGTGTGCGAGGGCGTGATGATGAAGGAAATAATGCCATTTTAAATAATTGTTGCTGACTGCACGAAATAACAGGTCTCTTCATTGAATATTTTCCGTCTGTATAAAAAATAACTCGTAATTGTACTCGATATTGTAAGTCAGATTGGGATTTTTATTTTGTAAAATATAAATGAAGAAACAGCTGAATTTTTTGTTTAGGTCATGGCCACATCTGAAAATAAAAATAATAATTAAAATATAATAAAAGGCTTAAGAATGACACTCAATAAAGAATGTCAATGAATCATTGTAAAATATAAAAATACACAATTTGTCTACTAAACAATAGCATAACGACCTTTTAAAAAAATACTGTGTAACGAACCACCTTTGAAAATGAATTAATGATTCCAATTCAATTCAATCATACAGAGCAAAAATTCTAATAAAATGTTGTTTCAAATAAAAACAACAATGAGTGGATAACTCACATACAATTCTCTAAAACAAAAATTAACTCGAGATTTTGATAAAACTAGATATTAATCATAAACCGACGATATGATCGGGAACACTAAAAAAGTGAGCCTCCTTCGGGATCTGTATCTATCCTGTTCGAGTACAGCTTGACCACATGGGTCGATGTTCTTTAAATTTGCTACCCCTCGCTTTCTGGTTAGTTTCCCGTCAACTTTCCTTCTTTTGCAAGGCAACTCACCGGACAAACATTTGAAGCATTAAGAAAAATTTCATTTTATTCAAAAGCGTGTCTTGAGCTTTTAATTAAAAAATCGCATAATTACCTTCTTTTAGTATGCGTAAAATACCATTGCTAAGGATCATTTTCCCAACAAAAAAAAAGAAGAATTTTCTTAATTTTCAATTTTTTCGAAAAATGCGTCAACTAGTTAGATATACAAATTATTTTTAATTTTTTAAATTTTTTGAATTTTAGAAAACTCAATTTAACGGTAGCGACAAAGTCGATTTTTTAAAGCTTACTTACCGCAAATCGGATTTTTAAAACTATCTAAAAACATTTGTAATTTAAAATACTTATAGGGTAAACAAATTTAATTTTTTCTCGAGAACGGCTCCTAGGATTTCGATAAAACTTTGTATGAGACGCTGTTTTTACTTGCGACTTATAGGTACTATAAGGCAAGTTATGCATTCGTAAAAAAAATCGAACTCGAGATTTTGATCAAAGTTGACATTACGATGATAGCGAAGACTAAAAAAGTGGGTCTCGAAATTCTGTCTGTCTGTCGGTTCGACTACAGCCTAAACGACTCGGCCGATTTTCTTTAAACTTGGTAGATATCACTTTCAATTTTTTCCCCCACACGTTTTTTTCTTCTTTTTTTTTTAAGACCAAAAATAACGGTACCCGCCATACGATTTTTTTCGAAATTTTGTAAATATTTTTTTTCTCAAAAACTGCTCGACATATTTAAAAAAAAGATCCAAAAAAATTTTATTTAGTTAAAGCAAGGTATTGGTTGAAAATTTTTTTCCGAAAAATGGTATTGAGGGTACCCCCCAAAGAACAATATTTTTAGTTTTTAATTTTCTCAAAAACGGTATAACGGATTTTGACAATTTTTTTTTGCTAAATCTCCCCAAAAATTTAAAAAGATTGTGTATTAAAATTTTCAAAAAAAATTTGTTTGGATTTTTAAAAAAACTTCAAATTTTTTTTTCAAAACTCAATATTTCGAAAACCTTAAAATAGATTTTTTTCAAACTTGATAAATAAAAGTTTATCAACAGAATCTATAAGATGTATGAAAAAAAGTTTTATTTTACCTAAAAATAAAGGTACCCACCATACAAATGTTAAAAAATGGTTTTCGAAAATCGTATTTTTCTCGAAAACAGCACCTAGAATTTTGATAAAAAATTTTTTATTTCAATTAAACTTAACGATCTTTAATTTAATAAAAAAAAAATTGAAATTAAGATATTACAGCATAGAACTATTTTTTTTAGATTTTGAATTACTCATTATCGACTTATCGGATTTTAATGAAATTTTTTGTAGACATGCCTCTAAAAAGTCTAGAAACCATTGCATTTCAAAACTTTAAAACAAATATTTTTTTTTTTTGGAAATTTCGATATTTCAAAAACGTCTCAATATTTTTTTTGGAAATCTAATTTTCATTTGTACAGTAATAAAAACTTAAAGTTAGCATACCAAATTTTTTTCATAAAAATCTTTTAAAAAAATTTGTATATCTATAAAAGCTTTTTTTGTAAGAAACCACTACAACGACTTATACATTTTGTTCTTGCATAAATTCATATTTGCATAGCATTCTGTTTTTGTCTCTTACTACTAAAAGAATTTAAAAAATTAATTTTATCCTTATGAACAGTTTTCTCTAATAACATTCGTTTTTAAAATTCCTATAGTCTATTAGATAGGAGCAAGTTCGTGAGACGCAGTCGTGCATTTTATTTTATATATGTACATATATTATTTTTTTTAATTTTTGAATTTCTCAAGCCAAATTGATTAAAATTATATTAATTAAAGAGATTTTTACTCGATAGAAAAAAAAGCTTGACGATGTATTTTGAAATATTATTTAAATTTTTTTTTAAATGTTTCAAAAATTTTGCAAAGTAAAGGGTGCGTTTATGTGCCAGGTCAATGTTTTTTTTTAAATGCATTACAATTTTATAATATATATTTTATTAAAGTCTTTAAAATTATGTTAATAATTTTAAGTCAGGTACCAAAAAATTCATAATGCAACATATCAAATTTTTTTTGAAAAATTCATTATTACAATAAATTTTATAAAACATACTTGAAATTGGCGTCTTAAAGTTTTTACTTTAAATTGCTTGAAAGATTTTGTTTTTTTTTTTTTTTTTTTTTTTTTTCATGAAATGCTTTTAAAAAGGGCGTAAGTTTAATTTAAAATTTCTCTCCACACCTTCACCCAAAGGCTGGCATATTCATTTAGTATTTGCTTGAAGATCAACACCTTTTATATTTTCAGCTTTAAGTCTTTAGGATAAGAAACAGCGTTTTCAAGAAAGAGCACAATTTTATTTTCGTCTTGAAGCATTATTTTCTTGTCGAATTACCGAAGTCACTCTATTATCATTTCCCTGCAACTTTTTAAGAATAGTTTGCCTGCACCCTGTTCGATGAAGGTTGCAACTAAAAAAAACCCATTGCCAAAATTGACATGCAAATTTAATCCAGCTCTGGTACCCTTCCACCAAGTTTTTTTTTTAATCATTTATATACAAAATTCCTCTCCGTGTACGTTCAAGAAAATGTCTGGATCTGCCCTAAAGAAATTGATAAGCATACAACTTATATGCAGGAAAAATATTTTTTCGCAGTGAGAGATTTCACTGAATACATTCTTTCATTTCTTTTTATTAAAAAAAAAAAAAACTAAAAAAAATTGTAATAAATTTTTTGGTGTCGAACTGTCAAGCTATTAACGAGAGAGAAAAAAGAAATAAATGAAATGTTCTCCTTTTAAGTGAAAACACATCGAACCTCTGTTTCCGTTGTGTCGACATTCCAAGTAGGAAGTTTCATCCCATAATTTGAATTTTCAAACATTAACGAATAAATTTCCCCAGTATTTCTTGTTTAGGCAAATGATTCATTCCACTATCAGCCCATAGAGGGCGGCTTTTGGTAAAACCATTATATATATGAAATAATACAATAACTCAAATGAGAAATGAGAAATGACATCATTTAATTTTATTGAATTTTTATTTGAAGAGATTTTCAATGCCCAAAGCAAAAAGTGGTTAATAAATAATTTGTGAAAAACAAAATGCGTTCAGCCATATTGGACACAAAATCAACGAAAAAATCCCCAATAAATTTCCCACTGTTTGTGTGTTGCATTCCAATGCCTATAGTAGATTTGTATGTATATCTGTCTCTTAATATAAGAACAAGAATATTTTTGATTCTTATTCTTATTTGTTTTGTTTTTTTCTTTTTAATTTGTGTTTTTGTTGTCATTCTTATAGAAAAAGTAGTTATTTTTGTTTTATTTATAAAAATACTCCCTTTATACTTCGGAGCGAAAAATGTAATCGAATAACATGAAACATCGAGGCATTATCTTCTTATGTTGCCCCATGGCCTTGTTATGTAAATGGAAGGGAATGGTTTTCGATTTGACTTTAGTTTGATTCTGTACATTTATGCAACTGTAAGCAAATATTTCAAGTCAAAAGTTCAAGTGACATCAAAGCTTGATATGTTGTTGCATTAGATTTTGTCTATCGAATACGAGTTCAAAAAATCAAACTCAGTAGAAAATTTCAATTTAGGTATGTAGGTAGTCTATTGTTTACAACTTTGATGGAGGTTTTCTGTTTTCTGTTATTTTTTTCAATTTCCTGTCTCATGAAAATCATAACCTTGGAAAATTGATGGAGTTGGAAAAGTGCGTGTAACCAGTTGGCAGCAACAAAAATGTTTATGGGGGAATTTTAAGAGTAGGGCGCATTTTTTTTTATTTGTAAAGGTAATTAAGAACATACTTGAACAAGACGTATAGCACCGTATAGGTATTTAGCTACTTAAATTTATTAATTTGTACAATTGTAAATTCTGTGTCTTAATTCATAATTGTTCGAAGGGTTCTCAGATCTTATTTTATGAAGTTTATCATTGGGTTGTATGGATGTAGTGATGAGAGACTTGACCATGCGGGGTGCTTATTCCATCAATTGCAAATTTCATGCGGATCCATTTGAATCTGAATCATTGTGTACCTTGTAGATAAATTAACGGTTGAATTAAACTAGCAAACAAATTTAAATCATTTTTGCCAAATTCGTTTACTATGAATTAGAAGTGATGGTCTATTATAACATTTATGTTATTAGCATTTTTTGTACAACTCTATTTTATTATTGTTTTTTTATTTTCAAAAACTGTTTTACAGATTTATATGGTTTTTGATTTTTTAGTGGTATTTTTTTGCTATTACTATGTACTATATGGCAAACTCGAGAATTTGATCAGACTTGGCATTACGATGATAAGGAAA
This sequence comes from Chrysotoxum bicinctum, assembly GCA_911387755.1. Classification (NCBI taxonomy): domain Eukaryota; kingdom Metazoa; phylum Arthropoda; class Insecta; order Diptera; family Syrphidae; genus Chrysotoxum; species Chrysotoxum bicinctum. Next base: position 110,286,636 of record OU426990.1, on the reverse strand, counting down.
CAAAAAGGGTCCCGCGATTCTGTCTGTCTGTCTGTTCGACTACAGCCTAAATGGTTCAGCCCCTTTTTTTTTTGTTTAATAAACAATGCATATCAAAACTTTTAAAAAAATGTACGACTGGGCCGCACGAACTTGACAACTCGTCAAGAATATGATTCTTGATTTTTTTATTCTAAACACAAAATCGTTCTATAGTACGGGTCTATCTCCAATGTTGACCTAATTTCTCGGAGATTCAAGGATCCATTAAATGAAGTTGGTATCTTGTTAGGGTCTTCAGATATCCAATTTCCACGTTTATTAATTTTTTCTTAACCACTATATGTCAAAACTGTCAGTTAATTATCTTATTCCTCAGAAGAAAGTATTAGGTTTGGGATATGAGGGCCTATGTACGAGTATTATGATAAATTTACCAAACAAAAATTGTATACAAATAAAGATTAAATTTCAAAAAAACAAAAGTATTGACCCGTTTTTGAGATGTCGGATTTTAAAAAAATCCAAAGAAAATATTTCTTTTTTAAGTTTTGATATGCAATGTTTTTAAAAAATTTCAGAAGCTTTTGTTAAGCCAATAACGAGATACAAAAAATGGTCCTATAATAGGGACAGTCAGTAATGTGTTATTTCAAATAATTTCTTATCAAATTGTACATACATAGATCGTTAAAATTAAAGGAACAAATTTTCAAAATTACTGGTGCCTTTTTCCAAAAAAAAAATATTTGAAACTCATTTTTTTTTATTTGCATGATAGGTACCGTTATTTTTGGATAAAATAAAAAAATTCTACAATTTGTAGAAAATAACAAAACTGTTTTAGTTTCAAGATTTAAAAAAAAATCGAGCATGGAGTTTTTGAAGTAAATATTGAGTTTTAATTTTTTTTTTTTGAAAATTTGAAGACAATAATAAAATTTTAGAAATAACAACTGATCAGTTGGCAAAATCAAAAACAAGAAAATTGTATTATGGGGGGTACCATTAATTACCATTTTGCTGAAATTTTTTTTATCAACTATAGGTAGGTTTTACTAACTGAAATTTTTGTGATTTTGTTTTGAAGTTCTGTGGAACCGTTTTTGATAAAAAATAAAATGCACAAATTTCTTAAAAAATAAAGTTTTATATAAGAACATTTTAAAACAGTTCTAAGAAAAAATGTTGGTACGCCAATTTGAAGTTTTTATTATTGTATGAATAAAAATTAAATTTACAAAAAAAAAAAGTATTGAGCCGTTTTCGAGATATTGAATTTTCAAAAAATTGATTTTTTTTTTCAAAATTCAAAAAAATATTTTTATTAAAGTTTTGAAATTCAATGTTTTTTAGACTGCTTAGAAGTTTCTCTCTACGAAATTTCATTAAAATCCGCTGTGCTGATAATGAGAAATTCAAAATTTTAAAAAATCGTTCTGTGGTAGGTACAAATTTCAAATTTTTTTTTTATTAAATTACAGATATTAAAAAATAATAGAAAGAAAAAAAGTTTAAGCGAAATTCTCGGAACCGTTTTCGAGAAAAATACGATTTTTGAAAACCATTTTTTAACATTTGTATGGATGGTAGGTACCGTTATTTTTAGGCAAAATGAATTTATTTTTCTCATATCTTGTAGATTATTTTTCCAAACTTACCTATTTTTTTTAATCAATCGCATGCTAAAAACAGCTTAGCGCCATAACGACCTAAACCCACATTTTCTGAACAGAGAAAAATGGGTTTAATAAAAATCAAATTTTAAACCGCGTTTTTTAATTCGTTCAAAAAGTTAAATGAATATTCTTTATTTTTCTTCTGTGTTGAGTGACATAAAGTTGGCATACGCCACAGTGTACCATTGTTGCATAGTCACACAAATTTGTATGAAATTATACATTTAAAAAAAATTGCTTAAAAAAGCTAATTCGAAAGACTCCAACTAACTCCAAGTTTTTGATGAGCTTAAGTGAAATCAAGCTTCTTAAACGTCAGGTTTTTGAAATATTCTTATGTTAACTTAGAAAAAAATACATGAACTGTGACTAGACATTGAAGATGTCTGAAAGTAGCTTACAACAATAGACGAACACATTTATCAACGACTTCAAAAAACTGTTTTATTTGAAAAAGTGATCTAAGAATTATTTTTAGCTGTACGCAAGTAACGTATAAACTGGTAACTGCGTTATTTATTTTAAAAAATCATCACACAAATAAGAAAGTGGCGATAGTTTTCACATGATAACAAACAAACACAAGGTGTTAGACACTCCCCATTATAAACAATTTTACTAATGATCGAAAAGGTAATCAAAAACCGTTTAGACTTTTCACACAATCACACAGTATTAGCACTGATTCATAATATTTTTTTAACTTCGTTCTGTCCGGAGATAAATTGGGTTTTTCATCCCGCTTCTCTCGGTGTGCAATCATTACTTAACTTGTTATTACGCATTTTTCTTAACACATGAATGAAGACACAAAACACAATCTAAAAATGTTTATTCAACAAATTCTAAAGCATTAGAGCCGAGAATAGGGCCTAGCTTTGAGTTTGTATAAAAAAATTGATATAAAAAACTGCTAATTAGTATTCTTAAATGGATTTAACTATTTAAAATAGTGGAGAACTGAACAAAATGCAGAATATACATTTAAAATTTTTTTTTTCTAACGACTTAGCATCTCAAGTAGTCCCATCAAAGGGTGAATAATGCTTTTGCAAAACCTTTGCCAAATGTAAAGATTTTAAAATTCACTTCATCCAACAACTTCTTATACTACCATTAAAACTATATTAGTTTAATTAATTCTTTTGACAAAAAAAAAAGACATTCCATATTTATTTCACTTACTCAAACAGTCTTTTTTAGCTTTTAACAGGTTGATGATGTTTTTCACCTCTTTTTGCAGCAGTTCAAAAAAATCTGGAACGGTTTTTCTTTCGATTCACTTTCACAAAACTCTGCACATTATTTGCGCACTATAAATGCACACACAACTGACGCTTCGTCTCAAACAAAACGATTGAAGTAGTAAATAATTTATATACGAATCAATTAAACTTCTATTCAAAGAAAATATGCAGCTGATTTAAAGCTTTTTTTCTATGTCAATTGAATTGAATTTTTTTTTCATATAGTATATTGATTCAGTACCGAATTTGCTCTCTGAATTGTTTTGCCTCGTTGCCAACGTTGCAAAACTACGATTTAAACTAAATTAGAAGTATTATTGGAATGGTAATAATATACGATTTATACGCACAGTAATGAAGTAAAGTATCTTCTCCTTGGATTTGGATTCCCAATCGGATTCTTGTTCGGTTCAGGTGTGAGCGTCATCGTTGAGGTTGAGGTGAATATCTCCGGTTTGGGGTGAATTTTAAAATACCTAGATACAACTGTAGAGTGTTGAGCGTAAAGTAGGTCCAGATTAGCTCTTCGTTTCCTTCTTCTGATATATTCAATTTAATATCAAATGCTGTGCCTACCTACGATGCAATTGCAGACAGACGGTTGGACGGATGGACGGACGGTTGCTTGGTTATAGGTACAGTGAAAAAGTGGTCTCAAATCAAATAGAATAATGATTAATATGTTTCTGCGGGCAATACGGCCTGGCTTGCAGCCGATGGTAATGGGAAGGGAGACACGGAAAAGAGTTAAGAAATCTACAGATGATAAATAGTAATCCGAAACATGATTCTTCATCTGCCTCGCTTTTCAATAATTCATTAAATTTATATTGTAACTGTGTTGCGAATCAGGTTTTTTTATTTTTTATATTTCACTTAAAACAACTCTATAAGATGGATGGATTTGAAATGAATGTGACTAAAGGACCATAAGGGCTGAAAATATCATATAACTACTCTTGATCTGTTTGCGAGATCTAAGAAAACTAGTTTGACACGCCTTACCTGATGGTCAGTCAATACAAGAAATAATAAAATCGGAAAATGTAATACGAAAAAGTTTTATGTGGTTTACTTGCGTGCCAAGAGATTAGTGGACGCAATAAAAAAAAACAAAAAGACATGGACAGCGAAACCCAATCAAAGAAGTTGATTTTGTGGAACTGCGATAAGTCCATTAGTATAATACAGTAATGTCCCACTAATCCGATTTATCACTATTAAATATCTTTTTCTTCTATTTTCTATAAATATGTAAGATGAGTATGGTAACAGAGTTTGACCATGCCCTATAATTTCAACCTGGTAAAGCTTTATTTTCTTTCCACACATCTTGAATTCACAAAATTCTGAACCACTCAAAGTTCAATTTTCAATCACAGATTATATTTTACATATTAACATGATGTCACTTAAAAAGTGAGAATCAACAAGAACGAACATTTTCTATTCAATACGAATTATTGAGTTTGGGTGAGTTGAGTTGGATTAGTAAATATGATATTCATTATAAAATATGTTTATTTGACTTTTTAAATTATTTCATTGCAATTTTTGTAAAAAAATTTAGTTGTTCGATAGGGCAAGCTATGGTTGATTGAGAAACTTGACACTAAAATGCAATAGAAGTTCAAAAAATGATTTTGATCATAAAAAACGTTGTTTTTTTTTGTTCCAATAATTCAGGAGCGCTCAAGGGTTTATTAAGCCCTTATTAAGTTTAACATATAGCACGAGCGACTTGGCTTTGAATCATTGCAAATTGAAACGGCAAGGGAAAACCTTTTCGGGTAAATCATTCCGTGTATGCCCCTTTGTGTCTATTAGTCTAACTATTTGATAGAATGTCGATCTAGAATTGAAAAGGTGTGGAACTTTTTGTTTAAAAGTCGATATAGAGCATTTTTATTTGATTTCTTCGAGGTGAAGTACGACTTTCTGTTTTAGCTCATGCAATAACACTAATAACCTGATACTTTATGCTATCAATGCATATTGAACTAAAAGAGATTGTCCGTGCAATCGAGTAATGCATATATTTGCTTGCGAAATGGAAAAATTGTTTGAAAACCTACAAGTCTTTGCACATTCCGAAACAGATTTACTTACTTACTTAACCGGCTCCTGATCAATGAAGGGTCTCTGCCTGAGACAGGGCAGCTTTCCATCCTCTGCGATCCCGAGCACGGTGTTTCCAGTCATCTACGACAAGCGCTGTGGCATCCACGATGGCTTGGTCTTTAAACCGGAGGTTCGGTCTTCCTTGTCGCTGCGAACCTAGGGCTGGGATTCGAAGATTCTTTAAGCTGGAGCATTGTTGTCCATTCGCTAAATGTGGCCGAGTCAAGGTAGTCGACGTGTATTGACTTTCTAGACTACACTAACATATTGGGACAGCTGATGGAGCTCGTAGTTATATGTTCTCTTCCATTCGCTCTCCCCGCACACAGGACCAAATATCCGTGGAAGAATTTTTGTTTCGAAAGAGCCTAGTACCATCCTCCCTTTAAGCTTATAGTCCAACACTCGGCGCCGTAAAGCAGGACTGGTAGTATAAGGGTTTTGAAGAGCGTGTAATTTGTCGAACGATTAATGAGTTTTGAAATCATTTGTTTTGTTTAATCGAAGTTGCAGTGGTTTCCTAGAGTAATTGTTCGTCGAATCTCCCATAAGGTGTCGCTCGTGAAGTTAATATTAACTCCAAAGTAGATGATCTCCTTTAAAAATGTTGCTATCAATATTGACGTTCCGTTCTAATCGGTGGACAGATGTTTGTTGAATGATACGAGTAGCATATACTTGGTCTTTTCCTCATTTACTTCAAAACTATCAAGTCTGGTCTGATCTCCAACAGCCGTGAAGGACTCTATTACAGAACTGGTCTAGTCATCGGTCATGCTTCCTTTCATATATATCTGGTTGATGGTTTGATGCATGCACTCTACCAAAACACCACCTCCGTATTTGAAGAGCTCTGCAAGTAAGTCATCAGATCCTGTGGCCTTGTTTTTCTTAAGCTAATGTATAGCTGGATGGTAGGACTGGTTCTTCATTGATTGAAATCTCTAATGATGTCCATTTAACAACTGCTGGAAATGCTGCTTGAAAGCATTCACAATTTCCTGTGGTTTGGTCACATTGACTGTTTCGAAGAGGTCTTGAAACCAACAGCTAAATGTTTGGCTTTTTTTTATAAAACTTCCTGGTGTTGTTTTATCGCGAAACTCTTCGACCTCTTTGAGCTGCGAGACTACGTTAACTCTCTTATCTTTACGAAAGAGCTTCTTTTGCTTTCTGGTCTTTGTTTGATAGTCTTCTCTTGCTGCGTTTGTTTTGCGCTGCCATATTCGCATGTGCATCTTGCTACTAAGTCAGTTCAACGCATTCGTCATTATATCACCATCAGTTGAAAATCACAATAGGGATATAAGAGTCCTTATTTTCTATCTAAAATTCCTATTAATGCTCCTGTCTTACCACTCATGGAACGACAATTTCTTTCCCAAAACCTTGCACATAACGAAATACTGTCTAAGCAAAGATCAATGAAGTCGTTCAACATCATTACAAGGTCACAACCATAAAGCAAGTCTTTCACTTGAATGTTGGGAAAGCATAATCAACCAGGAAAGAAGTCACAAACTTCTTCGATGGACAGGGCAAATAGAATTGGACTAAGCATGCATCCTTGTAGAACACCAGAAGTCATTGCACTCCAATCCAATTTCTCAGATGTTGCCCTGTCTGTTCACCTTATTAGAAGCACCTTTGAAATCCTCGCAATACATATTTGTAAATTTCTTCTTGTTTTCAATAAAACTTCGGACCATTCTTAAAAAGTCCGAGAAAACCGATAATTACGGAGGTAATTATTCAACATATTTATCTTTAAAGCCCACAAAGTGGGTTAACGATAGAAACATACTCAACAAGTTTCAAGCTGTTGTAAGGAAAAACCATTCGACTGTAGATGAGATTTTCACCTTAATCCACATTGTTGATTACTTTAAAAGAAAAACGAAAAAATTTCCGAGCTGCCTTCGATTCCATTGCCCTTGAATCATTATTTTATAAGCTCTAGAAATCGCCAGCAAAATTTGTGAATCTGCTGAAAGCTGGAGATGATGTGTCCTATGTTTGAGACGGAAAATTTAATTCGGATGACTTTGAAACACAAATTGGAATAAGGCAAGGGTGTGTGTTGAGTACCTTTCTCTTTATTTTGTTTATAAATGATATTGTCGAGAAAGTTTGAGGAGGCTTTGAGTTTGGAGGCTTATGAATACCGTGCCTCATTATCGTCGATGACATTGTTTTTCTGGCAGAACCAGTTCAAGGAATGCAGTGGATGATCAACTGTCTGGAGCGCTACTTTAGTCTCTTGAAGCCGAATGTAAACCTTGGATAGTCTAACATGATGATCTTTAGGAATACTCGAGAAATAAAAAGGTGAAGCTACAAAGGTTAGAAATTGGAAATTGTTCGAGTGTATAAGTACCTCGGTGTCTTGATCTGTCCTAACCTAACTTTAACTTCAAAAACTTCAAAAAGCATTAAATTAGTTGAGACGAAGAGAACAATTTCTTTAGTCTGGGAACTTTTATAGAGAGTAGGTTAGAGGACCATAGGGCAAATATCAAGATATTTCATGCCACTGCCTCCTCTATCATGCTGTATGGCGCGCTCAAGTTTGATGGCAATTTGATATTGTTGAAAAGCTTCAAGGATACTTTCTTAAACGAATTTTTCACTTGTCGGCCTGTACATGGTTCATCTTAAAACTACTATGCAACCGTTATTATTAAATACGCTAAAATTACATTTCGAATAAATATTGAAGCTTCTGGAGATAGACGAAAGAAGATTGTTCAATTTGGTCATCAAAGCGATAATTACTTTGAGAGGTAACCTCATCAAAAAAGGGAAAAAAATAAGGGTTCATTGTGGGGAAAGAGCCCAGATTCTAGCAGACATCAGATTTACTGGATAGAGTATCTCGCTCAACTTACAGCGGTTATGATTTGAAAACTGAATCTTTTCAGCAAGGATAAGTGCGCTATTTAAAGTAAAAGGGGGTATGATCAACCTCAACTACTTTCAACATCGTCCGGATCTACCTTCTTTTGTGTGATATTTGCAACCTCAAGGAAAGAGAAGATATTTACCACTTTATTGCTAGATTTCAGATTCTAAGACAATTCTGTCTCAGATTCGTCGGTAAATCCATTCTGAACATGAGTGCAGTTTTATGGTTGGGGGAAGTTGTATACACAATGATGGCACTGAATTATAGAACTCCATTTCAATTGTGTTATACTTAAAAATTATACAAATGACAGCTCTAGAAAGTCCTAAGATAGGTAACTTTTGAATTCTTCAGTAATAATTTCGAATTCCATCCATGCCTGGTGCATTGTTGTTTTTCATATTGTGAAGCATCGTTACCAGCTTAGAAAATGATATTGGAAGTAAGTTTAGCCACATTAACCCTTAAACTCAAAGAAGTTCGTTTGATTCAGTCGTCCATTTAATTTTTGTTTGCCTAGAGATCAACTACTTCCGATAGAAGTTAACGGATCAGTAAGCAAAAAGTCTTCTTATTATCTCAAACTTTATTCTAATTTCCTGAACGCTATGAAATGTTTGTCTTACCTTTTTTGCCTAACGTCAGAGGTCTGTCATAATTAAAAAAAAAAATTAAAGAAGTCTTGACAAACAATTTTATTAAATGCATCCTAATTGCCAACATTTTTCACAAACATATTTCATTAACACTTATTGAATATTTAATAAAACTGTAACATTTACTTATAACGATGAAGATCACCTAATTTATAAATTCCATCAGTTGGATTGATTTTTTTCTTATAGTTAATTCTAGCTAACCTACGCAAGTTCACTTGATTTGTTTTTTTTTATATTGAAGATACTCATATTATCGATTGTGTTCTTTGTTCTTTGTTTTTTTTTTTAATTTTTTTTTTCTCAATCGCCTTGAATGTTTGATTATCAATAATAAACCGCATATTATGTACAATAGTAGTTGGTGTATATTCCGTTAAATACATTTGGCCGGTATCAAGTAACGAACACGAATGATTATAGTCTTCATATCTAATACGTAGAGCTTTCAGCAATCTTGTGATCGATTTGTGGGCGAGTTTTATTTATGTAGCTATCAGACTTTTCTAGTGGATTGATTTTGGATTCAAAATAATAAAGATTGCTGCACGACGAAGAGGCACTGACATCCGAAGTACTTTCATCCTTCTTGCTGCCCGAGGTTTCCATAGAGAATCGACGGCGCAATCGCTGTACCCGGAAGTACTCGATCTCTTCTTGTGTGATGCCACACATGGTGTCATCCGAATAATCAGAAACTACCACAGAAGGCGTTCGTACGAATCGAACTACACCACACTCACTGCTCTGATAGTCACTCAGGCAACTCTGGGCCGATTGTCGCCGTGAATTGGATACAAAACGATCCTCAGGAATTTCGACGACATTCTCTTCGAGCAGAAGCCTACTGGAAACAGTAGGAACTGTTATTTGGGTTATGTTCACTTCCGTAGTCGGTGAATCTAGGAGGTTGTTGGGTTCAGCAATTGGCAATAGGGCAGGACGTAGCGGCAGATCTGTAATAGTGAGTGTCAACCGACGAGTCTTTGTTACGGGTGTTTGGGGCTCCACGGATTCGCCTTCTAGCCCAATGGCTGAATCAATGCTTCCCAGTTTTTCCATTCTGGCCTTGGAAGTCCGTAGACACCTCATGATTTCTTCTTCGGCTGGAGACATAAGTTCCTGGTCATTTTGATCCCTCCTCAAAATAAGCTTGTTTTCAAGATCTTTCGACAGGGTCTCACTGAAGTCCATGTTTGTACTGGGTTGCTTGTTGTTTTGTTCAATTTTTGTGTACATCTTGCTTTGTATTTTTTTTTTCTCAAAATTTTTGTGAATTTGGTCTATAATTTCAGCTCTGGTATCCTGTTGCGAGCGATTGCCTTAATCACGTTAACGTTTCTCCACTCAAGAAAGTCTGATTATAAGCCGGAAATGACGGACAGATTTGCGAGTGAGACGAATTAACTGGGTACATTGACGATGTGGACGTTTCTACATCTAGATGGCAACTAGCTGTCGGTTCTTTGGTACCCGTCCATTTATTTTGTTTGCTTACTGGTATTAGTGATATAAGCGAATCAGACTTTCAGAGTGTTCTTTTATCGTTTGCGTGCTGATTGTGAGAAATAATTTTTTTTTTCGTTTTGGTTATCATAACCTACTAACGTCAGAGCAGGTATTGTTACTGTAAACACTGAGTAGATAGGTAGGCAATTCCATGGGAGAAGTTTAATGAGTACCGCCTGATAAAGGGGCTTTAAAATGTGTTGCTCAACAGCCACATCAACCAAAGAGGCTTTTCCGATACGATTAACTTGTATTTCTGATGTTTATACATTTGCATCACCATCATCACTTTGTATCTTAACTTTCATTTGCGTCTATGTCCAATGCCACCCACCACCACCCAGCTGTTTGTTGGGGGTTCACTGTGGTTGCTTTAATTTTTGTCAGTGATTTTTTTTTCTGCTGACGTCAGTTAAGTGGAAATATTAAATTCATATGCCAACGCTCTGGATATTTGTGCGTCATTTAATTCTGTCAAAGATGCGATATGTTGGAGTTAGTTGTAAATTTTAGGTGATTCAGCTGATTGATGTACGAGTAAGTAAGCGTGTTGCTTAATATTTTGACGGTTATTATTTATTGTTCACTAAGACAGACAAGCAATTTTTCGTATCACTTATCAGTCATTGTTGTTTATGGCCGTATGGCCGTCATCGCAATGAGACTGGCTAGATGGTGTGTGGGTAATCGCAGTTAGGTACGTGCGATAAATGTTGATAAAATGTGCCAGTCTGAAAAGAAAAATAAAGATAAACGTTATAGTCAGACTGATTGTGTTGGTTAATAGACATTCATTTTACGCCGAATGATTTATCACTGGCAATAATTGTTGCCGACACCAATCAGACTCGTTGTCGTTATCCCAAATCTATACGTCTATTGAAAAGTACCTAAGTAAGAGAATATGTTGCCAACTTGGATTGATAAGCAAACAATTAATTTCAGAAGAGTGATAATCCTCTAAGAATATTCCTCCAATCGAACCGAAATGCAACCCTACCCCCTCAACTATGAGCGGTGGCAGTAAATTTCTAGAGTCATGTGATTTTCTTTCATACATTTATGTGATTGTGATGTTTTTAATAACAACAAGTGTTGCATGGTACTTTATTTGACGTAGGTGCCTACTAAAACTAGAATCGCTAGATTTCCATCAAAAACAAAATTATTCCTTTCGATTGAGTTGGCTCTTTGTATACATACAAAAAAAAAAAAAAACAAAAAAACAAAATATGTAAAGCTTGTAATATAAAAAAGATTACAGCTAGTAAAAGACTTGGTGCCTACACGAAGTCTTTGTACGTAAGCATTTCTACTGAAGAAAATCTCTTATATTTTTTTATCAGAACCAACGTCAAATTTTATTTATTTAAAAAGTAACAAACAGTATTTAATACATGGAGACTTTGAGCTTTTTAGTGCGTCATTGGATTTATGTCTTGTGTTTATCAGATAAAACTATGCCTACCTGTCCTTGACGCTATGAAAATCATAGTCTCAAATTCAGTATTCTTAAGAGCCTTGATATTCGAGATCTTAATGTTAAAGCCATGTTGAAGAAACAAAGGCATTTAGTTGGATTTGTCAAAATCTTGATAACTTTCATTTTAGATATTTTTTTTTAAGTTAAAATAACTGCGGGAATCGCCATGAGTATTGATATGATACGAGTATAATTACATATATATCAATTTTTTTTTTTAAATCTGAAGTATACTTTAATTGGAAGGTAAACAACTTTTCTAACATTGATAAGAAAAAAATGTTTTTTAGAGCTCAAAATAATCTACATATCTCGCCGAAAATCTGGGATCGATTCTCAACTGCAACCATTTAAAAACTAAAAAAAGTTTTTTCTCAAGAGTACTCCCTCTAGCGAGAAAATATCAAATCCTCAAAGAGTATCTCTTATCATAAAACTAGTTTCTCATCGTAATCGATCGGATTCGGCAGAAATCGTAGGTCTCTTGCATTCCTGGCGACAACATGCATTATTGAGAGTTGTTTGTCCTTACGAACGCCTGAAATTTTAATTATTAAAATAACTGGTTTCTCCTTTAATTTTTTGTTTGTAAAACTTTGACAATTTTCCTTATTAATTTCAGAATTTTTTTTAATTCAAAAAACTCTGATGCGTGAAAATTTTCAAAATTTATGGACAAAAAATTGATGAACCTTGAAGTTTTCCCCCAAGGGTAAAATACTGATCATTAAGAATTTTCTGAGCTGTAAAAAAAAGTACTTTGAAATCAGAACGTGTGTTTTGGGAAATGTTAACGCGAGTTTTTTTTTGAAAACTGTTGGCTCTCGAAAAAAAAATGATGGACATCACAATTAATGCCGAAAACTAATATTTTAGAGAGACTTCTCCATTGTCGTAATGTTAAATTCTAAAAGACCCCGATTTTTATAAAAGTAAATAGTATTATGATCTGATTGAAACTAGTTGCTCTTATATTATGGTTTTTGGCCAAAAATTAATTTTTGAATAATTCCCGTTTATGGCTTGACCAGTTTTGCTCATCTTTTATAATCATGTATTTCTCAATGATAGCAAAAATTTGGCAACAAACAGACTTGATTATTTTGAAAATATCGGAAGAGTAATACAAATTTTATTACTTTTAACTTTTTAATGCTCTCCCGTAACAATGCGAAAATTATAATAACCTAATACTGTATGTGTTGAGCCTCAAGCCCCTGCGATACAGTCGTTTTTATTTTTTAAAGTTTTGAAATTTGTCATCAATTTAAGCATTTTGAAAAAAAAAAAAAAAAAAAAAAAATCAAATCAAATCAAAAAATTGTGATTTCAAATACTATCCTGAAATTTATAAAAAAATTTTAATCTTGAAGATCCGACCATTAGAACACAAGTAATAAATTTCGAAAGTTATTAATTTCGAACCATATCTCGGCTTGGCTACAGGATAAACGGTTCTGTTGATATTCTTTAAACTTTAAGACCAAAAATAATAGTATCTACTAATTTTTTCTAAACTTAGAAAAATATTTTTTTTTTGTTTTCAAAAACTTTTCCATACATTTTTATAAAAACAAATCTTTTTAGTAAATGCTAGCTCATATTTAAAAAAAAAAATTATAAAAAATATTCTCAAAAAACGGTGCAATACGGCATTACTCACAGTACCTACTATTTTTTTTCATTTTTGACTTTCTCATAATTTGCATAACGGATTTAAATGATTTTTTTTATATAAAAGCTTCTAAAAGTTCTTACAAAATCTTTGAATACCTAAACTTAAAAAAATTTTTTTTTTTAAGTTTGATATCTCAAAAATGGGTCATAATAATAATAAATCAAAAATTGTTTGTATATAAAAAAAAACTTGATCAAAAAAAGCCGCTACAACGATTTATAATTTTGGTTTTTGCATAAATTCATATTTGCTTAAGAAATCACATGACATTCTGTTTTAAGATCCAATATAACTACCTACTAAAGGCTTATAAACATTTTTCTATAATATAAATTTTTAAAATTCTAAGTCTCTTAATGATAAGAGCAAGTTCGTGCGACCTAGTTGTACATTTTATTTAATTATTCCTCTGATACGTTTTTTTTCTTCTTTTTCTTCGAAAACTATTCCAATCTAAAGAATGGATGCCCTGGAAAACTCCAATTTTTCGATTTTATACTTGCGACTTATAGGTACTATAAGGCAAGTTATGTATTCGTAAAAAAATCGAACTCGAGATTTTGATCAAGTTGACTTTACGATAATAGCGAAGAAAAAGTGGGTCTTTCAATTCTGTCTGTCTGTCTGTCTGTCGGTTCGACTACAGTCTAAACGACTCTGCCGATTTTCTTCAAACTTGGTAGATATGTGTTTTGATTTTTTCCCACCACGGGTTTTTTTTTTTTTTAAGACCAAAAATAACGGTACCTGCCATACGATTTTTTTCGATATTTTATAAATATTTTTTTTTCTCAAAAACTGTCCCTCAGATTTGCTTAAAAAAAAATTCAAAAAATTTCATTTAGTTAAAGCTAGGTAATGGTTGACAAAAATTTTCCAAAAAATGGTTATTTTTGGTACCCTTGCAACCATTTTTTTGTTTTTGATTTTCTCAAAAACGGTACCACCGATTTTAATAATTTTTTTTTCTGTTAAGGCTCCCTTGCAGTTTTAATATTATTGTGTATCTATTAAAATTTTCAAAAAAAAATTTTTGAATTTAAAAAAAAAATTCAAATTTTAAGTAAGTCCACAGACAAATGAAAAGGCTAAAGTGATTTTAAACTCTAACCCTCAGTTTCACAGTGGGAGTTTAATCTTTAGTTCAGTTTTTTTTTTTTTTTTCGTGGGTAGGTGAAGAATTTTCATAGACTAGTGTCTATGAGCCCGGTACTCATAGTAGTGTAAGATTCTTACTCACTAAAAAACACCTCTCTTTTGTCCGTGCGACTACAACTAAGTTACCTTATCAAGTAGTTTTAATTTCTTAATATAATCATAATCACGTTTGGTAGGTAACTCTCCACTAAGAGGACCTGCGGTTGGGTCGAACGGGTTCGTTTTCTGAAGTCGGCGCACAAAGTTTGTCTCATCAATTGTTTGTCGAATAATTCTATTACTATGGTCATTTAAGTGAGTTCGTAGCTTCCCAGCGAAAACTGCTATTTCATCTTAAACATCTACAGTGTAAATCACTGTATCTAATGTATCACGGAGTATTAACGATTTCTCTGAGAACTTTGTACTGATAAGATTGTAATACATATTTGTCTATTGCTTGGTTTAGTACAACCTCAAAGTTGTATACCGTACAACGTTTGGAGTATCTTTCAATAAGCCAATGCATTTCACATAATTTATTTTCAAGTTGATCTCGTTTCTTTTTAACGTGAGTTTTCCATTTAAGCTTAGCGTCTAGTGTCATTCCTAGGCACTTTGCTTCATTAGCATATGGTATTTGCACCGAATTAATGTAAGTAGGCAGATTGGTAATTTTTTTGTATGTAAAATTAACATGTGTTGATTTGGACTCATTAATAACAATTCGCCATTTCTTAGTCCATACCGAAATTTTATCTAGAGCTCGTTGGAGCTTCTCGGTTGCAGATTCAACTGAATCGGATATTGCAAGTATAGCCGTATCGTCTGCAAAAGTTCCTATTATGGTATCTTTTTCTTGAGGAATATCGCTAGTGTATAGTACGAACAAAATCGGACCGAGAACACTTCCCTGGGGAACACCAGCATTGATTTCCTTAAAATGCGAATATTCCCTCCCTTGCTTAACTCGAAATAGTAATATATTTGATCCGGAAAGACCTGTTGCAGTTTAAACTTAAGGCCATCGTGCCAGACCTTGTCGAAGGCTTGAGAGACGTCTAGAAATTCGATTGAACATAAATTTTTTCCCTCTAGTAATTTCTCAATTTCAATGATTATTCTGTACACCTGATCAATAATTGTTGTGTGGCTTTTGCGGAAACCAAATTGATGGTCAGGAATAAGCCGCTTTTTTCGGTAATAGGAAGCAGTCACTTGAATAAGACTTTCTCAAATACCTAGGAGATCAGTGGCAAGAGGGAAATCGGTCTAACAGATTTCTTTTTGTTCGGAGACTTTCCCGGTTTTGGAACCATTTGCGATAAAGAAGTCCACAAGGTCTGGCATTTTCGCTCTATCAGTTGGCCAGTATGTTGGTTTACCTGTCGAGAAAAAATCAACACAAGATGAGAATAAAAGTGTTTATTTTGAATTTTTCAGATCCCCTGAAGGGTCCTATAAGCTTTTCAAAATTCAAATAAATTTAACGGTTTATTAACAATTTCCGGTATAATATTTGTCGGTAGGTAACTTATTATCTCCACTTTTTTATTTCATTTGATTCAGTGTTAACGGGGCCTTAGAGGTATTTCCTGTTTTTTTTTTTTTTTCTCTATCAACACCTATTGTTTTGATATTATTTGTGTCACTTCTTAAACTTTAGTAACTTAACTTTAAAATATTTAGTTATTTAGACGACCTTTAGAGCATCAAGTTCGTGCCATCCGTTTGCACCTTCGTATTTTTCTGGCAACAAAAATTGCATTCCATCTAAAAAAGACCTTGAATGTCGTATACCTTAGAAACAGAGTCATACCCAACTTCACTTTTATTAAGTGTGCATTCCATGTTATCAAAAATACCTTTGATTCCTTTTTTTTTTATGATTACTTAAGTTCTTATCATCAGAAAAAAAACATATTGTTATTTGAGTAAGACACATTAGAGTAGTATTTAATTGTTAATTGTTTTGTGTTCTGACGGAGGTGGTGGTGGTGTGTGTTCACAACAAGTCTATTAGGTATAGGAAAGATAAAATATTTTATATTTTTTTTTACTGCGTGCTATAGTATTGAAGTAATATATCTGATTCCCAACAATCTCTTGAGCTTTAATATTTATAAAGTTAATATTTGAATGGCTATTTTAAGTTACACCTAATTTAAGATTTCTGAGAACTCTGGTTATAATTCATAATAATTTAAAAGAATCTTATGTTAAACATTAGAGGATTATGAAAAGTGAAGCTTTGTTTAATTGTTGTGCTAGCATAAATTTATTTAATTACGTTCTTTAAAGATTAAGGCCAAAGCCACGAAGAACAATGTAAAACATTGTCTATCCAGTAAAGATTTACAGACTTAGGAATCATAAGAAACTAGCTTTAGATAGGTTTGCACAACATTTACATAGAGTAATTATGGAGCATTAAAAATGGCCTCGCTAAAATAAAAGCAACACCAGGGTTACTTATTTTGTATTATTTTTTTGGGTCCCTTGACAAAGTGGTGCGCTCAATTTAACTGTGTGGTTTGAGTCATTATCCTGCCGCAAGACCCATTCAAGCGGAGTTTCGAAGTCAACATTATGGAGCTGGTTCATTATACGTTTGATACAATATACAGGACCAACTCCATAGTATGAAAAGCATCCAAATAACGTGTTACTAGATCCTCCGTATCTTTATCGTTTTTCTTGTGTACCTAGGATCATATTCGATGTTTAGTGATGATCGTGTTAAAAGTTGGGCTTTTAGTGGATTGCGAGCATCCCTCAATCACCGTCTCACTAAATGGACACCGATGGTCCATCAAGTTCACCCACAATCAGAGTAGATGCTACAGTGTTGCTGTGTGTTAGAACTTTTGCACGCCTCTGAGTGTCAGTCAATAAGTTGGTTTGATTAAAAGAGGCTATATCTGTCGACAAACGTCCAAACAGAATAATTTTGTTTTCGATTGGAATTGCTTTTCCTGGTTCTTTTGATTTGTTTTCAATCAATTGCAGTTATGTTTGTGAACCGAGGATGTTTATCGCAACAAACTAAGCGGATATTGGATATCGCTGCTCTTTTGTGCTTCGTATGCAAATAATATATTTTTAGGCCAGCTATTACTATTTTATAAGTCAATACAAATATTGTACATAATTGAAAATGTATTTCAGATACATAAATCATAGAGGAGCAGTTACATGAAACTTTTTTATTTTCCCCAACAGAATAGTTTTACAATCGTATTTAATTTGTTTTATTATTTGCATTCTATTTTTTTTGTCATTCATTTTCATGCAGATTGAAAATAATTTGAAGTAAACATCACTATCTACTTTGGGGGAGGTTTAAAAAAAAAATATTGTCTATTTTATTTCTGATTTCCGGATAGAACGTGGAAAGATACAACATACAAAAAAAAAAAACTACCTCAATTTCACAAATTTGAATATTTCGCACACAAAAATGCAAAAATTGAAAATAGCAAGAGCAGGAGGAAGGGAAGGTTAACGCTTTGTTTATAACCAGTCACCAAGCTATGAGTTGGTTTATTTCTACGGATGTGTAAAGAGATAAACTAGATGAAATATTCGGAAGCATATTATTTTTTTTGTGTCATCGGTCGTGATGAAAAATGCAGATTTATGGGATGAATTTTAAATGAATTTTTACATTCGGTATTTAGAATTGATGATGAGTGAGGTGAAAAAGCGCTGAGGCCACAAAGTTGTATATCCGATAAAAACAAAAACAAAAAAAAAAAATAATCAATCGAACATGAAATGCCAGTGCAACGACAAAAAAAAATAGTAAATCTCCTGGATGAGTAATTATTTGATACCTAAATGATTTACAGGAAAGATTGGATTACAAAGAGGATACGGTAATAGGTAACTAAGCTAAGTAAGTCCAATCTAAGTGTATTCAAAGGTTTTTATTTTTATTTTGCATTCAATATTTTGTGTTCTTTAAGTAAGCATAACCACTTCAACATTTTAACAATGTAGCAATGGATTAGTTGTCGCGACCATGTTGTGAACCAAAAAATTTTGTCGCTCTTGTTTGAAAAAAAAACCACTTGACTGTTAAGTTAGCATTGACATCCGTCAAAAATGGAGAAAATTAACTAAAAAAGAAAAAGGGCGAACATATCAATTGTAAATTGTTGTAAATTTGTCGGAATACGTGTTTTTAAAACCTTTCGAATTTGGGCATAAAACAAACTTGCCAAGTAAGCCCATCAAATTTTAGTCAGTAATCATTAAATAATAAAATTTCTCTATTACATTGTAGCTGTTTCAATATTATTCTACTTTAAATATTCGGTATTAAACCTTCATGAAGTAAGAACTTGGCGTACTTTTAGATCTCAGTACTTTTCACGGCTGACTTATTAGACAAAGGTTTTTGTATAGAAGAACTTGGCTCTTTTTTAACATTTATGTTTTTGGTCTGATCTCACTCCTTTTTGCAAAGATTTTAATATTTTGCCATGTCAAAATCTCGAAAGATACGGAAAGATAGAAGGATGTACTCAACTTAGTTTAAAGCTTCCTATTTCTTTTGGTATATTTTCTTTTTGTTATTGGTTGTTTTGATTTGCGCTTCAATTATTTCTTCTTGTCCTGGCAAGATACCTAACACTTACATACTTACCTTAATTACGGCAATCAGAAGTGCTCCATATAAATTAAACATTTTCTCAGAAAGTGGGTGGATACCACGCCCCCCGAATAGAAAACCCCAATTTTTATTTTTGGTTCTTTATATGCAATTTGAGCCCTACCGTTCTACCAAATTTCATTGTTCTACTGCAATCGGAAGTGCGCCATGTATAATTTACATCAGTTCTGGGGAAGTGGGCGGATACCACGCCCCTGAATGGAGAACTTCAAATTTTATATTTTTTTCTTTGTATGCAATTTAATTCCTACCACTTTATCAAATTTCATCGTTTTACAGCACTTGGAAGTGCTCCATTCAACCAACACCGATTCGGAGAAAGTGGGCGGATACCACGCCCCCTGAATGGAAAACCTCGATTTTTATTCTTGGTCCTTTATATGCAATTTGAGCCCTACCGTTCTACCAAATTTCATTGTTCTACTGCAATCGGAAGTGCGCCATGTATAATTTACATCAGTTCTGAGAAAGTGGGCGGATACCACGCCCCTGAATGGAGAACTTAAAATTTTATATTTTTTTCTTTGTATGCAATTTAAGTCCTACCACTTTACCAAATTTCATCGTTTTACAGCAGTCGGAAGTGCTCCATTCAACCAACACCAATTCGGAGAAAGTGGGCGGATACCACGCCCCCTGAATGGAAAACCTCGATTTTTATTCTTGGTCCTTTATATGCAATTTGAGCCCTACCGTTCTACCAAATTTCATTGTTCTACTGCAATCAGAAGTGCGCCTTGTATAATTTACATCAGTTCTGAGAAAGTGGGCGGATACCACGCCCCTGAATGGAGAACTTAAAATTTTATATTTTTTTCTTTGTATGCAATTTAAGTCCTACCACTTTACCAAATTTCATCGTTTTACAGCAGTCGGAAGTGCTCCATTCAACCAACACCAATTCGGAGAAAGTGGGCGGATACCACGCCCCCTGAATGGAAAACCTCAAATTTTCGATTTTTTCCTCTACTTGCATGACAAGACCGTTTTGCAAAATTATAAGTTTCTACGATGTCGGGAAGTGCTCCATAATTTTGATGATCTGTCAGTCAGTCAGTCAGTGAGTCAGTCAGTTACAGTTTTTGTGATTTTTGAGGCCTTATATCTCAGGAACCGCTTATAATAGAAAACTGAAATTTGGTGAGGCGCCTGTGCTTGACTAGCTTAGCAAATATTCGGAATTTCAAGTTTCTGACTTCATTGGTACTGAAGATAGGGAAGGGTCAAAAGTCGCCTGAGTTTGTTCCTGTAAAAAGGGTGTAGTGACAGAACTTGGCTGGCCACTACCGTGCCCTTTGATCTTGATATAAAGTGAAGATAAGAAAGCAAATTATTTTACGGAGTTATCATGTTTCTACCAAACACCACAGATACATATATCTGACATTTTTTATTTTTTTAATAAGTCCACAAAGAAGGCCATCCAATGTGACCAATTGTGAGTCAAATAAATGCCCCTTGTTATCCATTATGAAAGCATTTAGTTGAGGTTTTTAAGCATTTAGCTGGCTTGACGAAACATCATATAAAAGATTCCACACATTTTGTGTCGATTTTAAGTGGTTTACAACTTGAAGATGATGTGCCGCTGCAGGAAGTGCTTGCCATCATCTGTGGGTTTATCTCTACTTCCGGTATCAGCAGTAAAAATTTATGTGCCTCTTTTGGAATTCTTCATATCATCAGGGTATTCCTGTTTTAACAAGTTCTACTTACAGGTTCCTGTGGATCTGCTTCTGGCTCCCTTAATTGCAGATATTCTATAAGAACATAGTTCTGAATAGCTCAAATAGCTGAAAAGCCAAAAATGTGGTTGAGATATGTTGACGATACGTTCTGCATTCTTGAAAATTCCGCTAAACTTTGGTAGACAAAGTTCTCAAAGCAAATGGCTATTCTAAAAAATAAAGATCGTGCAAGCCAATATATCAATCGAGACGACAGTTTCAAGCTGTCGCGAACGTGGGATTCCATAATCAACCACAGTGATTACAGTGAGCAGGGTTTGCTCTCAACTTGCAAAAAAACAACAGCAAAACACAGAACCTCTTAGGCACCGCTACAATCTGCGTAGCCATGTCAAAACCAACTGGCAGTTTCCCGGTGACCAATATAATCGGTGAATAATATAACCCGTTGACCAAAACGCGTCTAATCCGAAAATTTAAAAATATCATCCAGTGATGCCAGACTTTTAAAGCGTAAAATCCCAGAATGAATAGAAAAAAACCCTTTTATCCCACGGTATTACAAGAAAAAACCCACAAATATCCCACGAAGTGTAAAATCAAAAATGTTTTTTTTATCAATTATAATTGATAATTATCATATCTTTTCCGAGGCGATTTCTTTTTTTAGATTTGATATCTGTTACAATAGAGAAACTTCTCTCTGCTTCTGCATTCGAATGCGAAAACTTAAGGCCGTTTTGACCACATCATTTAAGCTTGGGAAAATTATGTAGTTCGTCGTTGAAATTCTTCATGAGGCAGATCTCGAACCACATTTCGTCGATCGAAAGTTTCCTCAGTGAAGCTTTTTTCTCATCACTAAGAATGACATAAATGCTTCTGAATTCTTCAACGACGACGTTTGAAGTTTTAATGCCAATTTGATTCAAAAGATCGGCTATTGCAAAATTTCTACTGCTGGACACATTAAATGCTATATTTGGGTCAAGAAATTGAAGTTGACCAACAACAGCATCCTCAAAAGGCATTCGGTTGATCGAGATCGTCAACCAGAACCGAAAATTTGTTTGTCCATAGGATATGCACCAGCTCGTCTTCCTCTATTTTAGCAAGAACGTTTTGAATGATTTTCGAGCACTTTGTCCTCCCGAGTGTCACACCTAACAATATCTTTGAATCTGGGAAAATATTTTTCAACAAAGTTACAAGGTGGTCAACATTAACAAACAAGAACAACAAAGATACATTACCACAGAGACAGAGAACATTGTAGAATATAGTAGTATTCCATGGTAATCTCACCAAGGTGAAAAAAAATATGGGGAAGGTGAATAGGTGCAGCCGAAAAAAATTGAACAACATCCTAACTCTACGTTTAGATGAAGGAAAAGTGGAAGTGATTTCTAATTTAGAATTTTTTTAACAGACGAAAAACAAGAAATCTCATTGTGAAAAAAACCCTTTTTTTTGTTCTACGAGCTTCAAAAAAACCCTTTATCCCTTTTTGCTTTTTTTAGACCAAAAAAACCCACAAAAAGGGATAAAACCCACGATATGGCATCACTGATATCATCTGTTAACAACCGCGCAAAACCTTAAAAGTTGTAATGTATTTCTAACACGATTTTTTTCTCTCGTAATATTAGTCTAACATGATAATTTTTTCTGATGATAGTTTTCTTGTATGAGATGGTTTTCTCGCATATTAGTTTTCTCCATATTTGTCACTTCTTGCACAAATTTAATTTTGGAAATACGAAAATGGCTCCTTCGCAAAATTTGCGAAATTTTTGTTTAATCCCTAAGTTACATAAGCTGCAAATTGCAGAAGTTTGTCACAGTGCAACACAACTCTTTTTAAGGATAATTGCAAAAAAGAAAATAATGGTTCGTTCACAAAATTTGTAAATTTTTCTTAAATTTTTTTAATAATAACAGCAAATATTAATAATAGTAACTTTGCAAATTGTGTGTTCGGCAGTTAAAGTTGCAAATATGCGATTTTTTAATCTTTTTCTCTTTAGGAAAATTTAAGAAATAATGATGGTTTCCTAGCACTATAGTTTTCTTGCATGAAAGTCAGCTTTAACTATAGTTTTCTCGCATGATAGTTATCTAACATGATATATTATATCTCTCTGTAATTGCTTTGATAGCAAAGAGAATATGTCACATATCATTTAACGATTGACATCATTCGTGATATTTTCAACATGTAGTCCCAGTCCATAGACAATTTTTGTTAAAAGACAATTCGTGCTTAGGTCAAATTTAAAAATTTAAGCTTCAAATTTAAATTGTAACTACCTTTTTTACAATTGTCATATCATCAGTGAAACACGCACTTATGCGTAATAATGCTTGTTTCAAAATTACATTTAATTTCCCTTGTTGAGTCCAATAACAAGATAAGCAATAAACAAAAAACAGCTTACCCAGATAGTAATAAGGAAATACCATATTGAGCTTAGTTGAACTTCGAAACTGTGAAGAGAGCTTTACCTTCTTAGGCGATGTTTTAGTTTTCCTCGAGTATTGAATATACAGGTTATTGGGAAGCTTAGTTCAAGAATTTCAAAACTAAATTCAAGTCAAACACTTAAAAACCAAGAGCATCGTCTATAGTCCATGGTAAACGTTTAAGTAAGCACTAACATCACCAGCAAAATGGAATGGAAAACTTTTCCAATTTAATGTTGAAGCATCAAAAGGGAATATCATTTGGATTCCAACTATCGAATAACTATCTTATTTTGTTTTTTTTTTTTTTTTTTTTACGGCAAGAGGACTTCTTTTCTTGGATAAGCTTTTTGTATTAAATAGTTTTTTTTTCTATTGATGTAAACTTTTTCTCTTGCTTGAAGAATCCTTGGCAATTTCAAATACTTCCACCAGTTACCACAATAGATGTTTATGTAGATACCTGAAGATGTATAGAAGGCTTAACGCAAACTTGGTGCATTTAAACATTGTGCATTTATATTGCTGGAAAATGTGACAAGTATTTTAAAAAATCATGAAACATTTGAAATTTTCTAAGAATGTAACTCACCACAGTAACCCCATCATCAACACTCATAAAGACGATGCAGTACTGAAATATTTCAGCCTTCATCTTACTTAAAAAATATTATAAAAAGGACTTCTTTTCGTGCCTAATCGAGCAGTTCAAATCACTACCGTTCATGCTAGTTTGTGTGACACATTTCGTTAGTAGTCGTTTTCAACGTGAAAAACGTCATAAATAGACCCGGAAATTTAATTAACGAAACACGAACACTTTTACTTAACATGCTAATAAGATCCCAAAGTAGGTATAGATCAGAAAATGAATGTAGAAATAATTAACATTATGCAAATGTTAATTACACCATTTAACGTTGGAAAGGCTTGCAAGTAACATTAATTCAAAGAGCTTAAATATTTCGTAGTTCAGTGTAATATAGTAGATAATAATCGAATCGTGGTTCTGGATCGATAGTTGGTTGAAATTAAATTGGAACATGAAATGGATTTGGGCTTTGTGCCAGGCACGATTGCATTTGTTAAATTAAAGGATTCGCAAATTTGAAAGAATGGTTGATTTGTTCTCGTCAAAAGTTTAACTTATCGAATTTTGTATTGCGAAATATGGTCAATTTCTAGGAGAATTTAATTCAAAATACTATGTACATATATGTATTGCTATAATATCAAATAACCTTAGGGTTTCCTTTATAGCCTTAGAAACATTTTTTGTCACAAATTCGCAAAATTTTGGTTTTTTTTCCAGTCTCTTAAAAGATTGCCTAAAAAACCGGCACTCAAGGTCTTAAGTTGCTACTTATGGTTGGTGTTTCCTCATCAGCTTGTAGGTTTCTCAGGTTCTTTGCGAAGAAGGTTATGACTCATCAATAAGACACTTGCAAGTAAGCAACAGTCGGAATCCTGAACTCCTTGTCACCAACATTCAACCTGAGCAGAATTTCATTAAATTTGAGAACTTTATGAATTTTTCGCACTTGCACAAATTTAATTTTGGAAATATAAAAATGGTTCGTTTCGCAGAATTTGCGAAATTTTTTTGATTCCCATGTCACAAAGCAGCAACGCAAATTAGGTTGATATATATATTTATTTTTAGTAAATCTAAAATGGAGATAGGAATTTTACTCTTCCCAAACTTTACGAGTTGCAAATATGCGAAGTTTCTATCTCTTCGGCACATTATAATTCTGAGGAAAATTGCAAAATAAAAAAATTGTTTGCTCGCAAAATCTGTGAAATTTTCTTAAATATTTACATATAACTTTTACGAGTCTCTAAATATGCTGCCATGACCAAAACCCTGCCTGAGACACATCAGCTTTCCATCCTCTGCGATCCCATGCACGCTACTCGTACTTACAATCATCTAGACGAACAGATCTGGCATCCGCGATGGCTTGGTCTTTAAACCGGAGATTCGGTCTTCCTTGTCGCCGCGAACCTGGGGGCTGGGATTCGAAGACTCTCTTAGCTGGAGCATGTTATCCATTCGCTCAATGTGGCCTAGCAAATGTAGTCGACGATCTTGGACTTTCTGGACTACAGCTGGTTCCATCAGAGTTCGCGGTTATATCATCTCCATTCACACAGGACCAAATATCCGTAAAAGAATTTTTCTTTCGAAAGAGCCCAGTATTAAATCTCCATTTCAGTTAAAGTCCAACACTCAGTGCTGTAAAGCAGGACTGGTAGTATAAGAGTTTTGTAGAGCATGCACTTTGTCTTGTCTTGTCAGAGTTTTGCTAAGCAAAAGTAGCAGTAGGGTAATTCTTAGTCGTATCGGTACTAAGGTGTCGTTCATGGAGTTAATATTAACTCTGAGGAATATGAAGTCTTTAACTACCTCGAAGTGTTTTCTATCAATAGAAGAATAGATTGTTTGTTTGTTGATATTATATACTTGGACTTTTCCTCATTTGCTTCAAGACCAACAAGTCTCGCCTGATCTTCAATAGTCGTGAAGGACTTCATTACAGAACGTTGGGATGAATTCAATATCGTCCGCATACCTCAACTGCTCGACAGACATGTTGAATATAGTGCTCCCCGTGATAACGCCTGCCGTGCGCACCATCTGCTCTAAAACGAGATTGAAGAAATATCATCAAAGCCCATCACCTTGATGAAACCTTCTGAATGTAAGAAAAAGTTCTAAAGAGTTGCTCCCTAGGAGCACATTGCACCGCGCATCTTCCAATTTCACTCGAAACAGTTCGATCAGTTTTCGAGTCGAGTTCGGCCATCGCCATATAAAGTTCGATGGTGAGTCTGTCTGGACTTACAAATCGTTGGTCTTTTCCAGGATTTGCCTCAGTAAGAATATTTGGTTTATCGTTGATTTGTTGGGCCTAAAGCCACACTGGTATTTGCCGATTAATTTATTACACAACGGATTAAGGCGTTCACAAAGGACGTTGTATATAATATTATAAGTGAGGATATGCCTTGATAGTTCTTCCAAGACATATGATCACCTTTTTTTTGTAGATGGGGCATATGGAGCTGATGGTCCAGTCATCATGCACCCATATTTGGTTGATGGTTTGATACATGCACCCTACCAAAACTTTACTTCCATATTTGAAGGTCTCTGCAGGTAAGCCATCAGATCCTGTGGACTTGTTTTTTTAGTTTTGCCTACATCGTCTATACTAGGTGGTGGAACTGGTTCTGCACTGATTGCTTAAATAGCAACAACCGAAAAAGGCAGTATTCTGGGTCTGGGGAGTATTGCCACATGTAGGTTCTGTAATACTTATAAGACAACTCCAGATCACATAAAAGCAAGATATGTAGCACTTTCTTCTTTGAAGATTCTCTAACTAATTAGATTTTTTAGACAAATTAATTTGGAGGAAACTTGTCAAGACAATCAATCTTATTTAGCTCTAGTTGAGGATACAATAGATACAGTGCCACAACCACCCTATTCCTTCATTAACAAAATTTCATGTCGTGTCAGTCATGTACATAAATCCACCATGTCTCTTGCGTGTCACTTTTCGAACTTGCCCTAAACTGAATTGTCAATCAAAATCTGACAAAATTGTAATTGGAGTGTCTTTCTGTCTCATATGCCAATTGTCAATAGATACAAATTTGTTCAAGAAATGTTCACAATTAATTATTTATGATGATTTTTTTTTTGTCATAATCTTAGCATTGGACAAATTGATTTTTATTTTCTGACAATTTTAAAAGGTTGTCAAATCATCTCTGGTAAATTTTGACAATTATTTCAGGTTAAATTAAATTTGGTGGTGCAACAGCTTGAAGATAACCAGGACCTAGTGACTTACTGACTTACTGACTTACAAATGGATCGGACCTACAATTTTCTGCCGATTCCGAAAGCACTTTTCATGACAAGAGATACTGTAAGAAGATTCGTCAATTCCTCGCAAGAAGAAGTACACCCGTGAAAAAGACCTTCTGCATGACAGTCCAACGCACTAACCATTATGCCAAGGGGTACTTACAGGTTGCTAATTCAATAATTGTCAAGCGTTGTATTTTACAATATTTTTATGAAACAGGGACTATCTTTTAGGAACATTTTCACGAATGCCTTGTTCTTACCTTTTCTTGAATAGATTAGTGAAGTATCGGTAGGGACTCGAACTGGAAGGCCTTATGGACAAAATTAAGTTATTATTGAAAATTCAAATTATAAATTTTAATAGTTTGTGACCTCGAAAATAACCTTTTGTTAGGGCTATGCTATTTCTGTGGATGTTGATTATTGAATTATATTGTTTAATTATTTTTGTGAAGTTCTTGGATAAAAATTGTAAGATTTGAAGCAGGCGGTAGGGTCGATCTTAAACATCCATGTGATGGGAAATTGCACTGTTTGTTCTAAATTGTCTTCCGGATATAATTTTAATAACCCACTATGATGATTGCTTGGGACTATCGCATTGGAAATCTGTGTTCAAATTTAGTTTGAGGGCGATTCCATGTTAAATTATTTTATAGGGGCATCTTGTAATGAAGTGAAAAAGAGTATCGCATGTCATCTGATACGTAATTAACAAGCAAACTAAAAGCCAATTTACTTCGTAACTTCTGTAAATCATAGGTATTCGTACTACCTATTTGGTATAATTTTTGTGTTTGATTACACTCATCACTCAAATTGGTGTATATATTAACACCTGAAATCATGTTAAAAGCGTTCTAATTTTGATGTGATTTGTTATTGTTCAGAACACTAACTTTTATCAAAACACGAACGCTCTTTCTTGTATCATCAATCAAATCCGTGTGGAGACTAACACCTGAAATCAATTTGAAATAGTTCTAATTGTGATATTAAATGAACAATGGAATTATTGTAACCGAAATACTAATGAACTCCTGGTAAATCCCTATTTCTACGATTATACGAATTAAACTCAACAGCATCATACCAATAACCGTATTGCTCTAATTAATTTCCTATGTCGGCATGTATAAAAAAAACAGTAGCGGTGGGGATTTTCATACATTTGAAATTCCCTATTTCCCGAAACTGCAAAAATCTATTTTGAAAAATGTGTGATTGAGGTAAATTCGCATTTGCATTATTTTAATTCTATGTAATTCAAAAGTTGTAAAGCCTGATGATGAAATAGGATGAGGGCGAAAATCCTCTTAATTGCAATAGATTGGATTTAATCATTTAATTGCAAATGTACTCGTATGTAGTAGGTGTTGTATTTGTTTAAAATAAATTAAAAATATGCATGTAGGTAGATGAAATTTTGAATTTGATGTGGTTAGGTTTTTGTGTGAAGAATTCTTCACATTTTTGTAAAAAAAAAATCATTTAAATGTTAATAACGCTAATTAAAGTGTTCTATTGCGAAATTTGTGTTCTACATAAATGAATACACTTGATTGGTGTTGTTTAAAATTTTGGCTAAACCACTAGTTGTGTGAAGATAATCATGATGAAAGGCAACGGGTGGGATTTTCTTCCTGTGGGACTGAAAAAACTTTCATAATTTCATTGCTTTTGTCGTCGATTTGATCGGAAGATGAAGTTGTTCCAGCATTAAGTTTCGTCTAAAATAGCAGCAACTTTTTAGAAGGCAGAAGAACTCCACATTCTGCATTTTAACTGCCTTTCAACATGCAAATAATCCAGACAACTACTTGCCAAAAACAGCGGAATGTTGAAGATTCTGCGGAAATGCTAAGTAATTGCTTGGGACGAGTGCAGGATGGCCCACAAAGAACGTTAAGAGATCTTCGTGACAATCAGACAATATTTGGTTGAGCCATGATTCTGTTATTCGGTGATTTTTGTCAGATTCTTCCAGACGATCAACTGTACTTGAGGAACTTAATGCGTACTTAAAATCATCAATTTTTTGACGGAATGTGAAGACCATACGATTGACAACTAACATGCGAGTGTTTTTGCAACAAAACCGGATTGTAGATGTTTTTTCGAGACAACTGTTGGACATTAACAATTGCAAAATGGGAGTTAACATCTCAACCGGATTTATCACATTTCTCACAAATTTCTACTGACCAAATGCAAGGAAGAACTTATTCACCTTGTTTTTCCAAACATAGTCTAAAACTTGAAGAACCATATCTGAACGAGTTATATGGGTGGCGAAAAACAAAAATGTCTATAATCTCAATGCAACCATTCAAAACTTCATACCAGGACAGTTTTTTTTCCTTCAAATCGATTGACACAGTTATCAACCAGGATGAAGTAGTCGACTATCCCACAGAATTATGAAAAGTTACAGATGAATAAATTTTAGATGGATGGAAAAGCGAAACAACTTTCGCTAAGTTCCGCTAGTATTTCGTATATTTAAAAAGGCAGATCCAAGTTTTGGGGAAAATTATAAGGTGATTTGTGTTCTTAATTCAAAAATTTCTATTTAGAATAGAAAACAATAATCTGCTCAACATTTTTCAAGTAGGCTTTCGTCCTGTTTTTCAACCATAGATCGATTTGACTGACTAGCTGGGAAATATATAGAACAGAACAAGAAGCTCTATTTGTATCTTGTAGTCTTTGAAGCAGCATTTAACACGATCAATAGGCAGGCTTTGATTTAAAAACTGGCATCGCCAATACTACTCGTATTAAGATAGGCTTTTAATGTTGTACATTAAATTTCTGTCTTCATCAAGTGCAGCTGTTTGGGGTGGTTTCAAGTTGTAAGGATGGCTTGATACTTGTGCAGGACTCCCACAGAGATGTGTCTTAAGGCCTATTTTATTTGCGTTGTTTATTGATGATGTAGCTGACGTTCTTCCGGGTGGAATAGCCTTTGCCGGTTATCTTATAAGGGTCCTCCTCTACTCTGATGACTTGGTATTGCTTGCGGAAAATTCATTTACGCTTCAACTACAAATAAATAGATTACAATCGTATTCCGTGACATGGTTTCTTCATATCAACGTCATGAAAACGAAAAATATGATCTTTGGGAGAATTCATAGGGATAGACAACGTGAAGAAACATTGGATCTTAATAACCAGCGAATGGATGTAGTGAGTGAATTTAAATACCTCGGTGTGTAGTTATCTTTTAATTTAAACCTTGAAAAAACATGAAAAAGAAAAATATAGTGAAGCTAAGTTGGCACTTAACATGATTTGGACCAAATTCTTAGCAAACTCAAATGTGGATTTTGCCTCTCAATATCAAATTTTTAACGTTTCAGTAAAAACTTGTATGTGTTATGGAGCGCAGGCTTTTGGAGTCATCCCTTTTGATGAATTTAAAGCTGTCGAAAGATATTTCTTTAAGCGACTTTTCCACTTGCCCATCACAACTTCGATTTTTGCTGTATACGTGAAATCAGGCTTACCTTCCTTCTATTTTTTTTTTTTTTTTTTTTTTTTATAATCTACCCGCGCTCAAGGGATTATGATTACCCTTTAAATGTTTCAACACAGCGCGGGCGTGAAGTTAATGAAGAGAAAGAAGGATAGGAAAGATGTGTGGCACGATGTTCTGAGACTGTTGGTGGTTGTCTCAGATATTTTTATCTCCAGGGTTGGCGGCTGAGCTAAAGCGGAGAAATGCCGTGTCTTATTTTTTCTTATGTCGCTTATAATTCACATTATTTTATTCGTGTTCATCCTTGTTGGGCATACTAGTTTAACTCAATTACATGTTGTTAGTGTTATGCCTGAACAACATGTAATGAGTAAACCAGCAACCCAATTTTTAGAAGGTTTTTAATGGAATTAAAGCGACATAGACGACGGCAGGGATCGAACCTGTCATCATGAGGTTGACAGGCGAGCACACATCCATCGCGCCACGGCCACCCCCAAAACCCCAAAAACAAATTGAAAGTTAATTCAGACTACTTATCAGGAGTTTGAAAAGAACAACCCTCATAAATCAATCGTATTGAGGTGATTGCAGGTCAGTGCTTCTCCATTCAAGCAATAGAACCAGCTGGTCTTATTCACTTTATCCTTATCCAAAAGGAACGTTAACTATTGGCATGATATAATCACACTTATAATATCTAAGGTCGAAGACAAAATATATGGCCAACATTTATCTAAAGCCTCATCTTCAGCTTCCAGATTGATCTACAAATACCTTAACCATGAAATGCTATCGAAAAAAACTTAATTCAAGAATAACAACACTTTTCAATTTATAAGTAATTTATTTGTGCGGTACGAAGCAATGAGTTTTTTTGAGGGAACATTCTAGATCACAGTTTAAAAATATATTAAGCGGAGTTCCTCAGGGATCTATATTAGGTCCACTGCTTTTTACAGTATTTATAAATGATTTTTCCTCAATGTATAAGACAAGTAAATATGCATATGTATGCTGCCGCTAAGCAGCTTAATTTGTCTTGAAAGCCAGGTTTATTTGAGGATGGTGTCTTTAGGCTTAATTCTGATCTGCAAAGCACAGTAGTATGGGCTGAAGGAAATAGCTTACAACTTAATTCTAGAAAGTTGTTTATAAAAATAAACTTGATTAAAGTTACTTTCCAGTTGTAACTCTTGGACACATTTCAATAGAATTTCTCCATAAAACCATAAATTTAGGGTTCTGGTTCAACAGGACGCTTAGATGGGATGATCATGTTATGACTGTAATAGGGAAAGTGTAAGGGTGTCCTTGTCGAAGCATTATACACCCTTTGCCAAATCACTTTTTGCAGTTCTCCAGGCACTAAAAAAAACTTAAAGTTGCATTCAACAATATATGCCGTTACGTTTATGATCTTAAGCGGTACGATCATGTTTCAGCTTACACACACAAGGATGAATTTATAAAATTTTGTGGTTTAAAGCTAAACTAAAGAACCGACATACCTTAACGAAAAAATAAGTTTTACTACGTTTTCATGTTCATCAGTCTTTTTGCTGTTTACTTTTAAATCTTTTATTTTTGTATGAAAAGAAATTACCTAGGATAAACTTAAAGATGACAGAATTGTCATGTCCGTATTCTCAATCGAAAACAATTTGAAAAGTTTTTTATGAAATCAAGAATTTTAAATCTTATCTAATCTATTATAATGAACTAAAATTCTTATTTAACAAAAATTGGCGCCCAATGTAGGGCCTGTTGAAATATGATACCATCTAGTATGCCTTACTTTTAGGTAATCGTTTTTCGTTACATAATTTAATGATTTCTTTTTCTTTATTTTTCAGATGCGAATAAGAATGAATGTTCAGGTGAGTTCTTCATTTGAAATGATGATATTTAAAAAAAAGCTATAACTTCCACATTGTTTTTGACATTTGCCCCAACTGCATCATTACCATCACCCCGTCACCATTACCGTCACGTCAGTTTGAGTAAAACCTTAAATCAATAATTTTATTTTGTAAATATTTTTCAGTATACTAATTTTCAATCAAGCTAATTTTTCTTCAGCTTAGCAAGGTACGAGTTTGTAGCTAGTATGGCAGTCGTTAATTTTGTCATTTAAAATATTTTTGATAGGAAAGAAAGTGAATATTTCGCTCAATTAATGAAAATATCCACTTAATTTTTCCCTTTTCAATTTTTGAAGCCATGAAAATGATTTACTACTTTTCCAGTGAACTTGTTGAAAAATAAATACTCAAATAATTTCAACATGGAAGCAGACAAATTTTTTTTTGCTTGTACGAGTACGTATCTGCTAGTTTTTCATTTGGGGTATTTTTTTTAATGAACTCCAGAGAAGAGAAAAAATCATCCTAATGATTTACTGCCATGGATCGTGACCCTAAAACACTACATTCGTATGTAATTAATGGATGAAAAAGTGCGCTAATAGATATCGTGTAATGGGATGAATTCTTGATTGAAAAAAGGAAATGTTTTTTTTTTTTTATTTATTTAATGAACTTGTGCAAACATAGATTTTGAAATTAATTAATTTCGAATATCGACTGTGTATGTGATGGTCTTTGAAACAACAACAACAGTCGGTGTGCTCTTTGCAAGTTGATAAGCTTTATTTTCTCTTCTTTATAATATAATCCCAGATACAACGGGAAGCGACCTGTTGGATTTTATCAGATAAACTAGTTTCTTTTAATGACTTAATATTCATAATGTAATTATCTTATAGTCTAGTTGACTTGGCATTAGGCCTTCTATCAGATAAACATTGCCATACTTACATGTAGAGGCATGAGTTAACTTAGAAATTCTCCCTCGACAATAATACAGAATGACACTTCTTATATGTCAGCTCGTCTTTGCAACTCAGCGTTATGACTCCTCTTGTACTTGAGAAAATTTCTTCCCCTTCTGATCTGGCTACGATCTTTAAAGCGTACATCCGCCCAAAAGTTACGAATAACTCTCATATCCGGGCTGGTGCCCCCATTGCTCATATTAACCTATTGGATAGAATTCAGAATAGAGCCCTAAAACTTATAGGAGACACATCCATTACGGACATTTTTGTTTTACTTGAACAGCGTGTCGTGACTACTACTATCTTTTATTGATTTATTGCTTTTTCTAGTAACAGTGCTCAAACGCATTCCTCATTTCAAACAATTCAATACTCGTCTAGCTATGAATGCTAACCAGTTAAAGCCTTGAGTGCCTCGGAAGTACCGTCAAAATATAGAGGTTATTTCTTTAGCTGGACTACTCAAATGTGGAATACTCCTTTTTCATTTTACGATCTTCTACCTGTCCGATTCATCAAAGTAATGGCTGTCACTTTTTAGTTCACAGAAATTCGTCTAGTTATGAATGCTAACCAGTTAAAGCCTTAAGCATTTTGGACGTCTCCTTAACTATAGAGGTTCTTTCCCTAGCTGCACTCCTCGAATCTAGAATAATCTTTTTTCACCTTGCGATTATATTTTGCTGTCAGATTCATCAAAGTAATGGCTGTCACTTTTGTAGTTGACAGAAATTTGTCTAGTTATAAATACTAACAAGTAAACCCTTGAGCCCCTAGGTCGTTTCGTCAACTACTGTAGAGGTTCTTCCTTTAGCTGGACTACTCGATGTGGAATACTCCTTTTTTTCACTTTATATGTCAAAGTAATGGCTGTCTTTTTCTTTTGTCGTTGACAGATTCGTTGAATTTTTCTACAATCTAGTTCCAAATGTTCTACATTCCAGACAAAGTTATATATATATATGTATATGGTGATGTTCTGAAACCAAAGATTTTGACTCAACTTCTTCACTGTTTGACTGCGCTTGATTTGAACCAAACTCATTTCAATTGAATGCAGGTTTTACAAAAAGAAGTTGAAACGTATTTCAACCTCGCTTCAACTCTTTTGAAGTCAACTTTACTGAGTGTATGAAATCGAGTTGAAGAAATTCAAAGCAGTCGTAGATTGCTTGCAAAGGTGTTGAAACTTAGTTCAATCTCGCTCCAACTCAGCATAGCTTCTCATTTGAGTTAGACAAAGTGATAATCCACAAACAAGATGATATTGTGTCGTCGCTAAGTTTGTCATGATCCATCGTTTTATCGGAACTGTAGATGAGGTTTGCGCTGGCTTGAAATCATTCCCACTCTGCTCAATGACATTTAGAATCCCTGGCTCCTTTTTTGATTATTACCTCGTTTTTCCATCGCATCTTCTTTCTGATAACAAACAAACTATACAAAAGTTTTATTTGAAGCCAAAATCACTTGGCGCTGAGTCATCGCGTTCATTAAGATTTGATTTAAATACTTGTTCTTTATTCTTCACAAAAAATAAAATAAAATGTAAAACAAATTAATTATAAATTTTAACACCATGGCAGAACCATAAATTAGGTAAACCCATTCAAGTTGCGAAATTAAGTTTCGTTCCGATTTCGAGCTCAGACAAATTTTAACTTTAGCACAATAATTCCACATGGGGGATTTATGCAGACATGAGATTTATACAGCCGGATTAAAGAATGCACAACTTCAACTTTCTCTGTTTTCACACTCTGCGAGTCCTTTGTATTTGCATAATTTTGTATCTCCATATTATTATTATGGAAAGAAGCAAGTTTTTTTTTGCGAATACAAAATCCAATATTAATTGCATACAATGCAGTCTAGTTGTGCAACTTTTGAGATAATCTCTGTTCTCCTTTTCACTCTCGGTGTCTCTATTTATATTCATGAGATAATATATCAAAACGAGAAGCTTTTGGCAATATTACATATATTTTATAGTATACTGGAATATTTTTCTGAGCAAGGACTTGCTTGCGAAAAAAAAAAACAAATTTGCTATGAGGTTGCTCCTGGATAAGAGGATAGATGTTTTTAAAAAGGATTAAAAACCAGTTAAGGATTAAATTAGAACTATATGCAGAACAACGTTGACGAGTGATTTTTGGAATACCTTGGTATTATGCTTACATTCTCACATAGTCAATTTAGCATAGTTGTAGGTAATTTGAGGAACTCAAGCTGATTTTTAATGAGATTGTGTTGCTATTCGGTAAATTTTACCGCGCGTACTCTTACCCGGAGACGAACTTGAGCATACAATTTGAAACATTAATTGAGTTTCGAAAAGTTTCAATTGATTCTTGAAAGATTTAATTTCATTATAAAGTTAGATAGTTATATAATTCAAGTTGATTCGATTAAAGAAGCTATCACACTTACGTCTGATTTATTGCTTTAATTGGCTTAAAGATATATGTAAATTCAATTATTGTTTGTCGCAAACAAAGTGACATAAAGACATAATTTTAAACAACTCGTTTAGTGGTATGTCTTGAATGAGGTCACTAGTACGATGAAACCTTGACATATGCGATCGCTGAAAGACAAAACACATTTTGTACATTTGTACTTGAAATTTCTAACTTATTTGATAGAGTTTGGAACGAAGCTCTCTTAATTCTTGGTATCGAGGTATTAGCCGCTTAGCCGTTTGGAATTGCCAGAAAGTTGTAGGTCACCTCGATTTCTGCAAACTCGCACAGCAAAATGGTTGACTGTTGTGAGTATCTATAGGTTAAGGATCTCTATGAGCCGTCATGGCGTTTATTTTGTGTGTTGTTATCGATGTGTCTCACCTTCGCTGCATTCAAAATTACCTCTCTGATTGTTCGTTCAATTCTAGTTGTCCTGTACGATTGATATTACAACAAAAAACTGATGTGCCTCAAGGCTCCGTTTTGTCTCCAGCACTCTTTTTTTCTTCATAAATGATATATTGTCTTAAGCTTCTAATCCCATTCTTTGTTTCACTGTTGATAGTACCATCAGCTTGTCTTATTCGGTCCCAGATTGACACATTCCTCGGCTGTTAGACTGAATCAACTATGCTTATCGCATTAGAAAATGATCTTGGAAGCACTATACAATGGGGTGTTATCAACCGCATAGAATTTAAAAACACAAAGCTATCTTCTGTTGGTCAAGTGAAATATACCCATCATCTATGCCAGATGAAAGAATCTGAAGGGTTTTTAATTGAAGATTTTAATGGAAGATTTTAGCCAACAACTTTGCGATAAATGGGATAAATCCGAACAAAACCTGAGTATAACTCTTACATCTACGTGGATGCCACCACTACTCATTTGAATCTGTTAAATTGAACTCAAAACAGAGCCCTAAAACCTATTGGAGGTGCATCGAGTATGGAAAATTATGTTCCACTTGAACAGTGTGTCGTAAAGACCCATATCTATCATTTTACTATCGCTTTTCTATTGACAGGGCTCATATGGAGTAACTGTCTAATTTCTCCTCTTAAACATTCCTCGTCTAGCTTATCACTAATCAGATAAACCATTGAATCATTCGGAAGTTCCGTCTGCTATAGAGGTTCTTTCTTAAGCCGCACTACTCGAATGTGGAATATTTTGCCTCTCATTTTACCCTCCTCATCGGGATGTACAAGCATATATTCTATTAAATTCTCTCCACTTTATCTCAAGTCTTACCACATAAAATTCACGCGGAAACTTTTGCGCAATATTTGCCATCTAACAACCTAATAGATCAACGCACGGCAAAGAAAAATTCATGCTCGTTAAAACCCCGCAGTGCCCCCTTTCTGAGACTGTAATAGCCTAAAAAACCAGTCTTATTTTGGATGACCGCTACATGACCTACAGAGATCGGTAAGAAAAAGGTATTTATCCTTCGTTTGACCTTGACCTTTACATTTTGGGGTCAAAATAAGCCCGGATTCGGATTCAGCGATGCCAAAAACATATATATATATAGGTTTTCAGATTTTTCAACAAATATTTCGCAATATGACCTTCAAATGCCCTTAAACCTGACCTGATTGGGTTGGGTCAAACGGACTCGGGATTTAAAATCAGCGAGCCAAAAAACCTATAAGACACATGGTCTCATCCAAGAGTCAGAGGACTTTTTTTTTGTGGGGCTTTGTAATTAATAATTTTCTCAGTATTTACCTAAGTTATGATGTAGACTGTAATAGCCCCCAAGGGTGTCCACTTATAAAAATGTTCTTTTTTTCTATAATTTTTGCAGGAATGTTAGCCTTTTATTCCATCCCTAAAATATCATTTCGAGATTCTAAAGAGGGCCAAATGTATTTCTGTAAGCACTTTTACAACCAATCATGCTATGAAATGGGAAATGCTTTACTAGGTAGTTTTTAAACGAACCAGGCGGTTATCTTGGAAATTATTCCATTTGAAAGTAGGTAGGTAATATATTTGTCTGTGTGATTTTCGATTGATTTCTACATCAGCCATCAGAAAACTTCCGAACTTTTCTTAAAACTTTTTTCCTTATGCTCTTAAGTATAATAATTCATAGTTGTTGGAATGAGCTTTATAAGTTTCTTATAAATTGAAAAGAAAACACAAAAAAAAAAAAAAACTTTTTCACACCCCACAGCCCACACAATACCTCCCGTAATATTACAAAGCTAAGTTCGTAGACGAAAATCTTAAATCCTGACAAACTCTCCGGAAAATTCTTTCATCTTATTTGTTTTTTTTTTTCTTTTTGTATCCCCGAATGCACAAAAACGTTATTAAATAGAATTGTTGTGCTACTTTGTTCAAAGAACAACGTCGACACCATGTGTCGCATTAATGTCCTTTTCTTTGCCATCTTCTGTTGAGATATTATACAGTAAAAGAGAGACAATATAAGAAAGCAAAAAAAAATAATATAAAAACAAAATGAAATCCCACAAAAAGTTTGCAATTCAAAAACTGTCATCAATCAATTTGTTATTTTATCCCAAAAGGAAGGTAGCTACATAGAAAGAGTAGGAACTATAAGAGATAACAACTGAGTGTGCTTGATGTTGGAAAGAATTAAGCCCTTAAAATAAGAACAATCTCCTGTGATATGTGTGGAGATTGATTGGCATCATATGGTTACAACCAAGAATTCGTTTTTAATGTGAATATTTAAGAGATTTGAGAAAATTTATATATTTTGTCTTCCGAAATAAAACTTGAAATTTTACCTTTTGTGAACTTATTAAGACCTTTTGGCACTTATTTTTTCCGGAAATCAAATGGGAAAATAAAGTTTCCCATCCGGAATCTCACTTTAAATATTATATGTTATCCTGAATCAGAAAGAAGTTTTCTCCAATAATTGGGGCTTATGGAACCACACATATTCCTCCAGAATGTTGGTGATGTAATAGCTGGAGTTTACCGACTCTTCCTCGATGCAAAGCTCCTGCTCACACCATGATGTAACCTTCCAAGAAATTTTCGCGCGTAACTTGTGTGGAAGAGTAGATCTCACCTGAAAGTCTCCACACTCTGCTACGACCATCTGGTCAGCGCAAAATCCTGGAATCATTAGTGAAAAGAACTGTACTCCAGTAGGACTCGGTCCAATCTTGGTTAAGGCGAACAAATTCCATCCACGTGCGTCGCTTGTGCTGCACCGTTAGTATCGCAATACGAGAAGGTTTTATTGCTCTTAAGCCACTCTCTACTAATCGCCGCCTTCCCATTTGAGCATTTACAGACTTCCCTCTAGGTTAGGTGAGGTTGATGGCCTGACAGTTGATCTTGTTACCGTGACGCTTAGATTAATGTAGATGCGTTGTGATACCTCAGGGATTGTGACTGTATTGAAAACTATGATAATCCTCTGTCATTCAAGTCCGTTTAGGGTGTTGATGAGTTTCAGCAAGCTATAGCCTGAAATGTTCTTTCTTCTAAGTCATTGAAAGAAATGTGGTTAAGTTAGACGCCTTTTAAGAGATCTTTTCCTTTACCTCCACTTGAGAAATCACCCCTTCACTAGACCCCTACGAGCATGTGGCTCTTGCAACGTCTAGTAGATGAGTTTGTTTGATTAGGATATTTGAATAAGTCGATGAAGATGTTCCGTTCCTCAAGAGGATTTTACCAATTTTAGGAAGAGGTAGGCCCATCAACTCACTGAGACTCGTGTTCACCGTATAGGTTATCGCTGGTGTATAGGCGAGGTGCCCATTCTCCATTTGTTGCTGATCCTGCAAGAAACACGTGCATTGTTCAGTCGTTTTCGTTAGTTCTATCATTCACGTCTGTGACCCTATTTATGTCTTTTAACTGTAGTTGGAGGCGATTTCCAATTTCGTGGTTGATAGAGCTTAGGAATTTTCAAGCCATTTGGTAGCGTTAATGAATTTCAACAGATTTTCAGAGAGCTCTTCGAAGTCGTTGAAGAAGTGTCTTCTGGAGCCTGTTTTTCGGATGATATACTCGTAGCGCAGGGCAGTGACACAGGTAGTGAAGCCTATCGTTATGATCTCCTCTTCACCACATCCTCTGCATAAGTGGTCCATACTGAGTTTCATCTTTTTCTTGTGGTAACCCAGTTGGTTGTGGTATTGATGCTCTCGTGAAGAGATAGAGAATTTTTACTCAGTTGGATTGTAATTTAGGCCTTTTGTTTATTGAAACTAGGTCATAGCTTTCTGGTTATAGGACAAATAGAGCTCTGTCTCTTGTTTGTTGTAGCTAGAACTTTACACTCGATTACTGGTGTAAGATTACATGGTGGAACCGGAACTGTTGTGTCTGCCTGATTAAGATCAAGTGTCGATCCTATTTTTGCCAGCTCGGCAGCGCTTTCATTACTATTGGGGTAGCACTCTCACCAGTAACCCAATAGAACCTTGTGTTATGCTATGTACCAAGAACCCTTAGCTCTTCGCGACAGCAAGTTTCAAGCTTAAATTTGTTTTCAATGGTAAAAATCGTTTTTTTTGCCGCTTGGCTATTAATGATAAAGGTGATATCAGCTTGTGGTATTACCATTATTGAGTCTACCAGCGTTCGTCACTGCCAGGACCTCAACTTGAAAGACATTGCCGTAGTCAGGAAGTCTGAATGAAATGCCTAGTCTAAGGGTTTCTAACAAGAACACCAGTATCCGTCTTGAAACCGTCGTTATATATGGCTATCATCGATTCGCAGGTTGATGGCTCTTTGAATTGCCAGTCATTCCTGTTAGGAAAGGTGGTATTGGACGGCTTGTAAAAGTCTAAACGGTGTGTTATGTAGTCAGTGCATACCCTATTTTCCGTGTATTTCTGTAGAATCTGCACATGACCAATGGCACTGTCTCTCCAGCCTCCAGCTTGGCTAAGCAGAAGTGCGCTATTGGCTGCCGATTTGTGTATCAATAGATCTATGAGTTTTAAGTTCAGTATGGCTTTCAGACCCGTTGAGGGGTGGACCTCATTGCCCCATTTCAATACATGCCATTTCTTGTAACTTGGTTATGATTTATGGTTCGTAAGTTTGTTCAATGCATTCCATCAGACTATGTTACCGTTTGCCAGTACAGATCTTAGGTCTTACTATGGCCGTGTGTGCGTGTACATCCAATTGATAATTTTTGGGCTTGGCCCACAAGTTTTACCAAATATTCTCTTGCAGGATTAGAAAGCAAACATGGCTTTA
Source organism: Chrysotoxum bicinctum (assembly GCA_911387755.1). Classification (NCBI taxonomy): domain Eukaryota; kingdom Metazoa; phylum Arthropoda; class Insecta; order Diptera; family Syrphidae; genus Chrysotoxum; species Chrysotoxum bicinctum. The sequence continues at coordinate 110,245,513 of OU426990.1, read as the reverse complement.
TTCGTTTTTTCTTTAATGTTGAGACTCCAATTCAATTCCTTAACCAGGATCACGCCAACAAATTTTTTCGCTTGATCCGAGATTTTGAGTTGGGCCTTTCAAAATTTGCATTTTGTCTTGTTGATCTCACTTGATCTCGTCAGTTGACTAGTGAGAGCCTTTCAAATGATGAATTTTTTTGTTGAACTTAGGTCAGTCTACACAGATTTTTTTTTTTTACCAAACTCCAATGTGAAGTATATCTAAGAAGAACTTAATGCTTGATCATTAAAACTTATGGTGCCTCTTTCTATACGAAGATGTGGCACCATAACTTTCCTTTTTCAAAACTCAGGCATCAATAAGATATGCACGATTCTCACAACAGGACTGATCTGGAAATATATGAAATTCAAGAACGACGTCTGCCAGATTCAGACCTCTCCCACCCAGCACCTTGTATAAGTTGTTGAATTATTGATTCAAAATAGTTTTTAACGTTTAATTCTCTAAAAAGTTAACTGAAAGCTATTTCGTTGATTTTGTTTCATTATAAAAATATTATTTTAATATTTTGATTGCTTTTTTGAACTGGGTGTTTCAGTGGGCGGAATTTGTTAGAGTTGATTTCCTATGTCTGAAAATTTCATCAAAATCGGTTGCGTGATTCAGCTCCTCCATACAACTAGAACACCACTGCCAGTTGTGCTCTACAAAATTGAATGAATTATTTGAACTTGTCTAATTAAAGATGTTTCATTTGTCACGTTGCTTCGCTCGTTGGTAATAATCAAAGTGCAGTCGAATAAATTAAATTGCTATATCTTTGTTATAACTGACATGAAATGTACCTAAATTTAGTTTCCAACTTAACCTTATTTGTACCTATTCCTTTACATGATGGGTTAACGTTTATTGCGACGTATCTAATCACTTAAATGTCTAACAACGTTACATATGACTGTCAGTTTTGCCTGTACAAATTTATTGCTGCTAAAACGACAAAATGAAATTACTCAAAGGGATCAAATGAAATTAAACTTCTTACAATCTAAATGCAATTTTCAAACCCAACAGGAAGTTGTAAGAAGATCACACATACACTCAAACACACACACACACCCATGTAACAAACTTCTTCCAGATGGTAACATCTATGAGTACCTGTACGCTATAGCAGCATGTCATCGTCATTGCCACAGTGTGTATGGAAAGATTTCTGTGAACTTGCAACTTGAAAAGGCGTTCTAGTTTTACCGACCAAAGAAGACGACAACGATAACGAAGACGATGCGACAGGAAAGGTGTGTGGCATTTTCTAACAAGGACATGGTTATAAATTGCATCCTTGTATGACGTCGCGTCGTCGTCGTAGTCGTGGTCGTTGGCTGTGTCGTTTCACAAAGAGTAAAAGTTTAACATTGAAAGCCTTTAACAAGTTAAAAGATTCTTTTATATTTTTTCATTCTCTCTTATAGACGTTTCCATTCGATGGTTTAGGTTTCAATGGTTTCTTCTATTCCTCAAACCGATACTCGTATCTATTTAAAAATATCTTTGAAATAAAAATAGTAACTTATAGTTGAGCTTGTTTCTTGGGTCTCACAATTTAATGTTGATTTCTGGCCACTGGCCAACGAATATGTGGAACGATGTATCGTCTACAATACAAAATTGTGCAGGTCCTTCAATGTAGTTTGAGGGGGATGACATTTATCTGCTCAGCCAAAATTTCAGCACCTTACTCCTGCATCACTAGATTTTTGAATTTCCGTTGTGGCGGTGTTTTCTTGACGGACCTTCAACGTCTCCTGAAGTAGGTTCCATTGAGACTTCCTTAATCAGTTCTGTCTTAGTTGTATTCTAGTTTTTTTTTTTTTTTGCAGAAAGGTCTAGAGAATGGACGCCAAAATGGGTTTTTTTGAGGACAGTCAGTGGGTGTCGTTTGAATTTCAGCAGCTCGTTGAAGTTGGTATCTAGTTATTTGGCGGTACTTTTGGCAGTTATTTTGATTCCGTCTGTGAGTGCTAGGGTAATGATTTTGAAGTTTTCAGCTGAGTCTCCACTTATCTTGGTATTCTGAAGCATTCTTTAACCATACCACGCGAATGTGAAATGCTTTACCCGACTTAATATATTCCTCCCATTTGCTTTTAAAGCCTTTCCTACTTTCCTTAACACACATTTTAAGGCTTAAACATTTCAAGGCTTGTCATAACCTCTCTATCTCTAGTGCTCGCAGAATAAAAAAGTCAGTAAACTACAGGAAAGGTTCTCTCATTCGCTTAAAATTGATAGATCAGACGTCATGATTTTCTTGAGAAGTGGTCCAAGCTTCGAGCCTTCTGTAACTCCGATCTAATCATCTGTACACTTAATTTTGATGGGAGCAGAACTCCTATTATTTGGCTTAATACAAGCATATTCTAAATCAAACTTAAATATTGCTCTAATTATGACTAAGACACGAGGATTAGGGTGCATTTGAAGGACGATTCTAAAGACGGACTTTTAAGCAGGGTGAAATGAGGTTACAATTTTTCCTCCATAAAATGCGAGTAATAGGTTCTTTTGCGTTAGAAAGAAAAGACGAGGATTCCTTATATTTCTGGAACTCGTTAAAGAGATAGAGTTGTTAAGAGCTGTTCAGTCAAAAGATCCTCAAAGTTGCCGACGAATGAGGAGAATGCCGCTTATTGCTCTTTGTTCTTCCTGGGTATTAATTAATAGAAGTAAGTACCAGTTAATCAATAGGAGTCGATCTTGATACGGAGATAGAAGCAAAGGGTTATTCCAAGGCATACCACGAACGTTGAATGCTCTAGATTCCTCATATGTACACACATGAATTTGTTGATAAGGAGACCATATTTGATGGACATTTTTAAGAAGTTGGAGAACAAAGGCTATGTAATGGTCACGTAGAAGTCAGAAAATTCTTTGGACCATTGTCAGCCTAGTGCTGAGTTTGTGTTAATAATCTCTTCAATATGTGTCAGAAAGTTACTTACTTAGGTCCTCAGACCTTTTATATCCGTGGGGAACCTCTAGTGGGGCATAAGGCATCCACAACGCCAGCTCGCCATCGTTTTCTGTTCCTGGATATGAGTCGCAACTCCCTCCAACTCCGTATAATAGAGTCAATAGGTTCCTGACCCGTTTTCCTGTAAGAAAGTTGAGCTCTCTAATCACATAAAATACCAAGTCCATGAATTGAGAGGTGGATATGGGTTGATGATGGAGAAGTTAAAGACGACGAGGGTATTGGATTCTGTTTTGTAAAAAAATGACTAACTGGCATTTGGCTCCAAGCTACTTTTCAGTCAACAGATAGAAAAACTGTCGAGATCCATTTGAAGGAGCGTAGAATAATGTGTCAAAGGTATGGTCTTGAAAAACTTGGCATCGTTGGCGTAGAGTCAGCTATAGGAATCTTTGAAATTTAATTTGCAGTTGTCTTGTTTGACAAAGAAGGGAAAAGAACAAATAATTTTAAAGAAAGTATATATATATTATTTATGGATATTCCGGAACCATCCGACGGCAACTCGATGTTTGTTTACAGCTCTAATGATGATGCAATGTGGTATGGTATTTCCGAGAACAAAATTGCATGCTTGGAATGATGATGTTTTCATTGTAGAAATTCTGGATTCTTTGAATATTAGCTCCTCCAAGAGGGTTACCATGTTACTACTACAATTTTCCATTTTAGAGGGAAATAGTTATTTGTTGAGGATGGTGACTAGGAAGATCATGACTGTCTGTGGAAGTCTCTTTTTAACGTAGTTGGATACCCTACCATTTTTGCTGGCTTATTTGGCTTGGAGTTGGTAATAATCTGAGCTATTTATTTTAGTGTACTCAATTGTAGGATGTCGACAAAAACACTAGCCGGAAAGTGGAAGCAAGGTCTGTGAAATGGGTGCCTCAAGTTTCCACTAGCAAGAATGGTTCAGCAGATAGCGTGCATCGTTGCAAATGAATCAACTGTGTGTTAGGTTTATGTTTGTTTTCTATTGTTGGTGACAATAACTTTCTGCCATTGGTAACTTTTGTCCAATAGTCTTGTTAACATTCTTAAAGACGTCAGGTCCTGCTTCCACGAATAATCAAATTCTGCTTGATTTGATAAGTGATTATCTCACTGAAACATCTACCCGCATATCTGAGTCCTTGACTACGAATAACCAGCGATCCAAGATTAGAGATTCGAATATGGTATTAAAACTAAACCTTAGGTAGCTGTCTTTTCTGCAAATTAACTCACTTTCTTGATCGCCCTCGTAACGTTCATGCACCACCATATTGGTTACAGGCTACTTCATCCATTATCTTGTAGACGAGACAAGACTACATTGGTTTAGTTTTTGTCTATCTACTCACTGAGGAATGACCCAAAATCTTATCACGTACATATGTATATTCAATTTGGGAAACACTCAACCTTTGCAATGTTCCTTTCTCACTGCTATGAACCACATTCCTTTTGGAAAGCAGAGCTTGGAAATTCCAAACAACCCACTGCTACTTAATTTGTGAAGTTTTCTCCTGTAGAACAAGCAGTCAGATGCCAGAAGGCACAACCCCATAACGTTTTAAAATTGTTTGATTAGTAGTTCACTCCTTTCTGTTGCGAGGAATAAAAGTCCTCGGTATCCAAACTTACCTTAAGCCGTGATGATATCTAATCAGTTCAGTCTTGCTTCGTTCTCCAGACCTACTACTTCAATATTTAGTATATAAATTAGCTTTATGCTGGTTTTCTCTTCATCGAGTTCACAAAATTCGAGAAATCTTCCCTGGTCATTGTCCAATAATTCCTCTGTGGAGCTATTACTAGGCTCTTCTAAATTGAACAACTTGTAGAAGTCACATGGATCTAAGATTCAACCTACTAGTACTAGTCCCGACCATCAAAACAATCGCTATTCTTTAGGCTTTCGAAATTCCTTGAATATAGGAATGCCAATAAATTTTTTCACTGTCGATGAGGTTTGCTGAATTGCAGAATCTTAGTGTTTTCGGTGTTGTTTCAGTACTTGGCATGCTTGCTGATTACCGTGCCTGAAACGCTAGAAAAAAAACTAGATAGATAGATTGGTTAAATATGTACATACGTTTGACGTATCACTCTTCATTTGTCAGCTCAATTAACTTCGACCTATCAATACAGAGAAGTTTGTTTGAAATTCATTGCTAATCGATATTTAATACCTTACGATTAACGTGCGTGGTGACTCCGACTAAGAGAGACAACTTTGAAAACAAAATTCCCTTTGTCAATTTCAGTGCGTATTTTTTTTTTTTTTTTTATTGAAAACCTATCATTCCCAGAAGAACAATTGTTGGAAGTTTTCCAAGAACTTCCTTTGCCATTTCTGTCTGGCCAGCAATTATATATTTGCTTATTTTCAATGATTTTCGTGCGTGATCTTATTTTTGGAAATGACGTTAAAAGAATTATGGAACTCAAATCCCCCACCGAACCAGGGATGTATAAAGTATATCTAAGGGTTCACAGCGGGGGATTCAGCTGAAATTTTGCAAAAACATTCCCAATGTGCTCACAATGCAGACAAAACACAGCATGATATCATTGTAGGAGCAGCAGTCTATGACTTCAACTTTCGATTTGTCAAAGAAGAATCTTAAACGAATCTCGTAAAGTGACCATAAATTCATCTCTATGGCAACACTGCGCCCCTATTATCTGATTCATATCAAGAATGTATGAATGCATTAAGAAATCACTACCGAGGAGGCAACTCTGCCGGGCAGCATAAACTATTTCCACAACAAAAAATCTCTGATTCAAATTGAGTAACCTAACCATGTAAACCATGTCCAAGGAGCCCTCAGAGATTGGTTGCTTTTAGGTTGAATCTATTGAATATCGATTCGCAAAAGTACTCCTCCGTTCAGGTTCAGGTAGTATAAACACCTAAACTATAATCCAAACAAGCCACACACACTCCATAGAATAGAGAATAATGTGTTGAGTTAGGTTGTGCTATTGTAGTTGCTCGAATTGTTTGGATAACCTTTTTGAAAGCCAAGCAAGCATCATCAGATATGTTTTTGAGTACCTTACCCATCTTCCATCCAAACATAACAAGAAGCCAAAATTTAGCTAAATATTCAAGAGTTCGAGTATCTTGTAGCACAGCGCAAGGTATGTGCATGTTGATGGCATGATGCATTCATTAAAATATTGTGGTTAAATTGAACCTGAAAGTAAATTTTAACTGTTTGAATAACTTCTCGAAATTGAGGTTATGTTCAGTTCTCCATTAGTTTACAGTTGATCAGCTGTGGCTCTATATGATGTTGAATACTTTGCAGATTTTCACAAGAAATACAATAGACATGGACAAGGTTGTAAAATATTAACAGGTGCTTCAGCAATATTACGAGATATTTACATTCAAATATGGAAGTAGACACGAGTGTGTACCTAGCTTGTACGTCCTTTTTGTGAGCTTTATATTATGATTGAAATAATTATTATTTTAGAAACAAATATTATTGAATTGAAGTAGTCTGAATTTGAGATGTTTTCGGTGAGAGCCATTGAACTGATGATATAATAGACTATAAACTTGGTAAAGTGGTTAAAATAACGAGTGCCTATACACTTGTGGCCAAAGTGCGCAAGCATTTCAATTTGATTTTAAAATTATTTAATTCTATTTATTTAGTGGTGTATTCAAAGACACTCTTGTACCATCATGACATTAAATAAAACTGTCTTTTTGTAAAATTTTGCAATGCACTCGGGTGGAAGAGGACGAGTAAAGCTTTGTCAACTGCTTCCAGGAAAATATATTCAATATTGTGTTACTTGAAGATATTGCAGCCTCAGGACGGAGAACAAACACTTAACTTATACTATATGAAATATTAATTAAAATTTTCTAAAATCAGTAAAGCAGAAACTCAGAAAATCCTGGTAGACGGCCATAGGCCAAACCGAAATGACTTTAGATAAACTTTGTTATATACAAAACAAATTGTTATATGGTATTTAAAATGAAATAAAGAGTCAATTAAAACTAAAAAACTAAAACTAACTCAGAAAATCAAATATTGCAAAGCAATGCCAAAGGGTGCAACTCCTAGAAATCATGGAAGAACTTTTGTTGGATCAGACCTAATGGTGTACAGTTCTTCATTTAGAAGTGATAAATTCCAACTTCAGCTGAAAATTTGTGTTTCACTTAAAAGTGACAAAATTGATCAATAATTTCTTGAAATATGTGTTGAAGGACTAGCTGACCCAACAAACTTTGCTCGGGTAAGCTTTAAGTTTAAATTTTTATAATTTTTGTATCGAAAATTAGTCCAAATGAGTAGGAATCCACATGGCGGAAAAATGGGGTTAAGATTTCTTACAAAAAGATCCAAGTTTCTCTTTAGAAAGAGGATCTGAGAGACAGTGTTGCTTAGAAATAAAACGGTTTAATTCGGTCAAAACTAGAGTTAAATATATGGAAAAAAATAATATAGATTGACCAGATGAGAACGTTAGGAAATTAAATTTAAATAAACCAACAACGGTTTGAGATTAAAAATTAATTCTGGATTTATTTCGGATCTATATTTATGCCATTATGTAGGAGTATGGAGTAGCACAACATTAAAATGGCCACCTCAGGTTCGCTGGCTGTGCTTCAAGCGGAAAGTCGAACCTTTGCTGACTCGCGGCGCTTTTCTAGCAATAGTTTATCGAATGTTGGCCTTGAGCCCGTATAAAAATGTTGGCTTGCTAGCATTGACGTATCTCGAGCAAAAACCATCAATCGCGCCGACAAACTGATGAACGCTCTCCGTGAGATAATTCAGTTGCCAAATTTATCCTTCACAACTTCGAGCGTTGCGTTGTTTGTATGGGGTGTAGTGGTATCTTATTGGAACCACAGCTCGGATATATTCATGTTGCTGAGCTGTGGCTACAGAAAGTCTGTTAAGATCGCTCTAAACCAAAAAAACATGGACGATGACGTAGTATTCTTCCTCGTTTTGCGCCATGCTATAACCCATATTAAACAGTCAATCTTTGTATATACATTGACGCTTAGCTGAACACTTGTGGATTAACTTCGTTTCAATAACGGTAATTTCGCTTGTTGACATAGCCGCTCAGTCAAAAATGATCCTTGTCCGAGAAGATGATTTTTTTCGAGCGAAATTCTGTCCTCTGGCCAACATTATAGGCGTCCGGGTGAAATGAATAAACCTTACTGAATTGCTTAATAGCTGTATGTCCCTGGTAACATTGACAGCTGCTAAAGCAATACAACTGGAAATAGTATCAATGTCTGGTCATCGTAAATTTAGCAGAGAAAATCATAACTGTTCGATTAGGGCTCTTACTCTGACATCACTCATGAAGGAGTTGTTGGATTCGGGAAGAATAAAACAACTCCGAAAACAATCGACTTTCAAACAATGGAGAACCATTTTCACCAGGCACTTAAGAAGCAGTAGTTTAAGCTATCAAAAAGCCTAAGAAATAAAAGGTCGCATGATTTGATAGCTTTAAAGCTGAGCTCTTCAAATACGAAGGTGATGTTTTAGGAGGGTGCCAATACCTCAAATCATGAAGGAAGAAATCATGATGACTAGACCATTGGCTTCATTTATCTCATCTTCGAAAAAGTTCGTGAGACTGGTATGCTAGTGGACAATACTCATGGTCCTTTCGTCGTCGTACGGTGCGGCACGAAAATGTGGCTGCCGTAGTGAGACTCAATTCAAGAGCACCTACTCGCCATCGATCTCAATAGCTCAACATTGAGGATAATTCTGCACAACGATTTCGGATTATTGACAATTGACTAAGCAATTGAAGGCGCACGACCACAATCGTATATGTGTTCCGGAGTTTCGTTATAAGTATTTCAGAATCTCTGGATTTGGGGCTGTTTCTTTTAGTCTCCTCTTCTATTTTGGTTTCGTTTTTAATCCTGTGTTCCCATATTCCGCAGTAGGGTTCTGTAACTATTAAAGGAGTCCTTGCGCTCATTTTTGGAAGGGAGTCTTCCTTCTCATTTCCTTGAATACTCAATAAAGTGAGCCATTATAGTTCTTGCCAAGTTCGTTTAGCCTGCCTACACATTCACAACAACTTAGATGTGATGGCGTATGGGCTTGGTGCTTTGAGTGTGGCTTGGATATCTGACATAATGGCAATATTTTGGTTTCGATAATTCCTTTCGAGATTTCGACTTGCACATTTCGCTATGGTATTGACCTCCGCCTAGAAAATGCTAGTGGATTGTACTTCCATAGATATGAAAAGTTTGCCACCAGGCCAAAAACGTCCAGCACCAGACACTTCTGTCGTTTTCGAACCATGCGTGTACCAATTATTGGCATTGGGTTTGAGTGCGTCGTTTTCTGTTTCGCGTACCCGCTCTTTTTTGCAACTTAACTCCGTGTTATAATTTTTTACAACATTGTATTTTGTAATCATTCGTTCCCTAAGATTGTCGATAAGGTTAGTTACTGCCGACTTTAAAATACCGTCCCTTACTTTGTGATTTATAAATTTGCCGGACCTAGTCCGGCTCCATTAACAGCACTTCCAACTACTACATGTAATGGGGAAAGATAAAGAGTAACCTCCATTGCAGCTGTAGGGCAAGTTCTTATTACTCCAGTTATACATAAACTGGCGAGCCTTTGGATTTTTCCTAGTGCTTTCCTAGTTGTTTGCAACTCGGTTCCTTTGTACCAAGCAACTTCTCTCTCTCTCTCTCTCTGTTACTAAGCGAACAGTTTTCATGCGTGGGAAAAGTCTTTTCTTGTTGTTTTATGTAGAGTTGATTGATAATTCTACAGATAAACACTATTTCCTTATTTTATCATCTTTGGATGATATCACAGAGAGTTTCTTCAAACTTCCCTAAGGCTAAAATAAAAATATCATCACCGAAACCGATGCAGCTTATGCCTTAAGATGTGAGATTTTCTAGCAATTCATCCATTATTAGACTCCACAGCAAGGATGATAGTACCCTTCCCTGCGGACAGCCTGAGGACGACCGATACCTTTGTGGATATCCGTCGAGAAATTACTCTAAATAACCGCTGCTTTTTGACGAACAGAAATCTGTACAAAAATTTTCACGCAAAAAACATAGCGTACGCTTTACAAAATCTTAATACTGTTAGTCCGGTACAGGGAAATAACTCCACGGGAATCTGGTCCACATGGGAATTTACTCCACCGTGACTGAGAATTTGTTGCACATTTCAGAGCGGATTCAATTTATATCTAAAATGAGAACTTCACTTTTGGAACCCACAACGCGTTCGACCCAAGGATCTGCTGTCTTACTGAAATTCCTGCATTGAGGAACAATTCCACAAAATTTTAGGTCTAATAATTAAAAAAAAAAACAGAGCCATTAAAAGTATTTTACATTCGTGTAGTGCGGCTAAAGAAAGACCCTCTATATCTGACAGTACGTGCATAACTCGGATTAAATCTAAATTGATGTGAATTTCTAGAAGTACCATGGAAGTACGGTGGAGTTGTTTAAGGTGAGGAATCCCATTGGTTATTTCACTAGAATGCTGTTTATGAAGGAACTGATAAAATTTTGAGTGACATGCAATATTTAGTCGGTTTTCGACCTACGTGAAATTTTTGGGTTTTATATAAATTCATTATCGCATTTAGATTTTTGAACTTGGGAGTAGTTTTCATGTAATTTTCTGTGTCCTCCATGCGAGCAAAATATCTGACATAAGACGAATAAAAAGGCGAACTTCTATAATACTTGTTTTATATTCTAAAGGAATCACTTCAGAAGCTCATCTGTTCATGACCCAAATTTTTGAAAATTGTCCCAAAAACATCTATACATATATTGTTATTGTTCAAATAACCATAAAAAGCTTTACCGAAATTTTTTAGAAGCCTTACAGAAGCAATGCAATCATATCACGAAGAACTAAATCCTTTTTGTAGAAAAAAAATTTAGGTTGGTTTTTCACACCTTCATCAAATCATCAACCACTATCGAGTGAACGTTAATTACTTTAGTGTAGGTGTGCATTTGCATTACAAGTTGAAACATTTCTTTAGAAAAAGTGTATCAGGAAGTAAAAACATCAAACGCTTGCAAATAGTTAAAACTTCACCATAAAGTCGATGAAAACTATAAGATGCAACTTCCCTACTACACACAATCTTTCATTTTATTGATGGAGGTGTCTGTGTTCATAAAAGTATCTACGTACAAGGTACATTGTTCAGTTATTCGTTTCTTCTCTTAGGGGTAATTAATAAAGTTGCCACTATATGGATAACTTTATTATCGTGTTAAATTGGCAGATACTTACATGGAAACTATATGGAAATAAAAAAAAAAAACTTTTTTGTTTGTGTCAATGCACAAAATGCACATCTTGTTACCAAGCAGTAATTTGAAAAGACTTAATATTTTTTTTTCAATGGGTTATGGCATGAAATGAGTTTCCTAGAAACCTTTACGAAAAGGAAACTTTTTCTGCCAGTCTATGGGTTTTGTGTATAAGTTGTTGACAATAGCTGCTGTCATCACAACTGGATTAACAAATCACATCAAATTGTTCAGTTTTAGGGCCCATAGCGCCCCGAGGGTCTTGTTTTCTGTTCATATAAGATCATTATTACAAGAAGAACTTTCGACTTCTGACTAGGTTCAATGCTGCTTGTTTCGGTCCGATTCTTAAACAGCTACCTAGAGATTGATGAGAGTTTTGTCTTGACGGCCCCCGACAGTCCTAAACCGGCACTGATAGCATGCGTTATATAGCAAAGATGTATATTTTATGTTCATAAAATGCTTCAAGTTTAAAACCAGTTAACTTGTAAAGTGGAAGAGTATTCTATGCTTTAGGTGATGTTATGACATTTTTATGAGGCAAAGTTTCAAGTCGAAGAGGATTTCCGAGAATGAAGTTACTATGTATGGAGAAAAACTTGGGTTTTTTTGTCTGTGTAGTTTAGGTATTTATGTACCGTATGCGTATAAAGTGTTTACGCTATAATCTTTCCTTTAAACATGTACCTTAAAAAAGATGTTAAGGAATGCTTAAGCATACTCTTACATTGTGCGTAGGCAAACTAAAAATTATATGTAGATAGATACCCAGTTAGTTTACTCTTTTTCAAAGGGAATATAAGTGTGTCATTTTTGTGCTTCATTTATTTGAAAAGGCAAAATTAGATATTTACATCATTTTGTCATTTTCTTTGTTGAATTTTAATTTACTTAAAGTTTGTTATGAACTCGAGTTGAAAAGTTTTTTTTTGGTTGAGTAGCTAATCAAACGTAGGTATTTATATAAGAGTGAAATAGGACGTTACAAGATCAAAAATAAGACCATTTTGAACTTAAAACAAAAAAAAATTGAAAGCGTAGCAGGCCCTCTTCTGTTATGTGCTCAACGCACATGAACAAATCTAGGCAAATAAGGTAATACATTTTTGCTCCGACTTGCGAGGGAAAGTATATATTTATGTATATTTATTTGAGGCACGAAGGACAGCTCGTAGAGAACCAGAGCCTAGTGACTTACGAAGTTTAATTATTTATGAATACGGTTCGGAGAAATAGAGGGCACCTACGGTTTTCTACGAAGTCCGAACGGTTAAGATAGTCTTGGAAGATAAGTCACTTCCTAGCACTGTTTTATTTTAAGGTGATAGCGGAGTGGAATTTATTTTACACCTTCGGTGTGACAGTCCACGCTATCACCACTATTGAAATATCAAATTTGCACACCTCGCAAGGGGCAGCACCTCTTAAAAAAGCATTTTTTTGTTCTTATATCACAGCGGCTGGGAATCGATTTATTACTTTCGGTGCAATAGTTCAAAGCACTTATCATTAGGCCACAAGGTACTATAAAATGAATGAATAAAAAGTTAAGATTTTTACATTTTGCTGTGACCAAAACAGTTTGTAATATTAATTTTAATATATATTTCAACTGGACTCAGTACATAGAGATGTTTTACACATCGGAAGAGAAAGCACCTCCGTTTTTTGTTTTTCGATGACAGAGGTGACACCTTTTGGAACGACAGTCCAATACATCACCAGATATTTATTGAGTACAATAAAAATGTATGGCTCCAGCGAGGCAAATATTCAGTACATATTTAATTGACTCAAAAGACGTTGCACATTTATGTATGTATATATATTTTTTTAATTATGAGTTTGAATATGTACGTAGTCCTTACATATTTCAATCCAGCTTATTAGTATTTTTGTACTCTTATGTATTTAGTACATATCGTCCTTGTTCACTGCTCGAGACTGCGTACATATTGATTTAGTGCATTTTGCGGAACAAAACTTGATCTTATGCATTTGTTTTCAATTAGATAACAAATTTTAAATATTTATAAACTCATTACACGCTTCACTGAAGTTGATCGATTGTTATGCATTCAGTACATATTGATGGTATTCACTAAACGTTTGAGCTAGTGGACGTGTACTGAGTCAAAAATATATTTAATGATTAAATAAATTCAAATGTTACCAGGGCCCATCAACTGTACTCAGTACTTGGAGATCTCATTGCAATCTTCTTAAAATTTCAGTACAAACATTTTAATGCTCTCTACTGATTGAGTACATTTTTTGTCTCAGTACCCTAAAAAGAACCCTACGATTTTTTTTTTTTTTTTTTTTTTTTGACTTTTTCGTTAATGGATTCATTTACACTGTACGTCATCAGGTTAGCACACATCCTCGAGTTAGTGAACAGCCAGCAAATGAGCTTAAATTTTGAATTTATTGATTTTTTATGGACGATTCAGTTCTCAAATAAATTAGACAAAAAGTGTTGTATTTCCATGTTTGGATATTTTGTTTTATTTTTTTCTTCTAAAAAATAAAAAAAAATGCAATTCAACTATGGTCATCAGATTAGCACATGCATATATTTTTTTCATTTTTGATAAACTTTTAAGCGCTTAATTTCTTTCTAAAAATTAAAACATTTTTAAATAAATTTAATTTCATAGATTCGATTGGGAAGAGGATTGTTCAATTTTTCAATGTAATCCAAAGAAATTGCTTACCAAGTACTCTTGATGCCTTCAATTAGTTCCTCTTTGTTTAAATATTGTTTTCCAGACTCGTAACTTTTACGAGGCATCCATTCCTACATGTTCTCTATGATATTTTGTCGGGTGAGTAATGTTGCCACTGCAAAAAAAAATATACGTTTTGGCACTCAATCTATGACTTAACCACCCGGGCAGTGTGGATTGGATCATTGTAATGTTTGAAAATGACATGGCAATTTTCAAAATGGAGAAAAAGCATTTTCAAGTCCGATTTTGTAATTGTTTGCGTTCATGGTTTATGTTAAAAATTGTAACTCGCAAGTACCATAGTAGGAAATCACTCCCCAAAACATGACACCCTCCAGCCGACTATGAAGGCGATCCAACTGCTGTTCTTTCTTGCGAAGATCACGGAAGTAGTAGTTGCAGCCGTCTGGACCTCCCAAACTAAATTTTTTTTCATCCGAAAAGACAACGTAGCGCCAATCAGACTTCCATGTCATATTCGCTCGTGCAAAATTTAAGCGCAATTACTTTCGAACCACGTTAAGTGGAGGCTTCAGCTTTTTTGAATGAGAAGCATTCTTTGTCATTCTTTGTATCGCAGATAAACTCGCTTTGATGCCAACATTTTCCCTGATCTTTGCAACCGAGTTATAAGAGTTCGATGCTTCCTTCAAAATAGCTCTCTTCTTAGCATTGGAAATTATTTTATTTTTACCATATTCCGACTTATTACACAGGAATGCGGATATCACTTTTCGACTTCTACCGATTTTACGATATTGCACTTACTGACAGCTTCAACTCCTGATAAGCTTCAATGTTTTATTTCTCTTCGACAGAGGGCGATTTTTCTTTACCTATATTAATTTAAATAGATAACTTGAGCAGCAAAAAAAAATTGATTGTTATACGCCCTCAACATTAAATTATTTTTGATTCAAAATAGCTTTTTATGGGCTTTCGTCCACACAAATGTGCGTTTTTCCAAGACCTTCTTGATGGTTTCGGACTGTAGCTCACGGATTGATTGGATGATATTGGCCTTAAGTGCTTGAATCCTTTCCGGATTGTTGGCATAACATCGGTCCTTCTCGGTTCTCAAAAAAAAAAGTCCAAAGGAGTCAAATCGCAGCTCCGAGGCGGCAAATTGACATCGCCAAGACGACTGATAACACGATTTGGGAATTTGGTGGGCAAAAGATCGATTGTGGCATGGGGTATATGGAATGGCGCACCATGAACCAGAAGTCGTCCAAATCCATGTCTTCAATTTCAGTAAAAAAAATTCGGTTGACCGAAACTTTGCTCCCAGCCTCATTTTCGAAGAAAAATTGGTCCAATAATGCCACCACTCCAAAATTCGAACACTCTCCACAAACTGTCACTCTCTGTGGATGCATTGGCTTCTGAACAATAACATGCGGGTTTCCCGATCCCCAGATGCGACAATTTTGTTTGTTAACATATCTGTCGAGATGCAAATGCGCCTCGTCAAAAAAAGATGAGTTTTCGCCGAAAATATTTGTCCAAAGCTGCTCAGAGGCCCAAACAACGAAGCGATAACGAAGCGGATGGTCTTGCGCCATCAATTTCTGATTCAATTTCTAAGTGAATTGGACCTTGTAAACGAATAATCTGAGATCTTTGTGCAAAATGCTCCTCATTCCAGTGCGTGAAAATGTTGAGCTTTTTAGATCGATGGCGCACCGTACGGCCCTTTACAAAGGACATAAGTTCTATAGGGCAAGTTCTGAACTCCCAAAAAAAATCAACGCTTTGTTAAACTCATTCCAGATCTTTGCTGAACTGAATGTGTAGACTTAAAGATTTTCCTTGTTAACCCAAAAGTATAAATTTTTGACTCAAAGCTGAATATTTTAGTGACCACTTTTGACCACCCTAACTATTTTTCACTAAAAAATTTCTTTTACTATTTTACGATTTTTAAAGAAAACACCATTATGTAAAATGAGCAATGAATTTCTCAATAAATAATATAGGTCTACACAGTTTTTGGCTGCAAAACTAAAGTTTACTTTTCCAAACGCCATTGAAAATCTGAATTCGAATATAACCTCAAGAATTCTCCATTACATAAACTTTTCCAGATATTCAACACGAAGATATTTTGTATAAAGACTTAAGTTAGAATTTATGAATTATAAGAATTGACGATTTCTCGAAAATCAAAGAACCGATTAGAAAGATTTAAAATGTTTTTTAAATGGAAAGAATTGTACTTTCAGATAATGTGAAGTATTTTTGGAGACTAATTATTTCGTGTTTGAAAATCCAATATCTTGAAAATATTCAAATTAGATGAATATTTTAAATAACCCCTGGACAAAATATGTTGCATATTTCTAAATGCATCTCTCTTCGTTTTGTTCTCTTTTTGTTTCAGTAAAATCCGTTGGCATTGGCGTTGAGAAATACTTTTGATTTCCCTTCGCCATGTTTATCACACCAAAACTCCACCACGCGCATTCCAATTAAACTAGTTAGGAACAATTAGGTTAGAGTTCAATTCATCTAAATGAAACCAATTGAAAATTTATCAGTTCGATCAGCTGAATAGAGAACTTGTTTTCTTAAATTAAGTACTTCCAACTTATAACGATACTTTCTTAACTAGGTAATGGATATTTTCGTAATCGTTTTCTTTTGTGAATCAAAAGACCAATAAAGTACAACTTTTTACTACCCTCCTTCGCTGAAGTTGAACTAGGTCATTTCCACCCTCTATTTGAACATGTGCAAGGCAATGAGAAATAATTTATTCTATACGCACGAGTGCAACATCTACCTTCTATATTCTATGTTCCAAATACACAAGCTCATCCGAAGTGATACATCAAGATGACAACATCAATTCTAATTAATCAACACGTTGAATCTTCTTTGTCTGTGTCTTCATGAAAGTAGGAACAGCTTGGTGTATATAGGAATGGTAGGTAGGTAAATCAAGTTGTCGCAACACAACATCTAATCACACAAGATCCTTATCGGTGTTATACGCATTTCCTTGACGATGCGATTGCCAATTCCAAACTACCCAAACCCCCACAAATGCCCCACAATGCGATTTCATGAAGCTGATACCAAAACACACACCAAAGTCCAGGATACGAGTATCAGGAACGCACTTCAACGCCTTAGCCATGCAAAAACATGTTAACTCATTCAATTGGCCATAGTGCCTTGCGGCGGCTGGTGGTTAGTGTTTTCTATACCCTCCAACTCCATGGGGATGTTCTCTGAGCTGTGCTAGCTGTGTGCTGATAAGTCCATAAACAAACGCTGTCTTGTTCTTTCGAGTGCCGGGTTTCCATCGTTACCGTTGGTTGTAGCAAGTAAACCAACCAAATGGAAAATAACTTATGCATGCAGTCCTGATTGGAAAACAATAAGCAGTGATAAGGAATTAAATTGCTTTTTGTAGAACAACTTCTCCCGGTTCGTCTTCTTCTTGCTTCTTGCTCGGTTCTTCTATGCTACTGTTGCTGTTTGCTGTTTGCTGCCGCTCCCAACAGGGAATTTTACAAACATTGTGGCATCCGGGCAAAAATTGACTAACAACAGCGAACACCTGAGAGCATTGTTCACGGGATGTTTTATAATTTATAGTGTGACCAGACTATGTGTTTTTTTTATAAAATATTTTGATTTTATGCAATGTAGTCCAGTTTAAAAAAAAGTAGGCCATTACGGCTCGTAGAGAGACTAAACCTAGTGACTTACAACTCTCAACCATTTATGTGTGTATCACCAGGAATGGAGGGGGCCTACATTTTTCTGCCACTCGTAGAGGATTTCTCAATTTCTTGCAAGAGGCAGTACACTCCTGAAAAACTTTTTTGCAGTGGCTGAGATTCGAAGACCTTTGGCATGACAGTCCAACGCACTAACCATTATGCCAAGGGGTATTACTAGTCCAGTTTGCGGCGCCAATTTCAGCCCGCAGTGGTCCTTCACTCATCTTCGCCACCTGATTCGTGGTTTTGTGAACATCTTCTATTGAGTAGACCCCTGAAGGTTATATTTGAACATTTTTCAGACCCACCAAGACCATTTAAAAGCCCGAAAATAAAAAAGTCAATGTCAACCAGTCGATATGGTAAAACTATTCAATCGCTCAAAGTATTTGAATTTAGACAAAAAATAAATCTATTTTGGCCACACTAATTATTAAGCGCTTTACGATCCTTTACTAAGCTGTAAAAAGGAAACGCTTTCCTGTGCAGTGCATTGTGTGTTTATTTGTTCGATGAACATTTACATCTTTTAGGAGGAGAGATACACAATGGTATAAAATGCAAGCGGATGCGAAAGTAGATTTTAGATTTTTTTTTTTGTTGTTGTTGTGTGTTATTGTTTGTCTGTAAAAGAACGACTTTAGAGTCCCTTGTGTGTGATATGCAAAACTGAAAGTTCCTTCACTATAATAGGACAATACTTGAAATAAGAGTAGATATACCTTATAACGAATGGCAGAAGAAATATACTTGGGGGTATTGTAATATGAGGAATTTTGACTTTGAGATGTAATATTGTATTTATGGAATGGTCTTGTTCTATACATTTCACCGGAATGAGTTGAAAAGTGATTATTTTGTGAGGATTAAAATTGATCTTTCATTTGACTAAGTAATCATTGTATGGAAGTCTCCTTTACCATGATTATACATCGAAATTGTGTGTTGGTTAGATGTTACTATTAGAAAATTACTGGCAATTACTTTACCCTTTCTTTGTATCAAAATTGAAAACTTTAAATGATTTCGTTTTGTACTTAGTTTGCTTGACTTATTTTTAGCTTAAACACACATTGATGCCGTAAAAATACTGAGAGAAAATTGTGCATATGTACTCAGTACAGAGATTTTTTGATAAATGAACGCACATACGAGTATGTTGAAATAAATTATGTAAGTACTGATTACACAGTTGACATGTACTGGTTACATTTTAATTTATGTACCAAATAAAATCCGGCAAAGTGTTCATTATAAAGATAAAATATATACTCAATTCATACCTTTCTCAAACGTTGAGGAAATGTGGAAGAATGTATTCAATACATAACTATGGGTTAGCTAGAGTGTAGTATGTAGTGGCTACATATATATTAAATTAATACTCATAAGAACAAGTTTTGCACAAACGTGCATTAAATGCGGAAGATATGTATTTAAAACATAACTATGGATCAGCTACAGTGTGATACGTAATGGGTCATCTACAGTCTGATATGTAATGCCTACATAAATATTGAATCAATACTCATAAGAACAACTTATATAAAATAAATCAAATATGTACTGCATACACATCTAGTTAGAAGAATCTGTTTTAGCCACAACGTTATACAACAACCTTAAGTTTAAACTCCTTCTCTAGAACCAGTATCCATCGGTTCGAGGCAACCGAGTTCAAATCCAAATAAATTAAATAAACTTGCATACTCCTAGAATAAAAGAGCCGCATGTCTTGGACGAATCAGCAAAGTAAAGTATAAATAAATGTATAGTCATTTCATGAGGTTGTAGCCAATACACACAATTATAAACCATACATTGTCATGATTACAGACTCTATGTTCTCACTATATATTTCTGCCATGAGCCCATAAAACTCTTATTGTTGAAAAATACTCAACATGTACCCAGCACATAAATTATGTGAGCAGAAATCTGTTGGATAAGTACATAGACAAATTTTTGTAATGGGTACATATGTGCATGTTTTCCTAAATTAAGTTTAGTCATTGCATAGTTTTTCCCCACAAGTCCCAAATTACACTTCTATAACTATTTAAAAGCATTTAATATACTTTACACCCTTCAAAAGACATTATTAGTGCAGATTATAAATTTGGAAATACACTGCCTTCTATAAACTAAATAGTTCAGACATATGACAGCCATCTTTCCACACAACACGTCCTCCCTTAAACCTTTTTTAAAATACCTACACTGAAGCACTTCTAGTTAATTTGCGCTGGTATAACTTAAGATTTTTAATGGGTAAGTAAACTTTACATCGTACGTCGTAGTATACTGAATAGGTCTCTAGAAATTAAAAAAAAGAGAACGTTAAAGTTAGACGAGGTTGCTTCAAGGAAAAGAGTCCTTATTTTGCCATTATAACATGGATAGTGTGGGGCTCAAACCGTTTGCTAGCAAAGATAATTTTTAATTAATGTTTCAACACGTATTGCAGTTTATAAGGGATTATCTTCTATATGAATACTTTATCCCATTATAGTTAGGGACGACATGAGGGTTAAACTTTTCCCCATAAAAGCTATAAACATGTTGAAGCACAAAGTTTTATTTACAAAAGTGCCAAACGTGCATTAAAAAAAACATGTAAATTTTTATGAAAAGTGACTCAGTTTTATCTCAAGATATCACTTTCTTGGGAAGGCACTATTTTTCATTAATGCAAGAAACAAACAAAAAACCTATTCTGGGTGTTTATAAGAAGTTTGCTATAATCTATCAAATTTTAAACTTAATTTGCAAATTGAATTTCATCTAATATTATTTGATTTTAGAACCATTTCGGAAAATGTTAACATAATGCACAATAGACTGTCCTTAACGGAGAGAAATAAATTTTAACATCTCTGGAGTTCGGTGAATCTCAAGAATTTTTATTCAACCTGCAAAAAAAAAAAATGCCAACAGCTTTAATGGATATTGCTGCTGGATTCTAGGGTAGTACCTTTTTTGAAATTAATGGTAACGTTATACATTTACAACGACAGTTTTCAGTATTATCAAGTTTTGAAAAGTAGCAAAAGTACCCAATTTCAGACATTTTTTTGAAGGCTTCAAAAAACGATCTCACTCAATTCACTTGTGCGACTTTTTAAAGTGTCAGTGTCATTTGGAGCACTCCTTTTGATTTTAGTTGGTCTCTTTACTGAACCATTCAAAAGTTGCTTCCCAATCTTAGATATTGACACCCAATGGTTTCAAGGTTCTCAATATTGAAATGGAAGCGAAAAATAGGCCCCCATAAGGGCTCGGTTTTTGTTAGAAATTTGAAGTCTTTCATCTGTCAAACTGTGGAACCAAAACTTGAAGATTTCCTTTATTCGTTTTTGAACTACTGTCTGTTTCTTTCTTAATTTTGATTTAACACCATTTTTAACGTGTTTTCTTTGCTCATCGTTTTCTCATCTTTGGATATTAGGAAATGTCAACTTGTTACAGTCACCATTTAGCGTAGTCTTATTTGTTAGTACAAAAATGTAAGTTCGCCTTACTTACAATTTTTTCAATGTAGGGCGTAAAGCCAAAATCAACATCTGGATAGCCAGATGTTGATTTAATCATTGATGGTAACTATTAAGAGTATTGGACCAAGGAGCCTACCTTGTGGTACACCAGAGTCCAAGTTTATTAAATCAGAAGTGAGTTCTTTCAAATGAATTTGGCAATTCGTTGTTTCTACTTTTTTCAAAATAATATTTGTATCAGTGGGTAAAAATTCAGAGGAGGACTGCAACTGGCTAGTTCAGAAGAACATTTTTTGTAAAAGCTTTGATAATAGAGGCATAAGCAGGAAACATTTCGGCGATGTTCGAATGTCTATGGTTTCACTAATAAATCTAATACCTACTAATTTTAGCGTTTTGATCTGGATGCTTTCAAGAAGATGTAAAGAAGTTTGCGAAGCTCCAGTCCAGATTTGAGAGTTGTATTTGAGCTTAGGGTGAATATATATGATCGAATGGGATGAAAAATATTTTGTAACGACCAAGAAAACCCAAACATCTTGTAGAATTTTTGGCCATTTCAAGTATGTGCACATTCCAAGCAAGTGGATAATGAAACACATACAGAGCTTTTGGGCTTCTTTAATGCAAGTGCCATTCATTGATAGAGTCACAGGCTCTAGTTTCGCTTTAGTGACTGAAGCCATCATTGGGGTTTTTAAGATATTAAATCCCATGCAATTGATGATTCCCCTTTGAACAATGCTTTTAAGATCAAAATTTAGTCAGCTTATCATATAATGACGTTGAAGTTCCAGATCCAAAGGTAAATTTGGAAACGAATAAGAGAATCTAAGAGTGGTGTCATCAGCAAAACAATGAGTTGGATAAAACCAGCACACCAGCATTTACTCTGTGGATGTCAGATTTGAATCTATCCAATACTGCTTGTCTTCAACGGTTTAAAAGATAACTTTGAATCAATCGAAGTAGAGAATTATCAAACCAACCACTTTTTTAGTTTCGATGAAAGAGCATTTTTTTAAACCCTATCAAAGGTTTTGGAAATATCAAGCGCAGCAATTTTGTTTTCACCAAGCGAAACAAAATTTTTTTCCATCTAGGGTTTAACAATCTATGTACGGGAACTTCTGTACACTTGCAACATTGTTCTTAATTTATTTGACAAGTAAACTGATGGCTTTCAGGTTCTCCTGCAAATTAAATTTTATTCAAGTGAATCAGCCATTTTAGCTTACTTTTACCTTAACACGATTAGAGCAAATATATCAAAAGAGAATTAAATAAAATCTTCTTTATCTCAGATTGAAATATTCCATCTTATACGAGTATGTATTTCGTATTGGCAAATTTGCTTTCCATTACCATAATATGCATCTTTTGTTTTTTGTTGTACCGACGACATCATTCGATGTAACAGCAGCGACGTATCTTTCAGTTTAAATAAGTGAAATCATAATAATTTACGCACCGTGAATCCAGATGAATCTTTTTAATTACTCATTGTTCCCCAAGGATTAACATGAAACAAGACAATAACTACATGTGAGTGCACACCCTTTCAGGCTTGAGTGAGTGACACTCAGTGTTGTTGAATAATAATCCTTGACGATGTCAACAACATAAATTATTCATTTTTGGAAATGCACTTGGCAGAGATATGTACATTTATAAATTGTCATATATGTATATAGAAGATGTGTACTTTGTACAAAAATACACCATAGGCAAATGCAACCCACCACCAACTCGTGTGTTGAATTAAAAAAAAAGACCATTGAACATTTACCTCTCTATATACGAGAAAAAAGATACAGATTAAAGACGAGCGGAGAAGCAGAAGATGCACTTATGGAAAACAATAGGCTTACATTTTCATTGCTTTTTATCATGCATTACATTATATCATCAGTAAAAGAGTGTAAGGTATTTGGGTGTAGTCTCGAGTTAAATCGTTTCAGTGGTGAACCTTTTGAAAAATGGGAGGAATATTTGTTGCTTTCCAAGTGGCAGCTTTTGAGTAATAAAATATACTTGAGTTGTTGCTATATATTTAGGTTTCTTGTAAAATTCATCAAAACTTAAAATGTTCGAACTGAAAGGCTTTTTGTAAGCCACTTGTTGATGAAGAGGCGTCAAGAGCTATAAACAATTTCTTTTTGATTGCGTTTTGCTTTTTGTCGTTCTCAAAGATATTTAAACGTTTTCTGAAAATCAATTACTTAACTTAAACACAATGTATAGTATATCGCGTAACATAAAACCGGTTATACCTCGCGATAAATTGTATTGCCCCGACTTATAAATAAGACAACAAAAATGGTCAAACTTCAAGCAAATTTCGACAAAAGTGTGTTTTGGTGTAGAAATTTTATTAGACGTCTGAAGAACATCATAAAAAGAAGCCTTAATTCGGCCCAGGGATCAAGATCTTATGGAGTTTCACTCTCTATTTCTTGAACACATTTATGTATCTCGAAAACTATCGTTTTTTTTTTTCTGAAAATATATTGA
Source organism: Chrysotoxum bicinctum (assembly GCA_911387755.1). Classification (NCBI taxonomy): domain Eukaryota; kingdom Metazoa; phylum Arthropoda; class Insecta; order Diptera; family Syrphidae; genus Chrysotoxum; species Chrysotoxum bicinctum. The sequence goes on along the minus strand of OU426990.1, from coordinate 110,221,682 downwards.
GCTAGAAAATGATTTCCTAGTCATAGTTCGACTAGGAAGCTAATAGTCTTGCCCCTGATACCATTGCTGCTGTTTTGCTCAAAAATTCTTAATCTAATTTGGTAATTCCTCTTCGTATACATTTTAATCTTTTCTTTTCAAAATGTGTTTTTTGAGTAAAAGGAAATACTTTTCTGTCACTAAAATCCTCAGATCTTTTTTGATTGTATTTGTTTAAAACTACAAGTCGATGATTTTGAAGTTACAGCTGGTCATCAAATCGTTTCAGGTCATTATTAAAAGAAAAATAAACTTGTAGTATGCGGTTTGATAACAAATTCAAAATTTAAAAAAAAACATGGAACATCACATTTGTTAAAAAAAATAAAACAGTATCTTAAAACTATACATACCTCATATTTCCAAAGAAATTTTGAATGACTTAGATGTGCCTCAAGGGAGCCATTTGGGACAACTACTCTTTTCTTTCTTTTCAATGGCTTATCCAAAATCAAAAAAATTAAAAAAAATTTAAATTTTGTTATATCTAAATCTCTAGCTCAAATTTGCTAGATGTTTTTCTAGTTAACCAGCCTAATTACGTGAACTTTTATGAACAGCTCGATGCATCAGGTTTTTCAAAGCATGATATCATTTTTGAATTTTATAATCCCGACATAAATCCAAATCTAAACAAATAAACCTTTTCGTTTAGAGATTTTAGATAAACATGCAGAACTTAATATGTAATGTTTTGAATTCTAACATTTCAAGTACGTACCTTCTTTCAAGTACTAATGACCATGTTCGTTTTTTCAACGATACACAGATATTTATGTACCCAGTATAACGGTTCGAGCAGGACATTATTAAAAATATCGAACAGCTTATAGCCAAGCAAAATGTAGCATATTAGCGTTGGAAGCGATTTCGGCTTCAGGACTTCTTCAATTATTATCAAAGATTGCCAAATATTGTATTTGCTGAAATACAAAATTCCAAACGAAGACTATATGCCTCAAAGTTTCATACCTCCAAAAAACCGTGGAGAAATATCAAATCTCTTGGTATCTCAAACCAGCAAAAGATTTCTGATGAAGAATGCTTCGTTAATAAGCTCAACAAAATATTTTCGGCTTCTTGATCTTAGAAAAATGATGATACAAATATACATAGATCTTAAAAGAAATGCTGACATTTTGACAAGTTATTATTTCAAAAGAGTTGATGAAATGCAAGTGTTCAAAACGATAACTGGATAATTCCATCGACAGCTATTGGCCTCGACGACCTGCATCCCAAATTTGTTAAAATAATTCTTCCATATATTTCGCCTTTCAGAACTCATATTTTCAACATTATTTTAATTAGTTCCTGTTTTCCTAAACTTTGGAAAGCTTCTTAGGTCATTCCAGTTATTGAAAAGTTAAACTTAAGTACTAAAGAATATCGACCAATTTCTATTCTGTCATTTCTTTCAAATTTTCAAAGATGTTTGAAACACTAGTAAGTGAACAAATTACTACTTTCCTAGATACCTATCAGCTGCTTACCCCTGCGCATTCAGGTTGTAGACCACATCACCGCTGTAAAAGAGCGCTTCTTAAAATTGTGGACAATATACGACTGCAAATAGATAAAAACTTAATAATAGCGTTGGTTTCATAAGACTTCTCTAAGGCCTTAGACACTGTCTCTGACAAAATATTAAAAAAAAAAAGTTACACATTGTTTTGGTTTTGTCCTTTAGCTCTGTCTCTTATTCAGGAATATCTGACCGAAAGAACTCAGGCAGTTTCTGCAAATTCAAGATGTCTCACTGACGATAGTGTACCCTAGGGTTCCATCTGAGGCCCACTTCTTTTCACGCTGAATTGTGAAATTCATATGTTAGATACAATTGCTCGAATCAACCAAGAAAATACTAATCTTTTAAAGCTGAACTCGAAAAATTGCCAGCATATTGTTGTGAGTAGTTCTTTAAAGAACACGACATATTTACCATGCGTTGAGCTACTTGGTTTAAAGTTGAATTTCGCTAAAAAAGTGAATAACTTAGGTATTACTTTTAATCAAACCCTGACTTGGGATACTCATCTAGCGTGTGTAATTTGTAGAACATATACTACCCTACGACATTACACCTGTTTGGTGGAAGAATTCCGGTGGTAACCAAAATGACGATTGCCAAAACCCTTGTCTTTCCAACTTGGTTCTATAAAAGCCTGATTTTCTACTGCTTATATTGTTTTAGTAGATGGAACCTTCAAGTTGCATTTAACAATACCGTCCAATTTACTCGTATATATGCCCCGCGTGCGTCGTTTGCAAAAATTGTATTTGATATGCCTTTAAAGAAACATCTAGATTTTCTGGTACTGACTTTTCTATTTAAACTCATGAATAGTAAATATCCTTAAATATTTATTTGAAATACTCATTTTTTCTGTATCTCAAAGAAGCCTGCCTAATTTTAAATAGAGAATTCTAAACAACAATTTTTTGGCTTGTCTTTGAAACTGCCTTCGTGCCAATCTGAGAAGACTAAACAGCTACAAGACTTTTGAGGTTCCTTTGAAAAACCATTACAGATGCTTAAATTTGTCTAAACTTTTCAAATTATTTTTTTGAAAAGTTTGTATTTATATTTATTTTTTATTTAAATTTTTGATCAGCACATTTTAAAATACTTGAAGTAGAAGTTCCAAAATTGTATGTACCTCGAATATTTTTTTTATTTAGAATCCGCTCCAGAGATTTTATCAATTTTTCAATTTGTATCAATATTTTATTTGATATTCACCATCGTCGTTTTCGAAAAAGTACGTACCGCCGCCACTGTCACAAAATTCACACCAAAAGGTACCTTTCCGAGGATGCATCTGGTGAGCCTCGTATGGGTTAGTGTCGTTTCATATTCCGGAATTTTACTTGGTAAATCAGTCATTCATCCAATTTCATTTGGACGAGCTGTTGAATCGTGTAACTTTCCATGGTGATTTGGCATCAGTAACTCAATTTTAAACAAAAGATTTGACAATACAAAAAGTAGATCAAAATCCGTTGTACAGTTCTTGAGAAAATCGAAAACAAAATCAATGGTCCTATGAAAGGTACCATTAATAACCTTTGTTTTCGGAAGGGAATATGACATAAAACCCAAAATCTATGACAAAAATATTACCTTGACAGAGCTTTCAAAAATTTTCCAAATGTTACGACAACCAAGAATCAAGCTCTGTAAATATCTAATCAACTTATATTGGTATTAACGTTTTTATCGTACTTAACTGAATAAGTGCACTGCATAAGTCCTTGAAAAGTTTCAATCTCCATTTGTATAGACATCGTTAAAATAAAACACGAATGTTCTTGAATTTAATGATTTATCGTTCACAGCGAATAAGTCTAAATCAATATGTGGGTTTTTCATTATCAATAGATACATTTAATGTTTCGGCGCGGCTGCATACACAGTCTATTCAATATTTGGAAGTTGTGCATTCGCGTCATAAACTAAAGTTCCCACACCAAACTCACACAATGGCCTCATCAATTAGTCAAGTCATGGATGCGAAAGGAAGATATCTGCCTCCATACATAATCCTGGCTTCTTTTTGTTTAGTGTGTAGATACGAGTGGAATCTTTTTTTTTCCTTTTTTTTTTACTCCAATACACCGTGCATTCAATCAGAACAATCCCTTCTGCAACATTTTGTTTCTACATTTGCCATACTGGGTAGAGGAAGCTTTTGTGTTTGCTTACGCTCTTCTTGATTCACCTATATCTCTACTATACCTACATATAGGTAGGATTTCTGTCCTTGGGCCATTTTTCAAACAAGGACGTTGAATTGAAAATAACGCTGCTTGACAGCAAAACTGAAGGAAACTAATTTATACCCGCAATAGACAAGTGCATCATCCAAAAAGCTAGAACCAAGCACGCTTTGTAGTAGATTTTAAAGGTGCACCCAATTTATTCAAAGAGATCATTGGTGATTTGAGATAATTTTTTTTACCTTTGATTAGCTTACACAAGGTTTTGTGGCTTTGACTTTGATCAAGTATAATAAATCCCTCTTTAGATTTTTCAAAAGGTTTGACAAAAATAACGCTCATTGTCGAAAAGGTTAAACAAATTATAACTTTTTCTATTGGAAATTATTTTCAAGTCGCCTTATATAAAGAGAGAGTAATGAACAATAAAATAAAAAAAAAAGAAATAATATTGTCCTGTTTTATGCAATAAACTTTCGTAAAATATGTTGGAACGAGAATTTGTTTCAACAGAAAATAAAGTGAGGAAACTTTTCTTCTTTTCTTGTTGCAAAAATTTTGCGTTAGAGTTTTATTTTTAGTTTTTCAAAGTAAAACTTTTTATCGATAGTTTATTTTTTCTTGGGAGAAAAAGTTGTTTGAACTAAAAGGAAACCAAGTCGAAACTTCATCGTGTTGAGTGTTAGGTTATTTACGAGAGTTCAGTTAAGTTCATCTCTGTAATGTAAGGTAGTTACACCCTGCCCTACCAACAAACCACTGGTCTCTATATACCTGTTGCCAAGTTAAACACAAACCTCTTGCCGTAGATAGTGCCTGCCTTTATCGATTGCGAGGTTAAGTTTTAATGGAGAACTTTATTAGGGTAGAAAATCAATGTACCTTACGAGGAGATACATTATTTGATGTGCTGTCATTTTCGAAAGTTCATTTTTATGTTCGTTTTTTTTTTTTTTTTTTTTTTTTTTGTTTGATAAAACATTATGGATATGGATTGCATTCGGAGAACAACAATGTTGCATCCTGTCAAACTTATTTCGAAGAATTCAATTCATAGATAACGTAAATTTCCAGAATTTTCGAACAGTGTTAATTTCTTCGAACATGAGGATGGAAGTGATCCGCAGGGTGTGCATGTGCATGACTCCATGGAACTATTTCCTTTCTGCATAAATGCCGTTTTCAATGACATTTAGTCCTAATTTTTCCTTAGGCTTATTGAAATTCTGAAAAATGTTTTTCAACCAATTAATACTGAGAATTAAATCTCCGAATTTACACACAAAATTTAAATTTTTTGAATTTCAAGTTATTTATTAAAATTGTAAAGTTGTTTTCATTAAGGGCTTTCTATCTTTAAAATTGAATAAAACAAACTATGAGTTAGATATCATTGACATTTTTTATTTATTGAGGAGGCCGATGTATGCCATTATTTTTAAATGTCCCCGCAGCTTCGCTGGGTAATGCGCATCCAATTTTCCATAACTCTGACGCACAAATCAGGCTGAGTTCGACCAATGGCATTGATTATGTTGGAAGTGGTGGTTTGTGGCTTACATGAACTGTGTGTGACTTGAGAAAACCTCACAAAAAGAAGCCTTTAACGGTGGCCAATTCATATCGCCTCCACATGAGATAACCATGTTCGGAAGTCGCTCTCGCAAAATGTCCATTGTGGTACGAGCTGTGTAGCACGTATCGGCATCCTGTTGAATCTGCTTTCGTCTGTGTACAAATCATCTTATAAATAAATTGGTTATCATCGACCGACAGCCCTAGCTGGTTGACAATGATGGCCTGACCAACGTGTGTTGTTCTCAAACAAGTATAGATCGATGATGTCAAAAGCCCAAACTTTACACCAAACAGTGACTTTTTCTGTATGCCTTTCAATTTGTGTAATATTGAGATCGTCTCGAATTCGACCGACAATGATGAACCCATTCATCCACAAATAGTTCTTGACTTACTTTACCTTAGTTGGCGCTACAGCGCGGGGTGCGCTTGGGCCTCAAATAGTAGACCCCACCAGCAGTCTCGATCTCTAGCTTGCTGCTCCCAGTTTCGAGTCCCAAGTTGCCTTAAATCATCCTCAACTTGATCACGCCACTGGAGATGAGGTCTGCCTCTGTTTCTCGTACCCTCTGGCATAACGTTGAATATCTTACGGGATAGGACGTCGATGTTCATTCGCTCTACATGCCCTAGCCATCCTAACCGCTGAATACATATTTTCTTGACTAGGGATACGTCGCTGTATGCTAGAGGAGTGCCTTCCATCGATAGCAAAAATGTTTTTTCCCGCTACGAAGTCGATAAGCCTGAGTCCGTTTCTAGAAGTGATGTCGTGCAGGCTTTGTTTTCCGACTGTCCTACCAAAGATGTTTTCTTTACCAATTTTAGCATTAAAATCTCCCAGGAGTATTTTGATGTCATTTTTGGGACAAATAGTTCTCGTCGCTGAATATAATTTTCGACCCAAATTGGGTCAACTTCGAACTGCTCGAGAACCCAGTTAGTGAACACAATTGATTGTCTATGCTCATAAACACTCAGCTCCTAAGTCAGGTGTAGGTTTAAGTCATTACACAAAGTTCGCCAAGTTGTGGTCTGCGAAAGGTGCTGTATTGACAGCCTTGGATTCTACTACACACTCTCATAGACAGCCAGCGGTGATATTTTTTTGACAGATCCTGGACTGTGTTTACAAAAAGATGTCGGCGGATTATTTACTTAACCGGCCGCATCGATTTTATTAACCACGTTCGGATACTTCTCTTCTTTCCAAACATGCAGCTTGGCATAATCTCAACTTTGATTTAGCTTGTTATATGTCATCTTATGCATTGATTCTGCTGCTTCTTTTTGAACCTAATTCTAAAACGGTTATCTAGGTTCTCAATCAACTGATAGTTCGAATGCTTTCATGTACTGTAGTCGTTAATATTTCATCCTTTACCAGCATCTTGTTCTAAATCCATCCATTCCTTCAACCCAATAGATTTGTAACGGATCGCTTGGGGAGCTGCTTTTTGTTTCGTCTAAATCGGTTTCATTGAGCGTACGATTGCTTCCAAGCACGATTTATTTGACTAACCATGGTTCTTCAAAAGATCCTGGTTACATTGTCTTGATACACTTTTCAATACTTTTGAAATATTTTAAATTTCATTCCCCATCAAAAGTATACCTATCCATTTTTCTTCTGTAAGTTAAGAATCTATTCCATATCTCCATTACAATTTTGGCATAAGTTGTAGGTCCACTTTCTCTTTATTTTCATTCCCATAACATTTCTAAAATACCACAATCGGCATTTGGTCTCAATAAGTAACTTGTTGTACCTCAAAATCGCTGCTTGAAGAATCCTTATTACCCCCAGCTTTAGTCAATGACGGTACTGACTTGTTTTTCAACTAAAGTGCACTGATGGTATCATTTAGGATCCGAATTCCGATTTTGTTGCATAATTAAAATACTTTTTTAACTCTTTTAACTCTTGTATTTTGTTGTCTTTTGTTGCCTTTGCGCACATTTTCAACACCTTCTTCAACAACTAATCTAGCATTTAGGTCACCAATTGTCATCAAATTTGTGTTTGATTCACACTCTTAGCTCTGTGCTATGATAATTTGATGGACAGACGCCATTACAGTATGTTGATGCAGTTTTGGAACCTGTTTTAGAAGCACTATATTTTTCTATGCCAAGGAACAGATATCAAATCTTGCAATAAAAGACTGACTCAAATGACAATTTGTGTTCATGAATATGTAAAAAAAACTTGACACTGACGAACTTCTAAACGCTGACATTTCGATCCTTATATAAAAAGACATTCCCAAGCAAACGACTTTTCAAGGTTTCAAGAAAAGCAAAACAAATTCGTTTATTTTGACGCACCCTTATGTATTCAATGACGCAGGAACAACATATAGAACATAACATGGAAATGATGAGAAGTTTAAGGACAACCAAAAGGGAAATGAGACTTTGTCAAGGCCAATGCGACATGAAATCAATTCTTCTCTTGTTTTTATTCCAATTTATCTGCAGGCTCTTGATGGATGTCATATTTCAGAAGATACATGCATACAAGTGAACACAATTTTGTCTACACAAAGGAACAAAACAGCACAAGTATTGTTTTATTTTTTAGAATTTTTTTTATTGATGATGAATGGATGTCAGGTGTATAGCTTGTTGGATTTTTTTTTTTAATTTGTATGAAAAGAAATCGATCAAATTCAAAATTGAGGGAGTTTATTTTTTTGTTTATAAATTTCATTCGATGGAAAACAAATTGAACACGACAAACACAAGAAGGAATACAAAAAACACGTGTATCTTCACTTGTTTAAATTTAACAACGAATTTTGATTGTGGGTAAAAATACATATTATTGAATGGAATGGATTTTAATGAATCGATATATTTTTTTTGGAAAATTCGATACAGGAACAAATATCACCATCAATTTTTTAGTAAATGAATAGAAACATTCAATAAGACTTGTGAGAAGTTTGTGCAAAATCTTTACATAAAACAACTCTTTTTCGATTTTTTATAACAAATGATATTTGTTTAATATAAGCGACGGTCTTAGGACATTGGTCTTCTGGTTGACTCCATTTATTCATTCGTTCTCGACTTTGATTCTGCTGTTGTGGATTCTGGTGTTTTAATTGGGTAAACTAGGGTTTTAGGGTTCCGTTTTTAGTTATAGGTATCCGGAAATCGCGATTGGGTTCTGGCATTCTGCTATTGAATTTCTTCTTTATAAAACCTAAAGTTGGTTGGACTCCCTGGCATAATGGTTAGTGCGTTGGAATGTCATGCAGAAGGTCTTGGGTCATATAAGAATATCTCTTATCATGAAAAGTACATAGGTCTACCGGACACGGCAGAGAGTTGTAAGTAACAGGACCGGGTTCTTTTCGAGCTGTTGGACTACAAAATTTATCTATTTAATTTGAAAACCTAGAGTTCCGAACGGGAATGACAAGAAATAAACCTCTGACGGCACTTTAAACAGCGAATAAAACATCTATATAAGTACAAGGCGCCGGGCGGCACTGAAAATGAAATGAAGAATTAGTAGTGGACTATGGTTGGCATTCAATACAAGAGTTTAACCTCTCTGGTACATCAGGAGGTACAGTTCAAGGCCCTTGGTAGCACTCAGAACAGCAGGCTGAAATGAAGTAGTAAATAAGCAGGTACTAGGCCTATGGTTAGTTTTCAAAACAGGAGACTAAACTATGTTAAATATCAGCAAGTACTAGGCTTCTAATGACATCCAAAATATCAGACTGAAATCCTTTTATACAACAGTAGGCCTCAGCAGTTCTTGGTGGCTCTCAAAACAGGGAGCAAAAGGCTCTGGTACTTCATCAGATACTATGCTCCTATTTCCACTCAAAACAACAAGCTAAATGCTCTGGTAGATCAGAACGAACCAAAGCTCCTAATGACAATTGGGTCATTTGACTTAGAACTAAGGTCCCATGCCTTTGGAGTAAAAAGCCTTAGTAGGAAATTGCTGGTCAATCTCATTTACTTGGTGGAAAAAAGCTGCGAGAAACCTAACAAGCTAAGTTACCGAATCGGCTTGACTTGTCTGCGACCGGAGTTAAGTTAGTCAGGTAGACCACGTTCGCAGTTGTGGTATAACTTGACTGTGTCATAAAGTTCAATAGAGGATTTCTTTCATCTAAGTTTTTGAGCTCCTAACCGTTTTGCATTGTCCGTCACCGATCCGCCCGATTTTTTGTTTATAATGCACTAGCGTACAAGGGCTTATTGAGACCCCTATAATGTTGAGCACAAAAATAACAAGAGCGATGGGGAAATTAGGAAGGGAGAGAAAGGAGGCGTTGATGGACATTGGCCCTGAATATTTGCAAATTGAATTGGCAATGGAAAACCGTGCCGGGTTCATAATAGTGTTGAGCGACTTAAAACCTTTAAATAGATTTTTCGTAAATATCTCTTCCAATTCCAACTGTTGACTAAATTTTAATCATTTTGGGGAAACCGACTCGTATGTGTTTTTTTCTAATAATTTTTTCAGAAAAATCGAATAAAAATCCAGCAAAATGAAAGCTTAGATAAACGAATTTAAGTATCAAGATAAGAGCTACTCTTAGATGATTTGTAACCTAATTGCAAAGGGCCGTTTATTTTTGTTTGTAGGTGCAATAGGCTGGGCTTCGATCGCTTAATCGCCGTGATAGCTTAACGTACTTACCATTACACCACTTTAATATAGTATAATATATTCCCTGGAACTGAAGAAATGAACCCAACCTCTTACGTACTCATAAGTTCATGAGATTATTTCTAAATTTCCTCCCATTGCGACATTTAAAACGGATGTCCATTGGTTACTTACTTACTTTACTTTAGATAGCGCTTACAACCCGAGATTTACTACAGCCTCAACCAAAAAGCTCCTCCAGCAAGCTGAATCCAGTTACGCACTCCAAGTTGAACAGATACTACACTTTGATCTTAACCATAAGGCCGAGAAGACTATGCTCCACAGGATCATTTCTGTAGTCAGTCTTCGCTTACTTTTGAAGAAAGTTTGAACACCACTCCAAGTTGATTGAGGTCGTTCTCCACTTTGCAGATTCTTATCCTCTTTTGACAGGGTCCTTGCTTCTGCCCCATACAGCAGGACCGCTACGATTCGGGTCTCATATAAGGTTTCTTTGGTTTACTACTCCAAACCTTCTTATCCCGTAGAAACAGCGATTGACGAGAGTGATTCTTGATTTGATCTCTGCACTGATGTCATTTTGCGAGGTAATAATGGAGCCCAGGTAGATAAAGTCCTTGACAATTTTGAAGTTGTACCTATCCATCGAGACGTTTTGCCTGAGTTAACGATGTTGAGATACCTTTCTCGATGATATACTTCGTCTTGTCCTCATCAAGAGCCAAACCCAAGCGATTTTTTCATCGTCATCCTGCACAAGCGAACGAGTTTGGCAGGGATGCTAAATTGTATAATCCGTCTCTGTCTACGCTTATGAGAGTTAAAAAATCGATAAAGAGGTCGTGTGTATCAATTTGAAACTCCAGGGTTTTTTCCAAAACCTGTCAGATTGTGAACGTTTTTTTCGGCAATTTATTTGCACGGCCTAAAAACAGGCTCATAGGGACCGATCAGATTATTGACAAACGGTTTTAACTAATCACAGAGTACAGATATGACAGGATTTTTTTGCGACGTTGAGGGGACTTATATGTACTCGTACATCTGTTGTTGGCACATGTCAGATCATCTCCTTTCTTGTCGAAAGGGCACACTACACCGAGGTTCCATTCATCGGGCATACTTTCATCCGACTAAATTTTTGAACTTAATTGGTGTATACTCCCTACTAAGTAATCTTATTCTTCTTTGAATAGTTCGGCTGGCAGGAATAATGTTGTTCCCAGATCCACAGTACCGACTGTGTGTCTACTACCATATTCCCACTTTCGTCTCGGCGCGGCAGGCTTCCCTTCTCGCCTTGTAGCCTTGCGTAGATTGCTTCTCCTTTCGGTTTAACTTTGCACATTTCTCCTGCTGCTACAGCCCTCAATAGACTAGACCGCCCGGTTTGCGTGTCCTCCCTTTTCCATTGCGAAAAGTCGCCGTTCCTCCTTCTTTTCTGCCCGTAGAGCTCCAGGTTCGCACTCTCAGCAGTTCTGATTCTGGTTTGCAGCATTGACTAATAGGCCTCGTTGTTGACTACATGCGCCAGCCCCATTGAAAGTTCATCGAATAATTCTTTTAAATTCTCTTCATCTTTCCTCAACCTTAGAACTGTGCGCAAATATTTTAAGGATAGTCATACTTCCTTTAGTGTTCTCCTCTGTCCTCTAAGGAGCTATATAAAATTGCATTATAACAAATTTGAAGCAAAATTAATCCTTCTATTTAGGCTCTAGCTCAGTACACAGATCGACACACATACTTCTTTATCATCGTTATGTTAGGTTTTTGTCGAAGCTTCCATATTTCGTTCATCCGAGACCAGTAGCTTCCCTTTATACCAAGTAAAAATGTTGGTCTTGAATTCTTGTAGATTTACGATATCCATTACATGATTCACCACTAATAACGGAGCTCTTAACAATTTAGTTAACAACATTTAAAAAAGATTAAAATTGTATAGAATTAAAAAAAAAATGGATAAAGACCAACGTAATTGTAGGTTAATTTATTCTACTTAACGCAGCGAGGAAACTTCTTACTACAGGGTGTTTTTTTCGCTGACCATTAATGGACTTCATATTGTAAAATAAAATCAAAAAACACTCAACATTGAGAAAGTTTGGCTAGGTATCTCAAAAGTCTGGAATGTAGGCTTGAGTAATTCTTTAATGCAAAATTTTTTGTATATTAAATTATTCAAAGAAAAATTTCGCAATACCCAATTGATAGATTCCACTTAGCTCATTCGGACCTTACCTTAAATCTCAATTTGTTATGTATGTAACTAGACTCTAGAATATTCTCCTCACGTCTTTGTCCAAAAATTGGGAAAGAACTCTCAAAACAGTACAATATCAATGAATCGTCCGGTATTTTAACCAAATGTCTCCGGATTTTTCATGATAATAATTTTTCACAAAGTTTATAGCCAATGGCTCGTAGAAATCCTGAACCTAGTTACCTCCAAGATCATCCATTTCTGTCTGCGTTTTGCTAATATTATTATAATGGACCAATTCATTGCCTAAGAGTGTCGGCATTCCTGCTGAAAGCCACGTCAACCTTTATCAACAGGGACGAAGGAGTTCTACAGCACTTTTCATCACAATAGATACTTTTGAGGTTTTTTCACTTCCTCGCAAGAGGTAGTACCTCCCAAAAAATATTTTGTTTGTATTTAACCTGTTAACGACTGGTGTCCCTTGTTCAAAAAACTTGTTCAACAAACTTCAAATAAATAGCAAAATCACAACGACAGCTCATTTGACAGCAAAGCTCTTCCTTACTCGTAGTTTTACCCAAGCAATACACCAGCAAGAAAAACACCCTCTATTTACTTTGCCATGTCATGCCATCACGAATCTTGCAACAGTTCGCGTGCAATGATAACAATAACATCATCAGCAACAACACAATCAATTTAAATGAAACTAAAATGCGGAACATGCATATAAATTTAAATCAGAAAAATCAACATACATATATGTATGAATATACTCGAACCTTCTTTCATAGGTAATTGCGTGTCTAGATTAAATTAGCTTTGATTAACAGAAAAGGTCAATGAAATCGAGTCTCTCTATTATGCAAGAAGTCAAGAATAGAATAACACAATAAAGAGCCAACACTTTACCTAGTTGTATGCCTTGAGGAACTGACCCATATAAAATCGGTTGAAGAGATGCGACATTATGCAACTGACAGCTTGACTGAATATGCACGTTTGAATATGCGATAAGTATAAGCATGTAAGACGCGAGCACACAGAGCGAAATAGACAACACTTTTAGCTTTTTGTAGGTTCGTTGACACTTTGACAATGGACAGTTTTGCTTTAATTTCTTACTTAGGTTTCAGAATCTATTGTGTTCGTAGGGTTACCATACGTTCAGAAAAGTGGATGGTGGACTTTTCCAGATAGATCAATATCAGAATATCTTATCCATACGAGTGTATTGCAAGTTCTTGCAAGTATCACATAGTACTTACTTACATACAGTTTTCCCTTCTGTGATTTAAAGCATCATGAGATGAAAAGCTACCCCTACCAGAAATACAACAGCAAAAACCAAAATTCATCGCTATATAGCCCTGTGCAATGTGTAATGTGCAGCGCATGCATCCAAATATAACATGTACGTGTTCCATACATCATCTGTTGGCCTGGTGTTAAAGCTCATCCCCACAAGGACTGTTGGCCGTGCTGAGCTCTGGGAGCTGAATCTGTAATAGAAAAACGTGCTAACATCAATCTCTTTCCTTGCACTTGTTCCCGTTAACTTTTTTTCCTCCTTGGTTCCCAGCGCTCTCCATATAGTTTTTATCCTTTCATTTTTCATTCCTCGAGTCTTGATATGGTATTCGTTTATTAAATTATTTGATAGCATTGCTTACTTGCTCACCCCATTTTTTTTTTAATTTGGGTAATCGATTTTTTTTTTTTGGCTGGCTGGCTTGACTTGGCTTGGCTGAGTCGAATGTGTGAAATGAAGAAAAGCACAAAATTTAATATCCTTTGCATGGATATTGTGTTATGGGTGTTATAAGTATTGATTGCAGTGTTTTATTAAATAAAATGCACGACTGGATCGCACGAACTTGCTCTTATGTAAAAGTACTTTGGAATTTAAGATACATTTTATAATTCTAAAACATGAATTTAAAATGAAATTGCCGTCTGATTTCTAGAAAAGTATGAATTTATGCAAACAAACTTTAAACAATCGTTTTATTATTAAATAAATAAATTTTTATATAAGAAATTTCTTTAAAATTTTTCAAGAAAAAAATGTGGGATGCGAATTTTAAGTATTTAATAATATTGATTTTTGGAAATAATTTCAAAAAATAATCGTTCATAGGTTTTGAAGATATTGATTTTTCAAAAAAAATTTTTTTTCAAAAAAACCCAACAAATAATTTTTCGAATATTTTTATACACAATATTATTTTAAACTGAGGGGGACTCCTGCTGAAAATGTTTGGTTAAAATCGTTAGAGCCGTTAATGAGAAAGTCGAAAATTAAAAAAACGGTTCTATGACAGGTACCGTTAATAACATTTTGCCCCAAATTTTTTTTTTACCAAAATGTAGTCCATGTCCATAATATCACACCTATTTTTTGTTATCAAAATCGTTAGAGCCGTTTTCGAGATAAATAAGATTTTGCATTACGGGTGTATGGGGGGTACCGTTAGTTTTAGAGCTAAAAAAAAAGTTTCAATTTCCCCTCTAGGGAATCACCGAAGACCCATAACTACCGAGTTTGAAGAAAATAGGTCTAGTGGCTTAGGCTCTAGATCGAGGTACAGACATACAGACAGACAGACAGACAGACAGACAGACGGAATTGCCGGACCCACTTTATTCGTCTTCGCTATCATCGTAATGTCAACTTTGATCAAAATCTCGAGTTCGATTTTTTTTCCAAATGCAGAACTTGCCCTATAGTACCTATATCGCAAGTAAAAAGAGAATGAATTTTTATTAGTTTCATTTTTTTAATATAACAAAGCGTTTTTGTTCTTTTAAAAAGAAGCTCACATCCGGACATACGAATTGAACTAGTAAATTAAAAAAAAAAAAAAGATTCAACCCACACACAAAGTAGAATGTACTCGTACCTCAATTTGATAATGGAGTTATGATTGAAAAAGAGAAAACTAAAAATGCCTTTTGCAGTACTTTTATGATTGATAAATTTTCTATTTACTAGGAAACTAACAACCTTTTACAACACAAAAAACGAAAGAACAATTACTTGAAGAGCTACTTGATGATACAGAGATACGGGTCCAGGCAGTCCAATTTTCAATGACTCTTCCGCATAGATTTTCTTTCCCTCTTCCCTAATTTTCCCTTCGGCCATGCTGTGTTAAACATTATAAGAGTCTCTTAATAAACCATTGAGCGAGTATGAATTATAAAAAAAAAAGGTTCAGTTAAATTTGAGCTTTGGCTTGCGTTATGATCACTGCGTTTATTTGCACAGACCCGGCACTTTAGGAAGCCTCACAAGAAAATGTCTATCGGGCTCAAATTGCATGACTTCGATGGCGAATTCACTTCAAGTCAGCGGGAGTTAGCATTACTCTCAAATGGATCATGTACAATGTCAATAGTGGCATCCGATGTGTGGCACGCAGCTCCGTCCTGCTGGAACCAAATGTCGTCTAGGTCCATTTGGTTCAATTTGGGACATAAGAAATGGTTTATCATCGTTTTGTAGCGCTCTCCATTGACAGTGACCATTTCACCAACATCGTTTTCGAAAAAGTACAGACGCTTAAAGCTCAAAATCTACCTCAAACGGTAACTATTTGAGGAGGTATTGCCACCTGGTGAACCTCGTATGGGTTGGTGTCGTCCCATTTTCGGCAATTTTGCTTGTTAACACAGCCGTTCATCCAAAAATGCGCCTCGTTGCTAACGACGATTTTCTGGCCAAAACTGAGGACATCTTCCAAACGCCCTGAGTTTCAATAAGCGAACAAATAGAGTTGTCTATGGTCATGAATGTTGAGTTCCTGGGTCAGTTGGATCTTGTTGGGGTGGAAGCCCAAGTTCCGATGCAAAATCCACCAAATTGAAGTTTACAAAATGCCGAGATCATGGGCACGGCAACGAATCGACTTGGGTTCTGTTCCACACTTTCATCTTGGGTACCTTTGACGTATAAATTTTGGGTGAGTGATTACCGAACTACTAGTTGTCTCAAAACGCTGAAGAGCCCACTGTGATGATCTTAGACGTCTACCGTGAAATGGGCCCAACGCGACCGTCGTTTACATTATCGAACACTCATTTTGATAATAAAGTTTTTCTTATTGGGTCGAGCTGTTTAATTGTATATTTTTCCTTCATCTCCATTGGCATCACTAACTAAATAATAAATTACAGATTTGACAGATGTCACCAACACAACATGGCCGCCACAGGCTGCTATAACCTACCAGCGCCATTAACGTTAAATATTCTAATGTCACTCAATCGATGGAAAAACAATGCACTTCTGTTGCCAAGCAAATTCTAGCCAGATGAGGTTAAAAATGGATAGTTTTGAGGGCATATTTTCGACCATAACGGAACCCATGTTGTTCAAGTTTAAATATTTCACTGAAAGATCAAAAATTGTAAAGGTCTTCTAGGTAAGAAAAAATTGTTGTTTTACGACCATCACTTAGCTCAAAGGGTTCTAGGTTTAAATTTGTCAAAATAGAAGGTGTAATTGAGAGTTAATTCTGTCGGTTCCTTGCCAACTGACTAAACGTCAAAATATTTTTATAATGTGTGTTCCATTTGACAAGTACGAACGGTTCCTCTATTACAGTTTCATTATTATATTTATATAAAACCATTAAGACATGCGAAAATAGGTTACAAGATTTAATTGTTTTTCCAATACAACATTTTCACACTTCGAATCTTGTATAGATAATCAAGAATAATCCAATGTGCCCGTGTGGTTGTTGTTGTTTTTTGTATTTCAATTCCTCCTCTAGAGTGTGTTTTGTGTTGGTTGAATTTCAAGTCAACCACTGTATGATAACAATAGTTGGAATTAAATTACATACTTGGCACTCTCTCAGTCTTCATACAACAATTAGGTGTTTGATGAAGTACTTAAATAGTTAGCATTCTCACATTAAATTATATGTGTTTCCTGCATCAATCATCTCTTGAATTTAGAAAACCAAATGCATTATTCTTTCGTTTTCTTTTTGCCTTAGAAACATCCTGGTTGACCAAAAAGGATATATAAACTTCCTGATGAAATATTACTGAGACCAATTTTGTATGGTTACATATGTTTGGTTACACCCCGTTTCATTTGATAGAAGTCCATTTACCTTTTAT
The DNA here is from genome assembly GCA_911387755.1 of Chrysotoxum bicinctum. Lineage (NCBI taxonomy): Eukaryota > Metazoa > Arthropoda > Insecta > Diptera > Syrphidae > Chrysotoxum > Chrysotoxum bicinctum. The sequence continues at coordinate 110,204,352 of OU426990.1, read as the reverse complement.
GGTATGTTTCAAATTTTCACAGAAAACACATGGTCTTAAAATTAATAAGATAATATAAAAAGCCTAAAAAAGTTTGGGTTTGAAGTTAGCATAAGAATGGTGTCGGTGTATCAATTTTTTGAACTTGTTATCGCAGCAAGGGAGTTTTGTAGTTTTTGGTAATTTTTGAAAGTATTTAGGTCCGTCTGATTGAACCAAAAAAATGTGTTTAAAAAAGGAGATGCTTCTAGTACATACATAGTATAATCAGGCATTTTGTTCGGATCGAACAATCTCCTTTATAAGTTTTTGGTACCTGAAAAAACTGGTCTTTGCGAAACATATTTCATCTAATAAAGTTAATTTTTATTTAATACAAAATACAAACAAAAATTGATATAGAAAAAATCCTAAATTTCGAAGATTTTGAAAGACCCAACTTTTTTTTTATTTAACTTGATAGATATAATGCCTTTGTATTTAAATCTACTGATTTATCAATCTTGAAATATAGCTACTGAGAAGAGTATCCCTAAGGACAAGAAAGAGGAAAGAAGAGAGAATAAAAATAATGTTCATTGTACATTTCGTTACCGTTGGTAGTAGCCCGACCTTAATATTCAGAAGGATCTACAGAGATCAATAAGAAAACTTCAACCGGGTTGTCTACATTGCAATCGACGTAACGCACTTCTCCAGTATCATGATTGTCCGAATATATCGAGGGCCAACTTTGATTCGGATTACTACCTCGTTTTACTCAATGTACTGGTGCGGGACAGCCTTGTCAAATCCAAAATAGTGAAATGTTTTCAGAATGTTCGAAGTCCGACGACTTCTTCTTTATGTTTCTTTGATCAAATCTTCAATACCATTGATAACATTCCGAAGAAGTTATCAGATATAAAATTTCTACGAGCAAAAGAAATAAGAGTAAGAATGACTTCTCAGAAGAAACAAAGAAAGAGCCTCTTTAAAGAAATGGAAAGATGGTAAAAGGTACAAACTTCTCAAAGCTAGAAGCCCCCGAAATGAAGAAGAAGTGAGAATAAAACTGACTTCTCAGAAGGAAAACGAAAGTGCATTAAAACCGCAGTACGATGGATTTATACCAAAAAGTACAAACTTTTCCAAGTTAGAAGACCCCCGAAATGAAGGAATCACAGTCAATACTGACGATATGGAAAACCCATTTTTTTAAACTGCATAACGATGATGACAAGTTGAATTTTTTTATTAGACAGGTTTCATCATAAAACCTATAAGATTTATGTAGAGCAACAATTCCTTCCATCTGACTGAGGTAAAGTTAAGATAGCCTAAGTCCAAGAGGAAATTTTCAAAGTAGCAAGAGTTGAGTCGGTAAGAAGGAGTATGGATCAACTCATCTGCATATTTTACCTCAGGAGAGTATGTTAGATGAATGTAACTTCAGCAATGTTAGCTCGATCCACACGAAAGGATATCCTCTTAACTGCATCAACTACAGAGGCATATGCCTCTATAACATCGCATTCGACGCCTTTCTATTGTTTAGTGTGAAAAACTGAAGACCTTACAACCATATTAGTGCGACACCTTACGGTAGATCTTGAAAAAAAAAACAAAAATCAAAGGAACTACAAATCGGCACCTTACAACTTTTCATCGACTCAATGTCCGCTTATGGCAGCAGCTATATGTTCAAGATCAATATCAATTTTGTACATCCCTGTTAAACTCACCTAATTGTGCAGGAGGACGTTAGAGAACAGACCCTGCTCTATCAATGGTAGCAAGGATCTTACCAACATCATATCTAACAAGTCGATGCGCAATCTTGTTCGTTTTTTTTTTTTTTGATCGGTGAAAATATTCAAAAGACACTTCGTAATATTCGTTACCAAGTAGTTTGGGACTCTTACAGCTCGAAAACCACCAGGATCAGAACCAATCTATGAAAGATCGGCAAATGATTTTTCTTAATTTAAAATCACATTAGGGAAAGTTTAACCTATTAATACTTTCCCATATAATAGCTCTTAGACCATCAGCTCATCAGGCTTGATTCTTTCTAGTCTCCGAACATTACATTTAAAACGGTTTCCAACTCCGAGTTGGTATGACTTCGCAGTCGCTGGTTATGTGATACAGCAGTTCTTCTCTTCCACTTTAGCTTTGTATCCAAAGTTATTTTAAGTATTGGCGTAAGGTACAGCCTTACCGTTGATAAAAATTGGAACATTATTTAGTTTTTATGTGTCGATTTGTTTGTGTTGCGTCCAACCTCTTACTTTATCGACTATATTTTGCAGTTTTTCTGTAGCCTTCGCAACGGATTTATCAAGCACCAATGTCGCCGTATCGTCAGCAAAGATGGCCATGATAGCGTTGATGTCCACTGGAAACATTGTTCGTTAAAAAATAGTGAAAAACACTTAAGTCCAAATATTACAAACATCAATTTTCGCATACGCATTAACAAAATTAGACAACCTTCAGCACATTTGTGCTTCTGCTAATATTGGGGCTCAAACGGCGGAAATGGCTTTGTCGATCAAGGTACAAATATAAGAAAAGAGCCAATACTGACGATAGTAAGAGACATTTTTTTTTAAACTGTCTTAACTAGTGCTTCAATCAAACTATTCGGATTTAACGAAACAATTGAGAACGGAACTATCCGGACAGTTCGGATACCTGATTTTGTATCCGGATGTATTCGGATATCCGGCTTGTCTTAACCGATAGTCTGGGATGGAAAATTTCTGAAGGTATCACCGAGAGAGCGTGAAGTAGAGAAATACCGTGACTCAGGTGGAGAAAACAAGAAGGCCAATTAAACCAACTTGCCGTGACTGGCCACCTCGTAATTGGATATAATATGGAGAATACGCTAAAAGGATATGGATAGAAAAAGAATTCATAACGTAGATGGAATACGAACGGAAAACGTATGGAAACTCGTTCGAATTTGAATTGAAGATGGATGGACAACAGCTTCTCTACGAATCGAAAATAGCTGGGAAACTTCTTCCACTTCAGTTCAAACATAACCCAATGAATATGAAAAATATGAAAAAAATTCTCAAATCTCTATTGCATGGGTATCAAATCTACTGAACATGTACGAGTACAATGTTCAATTCCCAGCAACTTCCAAATGAAAGTTGCTGGGAATTCACCTCCGAATAGTTTTCTCTAACGGAGATTCATCTCTCTAGAAAAATCTCTAAGCCACAAACTTGGTTCGTTAATTTTTCCTACAAAATTCACCTTTTCAATTTTTTTTTTATTTTTCTCTGAAAACTATTGTTCAAACTATGAGTTTCAATGGCATTCTGCGGATCGCGACAATACCAACTTCATGTACGAAAATGCCAAAACCCTGTCCAAACCAATTTTTTCTAGAATTTCCAAACTTTTTTCGGTTCTAAACATGCTGGACCATCAAGCAACACGCAGTGTATATTCATTATGTTTATAGAATTTGCCATGAACACTGAGCAGCTGCTTGATGAGAGTGAAGAAAGCATTTTTCAAAGACCTATTAGCATCATGGTGGTGAACTTATAACAAAAAAAATACCTTCCTAATTTATCATTATAAAAGCAAAAAGGCTTTATTCAGGAAGGAAGCGCCACGGAATGTGCGATAAGGGAAAAGGGAAATGGTAACAGCATTTGCTTCCGATGGAAAGATTTATGGACATTCTCACAGCTCTCCTCCTTAATTAACTCATGGAGGACGTTGAGTTCATCACCCTTGATGAACATTTTTTTTCTTAATGATGGAAGGTTTTATACCCGTAAACTTTTATGCGCCAGATTCCCACGGCGAGTTTTTGTTTTTTAATTGGAGAATTATAAAATAATTATATTTGTTTACGTCTTTATTGATTTCTCCAACTCCAGCAACGCAAGGCAGGGATTTGAAAATTTTCACTGATTAAGTTTACTCTGCAGATTGAACATAGGCTAATTTATTGAGTTGAGTGTATTCCAGGAATTTGCATTTAATTTACATAGAAACATTTTATCTACATAAATTGAAGAAGCCTCTAGAGGAGGCAGAGGTAGGTGTAGATTGGCTAGAACAAATGTATCTTAAGACTGAAAATTTGATTCAGGAGTCAGGAGTTGCATGTGCTTGGGATATGTAGCCAGGTACGTGATAGATGAGTTATTATAGTTCTGGTTGATGTGACACTCGCTCTGATGTGTGTTGTATGGTTTACCTTGGTTTGGTTGGTTGGGTTTTGTCGTCCACAGTCTAACTTCAGTGACATCATTGAATTTCAACTCGTAAATAATAATTTACCTCGGGGGGGCTCGTGGATGGATTCAGGTGTTGAGTAATGAGACAGCGGTTACGTCAATGGTCATGGGGATGACTGATGACATTGGATACAAATTAGATTTGTGGGTTATTACCGCAATTGTTATCAGGGCCACGTAAGCAAACTGTAAATTTTGTGTGGTTTGCTATAATGCTGTAGATATTGTGCTTGTGAACAAATCAAGTTAAAAGAATGCATTCTAAATCACCTACAAACAATAAATTAAATCCCCCACTGGATCACACGAACTTGCTTTAAGAGTCTTAAAATTTTAAAAATGTTGGATGTTATTCGAAGGGTGGGTCGATATGTCTGTCCCTGACCATTGAAACGTTCTTTTCAAAAGAACGCGTGAACATTTTTAGACTGTCAGATAGTTGTGCTGTGGCAGTCGTTATTTATAGATGCATCAATCTTTTTGAAGATTTTCGTTAAAATGGAAAAAAGGTGAAATTCGAGTGCTCACCAAAACACCATTAAAAACCATCACGTAAACAAACCATAACCTTGACAAATAGTTTGGAGACACTTCACCATCGATCAGAACCATTCACCACTGGTTTTATCTATTTCGGGTCGTTCGTTTCAGCAAAAAATTACGTCGAGCGTTCTTGTTGCCCAATTGAGGTCACAAAACAAGAAATCCACTGACGATTGTCAAGTGAAGGTGGCCGAGCTTGAAGATGCCACAGGCTTATCATATGGATCAGGGATTTCTATATTTCATAAATTTTTGGACATGCAAAAGCTTACCGCAAGATAGGTGCTGCTCTTGCTCAGGAGTATTTGAGCCGTTTCGTAACCATAGATGAAACCACAACACACCAGAGACCAAGTTGAAACAATGGTTTTCTTCTTTTAAATCTGAACCGTAGAAGGCCAAGGTGGGCTTGTCAGAAAACAAGGTCATTGCGACAGTTTTTTTTTTGTGAATGTGCGGTGTTATTCACATCGATTACCTTGAAAAGCCTGAAACGATACCACAGAGCTGTTTGATCCATTCAAATTCGATTTTAAGAAAAAACTGCATGCTCTACTAGTGACCTATCTGCCACATGTAACAACGATCCTAGCTATGTCTTGCCTGGGTTAGCGTATCAGATGAAGATTAATTGTAGGTGGGCCAAATATTTCAAGATAAGTTAGTTAATAAAAATTAATGACTCCTCAGACCTCGTTCCCGCCTTAGATATCTTTTGGTGCCTCAGCCACCACACCTCCGTCACAGATTTAACTGCCAATGGAAGAATCTTGTACTCTGTCTCTGGATTTTCATAGATTGTCTCCTCCTTGGGCTCAACAACAGACACATTGTCTCGCAATGGCTTCTTAGGACCGATTTTGTTCTTGGGATCGCAGGGCAACATGATCTTGACTTTGATACCCAACACTCCTTGACGCAACAGAATGTGGCGAGTGGCGGTTTCGACGTAGTTGTTGCATGGATCTCCGGAATTGATCATCAGACCGACGAACTTCATTGACTTTGCACGCTGACCACGCAACTTGCCGGAGACGACCACTTCGCAACCCTTGGCACCGGATTCCATGATTAAACAAAGCACACCATAGCAGGCACGACGGACGGCCAATCCACTGGTCAATTTGTAACGTAGCGACTCAGCTTGAGCAATGGCGCACAGACCGCGGGTAGTAACCTTCTCGGCGTAGAGTTCTTTGCGACCAGCATCGAAGCTGAAACGCTTCTGGACCATGGCGGTCAATTCGCGGATGTGGCGGCCTTTCTCTCCCAAGACCTGCTAAAATCCTCACCCTGCGGTTTTTTACACACTAAAGAGATTATGACTATCCTTAAATGTTAGAGCACAGTTCGAGCGTTTTAGGAAAGTTTGTTTGAATCGTAAAAAAACATTGGGAGAATATTGACTTTCATAACTGGTGGCTCTTTCCGGAAGTGAGTCGATAAAAGGCTCATCCTTGCCTGACCAGCTCGTCTGCCTGTCAATGCCACTATGACTCGGAGCCCAGATAAGAGTGGCACTGAGGCTAATATTCATGGTAGCAATTTACTGGACCAATTTGGAGGATGTATGATGTACTGGAATTAATGGCTATAACAACCGCCCGGCTGTCTGTGATGGTAGCCATGTTCCGGTTCAGGTCTGGATCTTAATTGAGTGCCTTGAATGTTTACCTGATAAATAGTTATTCAGCTTGAAAAACACAAGCAAAGTCGGATAGCCAAAAAGACCTAGATATATTCAGAGTCTAAGATACAACACTCCATATTTGAGCCATCAGTAAAGATAGTTGCGTCGAAGTCTTAGTCACGACTTCATCACCCCAGTCCCTTCTTGATGAAAATATAACATTAAAATCTTTATTGATGCCTAATTTAAGGGTGCAGTAATCAGTGGTAGTCGAAAACATGTCTATTTGAACCAACTCAGTAATATTTCTCTGCCAATAAAATTTGGGAACCAAAGAGTTTGATTCCTTTAGTCCTAATGCGCTGCAAGACACTAGACACTAAATGTGCATAATCAAGTGATTAAAGGTGCAGAAAAACAACTAAGACATTAGTTGGGCAAGGTTTTAGAGCCCCTGTGGTGCCAACGCTAGCAGTTCCTTATACCTTTTTGATTTTATCGATGTTATATGCTTTGGTTAGCCACCACATAATCGAACCATACGTGAGGATCGGTCTTACCACGATTGTGTACGTCCACAAGATCATCTTAGATTAAGGACCCCACTTTTTTTCCAAAAGTTTTGCTACAGGCCTAGAAACGGTCTTCTTAAACGTTTCTTCAATATTCAGTTTCCAGTTCAATTTAGGGTCAAGTATAAAACTTACATTTTTGGACTAGAAGAGAGCGATAGTGTTTAGTCGTTGAGTCGGGTCAAAGAGTATATCAGTTTCCGTAGTAAATAGCATCAATTCAGTGTAACTTTCATTAACACCTAGTCCACAACTAATAGCCCAGTTACAAATTTTCCCTAAATCCATTTCCTTAATTTCACTTAACACAAGAGTGAACTTTCCTGACACTAATAGCACCAAATCATCTGCATACGCAACCGCCTTCACGCCACTTCTTCCCAACTTAAACAGAATTCATGACTATAAGCCATAAAAGTGGGTACAAAACTCCGCCCTGGGTAATAAAGTATTACACAAAATATATCTCTAATACATAAATATTATTATTTTGAGAACTTATCGATGTGGTTCACTATGGCGTATGTGGAACATTTTCGTTTTGTTAAATTTCCCAAATTCACCAATAACTTTTGAACCGCTTATTAAGTTATCTCTATGACAGTTATTTAACCTTGCTTACATTGGAAGGATATCCATATCTATATCATTTGCGGAATTAACAGACTTCTTTGTATAAATACGAGATAGATATAGAATGCGAGTGTATAGAGTGAAGTCTCGCAATTTCTAAAACGTAAATTGATTTCAGATACAGAGAAACATTGAATGGGAATTCAAAATATCAAAATGTGTACATAAATCTATCGTTGAACCCTTTTAGCAATCTCTTGACCTTTTTATTAGTTATTATTGCGATACTTGAGAAGATTCAGATTATTATAGATTATCATTTGAAGAGAATAAAATAAATCTCATTAAAAGTTAAAATTGACTTTCAATAGTTTTTCAGAGAATTATGAACTCGCTTTGTTGGGTATGCAAAACAGCGACATTAAAAAAAAAATCAGTAACTTTTGTATAGAAAGTAGAAAATAGATCCTTTATCCAAGGGATTGCGGTCCATTTGAGAGAATGAAATTGAAAATGAAGTTTATTGCTTCAGACTTTTTAAAAAGATTGCATCAGTGATGAGGAAATTATTTCCTTAACAACATAGCAATCGTAAAATTGTTTCCTCTTCAAAATGGTACAACTGGACAATGTAAATATAAGGGTGAGTTAAATTAAATGAAACTTTGGATGCTGTGAAAAGTTCATTACTTGGGGGGTATAAATAATGTAATCTGATAGTTTGATGAGCTTTGTTGTACCTTTCAACTTTTTTAGTGCTACAAACTTCAGCTTTGGCTAGACCATTGTGTTGAGGTAGTTAGTCTGCTTTGATTAGCAAATATACTTTCAAGTAAGCGCTTATTTTTTTCGACAGCTGTGTCCCAGTTTTTTTTTTGTGATTTTAAAGCAATTGAAGTACTAAACACTTTCAAAAATTATTCTCAAGAAGTTGGTGCTGATTTAGATTTCTCAATTAATTTATATCCAAGTTGTCCAATTCATAAAAACAGAAGTGGAGTTCCTTCGGAGAAATCTTGTTCATGTCTTTCCTTCTCAACCAAATGTTTGTCGAATTGTCTAAAACACCATTTTCCCGAACTGACCAAATGCCTTAACCATCAATCCAAATTAATCCAAGCCAAAACTTAGTATGTTTTGACATTTTTTGATGACAATCATGTATTTATTTGTGATAAAGGTTTCTAATATATTGTTCCAGTACTAACGCCCGCAGCCCTCATTCCCTATGACATGACAGCGATTGACGCACAACATGTGTGTCAATTCACAAAGTCTAGTCAAATTCGATCAAAAGTTATTATAATTAAATCATTGATTGTGTGTGCGCATATTAATTTAATGTAAATAGCTCACCTAATTACCATCAGTCCTTAATGAACTTCTTCAACTATTAATTTAAGGAAGCATTTTACTTTGCCCCTTTAAATACCCTAACCTACCAAAAACGTTGCCAATGGTTTAATGCGGTACATTAAAAATCTATGAACGTGCTTTCTCTCTCTTTCTCTCTTCTAATGTCTCTCTATCTCTATGTTTGCGTTCGACTTCTATGACTATAAAGGATATTAACGCAAAAGGACGTCATCATCATTAGGGTAAATGCTGAACACTAAGCACACAAAAGCTAGCATTACTTTTGTATTCAATGGCGGAGTAGAGTATAATAGTTTCTTCGTGACGTTTGCATTAAGTTGTCTATGTTTTTTTGTTTATAGTTGTTGTTTTTGTTCTTTATTTAATTATACTCACAAATTAAATATAAACTCACTAATGAGAATGAAAGCAGAGGAACTTTGAGGACAACAAAAAAATATGTTCGTCGGAAAAATTAACTCACGCACTGCCAAAAATAGTATCCGTTTAAAATATGGAACTGTTGATAAAAAAGTGTGTCAAATTCAGGAACTAATTAATCGCAGGTGACTTTTGCTATCTGAAAGGGATCTGAATTTAAAGACACCAAATAGTCACCGAGTGTGAAGGAAGTTTTCAAAATGTGAAACAAAAATTATGTAAAAATACATAAATTTGTGTTCGTGTTCTGCAGAATCCGAACGGCTAAGATGGGAAGAACTTTCATGTCAAAAGATCGTCTTGGAGAATTTGTCATTTCCTTGCAAGCAGCTGTAGGTACCCTTGAAAAAAAGCCGTTAAAAATATTCCACCAACGATTCATGCAATGAACGAAAATAATAGGGCTTTTGTTCTTCCTACAAAATTTCGTCAAAATACCAAGTAATGTGGAACTTAGCACATGGATTAGCATCTATCTATGAAAAGTCGCCAAATAATTTTCCTTTCAAAATTTAAAATCACATTGTGGGAGGTTAAAATTTTCAATACTTTCACTTAGCTTTTAGACCCCCAGTCATTTTATCGTTCATTTAAGACAGTTTTCATTTCGGAGTTTTTATGACTGAATTTGCAGATTTTTGTGATACAGCTTGTTTTTTTTAACCACTTCTCTTATCAGTTTTGTTTTAGGGCCACGATGCAGATCGCTATTTCGTTTGTACCAAGGCGCATTTATTACTCCTCGAAGAACTCATTTTGTAAGATTTGCGATGGGTTCAGCATTTTCTTTCTTTACACATCCTCATATCTGGATTACATTCGTCCAAACGGGTTTCAGCACTTGCTTGTATGACATTATTTTGTTCTGGAGAGGTTAAACTTCTTTCTTGGTAACCAGTCCTGTAGAAGCTTCTTCTTTCTTTTCTTTTCTTTTCTTTTATTTTCTTTTCTTTTCTTTTCTTTTCTTTTCTTTGGTTTTTATATCGTTTTTCCATTTCAGCTTTGTAGTATATAGGTATTTGGTAGTATTGGTGTTTACCGTTGAAAAAGTTGTAACAATATTTAGTTTTTTAGGGATTTTGTTTTGTTAAATTTTATACTCTATTGTGGCGTGCAATCTCTTATTTTATCGACTGCATTTTGAATTTTTTTTATAGGCTTCGTAACGGATTTATCAGCCACCAATATGCAATATCGCCAGCAAAGGTGGCCATTATATCAACTAGAATATACCTAGTACCTATATAACAAGTACAGAGTTGGTCCTGGGACACTTCCTTGTGGTACTTCAGCATACATTTGTTTAAGTTCCGAGTAACTTTGGTTGTATCGCATTCGCAGTCGGTTCGTAGTTTAGGATTTCACTATTTCCCAGAGCTGTATGGGACGATCCCGGTAAAGTTTTTACTCCAGTCCCAAATGCAAAACCTTGTTAAATACATTTTAATGGTTTTGGATTACTCTTCTTTCTTCTATTATTATGCTAATCCTTTTTATGAGTAGTGCCTCGAACACTTTTGTCATGTTCGGCATAAACGATATTGGTTTGTAAGATGTTACTTTTGTCGGTGGCTTACTTCGGTATTACAATGAATTTTGTGACGTGGAACATATCTAAGCTTAAGGCATACATTTATTATGAATGAGAGATTTTCTATGTCTATTGAAGATATTTTTTTTTGTCAAACCTAAAGAGTTATTAGACCGTACCCTGATGATTTGTTGTTAGATAACTTGTGTTGACACATGCTTACTCTTACTCCTTTGACTTTACAGCAAGAACCTCACATGCATTATTTCTATCAACCAGCTCTAAGTGATCTTTAGCACTTCAATGTTCGAATTAAGTCAATTGAAATCTTTTTATGACCTCTAGCTCAAATCTGTTCGTCCAGGTACGACAGTCCTGACCAAATTCCTCTAGAAAAATAAATAAATAAAATTGTATTACCTCCTTAATTCCATTTGAATGAATTACATGGCTCGGATTCCATATAAGACAGTAATACTCGAGTACAGGTTTAACATAAAGGAAGAATGAATGCTCTAAATGTGTTTGAGTGAGAATGTTCTTTTTTGAGTTCGCGCAACGAAACCAATTAAAGAGTATGCCTTAGCCACCACAAAGACAACAAAATGAAAGAACGTTAGCTTGGGATCCGATATAACCCCGTGTTCTTTTTTCCAACGACCATTTTAAGTATACAAGAAAATTACAGTATAAATAACATTTAAAAACAACTGGTTTGATGTACACCAGTCAGCTAAATAGTCCAGGGGCAAAATTACCGCTTCAGTGAGCGAGTGAGTGAGTCCTATCAGTGATCGAATGAAAACGTCAAATAAGGGTAATCGATTGCTCGATAACGTAAGCGGTAATGCTAAACTCACATAATTCAGTCACGTATTACTCGATAACTGATGCGGTAATTTGGCCCCAGGTTTTTCTAGAGTATAAAAGTATTTCAAGTTTTCATAATCCCTTTAAAATATAAACGGCTCGTTGAGAGCCTAAATCTAGTGACTTACAACTCTCAAATATTTCTGTGGGACCTACAGTTTTCTGCCGATTCCGAATGGCTAATCAGCAGAACTTCTCATAATAAGAGATACTCTAAGAAGATTTGTTAATGCCTCGCAAGAGGCAGTTTATCCCTGAAAAAAATATTTTAGTCGGCGCAAAAGTATTTAAAAAAACAATGCAATTTTTAGGAGATTCTATGCAGCGAAGAAATTTTAAATCATCCACAAACAAATAGAGCTTTTGATATGAATCAGGGATATCATTAGCCATAATAAGAAAAGTAGTGGACTCAAGTGGCTTCCCTGTGGTACACCAGAAGTTCAGGCTTCAGACTGACATATATTAAGTATGGCCAACTAAATGTGATTCAAGCCATTTCAACATATTTGAATTGATACTCGTACATAGTGCTTAAAGTTGTGTGTTTTAATCTTTCAAAAGCCTTGAAAAATTTTGTATACATGACATCACATTGGTAACAATTTTCAAGAAGCCTTGGTATCTCATTACACATAAATTGAAAGATTTGTCCTTGTCAAACTGCCAGAAAAAATCCATGTTAAAATAAATTCTTTAACAACAAAAGTTAACTTTTAATAAACTAATTTTTTAAATAGTTTACAAATCGAAGAAAGTTTACTGATGAGTTGATAATTATTTACGACTTGCTGTGATCCTGATTTATGCCACGGGCAAAATCTTCCAACGTTAATGATTACAATTTTAATCTTGATTGGGTACAGTTCACATTGGATTTTTGTCGAAAAATCGATGTAAGATGAACTCAATTTAACAAAAATTGCGTATTGATAAGGTCCTCACAGTCAACTGATGAGTCCATGTGAGATCGCCGGGACGAAACGCCAATTTTAGTGGAATAAAGGCCAAAAAAAAGCTAATTTGAATCAAGAATTCAACAAGTCCATTAATAGTGCTAAGTCTTCTACTTGGCTGATTTATTTCAGTAGTATATATAATTTGTATTATAAAAACCTTCATATATAAGAATAATATATAAGACTTTTCAATCATTTAAAAAATCAGTGATATTACTCGTATATTTATTGTTCTCAATTTTTAACCTCATATTTAAATATAAAGATCACCACTAACATTTTCTTTTTCCTATTCACGAGTGCATCTTGTTGTTGGATGACCTTGTGCCTGTAAAAACCCATTTTATTTTTCTTATATTTTCAAAGAGGCACATTTCTTGCCTTTCACAAAACCAAAAGGCTACGAAAAAGTGTCTTCTATCTTCAAATTGGCACTTTAAATATATCTACTCCCATATTTACGTTACTTCTTCAGTTCCAGACCAAATTAACCTAGATTTTATGCATCAACTGCTCTTCAATTTTTTTTTTACAAACCTAAACAGCACACTCATCTCAATTTTCTATATTTCCTTCTCAAAATATCCTTTTCTCAAACCGAAGCACATACTCTTATATTATCATATTACAGCCACACAAACAGCACAGGAGAGTCAGGAAAATTCTTAGCCTTGACATAAAAAAAAACTTCACACACCAATGAAGCCTAACATCCAAACACACTCACTCGTATACCCTCAAACACTTATATTTATCAACTTTCTGGTCGGTTCAAAGTCAAAACAGCTGATTTATGTTACATAGTTTTATTTTTTTGTCGTTATCGTCATCGTCATGCACATAGATACAAGAACATTAGGTAAGGGAATATATGCCCAAAAACCCCATTGCCCCATATCAAAAACCCAATTATGGTTGTCTATTTTGCTGACTCGATAGCTTCACTAGAAAATGTGCAATCCTCCTTCTTTCCAAGTTTTGTGTGATGCTTCTGCAGTTTATCTCTATTCTCCCTGTCTCTTTCTCTCCCTAGGACTCTAGCTATTTTATCCATGCTAAAAGTAGACAAATATTTTTTTTAAGTCGAAAGTAGACCACTCTGAAAATGAAGATAGAAATGATCTCATGAATTATTTATGAATAATTGAAATAAAGTTTTTGGAAGATTTTTTTCTGTTAAAGAGGCATGTGGATCCCCCTCGTTCAAATCCCAATCTCTGGTAAAGTAAAACAAACTCAAACGCCCATCAACTGATGATGCATTAGATAAAGTGTATTTGTCAGAAGGGGTTTACGTAATATATATTTTTTAGATTTATTGTTTTTTAAATTAAGTGTTTTATAAAAACAGACTAGGATGTAACTGACGGTGAGTAATTATTTACTCGTAATTATAGCGACGTTTTCCTTTTAAACTGGTTGAGTAATAATTGATGAGATTTTATTGTTTCCCAGATAATTTAATCCTAATTCTGACTGATTAAAAAAAAATCCGATTCCTGCCATAAATTCTTGATGGTTCTCAGAAACTCATTTCAATTTTTTGTTAAAAACTCAATTAGCATACGAATGAACCAGATAAATATCATACGTCAATCCAAATAGAAGTTCAGAAAATCATCAAATAATGCAGACTATAATTAGTCGGAAGGAAAAAAACCTATCCAAAGTAATTAAGGTACTGTTAAATTAAGTTTTGTACTCAAGCGTTGCCATTATTGCTTCTAATTGGTTAGCTAACGAGAAGTAAGTAGAAAAGAAAAAAAGCAGGTGTTCAAATATTTATGTTTAAATGACTATCAGGTCCATAACATCGAATCACAAGTTCACGATTGGTATAAATTGGAAACTCCGAAAACTATAACAAAAAAAAAAAAAACAGGAGGCCTTAAAGGCTCATCGACAGCCTAAATTGGATCTACAAATTTCTGCCGATCTCAAACGGCTAGAGAGCAGCATTTGCCATGACAAAAAATAAATCTAAGAGAATTTATCAATGCATCGCAAAAGGAAAAAGGATTACCATAATCACGAATCCCAAGATTTGATTTTGAACACCAAAAGCGTGATAGTAGTTTTCCATCTGCTAATATAATTTTTTTTTTTGAGGGCTACTGCCTCTCAAGAAGAACTGACAAATCCTCTTAGTGAATCACTTATCATGAAAAAGTGTTTCTCATCTTAGGGACCAACTGCGCAGAAAATTGTTGGTGCCTTCGATTCCTGCCGACAATACGCACATAGGATTGGTCGAGGGCTGTAAGTCACTAGGCCCTGCTTCTTCACGGGCTTTTGGGTCTCAAATTTATTTTTTTTTAATAATTTAATATTAAATTTAGTGTTATAAAGGGTGGACAAAATAGTTTCTTTTTAAAAATGTAACAATTATAGATCTATTTGTAAGAGCAAACATTCCCAATAATTGTGGAACACAACGTCGTTCAAGTGATTGCCTAGAGTTTCTCGGCTCTTTATGCGGAATTCTCCTTAGGATAGTGCATGAAATGTTGAGCTGTTGAGAACGATGGCGAGTTGATGTTCGTGAATTGAGTCTCATGCTCTCGGCTACAACATCCAAATTCTCGTCTGTGCGCACCGTACGACGACCGGGACCATGAGTGTTGTCCACTAGCATACCAATCTCATAAACTTCTTGCACAAACTTGCGCACAGCAGGCGGGTGAGTGCTTTATTTCACGCAGCACTCACTTTGGAAATAAGTTTTCAATATTTCCCAACGTTGTTAAAGCGTAAAGTAAATCAGTTCGTTCCGCAGAGGAATGCTACTGGCTTTCGGTCAAGAAACAGCAGGAAGCAGCTGTCAGTGTCAAAATAACCTATGGTTCACAAAAAAAAAAAAAAAAAAAAAAAAAAAGATGGCTCACCCTCTACAAGGCTTCGTATTCCTTGTATTTGACCTCACCTTCTCTGCCCTGAAATTAATTAATTCACTTTACACACTTTACTTTACTTTTGTTTGAAATCCGACGTTGCAACTTTACTCAGATCAAATTTGCCATATAGTACGACTTTACTACAAGCAAAAAAGAGGGTTTACGACCAAAATCTGAATCAAAATAAAAAAAAAAAATTGTCAAGTTTGAGTGGGATATCTCTGAAAATTTTGAACAAGAAGAATTTTTTAAACATGTCAAATTTAAGTTTTCAAGTCTCAAGTTTCTACTTTTATTCTTTGGGCGTTTTTATATTTGCTCGGAGAAAAATTTAAGTCAAAATTTTTGTGTTGATTATTTACTACTTAAATATTTTTATATAATTTTCTTAAACTAATATTTAGAAAGAAAATTTAATTTGCCACAAAAAGTTTTAAAAGTTAAATTATTAAATTCGGCTTGGTTTTTGAGTTACAGACAATATTAAAAGTGACCAGTGTGACCATTCGCTGACCGGAAATTCTGCCTAGCTATCTGTAGTTCGACGAAATAATTTTCTTCAATGTTGGGAATTTATGTTTTTATGTGATTCTTTGAAGGAATATTGGATTTATTTGTATTTCCAAAAATATTGGTAGCTGCTATGCAATCGCTAGTAAGATGGTTGTCTATTTCGAAAACGCCTCTTATTGCGCCTTTAATACAAAAATTGTGAAAACCACTCATATCAACTTCAATTTTACATGTACATAAGAGATATTCACGACTGGTGCAAGAGGCATCATTAATTGGTTTCGATTGAATTTTAATAGAACTGGTCGCCATATTGAATTTTAACCATCATAGAAGTTAAACATAACAAGTATTTGTCCCGTTTATATCTCCAAACTGTGTGATTCTTTTTTTCTTCAAAGTTTTGACTACAGTTGAACTTCGATAGCTCGCACACGAATTTTGTATAATTTGAATAAAATTATGTGGTAGCAGTCTTAAAAGCTGAATTTTCATACACTTTTACTTTGATATCTCGAACGTATGTATGTATATAACTCGAATTTCCTTATATCTCGAATAAAAAAATGAAAAGTTCATTGTGAAAGTCGAATTTTTGGGGAAATCGAAATTTGAAATTTAATATATTGAAGGGACCTCTATTTAGAAATAAGAATGTTTGATTCAAGAATATTTGTTAAAAGTGGTTCAGAAAAAAAAAACGTTGCTTTTAAGTATGGAGTTCCTCTTAGTACGGTGTCTACAATATTAAAAAAAAATTACACGTACATTTAAATCTGGTTTGAACGCGTACTTTTACTCCTTGTCTTGGGTTTCGAGAAAATGTAGCCATAGACTTGAGCTAGTGTAACCAGTACGGACTCTCATTGCTCAGAAAAATTAACCCTTCTTAGAAAAAATAATATTTTTAACAACAACCTCTTACCAGGCTTGCTTTCGGATAAATCATCACTCAAAGACCCGAGGTTTTTTTTATGGAAAATCCTTCAAATTTATGCGCCATTATTAAGCTTGATTCTTACATCAATAAGTTTTCTATTCATAATTTAAAACTGCAACCTCGTACGAGCCTTGGTTGTCGAAATATCTCCATCCGAAGACTATGTTAGGTTTGGGTATTTGATACTCAGCTCTTAATTCAACTTGATGGATGAAAATATTTTGAGAATCAGGCCTCACAGAAGCTTTTGGTTTTCAGTAATAGAAACTCCATGAATTCTGAAAATCATAATTTTTTTAAAGTCCTGGATGCGGAAATATTGCTATCAGAATCACATTGGGCGTAGGGTTTAAACTCAGTAAAACCGCTCTGGATCCTGAAAGTTGGGGTCTTTTTCTCATATCATATACATTAGACTGGGCCAAAAATATTGACTATTTTTTTTTTTGAAAGATATATCGAGAATATCATTCAGAATGACAAAAAAAAATTTTCGTAAAAGTTTGAGCCCTTAATATCAATTTTAAGAGGTCTATCATCGCTAATTTTGATTTTTAGTCATAATTTCATGTTTTGCGTCAGAACTGACAAAACATTGAAGTAAAAAAAATTCATTTTGACTTACTTTTATATAAAATTAAATTCCCTACAAAAAAGGTCTAATTGAAAATTTTCGTCAGACAAGCCGTTTTTGAGTAATTAAGCTTAATAAATTGTTATTTTTCTTCGATTTTACTTTTTTAATTTGGAATTTTGTAACTAACGAATCAATGAATATCTCAAAATAATCACAATGGATTTTTAAAGGAAATTTAATGCTCTAACAAAATTGCTCTCAACAAAAACATGGTTCTACTTAGAAGTTGAGAAATGATCAATTAGGCAAAAATAAATTCATATTTATTGTTAAATTTATATATTTTTGTAATAATATTGTTAGAATAATGGTGAGTATTAAGAGATTTTCGATGAATGATGATTAATAATGTTCAAAAAAGTCAATTTGTTCCTTTAAGTAAAAAAAATTGAGTTAAGAAAGAAAAACTTGAAATTTCAATTTTTTTTCAATTTTAATTGTGAATAACTTTTGAAGAATTAAATTTAGACAAAAATATTAAGAGACCTTTTTTGTAGAGCATTAAATTTCCTTTAAAAATCCATTGTGATCATTTTGAGATATTCATTGATTCGTTAGTTACAAAATTCCAAATTAAAAAAGTAAAATCGAAGAAAAATAACAATTTATTAAGCTTAATTACTCAAAAACGGCTTGTCTGACGAAAATTTTCAATTAGACCTTTTTTGTAGGGAATTTAATTTTATATAAAAGTAAGTCAAAATGAATTTTTTTTACTTCAATGTTTTGTCAGTTCTGACGCAAAACATGAAATTATGACTAAAAATCAAAATTAGCGATGATAGACCTCTTAAAATTGATATCAAGGGCTCAAACTTTTACGAAAATTTTTTTTTGTCATTCTGAATGATATTCTCGATATATCTTTCAAAAAAAAAAAATAGTCAATTTTTTTGGCCCAGTCTAATATACATCACATACATTGTATGATTCTTTCAATTGAAAATGAAGTGATCTTAACTCCAAAGTACCTTTCGCTCAGGTCCGATAGTGAGCTCATCAATTAGATGCTGTCGTACCCTTCTAAGATGCAACTATTGGTCAATGTTTACCGACTCTTATAAAATGTACAGCACTTTGGAGTGGTGGTCACTTGAGCTTTTCAATTGAATTAAATTCAATCACTTCACTTAAACCGAAATAATGTTCGTATTTCATATATATTCATTGTATGATTATAATAGTCTTGCTGTATGGTTTCTGTTTCTCAAATATGTTGCATTAGTTGCTGTCATACAACAATTTTTTCATTCATCACATTTTTCTTGTACCTTCTTGTACCGCTTCCGTTTATGATGTTCACGTTCTTCTATATCATGCCGTTTTCGACCGTCAATTGAATAGCAATAACAAATAGACAATGTGAAAGTCGGTATCAGACAAAAGTGTGTATCACCGGTCATCATTAGATCCCCAAAAATACTTCGTCATTATCGGAGATATTTAGGACAGTTCTACATTAGGTTCTACTAATATTTTTTCTGGGTCTCCATTGTTTGAGCTAGATTTTGTAAAGGTGTTTCAAAATAGCACAAATAAGATTGGATTGGATCACTGAATAAAACTGCTCGTGACCGCCATTTTTTTTTTTTTTTTTTTTTGAATCTGACAAATCGTGCCATGTAATAGACCCAACTTTGATTTCGTCCTTTCGATGTTTCAGAACCTACTCTAACGCTTTCATGAACGATCTGGAAGTTTTCGATAGATTTTTCATACCGAGGCCTCCCCCTACGTCTCATATCAAATTTAACCACAACACCATGAATAATGGGAGATGTTTGAATATTTCAAACTCCATTAAATTTTCTGTCATTTTCAAAAATTATTTAACATTTTTTGTTCACTGTTCGATGGTTTTCTGAAACAAAAAGCAGCAATTCATAAATAGACTTTTTGACTCACCTTCCTTTTCTGGGCACCAGACTGCAATTTCTCAACAAAACAAAAAAAAAACTTTAAAACTTCCATTGTAGGATTTTATTCTGCCAAATCTTTAACGCCATATTAATTCGGTTTTCTAAAACAAAGCATTTACGAAGTTTAATCAAAATCGTCAGGGAGAAAATTTAAAAAAACTTGTATAACAGCTGGCCGTTCTACTCGTATATAAGCTTAAACAAAACACTTCAAAATTCTTTCTACGAAATTCGAAGCAAATCTTTCTTGACGGAGATTCAAAGGGTTATGAATACCCTTTTTATGGTAGACAACACAGTGCGAGAATTAGGGAATTATTGAAGAAGATACAAAAAGGAGATACCGATGCAATTTCCTTTTGAATTTCTGCATATCAGAAAGAAAGGGAGAAATATAGCTGGGAAGAGCATATCACATTCGTGTTGTCAGGCTAAAGAAAGAGTCTCTGTATATAATAGTACACCCGAAATTGGACTCGAGGGTAACATATAAAAAAATTTACACAAAAAGACAGACAAATAGCCCGCTGCGAATGTAATGACGAAAACCAAGTTTTTAAACTTGTTCGTCATCGTCGTATTAGTTTTGATTATAATTTTAAAATATTGTTCGATACGAAACTAATGGTTTACCAACCAGTAGGGACGGGTAGATTTTCAGAGTTTATGGCTGTTATGTTGTTTTATCTGTTGGTATTTTTCCTGTTTTTAAATTTTTTAAACACTAAAGACCATAGACCATAGACAAAAGGGTGTGTTAGCTTACTGGGCTATGAAGCAATTCAAAGCAATCCATTTATGGATGAACGGGTACGTCGAAAAGTAAAATCCATACGAAATCCATCAAGGGACAATTTATCCACAAAAAGTGACCTGTGGGGTCGGTTGAAAAAATTGAATGATGACTGTGAACGTTTTGTGGTTTCACCAGGATGACGTTATTAGGTGCCACACAGCTGATGCCACAATGAACATTCTGAGTAATTGGTTATCTAACGCAGAGGTGATGTTAAATGGCCGATCAAATAGTAAGACTTTTTCTTGTCGGGTTTTCTTAATTTGCTAATATATGGCAATATTCTACAAACGACTTCGGGACTCAAAGTCAATGTAATCCATAACTGATGCGCTCATGGTCAAGTTCAAATTGGGGGCTAAAATTTTTATCATGTCAATTTCTTGCTTCCGATTCGATGATACGCTAAATATTATTGTTCTTTTCGTAAAAAGGTGCATCGTCGTTATGGATGATTCCTTCAAATTGATCTACAGTGATGATTCTGGTGTATAGATATGCCTGTCCCTAGGCTCTAGTTCGTGCTGGAAGAGTTGCTGAACGTCTGAGTTGGGATGATCTTCCAGTTTCCTGGCGATTTTTTCGGAGAGCTGCTTCTTCGTACAGCTTCTTAGTTGGTATATATTTCTTCGTCAGTGGGTTACGGTCTACTCCAGAGCACATGCGTAGGAACTTTCTTTAAAAATGCTTCATCTTTTTCATTGCTGTAGGTGAAATAGTAAACCAGATGGGAAAAGCGTAGGGCAGATTGGGTCGGATAAGTTGTTTTTACACAAGCAGTTTGGTCTTGTGACTTAGTCCATTTCGCCTCCTGAGTAGCGAATAGTTGGCTCTCTTAAACATCAAGTCTGCATGCTTTTGATTTTGAGTTTGTTTTGAATACTTGATTCCCAAGTACTTCGTTGATGATTTGACTGTCCAGTGTTGTCTGGAAACTTTGATTTGATTTGATTGCATCGCAAGATGTTGCACACGTTTGTCTTCGAATGACAGTCACTGGTGTTCGCAAGCAGATAACGTAGTATTTCCAAAGGATATTAATGTGATCTTGCACAAAGTGTATTAAACAATTTTTCGTCTAAAACCAATATATCCTGAAAATTCAAAAACTTCAAGACAGTATTAACTTCTGAGGAAATCAAAATGTTAAAACTTAGTCGGAGTGTTCTGGTCATAGGCTCCACTCTTTGTTGGTGTACTTTCATGCATCTTTTTGTCACAACTTTTTTGTAATTCAATAATTTGCTTAGTCATAATCCCTTTAAAAGGTACAAACAAATCTTTCGAAAACGTTCGTTATTCTAATTGGAATTAAGTTCCATTATCAAACTGAGAGTAAATAAAAAAATCAGAAATACAACCAAAAAAAAATTACATCTCAAGATTCATAGACAACTAAGAATATTTGTCGGTCCAAAGAAAGCTAGAAGAATACTCCGATATTTCTGTTGGTTACGTGCCATAGCATAGTTGTACATTATTTGACATTTACGATTAGGCATATGGATCCCTGAACATATATAGGTTCAACCTTTTGTTTTGAATCGTGTATAACACAAAAATGTATGTATGTCTATGTATTATATTCGAATGTCAAGTTCATACAAACAGCTTCGTCAGGTAACCGTCTCTGCCACCACCATCGTGTTATGTGGATTGTATTTTATGTAATGGGTGTTCTTTTGCCCATGATACATTTGACATAAGAGACGTGGTAAAACTTCTAAAATTGCTTCCACTTTACTTTTCGAATTTTCCGATGTTGTACGGAGGCGTTCCCATAAATACATACCTGTGCCATGTGTCTACACTTAGTATATTTGTTCTCATGTTAAGGTCATAAGCAAATGTCAAATTCATATTGGCATAATAAAGGACTCACAAATCTGTGTTTGAAAGGACCTTCTTCTTCATATTATATTCGACGATGACGAGGGTGTGCGAGCGTTGCAAGATATACTCGTACATACATATATTTGATTTACATTGTGTATCGTCGTCGGATGGTTTCGCCTTGAGGCAAACACAATACGGATGTTTTTCCACAAGACACAATTATTGTTCGAAGATGGTATTTACCTTTTGTTTGGTGTGTTGTGATAGATTCCTCCTCGATTTTGCCAAGTATCTAAGTTGTTTGTAAAAGGCTGCTTTTGTGGGCAATCAGTAGTCGCTTGATGTTGGAAAACTCCTGCAGAGCTTTATTGATTTCATGTGTTGCTTTTTCTATGAATCGAAGAATGTCCCTCTGTGGGTATCCTATTCGATTATAATTAATTTTTTTTTATAAATTTAAACCAAAACACCAACTAAAATATCCAAATAATGAACGATGCATATCTAACAGAAATTACAATAACAATTGCATGGGAAATTCAGAACCGAGGTATTATTCTGCAATTTGTTCGAAATTACAACACCAAAGATGTTTTTCGGATTTTTTTTTCTGTCTACTTCTTCCTTGGAAATATAATTGTATAAGGCGAACCGGCAACGTATAATGATTATGCTGTAGAGATTTTTGAAGGAGCAGCGCGCCCAGCCCAATCTCTTCCGCTCGAACTATTTGCATTTTAATATTTTATAAGACGACGACGATGACGTTAAAAGAAAGACATTACAAGGAGCACTACTTGTAAAGCAAATGACTATTCCAAGGACGATGATGATGATGATGATGATAAAGAACAAGAAGAAAACACCCGCCTTGCTGGCCGCCATGCCACAGTATTCGCACTGCATCGCATCACAAAATATATAGGAACTTTGGAAGATGTTCAAAATTGTTTGGCAAATTTTGTGAGGATTTACTCATTAGCGATGTCTGTCGTTGTTATTTCATGCTTTCAATTAAAAATGAAATAAAATTTGAATTGTTATTGAAACATGAAGAAAAGATGTAAAACTACTTTTATATCTTTTCCTATATCTATTCACTATAACGCCGGGGTGCCATCACCCACCTACCCATCGCCGCCGCCGCCCCGCTACGTGCTTTTGGTGCCAAACGAAATCTGGATTTTTTTTGTTTACTGCTTGTTTGTATATAATGAAACCATTTTCTGAAAGAAGAACTTTGAAACTATAATATTAAATGATTAAATTATTTTCTAATTAAAATAGTTTTAGGGAATCTTTTTGTATTCAGCATTCCAAAAGGGTTTAATAATACACACAAAAAAAAACAGGGTTACAAGTTGTAACTAGTTACCGTTTTGTTTCTATTTAAATGAATATAAAGGAAATGAATTCAAAGCAGGAAGGTATAGTCTCCTACATATCAAAGGAATATCCAGGAAAATGGGAAATAAACCCTTTGAAAACAAACAATTTTTGGAAGTAGGTTTCAAATAAAATTTAACTTTGTATTTCATTTGAAATTACTTTTTAACTTTTCAGTTATGTTTACATAAATGAATCAACTTGCTCGGTAGAAATTGCCATCTTGTGGTGTGAGGTTGTAATGCGGAAGCCTAGCATTAGGCTGGAAGGACTAACGCATTGTTAGGGAAAAGGGTGATAAATTGTAAAAGCACTAGAATTTAATGTTCTTCCCTAATATTTGTCTCTTATTGTTTTCTTTTTTTTTTTGGAAATTTTGAAATCCAATATTATGAACATCATTTAGAAGATTTTTTGTGCAAATTTATGACAAAATTCATCGAGCCGAGAAAAGTCTAAAAATACGACAATTTTCTTGAAAAGCATGGCCATTTTATTTCCGTTATGGCAATTTTTCGCCGAAATCGAAAAAGATAATTTATTACATTTTAGAAAATCACATGCATAATATGAAATTAGAAAAACTAAAAAAAACAATCAAAATTTTTGTGACACCTACCTATTCCAAATGAGCTAGAACAAAATATTTGATTTTTATTTTGGCTAACATCTAAATGCCTTGTACCAAATTTTAACCTGATCGGTTCACCCGCTTAGGCTCTAACACGATGTAGAATGAACTTCTAGACGCACAAACGTACAGACTCATAATCACACAGACGCACAGAAGAACATAACTCTGGACGGTGAGACGAAAACAGCTCTATTGGATTTCTGGATCATATTTGTATTAAATTTGATAAGAAGTTCGATTTTTGTTTTAAATTGAACCTAATGCTGGCCTTGAGAAGAAAGTACAACGTTTGTTTGTTGTGATGATAGAACCAAAAAGAAAAACTTCTATCGAGACCTCGCCTTCTCCTCTAATTATCGTCCAAAAGCACTAACGTCCCTTCTTTCTAAGGTCATGGAAACACTGTTAAATTATCAGCTCGAGATAGATCTTGAAGAACGATAGCTTCTAAATGACCGACAGTGTAATGCTTTCATAGCAATATGTCCATTGGTGATCTGACGGTAATACCCCTGGGTGTGGCTAGTGCGTTCGACTATCATGCAGAAGATCTTGAGTTCGACTTTCAGCGGCTGCAAAAAAAGCAATTTTCAGTGGTGCACTTCCTCTTGCGAGGAATTGACAAATTCTCCCAGAGTATCTCTTGTCACGAAAATTGCGGCTCATTGCTCCTGGCTGGTAACTCGGACATTGCAGTCTTAAGTCCCTAGGCCTAGGAGCCGTTATGGCCTCTTCTTTTTTATCTGATGGTATATCTCACCGAACAGTGCAACAAATTTTTATTGAAAGTAAAATTAAACTTGATATCCCCTGTGCAGGGACGGGTTAGAATATTCCTGCAGCGCCTCCCCCGCTTGTCGTAAAAGGCGACTAAAGGAGTAAATACATCTAGGCCACAAACAGCAAGGTGAACCTAGCGACACGTAACAAATATAAACTTTCCCAAAAGTGTGCATGCCAGTCCCTGGGTTGGCACGACTGGAGATCACCGGTGCCGTAAAAGAGAGATCAAATACAAAACTGGAGCATGCACACGTCGATACTTACAACCAGGATTTTGTGAATTCAAGCATTATGGAAGTACTCGTTCAAAATGACACTACCCCGCCAGGCACTACCATTGTTACACATGGTACTGATCCTGGACCGAGCAGCAATGCTCGGGTCAGAGCTAGACGGATTCCGGGGGCTAGCAAAGTAATGCCGCAGATTATACAAAATCTGAGAGTTGCGAGTTGGAACGTTGGCAGTATGACAGGTCGAAGCTTCGAGCTGGAAGAGATGATGAAAAGAAGGCGAGTGGACATCTTATGTGTTCAAGAAACAAAATGGCGAAACACGGGAAACAGGGCCCGTTTCTTGGATACGAGGACATATAAGATGTTCTACTATGGAACGGAAAAGGGTAAAAACGGAATCGGAATCATCCTTGCAAAACATCTATTAGGCAGCGTATTGACCATTTCGAAATCCAGCGACCGTTTGATGTCCCTTAAATTGGTGATTAAAGGAAAGTTGTGGAATATTGTCACTGCATATGCTCCCCAAATTGGATGTGAGCAGGTGCAAAAAGATGCATTTTGGCTAGACTTTCACAATCTACTTAAGGACATCCCAAAGGAAGAGTTTTTGTTCGTGGGCGGAGATTTGAACGGACATGTCGGGAAGACAAACGAAGACTATGAAGATTGCCATGGAGGCCTCGGATACGGCACCAGGAACCCTCCTGGTGAAGACATCCTGAGCATGTGCAAAACATACGGTCTTATCGTACTAAATACCATGTTCGTCAAACAAAGCCGACACCTGGTCACTTACAGCAGTGGTGGAAATGAAACCCAGATTGATTACCATTTGGTATCTAGTTTCATGAAACCCCGGGTAAAAGATTGCAAAGTGATACTAGGAGAAGCGATCGCCCACTAACACCGTCTCCTACTGACAGAATTTTTTATGGAGACAGTGAACGACAACAAACATACAAAAACTTTTGGGAAGATCAAATGGTATAATCTGGATAAGGAAAAAGGCGAAACTTTTATTTCGAATATGCAAAACGTTCTGTATAACAACACCGATATAGTTCGAAATGAAGAGAGTACAGCACAAAGTATGTGGGATCTCCTACAGAGAACTTGCAAAGCAAAAGCCAAAACATTGTTAGGGGTTTCAAAAGGACACAGCCAACAAGGCAAAGAAACATGGTGGTGGAATGATGAAGCTAAATCAGTTATAAGTAAAAAGAAAATGGCTTTCAAGGCTTGGTCCAAGTGCCCCTCTAATGATACAGAGCAAAAGTCACGCCTCGAAGTGGAATATAGAAACTGCAAGAAAGAAGCGAAGAAGAAGTGCGCCCAAATTCAAGCAAAGAATACAGAAAACCTGTATCGGGAGCTGGATGAAATTTCTACCCCGACAGCTGGTGCTATTCAAGAGCTACGGCAAAACACGAATAAGGGCGCAACTATCTTTAAAATAGCCGCTCAAAGAAGAAGAAATGCCCAGGAGATTTGTTTGCCAAAGTTCATTAACAATGCTCAAGGCCAACTACTTGTGGAAGACAACGAAATTCTTCACAGGTGGCGACAGTATTGTGATGGACTTCTAAACGAACAATTTCCAAGGCTATACTTTCCAATAGCTTCACCTAACTTAAGCGAAGTATCCGACGTCACAGTCGAAGAAGTTAGTGAGGCGGTAAAATACTCCAAAAAGGGAAAAGCTGTTGGCCCAGACGAAATACCCTCAGAGTTTTGGAAAAAGATGGGAGACATCGGGTTTATATGGCTCATGATTCTTGTCTCCAAACTTATACGAGGTGATCGCATGCCTAATCAATGGAGGGAAAGTTACCTTCTTCCAATTTATAAAGGAAAGGGTGATACTCGAAGCTGTGATAATTACCGTTCGATTAAGCTGATGTCACACACCATGAAGATCGTTGAGCGAGTCTTGGGTAGCCGACTGCGAAAAATAATTAGGCTATCTGATGACCAGTGCGGGTTTGTCGGTGGTAAGTCAACCACGGATGCAATCCAGAGTATAAGAATAATTATGGAAAAGCATCGGGATTCTTTGGAGGATTTGCATGTCGTATTGGTTGATTTTGAAAAAGCATTCGATCGGCAACCACGAGATCTAATATGGGTGGCCCTCAGGCAACGAGGAGTTCCAGAAACCTATGTGCGGATAATTATGGACATGTATGATGGAGCAGTTACTAAAGTAAGATGCGCAGCTGGAGTTACCGAAGAATTCGAAATCACAGTAGGTGTACACCAGGGAAGTGTCTTGAGTCCCCTGCTCTTTATTACAGTTCTTGATTACCTGCTTGAAGACAAAGTGACGGATCCAAAAGTACATCAGTTATTCTTTGCTGACGATGGAGCCATCATAAGTGAAGACCCGATATCCCTACAACGAGCACTTGACGTATGGGTGGATGTTCTAGAAGGAAGTGGGTACCGCATAAGCGCGAAAAAGACAGAATACCTATGCTGCCCATTTTCTGATCCACACAGGCCTATTCCAGACATTTATTTGAATGGAGTAGTGCTTCCCAAGTGTGAAAAGTTTAAATATCTGGGGTCTATGATAAATAACGAAGCTACTTGTGATGACGATATCAATCATCGCGTAAGCGTAGGGTGGATGAAGTGGCGGGAAAATTCTGCTATCTTCTGTGACCGAAAAATGCCCCCTAAGCTGAAAGGAAAGCTCTACACTTCAGTTGTGCGTCCAGCGCTCACATACGGTTCACAATGTTGGACAATGTACAAAAAGTATGAGAGTAAGCTAACGGCAGCTGAGATGAAGATGCTTCGTATGACAGCAGGAGTTACAAAGCTTGATCGAATTAGAAGTACGAAGATCCGAGGAAGCCTTCATGTTAAGAATACCATTTCCCAAAAAATTGAACACGACCGACTCAGTTGGTATTGCCATGTTCAAAGGAGAGATCCTGAGAACCCCGTCAAAAAGGCAATATCATACAACGTTCCAATTCGGAATAAAAAGAAAGGTAGGCCTAAACACTCCTGGTACAAACAAATGCAAAAACACCAGCATTCAGTTGGCCTCAGAAATGGAACAATACAAAACCGGGAGGCTTGCCGCCGATTTCTGAGGTCAACCCGGCGAACCCCACAGGCGGATCACTAGTGTGAAGCAGATACGTGGGAGAGTTATGATCCCCTCGACATCGAGATCATAACAGCGCCGAAACAAAGGAAGAAGAAGAAGAAAATTAAACTTGATATTTTAAAAGCATTTGATAGACTTTGTCATCAAGCTCTGTTATCGAAAATTCTTGCATGTGGTATTGATGAAACTATTCTTCGGTGGAGTGAGAACTACTTTTAGAACCTTTCAATACAAGTTGTATTGGATGGTTTTAAGTCTGAAGCTCATAAAATAAATTGTGGTGTGCCACAGGGCTCCACTTTGTCGCCGACACTCTTTCTCATATTCAACAATGATCTCTTGTGTGAAATATCTTATCCTTTCAATCGTTTTGCTGACAACAGTACTCTCAGATTCTTGTATTTCTTTCCGGGTACGTTCTTGTTCTTCCAATGTGAGTTTAGAATGGCAATGTTTGTTAAGCTCATAAAATTCTGAACTCGATAGAATTGTCAAATGGGGAACCATAAACCGCATAGAATTTAATGCTTCAAAAACTCAATACTGTCTTCTGTGGTTAAATCGGAACGCAACCCCAATTATCTGCTTTCTATAAGTGGCCCTTGCATTGAAGAAGCCGAGAAACTCGGTACGTGGATCATAGTTCACCTGGTGTAGAATGACCAAATATTCGAAATTGCCAAAAACTTTCTAAGTGTTAAGGTTTCGTTCTACGTTGCAAAAAATTTGGGACCCCTTCTGATCTGGCTGTAATCTTTATGGCCTTTATTCTTCCAAAGCTCAAGTATAAATTGAGCAGCTGCTCCAATAACCCACTTGAGTCTCTTGGGTATAATCTAAAAAGAGCTTTAAAAACAAAAACATTGTATGCAGTGTTTCTTGTCAAAAATCTTCAAGTCCTCCATTAATATCTCATTTTAAAAATATTTCAGAGATATTTAGCTTTCTATCAAGGCATTTTTAATATCGGAAATTATTTTCTATATTCTGCAATTTCGAAATGTTTGTCTTTGATAGTGAGATTTCTAAAATGCAAGATTTGCACCATGTTACAATTCAAAAAGGTAAAATTTTTGAAACTCCTATCTTGTTTTTTTCGTCGCTTTATTGATATCAAACTAGAAGGGAACCACGCATTCGCACTTTTCTACATCACACTAGTGAGTCATCTGTGAGATTCATCGGATAAACCTCAAAAAGCGGCAACAGTACTCTCAGTTTTGAATCTGAGACAAAGTACTTACAAAAATCTGAGTACCTTTTACCTCTTTGCGATCGAATCGAATAGTGCGTTATCGTACTAACTTTCTTGTGAAGTTCTCAGAAACTTCTTTGAACCTGAAAATATTATCAACTGGTTCGTTTGTGATTTTGTTTGCCAGATAAAATTTTTGACATGAGTGCTTCATGGGATTCTAATGCATCCACCCATCATACCCATTAGGTGGTCGCTTATAACGGCTCTTTATCTGGCAAGTGGGCAACGACTGCAATTAAAAGTGCAGGATTCAGGACACTGCCTTGGTGTACACCTTAGGTGATTTTAAATTCTTAAGTGATTTGAGCTTAACATCTTACTTTTTCAGTGACGCCTCGTACATATCCCGGACTTTCCACACTTAGATTTAGAGAACTCCTCGTTGTCCGAAAATAACTTATTAAAATGGAGACACAACGGCTCGTAGAGAACCTGAACCTAGGGACTAGTATGTTCTTAATGTGAACTTGAGGTCAACATTTTTATTATTCTTTTTTAATTAGTATAACTGCGGCGTTTCGGGAAACGTCGCAAGCTGTACCATTCAAGAAACAACATAATTTCTTAACCTAAACATACACTTAAAATTAATATTTTTTAAGAAGAAAAAGATAAAAAAAAAACAAGGAAATAACTATTGACTTAGAATTTTCTACAACGTGAATATTGTCACATTGGATTGGAAAAAATCTAAAATTTTCTGCCGAATCCGAACACGTAAAATGACAAGAATTTTTCATGAGAAGAGATACCCTTGGAGAGATTGTCACTGCTTCTTAAGAGCCATAACCTCTTAAATTTGTTTTCTCGTTTTTGGTGGCAGTGACTATGAAGCAAACCCGTCTTCGACAGAATTGTCCAAGGCACAACCGACTATGCCAAAGAATGCCACCCTTGTTGTCTGAGGGCACACATATCAAATCGAATCGATAAAAATCAAACCAAACCCAACTTTCAAATCTTCAAATGTCAAATTTTGTTTGTGAATATCGACAGATTTTAACATATTAACTCAAAAGCTTATTGAGAGCATATTTTTTAGAATTCCTACTTTCCCTATGCATTAATAGCAACGTCATCCAGTAGCGTGGTAATTTAAATCCGTCCTCATTTTTTATTTTTGTTTTTTTAAATTCGAATAAAATTCCGTTAATTAGCAAAGGCAAAACCATACAAATCCCTATTGGTATAGGAGAGTGCATTGCCCGTATTTCTTCTACTCATCATAAATGTAAGGCTTAACCCTTTTAGCATCATATTAGGCATCTCTTCACAGACGAAAAGAGCTATGAGTGCTTTTTACTTAAATATTATTCTACAAAAGATAAACACTAGCGGTTAGAATGATCTAAAGTCAGCTAACAGTTATTACAAAGAACCCTTGCAACACAAGTCGTTCTCTAATTTTAATCATGTGAAGTGGTCCTTGCGTTTAAGATGCATAACCCCTATTTTCAGTGTGTCTAAAACTAATGCAATTAACTCACTCGATAGTAAAGTATATTTGTTTTTGTGATGTTCTTAAAGCCAGTTAGAGAGTCTTGTTTCTTTTTCACTTGAAAACCTCTAAACGTGTGCATTAGGGTGGAGCGTTTTTAGAATGTTTTTTTTTTTGTTTTTACTGCGTGAAAATTATGGTTTTACCTGGAATTCGTTGTGGTCATTTATTGGGAGGAAAAATCGGTAAGCAGTCGGTCAGCTCATATAAAAACAGCATTGGTATGTTTGAAATTCGGGGGACGAGCACGATTTTTCTTGGACTTCCAAAGTTATAAGTATTTGAATTGAAAAATATTTTAATATGACCGCTCCTTAGAGCCTAAACGATTTTGTTTTAACCCAAGGGTAACTCAAAATACATGACCAGAAAGTTGAGGAAACATACACCATGAACAATTCCAAAAGAAAAACGTCTCTATAAACGCTCCACCCTAGTGTGCATGTACGTCTATGCATATGAGAACTTGTGAATTAACTGCAGCTGAAATTTCCACATTCATTCCAACCACACCAAATTGAAAATATTCCCAGAGAGCAAGGTAAGGTAGCTTGTAGAAAAAACTATCTTTATGAAGTTGTCTGGATGTTTTAACCTGGCTGTTGGATAATTTTCCCTCAAATTAATCTGCTCTGCCTCTGTCACTTGTTTTCCCTCTGCAACTTCTAGAAACACACAAACGTACATACGAGTATAACGCCTTGTGTGCTCTGAAAATAGAAAAGCAGCTACTGCTTAAAAGATGTAAATATTCTCGTACCTACTCAAAACAACTGGAAAAGTCAGTGTTGCGTGTTTGGGTAATTCTCGTCATTTAATTTAGACATACATATGTATATTTGCAGGGTTTCTAAGTGTTCAAGTTGCGTCATTTAAATTTGCTCCTCCGATACTCAACTAAATGAAATAAGGACAATATTTTTTATTGCAGACACAAAATATAAAAAAAATTGAATTATTGCAAAAGACGTTTAAGAAATTAAAGGTCTCTTTGAAAATTCTACCTTGGAACGTCTTCAAATAAAAAATTGACAACAAATCTAACGTTTTTTTTTTTCTTCCCAAAAATCCATTCGTCAATGTCTCTTAAGATTCGTTGGCCACAAAATCTTTTACTTCTTTACATTTTAAGCCTTGAAATATTTCTAAGCGATAAATTTTGAATTT
Organism: Chrysotoxum bicinctum; assembly: GCA_911387755.1. Taxonomy (NCBI): domain Eukaryota; kingdom Metazoa; phylum Arthropoda; class Insecta; order Diptera; family Syrphidae; genus Chrysotoxum; species Chrysotoxum bicinctum. Next base: position 110,172,021 of record OU426990.1, on the reverse strand, counting down.
TATGAATGCACCACCGCCACCTCTACCACCATTTGTATTTGCTTCTTCTCTGCATTGCTGTCCTGCTGTCACCAGAACTAAGTTTTTTCTTTCTTCAACAATTCCCTGCATCATATATTGAAGAAAAAAATTCCATTAGAGTATTGCGACGAACTTTTGGAAGAAAAAGCATTGGACTTTCAACGATCATGGTGAATCCTCCATAGAAATCCTTTCCCTCCGAGCTTAATTTAGACAAGTTTTTTTTTTTTTTTGTACATCATAGAATATCTATAGAAAATATCTACGAAAAGGTAGGAAGAATGTCTTCCTGTTGTACGTTGTATCACCAGAGAAGGGTCATACCAATGAAATTTCTTTCTTGAAAATTGAAAAAAAAAAGCCAACAAACATCACCACGATGAAGACGAATTGTATATTTTTTTGTGTGCAAGGCTTACTGTATAAATGTGGAACCTAAGGGATTCATAAAATACCCTTTTTGCTAGAAGAAAAAAAAAATACAATAAAATACAGAGGAAAGAAACTACACGGTAGACAGTCGAGTCAGGTCGACACGAACTGAGAATGTATTTTTAAGGGAAATGAAAAATTGTTTTTGAAGACTTTTCTATTTCAACCAAACAGAGGGGGTGTGTTGCAAACAGAGACGATAAATTGATGAAATATAAAGCAAGACTCAAAATACCTAATTCAAATAATGAAAATAGAAGAAGAAGAAGCTATAGCTCTAGGTTAAGGTTGTTTTTTCTTTTCAAATCAAATTTTCAAATTTTGACTTAAATAAAAGCAGCTGTTCAAAATGAATAAAATATTTATGGTAAGAGAGTAGATCCCCAAAATTAATCCCCATAACTTGAGAGGAGATGAGTATGGGTATCCAATAATTAATTGAAACCGGGTGGAGCTGGAATTTATCTAACGTCGAGATAAGCTTGTTAGAAATTTTAATGAATTCCGACATTAAAATGATTTAGAAAAATTGAAGACTAAAGAAGACTTTAAAAGCATTTATAAGAATTCAACTTTAGGAAAACTATCGACAGGTGAAGTACAGGGTTTTGCATATTTTTCAAAAATGAAGAAAATTTTTTTCTAAATTAACTATCAAAATGAATATTGTAGCGAAATAACTTATTGGAGATAATAATAAATTGTTTCCTAAAAGATTGCGACCATCAAAAGTTGACTCTGATTCTTGCGTAAATATTATTTTTGTTGAATTTTTCGACTTACGAAGTCTGTGCCATCGATATTAACAATTTGTTTAAATGATTGTTCTACGACATCTTTGAATACTGTCCTTAATTAATAATAATAAGTGAGGTCTGTTCCCAGGCGCCGCTGCTTAGATCCAAAATCAAAAATGAACAAAAGCAGACGGAAATCTTTTTCTAAAGACGTCGTACGACAATTGTTTAAACAAATTGCATAGCAAAAAATTTGTTGTAAGAGATAATTTTGGTATGTTAGTGCTATGTTTTATGAAAAAGTGCTATTTTAACGACCTTTGCCATATTTAAGGCGACAATTTTGTTCTTTTACGACATATTTACGACAAATTTACTTCGTCGTTTTTCCTTTACGAGTTCACTTTACTCTTTTTTGAGGAGTGGTTGTACTAACTTGACTGTCAAGTTAGCATTATCAGGGGTTAATTTAACAAAAAAAAAACAAGCGCGACAAATTTTTTCGTTCCAAGACAAATTCACGACAATTAATCCAATTATTACATCTTTAAAATTTTGAAGTTTTTTTTGACAGATATAGTACATAGTACATAAAGAAAGCCACTAAGGGCAAATCAAAGAAATCTGCGTTGAAAAACTGAAATTCTTTGTGAATAAGAGTTCTTAATAATATGGCGACCAAACTTTTGGCGTATTGAAGGAACGGTCTAAAAAATGTTATGCAAAGCGACTTAGTGACATTAGGGGTCGAAAATTCCTTAGACTATCATTTTGTAAAGCCGAGTGAAGAATTGGTCTTGCTAATTATATGATCAAAATGGGCACGAAAGTTTAACTGACTATCGTAAATAATTCCCTGGGAATATGCTCTGGAGGGTTAAGGTAATCGCTTACGGGAGAAAGTTAAATAGAGTCAGTGGGAGCTGAAATGACTTTAATTAATTTCATATCACCTGTGTATATAGTGAGATTTGAATCATTTAAAGTTAAGACAAAAAACACAAAAATCAAAGGTCCGAGGTAACCCCCTTGAGGAACACCCGAGTCAGCATAAATGTGATCGGAAATTGAAGACCTAAACTAAACTATACATTTTGGAACTTTTTAGGTATGATTTGAGTTATGCGGCGAAAGAAGGTTGGAAAAAATAAGGCTTTAAGTTTATTTATATTTTATCAAAGGCTTTACTAAAATCTGTGGTAATAACGTCCACTTTATTTCCTCTCTCTAATACATTTAGAACCTAAGAAACCAATTCCGTAGAGCTTGTTGTGGTAGGTCTGCATTTTAAAAACACCTGTTGCTGTGAAGAGAAGATCAGTTTGCAGTGAAAGTAAAGAGGGTCGTACACAATGTTTTTGACGAGCTTAGGAATACAAGAAGGGCCGGCATAATTTTTCCATAATTTTCGGGAATATCTCTTGAGAGTGACTGACGGAGAGAATGAACCATTTTTTTTTTTTTTTTTTTTTTTTTTTATAAAAAAGGCAGGCAAACTATCCGAACCAGGAGAGAAGTCATCTTTAAGCAAACCTATGTTTTTGACGATAATTATGAACTTTAATGTTAACTGTGGCATGAAAGGTCCATGCGGCGCTTTTAACGTAATTAAAAAAACGATGGTCAGGATTTTTTGTATAACGAGTCAAAAAGGTCCTGATTATCTTATGGTCTGCAGAGTTGATGGGAAGTCATCAGACTTACGTTTCACATTAATAAATTAATAGAATTGTCTTGGATCAGAGATTAACTAATCTTGCATTCTGTTAATGTATCCAAGCTAGAGAATTTTGCAGAGATTGGGGAAATGACATTGAGCTTGGTAATATTTTCAGAAATCCAAAGCAGACCAACATACAGGAAAATTTTGCATATTTTATTGATGATATTATGAAGGGTAGGATAAGAGGTACGTAAGGGACAGACTGCCTGAGACAATTAAAGATAGACAAATACAAAAATTCCAAGGTGGTATCAATTAAGATTGACAAAGTCAGCTTTGCAGAAATTAAAAAAAAAACAAAGAATTTTCAAACAATATTGAGTAGTTTGTTAAAAACAAATGAAATGTGAAGGTGGATAAAAGTGGTCGAGGGTAGAGACTAAATGAGAGCTAAGGCAAACAAGGGTACAACCGGCATCTGATGAAAAAATTAAGTCAAGCTGACAAGCTACCTTGTTCGTTATGCCACTGACCTGAAAAAGACATAAGTAAAAAAAAAACAATTTTGACCCTCGAGTAAATTAACAGGAAATGGCTATAAATTTGTTTAAGGCTGAGTTGAGATGCTTATGTCTTTAAAAAACATAAAATTGAGATCAGTTCAAACGAAAATTATGGATTGATCTAGAGTAACCATTAACTTTAGAACAAAAAAATTATTTCGATTGAAAGGGTACCATTTCTCCCTTTTGGCTTCTTATGCTCAAGAACTCCTGAATCCTTTGACGGTTTTGCAGTTTTGTGCAAATTGGTAGAATTCATTTTTCTCCCTAGTTAGTTGAACAGCCTAATCACTCGTAGTTTCTGCTATTAATATTAACGTTCCATCCCAGGCGGTGTTTGATTGCGTATAGAAGGTTTTGGGCTCATTCCTTCAAGAAGGACAAACTTCATCGGTCTTTTATTGGGATCGATCGATGGTGCTGATCTTATCTGGGCAGATCAGTTGAATAGAGCGATTTCCATAACGCTTACCCTGGGAACAATTTGCTCCAAAACGAGGTTGAAGAAATCATATTAAAGAGCCTCTGTCTGCCGAAACCAGGTGCATGTCACAAGACACAACTGATTTAAATTACCCAGAATCCCGAAGCCATAGCCAATTAAAGCTTAGAAATTGGCGAAGAGATGATGAGTCTCGACTTAATATTCGATGGATCGGCTTCAACGTAAAAATATATACCACATTGGTATTTGGCGATTAAGGATTTAAAGATCAACTTAAAACGCTTACATACAACGTTGAAGTCGAAGGTCGAAGGTACGCTTACTATTTCTTGGGATTGAGAAACTCAGCAGCCAGTTGAATTTTCTTTTTTTTTTCTTAAACATCCGGGTATTATTTGGATGATCTTCGATCTCCTTGAGCTGGAAGACTGAACTCTATCGTCTTTCTAGTCAGGATGAGACCTTTTCCAAGCATGTATATTCATTTATCATTTTTTGGGGTGGTTGATAGCTTATGGCGGTTCCGCCTTCTTGTTTGGTAATTTCCTAAAACTGTTTCTATTGAGTTTTGGCGGCTGTGGTAGTTGAACAAACAGCGGATAGTTTCTCGCTCTAGAGCTTCTTGAAGAAAAACTCGGACATCTTACGGACGTTCGGCAATTTCCTTTCATTAGACAGTTGAGCTTTGAATTTAACCACAGCGAACTAAGTCGTAATTTGCGTGTCCATACGTTGGTAAACTACATAATAAATTGAATGGTGTGGATCCTGAAAAGTCACTAATTTTAAAAAAAAAAATCTGTTCCAATTTGAGTATATGTATTAAAAGATTTGATTTTTAAAGTAAATTTTACTAAATGTGAACTAATACTTCTCCAACACTTCACTTACCACTACAAATTCTAAAAAGTCCACTTTTATCGTTCCAAATCACCGTCCCTAATATAAAATTAAAAAATAATAAAAAAAAAACCTCCGTTTTGCGGCGTTGTGCTCTTAAGTTAGATATTACCATGCATTAAAAATGTAAAACCATCACTTACAGACTGAGTGTACGAGTATGCCGGCCGTGGTGTGTATGGTGCAAGTGATTATCTTACGCTATTACACCCTTTGCAAATTGCTGTAAGGGACTTGTTCTACCGAAGGATGACGGTGTAAGCTCCAGCTGAGTTGATGCAATTCCTTTGCACAAGCACATGTATGCGATTGATAATCATTCGTAATATGCCATGGGCATGCACAAAAAGGAGCACTCTCGTATATAAGCTTGGCTATTTCCGTATTACGTATACATACCTTGAGAGGATATACTAGCTCGTATAGATGTGCCTTTACGTGTAGGATACCAAAACCTACTGAATACCTTGGTTAACTGGGTATTACACATATGTAAGTTAGTCTGGTCTGGATTTTAAGACACAAAAAAAAATACACGCGTGAGGACTGACAAACAAAACCACATAAGGACATTTTTACAAACACAAACATGTCCTTACGTGACTTGACCAGGCACTTTGGAAAATTTCACTATATTTAGAAGAAGAAATTCATTCATTCCATTTCAAGAAATCCATTTAAATGAATAATGCAATGCATTTGAAATTCGGATTTTCTGAGGAACTTATACATACACTTACCTGCTGTTATAAGAGGTGGCATGCAACAGAGAGCTTATTTAGCAAATTGATCGATTACGGCAAATTGTAGACAAATTTTTTTCTTGCATTTTTATTTTTATGAATTATTCAAAAGTTCTAATTTGTCATGGGACAATTTTGAATAGTAGATAAAATGTTGACGTAAACAAATTTAGAAAATGTCAAATAGCTCTATGGGTATACATATGTGTGTTCTGGGAAATGACCCAAACCATGAGAGAATGGACGTGAAACCATTTGTTCACAAGGGGACAAATATTCCACTTCGGTTCTTTGAAAATTCATTTAAGGATAATATCACAAAAATATTTTCATCCAAAATTCTGACCCTTTCAATATTCCGTCTATAAATGGTCCCTGCCTAAATTATAAGAGAGAGGTTCTCATACCCACTTGTGGATCTTTTCAAAATATCTTCATAATTACAAAAATCATCCCCTTCGATAAGGAAAACTATTTCAATAAAAATCAAGTTTTAATTTACGTCACGTATAAATTTGCAACAATGAGAAAGTGTTCCCTTTTGACTATATTGTCTTTATGGTCACAGCCAGAAACTTTTTATGGGAATACAAAAATATAATAGCCGGAAGGATAAAAGACACGACTACCACAAAAATTCCTGCACGCAATGTTCAAAACATTGTTTGCTTTTTCCCTTGCGATAGGAATCTGATATAATCTTATTTTTTGTTTTCTTTTTTGGTATCAGCTCACACCCCGCCTATCCTAGGTCATTGCATAAAACATGTTAAACATGATCCTTAAAATAGCTACATGCTTTTTGATTTTCACATTCTCAATGGACTTTTCTTTTTCAATATGTGGATTCAGAAAGGTGAGGCTACCATTCTTGCTGAGCTAGTATATCACAGCAATGGACTTTTTGTAAGTATCCCTTATGGGAAATAAAGGCTAATCATACATATATGTATATATATTTCTTTGCTTTGTTTTGGTAAATTATTGTCCTAAAAGGTAAATAAGAACTTACTGGGTAAGAGAGCTGTGAGGGTGTTGACTTTAAAAGTATTAAAGTAATAGAAAACATAGGTATTACTATTAGGGACATTGAGAAAAGTTCATGCTTGAAGTTATTTTATGTTATTAATTTTGAAATTTAGAAAAAAAAATCAACATATGTTACAGAGTATCTAGAGTGTTAAGTGACTGGGTCTTAGAGCAGTTGGGAGCGAACCTCCTTTTCTGCAAAAAAAAAATTAGTTCGACAACAAATCCCATTTTTAAATGAATTTGGATTAGGAAGATGTCAAACGACAGGAGGTCCCCCGAGTGTTAATACATCCACGAAAGCGTATACGCGTGGGTGAATTTTTTTAACAATCACAAAAACCAAATTTTTTTTAGTAAATATGCAATCAAAAAGACATCAAGAAATTTTCAGGAATTGAGAATGGAAAATGGCCGAATTCCAAACAGATGTACTTGTATCCTTTTTCATACAAATCTTCAAAACCAGAAGCTTAAAAAAGAACATCCTTTAATAGGAATAGAATTTCATTAGAAAAAAGAGCATCTTAATGTATTCAAGTTAGAAGAGTAAGAGTGCCATTAAAAACGATTTTGAAGAAATTCAAACTGCTGATGATAGATGAGTTGAAACTTGAGATGAGAATTATTACTACACAACGTCAGGAGAGAAAAAACTAATAAAGACTCATATAAGAACTAAGTTCATACTCAAGTTCGTCTAAGATTGAATAGCTTACGAGCATGTTGCCAGAGATAAGTTTGTGGTACTTCTTAAATGAAAAGTCTTTGAACTTGAGCCTAAATTGTAGTACCGATCATCGTTGCCGAAGTGGTCCTCATTTAGCTTTCCTCCAAATTATTTTATAACATCTTTTAATGGTGAATTTGAAAAATATTTCGTAAAAAAATGGCATTTTTTTATGAATGTCCCACTAATGAGGGACTTAAATTCTCTTTTAGCGAACTTTTTATATATAAGAGACACCACATACATACGACTGGCCAATTATTAAAATTAACTGATAATTTTGAAGCTTTCCTTTTAGATGAAATATTTTTTTACGACTATTAATTGACCTTTCAGATGAAATACTTCTTTTTTGAATATCCCACAATTGAGGTATTAAACTTTGTAAAGACAAACTTTAGGAAATTTTCCAAATTTTTACGAAATGGTCTATGACTGACCAATTACTTAAACTTACTGGTCTTTTACGACTCTTCATGAATTTTTTAGATGGCATACTTCTTTTTTGAATATCCCACAAATGAGTTAGTAATATCCCCTAATTTTAGAGTTATATCATCTTGAATAATATGTACATTGTACATATATTTCCGGGCCATTCCTTGTTGTAGTCTTATTGGAAGTATCTGTTTTGATACATCCCATAACTGCCAGCTTCCCTTACCCGTGGACAAGCCACTCATAGATTTTAACACAGTTCGTAACCCGATCTATGGCTTATATGCTGAAATGAATGAATAAAAACGTTTAACCTTTTTGACGCAATTAAAAAAATTATAGCAGTCGTGATGAACCTTATATTTAAAGCATTGCATCTCATAACTTCACAGTTTAGCTGGTTGAATAACTTTTTGGGTAGGTTCTCTTCAGAATTCGGTAGACATGTCTTATAAAACATAAGAAAGGACATCCTATTTACACTTTTTTGGAAACAATTTTCTTACATCAATGACAAATGTGTGAGTCCTTTAGATGGTAATGTCAATGTCCTCTCTTGCCTTCTAGTAATTGGCTCCCAGAAACTCCAGTTAGAAAATCATACTTGGTAAAATCCAGCCACAATTAAAAAAAAAAACAAAATCGACAAAATACAACTTCTAAAAAAAATCCAATTAGTTTTTCGTTGAAGAAATCGCACAGTCTCTTAACCCTGACTTTTCTTTTTCAACACGGATTTCTCATTTCTTTTCGTATATTCAATCGAACGACAAGCAAAAAAAAAAAAAAGATTGACTCTACCTATGCTCAATCCTTGAGGGCAATTTTTTTTGTAAAAAAAAATTTTTCCATGTCTACTATTACTTCAACCTCCGCCGCGTATAACTCCAATTCAATCCAGATTGCTATGAAACTACTCCTCTCCAGAGCTAGCATCCGGGAATTGAAGAAAAAGATTCAATCTATGGATTAGTGAAGGTGTATGGAGAAAGCCAGAATCATTCTCATTCCACATCCTCTTACAGATCCTGGGGTGAATGTAATTGAAATTAAAGATGTACGAGTTGCAATGTCGGCCAAGTCATTCTTGCTACATACACACACAAGTGCAATGGTGTGGGTGATTCGAAAGCTTTTGACAGATTAATGGTGAACACGAATAAAGATTTGAAAGGTGAATGACTTTGTCAGTTACTCGTATTTTTTTTTTAGTTTGTGAATTATTGAAGCCAATTGCTGAATAGAAAATGTAGATCCAATCTTTTTCGGTTGAGAAAATTGGATTATTTAGAGCTATTCATCGTTCTCAACAATGTCCATAGAAAACTGAAGACTGAAAACTGATGTCTGAGGATGTTCTTATTGAAAATGGAGAAATTACGAAATCCGCAAAATGCAATAGGAGCGATTTTGACTTTGTGCACAGTAATATATTTGAATAATGAAAAGGAGTTGCGGTATTCGAAATGAAATAATTGCAAAACCAAAAAAAAAATTGATATTTCTTCAATAGCTTACCTATTTAGCCGGAGTAAATATTATGTAGATTTGAAATATTTGCATGCAATAAATAGAATTGGACTTAAAAGACAAACTTTAGAACTGATTCTATTCAAGAGGCTTCTTACTACTATTGAACATTTTTCAAATATTTATTCCATCTTTCAGCAATGAATCGAACCCATCTCTCGTCCTGGGGATATTTTATATTAAATCTTGAAGCAGTTTCGAAGGCAAGTTATGTATGTATTAGATTCCTAGATTTCATTTTGAAGAACAAGGACGAACGATACTGAGTTAAAATTTGTTTGGCTGTTTTCACTATTTTCCTACCAAGGCCAAGGGGCTTCCTTAGTTAAAACGGAAAAGAAACCCTTTTCCATTCCTAGAGGAGTCTTATCTTTATCCGTCCGTTTGTAGTGTCCGTTTGTGGTGCTTGTTAACTATCACCTTGATAGTTTATCAATTTCTAACTTGCTAAGGGTTATTTTTTAAATGTATTTAACAAATAAGACGACTTATCTCCTTCTCCATCTATCCTTCATGTCTGACACCTTTCATAGCTTTTCGGGAGAGCTTTTCTTTTATTTGCAGATAAGGGTAAAAATGTCAATTCCCAGATTGCATTGTTAAACTTTCCAAAAAGGTAAAACCAGACAGGTTTCTGCCGAGGAGCCTAAGTACTACCAACCTGTAGATTTTATTGAAACTTACTTTATGTAGGGAACAAAAATTTTATCGGAGTAGTGAAGTCACCATGTGGAAAATTGCCAAAAACTCCTTCGTCAAATTCTATTTCCTCAAAACTGGAATGCCCATACGAGTATTAGTATAGGTATTGCTCCAACATTAAATAAATAATGAAAGGTTTCTATTATCCTTAACTAAAAAGAAAGTTTAAATATTTAGATGAACAGAGAGTTAACTAGAACTTTGGTGTTGAATTATGCCATTTACTGAAGCTCATTATAGATGGACACGAAACTATATGTCGAGGCTTAAATGATTTAAAAACTTTGTTTTAAATTAATTACACAACTAGTGCTTCGTTAGGTTTTGGTTACAATTTTGTCAATTGAAACTGGTGATAACTAAAAAAAATAACTGCATTTTATTAACTTTGTCGTTTGAAATGTTTGTGCAGAACCACATCCATTTTGGTCATCATGGCAGCTCGAGGTCGAGGAGGTTAGGGTTTCAGTGGAAACTTCTCAGAATTTACAGAATTGTTTGTGTACCTACATAATGTCTGTTCGTGTCTGAGCCCTTGGTTAGGTAAAATTATTTATATTAAAATTCAATTGTCTTAGGAGCATTACGATGATGATGGTATCTTCGTTTTAAATGTATCACGTTTTGACCAAATAGTAACAGCCGTTTCTGATGGGAAATGCTCAGGTTTAAGAACTGCAACAGTCCAGTGCATGGAGTCCCACAGGAATCAATTTTCGGTCCAATACTCTTGAATGTTCATCAATGATCTGTTTTCGTGTTGTACACATGCATGTTGTCATGCATTTTCATCAGATTTACGAAGAAGCCCTTGCCATTTACGTGAATCTTAGGAATATTCATACTTGGTCCATTGCCAATGGACTGCTTGCAAATCCTACAAGGTCTTCCAATATCTAAAACAAATGTTTAACAATTACTCTCGCTCTACGAAAGCTCTTTGAGAAGCAGCATTTGGGAAGGTATTATCAGAGGTAGCAACTCATGTTCAATAAATCCCAAGTTGTCATTGTCACTTTAACTTCTTGCTTTGTCGCTTTCCCAATCTTTCGATATTTACTCACTGCGTATCGAAGCCCTAAAAAGTATAACAGAAATGAGTACCACATTTTCAATATGAACTTACCAAAGAACTTACTTAGTGGAGGCGTTCTTGAACAATATTTCCCCCGAAATTTTTCTGCACTGTTAGTTGTAAGCTGGTGGCTACCCCTTTGAAATAAGAGCCAAAGTCCCTATGAAACTTGATTCCCGATATCAATGAATTCCAAGGGAAACTTTCGACATTTTGAAAGTTTCTAATTTTGAAAGTTGGGAAAAATGTTATTCACGTTAGCCCCCAATCAGTTCCCGATTCCTGAAGCGTCCCTGCCTGGGATCTGACTGCTTTCAGTCCTGTATAATCCAGACCATGCTACGAGTACTTCCAGTATTCTAGACCAAACACTCTTGCATCAGCAATTGTTTGATCATTAAACCTAAGGTTCGGCATTTCTTATTGCCTGAGTGCTGATATTCGAAGACTCTGATAGCTTTAGCATTAACTATATGTGGCCAAGCCAATATGCCTAGTTTAGATGTTTTGACTTTTTGAACTACATCTATGTTCATTTTGGTATAGCTTATACAGTTTGCACCTGTTTCTTCTCCTCTATTCAGGTTCCTCGCACACAGACCTACGGGATTTGTTTCACCCAACAAAGTTGAAAGTGAAAATTTCAGAATACTGTAAAATTAAATTTTTCTCTCACTATTCTCCGACAAGGCAAATCTCCCTTAAGGTAACCCCGAATGTAGAAATGCCAATCGTCTCGCTTACAGCCACTTGATTTGGAAATATTCAACGATCATAAAATTTGGTTCTATCTATCTTTAATCAATTCAAATCCTTTGCTCTGCCTTATCATCACTGTCTATAAAAAAGACACCCTCGTCAAGTCTATAGCCGTTTTACATCTATATTCATTCGGCAGGTAGTATAGTCGGTATGGCAGCATAAAAAAACGAAGAAAACTGCCTCCCTATCAACAAAAAGAGCAGCTATAAATCGCCAATAATAGGTCATTGAGCCGGGTAAGTTCACTAAACATTTATTGGTGTCATTAAACTGGCATTTAATAGGGTCGTCAAAATATCCTCGATTTTGAGGGAGGTTGTTGATAGATAGTTAAGAAAATAGACAACAACAACTAATTGAAAGTGATACCCTGACAAGTCGCCTAAATGCCCATGGAGCTAATGATTATGATGAGGGATAAAATAAAGTTGTATGAACAACAATCATTTTACTTTCTTGTTGGTGTCTGCGAAGGTCAGTTGTTTTTGAAATTGAAGATTTATTTTCAGCAAATATCATAATAGGAGCCTTGGGCAAAATAAGTTGAATTTCTGTTTTTAGTATTCATTTTGTTCTTACCGGCACTGGGCTCGGATACCAAAATGTTTTTTTTCATAGCAGTAATATATTATGGTGATATCTAAGTGGAGTGATTATACCGCCATTTTGAAAAATGGGTCGTAACTAATATTTCAAGATCGGGCCAACGTAAACAAAAGTAGTTTAAGTTTTTTTTTTGTTTTGGGAAATTTAATTTTATGACTTTTTTGTGAAAATCATTTTTTGTTTACGATAAGCCGTTCTGAAGATATTGGTTGAAACATATTTTTCAAAATGGCGTCTGAAAGATGCCATACAGCTGTCACTTTTCTATCAATTCCATTCAAAAAATTGTTTTAGTTCATTTAGTTTAGTTCGGTTAAAGAAATTTCATTTCTCTTGTACTGGTTAAACGTCAGCCGTGTTTGACAGCTAGCTGATGACAGAAGACCGGTAAAGTGCCATGTTTCGTATGAAAGAATTGCCATATTTCAGGAAACAAATACTGGTTAACCGGCATCGGATGGTGCCTTTGAAAGTTATCAATCATGCCATACACCAATATGTGCCAGGAATGTGTGAAATGGTCCTTTGAATGGGTCTTAAAATTTTCTGTTAGAAAAAACAAATGGGCTTCCTAAATAAATGTCGACAACAGCTGCCTTTGTTTTTTTTTTTTTTTATTCAATTTAACAAATTTGTCCCACAGGAAGCTTATACGATCCGTAAACTCGGGGAAAATATCATGTAAAAGTAACCAGGAATTAACCAATTATCAGGTTGATATTTTTCAACACTTTTAATCATATAAAATAATTAACAAGGTACAAAATTTGCATACTAGTGTTAAAAGAAAAAGACATAGTAAAATTTTCACTATTTTAAGGTTATATGATGTTTATCAAGAATATTTACAAGATGCTCTGTTTAAATGAACAAAGACAGTTATAATTTAACTTGAGATAATTGTAAAATTAACTTCTTAAAACATTTCCACACTCAACATAATATGTAGTTAAATTTAAATTGACAGGAGACCTCGTTACAACATTACAGCCTTGTTAAAAATTAACACTGGAATCATGTCAAAATCTTGCCAAATTGTTATATTGTAGTGTATCCACATGTGCACCGCCACTGCCATTTAAATAAACAAAAGAGTAACAAAATAAAATATGTGAAATGCATTCGAGTGGGTTAGTCATAACATGCTTTTACCATTCCACTCGATTGCATTAATTGTCACTCAATAGTAATAAGATCCTAGTTTGTACATTGTAGCCAATAGAAAAATAGAAGAATATTTGATTAAGAATATTAGTTGTAGAAGTAAGATAGAAGATAAGTATAACAGTTAAGAGAATAGTATTTAAGGAACGAATTAATGAAAAATAAAACAGAGTTTAGAATACATTAACTTAAGCAGCATTGCTTTTATTTATTTTTACTCTCACTTTACTTACGGCGAGCCATCGCCTTAACAATATAGCGTGGTACGCTCAAATACCAACATAATAGAGGACTACGATAAACACCACAATATTAACAAGAATTTCATTTTTAAATAACATGGCATCATCTTAAATTTACTACAATCTTTTCGTTGACTTGTTTATTTTACTGCGAAAATAAAGTGCTACTGATGATATTGTGCACTTTGTTAAATTAACCAGACACTTGCTAAATTTTAACATGATTTCCTTTAAGTGTAGCAAAGTTTCCAAGCCGACTTGCTTTTAATTATTATATTTATTTTCTTAACTTTTTAACTTTGTTTAATTATCACCACAAGCAAACTATCGAACTTTTAGTTTTGCTATTTATATTTTCTACATGAACTTATTTTTAAGGTGAAATGAAAGAGGCTCCAGGTTATATTCTTGTAATCGCACATGCACAGAATAAGAGTAGAGTAGTGGGTAAAACAGGGTCTAGCTGGAGGTAGTGACATTTTCCATTTATTCCAAGTGGATTGGCTTTGACGAAATCGTACAAGTGGAAAATTTTCGAACGAGACACATACGGAACAACCAACAACGGTGAACGATGACGACAGTTCAGAAGGTTCGATTCGAATGAACCCAATGTACGAGTATGTACGTGTAGGTAGGTAGGTTAGTTAAAGGATTCACAGACGTAATTTTATGTTGTTGTATATTTTTAGTTCTTTCAACAGTTCCCTTAACCTTCCTCTATCTATATAAATTTCCAACCTTAATTCGTTCGGTTCTACTATAGATATCATCGTCGCAAGGAGGCAACATAAACCCACTAAAAAGGAAAGGATGCTTTGCAGGTTAAATAAATTGTTCCATGAGCTGTGTAGAAGCACACAGTACATATGATGAGAATATATCGTAGAGGTATCTATATGAAACTAAAAGCATCTTAAGTTGACATTTTGTTTGTCCTTTTTTTCGATTCGTTCGATTTCTTTAGGATTTACTTCACGCTTCACTTAACTTAGGTATCCATTGTTTGGACTTTGGAGGGAGGTGAGTGTTAAGTAAAGGAAGTCAGTTTATGTTGTGTAGAAGTCAATGAGCCATGGAGTTTAGGTACGAGTATATAAAAGCGGCATTTTCAAACCATGACTTTTTATTGTATTTACTGTGAGAAAGCTATTTAACTTGCCTCTCAAAAATACAAATATTTACCAATACGAATCTGTAGTAAATAATAAATTATACTTTGAACTTACATGAAAGA
Source organism: Chrysotoxum bicinctum (assembly GCA_911387755.1). NCBI lineage: Eukaryota > Metazoa > Arthropoda > Insecta > Diptera > Syrphidae > Chrysotoxum > Chrysotoxum bicinctum. The sequence continues at coordinate 110,157,002 of OU426990.1, read as the reverse complement.
GGAGTTGGTTGTTTTTTTGGCGAGGGTTCGTGCTCAGCTATTTCATCCTTGAAGAGTCCTCGAATTGCGTAACGAATGAGGTTATAAAAGCTGGTTAACCGCGAAATAGAATCGAAATAATTTTTTTTTTAAATACTGAAACTATATAAATACGTAAGCTTTGAAAGACATAGTTTGGAAAAGGATAACTGGGGTACTCTTTGATAAAATCAATCCCGACAAATCTGAGGGGGAATTTATGATTAGTTTTTATAACTGAGTAAAACAAACAGATACTGCAAATATGTTTATTTGTTCTTCAATAGGAATGTTTTTGCAGACGAAATATCTTTTCATAGATGGGAACAATCAATATTCGTCATGCCGATTCCTCTACGCCTGGCGTTTCACACACGAAGACCCGCATCATGAGCAATTGTGCTGAAACCTTTTCAGTTGAGGTGTTCCATGTTCCCTCGAATCTGGGAGATAAGATTGAACACTATTTCTCGCATGATAGTTTTCTCCTATTACATTTTTCCTGCATCGTTGATTTCTTGCATGATATTTTTCTCTTATGGTAGCTTTCTTGCATTAAAGTTTTTTCGCATGATATTTTTCGCGCATGTCAGTTTTCTTTCATGATAGTTTTTGCTATGATATTTTTCGGCCATGCTAGTTTTCTCCCATGATAGTTTTTTCCTATGCTATTTTTCTCGCATGATAATTTTCTCACATAAATATTTTTTCGCATGAAAGTTATCTCTAATGACATTTTTCTTGCGTGATATTTTTCTCGCTGAATAGTTCTTTCTCCATATTTTTTTTCCATGATAGTTTTTTCCTATAATAATTGCTCGCTTGATAGTTTTCTCGCATGATAGTTTTCTCACATGATAGTTTTCTTGCATTAAAGATTTCTCGGAAGAAAGTATTCTAGCATGATATTTTTCGCATGATATTTTTCTGGCATGATCTTTTCAATTCCTTCCTATGCGTTTCTTTTTAATCACCTACCTTACATGCACATCCTAGGGAGCACAATAGGTCGACACAATAGAGTGACGTCATACGTTTTGCGGTATCATCATTTCTCAAAATTTTGCCTATCCTAAGATATTTTTTGAACTGTCTTTGTAGTTGATTGTTGCACTGGTTTCCAGATTTATCAGATTGAATCTAAGATATAAGAAGTGCCCAACTCTACTTCTTCGTGATGGATATCGGTAGGAAGTCCTAATTAGTTTATAAATCCAACTTACTTTATGTCATTATTTAGTTCTGAATAGACAGGTCTGTGAGGTTTTGCAGCAAGGGAAGTTATTTTTGTTTCTTTTTAATTTGCTCTTTCCATTTGAGCTTTGGAACCCAAGTCATTCCATGTCTTTATTGGCGTAAATTCAGCTTGACTGTTTATGCGATTTGCAATGTATTATAAATTTTTTATTTAATTGAAAAGTTTGCATGACTTGATTTTGTCTTATTGAGTTTGATACTCCATTGTTGCGCCCAATCTGTTTGTATGTCTAATACATTCTGCAAACTGTAATTTTGCCTTGACAATGCATTTATCAAGCACTTATATCTCACATCATCTGCGGGAGTGGAATTTTTGTTTACTAGAATATTCTTAGTATATAATAAATACAGAAATGGTCCTAGGACAGTTCCTTGTGGTACACCTTCTTCAATATTAGTATGTTCGATATAACCTTGATTGTTCCATCCTCTCAAGAGTTTGTGGTTAGTATAGGACTTCAGTATTTCATAGTACTTACTGGGTAGATCCTTATGCAGCTTGAATTCGAATCTTAACAAAGTCTGAAGCGACATCTTAGAACACACCACTGGCAATTCTATGAATTGGTTCTATCGTGGAATATAAATTTCTTAGTCCAAACTGATGGTTTAGAATAAGTTCTCTTTGTTGTATTACTTTGCTGATCCATTTCAGGAACAGTTTCTCGAAATTTTTTCCACAATTGGTAGCAGCCATTTTGGTCTTGAAGATGTTAACTCGCATTATCATTTAAGATAATGATAAAATTTATCAATTCGTTATTTTTAACAAAATCCTTCAAAAAATTCTTTCGAGGAATGTTGTGTCAATTTCAATTAAAGAAAAACCAAAATTTAATCGAAATTCAATTAAACCATTCCCCAAAGATAAATTTTTGTAAGTAGGTATATAAATTTTAACATTCATATCACCTTGAGAAACATTCATAATGCAAAAGTTCCTTTTCTTGTCTGGATGACAAAAGAACCAACCAACGAACCAAGAAGAAAAAAACAACGATTTTTTTTTCTTCAGATTTTGGCGTTGTCAGCAGAAAATTCAATTTTTCACACTCCAAGAACTCCTCTTATTCTACACGAGCGTTTTTTTTTGACTTTATGCGCCAGTAAATTCGTTGGGCTGAATGAAAATTCTCCAGCAAGGACATTTTTTTTTTTTTTTTTGGAATCTGTTGAGAAAATTCAAAATCAGTTAAATTATAACAGACCAACAAAATGAGAATGAGGTTGTAAGTGTGTAAGTACATGCTCAACAAAAAATAATTGAGATGAAAAGGAAATACAGACAAATTTTGAAGATGGCCTTCACTTTGATGATGTAAATTCCAATTGTATCCTACTTAAAGAGGTTTTTTTGTTGCATACTTTTGGAATTATCAGTTGTTTCCACGATGATTATTAAGTTATTCCATATAATAAAAAGTATAAGGCGTAAGAGTGGCCTTTGAATTTGGTAAAAAGAAAATGGAATACACAAATTTTTAATGAGGAAGTTTTTTATTTGTGATATTTTCTATTTTTATCCCAAAATATAAAAGTTTGAAGTTTGCTCTGGAATGACTACAAGAACACAACAAAGCAAAGTTTAATTTAAGATAATTTAAGGAATAAATCTGAAGTGGATATGAAGTAAAATTGAGTTGTAGCTAAATCATCTTTTTCTGATCGTTGGCCCTTACCCATCCATCCATTATAGGCAGATCTTAGTTTCGTACGTGAGGTGGTGACTTAGGAGATATTTCAACAACGAACCGTTTGTGATATAGTGACATTAAAAAGGCCTGCTAGGGTATTGTGGGCTGTTCAGCTTTAATTCGAAAAAGCGATGACGAACCGACTTAATAAGGGTTCGGTACGCCATTTCATGGTAGTAAGCAAACTTGGCAGATAAAAAGGTTAAGACAGAGGGTGTAGCACAGCTGGATCAAAAATATTTGATTCCATTTAACATCACATAATAAATTCGAAAGTTTTTCAAAATTACATTTTTACTTGGGATGTTTGGTGCGATATGGCCAGTTGCGTTCGTAAAAAAAATCGGGATTTTGATTAGACTTGACATTACGCGATGGAATAAAAGACGAAAAATGTGTCTGTCTGTCTGGCTGTCGTTCTGTTCGACTAGTTTCAACATCATTGATAAAAAGTGTGAAAAGAAGAGCACTGAGAAGGCAACCTTGTTTGACTCCAGTGTCTGTTTCATACCCCCAACTTTGACGTCTACAGATAGTTGACATTTTATAATTAAGCTGTCTTCAACTTTCGTTCCTGCTGACAACATACGGACAGGAATGGGTAGGACTTGTAAGTGAAACTGACATGCTCTCCTCCCATTTACAGCAATTTTGCTTGTTAACAAGCCATTCATCCAAAAAAACGCCTCGTGGCTAAAATGATTTTGCACCTAATCGGAGTCTTCTTCTAAATATTCCGAAGCCTGATCGAAGAATTTATAAACGGCTTTATATTGTACTGGTGTAGGTTCAATTCCCAACAGAAAATTTCCTAAGTTGAAGGTTGTGATCGGTCGAGGTTTCGTACATGGCGAAGCATCGTTGCCCTAAGGTTCTCGTTCACACTTCACGGACAGAGGCGATGTTCCCTTCGGATCTGGCTTTCCTTTGATATGCTGATGTTGGCTGATTGCTTACCGAACTGGTTGTCTCGAGTTCGGCCAACAAACATTCGAGATTCGACATTGTAGGGCTCGACTTTTCGAATCTTTAGTTATTCATAAAATACAAACCTATGTGACTATTTTAATATTTATTGATTTTTTTTGGTTAATTTTCAACACAAATCAGTTTTGTTTAACCATGAAAAGTCGGGGCAGTTTAGCTCCAGTTTAAATCTAATTAAAAAAAATTACAAATCTCTTACTGGCATCTGATTTTAGTGTAACCTTTATTTCTATAAAGTTTGCGAAATGTCTTAAACTAAAATTCCATGAGGCTTATATTAGCAAAATTCAATCTTTAAAGAATTCGCCAAAATCCTCATGCAAACCTAAAAATATGATAAAATGCTAATCTCAGATTTGAATTTATTCGCCGCCCAAATCGATAAGTTTTAAAAAGCCTGCAAAATATCACAACACACAATTTTGTTTTTTGTTGAATAAAAATATTCATCAAATCATCATAACTTTTATATTTTCAACCTTAAAGAATCATGGAGCGTGTGCTCGGAACTATCCTTAGCTTATTGCATACATTATCATCCACTCAACGATAAGCAAACTTCCAAGTAGGCACTGTAAACAATGAAAGCATCACGACCAGAGTAGCAAAGGAATTATGCAGAATAATTTGAGATAATTTCGGTAAGCAACATCACAATGAAAATATGCGGGTATTTACCTACCTTTAAATTTTATTAAATTAAAATCCACGTCCCTGGCCCACTTTTGAGAAGTCTTCCTGGAGCCGAGTCGGAATTCAGGACGCCGAAAAATATATATTCGAGTCGTCGTCGTTGGTATAGGTCGTACGAGTATAGGAATATACCTATCTATATCACTTTAATTCCAACTCACCACCACATCGATCGGCTGCGGAAGGTCTGAAGCTGGATGGAGCACATAATCATGGCTTACGTACAGCTGTAGGTACAAACAGAAGGCAAGGAATTTATTTTTCGTCCCATAAATATTTTTTTTTCTTTTCTACAAAAAGCATCCAGAAGAAAATGTTTCGTTTTCATCTATAATGCACGGGCCTCGCGTGTAAAAGTTAAGATGTCGTTGGCAGAGTCGTAGTTGTGTATATATAGGAACACATTATGTTTGTCCTCTGAGCAGGAATTGGGATTGAAAGAAATTGTATTTCCCAGCACACCCTTTCCTCTCTTCAGCAAACAGAGAAATACTCGTAAATCTGAAAATCTCAGCTTATTTTTTTGGAGGACGGGCACCACCACCAACACGGAAAATTTGCATGTAAACGTTTTAAGGACATAGTTAAGGATAACGAAAATCCAGAATTATTTTTCACGTGAATTGAAATAAACGATAATGTTGCTACTAGAATCAATGATTACCTTCATCTTTTTTTTTTTGTTAATTAAATATTTTGGTGCTCCACCTGGATATAATTTTATAAGCGTGAGTTAAAGAGTGAAGGGCGTTTAATCAAGACCGGATTTTGACAAAGGTTTTTTATTTAATTTTCTTTAAGTTTTAAATAATGAACAGTCTACGAGTATAAGTCTTGCTGTTTTGAAAAAAAAACATATCGTGACGATTTCTACAACCTTTCTCATGTTTGCGGTAATTTTAGTTTGCTAATTGTTGAAATGTCTATCTTGAATATCCTTTACAAATTGTCATTTTATATTTTTTACACATACAAACATACTCGTGCATATACCTAGTTTTTTTTTCTTGTTAAATGAAAAACCTCAAAAAAAAAAAAAAAATCATATCCAAGCGACTGCACGAAAACGTCAAGAACGGAATAAAAAATAATTTGCGGCATTATGTCCTTTCAGCCTGCATTTCTTTTCAATCTGCCGTTGTGACGATGAGGGAGTACACTTGTACAATTTTATGGTACTTTTCAGTTTGCTAGACAATAAACCACAAACCAGATTGTACTTGGCATCCTTCTTTTTGTGATTTCCCAAATGCCTGCAGAACAAAAGACTACTTTAGCAATGTGTTAAGTAACAACTGCATTTCCTCTAGTCGTTATAATGATAAAAATGGAACTTTTTTTCTTACTTGTGATATAGGGATACATGGTGCTCTACGAGTATGTGGTAGGTTATGATTTAATAAGAAAATTAAGCTTTCAATTTTGATTGAATCATATAGAACGAGGGTAGAAGAGCCGAAAATTGTATGCCTAATTGTCTAACTTGTTTTTCCTTTAACTTTTTCGACTTTCTTCAGTTTTTTCCTGTTGTTTACGTACAATTCTATTCTATTATACAAATAAACAACGAGTTCGGTTTTTTTTCATATTTTCTTGAAAACGGATTAAACGATTTTAACTTCAATTCTTCTATGTAAGTGTTCCTCAGGGTTCTATTTTAGTACCTTTCCTTTTTAAATGTATATTATGGTTGGTGTACGAAGCTTATAAGATGAATTTGAACAGTCAAATTTGTAAGAATAAGATCTTTAAATAAAGGTCAAATATCGGGTTAAATTGTTGCATATAATTTGTTGGGAGGTGCCATAAATATCAATTTTACAGAGGTGTTTAAACCCCCAATTAATTTTTTTTTTATAAGTGCTTAAGTTAATGAAAGATTTCAGAATTTTTAAAAATAATATTCCACAAAGTTACTGTCCTAATTTTGTTTTAAAATGTTTCTGGTAGTTTTATTGAAATTAAACAGGAGAGTTGGTAGGGGCACTCTATTTTAATTTCAAAAATCAAAATATTAAAAAAAATTCTGTTTTCTATTGCTATTTATCTCAAAGGTTGGTCTGGCAAGGAATTGATAAATCCTCCAAGAGAAAAGTATTTGTAATCATAGACTTTCAGACTTTCCCAACAACAGCCACATAGGAATTTTTGGGAATTTAAAGACAAATTAAATTTTGGAATTTGGATACAATTTAGTTTAAACTTGGTATTCTCAAAATCACTTCTTCGATTTTCGAAACTTATTGATAAAAAAATTTAAGGTTGCTAATACTTACAACCTTAAATTGTATGTCTTCGAGGAGAAAAGAACATACCAAAATACGTTATCAACGGTACTTTTATTAGCAAGAATTTTTTGGTGTTTGAGCTTCTTCCTTTTTGCGTCAGAGGTATTTTTTAATTTCATGCGGATCAAAGCACATTATCATGCAGATAAGAGCTCTAAAGGTATTTGTCGAAAAATCATATTCTTAAAATTAAAATAATTAAAAGGAATTTGTTTTATAAATGCGAGGCAATCGTGCATTTTATTTTTTTTTTCACAAATTTTACATTTACTCATAGAGTCTGCACTCCTTAATAAATGTTTACTTAAATAAATTTAAACTTTTACTGGGTTTAAATGGAAGTATACTGATTTTGTTTGTAGAGTGGTGCATGTTATTTGGCGTTTATTTTTAAAAATAATTTAATTAAATTTTCAATGGTTTTGAGTTTCCAAATTTTTAATTATTAATTTTAAAAATGTATTATAAACAAAATTTAATATATATTTACTTTTTTAATTAATAGGTGAGTCTTTTGATGGATATACTCTTAAATATATTTACGAAATAAAATAACACTTTGGTGAGTTAAATATATTCTTAAATTTGCGTTTATAATAAATTAATATTCATGAAAATTTTAGCTTTCAAAAGTGTTCCATGTTATTGTTGTTTAATCCAAAAACCGTATTAAATTTAAAGGTTTTCAATATACATCTTTAACCTTGTAGACGATTTTGACTTAAATAATTCACCGAATCACGGCTGTGAGTTAGATTCATTTCCATATCTATACTAGGGAGACAATTTTGAATGACGAACAACAGTAATTAATTAATTTTTTCGACGATAACCATATTTTTCACAATATTTCCGAAAAGACCAACAAAAAATAATATTCGATTTTTGATTTGTTTATCATTTTTTAATTTTAAATGGTACTGTGTTTATTTGTTGTCGTCATGGTGTTTGCAGTAGAAATCTTTCCTTTGAATTCGTTGTTAGAAAAATATCGTTAAATTCGAAATCTTACTCCCGAATTTAGATTTAGATTTTATTATTCTATATATGGTAGTTCTAACAATATTTGCAATTATTAGGGCATTGCTTTTCTTTCCATCCTAGTTGAAAACTTTTATTATTTTTTGAAAAAGAATCAAACATTTTCGTTTAAGATTTTCCTTAGTAAAGCTAGCGCAGTCTTACAAAATTTATACATTTTTTGAACATCTAATTCGTTATACATCTCAGTTAAAAAATCTCTTCTCTGAGAACGCACCATCTACCAATAAAATGAAAAATACAGTCTCTTTCCGCCATATTTCACATTCCTCAAATTATAGGTAGACCATCATTGTGCGGTATGAAATTGAGATTCAAAAGTTCACCTCGCATTCGAAACATACTTGTGACATATCCCGAAAATATAGTTGTCTTTGCTTAGGTTCTGATTGAGCTTACTGTAAATCATTCGGTGTAAGAATTCTTTTGCTTCTTCAGCTGGTTCTTCCAAAACGATCATCTTAATTGGTTTTCCAAGCAATGTAGTCATCAATGTCTAACTGTATACAAATATCCTGAGTTAGGTTTATCCACTACTTGAACCAACCAAATCTAGTTTTTATCGCTTGAAGAACTGCTTTTTTCATAAGCTAGAAAGATTCGACCGGGTAAGCTGATATCGAGTAGCACAATACGAGTATCATCGGCAAACGGAGAGATTTGATATGAGTTCCTGCATATTCTATACCTCCTGGCAAAAACCTAGTTACATCATCGATGAAAAGGGCTGAATTTACAGCCTTGGCGCACACCATTCCTAGTCTGAAACCATTTCGGGATATATTCAGTATACCCTACTGCCGCTTTGGTCTCCATATACATGAATATTTAAATATATATGTATAAATATTTTATAATATTTAAATATAATATATTCTATAAAATGGATGCATTCAAGAATGAAATACCTCTATAGTTTGAAGGATCTGTTGTGCTGCCCTTTTTACGGATGGGCCTAATCACTGCTTTTTTAAATTCTTGGGGTTAAAGTTAGGTGGGATGATGATGCAGAAAGTCGTATAACCTTACCCGGATCTCAATGGATCCATTGTCCTCTCCAGTAAAATGTGTAAGGTAGGAATGGGAAGGTTACAAGTGTAAAGATTTAGTGGAAGTCTGAGGCACTGTGTGCCTCACCCTGAACCATCCTGATTTCTGAATGAATTTAAGTATGATTTTTAGTGGCAAAAATGAGACGTCGCCCAGTTCGTCCGAAAACATCTTTTCCAGTTTTGGCTTGGCTGGGGTGTCCACAAATAAAATGAGATGAGTCTTGTTCCACTTCTTCGTCCTGATACCCTCTGCATAAGTCAGATGTGCTGATGCCCATTCTGCTCATTTAGGTTTCCATTGCGTTGTGACCCGTAAAGATTCCAATCAAGAGAGACAATTGAGGTCCGCTAAGCTTCAGTAGATACTCTGTTTTTTTTCTGTGAATTATATGGCCAAATATTCCTTGAACCCTTTTAGGTGTCAATTGTTGAACATCTGTCATTTGCGGTCTTGAGGAAGTTTTGGTAAATTCTATACTTTTCGTGCTCCAGTGGCATAAGTTCCCAGGGTACAATTTGGTTCAGTTCAAGTGAAAGGGTGTGTCTGAATGTGTTTCGCCAAACTATTTTAATTCACTACGGCAACGAGCAACCAGTTTTAACTTAGTGACAATTGATGAAATGGATCTGTTTTAATGATCAAATTATGGGTGGGTTGTCTGAGAAAATTCCTGACCAGCTTGCGTTTTGGAACCTCCTGTAAAGTCCCATACATGATTTGCATTTAAGACACGGTATTCCATGCATTATGAACCTTGTTGGAATATTTGTTAGTGTGCCTGGGTTAGAATCTATGAATGGTTAAATATAGTCTGTTTGAATGTCTATGTATGTCAGTGAAGTTTACAATGGTTCTGTGACGAGAGTGGCCCCTTTATCAACTTTTATACTCTTTAAGCCGTAGAGCACTTTTGGCCGCCAACTCCTTCGTCAATATATCGATCGAGTTGGCCAAATTGTTGGGGTACACTTCCATCCTCCAGTATGATGTTATATACGCCTGTAACTCGTCAAGAAGAGTTCATCTGTACCATATTTTTAGAATTCCGATGGTATTTTATCCGAAGTAGCCGCCTTTTCATCCTTAAGCGCTTTCAACGATGCATGATGACCTCTTCCTTTAAGATTCGTTGATCCAGGCTTGAAAATAATAAATGAGTACTTAACGTGTTGGGATTAAGTAGCATGTTAAAATGTTACCTCTAGGTGTCTGAAATTTCTTATAAAACTCACCTGAATTTCTACATTTCATCATCATCGGCTCGACAACCGGGTTCCGGTCCTGGCCTCTTTCAACAAGTCTCTCCACCTATCCCGGTCTCTAGCCGACGCCATCCAGTTGCGCACCCTAAGGCTTCGGGCGTCCTGGTCTACGCCATCTCTCCAGCGCAAGCATGGTCTACCACGCTGTCGTCTACCATAGAATATACCACAAAGAACTTTCCGAGCAGGTTCCTCTTCGCTCATGCGAGCTAGGTGCCCTGCCCACCGGAGTCTACCGAGCTTAATTTTTGTCACGATATCTGCTTCAAGGTAGATTGCGTACAGTTCATGATTGTACCGTCTTCGGAATTTCTACATTTACTTAGCCTTATTTCTTCTCTTTCGTAAAATGCACTTTTATTTTTCTTTGCATAATATTAAATTATTCTTTATTTACAAGCAGCAGTGTTTTTTTCAAACATCGATGTGTTTCACTTTAAAAATATCTATTCAGTCAGTTTTAAACTTATCCCAGTTTTTATAAAAATACAGTTTTCATTTTTTTAACTTCAAAAAAAGTGGGATCTCCTCAATAACCCTTACCTATTTTCATACCGCCCGCACTGTGTATAAGGTCTTAAGAGAAAATAAACCTCTTTATTGTGGGCATAATTTTAAGAAAAGCTTACCTTCACAAGTTTCAGTTTTGTCTATTTTTTTGTTCTTCGAAATTTCACCCATCCATAGTTTCTGAGTAGTTTAATTACATTTTCACAGAAATGCAAAATCTTATTAGATGTGAGTTCAAAAGTCGAAAGCTTATTTTTCCGTATAATTTCCTATTGGCATTATAACTCCTCTATCCTTTACCTGTGAAAGTCTCTTTAAGTGCTTAATAGCTTTGTTTATTTCCTAGAAAATTTATGATACCCTCTCCTTGTCTATACTTATTCACCATCACCTATGAGATGGAGGAATACAAAATTAAATCAAGGTCCTTTTGAAAAATACCTCTCTCTCTGTGATTTGCTGCATGTGTTGCTTTATGGTTTTGTGTTGATTAGGTTGCGTTCTACGCACATTTAAAATAACCCATCTCATTTAATTTGTGGTAAAAAGGGGGAGCAACAGTAGGTAGGTATGTATACTAGATACAAAACAGCAATAACAAAAAGAACAGAAATAAGTCTTTTTTTTCAATTCTATAAAAGTACCATCAGAGTGTGCTGCGAATCTTGAACACGAGGAGTCTGTATGTTCTTTTCCAGTCCGCCCATACAATGTAACCCCATTTTCTATTGAAAAATAATCCTAACAGCAAAGCCGTATCGTAAAAGAAGAAAATAAACAATTTAGGGAGTTGGAGTTTTAATGGCTTATAATTAAAATCATAGTAAATTATTCAAAAGTTCAACTTATATGAAATATGATAGGGTTAGATTTTGTCCATTTTATCTCTTGTGTGTATGATTAATAACAGGCGTATTTGAAGGGGCTTAAACTACCCCATAAAATATTATTATAGTGATAGGGTAAGAAAAAGTTAAACTCTTGAAATTCCGAATTATTACAATGAGAAGGAAAATGAGAAAAAAATAAAGAATTCGACATTCGTGTAGTACGGTAACATCAGTTTGAAACTCTCCTTTTAATACTGGAATCTATTTAAAAAAAAACTAACTTTCGCGAATCGGTTAGTAAATCAATTCGCAAAGTATACAAGATGTGTCAGAAGTCTTAAGAGTCAAAGTATAAATGTTGTCTTAAATACACTTCTTTTGACAAATCAAGTCTTCATAAAGTTCAGAGTCAAATTTTTCTTTTTATATTGATTACTAATATGAATTACCCTTTAGCATGTTATGGGCTATCGGCGTGGAACTACTGTGGAAACTCTCCAAGCTCTATTGGTACGCTCCTGCTTAAGCAATAGCTTATGCTATAAATTTATATAAAATAATTGTTTTTATTTTGTAATTGTTGTAATAAAACCACGGTAATAAGACAATACACGAGTCTTAAAGTTCTTAGAATTTGAATATACAAACAAGTACTTTGTCAGGAAAGACAGTGTATATAATCACAACCTACCTGCCTTGTCAAAGACAAGGGACCCACCCTGCTTCGCACAGGTGATATGTGACTTCTGATGGATGAATAGAGGCATTTAGTATTGATGAATCTCTCGAAACTACCTTTCGAACCGCTCAATACAAATGTGTTGTTAGACGGTTTTAAGTGTGAAATGCATAAAATAAATGCTGGTGTGCCACAGGGGTCCACTTTGTCTCCGAATCTCTTTCTCATATTCATGAATGATCTTTTGTCTGCAACTTCTAATCCATTAAATTGTTTAGCTGACAACAGTACTCTCAGAATATGATATATTCGTTTCCAGATGCCTTTCCTTGTTCTTCGAATGTGGATTTAGAACGGTAACTCTTTAGATTGTGATCTCGATATCACTGTCAATTGGGGAAGGAAAAACCGTTTAGAATTTAATGCTTCAAAAACTCAATGCTGTTTCCTGTCGTTGAAGCAATACATAAACCCCATGTAGCTATCCATAAGTAGCACTTGTATTGGGAAACCGAAAGGAGCCTGGCAGACGCCCGTGTGTATCATGACCACATATTCGACGTCGCCAAAAACTTTGCCAAGTATTTAAGTTTCGACTTCGACTTTGCAAAATATGTTTTAACGCTTCTGATCTGGCCTTAATATATAAGGCTTACATTCGTCTAAAGCTTGAGTACAATTCCCCTATGTGGGCAAGTACACCAGTAACTCACTTGAGTATTTGGATCAAATCCAAAAAAAAAAAAGGTTTAAAAATGAGAACAACTTTGGGAGCACAGTCAGGTACAGAGGCTCTTTTTTAAGTCGTACCACACGAATGTAGAACTCCTTATAGGAACCATCGGTATACTTATTTGTTTTGAAGTTCTAAACATTAAAAATGGAGGTAAAACATAGCCAGGTATTGTTTTCTCTCCATTTTGAATGTTAAGACCTTCAAAACTAATATTTATCGATGGCTGCTGGATGATAAGATTGCTGCCTCCAAGAAACCCAAGTATTAAAAAGAATTAATCTCTGTTTCTTTTTATCGCAGACAAAGTCCTCAAAGTACCTCATAACTGTACTACCTGTCTATGGTGACTTTCTGTCCAAAAAGTCGGTGACGGTCTGAATGACAGCATACTGTCATATAATTTCTAAGGTGTAGACTTATTGGACAGTCTTTTGAAAGGTTGTGGCTCTTGTGTTGATACGAGAGTTTTGCACTATTCTCTCCAGAGCGATGTTGAAGAAGCCGCATGATAGGGCACCGCCTTCCCTGAAAATCTTTTTTGACATCCAATGCATCGATGCGATCTTGCTTTCTAAATCCTCATCCTGCACAAACGGACAAGTTTGACAGAGATACCACAACTAGATATTGCTCTATATGGTTTGTCCCTATTGTTGCTATCCATAAGAAAATGAGAATGAGTAGTACTTTGCCTTCCTAGAGGCAGTACACCCTGAAAAACTTGTGTTTTGAGTGGCTGATATTTGAATCCAAGACTCCCTGCATTACAGTCGAACGCACTAACCATTATACCAAGGGGTACCATGTGCCATAATGTGAATAATTGATAATGGACTTTCCTGGTCTAAAGCCGCACTAAACCAGACTCATCAGGTTGTTGACGAGAGGCTTCAGATGTTCACATAATACGGAAAAAAGGAATTTGTATACGATACTCAAGGACTGATGCATCTATTGTTGGTGCCGTTCAGAGGGTCTCCATTATTGAGGTTCTATCTGAGGTTCTATCTATCGGGCATGCTTTTTTCTGACCAAATTTAGCAGATGAGCTGGTGCCAAACAAGTCATCGCCTGCCATACTGAATTGTTCGGCAGTGAGGACGTCAGTTTTTGTTGGGCTTTAGATTCGATATAGCTATCTTCAGTTCGTCCAGGTCGCATTGGAGGTGTTTGTGGTCTGCTTCATCTAAGTCGAATGCTTCTATCTCCTTAGCAGCGGAATTCTCTTCGCTCTTCGTTATACTCGTTATACTCGTTATACAGTTTATGGCCTTTCCATATGCTCAGTATTAACTGCGGTTCTACCACGATGTTCCCTTGATTGTCCATGCAGGCTTTGTCTCGGGGATTGTGTCCTTAAGATGTTTTTTGTTTAACTTTTGGTAATACTTCAGATCATCATTCCTGTTATGGCATTCCTCTTTTTCCTCGATTGAGCTCCGTCTTAACCAAAATTTGTAAAAGGTATTGTAAATCTATTTTCTTCTGCCGCCAATTCAGAAAATTTGAGATGCTTAAACTGGAAATAAATCTCGAGTACAAAAACACATCGTTAACGCTACTTTCCAGCAATTGCAATTTAAGTATCTTCATTTATCTTTTGGTTTCATTAAATCCCACTTTGTCGGAAATTCAATGGCCATCAATCAAATTCTCCCTGCAATATAAAGCTAAAATATTAATATCTTCTCAAGTTCGCACAATTGAATGCGAATTAAAAATTTCTTCCGCCTTATACGAGAGATGCCTCTGGATAATTAAATTTCCTTGCAAATTTGAATTAATGCTGGCAAAATGGAAGACTATCTATATCTATCCTTATACGTATCTATAGGTTAGGTATGCATATCTGTAATATTTTTCTCATTCCTGATGAAAAGAGAAGTGACCTTATAGTTACGTCTGGCTCTTGCGTGTTTAATGAACAGCTGTTTCCATTTAAGTTGTCTGTTTTAAGTGAGCATCAGTAAGGCATTAGTGTTTCATCGTTTTTTCTTAGTTCCTTTGAACTAATATCTTCATTTTTTTTTTTTTTTTAATTTTACTCGATCTATCCATCCAACAGATTGTCTTAACTTGAGGAAAAAGATTTATGCAAACGAAGGAGAAACAATTAAGAGACTACGAGTACAATTTCAAAGATATAAATGAAAGACTTCACAAAATGAGGATTTAATTGAATTCAGTTGCCATTTCCTTTTAGTTTTATAAAGTTTTTTTTTCATAGAAGGATTGAAAAAAAAAATCAGTCTTCACGAGAGAAAAAGGCGTGATAAATTATTATGAGCCTAGAGCTCACTTGTTCGGCCTCTTTGTGTTGTCTTAAGACACTTCTTTGAGCAAGATGATCTTTGTTAAAAAAATCGAAGTTTTTTTTGGACTTTGTTAACTAGTACCTACATCCTGTCTTAATCTCCTGATATGCTACAGGGTACGACAACATAATTTCCTTTTGCTAAGGAAGTCAGTCGTTCGGTCTGAAAGGTTTAAAGTGAAGCGTGAAGTGCCGCTAAAGAAAGAATACCTGCAATTAACTCCCGAAGTTGGCTGTGGTTCTACAGCTTCTTACCTTCCATGTCAGTCGCCATCTTTTGTGGGAACAGTGAGGAGGTTTTTGGCTATGCAAATTTCGATGGGAAGGCTTAGGTTAGGTTAGGTTAATGGGCTAACTAATCTTGCTATCGTCATACTTGTGATACCCTAGGAATTGTGACTCCCATGTATTGAAACCTATAATAATCCTTTATCATTTTCGGAGGGTACTTCTAAGTCATTGAAGAAATGTTTATGGTCACATAGTCCCCTGGTTGAGGAGAGGAAGACGCCTTTTCAGGGCGCAATCCTTTCCTTTACCTCCACTTGAGAAATCATCCCTCCTACCGTAGGAGCATGTGGCTTCTTGCATCGTCTGGTAGATGAGTTTGATAGGTTAGTGGTTGGTGTACATGTCCGTTTGTTTGTTCAGGATTGCTGAATAAATCGAAAAGACTGTTGCCTTCCTGAAGAGGATTTTGCCAAACGTAGGGAGAAGTGGCCCCATCAACTCATCGACGCTTGTGTTTACCTTAAGAGTGGCAATCGCTGGTGTATAGGCGAGGTGGCCATTCTCCGTTTGTTGCTGCTCCTACAAGAAACTCGTGCATCGTTCAGCCGTTTGTGTTCGTTCTACAATTGTCGTCCGGGACGCTTTGTCTTTCTTTTGATCTCAGTTTGAGACGATTTTCAATCTCTCGTGTTTGGCTGGTTGATATAGTCATTTTGTAGCGTTAATAAATTTCGACAGGTCTTAGCTTGGAATGACGGAGAGTTCCTCCAAGTCGTATCTTCCTAAGAGCCTATTTCTCAGATTATATAACGTAGGGCAGTGACGCAGGTAGTGAGGAGTTTCCTCTTGTATCTTCTCGTCACCGTAACCTCTGCATAAGTCGTCCATACTGAGTTTGACATTTTTGGTATGGTTACCCAGTTGGCTGTGTCCGGTGGTTATGCTCACGGGAAGAGATAGAGACTTTTTACTCAGCTGGATGATAATTTCGATCTTTTGTTTGTTGAAACTAGGCCATAGTTTTCTTGTTATAAGACAGGTATCGATCTAGCTTGTTTGTGGCATTCTTACAGGAAAGGGGAGTCTTACAGGTCATGTTCGGACCACAAACTGTAGCCCAGTGGATTTAAATCTACACTTCCCGAAAACTAATCTGCAGCTGCAATAAATTCGGAAATATGTTTTTGACTTAAGCCACTCTTATTCGGTTTTGTCTTTGCGTGAGTCTTGTTGGAAGACCCATCTTTCCTCCTTACAACACCGTTGAGAACATTTTCCTCATTTAGTATACCTAGTTGTTTTAAAAGTTTGGTTCGAAATTTGACCGATTTTCCTTGACGGGCCACTACATTTCAATCGATGAAAAGGTGGAACCAAGCTAGATTCTATTCTTTACTTATAAAAGCACAAGTTTCGAAAATACGTAAAACAGATAACAAGGTACAGAACTTACGGCTAGACTATAGGTAAGGTGTTTGATTTATATTCATTAGAAAGATGAATGTATGACGTATTGAAAGCCAGAATAAGGCAATAAGGTATTCATTTTGCATTCACTTGTATAACCCTAAAGCCACAGATTCTTTAATAGGAAAATTCCCATGGCCAACACCCCAAACCAAAATACCTACCACGTAATTTGCATGTCAAACAATCATCACTAAATCACGGAACCTTTAAAGAAAATATCAAAGAGAATAAATTGGTTCATGTATCATCATCCCTTATGACACTCCCAAATCCGGTTAAAAAATATAAAACCCTCTGTAAACCTTCATTTATGTATTTGTATATTTTTGTTGATTATGTTATTATGAGCTGCCTTTTATCAATCAAGTACTAACCACTTCAGAAAACAGCAACAACCAAAAAAGGTAAAACTATAGTTTGTTTTGCTTAACAACGACTTTGTTTTCAAGGAAAACTATCTTCATTATGAAGTCGAAATTACTTTCAAGGATTCTCCTCCTCATCACTTAAATTTCAAGCCCCTTACATAACAATTTTTCTTACCTCCTACGTATATTAATAATAATATTATAACCGACATGGCAAGGAGTGTATAACAAAAGGAAATGAAAATTCTTTTAAAGTTTTTCAACAGGAAGCACAGGATTTCTGTTTTGTTTTTTTTTCTTTGCTTTGCTTTTTCTTCTTCTTTTTCTTTTTCTCCTCTGTGAGTTGTTTCAAGTTGAGTTTTATGTGGCTTTCATTAATTCACTCAGATGAATATTAACCTTTTCTTCATCATCGGGAAGTTTTGATGTTTGGTCTTTAAGTTTTCAACTGAAATTGTTGGCTGTACCTGGCAATGTTTCCAAGATAGAACAATAATTGATAAACTTGAAAATCTTGAGGTTTAAACTATTTAAGTTGACAGATTTTTGACAAAGTCTGTGGATGCTTTGCTCAGATTCGTCCTTGTAATGAAACTAACTTCTTTGAATTACCCTCCCTTCAAAAAGTCAATAAATTTTTAAAATTTTTTAGAAGAAAATTTAAAATCTGTTTGATTTGACTTAACTCTGGTTGCAGATTGTGTTAATGTCTGCTGAAAGCTCTAGCATTAAGGTTGACCAATCCACATTGAGATTTCAACGGCATGTCAATCATTTCGCAAAAATGTTTGTCCTGGATATAGTTTAGCACATCAGCGTACTCGTCATGGAACTTTGATTGTAACGCTCTGTTGGTGTATTTTGTCTAATATCTGTCTGAAAGTTTTATACAAATATGGAATTCAATCAAAATACGTAGACCAGTTAAACACAATTCCGATTTCATCAAAGAGTTTCACCATTCACTGGTACATTAAATTCGTTTCCTCACAATACTATCTGAGATTTTTCGAGGTAGTCGATTTTCAGGAAGGTTGTTAACTCTCTGAATATATTTAAAATATTGTGAGGAAATCTTTGGGAAGACCTGCTTATATGTCAAGGACGTTGTAGTTTTTCGATAACCCCAATAACCCCAAAACTTGAGGGCAATAGTTCGTCACAGATTTCGGAGTAGTTTCATATATTTTCCACCTTGCTGAGGGCAGAATATTTTTTTTTATTTATAAAACTAGACAAAGTAGCACTGATTGAGTTTCTATACATTGCAAGTCTTTCAGGAAGATGCTCCGTCCAAGACATGTTATAGTTTAGTGTTACCCCAAGGTACTTGCATTTTTATTTCCTTAGATTCACAAGCAGGTTTCATTTCTGACAGTAATTTACAAAGCTGTTAATCTTTATGTATAAAGAATCTGTAGTGTCAGAGAGTAGCACGATACCATCGGCATAAATTAAGAATTTTATTAACATTCCTTCAATAGTTATTCTACCCGATAGTGTAGAGTCGAGGTCATTTAAAAAAATGATAAAAAGAAAAGCACTAAGAACGCATCCCTGCCTTACCTCGCTGATACCTGTTCCGTTCTACACAGTTGCAAAGTTGTTGTGGTAAAGTGCTTTTAGGATTGATACCATTTATGTAGACACTCCGATGAGTGCAAGTTCATGAAATAAAACATCTCTGTTGAGTCTCAAGATTGGAAAGTTAAATTTTTAACGAGGCATGAGAGATTGTAAATTTGATTGACAGTTGAGGAATTTTGCTTGTATGATCCTTGAAACTCATTTAAAATTTGGTTTTCTTCAATTCAAAAGTTAAGACCCTTTATCAGGATAGTTCTAAACAGCTTGATTATGGTGTCTATAAATGAGGGAATAAGATTTTCTGAATGGTATTGAGATGGTTTCTGTATTAAATTTGTCCAAGGATTTTTGAATAATTCCAAGTTGTCTCACGATATTTTTGTAGAAGTCACTTTGCTTCGAAAAACATAAGATTTTGTATTTTTTGTTTGACTCACAATAGCGCTTCCTTTAAACGTCGATGTTGAATTTTCTATACATTTTCAGATTTTTCAAAATATTTTTTTCTGGCTTAGTAACATATAGTAGTTGAAGGTTAAAGTCAGCAGGAAAAGTGCAAAATTGTACAACTTTTTAAGTACGTAGTTAGAAGTCTTGTGACTTCTTGCTGGTTTTCTTCGAGTTTCCAGTGATGAAAATGTCTGCCCCTCAGTTTAACCTTAAGCCCAATTTCGGACGTACTGTAGAGAACAGATAATCTTGTTTTAGCCGCACAACACGAATGTGGAATGGTTTTCCCGGCTCAACATATCCCACTCACTGTAATGTGCAGACATTCAATGGGTATCTCCTTTCTAATCCTATCCTACTTTCCTGATTGCTCGCACTGTGTTTAACACGAAAAGGGTATTCATAACCCCTTGAGTGCGCGTATAATATAAAAAGAAGAAAAAATCTTCTTCAGGAGAAGTGAAAACCACCTGTCAGTAGTGGTTCCGATGAGGGCTTCTCTTCGTTTAACAAGGTTAGTCACGGTTTCGGTTTCGGTGGTAGCTGATATCTCCTACAAGCAAGCAAGCAGGTGTATGGGAGTGGGGCCTTTGAAACTGTCCTCAAAGTGATTGGCAAACGCTTCAGCTTTTTCGGCAGAAGTTGTTAGGACTTCTTTGTCCGAAAATGATGGTTCGTTCTTCCAACAATCTGATTGTCAGGGCCAGGTTTGATTTCTGAGAGTGTCTTCTTGAAATCTTTTTCCTTATGTTGTCTTACTGATTGATTGAACATTTTGTTGATGCACTGTAGATCTGAATGCAGTAGTTACCTGTATTCGTCGCTGTCCCTACTGAAGGTTCTGTGGGAGATTCTTTAGAGGCTAAGCTTTGTGAAGGTTGTTTTGGTACATGACACTTATGAAGCCAATTATCGCCTTAGGCTGTTCCGTTTCGTTCCACGTTGCTCCATCTCAAATGTCAATCATTCGGGTGATGCTTCAGCGACAGTGTCTTAAAACATGTTTTGGATTACGAGTACATACAAAGTTCGATTACCGAATCAATTTTCGGCGGTTTTGCGGACAACGACGAGCTCGGCGGCCTTCAGATTGGGTATAGGTCAACTGGCTCAATATCTATAGCTTGTAATCTAGTATTCTGGTGTCCTCTGTTATTTGGTTTCAGGGTATCCTGATTGCCTGGTATTTACAATAAAAGATGACGAGGGATCGGCAGGTACTTTGCCACTGGTAGCTATCGTAACAGTAGGCTTTTGCACTGCAAGATCAGTAGAGATTATGCCTGGTGGTGTCAGATCAGCAGGTACTTTGTCCCTGGTGGCTATCGAAAAAGCAAGCTTTCGCACTGCTAGATCAGCAAATATAATGCCTATAGCGGCATCAAATCAGCAGGTACTTTGCCACTGGTAGCTATCGGAACAGCACGCTTTCGCACTGATAGATCAGCAGATATGATGCCCCTGGTGACAGCTAATATTTAACCCATTGCTTAATAGAACAGCAGCTTCCAAAGGCCCTGGTGGAAATTAAGACCCTCTACACTTGGATCTACTAACTCCTTGTCACGGGTAGGAGAAGATTGAATAATTGTTTGAACTATCAAATGACTAAATTAATTTAACTATCGTCTTAAAAATGACGTAAGCACGGATTGAAAGGGTGACTTTCCTGTGTTGGAGCAGATCCTCTTACGTTCGTGTAGAAAGTGAGTGTGAAATGAAGTCAAATACACATAATAATTTGTATGCGGGCACGGTTACATGTTGATTGTGAATTGTATTGTAAGAATTACCATCTTTGTTGAGCCTGATAGTATGCTGGAGGTCCGCGACTACGGCTCCGGCTTCGGCCTTGGCTGCGACTATAGTATTAAGAGAAATTACATAAATGAAGATGGATATAGCATGCAAACCTTCCTAAAACTCTTTATTAATTGTAGTGAGTGCTCTATTGTGATACCGTAGCACATACAGTGCCATCCATTTAACGCCAAAGTTCACACGTCATTCAAGACTTATCGCGATTATGAACTTAATTTTTGTCTAATTTTCCTAGGCCTTCTTCGCTATCCTTAGTTTTTTGACATCGAGCATGATTTTTGTTCTCTTGAAGAATTCTCATTACCGCTTGTTGTTCTCTGCGACTCTAAAAGGTTCTCTTTAAAGGAAATTTAAAATCCGGTTCCCCACCATTTCTGCTGTTGGTTTTGTTATCAACAACATTTTTAATCGGAGGATGCGATCCTTAAATGATTTGCAATTTAAGCAGCTCATCGAAGATTCTAGTCACGCTCCCTATGTCTCCACTTAATTCCATCACGTGACCCTAAGAAAACACCTTTCTAAAACCAAAATACATTCTAAATTCTATTCACTAGGCCGCAATTTAATGTTCTGCCCTTGAGCTTGTGCCACAGGGTTTGCATTTTAAGGTAGGCATTATAAGAGAGGACATGTAAAGAAAAAAGGTCGGAAATTGCCTATTTATAATATTTAACTCCCCGAAACGGTGTGCAGTGGCCAGAAACTCGATTGAACGAAGCTTTTTGCCTTCGGTCGAAAAATATTTTCTTGATTTTCATTTCATTTAAACTTAAACTCATCGCACAACTATTAATAAGGATTTCCCAAAGGTACCCTCTTATATTCCAAAATATTGTGTTGTTGGTTTTTTTTGTTGGAGTGTGTTCTATTCAAAAGATCCATTTGCATATTTTTGTCGTGGCACTTGAATTTCTTCAACCTTTTAAAATGGCAACGAATCCAAAAATTTCCTGTGCCAAAGGTATCCGCTCGGATGGACTACGGAAATGGTAGTGGATTTTTTATGGGCCGACGAATATAATAAAAGAATTACAATGATATATAATTTACTGGTGTGCGCACCCATTTGTGTGGAAATAATATTTCCGAAGGCAATTTTACCAAGGAATTATTTCTATGTGTGTCTGTGTGTGTTTATAAATTGTGTTCCTTTTTCTTTGTGTCACTTAAAAGCTAAGTTCCGATAGATTTGTTGCTTTCAGGTTAAGACTTTTATGTTTTCGAGGAATTCCGAGGCTTATTATAAATTACCTTATTTTTTATTTTTTTTTTTTTTTGTTAAAGGGCAATTGTGATTTCTGAAAGAATAAAACATCATTCAAGTTAATCCCCATTATTAAGAGTTCCAGTACAAGCTTCGAAGGAAAATTTAATTTTCACACAAAATTGGTAGCTTCAACTTCACGACTTTTGTGTTCGTCAATGTGTTTTTCGCACATTTTGAAATTCTAGTCTAGTCTGTAGAGTTCGTCTGACAATGAAATAATTTCTTAAAATTTCAAACTTTTTCACACTAACTGACTATGGTATCAAAATGGCGCACTTCATCGCTAATTGGGCCGCAGGGCTAGACTGCCAGTGGGTGCCATTTCGCCCTATCTACCTACATAAACCTTCTCTCTTGTGGTTGCGTAGTGAGAATATGACACCAAAATGATTGGAGAGATCTATTTTTAATTCCACGAGAGATTTCGCCTGAAAAATGATTGGATTAGTCAGTTGTGATGTCAAGTAATACTTAGAATAGGTCAAGCCATAATCCATTTCCAGCGGTTAGCAGTTTCAGTTAGGTAAGAAACATGAAATTCCATATTCTGTTTTTCTTTTGTCTGTTTGGAGGAAATATGTGAAAATAAAATTTGGAGAGCTTCCAGATTCCCGGAAAATTCACGTTCGCCCAAACAGGTATCGAAATTCTTATAATGAGATATTCTCTTTAGATGGAATTTTACTTTAAAGTATTTGAATATTTTCATGAAAAATTGACAGATGCCTCCAAAGCCCTTATTCGTTTTTTTGCTTTTAGGTTAAGCAGGTCCATTTGTTGTATAGCATCGATTGCAAATATGTATTTATATGACTTGGAAATTCTCTTATTCGAAAGGTCATGGCTCACTGTGAACGAGGAAATGTGTAGACGTTTTTTTAGGATCCGACAATGGGGGTCTGTTGGTGTTTTGAGTGTCTTTCAAAAGGTCTGTAACATTGAAAATCACATTCAAGTCGAGACAAACATGAGAATTTAGAAATGCTGTCGTAGCTTTAGGAAAAAACACCCAAGTGGAAAATAGGATAATCTCCCAAACAAGTATGAAGTAAGTCGTCAATTTTTGAAAGATTTTTCATGCTTTTATCACACTATGGAAGCTTTGTTAGAAATAAAGTATTAAAGGGAAGGTTTACACATTTTTTTTAGTTTGTTTTATGAAGTCCCAAGGGACTAGGGTGACACTACCAATGGATAAGCCTTACTTTTATTTTAGAGCACGCGAAACGTCTCAGAGGGATTTTCTTTCTGCAGTGGAGGGGGAGGGCTAGTACCCGGCAACACAACACAGATAGAGTTTCTTTCTTTTCACTCGAAATGTATTCGTTGAAAAAATCGAATTTGATCAGAACATGATATGACATTGCTGTGGCAGAAGAGACGAAAAAAGTGGGTTTCGCAATTCTGTCTATCTGTCTGCCTGTCTTGACTGCAGCTCAAACGGCTCTACCGATTTTCTTTAAACCTGATAGATGATAGATAGAAATGGCGGAGCCAAGAGCATGTCTTCCTCAGTGACCCAATAAACGCAGGAGTGCCCCGTTTTCATACCATAACCTCTTGATCTATGGCTTTAAAAAGATATGATGAGGTGTTCATGAGCTTCCCTCTATCTGAAATTTGCTAAGTTGCGGTCCTTAAATCGAGGAGTACCCGTTACAGAAGTCGTCGAGGTTCGTCTCACCGAAAAACGATAAAGTTTTTGATCTTCAGTTCAGATATTTCTCTAAGGTCGTTAAGGAACAACTTACCAAATGATTGAGCTCTCGTTTTGGTCAGAGCAGGACATTTACTGATGAAATAAATGACTGGTTCTTTTTCATAACGTTCCCAACAGCTATGAATATGAGTATTGTTAGGAAGGCCCAGCTTTGTTGCATGTACTCATATTTGCCAATTTCCAATACATCTTCCAAATGCCCAGGCTATGTCTTACCTGAGTCCCATATTAGGTCATTTGCCCGGCACATTTTATAGGCCGCTTAGATCTTTCTAGATATTATGTATTTGGTTAAATTATTCTAAGTATATATGTGAAAAAAATTGAGAGCCAAAAAGAAATGTAACTCTTTCCCTAGTGAGCTGTAAAGTACTAATCCCTGCTTTGGTATAGGTAGTTTAAAATTGTTAAAATTGCATTTTAATGACCAAAAATATCGGTACCTGCCATATTTTTTCTTAAATTTTTGGAAAATAAATTTCTTCTCAAAAACTGTCCACAGATTCATAGAAAAAAATTTAAAACCTGCATTAAGTAAAAGTTAACTAATGGTTGAACAAAATTCTCCAAAAAGTGGTTCCTATTAACTGATTTTGATCAATTTTCGTCCTGAAATGTCTGAAAAGTGAAATTTCCCAAATTTTGTTTTGATTTAAAAAAAAATATTAAAAATTTTGAAGAATCAATATTCTGTAAAACCCATGCTCGATTTTATTGAAATCTGACAATTGATAGGTTTTTAATGTTATCTACAAGTTGTCGAAATATAGTTTGTATTTTATCTAAAAATAACGGTACCCACCATACAAATGTTAAAAAATGGTTTTCGAAAATCGTATTTTTCTTAAAAACGACAACTACAGTTTTGATAAGCTAGTTTCTGTTGCACTAGATTTTATAGAATAGATACATTTAACCGATTTTTGACTTTTTCACTGTCGGCATAACGGATCTGAATAAAATTTTGTATAAAAGATAAAAAATATTACATAAAATTTAAAAAAAAAGTAATATTTTTTTTTTGAACTTTGAAAAAGGGATTTTTTTGAAAACTTCTATGTTTTAATAGGTGAAGATACTTTGGAAATTAAACTGTTTTTGCACAATAATAAAAATTTAAAATTGTCGTACCGAAATTATTTCTTTAAAAAAATTTAGTTTATTTTTTTAAAACCGTTGCAACGTTTTATAATTTTTGTTCTTGCAAAAATGAATATTTGAGTTGTTTTAAGCATTAAAAAATGAAATTTTTTAGTCTCCTAAAATTTTTTCTCTAAGAACATAATTTTAAATTGTAAGTTTCTTAAACACAAGAGGAAGTTCGTGAGCCCAGTTGTGCATTTTATTTTATAATATGTTAAAAATATTGCATACCCCATGGCGTAATGATTTCTATAGTAGATTCTCGAGCTTTATCAGGGGTACTGCCTTTTGTGTGACTTGGTATGAATGTTCTCTTCGTAGTTTCTTGTTCTTAAATCCATCCTCATCTAGTTGTTTCATTGCTTCAAAGTAAAGCTAGTCATAACGTCTTGGCTGGCTCAGCAGTCCTCTTATCAGAGTGTTTTTGTTTATGGTCTGATTCTGATCTGATTCATCGAGTTGTAAGTATTGTCTTCTTCATACATAGCTACTCTTGTTTTTGACATGGCTCCTACGCATCGTCATCCCTGTGCAGATCAGCAAGGTCTTCCTCTCGAAGATTGCCAAACCTGTTTATGTAGAATTTACCTGTCGTAAACCAGATGGGAAATCAGAGAGTGATGGCTAGCCCGATGAGTCGCTTTTATAAAAAAAGCTTTGTCTTTTGACTACTGAGTCCATGTGGTTCTTGCATCACAAAATAGATTCGGTTGAAATTGGTACATCTGCTGTATGAGGATTAACCCGGTATAACTCTTTTAACTGCACTCCCAGGAATTTCATGATATTTGTTGCCTATTGTTGGGTTCCGTCGGGTAGATTCATATTGGAAATCCGGCAATCAGTTGTTTTTCTCATATTCTTTACTTCGTTTTATGAAGTTTGTTACAATATAGTGTGAACTGAGAGGTGTGACGAAAAATAAAATTGTGTGAGATTTTATAAATTCTAGTTTGTATTCTATTTTAATTCAGATTCCACATAGTTATACTGATTTTCGGTCAAAACATCCGTCACACCTAGAAGTATGTGGTACAAACTTCATTCTTAGGTGTCTTAAAATGTAAATCGTACTTAAACGCTATTTTCAAAAAATAAAAAAAAAGACTTTGGACAATATTTCTTTTTCCTATAGCGTTGAATATTAATTGACAAAAACAACAAATAAAATATTCATTTTTTAACTTTTTTTCACACTATACAGTTCACATCCTCTTGAATTTTATTATATTCCCTAATATAGTCCATTGCGTAGGGATGGACCAGGGCCACAAATACACATATTAAATACAAAAGTAAGTTTTCGGAGTATTATTTCAAAAACTCATACAGAGAAACTGTCATTCATAAGATCATATGCACCTAGGGTCCAAAGTAAAGGAACATTATTATTGGGATGGTCAAGATTTTCTTGGTTTAACTTAAACCCGTCTGTTTTAATTGATGAAGTCAATGGTTTACAACTTATGTGAACTTTTTCCTTTGTTAGCATTCGAAGGCACTTTCAATTTTTTTAAATTTATATTTTTAATAAGTGAAGCTCCTCTGTTTATTTAAAAACGAAATATTTTACCAAAATTTCAATCATAATTTTTGAACAAACTTTTATGTCTTCCCTTGGTAAACTAAACATACAGTATCCGCCTTATGTTAAGCCCAACAAAAAGTTCCAATTACCACATTTATAAGCCCATAAACTTATGATACTCTATTCAGAAAAGTATCTATGATGTGTAGCTATCATCTACATCTCCTCTGCCATCATCTTATATCTAATATTCTTAGTCTGGCAAAAGTAGACAACTTCCTATAGCATTCATTCCGGAAGTAGGAATAAGGAAAGAAACATACATCTTAGGTAGGATTGGATGTACGTACATACATACCGCATACCGTTCCATATATAAAGAGAAATGATCTCATGAATTATTTATGAAAAATTAAAATAAAGTTTTTGAAAGTTTTTGATTTGCCACCATTTAACCACTGCTGTCGCTCTACAAGGATGATGTCCTTCATCTAACTTGATCTATAGTCTTGTGTGTATCGACATCAAAACCCAAAACTATAAAGAGGTTGTCATTTTTCTCTCTTAAGAAGTTTAAAATTTAGATTTATGCATTTCTTCGTGTTTTGAAGAATCTCTGAGGAGAATGTTTGTCAGATTAAAATACGAGTAGGATGTGAGTGAGGTCGCCGTAAAAATGTTGCATCAGATCTGATGAATCGTTGGTTAAGAGCTTTAGTTTTTAGTCGGGACGTAAATAAATACTTGTATCAAAGTTTGTCACTTCATTTTCTTATTCGACAGAAAAACGTGTGTCATTTGGAGATGTAGCGTGAGAAGTCCAAGAAAAGCAAAATTACTTTTAAAACTTTCAAAAAAGGGCAGAAAACTGCATGTTTATGATAATTCGAGCTGATAGAAAATAAGAAATAAAATTACGTGACCATATCTCCAGAAAAAAATTGTACACATACGCAGCATCAGAAGGGGATATCGAAGAGCGAAGCAAATGTCTGCTAGTTCCTATTGTAAATTGACTTTTAAATCCTAAATATTAAATTAGAAGAAAATAGAATCAAGTAAGGTGTTCTACATTCGTGTTGTGTGGTAAAAAATGAAATCTCTATTCTGAAAATTGGTCTCCAGTTCGACTTTGTGGTAAATAGATAAGCTTTTTTATATGGGAGGTCAAATTTGTAGTCATTCTTGTCAAGATTAGAGAAGTAAGGCATTGATGAAAATGCACCACAAATAGAAAGCTGCTCGTTTTCCTCGATGGTAGTTTGCAGTGGCCTATGAGAAAAGTAGATGTATTTCTCTCTTACAGTAGTAATATTTACTTTTTAAAGCAATAAATGTCTCCTTTTTTTGTATTCTGTCTGACCAATCCCGTCAAGATTAGAATTGAATGATCATATTTTACGCTGCGTTTTTAATTCCAACAGGTGAATGAGCCTAGAATCAAATACGAAAAAACTAGGGCTTTTATCGCAGATAGGAGCTGTGGTCTAGTGAACAATAATACATTTAAAAGTGTAAGAGTCAAAACGGAACCCTGAGGTACATCGAAAACGATTTTTTTTTGTCTATAGTATTTCGCTTTTTATTTTAATTTAAAATCATTCGATATGCGCGATATGCGATATTGATGGTCGTAACACCTCAAGACCAGAATCAATATCAAAATAAAATCAATTATAAAGCGACTCTAAAAAGAGTACAAGAACAAAAGTCCTCCTGGTTTGTCTAAATTCTTAAGACAAAATCATTTTAACTTGTGAGCTATCATCCCTCATAGCCTTGGGTTTTCTCTTCTTTTTTTTTAGACTTCTTAAAAAAAAATACTTTCTTAAACGAAGATGAAGACAATAGAGGATTATTTGTGGTTGAGTGGAGTGATTGAATATAACTCAATTAAAATTCAAGTTGAGGTCACTTGACTTTTAATTGAACAAAACAAAAACCTTATTCTTGTTTAAAATTTGGAAGGGAAATTGGAGAAAGATATCCTTCATCTGCCATAAAAAATATTTCGCATTTTCGATGAAACTGCGAAGTGGCTTTTTCATAGTTTGTATATTTTATGGAACTGGTGAATGATTGACCGCTACTGAAGGTTCTTATAATAAAGTTCTACACTTCTTAATAAAGCTCATTTGTAATACATTTTCATAATCTCGCCCTATGAAAATGTTGCATAACAAAAATATCGCATTTTAAAATTCTCAATCTTAATTTACATACAAATACTGGAAATTTGTTCGTTGTCAAATCGCTGTAAGAAAATTTCTGAAAGACGGGACATACTTAACTTCATAAGTAGGTAGTATAAGCTTAAAATTTATTAACTCCCGCGTATAAAATTATAAATTACAAGATTTTAGCTGGAAAGCTTTTAATATTGCGAGATTTTGGCATGCGAGATTTTGATAATATGAGATTTTCAAAATGGCATTTTGAAATATGATCCACTGTCACCTAAGCCTATCGTACATATATATCTTTCTAATTTCGTACCCTACATTTCGTTTCCTCTCAACTTTTACGAAATTGCGAACTTTAAAGTATTTTTTTTCAAATAGATTCTTCCAAAATTTAATTACAATTAATAGAGAAACCATAGCAATAATCATCCCTTTGCGAAGAAAATTAAAAATCAAAATGCTAATTTGCGAAGTAATATTTTGAACAAAATTTCAATTTGTTTATTGGTAAATAATGCAAAGTTAGCCTTGCGAAATTAATTCTTACGAAGGTGCCGTCAAACCTTGAAGGCTCTTACACAAAATTTGATGAGAATAGGCAAACTCCCCAACACATACTCAGTCTTTTTAATAAATGAAGATTTATCTATGCTCATCCATTTGTCATCTTGTCACATTTCAAGTGATAGCATCACTAGTAAGTTTTAGGCACACAAAAACAGCAAAAAGAACCTATCCATTGTTATTTTCCACATTTCACAATAACATTCCTGGTTTCTCGAAAATGATACACACAGTTTAATTTTACGCAAATATGCACATAAATTAAAATAAAATGATGAAAATTCCAATATTCTAGGTCTTATACATGTATGTATGGACAGGCTCAGGACACACTGAACATTTTGAGTAGGGAAAAATAATATTCTGACATACAATCAAGAACAACACTCTAGCTTGCTGCTGCTGGAGGGTTGTAGGCCTAAGTATATCAAAGCAGTGCCCCTCACTTGAACCCATGTCATCATATATGAAGTTTTCTTCATCCTCGTTTCTGTATTGTACATCAATCTCTAGTCTTCGTCTTCTAAGCTATTTAAGAATTCCATTATTTTTGTACCTAATATTCAGAAAATTGTTATTTCAGTGCGATACGCATAGTACGAGTATCTATCGGGCATTGCATAATACTTTCAGCCTTATATTTTGAATTTGAAATTGACCCATTTAATTGTGCGCTCGAGTATAAAGGATGTAGGTAGCTGAAGATTGAAATAGATTGTTGTGTGTTGTGGGAACGAAATTTCATGTGATGGAGCTGGACATTTAGGTGAAATTTTCAATCCCCCAAAAGTATCTATCTATCTGCACAAGTATATTAAAAACTGGATGCATAAATGCAGGTCTTAGAGCATCTGAATATCCTTTCATCTTGATGTGCCTCGATAGCGGAGGACCAAATGGATTTTTGAATTATACTTTTCAATTAAGCATTTTTGGTGTTTCCTTTATTCTAAAATGGACCGCCTTCTCGTTCTCATGCAGTAAATCAAATTATTTGTCTTTGTTCCCGAAATGAGTGCAATAAATAATGCATCGCACTAAGAGGCTAAATTGGTTCGAACAAGCTCGTAAACAGTGTTGACGGTTTCAATATTCATGGACCGTAGTTGTGTTGGTACAAATTCACAACAAGCCGACATTACCTTTTATTGAAAGTGCATTAAATGCACTTTGGCAAACATCTCTTGCTGCCGTTAATATGTCCCTAAAAAAAAGGTCCTTTCGATAATGCATTCGTATGCATAAATGCAGAAGCTACCCATGTTCAATTCATGTGCTTGTGCATTTTGCAATAGATGGATACAAATTACGAAAGAATTTTCCGTATTAGTAGAGACGAGTCAACCAAAGCTTTGTCCCGCTTTTTGGTTAAAATAATCCCAGTTACATTCCCGCAGCAGAGCCAGAAAGGGTGATACATTTGGACTTAGTTTGTGTCCTCTGCCATTGGAAAAGACATAACTTACACACGCTCTGGCGTAGCGTAAAATTATGTCTTTCCTGTATGTAGTAGCGCAAAGACTTTGTTTTAAATTTATTACACCCGAGGAGAGATGTGAGTGTGTGTTTGTGTGTAGGAACTTATGTATTTATATGTCGTTGATGGTTTTGGATTCTCTGGAAAGCTGTCTAATATAAATACCAGGGATGATGGCGGTGTTTGTTTAGGGATATCAGAAACATTACAACGGAAAGTCAAAAGGAAATTTGAACTATTGGATTCGTTTCATCAAATGCTGAATGTCATTTCCAGATGGGGGTGAGGATTTGTCAGCAAGTTGAAAATTCAATAAGCCAATTTCCGACAAAAACTGAAATCGAACCAGTAGTACCAGGAACGGGTTCACGCGAACGTTAAAAAAAAAAAATGAGCAAAGTGCTGTGGCCCGTCAGCTTCATCTACGCTATCAAAAGATCTACAGAAGGCGCAGGAAAACTGGAGAGTTTGACCGAAGGCCTCGATCTGTATT
This sequence comes from Chrysotoxum bicinctum, assembly GCA_911387755.1. Taxonomy (NCBI): domain Eukaryota; kingdom Metazoa; phylum Arthropoda; class Insecta; order Diptera; family Syrphidae; genus Chrysotoxum; species Chrysotoxum bicinctum. Next base: position 110,125,332 of record OU426990.1, on the reverse strand, counting down.
TGAGAAAGATGACAGATTTGTTATGAAAACTCTACCCGAAATCGTCATTAAACTTAAGTTGACGTCCAACAACATGTCAGACAGGTACAATTAAGAGTCGCTAATAAATGGACCATTTAGCAGACGACTTACAATAGCAGAAACGTCCTGCTAAGGGACCAAAATTGACTGAAAATCAATGAAAAGTTCGATTAAGATTTGATACCACGCACTGCGGTTGGTAAGTTGAACAGTTGAAGGCGAGCTATGTTCTTCATTTTGACGCGATCGTAGAGGCAGACTACAAAGACGACCTGGTGAGCGATTTGAATAAAGTGTTTAGCCGAAACAGTGGCTTATGTGCGAGACATTTCAATTGGAAAAAAAAAGTGAACGACTTAAATGGCTAGTGGTGGTCGAGATCACGTCGTTTGTAATGCTGGATTAACTGGCGAAGTTTTCATATCCATGCACGGTAACTCTCGATGCCACACTGCGCAAAAAACGGTTGAATTTCTTAGGGAAGTCTGTATTGTGCTGGATGGCGCTGAGGCCAGTCTTAAACCCTATAATAGATCGTTTTTGGAAAGAGTTTAAGGTAAAAGTAAGAGCCAGAAATCTAGATCCAATTTGTAAACGTCCAATTTATATCGTCACCTCTGCGTGAGATTATCATGTTCGGAAATGTCCATTCTGATATGAGCTGTGTGGCACTTAGCGTCGCCGTCCTACAAATACCACAAGTCAGTGGTGTCATATCATCCAATTCGGGCCAATTGGTTGTCATCAACAAATAGCTCTCGTCGTTGATGATTATCGCTGTCAAAAAAGTGTGGACCAATGATGTTCCCAGCCCAATATGTCCACCAAACAGTGAATTTATCTGAATGCATTGCTATTTCGTCCAGCTCGTATGGATTGCGATCATCCCAAATTCGATAATTTCGCTTGTATATTAACCCATTTATCCAGAAATAGGCCTCGTCAGAAATTGAGGTCAACTTCCAACTGTTCGAGACACCATTTAGCGAACACAAGTCCTTGTATATGGTCGTTCACTCTGAGGTCCAGGTTCATTAAGGTAAGTTTTAACGGATGAAGGCCAAAATCATGAAGCTAAATTCGCCAAGTTGTGGTCTACATAAGGTCGAGTTCTTGTGCACGGAATTGACTACTTCAGATTCTTCGAAACACTCACAGACATCGGCGATATTTTCAGCAGATCGTGCGTTTCGTTGACGTACAGGTGTCGGCAGATTGTTCACTGAAGTGATCGACTCGAACTTATCCACCACGTTGCAAATAGTCCACTCATAAGGAAGATTATGGGGACTGTAAAATGAGCGAAGCGAGTGAAATCTTGCTCTAAAAGAAGATCCACTTTTATAAAACAATTTAATAATTTGAACATGCTGTTGAACGCTATAACTCTCAATATTGATGTGGCAACATAGACTTAGAAAATGACGGCCAATTCGACAGTTGAAGCTTCAACAATATACCCAGCTCAAAGATACTTATTGGAAAACCCTATATTTACATAAAGTAAGAGAACGATACCATTTTTTTGCAGGCTCGTGTAGTTCAAAAGTTCTTACTTCACTTAACTCAGTTACTTACTGTTCTGAAAAAGTTTAAAAAAAATTGGCACAAGTCTTTAGGTATTACTACTTATGTAACCTGCTTCCGATCCATGAAGAGTCACTACATGAGACACTGCCGGCGAGTTTATGTCCCCTACAATCCCTAGCACGCTGCTTACAGGTATCTAAACTAACCGAGCTGGCTCGGTCTGTAAACCGATTAGCAATGTCTTCCTTGTCATCTTGACCCTGGAAGTTGGAATTGGATGGGTGTCTTGGCTCATTGCTGTCCATTTCCTCGATGTGACCGAGGCAATGAAGTCAAACTTTCTGGACTAGATCTGAACCATGGTATAATATATAGAGCCCTACCTTCATTCGGTTACCTCCAGAGGACCAAGTACGCGTCGAAGAATGTTTCTTTCGAAAGAGCCTAGTTTCAGTTCTCCCATTCTGCTTAGACTGGGACATGTCTGAATCAGTTTTCGCGGAGTTTCTAATTCGGTCACAGAGCTCCTGACGCTGATTGATATCTCATACGTTTTTGAAGCTTGAAGCCTCTAAGAGGTTCGATAAATAAGTTTTATATCGCATTCTCAGCTTATCGAAGCAATTAGCTTCGGTAGGGTTCTACATTTAATAATTGATTCACATTTTAAAGAAGCTGAGTTGACACTAAGTAGGAACTTCGGTAAGACTTAATAGCAGCTTCAAGTCTAACTAGACTTATTGCTTTAACGAAATTTTGTAAGAAGCTTTAAAAATTCTGGTGGAAACAATTTATTTAATAATTAAAAAAGTCTCCAAAAACTTCAGCGTCTTTGACCTTCGTTATAATCAAATGTATGGAAATCAGGTTCCTTTACGAGAAAGAGTAGTCTTAGAATAAAAATCTAACTCAAGTTAAAATACCTACAATTTCTACATTTTGTTGAATTATTTTTACAATTAATTTAAATCCTTGAACTTTTGTTCACTCTCAGAATTGTATGTAATTCATTTACAAAAATCCATACACAGCACTTCATTTGCCCGGGAGCTCATTGAATTATAAATTTAGAGAGCCTTTTAAACATTTTTCAAAAAAAAAAAGTGTTTCATACCACACATAGCACAGCATACATGTTTTTGCAGACTAAAATCGCCATAGTACTTTTAAGCTTTTTCATTGCTAAAACGAAGACGAGTGCCAGAAGTGCTTGAGGGGCACTTTTGAGTGCAAACATAAAACAAAAAAGCTCTGCAAGTGTCCTTTTGTCCTGTTCTTGGCCAAAATACTGTTTGTTGTTGGTCAAAATGAAATAACCTCCGTCCGTTTTTCTTTACCTACTTTTCGGATGTTGGGTGTGATATTTCCCCACAAGAGTGAACATTTTGTTCCAAATTCAAAAAAATAACTTCACAGATATATAGGTAGTGACAATCTGTTGTTTGTGTTGTTCTTGAGTTGTATTTTTTTTTGTTATAATTTTGATGGAAATAATCTAAACAAGAATTAAAAAAAAAACACCATCACCAACACTAACACCTTCCAACAAAATCTAGATCAAGAGCAACATGGAACTGTGTAAAACTTTTTGCATGGCCTAACGTGTGACTTTGAAAATGAAATTATACACATTTCCAACAAAATGTTTCATACCCTCCTTAGTACTTATTTTGTGTAATTTCTGCTCTAATTATAGCTTTGACTACACATGCAGAAGGATAAAAAACCGAACTTTTTAATTCGAGAGCGGGTGTTGTGTTTCGTGCATAACAAATTTGTATTTTTATTTAATTTCGAAGACGAACCACGATGACGACACACTAACTACACTCGTGTCAAATTATACTTTTTTATTATTCGGATTTTTTTTTTGGTTTCAGTTAATATTAATTAAGAAGACGGTTATTATGGCTCGGGTACTTATTTAATAAGTTTGTGTTGGCAATTAGTTTGGATTAGGGTGCCATGTTTCTAAATGGGGGTTTTGTTGTCTCTGTGAATGGATTTAGGAGAGTTTGTTGAAAATGTATAGTAAACAAAATTAGAGCTAACATTATACTTTCTATTGAATTATAGTTGAACTTCCCTAAAGACTCTGAAAGGCTTCTATAACATTTCGTTAATGACAAGAAAGAAGACTTAACCTTAGGTCTTTCAAAGGAAAAAATATATATGTTTACCAACTTCAAAGGAAATTTAACGAAAGTTGGTGACACACATAGCTTCGAAAGAGCTTTGTTTAAAATTTTATACAAGCCTAATGGAAGTTTTTGGCCCTTAATACAAAAAAAATCAATTTGCAACTTAGTAAGTGTGTGAAATTAACACAGATATTTTAGATTTTCTAAATTACTCCTGTCCTAATTATAAGAAACAATAATAGGCTCCAAGTTATGGTGAGTCTATCAAGCAACGAGGTCTTCCGAATACTCCTCAGGTGTGACGCTCAGCTTTTTCTATCTACACCATGCTCTAGTTGATGGATTGTTAGACCCGAAAAAGCTAAATAAAATCGAAATGATAATTACTTCGCGTCACTTGTCTTCACTGATTTTCCATTTCATTTTTATTTCAATTCAAATCGAAAACATCTGTTTTGGCTTAAAAAAAAAAAAAACAATCATCACCACATACCATTAACAATTATCAGAGTCGTGCTACCATCAATCATAAACCAACAAGCCCTAGTCACGTAATAAAATAAAAATAAAGTTTCCCTTTGCTATACTGATGTCCTCTACCAAATGGCTAAATCCTTCGATCATGCAATACCACCTATCTCTGACACATTTAAATGCAATTCCGCATAGGCGTTGCCCCATAAATTGCTGAACAGGCTAATAACATTGTACAGTTACTTTGCATGATGCCCCATCCATCAGTATGGTCGGTTCGGTAAGTTGGTATCGATGGAACGAGTATGATAAGCGTGTATAAATTTGTGTTGTTTGCAACTTGATATACCTACGTTTGTGACCCCAATTATATGCAAAGGATGATATTTATACTCTTTCGAAATACACCTCGATTGCAAAGTTTTGGCTTTAACTGATGTCGATTGTCGATGGCTTTATGAAAACCAAGGTGAGTTATTTAATTATAGACCTACAATGTGCAGTCGATTGTATTGTGATTGAGTGTTTTTTTTTTTCATTTAGAAAATCGGATTCAATGGCTTATTTGGTCCTTATTGATAGATAGCTTTGACTGCCTGCTCTTGTGTTTGCTCCGGAGAATGTTGAGTTAGAGATTGCTGTGTGGAATGTTTAAGTTTCTGTTAGTTCTCAAATAGGGTTAGTCTTAAACAATTTTCGACCTCGACAAAGAATTTCCTAAGATATTTTGCAATAATTGATTCTTAGAATCTTAAAAGAGTGACAGACTTGTAATTAAAATAATAAACTTCGGTAAATAAATTCATGAAGGTCCAAGCTAACGACTTTGAGGGTCTCATTTATAGTATCATAGAACTAGCTTTAATGTCAGTTTTAAAGAGGGTTTTATCAATTCCTTAGAATTCATAAGAGAGCTTCAAAAATGATAAATCCTAGAAATATAACAGAAAGGTTTGCATCTCTCGAAAACCCCTGCAGTGTTGCATGTCTCATTATAATATCACTATTTTTATTACAGTTCTATAGAGTTCTAGTGAAATAGCCCGTTGCATTGTTCGCAATAAAGAATCCAACTGTAAAGCTCGCATTTTTAAAATGCTCATCAGTTTACCCTTTCTGTTTAGTATAGAGATTTCTTTTTCAGTCGCACTACACGAATGTGGAATGCTCTTCCTAGCTCTATTTTTCCTTCCCATTGTAATATTGGAAAATTTAAATCCTATGTGCATCGGTCACTCCTTCCCTGTTATCCTAACGCTCGGACTGTGATCATCATTTTAAGGGTAGTATTAAACCCTTAAGTGCCTCAACTAACAAGCTTCTCCAACTAACTATGTCTCTAGCTAGCTGTCTCCACGAGAAGTTAGCTGAAGTCCTCTGCCACTTGTATGGGTCACCTAAGTCGCGGTCTTCCTATACTGCGCCACCTCGTGCATTCATTGGGTCCATTCGCGTTATCATCCAATTTTGACAAAGTCCATGTTTCTGCACAATACTCCCGGTCCTTGTGTATATCATAAGAGTTTTATAGAGGGACACTTTAGCTGCCAAAATAGCACTAGACTAAACCAGACATTGCTCTATATAGTTCGTCCCTATTCACACTATCATATCGCTCAAAAGGTGGTAGGTGTCAATTTGAATTCCTGGGTCTTTTCCAAGATCTGCAGTAATGTGAATATGTGGTCGATGATGGGCTTTTGTTGCCTAACTGATTGGATATATCAGGTTGTTGGTTGTTGACCAAAGGTTTTTGACGTTCACATAATACGGGAAAAAGCATCTTGTATGCGATATTGAGGAGACTTATGCCTCTGTAGTTGGCGCAGTTCAAAGAGCCACCTTTCCTGACAATCGGCCAGACAATGCTGAGGTTCCATTCATAGGGCAACCTATGCCAACCAAGTCATCGCCTAACACTTTGTACAGTTTGGCAGCGAAGCTGTCAGTTCCGGCGCGGCGGTAGGATTCGATATAGCTATAGTCACTTCGTCCATGACGGGTGGGCGGTATTGCTGGTCTGCAAAATTCTTTTCTTTATCACCGTTACAAAGTTGGGAGAAATGGACTCTCCATATTCTCAGCATGGATTGAGGTCCTACTAAGATGTTCCCTTGATTGTCCATACAGGCTTCGACTCTGCGATTGTATGCCTGAGATGTGTTCTTTACCTTTTGGTAAAACTTCCGAACCTCATTCCTGCTTTGGCATCTCTCTATTTCCTCGATTGAGCGCTTCTCATGCTCCATCTTTTTCTTTCCGACAAGCCGGTGTTCTTCTGTCCTCCTTTGTTCGTAGTCGTTCTGTGGCAAGTGCCTCTTTTTTAGCTGCATGTTTTTGCCGACAATCATAGTAACACCGAAACTCTTACGGAGTTGGTGTCGTACAGGCTGTTTCTTCCAATCGAGTCACCAAAGATGTCTTCTCTTCCTGACTCGGAATATCTCCTAGGACAATTTAAATGTCATAACTAGGGCACTGCTCGTATGTTTTGTCCAGAAGCTTATACCTTTGGTGGCTTTATCTATCTTTCTCCTCTATTGTGGTATGCTCGAAAATAAGGCTTACGTATGTTAGTGAATTTGGTCTTTATACGGATCGTCGTGGGGCGCTCGTTTACACAGAAGCTCAAGACTATTGGTCTGAGCCTAGTTCCAACAACAAATCCGTTTCCACATGCTTTGTTGCAGTTAAGGGCTTCTGCTAATTGTTCGGCTGCAGTCTATTAAAGAACCTTACATTCCTCGTACAGACCCGAAGTTCGTTGTCCTAATTTTTTGTGCTTGTTTCGTCATCAGTGAATCCGTCCTTATCCGAGGCTTGTTTTTGCTTCGCAATTAAAATTATTTTGTGTGACCGGTGCGGCGGCACAACCCACAATGTAGAGGGCCAGGTCCTTAGTATGACTCCAAGCACGCGGAGCCGGGTGAACCACTCGTAGAATCTATGTAAGGTGTTGACTAAGTACGAGTAGTTCATCCTAATTGAAACTGTAAAAACCATCGTTGATCCCATCTGCGGAATTCCTTCCGATAGGCTTTTTACCCAATGCAGTATTTGAATTGCAGAGTTTTGGAATATAGAATTATGACCCCAACCCGTAAGAAGCACTATTCCCGACAAGAGGTAATCTTGAACATTTTGTCACTTCCTCGCAAGATGCAGTATCCTTGAGAAAAAAAAAACACTGTTTTCTTTTTTAAGTGGTAGAAGCCAGAAATTGATGCCCAGCCCTTCGGGGTGCCAGACCAAAGCACTAAACATTACTCCACAGGCTGCTTCTACTACTACGAACTATCAACCAACTGTTATCATTCTCGAAATCTTAACAAACTTCACTAACGACCCTAAGTAATGTAGAATATAAAATATATAAATTTTAAACCCCCATCTGAAATTTGGCCAAATTACTACCATATTTGTCAAACTGAGATAAAAACAAATGAGTTTCATCTAAATTTGCGTACGAGCCAAAACAAATCTCATTTACTGTTAATTTTTGTTGTGCATTTCATTCTAACGACAAAGGCACACAAATAAGAAAAAAAATTCCATTTTACTCTCTGTCTCGTTTGTATAAGGAAAATACAATCGAGCGAGCATTATGTGGATTTCCCAGCTAAGCTCATAACTTCCAGCCGATTATCCTTTGGTTAAATCCTTGGCCATATTTGTCGCAGCCAAACACATAAAAACTGTCATCACCCCTGCTGGCTATTGTGCGAAAAACATCAATATCAGCAATATTATTTCTCCGCTATTTATTATAGACAGATCGAAATCGAATTGACGAGATAACTAACTATCTAACTATGTATATTGTGTGGTTGTGGATGTTAGAGGGCATGTGATATGATAGAGGTAACTTATTGTGATTTTATGTCGCCGCCGCAATGTGGCACTGACATATTTTTCTTGTTTAATTTTTTTTTATGACAGCTTTGTCACACAGAATCCAATTTAATTGGGGAAACAATCAGAAACTGAACTCGAATAATGTGCGGAAAATCTTGAAAAACAACCTAGTGGATAGTCGTATTCCCGCTGTTGATGATAGGGTGAGATATTGCCACATACATAATAAAAGAAATGGCGCTGAGATGGCAATTCTGGAAGGAACAAATTTCGAGAACATGACTGGTGGAAAGGATAAGACGAACATTATATAAGTCCTCCGAGAAATGACTTGAACAAAAATAAATGTGGCTGATTCATGTAATGAGTTTTGGGAATTTCTTACTTGGACTACTTAATAATTTGTTAATTAGAACATAAATATTAGTGACCGCAAAAAACCCCATTTATTAAGAATTAAGAAAGTAAAATCTAAGATTTGGAGGATGATTTAAATGAGGGTGTTTTAAGCAGGTTAGAGACGCACCAGTTCAAGGTCAAATTAAGCTTTCTCTGCGAATGATAGATTCGTTGGAGCATTAAGAGAAACGTAGGGTGGCCAGATAGCAGTGTTAAAAAAAAAAACAGAGTTTTGAGAGCTATGACAGGGAATAGAGTCTATAAATGAAAAGAGTGTTGATTAGTTATGTTCGTTCTTTAAACAGACATGTTTGTTCCATGACAGACTGCTAAGACAAACACTATAAAACTTTGCCGGATAAAGTATTCCATATGCGCGTATTGTGGCCAAAAACAGAGGCGCAAAATTTTAATTGAATTATTACGATGCTAAAGCTGTTTAAGTATGATACTAGGTTAAAACAACGAATTTGCAAATTTTAATCGAATATACCATCATACTTTCTCTACCCTTTTATTAAAGTTGAAATCATCGAATACCTACTTTATTTTTTTAAGTAAGTCTTTGACAAAAAGTAAAAACAAGAGTGGACCCAAATGACTTCCTTGAGGAACTCCTACGTAGTTATTCCAGATTAGTTCCGATTATGTTTGACCAATGTTAGCTTATTTGACTCGATTAACTGATAGCTTTAAATTCAGCTAAACATCTGAGAGTAAAAACCTAGAAATTTAAGCTTTTACAAAAGTAGTTTATGGATAATTCTATCAAATGCTTTTGAAAAGTCACTATATACTCGTATTACGTCAACTTGGTTTCTTTTTTTCAATTGTGTCGATACAAAAGTTAGTAAATAATTTGAGGTTGGTATATCGCGGTTTTTCCTACTGTAATTGACCACTACGTTCACCGGCTATCTAGAAGGTAAGATGTATGGTGTATGCCAATAAGCCAAGAACCATTTCGAATTAAGAGCACACAAAACAAACTTGGCGTTTACACCTTTTCTTATTCGATTTATCTACATCTTGAATAATGTAGACCACTTGTTTCGAGTGTCGGATCCTTAGATAAAATTCGGTAATGAACCAAGTGTGTGGAAAGGTCTCACAAAAGTTAAGGTGACTACGAAAAACGTTGGGAACCGAATGGAACTGAAAAAATATAAAACGAGCTTAACGCATGGCCTATGACTTAAGGAAACACAAAGATACTATATCCATTTTAATATACGAGTCAACACTGAGTCGAATATCGTTTTAATTGGGCTTTCTCTTCACGTGAATCTATCCTATAATTAAATTGAGTACTTCATGTTTTTCTAAAATAAAACAAAACCAAAAAATAACACAAAGAAACTTGATGATACATAAAAATGAAAGTAAAACTTTTATAAATATTACTATTACCAGGTTAAGTGTTTGGCAAAATGTGTAATTAAGATAATTGCTTTTCCCAATTTTCAGGAGTATCTTACTTTTCCACATACCCACCACCATCAGTGAACTAAATAATTTGATATTTTTTTTTAATGTTCTTAAAGCTACGCAACGCCAAAACGTTTATTTAAGGAACTCAGTTTACCCTTAAATGCACTGACGTTGTGTCAATAAGTGTTTACCCTACCTATAAAACCAGAAAAAAAATAAATAAACCAACTCGTATGTAAAATAATGTATTTACAATGCAATCAATAAAATTGAGAAATTTTCCAATTTTCGTTTTATTTCATTAAATGTTACTTTTTCAATATTATCATCCTATATTATTCACTCATTCACACTTATACAGGGTGGGTCAAAAGTTTCTTCTTAATTTGAAAATGATGTCCTATCAAGTTTTATAGAAAACGCTCTAAAAAGAGCACTTCTCTGTGAGCATGAAGCTGGTGCTCATTTGAGGGACATTATATTCCATACTTAGCCCAAAAAATCTCCATAAGTCATGCTTTGTGATTTTTAAATTAAATCTATAAAATTTATTATCACTTTAAATTAGGAAGTCACTTTTGATCCACTCTGTTTTTACTTTGTTTTACTGTCTATTTGATTTCCCATTTACTTCTACGTTTCTACAATCACATTTTGGTAGATAAAAAAAGTCGTCCTTAGAAAAATCGCGAAACTCCACTATATAACTACATTTTAATAAAAATGCCTTAAATTTTGTGTCGCTAAATGAATTTTCAAAAATTTAAATAAATTACTTATTTCCAAATCTAATTATTGATGTTTTGAATTGACTTTTAAGATTGAAAATGTGAAAAGTTATCAAATACCAATATATCAATCTCTCGTTTATTCACAAACGTCAACATTTTCACTTTGATGAAAGTGACATTTGTAATTCTGTTTTTGTAATCAAAAACTGTGTATAATTGTGCTATGCATAATTATTTGCATTAAGAGCAATACAAATAAGATTAAAATTACACTTTAAAAATCCAAATACATATAGCACCAATGAAATTATAAATTGCATCTGTCAGGTTCATCAAAGTATTGGCTTTTGATTATGTAATTGGCACATTCATAAAGATTACTTGATAAAATTCTTGTTAGATAGTTAGTGTGCCCTTAAGAATGGTTTGAAGTCACAGTAATACACATTTGCAAATGTCAGTTTCATCGAAGTTTTGGCTGTCACTTTTGTCGTTGACGAATTCGAAAAGTACTTAATGGCTTGGTTAAAGTCTTGTTAGGTTGCCAGTGTGTCTTTAAAAATGGTCTATAGACACGGTAATGCACTTTTACGCCTTTTTTTTTATTTACAGTATATTTATTTACAGTTTATTACAGTTTTATTCAAACTGTGTCTGTGGCTTTTGCCGTTGACAGATTCTTAAAGTTTTCTAAGGTCATTAATGCTTAAGAATCCCCTTACAACACAGAAAATATCCAAATATGAACTCAGGGTTTAGTCCAGGAGGTATTTCTTGGACGCATCAGTTGGCCTGATCAAAAGGCAGTTTATGTTTATGCATTTTTTTGCATGTGAACTGCTTTATATCAAGAACTGCCATAACAAGATTAAAATTCTTAATCATTAAGCTGAAATGGGTTTTTTAGATTCCGAGATGATAATTTGTATAATTACTTTTTTTTTTTTTTTATAATCTACCCGCGCTCAAGGGATTATGATTACCCTTAAATGTTCCAACACAGCGCGGGCGTGAAGTATCTATTCTCGCACCATAATCTTAAGCGCTTTCTGATTGGTTTAAAAAACACATCTGAGCTCTGAACTGTCACCTGTCACTTCTGCAATTTGTTTTTGGTTTTCAAGTTTACCCTTTATTTCTCCATGACGTCTGCCTGACGAACATAACATAAGTGAACCAACGTAGTTGCGTAAGTGGGACAGAGGATCAAAAAGGAAGTTGAAATCCTTTGAAAATGTGGAGCAAACCATCTAAGAAGATACTGTTGTCCAAGAAAACATGTTGTCACATCGGTTTACCACATCACGGTTGAAAATCTTCTCCCAAAACGTGGAAATCATTTTGAAAATCTGTCGCAGATCTATCATTTACCACTTCAAGAATTCTAAGGGCAAAATCTTTTGAGATTTTTTCAAAAATATATCTAAATAAAATTTGCAAAAAAAGAAGTTTCAAACTGAATTTCCAAGTTCAGTTCCAAATCATCTCATTTCCCATACAAATTCACATTTCAAGAGAAAAAAAATTAAAACTAAATTTGCACGAAATTGGACAAAGTTTACGAACACATCCAAGTGAAATGAATTCCTTGTTTTGAAGAACCTATCCCAGCAAAAAATGTTTCGTATTGCAAAGTGTCCCTAATTTAAATTTAACTTTTATTACTTCCTACTCAAAGGCCTTCGTTTTGGAGAGGGAGTTAATATCCCCAAAGGCAACATTGATCATCCTCAAACACATGTTTTATATCTATTTTAATGATTCCACATTCTTTCGACGCACACCGGCTTGAAGAAGCAATTCAAAAAAAAGCCTGTTTAAAATGAACAATTTAAAAGAACAACCTTTATCTATGCTTAAGGACCTTATACATCATTCGAAAACAAAATGTCTACCTTCCCTTGACAACAAATAAAATCTTGTTGTTTTTGTTTAATCGCACACACACACAAGGATGACATCCTACGGTGAAAGTCCTTTATACTTGCCAAACTGTTTCTTTCTTTCTCTGTCAAAAAATGTCAATCATAAGAGAGACAAATCCCTACATCCTTCGCCATTCGCCATTGACGCTCCAACAACACAAAAATTATGATCAATGGGAAACATTTGTTCGTATCATTTGTCTAACAAATTGATATAATATTTTTTTTTTCTTCTTCACTTTATTTGCAAAAATTAGACAAAAAAAAATATCCTGGTAATCCTGTGGGATGATGAGAAACGTTTTCGCGTTAAGTGGGTTGATTAAACTTCATGATGATGGAACGCATTGAATTAATCATTTTCGGAATCTTCTTCTAAACGAAATCAAAGGAATCTCAACACTTGAACAGAAGGACGAGAAGCAAATTGTGCAACTATAACAGCAGGACGCTTCAGAAGAACACATTGAAAATAAATCACATAGTTAGTGGCAGATGTATATATAAAAAAACTTATCTCCCCGTAAAGAGGGTGCTGTAAGCGTGAATTGTTAAAAATGCTTCATCACAAACCATAAAAAAACTATTCCAGCTTGGAAGATTATTAAGGTTAAATAAAAATGAAATATCGAATTTAAAGAAAACTAAATAAAATTTAAAATTCCCTCAACTGTATAGTAGAAATACATTCCCTTTCCGGTTGATAGTTGTCACCGTTTTCCAAGTGATTTGATTGGTTCTGCATATTTCCGGTGAGGTAATTTTCCTATTTCATTGATGTTTGATTTGAGTCGATGTGGATTTTGATGTCAGGAATATTAAGTAGTTTCAGACTCAAATTCAAATAAACTAAACAACTCAATTTCAGGAAGCGAAAGGTGTGCTGATTTTATTCCAAAACAAGCCTATTATATGCAGAGTGAACGAAAATGATTGTTTTTGGGGGGAAAGTTTGCAAAACAGGTGCTAATGATAAAGGCGGATGTTTGAAGAGGATGTTTTGTTAAAACATTTACACTTTGCCTGAATTTGTATACCCACCGACATACCTGTCTTAAATGATGATTGTTGTGTGAAATGAATTTCAATGGAAAAGTCTTTGACAAGTGGTTTGACAAGTATGATGCTGAATTTTCCATGACATTTGTCACATTTAAGGCAAATAGTGCGCTATTTATGACACGAAATGGCAACAAAATGACAGAAAATATCGCTATATGTCAAAATTTTAAAAATGGAGACTTAAGTGGGAAAATCGTCAAATGAATCCAAGAACGAAATAACTCCATATTTCTCCCTTAGATATATTGGGAAGGGGTAAATTGAGTAGACTTTTTTCCAATGTGATACTGACACAAGCAATTCACTTTTTTGTACGAGTTGGAATTCCGGCCTGACAGATCGATCATTGAGCAAATCTTCATGCTGTGTCAAATTCTGGAAAAGACCAACAAAAATTCAAATTCAGATTCATCATTTTTCATGGACTTTAAAGTCGCATTTAGAAACATTCATTTTCTGGGAATCTACAGGGTGGAGGCGCATAAATGACTATAGGATTTATTTTATGAAAAACAATTTTCTTTGAGATTTTATTAAACTTTTCCATTTATTAAAATTTAGTGTATGGTTTGGAAATATGTTCACATTATGTTTTAAGGAAAACATCTCTCAAATGGTGCTCATTGTTTGCTTCGACCTGATGTGATCTTTCCAGAGCATTTTCCATTACATTTCTTAGAATTATAGGTCCCAGTGTTGCACTGTTCTTCATTTATTAGCATATACCTTCCCTTTTAGGTTTCCCTAAGGAAGAAACTCTAGAGCCGTTAAACCAGGCGAACACGGTAGTCAGTTAAAATTAGAAAAACGCGATATTATCCGACCAACAAAAATTTGCCTCAAGAGAGCCGTAGTTGGAAGAGCTGTAGCTCCATCTTGTTGAAATCACAACTCTGAATTTTTCTCTACCTCTGTCCTTAAAAAACTTGGAATAATTGCCCGGTATTGAAAGCCATTTACATTAACCCCAACTTGTTCGTCGTTTTCGAAAATATTATGGTCCCATTATAATTTTTGAGGTCATTCGACACCATACTGTGGATCTAAGTGGGTGCATTTGACGTGCATAAATTATTTTTGGATTTTCGATGGCTCATGTTCCATTTTCACCGTTGAGGTGAAAATGGGCCTCATCGCGATTTATGAATGAATTCGTTGTTCTCTCGAAACAATTCTTGAAAACCCCGAGCATACTAGATGCATACTTGTGGATCATTTGTCTTCAATTCCTGAACCAACTAAATCCTATATGGAAAAAGGTGTAACTGCCGTAAAATTCTTTGCAAAGACTGCCTAGACTTCACCAACTGCTGAGAAAGTCAACTGGTGGAAGTTTCGTGGTTTTTTCCTCAATACCTTCTTGGACTCGAGCAATGTAAACATCATTTAAACATTCCGATCAAGAAACTCCCTACGATTCTGCTGTTACTTTGATTCGACGAAAGAAATTTGTTTAAAGCTCTTCACGTGCAAGACGAAGCGCATGTTCTACAAAACTCTTATAGAGCAAGCCCTGACTCAGGGCGAGAAGTGTTGGTAAACAAAAAGAGCTAATACAGAGCCTTTTGAAAGTAAAATTCTTCGACCGATATAGCTATGTGTGAGGTGGTCGAATGCAAAAGAAGATACAACCACAAACTCAATGAGCTCTACCAAGATGTGGATGTAGTTCAGACAGTCGATATTGAGGCAGACAGCAATAATCCTACCAAAAATGCCTTCGAATGACAGCCCTTTAGTTCGACGTACCTAGGAAGACCAAACACTCGTTAGAAGGACTAAGTCATCGCAGATGCCAGAGCACTTGGCCTACAAAACTGGATCGTAGAGAATGGAAAATCACATTTTCTTATGAAGTAATGCTTCATGGATCGTGCATTATTTATGGATCCCAGTCTATTAAAGATTTAATGGTAAGCAGCTAGTTTCAATAGAAAACGCCAACCAAGTATTTCTCTCTCAATTTCGTCAAAGATTGGCCACCATCTTGAAATTTAGGAATTTAAGTATGAGAAATCAAATATTTTGGCAATTAATGAATTTACATAAATAAAAGCGTTTTTTTTAACGAATAATTTTCAACCACACATGATAACGAAATGATCAAGGGCTTTTCTAGTTCAAGTTTAACAGCCGTTCCATTAGTTTTCCGAATTAATATCGTGCACATTTTTTTAATATCACGAGCTTAACTGACAACCTATCATTCTTGGCTATTCTTTACTAGTCTCATACATCAATCATCCCATGCATTAAATCTTAAGAGTTCAGAATAATCTGAGTTCATTTCTCTAATGCGAGATGTCCCACAAGGATCCCTACTTGGACCAATATTGTTCCCTTCTTATTTAAATAATATAGCAGGTCTTTTTTTAAGCCTTTGAAACGCATTTAATTATAAAATATTGATTATCTCCTGCTAGTCTAAAATTTAAAACTGAGTAAATAATGTCAACTTATATCTACACACAGTACTTTAAAAAACGAAAGGTTAAAACACGACACTTTGCAATTCATTAAATCTAAGAAAAAATTTTTCCCGCAATCTACAAACAAGCTTACATGTCTGATATAAGAAGGGGACTTTATAAGAGGAAAACTATAAAAGAAAAAATGCGGTGGTATGCATATGCATGTCATCTCGCAGTTTATTCAAAAAAAAAAAAAAAGCTAAGTTAGTTAGGTTATTAAAAGCATGTTCACAAGAACAACGAACAATTTCAACTACTTTAGTTAACTGGAAAATTGCATGAATATCCACAATATGATTGCTAAATTTGGTGTTGATGTTTTATATTTCATCTAGATTTTATTTAATTGATTGTTGCTGTATTTTATTAATTTTAATATTATAGTTTAAAATGCAATCTTTGTTGTTTAAAAATAGGTTCTGTATAGTTCTTAGCGTCTGGTCATAAAATATGTAGATATGAAACCAATTACTCATTTGATAATGCCTCCCTAAGGTGTATTTAAGCTACAAACTAAGATTTTCATTATTCTAAGTACCTGGAACTGACAAGCTTCTGACATTCGAAATTACCATCCTAAAGACATTAGATGTTGTCATGTCAATTCGTTTGATTGAAGTGATCACAGTCGCATACTCTGCTCGAGAGTCTTTAATCAAAACTTGAACTGAAGTGACAAGAATATGAATAAATCCATAAAGGTGGTTGTTAGAAATTTAAATTATCGTCTGGATATACATATATATATATATACTACCTTGAAGATGATTAACAAAGTACGAGCTTGAAAGAAAACGGAGGAAGGATTTAATAGGAGGTATCGATGCATATTAGTTTTTTGACGTTCTGAATATTGTAAGTGGAGGTAAAAATAGAGCCAATATTTTGGTAGTCAAACGAAAAACATTTAAATCAAGCGAAAAAATTAAATCATTAATTCTTCTTCAATCCTCATCAATCTTTTTTTATAACGAAAAACATGCGAAGCACACGAGCAATATCAGTTTCCATGATGGCAAGTCAATTGTTTGGTTTTCCAACTTTGGGTTACTGGTATAAGTACCTTATTCGAGGAGGCTTGTAATTCTTGCACTTTTTTGGCTTTCAAGGTGTCCAGGTGTCCATGCAAAACTGATGTTCTCATTTATTCACGGATCACTCTAAAAAATTATCTGAAGTATTTTATATTTTTAATAATAGAATACAATTTATGTTTTTCCCAAGAAGTCGTACTATCTGCCATAATCAGCATAACTGTTATGAAAATGGGCATTTAATGATTTTTTTTTATTTTTAGGTCTATTTTTTGTGGAGTCAAACAAATAAGCTATCTGAATTTGGAGGTTTTAAAATGATAATGATTTTCGAAAATACTAAAATTCGTTCCTAGAACGTTTTACCAATCCAATACAATTTTCAATTCATTTTCGATCCATTTTTAATCCACCATTTTCGATCCATCATCAATCCATACTCAGTACGTTTTTAATCAGCCTTCGGTCTTTACACGATGTTGCCTTGATCCATTTCCCTCTTTGGTGCGTGTTCAATGTGTTTTCAATGTATTTTTAATCCATTTCCAACCTTTCTTCAACTTTTTTTCAGTCAGTCTTCTACCCGTTTTCAATTAGCTTTTGATTTGTTTGAACGATATTTTTTTTTTGTTTGGGTTCATTAAGCAAGAACTATTTATCTGTGGGTATACACTGCTATTGATGTTCGAGTTTGTAATTCAAGGAATTTCTTAAGTTTTGTCTAGAAAGAACTAGCAAGGGCTTAAAAAAACACCAACACTTTCTCATTAAGGCAATCAATCACAACTAATTGCTTCTAATACCTTTTCTGAAGGAATGATTCTTCATTGTTCATCTAGCAGATTCAAGCCACTATCAAGTAAGTTGTATCCCAAATTCTCTGGATAAGAAAACATACCTACCTTATTTCCGCAACATACTTAATAATGAATTTCTTCCCAACCCCGATAGTTTTCTTGACATATTTCTTACCAAATTCTCTACCAGCATCTTTTTATTTTTTTTGACTAGAATTTTCTTCAAACCCAAAACCTCATACTTAATCCAAATTTACTAAAAAGTTACAAAATGTCATAAAAGAAATTTTCGTCTCATACATAGACATTGATACTCGTATATTTCCTAAATTCTTTCAAAGATTAATGTATGAAATTTTATGTAGTCGCTAAAAAGACTTTAGTCTTTTACACGATCTATAATTAATAATCTATTTGAACTGAATTAACTTTTTTAACCTCTAAACCTTATAGACCGGAAACAAAAACGATGATCCATCAACCGATTTTAGTTAAACCTTTGACAAATTTGTCATAGACTAATATTTGTTTAAACTCCTTACCAATATCCTTGCAATGGATTTCTTATTACCTGGAAAACCTCTATTACAATGTTCGTTTAAGACCTTCAAACCGTAGCCCACTTTTAGTTATGTTTGAAGTTCCGCAAGGTGGCCACTTAGGTCCTCTTTTTTTTTTTTTCATTTTTACCAATAACGATATTGATCAATAAACAATCTCAGTCGCACCGATGCGACGATACGAAGCTTTGTAAAATCATATCTTCGAAGAACGATTCTTCTATTTTTTCAACTATATTCTGAAAGTTGTTCAGTTTGGTGTCAGTGCCTTTCAAATTTCTTGGCGCATGTCAATTCAACCGTAGTACTCCCACTTCAAGAAATGCCCATCAGTTTAAGCTTGACCCGAATTTCGAACGTACTGTCAAGTACAGAGATTCTGACGCAACATTTTAAACAGCCTATTATTAAGATATTAGTATGATACTACTTAACAATTCACTAACTCATTCTTAATTTTAAACATTATCTAACTAGTACCGTACTAAAAGAATTTTCTTAATAAATTGCTTCTGGAACACACCTAAAACAAAGACATTTCGTATAAAAAAGTAAGTACACGAACCTTTTTTGATGTTTACAAATGTCAGAGACATATGAAGCTAGGGCGATACTAAAAATATAAAGTAGGTATTCGATAATTTTAACTTTAATAAAAGGTTAGAGAAAGTATGACGCTATATTCGATTAAAATTTGCAAATTCGTTGTCTTAACCTAGTATCATACTAAAACAGCTTTAGCATGGTAGCAATGCAATTAAAATTTTGCGCCAATTATTTTTACTTTTCATAAGAATGCAAAAAAATTATTATAATTATTTCTAATGGGTACATCCGAAAATGAGGCATTCCTATTACCTACATTACATAGATTCTTTTTAATTTATGCACTAAATAAAAGATTTTAAGTCTTTTTAATAGAGGCTCCTCAAAACAATAATGATTCCTATCCTTCTTGGTAAATCTGCACAATAGTAATAATAATAATTAATTTAATCACACCGTCTAGACAAAGTGACTAGACACAAGTCTCGGATATGCTTTCTAAAGATTTCAATTATTCAGAATCATTAAACATTCTATAAAAATAAAAGCTTGCCAACTAACCATTTATGATATTAAATATCTGAATATAAAAGCATTTTCCTGTTATGGATAGGTTTTATGTATATCTATGACTATTTGAACTTGAGTTGTATAGTTTCACACACACACACACATACACACTTATAGGTACTTATAAACTTATAGTCATAAAAGTTTCGTTTCAAGGAGTGTACAGGAAGAGACTATGTGTGTACACTTCCATTACTGAAATTAAATCAAAGTCCGAGACTTAATATTTGGAATTGAATTATTTTTCGAATAAAATTATTTTTATGAAAATGAAATGGTTTTCGTTTTATTTTATTTTGGATAAGAGACCTCTTGAAATGGATTTTGCAAACTGTTTAAGGCTGTAGATTGATAAAATGTTAGAAATATTTCAACAATTTGTTGAATGAATATTTTGCTAGATAAGGCCATAGTTTTGACGTTCAGGGAGCTATATCCGCTTTGATGCGAAAATAGTTTTTTATTTCAATTTGCTAAATAAGACTAACGGAATTCTTTTGTCCAATCACAATTTTTATCGACAATAATTAAGGACTCAATTAAAAATGTAGCCCATTAATATAAAACACTTGCTAAGTAGGGCTTTTCAAACGGTAGGAGGTTCCCAAAACTCTTCGAACTACCTACTCTAGCTTTGCTTTTGGAGGTTCTCCAACTATACGTAATTCTCTAGCATTGAGGTGTTTCACAAATGCTAGTTACGCTACATAATTTTCTGTTATTTCGAAAAGGCTTTGCAACACGAAAACACAATTACATAATAATGACGCCTCGAGAGCTATTCTAGGCCTTCCGTTTCGCTCTGAAATTTCTCAAATAAAAAATAAATTAGAGGTCATTGACGACTCAAAGAGAGCCTTAACCTAGTGACTTACAACTCCCAACCATACCTGTGCGCGTCACCATGCCGATTCTGAACGGATAATGAGCACCACTTTTCATGTCAAGAAGATGCTTGTAGAGGATTTGTCAAATCCCTCGGCCCTCGGTCGCAGTTGTCACGGTATCTTCGGGCTGTATCTCACGAATAAATGTTTCAATGTTGGCTTCCAGTGCGTCAATCGAAACGGGCTTGTCGCTATAGACATGAGCTTTAACATAGTCCCCCAAAAAATAGTCTAGAGGCATTAACTCGCACGATCTAGGCGGCCAATTGATTGGCCCCAAACGTGAAATAAACTGTTCACCGAACTCGCCTCTCATTTGGTCCATTGTTACGCGTGCTGTGTGGCATGTGGCACCGTCTTGTCGAAACCACATGTCATGCAAGTCAAGCTCTTCCATTTTGCGCAAAAAAAAAAATTGTTATCATCGCACGGTAGCGCTCACCATTCACAGTAACGTTGCGATTTGCATCATCTTTGAAGAAACACGGCCCAATGATTCCGCCAACCCGCAATCCGCACCAAACAGTGACTTTTTCTAGATGCATTGGTAGCTCTTGCAATGCTTCTGGCTGCTTGTTTTTTGCGTTTCCATTCAACCAGAAATGAGCTTCGTCGCTGAACACAATTTTTCGATAAAAAAAGTGGATCTTCGGCCAGCTTTTCAAGAACCCATTCACTAAAAATTTGACGTTTTTGTAGGTCTTTCGGCTTCAATTTTTAAGTTATAGACTAAACTGAAGATGTTTGACAGTGACACAAAATACGAAACGTGCGTGAGCTGTCAAAACCAGTGTTGCCAAAAAGAAAATAGCAAAACAATCACCCATTATATATACTATATGAAGAACTGATTTATACCACTGCCGGTCGGAGTAATATGTTTTTAAGGTTATTTTAGTTACATGGTTAGACACACTTTCAAATCAGTCTCAGCTGGTGGTGGCAACTTAAGATGGCTGCAAGGCATTCGCTTCGTTTAGGCTTCATGGTGATTGGAATTTGACAATCATGGGATATAATCTTCTCAATAAGTCATTGATCTTATTTTGAGTAAGATAGATTTTTAAATAAAATTATTTTCTCGGAATGCCATACTCGTTGTTACCGCCAACGTTAGATGTACATATGTATGTAAATTCTACTAAAATTTTATCTCTTTTAAAAAATCTTAAAAATCTTCAAATAATGTAATTGACCTCAATTTCAAGGTAATTGCACAAATTGCATTCTAAAACCCCGTGACTACAAAAAAAAAAATCTAATTGACATCCTTCAGAAATAGCCTCAAAAAGGACCAACCTACTTTCCCAATTAATTTAATTGAACAAACCACAAAAAAATAAAAATTGTATGTGATTTTTTTCCTCCGTCATTCTAAGCTAAAGAACATTCTTAATAAGCTCAATGCCATGAGGTTTTCGGTGTTCCTGCGATATGATTCGATTTCGTGCATTTTTTCCTAGCAATTCAAAAAATATTGCCTTGCCAATTAATTCTGGTTTTTTTCAGAAGGGGAATTTCCTATCACCATTTAGTGGCCCACAAAAAAAAAAGCCAAAACTAAAAAAAAAAATATGAATATGCTTGCCAGAATGGGGTTACCGTATTTTCCAAAGCATATTCAATCAGGTCGAGCCGCATTAAGGCTGAAGTTTGAACACACATATTTTGCTTAGAGAAGTTTCAAAAAAAGCAATTTTTATATTTTGAAGAACAATTCACTTGCCGATTAGGATAGGATATTGGTAGCAACATAATAAATGCATGACATGCTTTCCTTAATTGACCCGCTGGTTCTGATTCAGTCTAAGTGGATAGGAGGGTTGTTTTGCATGCGGCATTAAAATTTAAATTACAAAGTCTCACACCCCTTGTCGGGACAAAAAATAAATTGTATTTTATGTTTGTGCAACAATAAAACCAGCTGTCGCATTTCACTTCACTTTTCGTCAATCTCGATGATTGTCATTTTTCTGTGCACTAAACAATAAAAATCAAAGAAAAGGGTGTTGCACCGGCCGCGGTACCACAAACCACCCTTATATCAAGTCTTAATTGGCAACTCTTGTTTACACTTGTAAATCAGTGCGTAATCCATTAAGGAATGAAAATCGAGAAAAAGAGACTCTTTCATAAAGCAGAAGATTAACCACACTCAGTGAAAACTCGTGTGTACAAGTTATGATGGAATACACAATTACAAGGGCTGTCGTTTTGGCAACGTGTCATCTTTTTGTCGTGTGGGGTAGACAAAAAATATAGTCCTTTGTATTTTTTAACAAGGGGTCTAGTTGACAATAAACCAGTCAGTATCAAGCTATGAGTCGAAGTACGTTTTCATGGGGAGGTTTTCGATTTGGCAGCGATACGACGACGACGGCAAAGTTTGTGTACTCGTAGAATGCGTCTGTCAGCAGTCATGTTTGTTTGATTGTACTTTAGGTGCTACAACATGCCACAAGCGTAAAAACACCAATTTAATATTTTTTTTAACACCAAAAGTAATCGAAATCGTGAGGTTTGGTATTAATGGAGTTGCCAGTCCCAGAGGGGCTGTTCAAAAGTGTCAAGGTATATTTATAAAATCTGACAGGTTTTTCCAATATTTCTGTTTTGTAATGAAAAGTATTCTACTTATGTCTGTACATACAAACATGTCTACAATGGGGGCTTGGTATGCTTACATTTTATTAGAAGGTAAAAGGTCGTGATGAGCTTTTGGCAGTGTCTGGGGATTAATGTAAATTACTGAGTTGGAATTGGTATACATACATTTCGAGAAATAAGAAAAGGTATTTGTTGGAACTACAAAGAAAATACGGGGTGGTATGTGGTGTATATACTTATTTATTTCTAAGATTTTTATAGGATTCTGTTTAGGTAGCCACAGCTTTATTCAAAAACGAGGGCTTGTACTTAGCAAACTTTTTGCATACTTTTGCAACTGTTACTCAAATTAAACTTTTTCTATACAAAATAAAAACAAGTTGATGAGAGACCGCCCAGGTTGAAAACATTCGATGTGTTGAAATGTGTATTCAAAGCTATATGTTTAGTTACCCAAAGTAATTTTTTTAAAGACCCTAAATCTTTCTTCCAATTTGTCAACTTTAAACAAAAATCCAATGGTTAGACTTCTTTTATCGCTTTCCAAACTTTAAACGAACCTTAAAAGAATTGCACACTTTTTTGCTGTTTTCTTTTTGTCAATCTAACACCCACGTATCCTTTAAATCTGATTGTAATTATTTCAATTATTTACCGGATCTCTCCCTCAGCTCATTTCTATTTGTCTCATACCATTGACCTATTTCTCATCGAAAATAAGCTAAATCTACTCAATGATGAGTGTATTCCCCCAGATGGTGTACCCGCAATATTTCTTAAAAAATGTTCTTTCACACTCCCTTTTCCCCTCTTAAAAATTTTCGGTTTATTCATATCTCAAAGAGAATTCCCTCAGTTATGGAAGACTTCTTACATAACCCTAATACACAAAAAAAGGCCCAAAGTCTGAAGTTACAAACTATCGTCCAAGTACTAAACTTTCACATATTCCCAAAATCTTTGAAAGCATTTTGTACGTAATTTTAGGTTTTCGTTGTAATCTCTCTTTTCCCCTAGGCAACACGGCATTGTCGAATTTATTTCCACAACAACGACGTACTTACCTTGTTAAATTCATATCCTTTAGCCCTTCAGCCTTAGAGAACGGAAAAGAAGTCGACGTTGTCTCAACCGTTTTCAATAAGATGGATTTCTTTTTAACAGAAAAACCTTTACTACAAAGTTCGATTCAGATCCAACTTCTCTGATGATTTCTTGGCTATCTAATAGGTCCCACAGGGTAGCCACTTAGCTCCTCTCCTTTTATT
Source organism: Chrysotoxum bicinctum (assembly GCA_911387755.1). Lineage (NCBI taxonomy): Eukaryota > Metazoa > Arthropoda > Insecta > Diptera > Syrphidae > Chrysotoxum > Chrysotoxum bicinctum. The sequence continues at coordinate 110,101,023 of OU426990.1, read as the reverse complement.
CTTTCTATTAACGATATTGAGATGGTCATCAAATATTCCCATATCTCACTCTACGACGACGATACCAAGTTTTTCAAGAAAATTTCTTCGACATATGATTCAAATATTCATCAACTTGATCTCGACAGTTTCTTTGAACTAAATTTTATCAAATTTCATTCTTGAAAACGGCTAAACTAATGGTTTTTAAATTATTTCCTTAAACGAATAATTATGTGTTGTATAAGTGCATTGCGACCTTTGGATATAATGTGTCCCCGTCTATAACAGAGTTAGGTCGCTTATACTACAGCTCTTCCTCCAGACTTGCTTCTTTGAGAAACTTATATGAAGTGAGATTTTTGTTCACTTTCTTGTATCTGGCGAAGTCCCTAATTCTTTGATGCAAGAGTGTATCACATCTACCTAATAAATGGTCCGGTGTTACAGAATTTGTATGCACTGCAAGACCAAGAATATTTTGGTGTCTTCCTAGTTTGCAGTGACCAGTGAAGAGACCTATAATTATTCTGGGGTTGTTCCTCCTAAATCCGATGCAGGATGTAAAGCGTTTTTGGTTGTAGCTCTTAAAGAGGAATTTTTGGCTTGCCTCAGTTTTTTGAGATTTGTCCATATTTTTTTTATCTTATGGCCTCATCTTTCTTTTTTATTCTTTTCCATAAAAGGGTGAGTCCTAATTTAGCTAGAGTCTACCTCTTTATTTCCAATGACACCTAAGTGCTTGATACCCAATGAATTGTGACATTATTATGCTTGCCGAGGTCGTTTAGCCTGCCCACATATTCCCACCCCAGTTAAGTACTAATAGCATAGGAGATAAGAGTTTAACGCTATGAGTGCTGCTTGACTGTTCTACATGATGGCAATGTTTTGGTGTGCTAATTTCTTTCGAGATTTCGTTTGGCAAATATTCCTATAGCATTTAATTCCGCCTGGACTGGTCCGTCGACACAGAGAAAGTTTGGTGCTCGACTCCAAAATTCCCGCACCTGTCCCTTGAAACGTTTTCGATCCATCAGTGTACAATTTTTGGCATTTGCTTCGAGAGAGTAGTTCCACCTCATTCTTGCTACTTAATTCTGTTCGTAAGTTATACTTTCTAATCACGCCATCTCTTGGAATGTCTCGTAAACTCGATACTAAAGACGTTGATATGGAGTCTCTTTATCTAGTTTCTATAGATTTACACCTCCCAGTGACGAATTTTATTAAGCCGCCATAAGCTGCACTTAGGTGAAAACCTCCATTAATACCATCTGGCTAGTTCTCATTTGCATACAAAAACTTGATTTGAAAATAATTGATTCTTTAATAAACCTCCTTTAACGCTTTCTTAAATGAATTTAATATATTTTCTAATTTACAAGAATCTTTTCTATTTAAACTTAACGAGCAATACAAAGCCAAACCTAAACATCATTTACTTAATTTACTCACATACAAAATTACAAGTCGAAAGTCATTGTTTGGCTCTTTTATTATGCACCTATCCCTTAAAAACAAGACCACATCAGTTCTTTATATAATTTGGAAATGCAAACCCGCATAATAGAAAGAAACACCCATCTAACTATATATACTTACAGAGATGCAGGAATTCATATATAAAATGGGTTTACAAAATTACCACCCAAAACTTCTCTCTCTGCATTGCAAGCAGATAAATTTTACTTCACAGTTGCGTTAGTTTTTTGTTGGGTTGTTTTATCTGAAGTTTCACCAATTTAAATACAAATTTACAAATCAACACAAACACACCACGGACCATGAAGCTGGGGTTTTGGTCCTCAATTTCTATACAAAAACAAGAACAAAAAGTAGGTAAAGCTTTTCTTTAATACGTTTATTTTGAAGACAGGGTGTTCTGTGTTAAATGAAGTTATACTTCATACAAAATAACTTTACTTCATGACTTTTTTGTTTTGGTAAAAATTGAATAGGGGCTTGGGTCTTAATTCTATTTTATTAAAGGCAAAACAAACAATTTGACTAAATTAATCATTGTTTTGTTTTTGCTTCTAGATTCAGGTTAAGAACTTAGAAAATTTGCGAGATTTTGTCTTTTGATCAATTCCGAAAAGTTCAACGAGTTCTTTTCTTAAATAAAAGGCTGTGATTCGAGGCATGGCAGCAGTTTTATAGTGTCGGGTATTTTCCTAGCCTAAGAGTGGCAGTACACCTCAGTACAGTCGGGTCACCTTTAACCCAGTTTTCCATTTTAAGTCATTATTTCGATTTCTATCGGTCAGAAAGAAAAATAATTATAGACTTAAATGTTGAGCAGACTTTTGGCTTTTGAAGAGTTTATAATGTGGGTACCTGATTACCTGATTAATTTTTTCTGGGTTCAGGAGGTATTAGAAAAGTCCAGATGGTATACAAAATTTATTTTTTGAACATCCCAAATGTGAGTTGGGAAACCGATGACCGACCAATTGCTGAAACTTGTACGCCTTTTATGACCATTTACTGACCTTTTAGAAGATATACTTTTTTCAAAAATCGGACACAAAAAATTCGTATATACCAACATATCAGTATCTCTCTTAAGATAGAATGGCGAATATGGCTCAAAATTTCTGTTAATCTGTTGTCTGATAAGGCTTATCCATAGCAATTTAAAACCATCGATGAAAATTCAGTGCTCCTCGAATACATTGTACACCTCGTGAGTCTGTGATTTTTGCAATTCTGATTTATCATTTGGCGATTTATTAAGAGATATTGACTCTTGCGAGAAAGTGCCTAATCCTAAAAGATCATCATCTAATTATGAAAATGTGTGTTTGAATTTAGTAGAACACTTAAGATCTCCTCCCATTCATTACGACTTATATTATTCTCTGGTTCTTCACGACATTTCCCGGCACAGAATTTTAACATAAAATTCCTTGTAGGAAGTTCTACAAAGTTTCTTGTTTAAAAAAAATCGAGATATAGTTCTGAGTTGGTTTTGCAAGCTTGCACAAGGCTCACATTTTTTGAAATACTTCCAACTAACAAAAAAAAATATTTCAGCCTGTCCTTTAAAATTGAAAATTCCAACCACTTTTTTGAGGCAGAAGTGGACCTCAACTCAAAAAATAAAAACACCAAACGACAGATTGGTATTACATTTTTTTTTTTTATTATTTTTGAATCAGATCAAAAATTTTTCTTTATTTTCTTCTTATTGACTTCTGATTCTGAAACTACTTTTAGCGTTTGTGATGTCAAAACACCCTGTATACGAAATCCAAATAACAGAATAGTATAATTCCCACCAAACTACTTCACAAATTCGAGGTTTATTTTAAATTTAAAGAACCAAGTAACCCATACATATGTACATACAATGTAATTAGACACATTTTAAGGCATAAAAGGGAGAATTTCATATGAATAAAAAATAATTAGAATTTTGAATAAGACCAATTAATTATTAAGCCAGTAAGATTAGATTTTGACTTCCTATGTTTTGGTGAACAGATTAGTTTTCGACGTCTTGAGCATATTCTATAAAAAGAATTCTTCATTATTTTGGATGAAATGAAATCAATCCAAACATAGGCTTCTTTGCTGAATATGATTTTACGATGGAAATTAAGGTCAACCTGCAAACCGCCCGAAAACCCTGTTAGCGAATACAAATCGTTGTCTATGGTCGTTAACTCTGAGCTTCTGGGTAATTTTGGTCAGTTTTAACGGGTGTACGCCCAATTCATGAAGCAAGATTCCATAAGTTGTGGTCGGTGAAAGGTTGAGTTCTTGTGTACGGAATTGACCACCTCGAATTCTCCGTCACACTCTCACGGACATTGGCGATATTTTCAGCAGATATTGTGTTTATGACCACGTTGCGAATAGTCCTCTGTGAAGAACGATTTGGGTCCGTAAAACGGACTAAGACTGCTAAATATTGCTAGAACAGAACACCTTATTTTTGTATGACAATAAAACCCTTTGGACATCTTATTAAATGCTATGGTGTTGATTTGTCATGCCAGACTTAATAAATGACATCCAAATTGACAGATGTAGCTTCAACACTAGGGTTGTCTTCACCTTTCACAGTTCGGAAATACATTATGGAAAACCATTTAGTTTAACGCCAAAAAGTGATAAATGCAAAGATTAGGAACATTGGTAATATAACTCGCCTATCGCTGGCTTTTGGACAGAAGAGGCGTTAAAGACAGACATATCTTCTTGGCGTTTTTTCTAGTGATTTTGACCAGAGTTTGCCGCTATCAATGTCCGCAGAAGACCTGAGCGCATGAAAATCACGGTATCTACAAACATGCGTGTGCATTCGTTGCAGGATCCTTCTGCCCAAACTTTCTCAAAACGACTTTTGAACATCGGAATGACAAAATTTCAACTGGTCATCCATAAATGAAATGTATGCACCTGAATATTCAATCTGATGTGGACAAGGTATTCGCAAGTCTAAAAACCAATTACGACACTCTGGAGTGGCTGTGCGAACGTTTAATTTTGGCGTCAAAAAGTGATGGAATCAGCAAGCTCAATGGGAAAAATCAATTGGAACTGCCCGGCGAAATAGTCAAATAGAAATTGGTCGACACAGTAATGGACGAAGAACAAGATTTTTGAACTCTTTGGAACCAATGCCACCGAACGTATTAACATTGATGGTTGGATCAGCGCAGCGGTGGGACCTATTCCCAACTTAAGCATATCGAAGTTGTGGAACGAAACTTAATAAATTGATCATCAACAAATTGTCACGAAATTTAATAGACGCAACAATCATCATCAGTGCCAAATTCAAAGGCTATTTACCCTTCCAATTAAAGTGGCTCGAGTTGGCTTTTCTATTGTCATCCACAAAGCTTAAGACCAATCGTTGCCTTTTGCAATTAAGATCTTCTTGACTCTTGAAAAGTTGCCAGAGCTTACAAAGAGCACCTCAGCGAGAAGCTTGCGCTGTGCTTTCACCTACCAGAGACGCCAACAATCAGTGGTACCGGTTTTGCGATATCATCAAAGAGGTAGCCGAAATGGCGGTAAGCTAGCTGCCAACCACTTCAGAGATATAATTCTTGGTATGATGATGAATGCGTTCAACTGAATAGAGTGCCAGCAGATGTACACGCAAATATGCTGCAGCGCAAAACAGAAGCTACCAGAGAAAACTATCGAGCTAAGAAGAGACGGAAAAAGAAGATCTTGCCTAGTAAGAAAAACTACTTCCTTTCTAGGCAAGCAGCCTCGCAGCTCAATGGGAACGAAGAGTCTCGCGAAAGAAACAACACCAGGAAGGTTTATAACAAAAGCCAAACAACTGGCTGCTGGTTTCAACATCAGAACGCAGGCTTTTCGGAACAACAAAGGCAACCTAATCACAGAACTACAGGGTATTGAAGATTTGTTCAAGCAACATTTCCACCAGCTGTTAAATATGCATCATATAGAGCGTTTGAAAGAGCAAGAAGACAACGCAATCAATGAAGAACCAGTTCCATTCCTCAATATGGAAGAGGTAGGCTTAGCTGCAAATAAGGTTATGAACAAGGCCGCAGGATCTGATGGCATACCTGCAGAACTCTTCAAATACGGAGGTGATGTTTGCAAGAACTAACGAGGCATATCCCTATTGTCGCAAATCGACTTTAAAACCGCATATGATAGCATTCATCGTCAGTAGCTCTATACGGCGCGGCGATGGACGAACAGACATTGAAAAATACGTGGTGCAATGCGCAACTAGGTAGTAACAGTTTTGAACTATTCCATGCACAAGGTTTCGGCAAGGAGATGCAATATGATGTGATTTCTACTCATTCTAGAGGAAACGGTGCGTAGGGCAGGCGTTAACACAGAGGGTACTATATTCAATAAATCTTTCCAAATGTTGGACATCATCGGCCATTTACAATGTCCGGTAATAATAATAATACTTGACGGCTGTTGAAGATCTGCCGAGACTTGTTGGGCTTGAAGTAAATGAGTACAAAACCAATTAAGGCGAAACGTCACTACTGATAGCAAAAAACTTGGAAGTATTTTAGGATTTCATCTGCCTCGAAGCTAATATTACATACCTCCACGAACTACACTTTAGTGAAGATGCGACGAGGAATTGCCCTAGGAAACCGCGGCTACCTCGGTTTAGCAAAACAAAACTCCTCAATCTTAAAACGAAGTGCACCCTCCACAAAACCTTTATACTACGAGTATCAGCCCTGCTTTACGGCACCGCCCCTAGTGTTGTACTTAAAACAGAAAGCGACTATTTCAAAAGAAAAATTCTTCGACGGATATTTGGTCCTGTGTGCGGGGTGGGCGAATGGAGGAGAAGGTATAACCGCGAACTCTATCATCTGTACCAAGATGTAGATGTATCCCAGAAAGCCAAAACCCTCCGGTTTAGAGACTAAGTCATCGCGGAGCCAAAGCGCTTGGGTTAGATGACTGAAAGCAGCTTGTCCGGGATCGCAGAGGATGGAAAGCTGCCATTCCTCCGATAAAGACCCTTCATGAATCGGGAGCCGATGAAGTAAGTAGTAGACTCTTTGTAAGGCCCCATGCCTTCTTTTGACTACAATACTCTGCAATAAAACACATTCAATTTTATTAAATAAAATATTTACATTTATTTTCAAACTTTTGTTCTTGTTCTTGTTTTTTTTTTTCTATTTTACTTTTCTTTGCGCATTAAAATCCAGTTCTGGGCGCGTTCATACAATCAATTTATTTCTATCTGTTGTGGGCTTAAACTATATCTTTTTTAATCTCAAGTTTAAATTTTACTTTACACTTTAATTATTCTGGTAAATATTATCTGTTTTTTTTTTCCTTTTTTTAATTGAACTATTAATTAATTATTTTCTTTGTATAATCTTATGTTTGTAAATTCTTATTCTTAAGGGTAAAATAGAAAAAGAGTCTACTCATATATAAATTTAAGATGTATACATATATATATTTTTTTTAATTTTATTTAAATTCATTTTCAATAATAATTTAATAATTTTTTTACAAGTTTTTAAGTATATATCAAATATACTCTTGTGAATTTAATTATTTTCTAATTCTACATTAACTTGACCTGTTTTTTTTTTTTAATTTTTTTTGTTTATTTCTTACTTTGTGAAAATAAATGAAATATTTGTCTAGGATAACTTTAACGAATTGGTATTTATTTTTGTTTTGTTTAAATTTATAATGAACTCTGCAGGTATTGTTATACTTTCATGTCAAAATTTATTACATATTTTATAGGTACTTAAAGTGTAAAGTTATCATAACAATACGAAAATTCTGGAAGTTACAAACATTGAGTTGCAAAAACAGAAATGTTTGGTTTAGAGAAATTTGTCAAAGTTTGTGTTTTCTTTGTTTATGATTAAAAAATATAAGCACAAGACATCTATAATTAAATTGAGATTTAATCGACATACATACATATATATTTTTATTTTTTATAAAACTAACTCATCGTCACTCAATGTTAGCACTTCCAAATTCCTATAAAATCATTATTCAAATTTATTTTTCTTGATTCTGAACCTTTTTTTACAAAATAATTTTTTTTTATCTATTTACTTTATACAGTTTAAATTTGATTTTTTGGAAATTTATTTAAGTGGTACTTTGTATATTAAATGTTTTATATATAATAGAAAAACAGGAGTTAAATATTTTATTTTTTTTATTATAGTAACAAAAGTCGATATAAAAATAAATATTATCTTTTAGTTTACATTATATTTTATTGTTAGTTTATTTTTTTTTGTAACTTTCAATAATACATTTTTTTTAGTTCTAAATTTAAATATTAATATATCTTTTTAATTACAAGCAATTCTTTTTGTTAGTATACATTTACATTGGTTAGAAATTTTGACAGAGAAATCTTTAAACAAAATCTTTAAAAATTAAAAAAGTCCTTAGAAAGATTTGAAAGAATATTATTTAACACAGTACCCCACACGATATAAAAATAAATTATAGTTATTTTAAGTATTTTAATTATTTATTTCGGGAATTAAAGTTAAAATAAAAATCAAAAATTTATATTACGTATGAACCCGTATATGTATGTACACTAAAGTTAAATATTCCGTAAAAACACACTTTTGAAGTCCAGAAAAGGGATGTTCTGGTATATTAAAAAACATATTTACAAAAAGTTTTCAATTCACAAAACCACACACCTTGGCGTCGATCGATGTTTAAAAGAAATAGGAGGCCACAACGGCTCGTAGAGACCCTAAAACTTGTGACTTACAACTCCCAACCATTCATGTGTTCGCCTTACCAGGAATGGAGGGGTACTTCTCATGGCAATTTATTTGTCAATAGCTCCCAAGAGGCAGTACATCTCTGAAAAACTTATCATTATGCCAAGGGGTATATGTTTGTCTCTACCAATGTCTCTACCAATTAAAAAAAAAATCTTTCTAGGTTACGATTAGAACCGCGACAATATAAAAACAGAAAGCAATTAGTCAATAGTGAATTAAATTTTTTTTAAATATCAATAATACTCCTTCGCACAATGGTAATTGCTTTGGACTGTCAGGCATAGGTCCATGATTTAATTCTAAGCCAATGAAAAAAGATTTTCAGGAGTGTACTGCCTCTGGCGAGGGATTAACAAATCCTCCAGAAATATCTTTTGTCATAAAAATTTCTGCTCATTAGCCGTTGGCAACCGGCAGAAAATTGTAGGTCCCCTTCATTCCTGGCAACACGCACACAGTAATAGTTGAGAGTTGTAAGTCACTAGGTCCTGGTTCTCTTCGAGGTGTTGCACCACTAAATTTATTTTTAGAGACAAATAAGTAATACCTCACTTTCCAAAACGAACTTTGTTTTATTGAAATATCTCGTTACCCTAGTGCCTGTCATTCCAATAGAAATTAAGGCTTGGTAAGTCAAAGATTTAATACCTCACATTTTAAGTCGAATTTGTTTCCTGAAATATCTCGTAAGCCTGGTGTCTGACCTTTGCTCCCATGGAAATTAAGGCATGTTAATATCACGCAAACCAAAAACATACCTCGTAAACCATAAAGCATTAAAGTGTGTGAACAGAATACCTCGTAACCCAGATATCTTCAAAAATAAAAAAACCATAAAAACAATATCTCTTGAACCATAATTTAACAACAAGCACGCTATTTATTTTAAAATGGGCTCGCTATGTGATCATCCAAAACTAAGTAACCCTATATTTTGTAGGCCACCTCCTCCAAGTCTGTAGTTTTGACATTTTGTTTAGCAACAACTCGACGAGCTAAGCTATCGTTGTCTGGAAGTTGCTTCGGATTTTGCCTGCAAAAAATGGTACATGCCAACCAATATACCTACATGTTGAGTTTCTCTGGGTTTAACCATGGTTTGAATTTGGTTAAGTATGAGAATCAATGCATAAAAGGAACAGGGTTGGCACCGAAAAATAAATAATAGTCAATCACGTAGTCGTAGGTACATGAACCCTGGTTCAACCTTAGTTAATCTTCCAAAATTGCTTAGCTCAAATTTTGGACAGAGAATTAGATACGTCTGAACAACTCGCTTCAAGGTAAAGCTTTCAGTGTATAATTATACCAGTTTTGCGGTTGAACCAATATTAACTCCTGCAATTTCTATTCCAAGCTTACACTTATGGTGAGTTACCTCTGGGCTAACTAAATCGATATTTCTGACAGATGCGTGTCAAGAATCTGTAGATATTCAAGCACGACAACATGGTAAGCATTAAAACAACATTAGCATGTCAGTTTTGTCGAAAACACAGACTTTTCTTTTTTTGATACCTAAAAAACTGGCGGACAAACAATAATTCGCGCATTCTCTGATCGTTTGTTCTGACCGTGACGTTCTCTATCTAACTTCTCAGAGTCCCATTTTATATCGCAAGTCTATTCATCGTGAATTGGAAATATACTGAGAATAAATCATCTGTCAGTTGTAAAATTGAACTGTCACTGGAAACAGTGTTGCCAATTTTTAAATCAATCACTTTATATGGAAGTTTTTACTTTAGAATGAGAATACCAAATGTAATGTAAATCTGATTTGACAACTATATCAGCTGGGGCCGAATATTGACAATGACTATTTTACCAGCTTTACCCTGTGTTGCATGATGTGAATCGAAAACGAGACCAAGCTCAAACCATCTGTCAGGTGTCACATTAATGTCTATACAAAAAACGCTATACATTCTTGCATCAAGAGAGATAGTCCAAATTAATGGACAACTTTTTCTTCGTGTTCTTGGGATGTAGAATTTGTTTGAAGTAATAAGTGCGATTGTTTTAATCTCAAGCAAAACTTACTACCTTTTACCATTTGAAAAAAAAAATGTGTTTTTAAGTACATACTTACAATATGATACATAACATAACAGAACAAAGCCAATATTTCGATATCCTGGCAATTATTTTCCATTGAAACCAAAGTTCCCGCCTTTTAAAATACACCCTTAACCAAAAGCAGACTACAAAGAAAGCAAAAAACGAAAAGAATTTCATCTATAACCTACCCTAATTCCCAATGGCCTTAAATGCTACTATTTGTTTTCAAGTCTTAAGTGTGAATTGTTTGAGTTAAAAAATAAAAAAAAAATAAAACAAAACAAACAGAATAAACTTATTGTTATCCCTTTCTTACTTTATTGTTATTATTTGCTTTTTTTTTTTTTTGTTTTTAATTTCTTGTTGTATTTTTTTTTTCTTTTGTCAAATGGTTGATTCTATTACTTTCTTTGCTGAAATCAAATCCTTACTTAGTCCATATTATATATACGTAACAGTCTGTGATGGGCATTATTGGAGAAATTTCATCTATCGATTCGATGCAGACTACCCATTAAGTTAAACATTGTCGTTAGAAGCGACGCCAATGATCCTTTTCGATGGCATAAGAACTCGACCACTGCACTGAAACGGAAAATGCGATTGAGCATAGGATGACTATTGGCTTTGCTGGTGGTGCTTGCTCCGGCAGAAACGCTAATGCTGCTACTGCTGCTACTCACGCCACTGCTATTGATGCCACCTTCGCCTTCGACCATACTACGGTTGGCGTGTTGCATTGCAGCGGGTTTTTCGCCTGAAAGAATACAACAAAAATAACAAACATAAATTACCCTGTTAAAAACAAATAATCTAGGTCTGAAATTGTAGCTGGAACTCAAACTGAAACTCTATTCCATGGAAAAGATATGGGGCAGAGGATGGAAATGTTGTTTAGGGAGCTCTTTTCAATAGAACAATAGAATATATGTATTATGCTTAGTTGTAGTGGGAAGGCAGGCGCAAGAAGAGTCAAAGGGTAATGTGTAGTATAAACTGAACACTTCTTTCGGATAACAACCGCAGTTATTGTGGTTCAATTGTTTGCAGTAAATTAAAGAGCTGTTACCATCTAGTTTAATGGAAAATCTGGATTTATTGTTGTGGAAAAACGGCCAAAAGAGCCAACCGCCTAGAAGTATTATTTGTTTTTCAAATGAACTTTAATTTTTTTTTACTATAAAATTTTAATTTGAGATCTTCTTTTGCATAACTTAATTTTAGCTTGATGAGAGAGTAAATATTATTAATAAAGTTACACAGGCTTACAGAATTTCGGTTAAATTTTTGACACAAGACAAAAACATTGTTTCTGGGCATACTTTTAAGTGCCGAACTCAGATTCACCTAGCTACTGACCTGAAATTACCTTTACTTACCTTTTACCTACGATCAGCTTTATTTATCCACCTGTACCTGTCCTTAACTGTGCTCATCTGTGATCTACAGGTCCAGAACGTTCTCAAACTATATAGGTATATTTAGTAAAAGAACATTTTTCCAGAGAAATTTGCTCCTCATGGGAAAGTAAGGATCTATTTCTCTTTTCAAAGTGGAGTCAATTGCGACCTATAGATAAAACATCACTACTTTTGATGTGGCCACAGCTGGATCTGAAACGCTTTAAGTGTTTATCTTATCTCTAAGCAGATTACACAAAGGCTCCATAAAAGGTGACTTAACCGGACACCACTAGGTAAACACCGGACACTAGGTAAACGCAAAGAGTATTCTGTATGCACGAAGAAGGACCGATTCGTTATCTTCACTGTACAGTACATGTCCTACTCTATCGCAAAGACGTAGGCTTAATCTAGGAGAGTTCTGTTATAATCATCCTAGCGACCTGGCAAATATAAACATTATGTAGTCTCCTTGGGTAAACAACAGGGTTACTTAAGCGGTATAGAAGACTCAACGAAGAAGTTAAAATCTTTGGAACCCCCAACATTTTTAAAAGAGGCACCTTCCGTGAAAGCATACAGTTTGGTAATTTCCCTAAAATCTTAGGTGATAAATAGTTCCATGAAACTTAAGGTTAATAGTTTTTTTTTGTTTCCTGTGTAGATTTCTGTAGATTACCGTGCAACAATTTTTCGGGACCATTATATTTCCAGATAGTTATGAGTCTGTGAAAGTCAACTAATTCCCACTTTTTTCAAATTAGAAAATAGTTCTATTAAGACTCAAATTTATGAAAAAAAAATATCACTTCTGAGCTTTTGGCTAGTTGGAGTTCGTTGGGTCTTATGTTTGCTTAGATTTTATAAACCAACAAAAATCAAACACGGCTTGTCAAGGTCTTCTTCTTGGAAGCACTCGAATGACATAATTTTTGCATTGATCATGGGTATTTCTCGAAATGAAATGAAAAATAGAAAAAGTCATTGGAGACACACTTAAATTCGGTCCTGAAAATCGTTTAATCAACTCCGAAAACAGCCACAGTAATTTCAGTATCCCCAAAATCATGGCCAACCGTCTCTGCAATATTTTGAAGTCACTCTGTTCATTGTTTTATTTTTTCCCATTTGAAGTTCTATCGAACTTACAAGCAAACACAACTTTAACTGGAAAATCACTTTACGTACATTTCGTTGCCAATATAAATAATTGACGAAAGGTTTCGCCTTAAATTCCTTATTTATATCTTTCATTCAGAAACCAACGATGAGGAAAACATAAACTTTCTGGACATCTTCACTCAAGAAAAAAATTCGTATTAATTTTGTATAATATCAATTCTTATGGATGTGTGTATGTGCTGGACCCTTTTATCTGACCAATGTCAAAAATTATACTGGGTATCCTTTCATTTCTTAGGAATTCTATAGCATAAACTTTTCCACACAAACACACTCTTCCAAACTTAAGTAAACTGATTAAATTTTGATAAATATAAAATTGTGAGAGTAAACTACTTTTAAAGGCATGATACTACACATACATACATATAAAGAAGATGAAGTCTTTTACAAATACAATTTACGCCCTTATGACCTTTTTTCTTAATACGAGTATATTGACAAGGGTAAAGTCCTTTTTATGCGAATATGAAATAAAATAAATTTAATTCGATCTTCGACATTCGACATTTAAGTTAAAGTTGTTCATTGGGAAATAATATTGGAATATGGGGAAATCTTTTGGGAATTGAAGTTACGGAGTAAACAAAAGTTTTTGACAGTTGAAATCAACAGAACTTGAGAGTTGAAGTGGAATTCGTGATAAATTTATTATTTGTCAAAGGAAGAACACTTTAAGTCCTAAATTGATTCAATTTATTATATTGAAAAAAAAAAAAAAAGAAAATTTAAGCACTTAGCACCTCACAGAAAAAATATTTTCACACTATTTCTATACCCCATTATGCAAATCTGACATACCCTCAACCGTTTTATAGGCAGGCGATTTCATTGCCAAGAAAACAAAGTGACGTAAAAGCTTCAGTAAACTGGCTGGGTGAACAGAGTTGCCAACATTCTCTTGGGATAGTCGAAGACATCTTAAACCTGGTGTTGATTCTACCAAAGTTGCGATAGTTCGCCTGCATGGTACTCACCAGTGCTTGAGTTATGAAGCTGCCGTCTTCCTCGTATTAATAAACTTCTTCCAACATATATATCGCATTGAACGAACTTGAGGAAGGCATGATCTACAACTCTGAATTGAACATATTGCAGTAGCCATGGTGGCATACTTTGGATACAATGGTTGTGTGAACCCTCCGGAAGCCCAACAATACCTTGGAACCTCCCCTATAGGAATCCTCAGCCCCCAGAACGAATTCGGACCTTATATTTATTTTTGATCCAGTTTTTTAGGCTGCTGTAGCAAGAACCCCCCCCCCCCCCCCATCCGAAGAGCTAGGATAAGCAATGACTGGCATTCCCCGCCCCCCTTTTCTTCCTGCTGCCAGGATCAGCCTCATGTGCCTGTAACAGAGAGATTTCGGTATGGCCATTACTCTACCATCAGCGAACAGGAACCTTTTTTCAGAGATAGATGGCGTAAATTTAAATCTAGAAGTTGTTGTCAAAAACAACAAGAAGATACAGAAAAATTCTTCCTGTTTATATAAAAAACGGCATCCATTCCATACAGCTACAACAACTTGTTTGAAAGAATAAATTAGACAGCTTAATACCAACACCAACTAGATAAGAGTAAAACATCGCCGCGGTCCATGAAATTGTACAGCAGCACCCGATGCCGGCGATTCCTCGCAACACAAGTACTTTTGCAAACTTTAACTTGGCGAATTTTGCATCTGGATTCATGCCTACATCTGGTCAAGATCCAATTGACCCGGGAGCTCAAAGTTAATTATCATAGACAACGCCGTTTTTTTGCTGACTGAGCTTTGAATCGTTTGGATAAGGACCTCAATTTTTGCAGAAAAATCATCTAAAGCATCAAGGTGCATTTTTGTACGAATGGCTGTGTTAACAAGTAAAATTGCCGAATATGCGATGACATCAAGCCACACGAGGTTAACTAGGGGACAACGCATCCTCAAAAAAGTTAGAGTTTGGTGTGGATTTTGTTCTAGCGCCGTCATTGGTCCGTACTTTTTCTAAAACGACGTTAGTGAGGCGGTAACTGTCAATGGCGAGTGCTACAGAAAGATGATAACTAATTTTTTATATCCAAAATAGAACCTTAAACAACTCCATCAGCGAATGGAGAAGATTTTGTAAAAAAGACATCTAAAAATGTTCACTAGACCAGAATATATCTCCAACTTCCTCTTCTAAAGACAAATCGAATTACTGTATTAAAATTGCGCCAACAGATCTTAAATTAATAATTTAGTGACGTTAATGCTTGTGGAAAAATAGGGCTTAGTGACAACTCTCTATCATTGTTTCCGTCTTCTAGAGTGAAGAACTTTCAATTTTCTGCAAAGTCCAAGAGGCTTGACTGAAAAGCAGTACCAGCATATGAATCATTGCTCCATGGAATAGTACACCTTTTCAACTTCTATTTTCCCAACAAATTCAAGAGTATTAAACTTGTAGCTATACTAAAAAATCCTAAGCAAAATACATATCCGCCTCAAGAAGAGTTGAAATTTCTGAAGTCTGAACCGTTCTGCATCAATCATAAAAAATTATTGATCTACTCAAATTTTAAAATCATCTTTCTCCCTAAATAATAATCAACAATAGTTTATTTTTAATTACACTCAAAATATGTTCATATGATATTTACAATAATTAATTTCTTAAGTCTATCTTATAAATCTGCGAGCACAAAAGGGGCTCTGCTTCGTTAGGTTGGTTATGTTTTCTTTTTACATTTGAATAACATTTGTGTCTTAGGTCTAAATTTTTTTCTTATTATTATTTATGATATTTACGTCAGCCTGAGCAGTGCTAACGGTCGTTGGAAATAATAATCAAGTCACTATCGGGTGCTTTTTGGATCTTGAAAAGGTAGTCGACGGAAGATGGATTAAAGGACTTATTCTTCAAATTTCCCAGGTCGATTTTCGAGATCTTTCTTCGTCGATATTGAGAATGTCATTCAACAATGAGGACAATCAGAAGAGGAGAACCACTCATGTTTAGCATCTACACATGTAGCCATCCCCAACCCTAAAAAGGAACTAATCTCCTGTTTGCTGGTGGTTCACTTTTATATGCCAAGTCAATGTCTCCAATTTAACCCGTCCAACAAACTGACACCACACACGCAACGATCATATGTGTTCTACCAGCAGCGAGGGGCTATCAAACAAAGTTATTCCCTCGAAATCGGATTTTTATCTCCTTCAAATGACCAAATGGTTCAGTAAGAAGACTCTTAGCCAAAATCCGGAGAAATATCAAGATTAACCAATCGGAACGAACAATACTGTTAACCCAAAAATGACGTCGTACACCGGGAGTACAATTCAATGAATTATTCTGGAACCCTCAAGAAGCTAGGATTCTAAGAAAACCTAACTTCGCCTACCACCGAATTCACCCTGTGATTTGGAAAAGGAAGAATCTGGACAGGAAAGAGAATCTGCTCTTCTATAAGGTATTGAACTGGTCATTCTCATTTCTTAGTACCGTCCGAAACACTCATGAAAAACTAGTAATTTTCAAGAAATGGACATATGTACTTAGCTTCCTATTTTTATTCCCAAAGGTCTGCTAAATGCTGAAAGTATGTATTTTTATTAAACAATTTGACTCACCTCTGAGGACATGAACTGTTATACTGGCTGGCCTCGCATTCGACGGTGCACACGTATAATTGCCTGCATGATGGAAATGCACTTCCTGTATTGTTAATACGCTTGTCGATGGCGCTTGCAAGTAAGACGATTGATGTTGTACCGCAGACAAATGTCCGCTATTCCCATGACCGTGGCTACTATTACTGCTTAAGCTGTTACTACTACTGCTGCTCGTACTGGTACTACTACTACTACTACTACTAGTACTCGTATGGCTTCGATCTCTGTGGTTATTGTTACCACTTTCCGATGCTGGTATATTGACAGTTGTTGAAGTCACCGAAAATCCATCTTGTGAATCGTAGTTCACCATTTTATTGTCATGGTACCTGCAAAAAGAAAAAAAAAACACAAAAAAAAACGTTGAAACAAAAATTTAAAAAATGTCTACAATCGGATGTGGTAAGTGGTAACTGAAAAGTCATCGCATACATTTTGGGGATTCTAATTTTCTTACCAAAAAACAAACGACGGGTTTTCCGTGGCACGTTTTAATTTGCATTCCAAGCGTAGAGCTGAACCTTCGTCTATGTGTAAATCAGGTGCTCCAGTGATTTCAGCAACGGCTTCTGTTTTTTTTTTGTTCGTAATGAAAGCAAAAAAAAAAGTAAAAGAAAAGCAGAAATGTCCCGATAAGACAGAGGTTAAAGTGAGAATTGTGATTTTTTTTGTGTTGTCGTTCATTTACAAAGATCCTTTGTGACAATACACCCCATGTCAAATGAGTCTTTCAAAAAATAATTCTTGAATTGAGAATAAATTTTTAAAGTCTGCTTCAAAGTCCAGGTGTCTTGTGCTGGCTAGGTAAAGAAAAAGCCAAGTGCCGAAAATACCTTAATACTATGCCAAACAGAGCTAACTATGTCGTTGATAGAACTTACTTCATTAAGAAATACTTTCTTATTAATCTATTGGTACAAACTGGTATAAAAGTAATTGGAACTTCCAATTGAACTGTGACTATGACGTTAGGAAAAGTCTGTTAACCTTTTAATGGCCCCAATCAAGCAACTCGGACTGTAGGTAATCTCTCGCCGACTTAGTAGGCATAAAGCAATTTAAATTCCGACCCACCACCACCTACAACAGTAGACGTAGGATTACGACAATTTTTGTCCTTAAAATATATCTATAAAATAAATGAATAAACTTTTTCTGATGCAGAGCATGGTTTTTGGGTAAAATGAAATATGTGTGACAACGACAGAGATGTTGAACGACATTTTGCCTTAGAGCTTTGCATTTACATGGATTTTCCCAGAAAATTAAGGACCTTAATTTTCTTTCAAGGCTTAAAGGTATTTGAAAAATTTCAATGCAATTTATGAACATTTTCTGCCTGCCCCCAAGCTAAATGTCTATGTTCTTCTTTATAATAGGTAGGTACTGAATACTGATGATGCTTTGCATCGGTGCATTTAATGCTGTAAAGTATAGTCAAAAACACATCACACAGAGAGGTTATGTTGAACTACACAATCTACAAAAGACAAAATTCTTCATTACAAACAAGAACCGAGTCAGGATAGACTAGAAATAAAATAAAGTAGTTTTATAAAATTTGATCAACAACGTCATCGTCGTCGGCAGTGTGGCTTTGTGTGCGGCTTTGTGTGCTTTATGTGCTCTGAAGTATTTTGCTTTTTGAAAGCCCGAAGCAATCGGATTGGTTGTATTTGCTTTAAAGTGTTCTAAACAATTCTCTTAGTTATAGGAAAATGTTTAATTATAATTTATATATTCTACCAAGAGTGAAATTTGATTTTGTAAAGATTTTCATACAATTATAGTTTGGAAAAAGGAAGAATTATGCCTTAAGAGCTTAGAGGAGATTGAATTTGAAATCCTATTTGGTTGGAAACCATTTCCAGTGTGATATTTCGTCCTTCGTTCTTACTTTACTAAGAATAGTAGAAGTATCCGAGAAACCGGATTTCGAGTTACATAGAATCAAGGGTTATCAGTAGAAGCGGTTGTTATTTTATATGAATAGAATTAATGTAAGCTTTTCTATCTGCAAATTTAGCTATTCAATATCCCTATTTTGACGAGAAAAAAACAGTACTGGAGCAAGAAGACTTGCTTGCGGTACGTTATAATTTTTGTTCTCTACATCAGGGTAGTCTCTTATTCAAATTAGAATTCTATTTTCGAGCACGTTCGAAGACTTATGAAGAATCCTAGACCCTAATTCTTCGGATCACTTAAATTCAAGGATATTAAATCTAGGCCTCAAATTGTATAAACCGCTATATGAGGGGTTATACTGACCCAAATACAATTAATTTTATTTGACCAAGTTGACTTATTTTTTTGTTGAAGAACCTTGTTTCTATTTTATTCACTTAATGTGCTATGAAACTAAATAATACTGACATACGAACAGTGTTGTATCCTCACCTAGGAATAGAAGACATCTTAGATGACAAAATCAGGATGTACATGTACAGTTTCCACGAAATAACCTCTGACTAATGACTCAGGTTGATCGACTCTGTTGCTGGACGAAACATTGCGGTAGCTAGCAAGCAGTTTCCAGATCAACCGTCAACGAAATTGACTTCATTCTGATCGATTGAAGGCAATTTTCGGGTATCAAACGTTAGTAATGTCAAACATTGGCTCTTACCATGATTGCTAGGAATAATCTGATAAAAATGAGGAAATTCAATTTTGGGTGGCTATACAATCTCAGGAGATTGCCAGACCCTTTTCTATTGAGTCACCATCAAGTATTTACTAATACGGATAAAATTTTACAAGAAGCCATCATAGATGCCATGCACTGATGATGTATGCCGACAAGGACATGAAACTTAACAAGAGACATACAAAGCTGCGCTGAATAGAAGTTCCAGAGGTAAGTTCAACAGGTTCTCGGTTACACAGACCGTGTAGAAGGAAAAAATTAGAGCATGGGAAGTGCGCAGCTTAGGAAAAAGGTGGATGTCATAACATGAGTGAAGGTCAGAAGTTTTACGAAAAGCTGAGACTCTCAAGGTCCGAACTAAAACCTACAAGAACGATAAAGAGAACATCGAAATAGAATAAATTATAGTTGGTGATCTAAATATGGAGAAATAATTTCTAACAACTGTATTACTGCGACAATGAATTGAATTCAGTTATCTAGCAGATTGTAACATTTAATACCAAGACGGCACAAACTAACAGTCCAAGAGTCCACCCGCTATCGAAAAAGTGAAGAAAGCTATAGCTATATAGAAAGAAAACCCTGTAAAATTTTCAACAGCAAAGGCAACATCCTCCTTAACATCGCCTACAAAATATATTCCGCCGTGTTATGATGTGAACAGGTCCTCGACGATTAGGATAAGATTCGTCGAGATCACCTGATTATATAAATGTGGATTGAAGCCAGGAAAGTTCACCATCGACTACCTATTCGCATTATGGCATATCTTGAAAAGTAACTGGAACGCAAGTTAACACCGATCACCTTTTTATCGATCTCATAGTAACTCTGTTTGTACAGAGTTGCAATGGATGATACTAACTGCTCCTCGCTGTCGAGAAAAATCTCCCCGATACCTTCGATGTCAAAAATGGTTTTAGCCATTTAGTTGTTTCATCTAGTTCGGGAAAGACCTTCCCGATACTTTCGATGTCAAAAAAGCTTTGAGTCAACTTTCGTAATATCATTTTTGAAATGATATTAGAAAACTCTCGCGTCAACACAAGTGGCATGATATTTCAAAAGATTGTCCAATTACTTGCATACATACTCTGGTGATATGCGTGAAGCAAGTGGCTCTTTGCGAGTGTTTCAAAGGATACGGAGGAAATGGGTTTCACGGCCATGGCTGTCATCAAAAACTTACACTTATCATAGACTTCTTGGACTCAAGACAAATACAAATTTAAGGTTAAAAGAAACTTTTTCTATTACTCGTAAGTCCGACAACGATACCAGCGCTCCAATCAAAGCAAGGATAACTCTTCAATGGTGCTTCCTTGGGCTAAGAATGCAATTAAGTAGCGACTCCTAAATGGGCACTATAATCATCATCGTGATACAGAGGTAAACACCTTGTCAACGGTGGATAATTAGGGTGTTGACTATTTTGAAAGTCAAAAAGGGTGATTTTGGGTCCGAATAGATGGGAAGTGAAGAAGAAGATACAAAAAGGAACTTTATTGCCAGTGAAGCTGCATCCAACACAGCAATGAATAAGGTGATATAGGCCAAATAGATCGAATAAAAAAAAAATGCTCAGGTCTGGAAATTCCTGGCATCCGACTCCCAACGACGGAAAGTGCAGTAGAAGATACTCAGATGACACACACAAAAGGAAGATAATCTTACCCAGCCCAAGGATCGATGTGGCTGGAAAAAAACTAGTGTCTTCAAACCCTGCTCTATTCTGGACTGTAGTGACGTATCTAAAGAAAGAGACCAAGATTTCGTCGGATGAAAGACATTATATCGATTCGTGAACTTTGTTACTATTTCCCGAACTATATGGCCCATTTCGGTTTTAAATTCTTGAGAATTAAGAGTCAAACCCTCGCTTTAGCTCATTCATCAAGTATTGTAACATGATTCCAAAATATCAATTTTTTTGTTATAATCAACCCTCTGGGCAATCAAGAGCTCTCCCAATCGTCGACAATAAACCATTATAAAATGTGTTTTTTTTTTGTCGTTGAGGGATTTTCCCGGAATTGGAACCATTATTACTTTTGTGACTTGCCATTCTCATGGAAACTGTCGAAGCCTTAAAACGGTACAAAACATGGACCATTTAGAGGAAACTCGTTTTATCTATGTATGTAAGTCCTTCACCCGGGTGCTTTATTGTTCAATCATGGCCGCTATTCTGCATCGGTCATGGTATTTCAAATACAACCCATTTCTACCAGCGTCGACCGAAAAACACCTTCCCTTATAATACCAATCTGCATACATCATGCGATAGAAATAATTGACCAAATGCGACTTTAACTGCCACTCCCCCACATCCAATCTAATTTTAGTATCGGTTATTGCCCATATCCATATCAGTTATTAACACCCAGGGACCACGACCCATATCACTTTTGAATTCTCCTTCCATTAAGCTCTCAATAAAACCATTGGGCAAAAGTTCCAACAATACAACCAAAAAATAAAAAAAATCAACTTGTCATCAACTAGAAATTTGCATACAGCACGACATCCATTACTTTGAATGACCCACCCCAACCCACCCTATACACACTCACATCTAAATCCGTACAAAAAGTGAACAACAGAATGTCTATTTTGCATAGAGTGGTATTGGATACAATTGTCACAGATATACAACACACCAATTCAAAAACTCACCCACTACTTTCAGCTCGATGAATATCGATTGTGTTGGATAAATAGATAATTGGCATTCGTAGAATCCTCGGTCGTCCTCACGGACCGATTTGATGCGTAACGACCAGTGACCCATATGGCGGGTGTGTTCGACTAAAAAACGTTTATCACTGCTATGGGTTGACAGGCCAACTGTGAGCAATTGAAAATCTTTTCGTCGTATCCATGATACCTAAAAATATAAATACATATGTTGAAATCGAAAGAGAAAGAAAATATCGATATGGTTTAGGAAAAGATATACATAAGTATATATTTTATGTTCGTGTACGCAAGGATAACAAAAAGGTGTAGGAGGTAAAGGTTTGAAAGGTGAAAGGATTATAGCTAAAATTGATTTCAAAGCAGGAAGGATGGGTGGTAATAGGACTGTGTTTCTATGGAAGAAACTTTTTCGAAATTTTTTAATTTGATCTTAACTACATACTTAGTATCTGGCTTCGTTGGGCCTGAACCCAATGTGGGAAAGTAGATAAAATCACGACTGGCAGACACGTACGTACCTTTCAATTGGCGAGGGGTTAAAGAATTGTGTTTTTTTTTTCAGGGTGTTGCCTATTTCGAGAAAGTGACAAACCCTCGTAGAGGATTTCTTGTCATGAAAAAACCGTTGGGATAAGACAAAAATAATGTGTTTAAGATCATTGTTATCGATTTTGAAACGAATAGGTGTTTAATGTCTTGGATTTTAGAATCTGCTCACAAATTCCATTGTGACTTTAGTCTGTTGAACACCAAGTAGAAAATAATTTGATTCCATATTTTTTGTCTATAATTTGCCCAAACTCAAGGGATTATGAGAACCACAGGGCGGAGAGATTGAGGTAAACTGATGAGAATTTAATAGGAGGTATCAATGCACAAGTTTCGAATGCTAGAATGAGAATTAGGTGAAAAATCGCAAAAAGTTTAGAATTACACATTCGAGTAGTACGGTTAAAGAAAAAAGTCTATATTTAACAGTACGTCCGAATTAAGGCCCGATAGCTAGACTTCTTAAAAAAAAAAAACATAACAGGACCCCTTATGGAAATCATGCACAATCTCTCTGTAGCCGCACTACACGAATGTGGAATGCCTTCAGACATTCAAGATCAATGAGCATCGGTAATTCCTTTTTAAATTCTCTCCAACTTTCTTTAATTATCACACTGTGCTTAAATACTTTTAGGGAAGACGTAACCCTCGTAGTGTGCGTAAAATACAAAAGAAAGTTGGGCCTGAATAAAGGTTCAAATGTCACATAGACATTTTTAGATTCCTTAGGTTAGAATAGAAGGGGGATATGATACGGCAAAGCTATACCGTGTCACTCGAATCTCAATGGATCGATTGCGTTTTCCGGGAAGTAGAGAGTGTTTGTAAAAGGACGGAGTGGATTAAAGGTAGCTTAGGTAGTCGATGCCTCCCTGAATTTTAGGATATTCTTTAGTGGCAAGATAGAGATGTTGCCCAATTCGTAGAAAAAATATTTTCAGAGGGTTGCTTTTATGGTTCTGGCTAGGCTGGGCCATTTACATAGGAAGTGAGCGACCTCTTCAGCTTGACACCCTCTATACAAGTTCGACGAGCAAATGCCCATTCTGCTCATGTGGGCTCCCATGGTATTGTGCCCCGTTGAGAATCTAATAAGGACGGATAGTTGTGGCTTGCTTATCTTAAGTAAATATTCTGTTTTTTTTTTTTTTTTTTCTCGAAATATTCGGCCACAGATTCCTTGGAACACGATGAGTGTCAATTGTTGACCATCTGACTTTCACAGCCGCAAGGAAATTCTGCTTTTTTTCTTGGTCCAGTGTTACAGTGATACAGAGGTGAGGTATCGGTTTGGTATCGCTTTTGGTCAGTTCATTTGTCATTTTTTTCTCGTATGTATCACAATGTCTCAGATCCCGTCTAAGGGTTACTATGACCGTCATACTGAGAAACCTCAGCTCATTACGGCAACGAAATATAAATGTCAACTTAAAAGTGATCGAGAAATGCGTTTAATTGCCAACTGACTTTCTATGAAGACACCCATATTTCCATTTACTAATTCATGTGAGGCAAGATGTCTTGCGGCTTCACAAACTCCAAGCACTTCCGCTTTGAATACACTGCACAAATATGTATACTTCAAATTGTTTTTGTAAGAAACGGCTTGGAGAATTTTTAAATTTGCTTGCATAATTTTGTATTTTTTTATGAGGTCAGAGATTTTTTTTTTTCAAATTCAACTAATTTTTTAATTGATTTAGCAGTATGCAGAATGAAATTCATGCCTTTGAACCTTTGTTCTTAAATATAACACCAACGTTTTTATACATACAATTTTTACTTGCGATATATACATAGGTGTGTGGGTACTATATGTCATTTTATGAATTCGTAAAGTAAATTAAACTCGAGATTTTTATCAGATTTGACAAAACGATAGTAGGGAAGACGAAAAAAGTGGGTGTCGTAATTCTGTAAAGCCTAAACGGCCAGGCCGATTTTCCTTAAACTTGGTAGATAGGGTTTTTAAATTTCTTCCAAAAATAACAAAATCTGCCATGAAATTTTTTTACGAAATTTTATAAAATTTTTTTTTTCTCAAAACCTGTACCACAGATTAAAAAAAAATCGAAAAGTTTCTTTCACTAAAAGCTAGATATTTGTTGAAAAAAATTTCAGAAAAATGGTTCTTATGGTATGATATTCTGTCTTTAGTTCAAACTACTAGAAAAAGTTGTTTTAGCAGTTTATGAAACTAATTTTGTGTTTCTGAACAATTTTCCCTAATAACACACATTTTTTAAATTCTAAATATCTTCAACAGATTTTTCAATTTTGTGCAAGCAGTCGTGCATTTTACATGTTTTTAATTCTTAGCCT
The DNA here is from genome assembly GCA_911387755.1 of Chrysotoxum bicinctum. Classification (NCBI taxonomy): domain Eukaryota; kingdom Metazoa; phylum Arthropoda; class Insecta; order Diptera; family Syrphidae; genus Chrysotoxum; species Chrysotoxum bicinctum. The sequence continues at coordinate 110,076,251 of OU426990.1, read as the reverse complement.
TTTATTAATTAGAGCAAGTAGGTGTACGTTTTTTTGGGGCATTGTTAACTGACAAAATGTTTATCATCAATTATCAAGTAGAATGAGTTTTAAAGTTTTCACTTATTAATTTTCGTATTGGAGTACCACAAGGTAGCCATTTGAATGCTGTCCTTTTAAATATATAGTGCAAAGCTCCGAATCCAAGAGTTCATCGTTTGCATTAGTGTTCTGAAAGCAATACTTAAGTTAAAAATATGTTGTTTTTTTTTACTATGGATATGGCTTTCTTATTAAAAAAAAAAACTTAATATTTGACAGAAATGTTTTTTAGTAGGCTGATGTCAAACACAGATTTAATCTATTTTCATGTTTTTTTTTATTTTTTACTTTATTAAATTTAATCCATACCAATGACAGAAAATAATTTACAGCTTATAGCTTCAAATACACCCACGAGCGAAAAAGTGTCACTGGCAATTGGATAGTGTTGGACAAAGATCATTTCAAAGGGAAATGGGAAAAAGAAGTTCAATTTTCAAATATATCTATGTAAATAAGTCATACTTACAGTCGCTGGTGAATTTAATTTCACCACACATGGCAAAATTGCTAATCCACCTTTTTGTGCTATGACTCGGGTATTGTTTTTTGTTGAGAAATGTGATTGGGTTGAGGTGCTGAAATGATTTTGTATGCTCGCTGAAGAGATTTTTCCCATATCTGAAAAAATAAAATAAAATAAAATTTAATTTGTATTGACTTATGCAGATTTATTTATATTTATTTGCATATAGGCGATAAAAAGGCTATACATGTCTCAACTTCGTACAACTGCCCAAGTTCCAAGTCCACTAACTTGCCAACAAAATGTGTTGTGTTCTGTCCGAATTTCTATTTTATTTGGTTCAGTGCAATATTGCAAGTAATAATGGCATTTCATTCAAAAAACAAAAATTCAATTTATTAACGCAGTATTGAATTTACCATACAAAAACCTAAATGAACAAAAGCATCGAACGAATTCCAATCGAAAAATTCTTTCTTGATATTTATTTTCCATTGAAGATAAAATTAATAAAAAGAAATATTATCAACTTTTCACGGTGATTGGACAAACGAGTTTTAACAGAATTTCCCCCACACAAAATCATCATTTAAAAGTTTCAAAGCCAAAAGTTAACTTTGTTACCATCAAACCAACCACTCTTGGTACTACAAAAAAATAAAATAAAAAGAACACCACCATTCTTCAAACAACCACTGCAATCACAAATTCCCCAGATGACATGTGTTGTGACTTTGCTACAGAAAACTTGAATCAATGTTGTGTGTTGTGGTTGGTATAACTTTTTTTTAATTAAACTTTCGAGTGTCATTTTAACGAGAAAAATCCTTTCACCCCACCTACCTCAATCCCTGGCAACGATGTTAAAATCGTATTGAATATATCGATAAAGGAAACCATGTATAGAATTAATGTTTGAACTATTTTCAAACTCGTAAAATAAAAAAATAAAAGTCAACATCCCCTTAACTTGATAAAATTGTTCTTTTCATACACATTGCTTGGCGTAATTGAACAACTTGCCAGTAGCGGATTTGGGGTTATGAAGGCCTTACATTTGGTTCGGCAAGAATTTTAACTCCTGGAACCTAAAACTATACCGCGCAAAAATGGTAAAAATGGAATTGAGTTCTCTTCCGCCTGTCTGGAGTGCGATGTTGAAGTTGTGCTCGGAGATGTCAATACTAAAGTCCGGAATGAGGAAATTTTCGGAAGATTAGTAGTTCTTCAGCACATCCTCCAGGAAACGACAACAGATCATGACTTCAAATAATTAATTCTTGCAGCAGTTCATCATACGGCTCCTGGCGGTCGAACGACAAGCGAAATCAACCACTTGGTATTTGACACAAGGCCGATTTCTAACATCCAAGACGTTTCCACATTTTGATGAGCAAACTTTGACTGTAATCATTTCTTAGTTGGAGTAAATTCAGAGCTCGACTATCGGAAGAATAGAATTTGAGAACCGTTCAGAAAAAGAAATTTGACGTCAGGCGTATTAAACCTCTAGAAGCCACCTAACCGACTTTTAACTATCAGTGGTCCCAGTGCCGCGATATCATCAAAGAAGCAATCGAAACCACGGTAGATCACCAACAATCCTAGGTAAAAGACCATTGGTATGATAATAAATGCTTCTAATTGAAACAAGTGATAGAAGATGGACATGGGAATATGCTGCAGTACAAAACAAAAGCAGCCAGAGAACACTATCGAGCAAGTAGGAGCGAGTAGAGGAAGATCCTGTGTAGATGGTAGAAACCGTAGGCAGCCTCCCAGATTAAATTGACCGAAAAGTTTTATGATCAAAACCCAAAGATCTTACAAAAAAAAAACAAGCAAATGACTGCCGGTTTTAAAAACAGAGCGCAGGTTCTTCGAAACAGCGAATTTAGCATCACCGAACGTTAGGGATTACCAGCTGTTTTTAAGTAGTATTTCCAGCAAATGCTGAACGGGCATTATGTATAGCGAGTAATAGGGCAAGAAGACATCCCACTTTCAATCAACGAAGAAGCACTCAGCACTCACCAAAAGGAAGAAAAGAAGACTTAGCTATGAAAAAGCTTAAGGATTTAAGGTCTTATTTGTAGATCTTCTCAATGGCGACGGCCGAACTCTGATACCAGGGAAACTAAGGAGAATGTCAGAGAAAATATAACCACAATATGCATGAGGTATACCAAAATGTGGATCTAGTCAAGAAAGTCAAAACTTATCGAAAACATTGGTTTAAATAAACATCAAGCGAATCAACGAATACACTCGAACCAAGAGAGCCTTTGGATCTGTGGGGTAACAAGCAGGACAGATCCTCCAGTTTAAACACTTTAAGTCATCGCAGATGGAAGGGCGCTTAACCTAGCCGACTGGAATTAGCGTGCTCGGTGTCGCAGATGATGAAATACTAATAAATCTGTTCTCATGAGTACTTTGCACACTCCAAAGGACCACGACTATTGTAATATTAGGTTTGCTTAAACGCTTTATATCAAGCCTTGTCCTATGCACAATTAAAATAAGGTATCATTTAGAAACTAATTTCCACAAATAAGACAAGGCCTTTAAGAAATTAATTAAATCTTAACTGTACAAATTATTTATGTTGTGTCATAAAATTTGCCGCTCCTGAAAATTTTCTAACCTCATGAAGCTTGTAGGTATGTTTCTTTTCTCAAACATCTGCTGTTGAAAAGGGAGGATAACACTAAAACAAGTGTAAATATGTCTACCAGAATAAATAAGTTTTAGGGATATAGCCTTTTTCAATAAACTATTACACGAACAAAATTAACAAAAACAAACAAACAAAAAGGCGAACTATTAAACTCCCATAACAACGTCAATTTAATCGAACTTCGCACAACCCACAATAAATTGAAGGCAATACACAGTGACAATGTCGACCCTTGGAAATGTCTACAATACTCGTATTAAGGGGTCAGAGTTGCCATCTAGAGGATGTTCAAAATATCGACCGAAGTAATTTGGGATTTATAAAGGTTACAAAATGGAAAGACTGATAAATACCATCACAAAAATATATTTATCCAAAACTTAAAGTTCCAACTTCTTGTTAAAAATAGTTTTAACAATTTTTAATTCATTTGTAACTCAATTGAATAATTGAAGAATGGGTTCTTGAGGCAATTTTGAATTTTTCGTTAGAAATATGCACTAAATGAGCTGGATACTATTCTTCTACTGTCATCTTCGTTAAGGCAAACCAAAATTTAAAATTTTCAAATTCAATTCCAAATTTACACGAAAAGCAGAAAATTTTGATTTTGGAACTTCAAATTTCAAAAATATTGAAAGTTATGTGTGTAAGGATAGATACTGAATTTTTGAGATCGAAAAGTAAAAATAAATATGCATAAAAGAAGATGGCTTCTCCATGAAGATCAATACACTTTTGCATGAGTTTGAATTTTTTCACTTTGAATTTGGCTTCTTCAGGCGTCGAAAAAACGTTCACCTCGTATTTTATGTTGGAAGAAATGTTTAGGTGGAAAATTGCAAAATCAGGTTCGATTTTTTGAATGCTCACAAATGCACTTGTTTGAGCCAAAGTGTGAGAGCCACGGTGGTGACATGTCCAATTATTCCGAAAAACAGGTTACCATTTGCTTCGTGCGCGACCAATTTTTGTTGTTTAATCTCGGGTTCATATCCAGTGGGCCATTTTTCGTCGTAGTATATCACTTTTTTATGGACGCTTTTTGAGGCAGCGAGGTTAAATTTTGTCAGCGATTGTCAAATTATGCGGTATCGAATGCGAACAAATCGTTTTTGCGGCCAAATGTTCATGCAATATTGAATGAATGTACTAAATGGAACTACTGCGTTCTGAGTACGATTATCTTTTAAAATGTCAAACTTCTTGAAGACAACATCAAGTTTGACATATTCAAAATGGTGTTGACTTATTCAAACTGGTGTTGCTATATCTAGAGCCTTACGTAGCAACCTTTATATACAAAATTAAAGGCACCTTAGATTAGGAACTCACTTTGCGATTTTTTGTCATTGCGATTTATAAATCGTGCTGTTGGTAAATGTTGACTATACATCAACTTGTATTTATCCCTTTTGCGATTATATATAATCGCAAAACAAATTAAATATTTCCTAGGTGTGTCGAGACTCATTTACTTTCATTCCATCTATTAAATTCTTCACAGAAAAAATAGCTTGAAAATAGGAAAATAGTTTATTGTTCACTGCGATTTTTTAGTCACATAAGGCTAGGAACGCACTTGCGATTTCAATGGCGCGGTTTTTTAGTCGCAAAAATAGAACACATGAGTTTATATGAGAATGAACGCACTTGATACCAACAAATCGTGACGATTTAAAAGTCGAAATGCACTCAAATTGGTATGCTCACAATTGCGATTTAAATTACTACGACTTAAAAATCGTAGTCGCAACAAGAAATTGTTTTGCACGTGGATTGTGATCCACGATTTCTTAGCCGCAAAGAATAAGACACGTGGCGTTAAATGTCGCACATGCGACTTAAAAATCGTAGCGATTATAAAAATGAAACAAGTTCCATTTTTTCAAGCGATTTTTCTGTCGCTACTTATTTGTAGCAAATGTGTGCACTCACATAAAAAGTAGTGTGTTTTATTTTTTGCCATTAAATAATCGCGCGCAAAAAAATCACAAGTGCGTGTATGACAATAATTTGTAGCGACTACGACTTTTTAATCACCTCGACGAAAAATCGCAAGTGCGGTCCTAGCCTAAAGGGTCTTAGGCAGAAATGGAGTCCATTGGCAGTCTTCAAACAGGCCTGTTTTGACGTTTGTGAATGTCCAAGGTCATATGAAGTTAGCACGATACTAAAAAAATAAGATAGGTATTCGATGATTATAACTACACCTAACTATAACTATAAATATATGGATGCATTGCATATTACGAGTATTTGGCGGGAATATTTGAAAAATTAAAATAAATTAAACTAAGAATTGAAAAGGGTGAGTTATTATTAAATTATCATACAGATTATTTAGTTGGTGTTTTACTGTTTTAAATTTCTTAATATTTTATTTTGTATTGACAACTTATTTTATTAATTATTGAAACAAAAATACAAGATTTTCATCTAGCTAATGATTTTTTTTTTTATTTTTTATTCTAGGTGAGTCTTGTGAGAAAAATAATTACTATTTACACCCAATGTTACAATTTGGTGAGTAAAATAAATTATATTTTAGATTTAAGTTTGAATAATTTGTTGAATATCGTCATTGGACTTTTTGCTTATACAATAATCTGGGTATAATTGTTTTGGGGTTACATTTTGAGGAATTAATTTACAGAGTTGAAGTTGTTGGTTTTTAGTTTTTGTTTCATTTGTTAGATGTTAGATTGGTCCTTTTCTCCACTTTCCTTTTTTGTATCAAAATCAGAAATCTAGTTTCAAGAATAGTTTCTTCCCCTAAAAAAAAGGGGTTAATAGGCTTAAAGGCATTTTATAAAAGTATTTTCATAACATTTTTTTTTAATTAATTTAATTTTATTTGCAGAAAATGTGGTAACTTAAATAAACAAAAATTAGAAGACAGTCCAATTTTGTAGTATTGGCACATTTTAAGATTAACTCAAAAATATTCCTTAAAATGTTGAATGAAAAAATTATTCTATAATGGGTCGACATCCCTTTGCTCTCAATGACTTCCTGAGGCTAGGAATGCTCTTGCGATTTTTTGTCGAGACTATTGAAAAATAGCGGTCGCCATAGAATATTATCATGCACTCATTATGATTTTTTTGCCGCGCGATTATTTAACTACAAACAAATAAAACCCTAGCCATAATGGTTAGTGCGTTGGATTGTCATGCGGAAGGTCTCGAGTTCGATTCTCAGGCGCTGCAAAAAAGTGGGTGTACTGCCTCTTAAGAGGAATTGGCAAATCCTCTAAGACTATATCTCTTGTCATGGAAAGTGCGGCTCATTAGCCGTTCAGAATCGGCAGAAAATGGCAGGAATGGTTGAGAGTTCGAAGTCACTAGGTCCTGGTTCACTTCGAGCTGTTGCACCACCAAATTAAAAAAAAAAAATAAACAAATAAAACATATTTCTTTTAATACAAGTGTACGCATTTTCTTCAATATAGCAACTTCCATACTTAACGTGTCACAGTTAATCGTTCCTCAGGGAATATTGAATTTCTCCATTTTGTATTTTTCTTCACTATCCTGGGTCCAAATAGTTGCAGTAGTTCCGTGAAGCATTCAATACTCATTCTATAGTATTGAACAAATGTCTGGTTGTTCTTTTAAATTATCGTCGATCTTATGAAACTGACCTTTGTAATCTGCCACTTAAAACCCGATGCACCCAATACTTTTTTTAAGTTTTTGAGTAGGCTTTAAACGTAGCAAAAGAGCCACTATACAACACTTCGGCATTTTACGCATTTTTATACTTGCAAGAATTTTATTAAAAAGTCGCAAGTATGTTCAGGATTTTTTAAATCCATTTGACTTATTTAATTTTGCTACAAAAAGCCGCTTGAAAAATATAACTTGCTTCATTTTTATAATCGCTACGATTTTTAAGTCCCATGTAGGTGCATTCACATTTAACGCCATGTGTGTTATTTATTGCGGCTAAAAAATCGTCCGATTAAAAATCATAAGTGCGTGCATGCCAATTTTTTATTGCTACTACGATTTTTAAGTCGTAGTTATTTAAATCGGAATTGTGAACATATCCATTTGAGAGCATTTGTTTTATGTTAACTTACGACAATCGCATCGTCAGAAAAATGAAACAATTTTCGACCTTTTAATCACCACGATTTTTTGGTATCAAGTGTTTTTATTCTCATCAAAACTCGTTTGTTCTATTTTTGCGACTGAAAAAAACCGTGCGATTGAATTTGCGAATGCTTTCCTAGCCTTAAATTTATGAAAAATAGAAAGGAAATATAAAACAAAATGAACAGCGAACTGTAAAAGCCTTTTTTGGAAATGGTATAATATAATTTCTTCAAATTTTGCACACTTCAAATTTTCTTCCAAACCACTCGTACGATTTTCATTAAACTTTGTTCTTTTATAACAAAATTGACTGTTTCGCCTGATTATTTATATAAATGAAAAGAGTAGTCGTAGGTTCAGTGAAAATTCTCACATACATATATGTACATATCTTTACTTACGTTTTTTTTAAACAATTTGTATTTATTTAAATATTTGCCGAGGAATTCATTCATAAATAAATCAAAAACTAAAACCAACATTTTAACTAAATTCCTATTTTCGATACTGCCATCAAGGCAACACTTCTTTTCATTCTACTAAGGTTGGTATGACGATAAAGTATTAATATGCATGTCGAATACGACGATATATAGGACATATTGTTGTTTCTTATTTTCTTGACTTGTTAAACAAAGTTACAACTTCCATTTCGATTTCGGTTATTGAGAGTTGGGGGTCATATAAAATGCGACACATTGTGCCATTTGTTAGGTATGGAAACATATTATGGTGTGGTCATGTGCCATTCAAATAAACAAACCACTTAACTCTGAGGGAATTCTTATGAGGTGGGTATGTAGAGTGCCTAATAATTTATATAAAATAGAATTACAACACATTTGCCATATTGTATTAGACTTCAATTCATAATACATAAATAGGAGAAAAATGAGTATTTAATAGGTTCATAGATATTTTTGCTCCTTTAGATAATTTATATTTAATGCTTGGTTATACGAGTATATGACTGAACTGTAATCGAGGTTATAAGTTGACATTGACAATTTGTCATTTAAAATGCTAAGCCAATTTGAAATAGACAGAAATCAAGCCATATACCCTTTTGTTATAGACAAGAAATGACAAAAAGCTTTAACAGTCTATAAATCAATGCTCGCCAAACCCTAAACCATATATATTGGCATACTCCTACTGCCATAGCGCTTCCGAATCATTTGACTCTTTAGAAAAGCATTTATTGCGATTTACTTAAGTCAAATAGAAAGAGGTTTCGAACAACAATTTGCAACTTGACATTCTAAACATCCTTATGAACCCGATCTTCATGGTTTAGTTTTACAGCTTAATTAAGGCTTAAGAACTACATCTATATAATCATGAGGTTATAGTGTTTGACCTTTGAGTTGGTTAGGAATGTTATAAATTATGTAACATTAATAATATATATCAAAACCACACTTATCTCGGGTGGTGTGTTCAAAGTATTTCGTATGCGTATAACCCTATTTGTCCGATGAAATGGATTTATTGTGAAGTGGTGTGTTGTCTCGAAATCCCTCTTGTAACGATTGTGCCATAACACTGTTTTACAAGGACTCTTATTAATAATTGGAGTTTCGAACACAGCAAGCTTGATAAGATGATACAACACCCCACACCATTCGATAATAGCCACCACAGCGCCTATTGCCATACTTTTCCGGCGAAATTTTATGATTGGAATTGGTAGATGGATCGTGTCTGAGTATACAAATTGGAGCGATTATAAATGCTATGGGTTTGCCGCCATTATTGAAAAAAATCCGTCATATCAATCAGTATCACAGCTATATATTTTGTATATTTTTGCATTATGAAAAATAGTTCTTGACTCTGTGTACTGAAAATAAAAGTGGAGTTGATAGAACACCGCCCTGAGGTGTTCCTCAACTGACGTGTTTGATTATGTTTGTATTTCCTTACGTTGTCATTTGAACAACTTATGGTTTTGGTGTGTTCTGTCTTGACTGTGATCACTGTTCAATGGTGATTTATGTTAACTGTCATTATTTGCGTTTTTTCTCTTCCCGCCAACGCTTTGTCGCCTATTTCCCACATACGGAAGTAAATGTATGTGACTCAGCGTGGTATGGCGCAATCGGTGAAGTATTTATTGATCTATGAGCAAATGGTGAAAAGTACTGTGTATATCCGAGTATCACACAATTTTTAATGTTATTTAACAGATTACTGGACATCTGAATATTCAGTTCTCAAGTGTGTTTCATAATTGATGTAGAGTTTCTGGTAAAACTCTCCTTAGATCCGTTCACTGAGGCTCTGGTCATTCCTAAAAATAAAAACGGTTTCCAGCCGGGGGTTTGCTCATCTTTCTCGGCAAGGTGGCCCTTCGGAAAACAAATAATCTTTATGCAACACAATGTTTTGAAACAAATGATATTTCATTCAATACTTTGGTTTCCGAACCGCTTTTGGAATTATAAAATAGGCATTGTGGCATCTGATCTATGCGTTTCCCAATACAAGCCCTGATTTATAGTATAGTTATGTTTGGTTTCTGATGATCAGAGTTTTAGGATCTTATCCTTGGATTCTGGTCTCTGATCTAGTCTAAGATCTAAAATTTTAACGCTTTGGTTGCACCCAAAAAAAACCATCTAAAACGTTCTTATACATCGGGAGGAACTGTGATCATAACGACACTCAGAAAAGCAGTCTGAATGCCTCTGGTACAACAACAAAAACTAAGCCACAGGTGGCACTCGAAAGATTAGGATACACCCTCAGGTAGATCAGCAGGTACCGAAGCCTCTGGTGGAAGTTAAGAATAGTGTATAATCTTAAACCCGTCGCGAATTATAATTAATAATTATAAATAAAAACACATAAACTTTGATTGGGAAAAAGATATTTAAAAAACCCAATATTTATTCTCTTGACCGACCAGGTCGAGCTTGCTTTTTAGACTGACTGAAATATATACAATTCATTTTACAATACATAGGATATTTCATTCTGCTTGCGTGTGTCTCATGTTTGCTTGCATGTGTGTTTATCTGGCTTGTACTCAGTAGGAAAGAAAGAGTAAAATAGCTGTCTCTGGGGTGAATAAATGTTCCTTTGCACTTCCTCGTATGCCTTGCGTACGATACAGTCCCGACGAAAACGCACGTTTTCCTATAGGATTTCGTAGTCATCAGGTTGTCCTTGCTCACGGTTTAATGGCGGCTGAGAATCTTGCATTTTATTATTAGCTGGTTCCTTATGAATGGCTCTTCATACAGTTTTCGCATTGGCTTACTCATTGAACTGAAAAGAAATTAACTTATCATGGGTTAGTATTATAAATGGCTTGCTTATAAACTCGCTCGCTCCTTGAACTGAAAAGAAATTAACTTGTCATGGGTTAGTATTATAAATAGCTTGCCTATAAATTCGCTTGCTCTGCAATTGGTTCGACAGGCAGTATGCAGATTTTCTGCACCGGTCTAACAAGCTGTCCCGTTTCGGTTTTTAAACATACCGATCTTACTATTCCGTCCTTGCTCATGATAAGATCACATACCCTGCCTAAGGCCCATTGGGCTGGTGGAAAATTCTCAGACTTAATTAATACCAGCTGTCCTACCTTTAGACATTCCCTTTCCCTTCTCCATTTCTTACGCTCTTGTAAGGTTACAATATATTCCTCTCTCCATCTCTTCCAGAAGTTGTTAAACATAGCTTGTCGTTGCCGATATAGTTTGACCCCTTTCGTCTTTGGTTCATCAGCCATCATGAACGATGGTGGTAGTATTATTGGTTCTCCAATCAAAAAATGACCAGGAGTTAACGCTTGCAAATCCGCAGGATCATCACTTAGAGGATGAATTGGGCGGGAGTTCAAAATTCCTTCAATACCTATCAATAGTGTTGAGAATTGCTCGCATTCCAGTATTTGCTGACCGACTACTCTTTTGAGATGGTACTTCATCGATTTAACTGCCGCCTCATAGATCCCACCTTGATGTGGAGCGGCTGGTGTCATAAAGATCCAATCTGTTCCCTTTTGACTCAATTTACTAAATAACTCATGTGCTTGCCATTCCTGCCAAGCTTGCTTAATTTCCCTTGCTGCGCCAACAAAGGACGTACCGTTATCACTGTACATGCGCTGGCAGTGACCTCGTCGACAGATGAATCGATCATAACAGGCTATAAAGGATACGGATGTCAGATCACCCACTAAATCAATATGAACAGCCCTTGTTTTCAAACAGACAAATATTGCTACCCATGACTTGCGTAAAGTTATTTGTTTACCTTGCCTATTCAATACCTTAAGAATAAAGGGTCCAGCATAATCTACCCCGGTATGTAAGAATGGTTTCCCAGCCTGTACTCTATCAGCTGGTAATTCTGACATTAGCTGCTGCTCTAAGCGGTAATTGTATCGAGCACACACTACGCATTTATGTATAAAATTCCTCAATTCATTTCGTAACCTTGGAATCCAGTAGCGTTGACGAATAGCTTGCATCATTATTTGTGCCCCACCATGTTTGGTTATTCTGTGCACATTGTCTATCACTAACCATGCTAACCTAGTCCCATTGGGGATTATTGCTGGATGGCGTGTTTCATACTCGCCTGTTGCTTGATGAATTCGTCCTCCCACACATAGAAGTCCCTCATCGTTGAATATTGGCTTAAGCGATTCTAGCTTGCTATTTTCTGGGAGCTCGCTCTTGCTTTTAAGAGCTATTATGTCCTTGCCATAAACTTCATATTGCGCTTGCCTAATAAAGTATTGTAAAGCCTTTGCCCTTTCATTTGTAGTGAGTGTCATATGCGTCACCATTTCTCGCTTTGTGCGTCTATTTATCTTTCCTTGCTTAGTAAGCTTTGCTTCCGCTTGCAACCTATGCATATAGTGGTATATATAACCTAAAATACTCACCGCTTTTGTGAGTGTGCTAGAGTAATCTTCAATCAAAACTGTTTCTCGTTTAGCAGGTATCCATATGCCTAGACGTACCTTGCAGGTTGTAACTGCACATACATTCATCTCTTTTACTGCTATCTCCGGCGCTTGCTTAGCTATCGGATTGGCTGGCCATTTACTCTCAGGGAGACATAACCAATACGGTCCGTACAACCATAGCTTGCTGTTTACTAGCTCTTCTGAGGACATCCCTCTGCTTAACAAATCGGCAGGGTTCTCCTTTGTCCCGACGTACCGCCATCGCTTGACATCTGTATTATTTTGAATGGATGATATTCTATTCGCCACGTATGTTTTCATATCGCAGGGAAACTTCTGCAGCCAATGTAGTGTTACCATGGAATCTGTCCATAAGGTATATTCAACCCCTTGCCATTCCATTGTCTTTCGCACATCAATTATTAAACGGCCTAACAGTTCTGCTGCTGCTAACTCGAGACGTGGAATGGTTATCGTCTTCAACGGAGCCACACGTGTCTTGGAAACTACTAGCTTGCTCAATATTTTCCCATCCCCTTTTGCTACTCGCACATATACAACTGCCCCATATGCAGCCATAGATGCATCTGAAAAACCATGTATTTGAACGCTCTCTCCTTTACACATGCCTAACCACCTATCTATCCTAAATTGCTCCAGATGGTCGATCCCTTCCCACAAATTTAACCACCTTGTATTCATTTCAGCTGTTACCTCTTGATCCCAATCTAAACTTAAACGCCACATGTCCTGTATAAAGATTTTTCCCAGTATTACTACTGGCGCTATGTATCCATTTGGATCATAAAGCTGTGCCATACAACTTAAAACCTTGCGTTTTGTTACCTTGCCTGTTATTTCTGTTGTCTTAACTACAAAGGTAAATTGATCATCATCGATCAGCCATTGTAGTCCTAGCACCGCCGCTTGCCCTTCATTATCGAATAACATTGCCCTTTCTTCGTCTGAATCAAGCTTGCTCATAAGCCATTGGCTGTTTGATTTCCATTTGCGTAGTTCAAATCCAGATGTTCTAAGTACCTTGTCCAAACGTGTCGCTAAAAGGAAGGCTTCTTGTTCGCTATCACATCCGGAGACACAGTCATCCATATAAAAATCGTTTGCTATTATATTATCCACATCTGGAAATGATTCTCTTGCATCGCGACCACATTGTAAAAGAGCTCTCACTGCATTGTAGGCAGAAGATGTCATGCCATATGTAACAACTGTTAACCAGTATTCTTCCAGTTTTTCCCCTTGTGATTCTCTCCAGAATATTCTCTGAAGATCCCATTGCTGTCGTGCTATTCGTATTTGTCTGAACATATGATCGCATAAAATTAATATATTTCTCTCTAAGAGATGGTTCCCTTTCGAGCTTTCTCTCGAGGTACATAAACCTTCTCAAGGATATTGCCCTGGAGCAACCTATATCTTGCGTACCAGGTTTTAGTGGAATTGTTACTACAAACCTACCTTGTTCGTCTCGCCTTGCTGTATTTGCGAAATTGTCTTCAACCGCTTGCTCTTCTGGTGTCCTTGCTATTGGCATCGCTTTCTCATCTATTTCCCAAAGCTTTCTTAACGTTTTGTCTATATTCTCTAATTCAATACACCTTGCTACCTGTATACAATCAGCTTGCTCCCTTGCTACAATTAAAGGATGCACCCCAAAAACTATCATCCCATACGCTGTCTCTACTGTGACTAACTCCCCTACACCGCGCGGTATCGAATGAATTATGACCCTTGCAAAAAACCTGATCCCCAGCAAAATCAAGAAAGGGGCTTGCTTCCAATAGGTTGGATCTGCAAACGGAATTCCATTCTGGCTAGCAATTGGCTGTAGGTTCATCTGTGGTGTAACTAACGTTGACCTCGCTTCCTTCGGAAGCACCCAGAAATCATCTTCAATGCATGTTTCTGATTCAAACCATGGTGTTATCTTTAGCTTAGCTTGCTTGTGTATCCTCACTGGATTTCCATCCACCCCTATAACCTTGCGTGCTATCGAACTAGTAGGGAGGCCATACGCACTCACCACACTGTACTGTATCAAATTTGGTTGCGCCCCTGAATCAAGAAGGGCACGAATAGGTCCGAAATACTTGCCCTGATGATACACTCTTATCATCATGGTTGGCATCAAGGTTGTACTTATATTAGCTGTGGAATCAGAAATTGAGTTAAAAACATTTAAATAGGTAGACATGAAATCGGTTTCGACTTTATTCAAATTATTATGGCAACATATGCTTTTCTCGTCGATAAGTGGGTCAGTTGACGTTCTTCCCTTGCTGGTTGTTAGCTTTCGTCGTTTTGCTGGTATTTCCTGGCGTCATTCTGCCTTGCGTATTTTCGCCTTGCTGTTTGTATTCATCACAACTCCCATCCTTGCTTCATCCCTTGCTGGACATAATACGCTGTTATGTTTGACTTTAAATGGACAACGCTGACATGTGGTTTGGTAGCAACTATCCACATTGTGGCCCTGCTTTAAACAATTCTCACATAGTTTTCTAGCTCTCACGAAGTTCACCCTTGCACGATGGTTTAATTGCTTAAATTGCTCGCAATGGTAAAGCTGGTGATTTCTTGAACACATCTCACAGCTGCGAGTTGTCCTTATAGCTTGCCTGATCTGACTAGAGCCTCCGGCTATTGGTTGACTGCTGTTATTTGCCCCTTGCTGACTCGGCCTTTCCCCTATGAACCTATTATATCTGGTCGCCGAAGCTGTTCTTGCTTGCTCGCTATGGCTCCGAAAGAGTGGTCTGGACCTATGAGCGGTCGCTTGCTCGACACTGGCTGCAGCTTGCTTATCTAGGAAATCCAGCATCTCTCTTGCTGTTGGCGTCTCCGAAGAGCGCTGAAGCTCCCATTGTCTGCTAGTATCGTTGTCCAATCTCTCATGCAACATATGCACAATGAACATGTCCCAGTGCTCAACAGGAATCCCTTGCGCGCGAAGCTGTCTCATAGTTTCGTGAGTTACGTTGGACATGCGTTGAATGTCATCGGCAGCTGGCCTCGCTTGCAGTGTTGGGAGCTTAATGAACTGTCTGAGCAATTCCCGACATGTCTGATATTTTTTGCCATAGAGTTGATTCAGACGCTCCCATGCCTCCAAATAATTGTCGTCAGTGAGCTGCCATTCTCCCATGGTCTTCGCTGCCTTGCCTGTCAGTGACTTGCTTAAATATTGAAATTTGAACGCTGGTTTTACTTCGGTGTTGCTGTGGACAGCTGCCACAAAGCGATCCCGAAACCCTTGCCATTTCGTTAGCGAGCCATTGAACTCACCCCAAGTGTTTTTCATTTCTTGTGTAGGGGGGGGCATCTATATTTGGACTGCTATCTGCTGATTCCCTTGCGTGGATGATGCTGACGTTGCTTGCCCTTGCTTGTGTATAGCTGTCAATAGGCGGCGTATACAGCTTTTGACTTCATCATACAACTCTTCCGCCACTATAACTAAGTCTTCTGTCTCTTCAACAGTGTTTCCCTTGCTTGCTAAGGCCTTCAAATGGACCGTTGTAATTTGTTCCCAGGTGGCCTCAAGTCTTTCGAGACGCACTTTCAGCTCATCCTCGTCAGCTTGCTCAAATTTGTCTTGCTTCGTAAAGGCCTCTTGACGCCTAATTGCTGCAATTAAGGAGTTCAGAGTTTTTTGGCTTGCCATATTTTTCTGTAAATGAATAAGTAAACGAAATTTTGTAATATAAGAAATATTTTGTAAATGTCCTATTCCCTTAAGCTTTTTATATATTTAGCGAGAGCATTTGGCGTTTAATCTTCCCTACCTATTTTTGATATCAAATAAAGTAAGAGTTTCATTTTCGAAGCTCGTATAGTAATTGAATCATAATTCTTTCCTTGCTACCTTGCTAAAGAATATTCGTTATATTTTCTCAGAATGTGGAATTTACATCATCAGTCTGACACTTGCTATATTCTCAGAGTATGGAATTCACATCATCACTCTGGCGCTTGCTATATTGTCAGAATGTGGAATTTACATCATCAGTCTGACCCTTGCTTGCTTGCTTGCTTGCTATATTCTCAGAGTGTGGAATTCACATCATCACTCTGGCGCTCACTATATTGTCAGAATGTGGAATTTACATCATCAGTCTGACCCTTGCTTGCTTGCTTGCTTGCTTGCTATATTCTCAGAGTGTGGAATTCACATCATCACTCTGGCGCTTACTATATTGTCAGAATGTGGAATTTACATCATCAGTCTGACCCTTGCTTGCTTGCTTGCTTGCTATATTCTCAGAGTGTGGAATTCACATCATCACTCTGGCGCTTACTATATTGTCAGAATGTGGAATTTACATCATCAGTCTGACCCTTGCTTGCTTGCTTTATTCTCAAAGTGTGGAATTTACATCATCACTCTGACCCTTGCTTGCTTGCTTGCTGTAGCCATTTACGCTTGCTCGAGAAATTTATTTTATTATGCTTGCTAAAGAAATATATTTTATTACGCTTGTTATCGCTCGCTCAAGAAATGTATTTAATAACGCTTGCTATTTTTAGCTTTCCGCTTGCTTATGGCTACAGCATTGTACACCTTAACCTACCTATTATTGTACTCACGTCGAGATACATTTATAAAACGCACAGACATCCGAATCAAGGAACCCATTGTAAGAACGCACAGACAACCGAACCAGGGAACCCATTATAATACGCACAGACAAACGAACCAGGGAACCCATTATAATACGCACAGACAAACGAACCAGGGAACCCATTATAAGAACGCACAGAAACCGAACCATGGAACCCATTGCACATTGTATATCATTCCCCTCAATTTGTAAATACGCACATATGTATCACAATACCCCACAGCACAGTGTCGTCACCACCCTGCACCGCTGTGTCATTCGCCGACACATATCATTATTCTTGAATAAATCACGCAAAGGGAAAACAAAAAACTACCTATCGCCATTGCTCCGCTCGCTTGCATTGTTATTTTCGAAATAACTTAGCTTGCACATTAATTCTTAAAGCTATTACTCTTTATTTATTTAAAAAACTGGGTCACTTACATCTTTCTCGATATAAATTCTTTTTCTCTTGCTGTATTGCTTAAATTCACTTTATTATTTTTCAGAAAACTTTTTTCACGTCTTGTCACGTTCGCGTTTTTCAACTAATAAAGATATTTTGTACAGATGTCTTACCCTTGCGTTTATATATTGTTGATCGCTGGCTCTCTCCCTTTTGCTTGCTATGTGTGTATATGGCTTGTGTTTGTTTTATTATCAGTGCGCACTCGCACTTGGACTTGGAGTAGGGCAAGATTGGAAGAATACAAAAAACTGTCTAGCTTGCTATGTGTTAGTATGGCTTGTGTTTGTTTTATCTTTAGTGCGCACTCGCACTTGGAGTGGGGCTAGATTGGAAGAATTAATGGAAATAATATGTATCTTTCTCTTGTGTGCGCAGCTCGTTGCTAGGTATAGCTTGCCTTCGTGTGGTTTTTTGCCGCCACCGCGCCGTTGCTAGTGTGAAACCTAAAAGGGGAATTTAAATAAAAGGAATATATAATTTCTTACGTATGGGTATGCGTGTCGTTGCTGCTGCGCTGTTGCAGCTGTATTTGGGCTTGCTATTTATTAATTTAACTGTTACTTTTACTTCTCGTATGTAAATGGTTTTGCAGCTGGCATTGAATACAGCTTGGTGGCGACGCAATTCTTTCTTTTAAACGGTATGACGCACTTAAATTTGCACTTTTGTTTGCCTATTCTGGCTTGCCGCTTGCCTTATATTTAATTTTTATTATTTTCCTTTAGAACACTTCACAGCTTGCTTTTCCTTTTACTTAGTGGGCTTTTTTAGCTTGCCTCTTTATTTAAATTGTGGACTGTAGGATTATCCATAGGGGGTTTCACTGTCTCATATCCGGCTTGACATGGACCAAATGTATAATCTTAAACCCGTCGCGAATTATAATTAATAATTATAAATAAAAACACATAAACTTTGATTGGGAAAAAGATATTTAAAAAACCCAATATTTATTCTCTTGACCGACCAGGTCGAGCTTGCTTTTTAGACTGACTGAAATATATACAATTCATTTTACAATACATAGGATATTTCATTCTGCTTGCGTGTGTCTCATGTTTGCTTGCATGTGTGTTTATCTGGCTTGTACTCAGTAGGAAAGAAAGAGTAAAATAGCTGTCTCTGGGGTGAATAAATGTTCCTTTGCACTTCCTCGTATGCCTTGCGTACGATACAAATAGTAAACTAAAATGCCCTACTGCATCAACAGGTATCCATGGTGGTACTTAAAACACCAGGTTAAGCGCTACATTTGATCAGTAGATCACCAGTAGGATCGCCCCTGGTAGTGACTAGGTTATTGTCTTCGAACAAAGACCCCTCACGCTAGCTGGTAGTGCCCTAAGTAAAAAATGTCTACACTGCCTTCCCTGCATTAAAATCTGCGGGGTTCTCAGGTTTGGTATTTTTGGTCTTCCTCTTAACCGTTTGGGTTATTTTTGTAAAATTTCATGGCGGGGCTAGTTGTAACAAATATAGATATATACAATCTCGCTCGCTTTATAAGGAGCTACAATTGGTTTGAAATATAGGTAGATAGTCTCTCATACTCAATGTGATTTCACAATGAACCAACTCATGATCTGAGTGTGTCTCTTGCTGACACCCACTTCAACTTAACCTAATCTAGTTGCAACAAAGTCGTCAAAGTTCCGGACACAGTTATGGAAAATGATTCGCTCATTTGATTTGTTGTTGATAAGTATGGCTGGTACCAAATGCACTGATGGCCGATGTTTGAGGATACCTTCAGATGTGATTTGTTGTCGCTGATAGCCTGTGCAATCGTTTCTGTAAAGTTTTTTTTTGTTTCACGCTCGTGCACATGTAGGTTAAAAAGGTTAAAGTGGCTGCTGACCGGAAAAGGTCAGCACACTTAGACCAATATTTGGTCCGTTGTGATTCGTGCACATGTAAGATGTCTAACTTGAGAACCAAGATTATGAATTCATTTTAGTTTCGTTGGAGTTTGTTATTTACCTTTTCGTATTTTTCAATCCCCAATAAGAGGTTCAAGAAGAGTTATGTTTTTTTGTTGAAAAGAAATTGATAATTTACCTTGGCATGTGTTACAACTAACCCCATAGTCGGGACAATTTACAATAACTTTTTTTAATGCTATATCTTGACATCTTCTCAGCCAGCTTTGTTGCTCAGTTTCAACGTTTTTTGTAGCCGAAACATGGCTTTCAAATTCAAAAAAGATTGCGCTGAGTTATTCTCAAAATCTTAAGAGAAGTGTTGGTTTTATTCAAAAGTGTTACTTTTAGCCCCACTCTCACCTACCCTCTCTAATTCAAAGTTAATCACTAAATAAAGAAGGCATTGAATGAGAGAGAACGAGGAAGAGCGAGAGGGAGAAAGACAAAGCGAGAGAGATGGAGGCAGATAGACCATATTTTAAGAAGTCATTTCCAGCCACAGAACTGCTGGATATTGCAGTCTTCTTAATCTATAATAACTAGTCTAGTTAGCCATACCCAATTGTAGACTTCTACATAAAGAAATGGTATTAATACTCCTGGCTGTACATTCATTCAAAAACAAATGTTTGTACATTTCTTTTGATAGAATTTGGCTGAGTCTTTTGGAATTTGTAATATTTTAAAGGAATTATCTCCAACCTGGTTTCTTCATTGATATACGAGATACTCGTATCTTATAAACTTTATACCAGCCTAATACCAGTCCCACAAACTTTATCTATTAACAAAAGTTACTCTATAATAATGTTCAATATTTAAAATCTTTGAAAGTATCTTATCTCAGCTTAACTTAATGGATTTTCAACAAAACCCCATAGCCTAAGAGCTCTTTTATATAAATAAGTAATCTTCTTCAACATCTTAATACTTTTAGCTTAAATGTATGGAGGGTAGGGTGCTACATGTCGACAAATAGACAAACTCACCTGAAAATGTCCCATTGCACATAAACGAAATAATCAGTAGAAAGCTCCATAAACATTTCGATTGCATCACAACTGAGTCCATTATATTGATCCTTATTCTCCTTCTCTTGCTGTAGAGCGGTATCGTTATCGGTATCGGTATCCGAATTGAATTGTATCTGTGATGTCTTCTTCTATTTCTATCTACTGAATGGAACATCGATGATGTTGACTTTTAGCTCTTCAGTGAATCAATGTGTTTCAATATGGCGAAGAAGAAATGAAAAAAGAAAAACGGGCCACGTTATCCTTTCTGTGCACTGTCCACACCGATTGTGTGTATTTTTTTTTTATTTTTTTTCTAACTTGGTATTCTTCGAAGCCTTTTACGGTAAGTGGGAGAGCTCATGAAATTTACCAATATTGGAGAAGTGCAAGCAGCACTTGTGCGTCAATTGCTGGCGATGTCCTTTTGGTGCTCAGAAGTCGACAAAATCAAAGATCAACTGTGATGAACAAAAAGCGCAATTAAATAAACAATTAACCGAAACAGTGGGAGGTTGGTTGGGTGATGGGAGTTAAATGCAAACTTAGCCGTGGTAAAAGCATTTGATAAGCCACTTCGCTTTTATTAATGCTGGTACATTGAATCCTTGCATAGTCTGTATCTCCTGTGACTTTTAAGTTCTTCTGAACCTTTTGTTTTCTTTTTGTTTTCTCTTGTTTCGTTCTAAAGCGAGAACCCCTTGATTTTCTTTGTCGACTTTTGTGAAGCAATTTCCTTTATCCTTGGTCTTTCGAGCCTTGTGTCATGGTTACACTTGAGTATCATATTTCTCCCGTAAAAGCCTTCTTATTGTGATAAATTTAATCGTTCGTTGCGTAGGAAAAAGACGCCGCGCACTGGGAAATCATAGAAGTACATGATTTTCTTCTTATTTAAATAAAAAAAAGCCTCCTCCTCCTTTTCAAGTGCAGACGGATTAAGCCAGTTAATATGAGTTATTTGGCTCACAGGAACAATCGGTAGGTGTATCTGTATCTATCTGTGCCTTTTTGTGGATATCCTTCTCCCGGTGTATGTATGGGAGAGTATGCGATTGTGCAAGAGCATGTGTGATGTCGCAATGCGGATGAAATTAAATTTGACTCTTGTTTTCAGTCGAATCCTTGCTGTGATTATTCACTTTTGCTTCGTTT
The DNA here is from genome assembly GCA_911387755.1 of Chrysotoxum bicinctum. Taxonomy (NCBI): domain Eukaryota; kingdom Metazoa; phylum Arthropoda; class Insecta; order Diptera; family Syrphidae; genus Chrysotoxum; species Chrysotoxum bicinctum. Next base: position 110,054,810 of record OU426990.1, on the reverse strand, counting down.
GGGGATCTCAACACGACTTTTTATGGTTGAATGATTTTTTTCTGCACGAGCTTTTGGCTTTGTGACTACTGCCTGCAAATGAAAGAGAAGAATATGCAATTTAGTCATGAATATTTCAATTTTCTTTTTCTATTTTTTTGTTGGTGATAATAAGGATATTCGGTTGGGTTTTACGTGCAAACGAAAAAAAAAGTTCTTTTGGAGGAATATTATAATCAAAAGAGTGAATACAAACAAAAGAATCGGATCTTTGATTTGACATGTACACATGTAGGTTTTATGCCAGACGCATAGCATAAATGATGATTATACCTTTGATGGAGGGATTAATATTTTATTTGCGTTTCTAAATGGCTCCTACAGGAGCGCAGAGAGATGAATATTATGTATATTTTAATGGGATACCTTTACCTTACTTACTGTCATGGCAAAGGAGGATTCAGGCTTTATTGCCAACAGTCTTTCTAAGATACCGACTTAGAAATGAAATGAAATAAAATGCACGACTCTTGTGTCATACGTTCATACCGCTGCCCATGTATTTGATTTAAATTTTTATGATCTTATATTAAAGAATCAAGGAAGGTATAAAAGTTCACTAGGGTGCGTCAAAAACATATACATTTTAATATAGTATATATTATTTGAACCTTTCTAAAATGCAAACTCCGAAGCGTAATGGTTAGTGGGTGGTACTGTTACACCGAAGGTCTGGGATCGATTCCCAACCACTGATACTGAGAAACAAAATAATTTTTTTTCCGGGTACTGCCTCGTCACTTCCTTGTGACAAATTCTCTACGAGTATCTCCTGTAGTGAAAAGTGATTAACGTCTTAACCGTTGAAGTTGGCAGAAATTCCTGCCGGTATTAAATGTCGGGGACATTTTTTTTGGAGAATTAAATTTTCTGAAATGACAATTTTCTTGTTTTTAATCCAAAAAACAAGTTTTTGAAAATTGAAATATTTTTTAAACTTCTTAAGCACACTTTGTCAGTGCAAGACTAATTTATTGTCAGCTCAACTTCTGAAATATTATTTCAACCAAGCTTCCTGAACAGATATTTATGACATTTGTAGCCAAAAAGATATCAAAATCGAAGCACGAATCGTGAAAAGGCAATATCCGTAGCGCCGCACATAGATTTCGGTATTTTCTTGACTATAATAAATTTTTTTTTTACTGAAAAATTTGAAAAATCATCTCATATTTAACTCAGTGCTTTGAAATTAGGCTTCAGAAACTTCAGTAGTCAAAGTTTAATCCAAGTTGACTTAGCCGATAATGAGAAAGTTTAATATGCTAAACCACAGTATTAATATGCTAGGCACAGATTTTCTTATCAAAATTGTTTAAGAAGTCATTTCCGAAAAAAAAACAAGACTATTTTTTTTAAACAATTGTGAGCAAAGTAGACCGTCACTTTTGTTTATAAAAAATTTTAATAAAATCGTCCGAACAGTATTCAAAAACTCTAAGTAACAATTTTATAAATAAATCGACTTTCCCATTTTAAAAAAAATTATTGAGTTTCCAGAAAGTCGAAAAGATAATTTTTTGAACATTTTTTAATGCTAAGAAAGTAGAAGTCCATATCGGCCTAAACCTAGTGACCAACAACTTTAGACCATTCCTGCTAATTCAAATATTTTTGAAGAACTCGAAAATCGAAAAACAACCAATAGAATTATTTAGGTTTCTTTTTTTTTTTTAAGTTCCTACAAAGTTTTTTTTCTAAAAATTGTCGGAACTGTTTTCGCGAAAAATAAGTTCTAATTCCATCTAAAACTCCTCGAAATTTTCAACAAACTGCTGCAATCACAGCTACTCCACTAAAATCCTCCTTGCAGTGAATCAATAATCAAATTGGCCATGATTCTGAATGTATTTGGTTATCTTCCAAGTAGCATCGGCGGTTACACTATTGCTTAAATTTAAAACGTTTTGGTAACCATCAATTCTAGAGAAATCTGGGAGGAAATTTTATTTGTACACCGATGGATCAAAAACTAATGACGGGGATGGTGGAGATGTATACTTAGACCGCCTACATTTAAGCCCGTATTTTCGTCTTTCCAATCACTGTAGGGTGTTCCAGGCTAAACTTTTGGCGATTAAAGTCCTGTTTTGGCTTAAAGATATTAAATAAAGATATCTATGTACATCTTCTCGGACTGCCAAGAAGCCATTAAATCTCTTGATTCTGTACCTACCATCTTAATAACAGCCCTAAACTGCCGATCGTCTCTGATGGAAATGGCACGTAAGTTTCACCTCTGCTGGCTGCCGGGCCACAGGGACATTCCAGAAAATTGTAAAGCTTGCCAAAATTGGAACAATGATACCTTTATTTACAGAGAAGGCAAATATAGGTATTCACATTGCTGAGTGAAAACTTATGCTAAAGGAAGATGCTATACCTAGAACAAACCTTAGGTGGAACAATGTCACCACCTGCTTGGCGATAAAACAGATTTGGCCAATCTTGGATCTTAATTCTTAACCGCTCAAAAGGTTTAATATATTTAAGCAGATCACTCATGGGCTCCGTAATATGTAGGTGTTATAAAAGGACACAACGCGGCTTGGAATTTATTTTAACGATTTTTGCAGAAGCTGTATGATGGACAAAGAAGAGAAGGAATCGATTACTCCCTCACCTTCTCTGTACATATCCTACTTCATTCCAAGGCCGTATACTCCATTTGGCAGATTTCTACTAACTACAATGATCTTAGTGATCTGGAAAATATAGATATAGCCAATCTCGCTCGCTTTATAAGAATCTCCAATTGGTTTAATAATTAGGGAGAAAGTCTCCAATATTCAATGTGAAATCACAATGGATAGACTAGACTCATAGTCTAAATGTGTCCGCTTTCCTGATGACAGCTACGTCAACCTAAATTAAACTTAACTTTTGTAAATTAGTGCTGGGAGTAAAGTTCTTGACTACAAATCTAGAGATTTGTGTTCAAGACCTACTTTTTAAGGAAAACTTTTCTATATACATATGTCAGCCCAGTTTCAACTGAATGTCACCTTTAGGATTTGATGAGATGATAAACTTATGTTCAATCAATTGTGATTACAAAAATTCTTTCATATTCTTCTATGCCTTCTTATTTAGGCAGCAGGATTAGATAATTCTAACCATTTTTTGCCGAATCCGAACGACTAAGCTGAGACGAACTTTCTTATGACTCTGATACTCTTTGGAGGAGCTTTCACTTGCTGGAAAGAGCTAGTACTAATGTAAAAACATTTTTTGTTTTTTAAGTGGAATAGGATTCGAACCGTAAATCTGCGGCGTGGTACTTTAACGTGTGAAGAAATTAATTGTTCTTTTTATCAAAGGTTATAATGTAGTTGCTTATATTTCTAATTAAAAGCAATTATTATGTAAAATTTTGCAGACACATTTTCTTATAGATACAAATAGTTTCGACCAAAATTTCAAAAAAGGTCATACAAGTTCACAGTAAACCATAGTCAAAAAAGTAATATTTACTTTTAATAAAATTTTGTTTAGTAAAACACTTCTAATTTCTGACGATAATTTATTCGTCGAAATATTGGAACACCCTATTTTTTTTTCTATTTATTTGTATATCTACACATACAATTTTGGGTGGTCTTTTCACGTTTATTTTGCTCTTGGTAGATATACATATATGTATATAGGGATGTCAGTAGGAATATTTATTTTGAGTAAGCTATACTATTTGAACGTGAAAGATATGTACATCTTTCAACCTTAGATAATATTTTACGTCTTTTTTAGGTGTCAACAGATATTATTCATTTTATCTGAGAAGTACATATATATCTAAGCTTTAGAGGGATTTAATGGTTTTAAAGAAACAAAAAAAATACCCCATATGACTTAGCTTTGTATATGGCAAGTCTATAAATTAGAGTTATAGCTATATCTCTGCGGGTTAGGGTAGCAGAGTACCTATTTATTTTATTTTTTTTTCATCATAAAAAAAATAATGGCAAGACAAAAAGTCGTAAAAACCAAGATTTTAATAAAACTCAACGCGCTTCAAAATGTCTTTTTAAACACATTTTCATTATGCTAAAAGAAAAATTCAAAGGTTCCATAACTAAATGAAGACTCATGTTGAGGTTTGCTTAAGGTCTGCTACTTCTCCATACACACACACATATGGTACTACCATAAACGATTTTCGTAAATATAAAATTTGAAAGTGCTACATTCATAGCTATACCACCCTATTCAGCAAGGCAAAGAAATTTGGTTGGTGCTGTCAACAGTGACATATCGTTTCTGGTGCTAAAAATAAATTTGCTCTTTTTGTTGATGGTCTGTACTGCGTTTACTTTAAGACCAACTACTTTCAGCTTTTCTAAAGTTACCGGAGAGACTCTATTACTACACATTGGAATCGGGTGATGATGTCCAAATCGTCCACTCACTACAGTGTAGTTGGATATTGGACAGATCTGTTCAAGGAAGTGCTCGGCAAAAATTATTGAAAATATCAGATTCTGACGTATATTTTTCCCACAAACCCTGTATATGTATGGAAAGTTTCAAAGAGCTATACTCTATCTCCAAATTGTTACTCATATTTCTAGTGTCACAAAATTGCTCCCATTTTTGGGATGGTGGCCCTTCACAGTCGACTTTTCAACGTTCGGTGCCCAAATTTGGGAAGTCTGGTTTGGTAATCAATAAGCAAACATTCGTTCGTCAAAGGAACGTAGGATCGGCCGAGTGCATTGCCGCGGTCCGTACGTGCCACACAGCGGACGCCGGAATTGACATTCTATTTAAGGGTATGGTAATCATTTCAACATCTTATTGAAAACCCTTTAGAAGATAGAATATTACGTACCATATGGTTTTGGAATTAGTTTGTTTTGGGAAATTCCAGATCGCTTCGAAGCTTCCAAGATCCAGGGGCTGTTGCAAACAATTTAATTCTAGTCTTTGTAAGAATATGGCGTTCAAAGACATCCTGAGAATAATTTTGGTATGACCAAGAATCTTCCTAAGCACACTGCTAGAAAACCTATGAAACCGCTTGAATTTTGATAAGATGGGTTGTAAGCCAACTAAGGCAACTTCACCCTCATATTATCATGAATCAATGGTTCGGACAGTTATGCAGAGGGTCTTGGGTTCGATTCTCAGCCACTACAAAAAGTTTTTCAGGGATGTACTACCTCTTGCGAGTAATTCACAAATATTCCATTATTCCATTAGTATTTTTTGTCATGAAATGTGCTGCCCATTCGCCATTCGGAATCGGCAGAAAACTGTAGGTCCCTCAATTTTTCCAAACACCTACACAAAAATGGTTGAGAGTTGTAAGTCACTAGGGTTAGGCTCTCTATGAGCCGTCAAGGCCTCTAATTTATTTTGATAGTTCTTCTGGACGTGAAGCTTATAGAATGCAACAACGTAAAGGATAAACTTCGTCTCCTAATTCAGTCTTAACCCATAAACTTGCCCCATGTTCCCGTTTACCCAAAAAGCAAAATGACAACCGCATCAAAAAAAAGCCACGATAAGCAAAATTAAAATCATTTAAATTTTATATAAATTTAGAGACAATTTAATGGTCTTACACAATTTTGACAAATGTCGAATTTTTAATAGTCTGTCAATTTAATCCTCTCACACATTTCGAATTTGAAAAAAAAAACAGAATGACATGAAAAAGTGCATGGATCGTTCCATCACTTCATTTTTAATTTCAAAAGAGGAATACAAAAATTGAACTTGAAGGGGCTGGGGTATTCAATCAACAATCCAAATTAATTAAACTCTTCAAAAGCGTTCTATTTCTTTTAACCTTTGTATGCGAAATATGTTGACCTAGATCCAAAATAAACAAACCTTTCAGATATTGAATACAAATATCTACAGTCAAAGCCATAAGGGTCGACAATCATCACATGAATATAGAACTTCTACGTCCTAAAAGCCTAATTATTTGTTAATTCCGAAATTGATTAATCACATTCTTCCGTGAAAAAATGTTTTCCCCAACTTATAAAATGAACCCCATTATTATGAGGACGACGACGAACGTGCAGTGCATTATATAGAGGCGCACAGCACAACCAACCTCAACCTGGAAATTTTCAAATACTTCAACGGCCCGTGAATTTAACCCCGATTCAAATAAACTCAAAAAATTCTCTTTTTTTCTCGTAGTGGTTAGTAGGTAGTTGTTGTTGTTAGTTTTGGGTTATTTCGCGAGCAAAAATAGTTGATCAGATGAGGATGATGGTGGTGTGTGGTTATACCTAATAGATGGCGCGATGGGGTTTTTGGAATATTTGAGTGTCATTGAAATGGGGTTTTGAGGTTTTTGGTATTTTATTTATCGAAATGTAGGTATGTACTGAAATTTTTAGCTTTTCGCAATTTGTTGATAGAAGTTATAGGTTGTTGGGGATTTTTGTTTTGTTTGAATTAGAGCACAAATGCATTGAAGTGCCAGTCAAATAGAAAAAAATATAAATGAATGCAAAAGTGCTGAAATTAATTAATTAAATTATTATAATTGTTTGGCTTTTATTCATTCCCCGATGATCAATGATATATTGCAAATTAAGTTTTGGAAAACATTTTTTCTCCTCATTCCGGTTAAGTACTAATTGTTTGTAACGACTGAAAAAAGTCCAATTAAATAGATCTATATCATCTAATTGGCTGAGTTGTATTTTGATTTATTTTCGAAAACTCCGCGGTATAATAGAAAAAAGCGCAAAATTGGTATTTTAGTCTTCTACCAACATTTTTACAATTTAAATATCTTAAGTAACAAAATTATTGTGTTTTTTTTAGAGTCAGGTCATCTATAAGCATTGCGCGAAGAACCTTTTAATAAATCTTAAAATTTCAAATCAAGAACTTTCTTAAAGCTATAAGCTTAAACCGATTTTCAAAACGTTATCTTTAATAACTTTTTAATCTTATGTCTGGTTGAAGGGAAGTTTTTTAAGTTGATTTTGGTTAAAGAAAAGCCTGTTTCAGTTACACTCAGGCTCAAGAGTTCCTCAAAAGTATTCGCACTCTTAAGCAAAACATAAGCAGTGAGCTGTTTAATTTGTGCATATTAAGGGTATACAAACCCCTTAAGTTGCGCCGCTTATAAAAAAAAAAAAAAAAAAAAAAATGCTTTTTCTGAACTTCTCCATCTCCAGAATGTCAAGTTCGATCAAAACCTAGAGGTTGATTTTTCTTACGAATACATAATTTGTCATAAAAGAAATTTGAGGGCTTACAGGAGATCAAGAGTCTAATGACTAATAGTTACAACCATTTCCAAATGCGTGTTGTCGGCAATAAGACATTTTTCAACCCCATTGATGCGGCTACATTTTTTTAGGCTTTTATACGTCCAAAACTCGCTTCTTTCGCAAGCAATACTCACTCCAAGTAGCCAGTTCCATTACTCTTCTCAATCAGCTCTCTCGTTTCGCTAGAAATGCCCATCATTCGATCCGAATTGTGTTCGTACCGTCGAATACCGAGATTTGTTTTTTAGTCGCACAACACGATTGTGAAGTAATTTACCCGACAGGGTTTTGCGCTGCCATTTCAATTTACAAAACATTCAAGACCAATTTTCTACGACAACTCCTTTCTCTCAGTCCGAAATTTCCACATTGCTACTGAGCGCAAACTTCCATCCGTCCTACCTGTTGGCTATCAGAACCAGCGACCTTTTTATTGCTGGATCATGGAACTGGAATTTCTTTGAGCGAAAGCGAGGTTTTTCCGATCGAAACCGCCCCCGGTAAGTCGGCTGTCAAAATGTCATCGACCTTGCCCATGGCAATAGCTGGCTGCCAAAAATGACTAGACAGTTTTTAAGTCAGTAGTGGATACAGAAAATCATATTGCGCCTTTGTAGATGCTCAGTAGTTGTTAACCGGTTTGTATGTTATGTGAGACGCGACATACGAAATGAATAACTTAAAACAAAATGTCGAAGGTATGAGTGGAAATAGGCCTCAGGACTTGCCGCAAAGCTGGCGAAAAAGTAAAACGCAAATCCATTTTATACAAACATTTCTATCCCGTTTTTTTTTTTTTGACAGTTAAATACCCTTAGCTTGATTTATTGAGTATTTGTAAAGGTTCTCGCATGGATTACCTAAATTCACTTAAAAATTACATTTCTGCAGACACGATCCCTTCAAAGAAAATTTTCTTTTTGATAACTTTGTTTGTTTATTTTTTTTTTCAAAGACACTAATGGTCGACCCTTTGAGAGATTTTCCAAATTACAATTCCATTCAAAAATTCCCTCTCCCCTTCCCATTAAATTTCGGCGAATCTTAAAAGTGTAGAAATATATGTAAACAGGGATAAAATAAAGCGCACGATTTGAATGGCAAAGGACTTACGAAAAAAAAAACCTTTCAATATCCACGATAAAAAATCCAAGCTGGGCCATATAATAAAATGCTTAGAAACACATTAAAAAAAAAACGTACTTTACATAAATTTACCTCTCTGATGGCATCCCTCGCACAACTCAAACCTCCTTTACACTCAAAATGAAAGTTTCAAATCTCCCAGCCTACTAATAAAACCTCTTCTTAAAAGAAAGAAGAAAAAAAAAACAAACAGACATTTTTCACTCACACAGCAATAGGAAGGGTTGAAATTTATGCACCATCCCTTGATTTAGTGGTTTACCCGCAAAATAAGGGCTTGCAAACATCACGGTCCTCGTCGTAAGATATATTCTTTAAAAGTCCCTAAAATTGAAATTATTCACGGTTTTGGGTGTTTGGTTTGTTCTTCTTAAATCTTTTTTTTGTATTTTAGCTTAGACCGCCATTACTGACTTTCTTTTGAAAGGCACATAAAAATACAACAACAACAACAAAACGAAAAAAAGGCGATGGCACATAAATATCTTTGAACAGTCCTGGATTATTATCTATAAGGCAAAGAAGACAATTGGCTTCAGGCTCCCAAACCTCCAAGATGTTCCCAGATGGGATCTAAGAGAAGGGAGAGTTTGGAGAATGTCTAATGATGCAGACGAGGTTCATGGCTATTTCAAAAGTCATATCTATTGTCTGTGACGTTCTTACTTCTGACTGGTATAAAAAGCTGCTTTTCGTTTATAATGCTACACACTTGGAAAATAAATGCCTTTTGCTCAATTATTTTACCGTGTGCACTTCTTCGTAGGTACGTAACTAAATCTCATCTTTTGTTATGAGTTTCGACCAATTGTTTTGGTCGCATCACCTTCCTACACATTCAAAACTCATTCCATTCGATTCACCCAATGATAAATATCACCGTCTATAATCATTTTTCATGTGGCAATCAGATAAAAACATTACAACACGCGTTTGTTTATTTATTTGCTAATTCGTATAAACTGGTCTAAAATTTTGAAATTCATCGCTTATTAAATTTCGTTGAAAATAAACGCCTTTTGCGTATTTTTTTGAGCACGGTCACATTAGCGTAAGCATGCAACAAAATTTATCTGTATTCGTCATTTTCCACCAATTATTATGGTCGCATCTTCTTCCTAAACGTCGAGAGTTAATCCCATTCTATTCACTCACAGATTTATTTTTTGTGCGTACCTATTTTTATATATCCACCTTCCTTGGATATATAATTGTAGAACAGGAGCATGGTCTAATTACTTTCTAATTCGTAAAAACTGGTCTAAAATGTTGAAATTTATAGTTAAATGAAAATTAACACCTTGCTTACATTTTTCACCATGGGCACAAACGAGTAAGCTTGCAACAAAATATATCTTTTATTATAAGTTTCGACCAATTATTATGGTCATATCTTCTTCTTAAACGTCTACTCAATCACCGATGATTCTCTTGTACGTGCCTATTCTGTGATAATTTTCGTATGATAAGGTGAGGCATTCAGTCAAGAAAGTCTACAAATTGTACAGCGTCTGATTTTGTATTTATTCTCTAATTCGTATAAACTGGTCTAAATTGTTGAAATCGGCCATTCATTGAAGTTTATTACGCTAATCTAGTAATACCTGTCAATTGAATACAATTTCGACCAAAAAAAATACATTCATAAACACTAAAATAAGCTGATTGAAAAGACTTGCTTTGCCTAAAGGCCTCGCCCGAACTTAGTTTGGCCCTGTTTCGTGCTATTCACAAAAACCCATTTCACCGAAAAACAACCTTAAAAAGGCTTCAAAACTTGATGGAAAATTATGTTGGTTGGTAGGTTAGGTAGAGATTCCTGTATTTTGATATGTTGAATAACTTGTCTAAGACACAATACCCCAAATGTAGTGTTCAAAAAGTCATAAAGTGTTGTCAAAAGCACATTCATAAGAGATAATGGCTTTTGCAGTATAATCAAAAAATGTGTTTAGCAATAAAACCTATGAAAATATGGAAGACATAAAAAGTTTTTTTTTTATGTATGTTTTTTTTTGGCATATTCTATTCTATGGTTATGGATAACTGGTATATCGTGGGCCGAGTTAGTTAAATGGAATGGTTATGGTTAGTTTTGATGGGATTATTTGATTGATTGAAATGTATGTCAATAATAGTTATTTATCATAAAAACTGAATTAGCAACCTCTCAAAAAGCTACAAAAATCTGTTTAGTTTCCTTAAAAGGGGATGAAGATGATTTTCGTATTTTTGAGTTTTAACAAGTTCTGACAGATCAACTTCATCTTTAAGCACGAAATTCAATTTCCAAGATGTGAAGCTTTTTGCTTCTTTATATCTTGGAGAATCTTCTATTAAATTTCTTCTCACACGATGGACGGGAGCTTCCCTTAAACTGTCAATCAAAACTGCCACTGGCAGAGATGATTTGATACAAACAAAAAAAAACCTAAACTTGAACGGGAGAAATCAAAACCTGACACTGAAGGCAGTACCCGGTGGCAGTACGTCCACTTAAGCTCAAAGAACATTCTTAGTTAGAAGGGGCAAGGAACCCGACGACTACGGCGGAGGAAGAATACACAGAAATCATCATGTTATGAAAGACCGAACCGAAATCAGATTTAATTTTAAGATTTCTGAATGATTTTGCCAAACATATTAAGTTAAGGAAGCGAATAAAATGGTGAACTTCGGTCAGACATATATCTCATACATTTTGGAAAAAAAAATAATAATAATGGAACCAAGTCATGTGCGAGTGCTATTGATTTCTCCCAGTTATATTTGGTATTTCACGTAAACAGTCAGTTTATTTGAAGTGACAGATTTGTCAGAAGTTCTATCAAGCGAAGCTTCGTTGAATAAGTAAAGAAATAATTGACCTTTATGTTTGGAAGAACCATGACCAAAGGTAGAAGATAACTGAAGAAAAAAGAAAAAAATATTGTGTTTAGACCATTTGGAATGTACAAGAGTGTGCTTTTGAAAGTAGGCAACCAGATTTTTAAGTCAAGTGTTAAAATACTCCAAATTTGAATTTGAATCTAAACTCAGGTTTAAATATTTTAAACGTAGATAATTGTACGATAATTATCAGACATGTTCAGAAAAATGTGATCTCAGAAATCCCACAAACAGGTAAAGCCAAATGCCACAGTTTTCCTGTCAGAGGTCTAATTTTCCTGAAGTAGTCATTAAATGCAATTTAAAGGGCTAACCTTAAGGCATTCTTTTTGATAGTAGTACTTACTAATCTTAGAAATTTGAAAATGTTGCCATTTGACAAATTTGAAAGTCATACAAATCGAATCAGTCTAAGGTTGATTGACTATTTTGAAAGCTCCCAATTAACTGAATTTAATGACGGACGTTAGAAAACCCCTACAAGAAGAAGTCTTACGGGTCAAATCGCACGATCTTGGTGATCTTGACATAACCATGTTCGGAAATCGATCGTGCAAAATGTTCATTGTTGCACGGGCTGTGTGGCACGTAACGCCATCCTGTTGAAACCATATTTTATTGGTTCCACATCATGAATTTCTGGTCAAAAAGAAATTTGTTATCATCGACGGATAGCGACGCCGTTGATTGTGATGGCCTGGCCAACGTCGTTCTCAAAGAAATTTATTTATTTATTTTTTTTTATTTATTTATTTATTTATTTCGTCTATCAAGTTACATTACTTTATTGAGACTACAGTTTAAATTATACAAAAATAATATTAATAATAAATTCAATAAATAACTTAAATAATAAAGTTTACAACAATTTTAATATATCTCTCTTAATATCTAACCTACTTTTATTAAAATCAATTATAACATCAAATTCATTGAAAGCAATACAAGAATCAGTTATAGGATTGTGTTTAGCATAATTTGTGTTGTGGAAAGGAACATATAGAAAATTACCATCTCTAGGTCGCAGACTACGGTAAGGTACATAAATATTGAACATTGATAACAAATCAGAACAATCAATGTTTGAATTCAGAACGTCGAAAGCAAAGAGCACTGAATATAGTTTTCTTCTCATCACCAAAGGTTTCAAGTCAATTAAAGTACATCTGGTCGCATAGGAAGGAAAATTCGAATTTCTAAAAATCTTTCGTAAGGCAAATTTGGTAAATCTTTTCTGAACCTTTTCAATCCTATGGATATTAGATTGTGTAAAGGGATTCCATATAATACAACAATACTCCAACACAGGTCTCACAAGGGATACATAAAGGTTTTTTAAAGTATAAGGATCTTCAAAAGACTTAGAATTTCTAGAAATAAAACCCAACATCGAGTTAGCTCTAGAAATTACATGGTCAACTTGAAGCGAAAAACTCATTTTAGAGTCAAAGATAACTCCAAGATCTTTTTGATTTATTAATCTTTCTAAGGAATGATTCTCAATTTTGTAATCGAAACAAAATGGATTTAATATTTTTGAAAATGTTACAATACTGCATTTTTTAATATTGAAATATAATCCATTTTTATTACACCAGTCAACTACGCAATCAATGTCTATTTGTATTTTACTGGCATCTAATGGAGATCTTACACAGCTAAAAATTTTTAGATCATCAGCATAAAGAAGACATTTGGAATAAGAAATATGATTTGGCAGATCATTAATAAAAAGAATAAAAAGGAGAGGACCTAGGTGACTACCTTGAGGAACGCCAGAAAGGTTTTTAATTTCATTTGATAAGACGTCCCCAATTTTGACATACTGTCTACGTCCAACCAAATAGCTTTTAAACCATTTAAGGAGAGCAGAGTGAAAACCAAGTAGCTCAAGTTTTTTTACAAGAATGTTGTGTTGTACACGATCAAAAGCCTTTGAAAAATCGGTATAAATTACGTCTACTTGCAATCGATTTTCCAAACAATTAAGGCTGTAATTTGTAAATATTGATAAATTAGTTGCCGTCGATCTTCCACTCATAAATCCATGTTGATGCTGGGAAATATGATTTTGAACTAAACTATAAAGTTTATTTTTAACGATTGCTTCAAAAACTTTAGGTATAAGCTGAAGTTTAGCAATAGGTCTATAATTTTCCACAGCACCCTTAGACCCAGATTTGTGCAGAGGAGTTATAAACGAATGTTTCCAGGTATCTAAAAATATGCCTTGTTGCAAGGACATATTGAAAATATAGCACAGTGGTGCTGCTAAATTATATTTGCAGAATTTTAAGAGAAATGGTGGAATATTATCCGGAGAAAACAGAGAAACTGTTGTCCAGAGATGATAAAGCTGTCAACACATCATCTTTAGATAAACATAGGCTCCCCACACTTAAATTAGAACTGAAATTCCTAAAATTTTGATCATAGTTTATGTTTAGGTCAGAGAAATTTGATTGAAAAAATAACGCAAAATTATTACAAATATCACTTATATTCTCAGAAAAAACCCCTTTATATGATACACTAGATGGAATCCCAATAGATTTTCTTTTAGTGTTCAGAAATGACCAAAAACATTTAGCATTACTTTTGATTTTGGACTCTAGAGACAAAATATATTGTTTATAAGTAAATCTTTTTAGAAATTCGTACTCTCTCCTAGTTCTATTAAATAGTTCACGAAAAGAAACCGAAAATTTACTTTTCTTATGAAGTTTATTCATGACATTTTTAAGCCTGGATAAGCTTTTATTGAACCATATTGGCCTTTTTGAATTATTTATAATCTTTATGGGGACAAAATTAAAAATCGCACGATCTAATATGTCCCTAAACACAGTAAAAGCTGTCTCTAAGTTAGTACAGTTCAAAATTGTTTGCCAATTTACAGATTCAAAATATCTATTCATAGAGACAAAATCAGTATTTTTAAAATCATATTTCTGAACTGTGTTGGAAGAAAATTGTGAAACATTTAAAACAGAAAAATTAAATTTTATTTGAAGTGCTTTGTGATGAATAGTATTCTCAGCTAACTTAAAACTAGCTTCATATAATTCAGCTTCAAGATTTTTATCAATAAAAATTAAGTCTAAAATACGACCAATAGAATTATAAATATCAGTAATTTGATACATATTCAAAGCCATTATACTATCAATTAAATTATATTCAAAATCTTTAGATAAGTTACTAGGAAAAATTTGCTTCTCATCATTTGAATACAACCATTTTACATTGGGTAAATTAAAATCACCAAGAATTATAATGTAACAATTTTCATCTATATTTTTGGAACGATTATGTCGCCAGCCCAAAATCCACACCAACCAGTGACTTTCCCTAAATGCATTGCAATTAGGTGGATCTCTGGTGGATTGTAATCGTCGCAAAGTCGACAAATTTCCTTGCCAACGAATCCATTCATCCAGGAATGGGTCTCGTCGCTAAATATAATTTTTTCGACAGAAATTAGGGTCAGCTTGTCTGTGGTTGTTAACTCTGAGCTCCAGGGTCAGTTGAGACAATTCTTACTGGTGTAAGTCCAAATCATGTCGCAAAATTCGCCAAGATTTGGTCTGAGAAAGGAAGGTTTCTTGTGCGGGACACATAATTGCAACTCTGCAACACATCATGTTCCGGAACTCCATTCAATACCACAATAATATCCAATACCAGAAAAGATTACAAGCAATCAAGCCATGACCAGATGCTCTCAAAAACATCAATAGGATCATTGGAAAACAGCCACAAATACCGGAAACCATCATCAGCAATGATACTGAAGCTACCTCGGCCCAAGACAAGGTGGAAGCGTTCGCCGACTACTTCGAAGGAAACTTCACACCGAGCCCACCTACTGACCCAACTTTCTTACGAGAAGTTGAGGCAACAGTTCAACAAAGACTGCAACCAAATCCGGATAAAATAAATTTTAATATTATCAATCCAGCAAATGATCCCACCGATAGTCCACATTTATGCAATCTAGAGGAGGTTGTAGAAATCATCGGCAATTCTAAGCCAAAAAAGTCTGCTGGACCAGATGGTGTCTCCTACTACATCCTGAAAAGGCTGCCACAGGCGGTAATGATTTTCCTCACAATCATTTTAAACAACTGCATCAACAACTGTTACTTCCCCCAGAAGTGGAAAACAGCGAAGATTGTGCCAATTCCGAAGAAAGGTGCCTCCAACTTAGTTTCCAACTACAGGCCAATATCACTTCTCAACAACATCAGCAAATTACTGGAAGAATTAATCTTACGAAGACTGAAGAAATTCTGCTGTGAAAATTCAATCATCCCTGACATGCAATTCGGCTTTCGAGAAAAACACTCAACCTTGCATCCACTGGTAAAATTCCAACACGATATCACCACAGCCCTCAACAGTAATCGTGTCACCGTCGGATGCTTTCTGGATGTCGAGAAAGCATTCGATAGCGTGTGGATAGACGGTCTAATCCACAAACTTCATCTTATGCAAGTACCTCCGCCATTAATAAAAATTCTCTTTTCTTTCCTATCTTTCAGGAAGTTTTTCGTCCAAGTAGATAACTGCAAGTCGAACATGAAGACCATCAGAGCTGGAGTCGCCCAAGGCTCAAAACTAGGCCCCTTCCTCTACAACTTGATGACTTCAGACCAACCTTCACCAATTGGATGCGAGAACCTTCTGTATGCTGATGACTCGCTCACCTACGCCACATCAATGTCACCTCTAATCGCTGTCCAAAAAGTAGAAACCCACATTAACAGACTCTTCCAATTCTACCAGAAATGGGGCATCCGAATCAATACTTCCAAATCGGAACTTGTCTGCTTCAGGAGACCTTCAACTGGTAGAGGCCTTCGCACCGCAACAATTTGCAGAAATCTGGTCCTAAGACTCCCTGACGGATCCTCCATAGTGGCAAAGCCAAATGTCAAGTACCTGGGAGTGCACTTCAATGAGTTGCTAAGGTTTAACCTGCACTCAAGAAATGTTCTGAAAAAGGCCAGCTGGGCCTTCAGCCGTTTGCACCCATTGCTGAAAAGAAGATCAGGTCTTAGCCAACCGACAAAGATATTAATCTACAAGCAGCTCCTGCGACCAGTGATCAGCTATTCCTTCCCAGTCTGGTTTTCCATCTCGAAGACAGCTATCAAGGAACTTCAACTATTCGAAAGGAAGATACTGAGGATCTGCACAGGACTCTACTTCGACCGTCAACGACAGAAACACTACAGGAACGAGCATCTCTACACAGAAGCCAATTTAATCCCGCTGGACAAATATCTAGTTCTTTCAACGAAGAAACTAATGGGGAACATCATCGACCACCCGAATCAGCTTATGAGAAGGATGACCACAGAACAACGACATCCCGAGCCGAGGTACCTCAGTGTGATGGAAACTCTGGATGACAACGTAATCATGGACAACGAGGAAGTAGTCTCGTTCTACGCTGACATTGGGTCAGCCTACCACTGCGGCTAAAACGCCATCCCTGCCCACAACCCACAAAAATCACCACTGACAACCAGGAATGAACACCCTGAGGACAATACAACCGACATTTTAAATTTAATTTTTTTTTTTTGTCATGTAAATTTTATATAAAAATAATTAAACATAAGTCACTGTATATAGTTAGGTCCCCTATGAGCCAAAAATGTAAACTTTCATACATATGTAGTATCTTATTAGTTGTAAGCCAAATTGTAAATAGTATGTTCAATAAAACAAAATTGAATTGAATTGAACTCTGCAACACGAACAGAGTTGATATTTTCGGTAGATCAGAGCTACGTTGACATATCCACCATTTTGCGAATAGTGCTCTTGGAAGGACAATTATAGTAGATCCAAAAGAAGACCCACTTTCATTAACAATTTAACCATTTGCACATTTTGTAAAGCGCTATTATTCTCCACGTTGATATGACCAGGCAGACTAAATAAACGTCTGCCAATTCGACAACTTGTACAGTATGGTTGCAATCACTTGTCAAAGTTCGAAAATTTCTCTAGCAAAAGCTTTTCTATATAAAATTTGATTTAATTTACAAGTCACTTTTTTTTAATTTCGTTGATTTTGTTTAGGGGAGATTTGACATGAGAGACGAATCTATACACAAACATCTGTTTGTAATCACAACCCATTCTGTTAATCCTTCTCTGTCAGAATTCAAACGTATCTTGTTAATATGTATACATACGTACGTGTTGAACTACTATAAGCTGATTATAAGTTTAAGCCCTAACATCGATGCAACCCTTTGTAAAAAAAAACTTAGACAAACTGGCAACTTTCTTGGCTATTAGCCTGACTATACATATACAGGGCTATGACTTGACTCTCCAACAGTCAGGTTTAAGTTGAAAACAAGGTGCTAAACTATAAATAAACTACCCTTCACTTTACTTATTAGGCAAACTGTTTCGTCGCCCTTCCTAACTTTATTTGCCCATTCCAACCCGACCCCACTTGGCCGCAGTCTTATGTCGGTCTTCGTCAGCTATAAAATAGTTGGCTGCTGAACATATTGCACCGTTTTTTGTTGGAATTTTTGAATTCTTTTCACCCTGTGCACGTCAAACAAATACACAAAAAAAAACACAACTTTTCATTTCAAATACCTTTAAAGGTAATTATACGAGTAGGAATATGGAGTTATAGCCTGGCTAAATGCCAAGAACCTCATAACCTCATTTAAATTGAACTAAACATTTATGGTTACCTTCGCACCGTATACCCTGCTGATGGCTGATGTGTTCATTGTTTCATAATAAACTCGCGCAACGTCGGAATTAACCAAATCAAAATGTAATTTTCCAGTTCATTTGAATGAAAGGTGCGGTTCGACCACTATAAAGCACAATAATTTCTGTGAATATTGGCAAAGGCAAAATATTTCCCTCTCCGACCAATCGTTATAAAAATCATTAATATTATTGACTTTGAGGGAGAAAAAAGGTAAAACAAATTACCTTTAATATATATCATGGACTAATGAGCAGAAATAATATACATGGGTAGAGTTTTACGTTTTTTTTTTTGGTTCCGTCTGTCTCCAAAGCGACCGACGAGAGGAAAATATTATTTTAACGATTTTATTGACATTTTTACGCATTAACCATAATTATGGTAACTAATTAAACCTGCGATTAATAGTCAAAACTCTCACCTCTGCTGCGGATAGCTCGCTTGCACCATCAGGAACAATTGTTAACGGTTGATAGAATCATAAACATACATTTTCGATGGAAGTGGTTGGAAGTTCTGTACGCTATTCTCTATGATCAATATGTTGCTCTTTCTTTTATGTATGGCCAACATTTGTTGAAGCCAAAATTCGGTTTCTAAAAATACTGTTCTTTCACAATTTACTCTTCAATGTTTGGTGGCCAAATTTGAGACGACTAGCTCGGCAATCAATCAGCCAACGTTCGTTCGTTCAGGAATTCAAGATTGTCCGAAAACATCGTCGCAGCCCGTGAAAGAATCCGAGGCAGTGGATTCCTTGCCATCCACAAGAACTTTCGCAGACTTCAACTTAGCGAACATTTTGTCGGGACTTGGGCCTATACCCTTTCAAGACCCAATTGACTCAGCAGCTCAAAATTCATGACTATAGATAACGCTGTTTGTTCGCTGTCTAGGCTTCGAAGCGTTTAGAAGCAAACCCCAATTTCGGCCGAAAAATCATATTTAGCGACGAAGCGTGTTTTTGGGTGAATAGCTGTGTTAACAAGCAAAAGTGGCGAATATGGGACGACACCAACCAGGTGGCATCCTCAAAAATTTACACGTTGGTGTTGATTTTAGTCCGCACTTTTTCGAAACCAACGGTGGAGAGGCGATCAGCATCAATGGCCAGCGCTACAAAACGATGATAACCAATTTCTTATGGCAAAAATTGAATCATATGTACCTAGAAAACGTGTGGTTCCAGGAAAAGCGCGCTGGGTGCCACAAAGCGGGAGCTAAGTGGCAGAATGCAGAATAACCATCTCTCAAATTCAGCCGGATCTATTCGGAAGAGTCATTAAGAATTGGAAGAAACCTAGGCGGGCATTTGACCGATGTCATATTCCATGAATGATGGCATACACAGGTCTTTCAAGTCTAAAAAAGAATTTGGTTAATTTTTTGACGGCATAGCTTTTATTTCACTTCTATCCGCCCTCATTGAGAAACCTTTTATAAAAAATTACTGTCTATTTGAAAAACTTCCATTCCTCACCTTAGCGTGCCAATTGTTACGCCGGAGTTGTTTGAAATTTCACTTTCTTAATGAACCTGATGTTAGATAGGGATAACTGGCATTGGTGGCCATCAATAAAATTAAAGGACTAGAAGAAAACCGGGACTAGAATAGCCAAGTGTCAAAAATTACTTTCGTGCTAGAACAGCTGCACATTAAGAGTCCAGTTTAGGTATTGTATGCATATTTCAGTCCCAAAATGTTCTTACTGAAAACATGTGGGCAAAGCCACACAGCATACATTTGTCTCAATACCTGAAATCCAGCTCGAAGGACCAAAATGTTTGGTGATAAAGAAATCGCTAAGTCCAAAAATCACTCTCAAAAATAAAACACATCTTAAACCTTCAATTTAAAAATTTCCCATTAAAAATAACTTTATTTTCTCCTTTATATAACCTTCAAGGGTTGTCCAAAGTCCTATAGAAGGTCTTGATGGTGTATAATTTTAGGGGATGTTTAGAAAGTAAAAGTAGTTGTGTTGAGCGCCCCTTGTTGCTCTGCAATGTTGGTTGTTTGACTGATAGTATTCAACAAATAGAAAAAGGCCTACTCCACCTCTATCCCACTATTTTATTAAGTCATGTAATAGGAATTAAGTCCCGACTAAGACATTTACATTAAAAAAAAAAAGAAATGTTCGCTGTATATTTAAAATCTATTACAATCACTAAAATTTCTGTTCCTTATACTTGTATCATATGTTTACCCAAATTAATTGTAAACTCCTTGTGTCTGTTGCCAACTTTCGGCTTGTTTGTTTGTAAATAATAGGAGGTAATAATATCGGAAAAAAAAAAACATAAAATAATTAAATAACAAATAATGTTTTTTTTTTTTAATAAAAACAAAACGAGTTTGACAATTCTAATTCTTATTCCTTCGCTAAACCACCTTATTCGATGGTGGATAATCGCAGTATGTTAGCGTCACTTAGCAAAAACTTCGTTTTATTAACGAAATTCAGGACTTAAAGATAAACCGTCACTAAACCGCCTTTATTCACTTGTGTGTAATTGGTTAAAAAGTTCTTAGAGCCTGAAGCCTTTCATGAACCTTAAATGCAAGCAATTAAATCTATTTAATTCATATTATTTGATATACACTTAACACATGCATTGTCTCCCCTTATCTAGAAGTAAAAACATTTTTCTTACTCGATGTCCGCCTAAGAGAGATTTCACTGTTACTTGCTATTTCTTTTATTTTGAATTTTTTCGATAACTACGTTGAAATTAACTGGAAAAAATAGCTTATCAAAAGTATCAAAGAATCATAAATTGATGGATTACTTGTATTTGCCGTAACACAAAAAAATACAAAGCAGGGTTTAAAACATTTTTACAATAAATGGCAATGGCAAGGTTGATTTATTCCAATAATTAAAAAATTAAAATGTTATGAATTTCTCAATAAATAATTGTTTTTAAAAATCATGTCAATTTAAAATAAAATAAATCTGTGCAACAAGTAAAGGGTGATTTTTTAAGAGCTTGAGAACTTTTAAAAAAAAAAAACGCATAAAATTTGCAAAATCTCATCGATTCTTTATTTGAAACGTTAGATTGGTCCATGACATTTACTTTTTGAAGATAATTTCATTTAAATGTTGACCGCGGCTGCGTCTTAGGTGGTCCATTCGGAAAGTCCAATTTTGGGTAACTTTTTCGAGCATTTCGGCCGGAATAGCCCGAATTTCTTCGGAAATGTTGTCTTCCAAAGCTGGAATAGTTGCTGGCTTATTTGTGTAGACTTTAGACTTGACGTAGCCCCACAAAAAATAGTCTAAAGGCGTCAAATCGCATGATCTTGGTGGCCAACTTACCGGTCCATTCCTTGAGATGAATTGTTCTCCGAAGTTTTCCCTCAAAATGGCCATAGAATCGCGAGCTGTGTGGCATGTAGCGCCATCTTGTTGAAACCACATGTCAACCAAGTTCAGTTCTTCCATTTTTTGCAACAAAAAGTTTGTTAGCATTGAACGATAGCGATCGCCATTCACCGTAACGTTGCGTCCAACAGCATCTTTGAAAAAATACGGTCCAATGATTCCACCAGCGTACAAACCACACCAAACAGTGCATTTTTCGGGATGCATGGGCAGTTCTTGAACGGCTTCTGGTTGCTCTTCACTCCAAATGCGGCAATTTTGCTTATTTACGTAGCCATTCAACCAGAAATGAGCCTCATCGCTGAACAAAATTTGTCGATAAAAAAGCGGATTTTCTGCCAACTTTTCTAGGGCCCATTCACTGAAAATTCGACGTTGTGGCAGATCGTTCGGCTTCAGTTCTTTCACGAGCTGTATTTTATACGGTTTTACACCAAGATCTTTGCGTAAAATCTTCCATGTGGTCGAATAACACAAACCCAATTGCTGCGAACGGCGACGAATCGACATTTCACGGTCTTCAGCAACACTCTCAGAAACAGACGCAATATTCTCTTCTGTACGCACTGTACGCATTCGTGTGGTTGGTTTAATGTCCAATAAAGTAAACTGAGTGCGAAACTTGGTCACAATCGCATTAATTGTTTGCTCACTTGGTCGATTATGTAGACCATAAATCGGACGTAAAGCGCGAAACACATTTCGAACCGAACACTGATTTTGGTAATAAAATTCAATGATTTGCAAGCGTTGCTCGTTAGTAAGTCTATTCATGATGAAATGTCAAAGCATACTGAGCATCTTTCTCTTTGACACCATGTCTGAAATCCCGCGTGATCTGTCAAATACTAATGCATGAAAATCCTAACCTCAAAAAAATCACCCGTTATATCTACCTAATTGAAAAGCCTCACCATAAATACATAAGTGAAAGGGTAGAGTTTCGAGAAAACATTTTACCAATAAATATATTTCATGTACATTTATACGTATGGAGGTACATACGTGGTATGTAACACAATATTTAAAAAAAAATATTATTCAATAATTAAAGAAATATTCGCAGGGCTTAATTTTCAGTACAGAGATATATAAATAAATTCAAGAAAGTATCTGAAATATTAATTACGAATCACACTATCGAGAAGAAAAATGTCCTTTAAATGAACCTTGTCTATACAAAACCACTAGCAAAATGCCTCAACACCTTATTGACACATTTATTATTCTGCAAATATTTTTGTGGAAAAAATTATAGGTCCCTTGCAGTCCTGGCGGGAAGGGAGTTTCTCTAGTCATCAAAATTAGTTTTCATCTTATCCGCTAGGACTCGGAAAAATTGAAGGTTCCTTGTCCTGCTGGCAACTCGTACACCGGAATAGTTTAAAGCTGTTAGTCATTAGACCCTGATTCTCAATGATCTGTTGCGCTCCGAATTTCTGTTCTTCGTCCGTAAAATAACAATTTTTTCTTTTAAGGTGGCATACCTTGCTCAGATATTAAAAGCAACTTTCGCATTCTTTAGTGGGCTCTTGAAAATTTTAGCATTTGAACCTATTCTAGAACTTCCACCAATACCTCGGTTTCCGTATACAAAGCTTTTACATCTAATTAAAATTTGGTTTTTCTCAATAATCCCCAGATTAGGTTTAATTAAATCTTGGAAGATTTGTATTACCTATTGAGCAATTAATAACATTGTATCCTCTTCCTGTTATTCTCCCACAAAATGTTCAAAAACGTGAATAGTAGAATTAAATAAAACCCAAATGGAATACGATCTTTTTTTGTTTTTTTTGGTAAAATTTCCATGGAAACCTGACCAGGTATCCATTGGTTTGTAGATGTAATCCATTTGCATTGATAAAACAAATACGATTGCTGCACAAGAAATTCTATTTACAAAAGATAAAAACTACACCAGCTTTCAGATACAAAATACACAAAACCATAAAACCCCAAAGTAGTGTATCTTTTGTTGTTCATCAACCCCTTGGCAAGCAGCAAAAACCAACCAAGCACAATTCCCCCCGTTTCAATGGAGCTTAGCATAGCTAAGCAGCCTCTGCATTTTAAAGAACATCCTTTAAATCTATATCCAAGATATAGCCCTAGCCTAGCCCCCGGAACATACGGGTGTATCCGAACCACTCGTCTGCACTCCACTCGTTCACTTTAGATAATTCCAAAAAGAGATCAACAAGCAGCAGATTATTTCAATTTCAGATTTACTAAATCCCCACGCATTCGCATATAAAATATCAAATGGCACAAATGACTGTCGAAGTTGGAGCCGAGAGTGAGTGTATCTCTGAGAAATGCCCCAGGAGGATGGATGTGGAAGTGGTGGATATGGCAGCATTATAGCAGACACATGCGTTCATCCGAATCGAGATACAAACTAAGCGAACGTATCAAAATTAATGTTTCATACACATGATGTTTGCTTCCGCTGATGATGATGCGATGCGATGCGAAGCAGTGCTCCATCTTTTCGTAGAAGCTGAACCAGGGACCAGGGAGCTATGAATATTAACTTTGCCTGGGATTTTCATCAAAATGCTCTTTTTCATTCGCTTTGGTTTTCACACTATATGCGGGGGGGTGGAGTGCATGTAACTTGGGAGGGATTCACTTATCCAGGCACACACATGTTTCTTTGAGGTTTGAGTGTTCGCTGTACGAGCAAGTGAATATTTATATGGCAACCGATTTTGATTAATCACTTGATGGTTTTTTTTTTCCTTTACAAATTCATTGCACGATTTGTTCTGGTAGCTAAGTGTGTCTGTGGTTTCGTGGGGGCTTCCTTTAATTTTTTCCGATATCATGGAACTCAAGCCACAGAAGGCTTCCGCTTATAGCCACATCACAAGACACAAATGAGGAAATCAGATGGTTACAAGGAATTTATTTCGTGATTTATTTTAGCAGGTGGTTATAATGTATCACTTCCCTCTATCATTTTCGGTCTTGTTATCGTTTTTTTTTTTTTGTTTCCTTTGAAGATTGCAGATAAATGAGCTTTGTAGGGATACAAATGTTTGACGTCAGGAGCCATCATGTTAAATGAGCCATTACTCGAAGGTGTTTTTTTTTTGTATGTGGTTCTCTCTCGTTATGGGTCACCAATAGTTTCTCACCCTTCAAATTAATCGTATACTTTAATTCGAAGTATGCAACTGACAGTTCGATTAAAAACTTAACAATGCCAACATATTACAAATACAAAGTTCACAGTTTTATCGGCAATGATTGAAAATGAAAATTCGACATTTCAATCAAACTTGACTTTTCGATGAAGGAGAAGCCCCAAAAGTGTTCTTTTTTTTTTCATACCATCAGTCGGTCTGTGCGCCTTGTCCATTTTAAATAGAGCTATAGCAGTAGGGGATGAACTGCTTTGCTTCAAATTCGGTGCGAAACATTTGTACACAATTTTCCAGAAGAGCATATTGAATTTTTCTCCTAGCTCATCATAGCGCCAACTATTGAGGCATCAGTCTCCTGAACATCGCACACAAGATCCTTTCTGCTCTATTAGTGAACGTCTGAAGCCTTTCGCCAACAATCTGGTGAGTCCATGTCGGTGCGGCTATAGAGCAAGAAGGCCATTATCATTCACATTACAGCAGATCTTGCAAAACTGCGAGCAACTTCAATTCCACACGTTCCACACTGTCAAGCGCAGAGTATTAGATTCGATTCTCAGCCTTTACAGTAAAGGGTAACTGCCACTGCCTCTTTCAAGAAACTGACAAGTCTTTCAAGAGTAATCTCTTGTCTTGAAAAGTGCTACTCGTTAGTCTTTTGGAATCGGCGGAAAACAGTAGTTTCCTTCAATTCTTGAAAACACTCACACAGCAATGCTTGAGAGTTATAAGTCACTAAATGCTAGTTCTCTACGACCTGTTGCCCCACCAAATTTGTTTTCCTTTTTGTGTATAATGACATCTATAGGGACTAACTGTATAGACCAATGTCTAGTTCTGGGCAAACTTATCCGCTTGTGCACGATGATGATGAAGAACGCAAGCTGCCCCATCAAAAAGATCTCATCGATGCATTTGATGTCAAGAAAGGTTTTAGACAATGCGATGGCCTGTCATACGATTTCTAACATCGTTTTGGAAAGAGTAGTGCAAAATCACCGCGCCAACACTAGAACCACAATCTTTCAAAAGCCCGTCCAATTACTCGGATACTCCGACGGTATTGACATAATCCGAAGAACAGAGAATCGGAAGCAAGGATGATGGGCTTAGCGGTCTATGAGGGCAAGAGCTATTATATGATGTCTTCAACAAAACGTCTTTAAGCAAATTTCTTGAACAGAACGTCGCTATAGACAGTTATAACTTTAACCTAAGGACATAGGTACTCCTCTAAATCTAGTCAATAACATCAGCCCTGAAATTAAACGGAGAATATCCAGTCCAATCTATCCAATCGCTGGTTCCTTGCACTTAGAAGGCAATTGAGTGGCTATGTCCTGTCTCGAGCAACGAAAGTTTCCTTTTATGAAACTCTTATCATCAGGTATGCAGAGTTATAGACCTTGGAAAGGTGGATTTGAAGGTCTTAGGAAGAAAATTCTTGGGGTGATTTTTGGTTTCGTCTGTAACCATAGAGATTGGAGGGAAAGATATAACTACGAACTGTTCGGGATGTACAGCGACACCGGCCTGGTCGAACGAATTATAGTACAACGAACTGATATGGCTGAGTCATACAGAGTGAATGGATTCAAATGCCCCGGCCCGGAAAGTCTTGGAATCCAATCCCTAGGGACGGCGTAGTTGAAGAAAACTGCCACTGTGGGAGAGGACCTCAACCAACTTGTTGTTTGTAAGTGTAAATAGCTAGAGACCGAGCAGGCTGCGAAATATTTTTGGTTAAGGATTTTTTCCAGACGTGACTGTGGCGCCAACTTGCGGAAGTAAGCTATAATACAATTTTGGGTATTTTCAAATATTTCGTTTTTGTACACTTTAAAGTGATTGTAGATTTCGATACAAATGTGTCTTGGAAGTTGTACATCACATTGCGAAGGGAAAATGGAGAAAACCAAAGCATATTACATTCGAGTAGTGCGGCTCAAGAAAGAACCTCCATGTTTGACAGTTCGTATGAAGTTAGGCTGAAGTGTTAAATGGTGTAAATTCATGATCAGAGGAATGTTTTTAGGAGAGTAATTCAAACTTACTATTTCATTCAATAATTTTTGGTGGAAATTGTGATAGTACAATGAAAAATATGAGGCTATTCCAACCTTGGTGCTTGACTTGTCTTTGGTTCCCACGAAAAAATCCCATTACAATGTTGGGACAAACTACATAAGCTATGTCTGCTATAGTGGGTAAATCTACTAAACATAACATTTATTGTTGAATGTTCCTATGACAATGATGCAACGGATGAGTCAATTTACTAAAAATAACGGGGTTGATTTCAAAATGGCTAATAAATTGATTCGATTCCGGTCACAGGAAGTTAGAACCACTCAATCCGCATATTAGCGAATTTTGCATACAAATCTTGGAGCATCTCTAACCTCAAAATTCTCCACGGAAATACTCGCACCTATAAGAGTGCTTATCAATTAACCCTTAGACAAACTTCTGTGGTACATCTACGTGCAGAGATGCATTCTTTGGCCGTACTACACGAATGTGGAATGCCTTGCCGGGCTCTGTTTTCTCCTCCACTTTCAGTATTTAGAACTTCAAAACTTATAAATAAATCTGCATCGATACCTCCTTTTTAATCCTTCCCTAATTCCACGAAGATCTCACTGCGTTTATCATCTTAAAGGTATACTGTGCAAATTATAAAACAAAATTTTAACTCAAAAACTGAAGCCTCTTGATCATTTCCTGATAGCAATATTATCATCTTGAGTGATGAAGCTCATTTTTGACTTAAAAGCTTTTCGGCTTAATGGTTTTATTGACAATAAGTCCACAAGCCCTTGCAGAGACTCCATTGTGACCGTATTGCGTGGGTTTCATGAAGAAGGTGTATAGTTTTTCGTAGTTAAAAATGTTCCCTATATTACGGTCAATGGAGTTCGTTACCTTGAAAGACTACTTCTGTCCAGAATTGTACATTTAAGGAAGTAATTACGTTATTCCAACAAAATGGAGTCATATTCCACACAGCTGGTCAAACAGTTGATTTATTGAAGGGAAAGTTTGGTCATTTTAAAATCTGGAGAAATGTCCCGGTCGAATGGGCAGCTGGTTCATAACTTAACGTTAAATTGTTTGTCATAGCTAATAATGTTACCGTAGCTCATGAATATTAGCGAACCCGAAATTTTCAAAGTTCCTTTCAATATTTATGGAAGAATGCTGAAAAATTGACTGCAAAGATTCAATTGTTACAAAACGGACTCGAGGCTGTCAAGTGACCGACAAAAAAATAGTTCTAAAATTAAACCAAATTTCAACCCGATATATCAATAAGTCTGAATTTTATTTGTGCACAATGTATTTCGGTATAGAAGACCCCTTGGCTTTTAGCTTAAAACTAAATACCTTCAATGCTTGCCCTCGTTATAGCCTAAAGCCGCAAGGCCAAGTTCGGGCGGTCCATTCATCGTATCGTGTTACTGATATTCATTGGTGCAAATTAATTAATTGTATTAATTTTACCCAAATTACGAAAATTATAACAGATCGATTTTTAAGACCCGGCTACTCCTCAAGTTAAATAGGGTATGAATTTTGCATTAATTACTTTTATTGTTTTATCCTTGAGTAATTTTCTTTGGTTAAGGAAGCTCATAATCTTATTTCCTCAAAAAATTCGTTATTAATTATGGTAATTTCATTTGAAGCTCCTTAAAGGACTGACCGATGAATTAAAAGCATATTGCTCGTTTAAAAGTCTCTTAAATTTAGGTTGGGATCAGGGATATGACATGACTGACCCACCTAGTCCCCAGGCAAAGTGGGGTAACTCAATTTCATGATTTCACATCTGTCGCTTCTCGTCTTCTTCTTGCAGAAGTAATGTTGTTTATCGCTTCGTTATTATATTCGTCAAGAGAATTCTGCCCATCATTCCTGAAGCCTGAGGTACTTTTGTAAATGTGACAGGTAGGTTAGGTCCGAATTGTCTTTTATCGTCTTATTTTTCTAGATTTTTTTTTCGTTTGTTTTTCTCTATAAAATTGTTCGTCTCTAAGGGGTTTGGCTTTATTAAAATTCAAGTCGGATGGTTTTACCTTTTCTTTTTTTTTTGTAGGTATATATGAATGTCCATAAGACGGGATATCATTTCCATTTTCATACTGGATGATGGATTATGTGCTATGAATTTTATATTTTATCCCATTTTGATGACACAAATGGTAATTGGACAGAATCGATAGGATAGGAAGAAATGAGGTTCTCATAAAAAAGGTTAAAGTTAAGCTTATCGCCGAATTTGACATCAGGTTCGTCATAATTTAAAACAAATTCAAAAGGGAAAGTACAAGTATTAAAGAGTAGGTAGAGAGAGAGAGAGACAAAAGGTACAAGGTATTTTGTGGTAAAAGAAGATTACCTAAGCTAAATTTCTTAAGGATTACTCGGCCTTTTTTTTTTTTTTTTGTTGGAATTTACATAACAAATTTTTGCTGGCTCAAATGCAAATAAACTTCAACTTGCTAAGCTAAATTATTTGGCAAAGTTCTTTTTTTCATGAAAATGCTGATGTTTCGTAATTCCGTTATGTCAATACACTAAATAAGGATTCGATTATTTTAAGGAAACAATCGTTGAGGCAAGGTACCTACAATCCACAATATACTGGTTTTGAGAAGATATATTTTGCATAATTTTCAGATATTTATGCTTAAAAATCCAGCGATAGGTATAAACTTGAGAGATTGGCCTTCAATACCTATCGTTGTTTAAGATTGACATTATCAAAACCTTGGTGTCTTAGCAAGATAAGTTAATTTGCATAATTGATCATAAATTACAGGCAGACATTTGGTTGAGCGGAAAGGAATATCATTATTATTTCTTTTTTTTTTTGTAAATTGATTTTTAAGTATGAACATGTATTTAATACATGCGATACATACAAAGGTACATACATATATATAATGTTTTCCTTTACTTAAAAATAGATACAAAATTAATTCTAACCAGGGTAATTCGCATATGGCGCGCAGAAGACAAGGACTTTAATATTTGCTGATACAAGAAAGTTGGCTTTCAGGGCACTAGTGGTTTGGGGTTTTTTGGCATAGTTTTCTGACTTAAAAGAACCTTACAAGAAGAATTCTTAAAGTGCCGAATTGCACGATCTCAGTGGCCAATTCACATCGCCTCCGAGTGAAGTAACCATGTTCGAAAATCGCTCGTAAAATATGTCCATTCTGGCACGGGCTATGTGACTCATAGCGCGGTCCTGTGCCTCATAGTGTCAGTGCCCATTTCATCCAATTCAGCCAAAAAGAAATTGGTTTTTATGGATTGATAGCTCTCGCCTTCAATGGTAATGGCCTGATCAACGTCGTTCTCAAAGAAATATGGACCGATGTTGTCGACAGCTCAATTTCCACACCAAGCAGTGGCTTTCCCTAGTTATAATATTGCACTTTGGTGGATCTCGTGTGAATTGTGCTTTTCTTGTGGAACCACTTCATCAACAAATCCCACTGGTCGACCGAAATTGATAGTCCAGTAAGCGAACATACAAGTCGTTGTCTATGGTCGTTGAATCTCAGCTTTTATTTCATTTGAAGTTTGTATACGTATGTAGTCCCAAATTATGACGCAAAATTCGCAAAGTTGTGGTTTGGTAAAGCACGAGTTCAAGTGAGGGGCGAGGAATTGTCTGCCTTGGATTTTCCTGCACACTTTCACGCACAGCGTGTTGGCGGATTCTTCACTGAACCGGTCGAACAAAATTAATGCACCACATTGCATTAAGATAAAGGAAGATTATGGCTCCTACAAAATATGTGAAGCCTGCGAAAGGTTCCTCCAGTAGATAAATTTTCGTAAGAAATGATAAAATAATAGCCAATTTGACAGATGTATGAAAATGTCGAAGTTCGAAAAAACCTTTTCGAAATCTTTTTATAAAGGATTTTTCAATAGGCGCGGGAAGATTTTGGCGGCCTAGTGCAAACATTGCGCGCGTTGCGACCATTTTACTGTAGAAGTGCTGTCCTTTCCCATTGACTCTTCAAGACTTGGTGGCCGAATTTGAGACGAACGGTTCAGTAATCAATCAGCCAACATTCGTATGTCAAAGGAACGTAAAGATCGACCGAGAATATTGCCGCGATCCTTGAAAGGGTACAGGAGAACCCGAAGCACCATAAGAAGCCAAGACGGACAGTTAATGTCATAATAGAATTTTGTTCATACATCACATACAGCTGGTTTTATTCCATATCAATATTTACGGGCTTTTATTGATAAATCCTTTATATGACATTACGATGACATATGTGTATAGCTGCGGTCAAAATAATAGTAGTGAACCTTTTAACACAACAAAAACTGAAATAAATTAATCTACTAATTTTAAAGAAATAAATAATCATCTGATTTTAAAATTAATGTTTTTTAGGCTTTTAATTTCAGAAAAAAATCATTTTCAAATTCAATAAATTAGTTGACAATTTCAAATCTATCCAAGTCATATAGAATAACAGCGCTAAAAAAAATAGTAACGCATTAAAAATCTACATTTAAATTTTAGAAAAGGGAAATTTAATAGACAATTTCTACCAGAAGTGATTTAGTTGAATGTTCCTTGTTAGAAATAACAGCTGGACAACAACGCACGTTCCATCGAATTAATAAGATTTTCACATCACATGGACCTCCAAGACGGCTTTATAGCTTCCCAAAGTGCTGTGTTAGTAGTTGGCTTGCAATTACCAACATACTTCTTGACATCGCACCAAAGATTTTTTATAGGTTTAGGTCTGTGAACTGCACAGACCACTCCATGACATTAACCTTCTTTTCTTGGAACCACTGCGCTTCGCTAGTTTACTTGTATGCTTTGAGTCGTTGTCTTGTTGAAAGACCCATTTCAGTGGCATTTCATCTTCTTAGCATATGGGAACATAACTTCCTCCATGATCTTCACATAAAGATGCTGATCCATAATGCCTTCAATCCGGTATTATGCTGGATCCTCCATGTTTTTCCTTCTAAACTATTGACGAGATCCCTTTCCACCATATAACAAAATCTGGGACTCGTCTGACCACAGAATATTCCTGCACAAAAACATGAAAATTCAAGGACTTACTGTTGGGATGCGGAATTGATCCCGGTAGTAAAATAGAAAAAAGAAAAATACCAAATGAAGAAATAATAACACAGTAGAAAATTAAAATAATCAAAATTTATTATTTCTTATACTTAGCGACGATGTTTTACCTCGGAGAGGGTTAGTAGAAAAAAGAGAATGAAAAAAAGTAAAAGGGCCACAGGAAGCATCGTTTGACTAGGTTATCACACGATAACAGGTGTATTTGCAAGTCAAACTGCCCCCTGCAGTTTCATAACGTAAAATAAAGTTAAAGCTGATAACAAAATAAAGGTAGATAATGTAGTTTATTTTTGGCTTAAACACTTACCCATGATTTTATTTAAATTACTATTATTTTGACTGCAACTGAATATCTGTGAGTCTGTTCGACTTGAGCGGCTTAAACGGCTCGGCCAACTTTCTTTAAATTTGGAAAAAGCATTTTTAAATTTCTCCCTCGACACGTTTTTTTTTTCCTTTTATTAAAATCTGTCTGCCATACGAAAATTTTATGAAATTTTAGAAAATATATTTTTTTTCAAAAACAGAATTAAAAATAGTTTTTTTTAGTAAAAGCTAGCTAATAGTTGAAAAACTTTTTCCAAATTTTCGCAAAAACCTTACAACTGATTTTGATCAATTTTTGTATGCTTAACTACGAAAAAGTTCAATTTTTTTTGGATTAAACAAAAATAGGTTACATTTTCCTATGTTTTTGAAACTTGGCAATCAAAAGATTTTTAATACTTTTTACAAAACAAAATATAGGAACAACATTTCTCATTTTATTTAAAAATTACGGTACCCTCTAACTTCCATACATATGTTAAAAAATGTTTTTCGAAAATCGTATTTTTCTCGAGAACGGTGTCAAAAATTTCTAGATTAAAGTGAGTACCATATTCACTCATTTAAACAAATTTGTGAAACTCTGCGAAGGGTTGATGTTCGAAAGCTGGGATTTGAGCCTCTTATACGGTACTCTAGTAGTGCCCTTTGAACTGTCATGCCCGAAAGATGGGTTCGTTCATAAATCGCTACCAGATAGAGAACTTTTTTTTTCAAGGGTAGCCATTCTTCGGTAGAAAATTGCAGAAATTATTGAAGGTTGTAAGTCACTATCTAGGTTCAGAATTTCTATAAAGACCATTGTGTCTCTTACTGTTTCTGTTTAAAAAATAAACAACAATTTTGATGAGAAAATTAGTAGTTTTTGAGAAAAATTATTTCGTAAAAAAAACTAGAAAACCGACTTGAGATTCGAATAAAATATTTTTGCAGATCAAAGTACAGTCTTGATCATATGATAAAAAATTGTTTTGAACGACACTGCTCTCTAAACACTGCCAACTACAGAAACATAAGTCATTAAGATGTATAATCTCAGATATCTTATTTGAATGTCCAAAAATCGTTCTCTAAAAGTCTTATCCAGCCGTATGAGCATGTCCTTAAATTAAAAGCCTTTTTAACTCTCTACTATATCAAGGTTAGCAAGTAAGTGCGACACATTGGTGCATATATATTTTATTTCTTTTAAATAAATTGTATTTCGAAAACTGTGCGAGAAACATACCTATAAAAAACAGCTTGTTGGATTTAAAGGTTTATTTTCAATTTCCGTTACAAAGTGAATGAACACCGTTACTCGGAATTATTAATCAATGTTTTTAATATGAATTTCCAATGAGTTATTTTGCAAATTTCCAAAGAAAAGTGGAAAAAAAAATCCCATCATGAAGCAGTTATAAACCTTCGCTACGATTTGATATGTCTCGCATGCAACTCAAATATTTAAGCCAAAACTACAATTTCATACTCTCTGAAATGTGTGTATTTTATTATTTCCCGAAACAGGCACAAACCTAGGTACCTAACCTGCTCATAAAAAATTATATCATTGCAAATTCCCGCCCAAAATATTTACAGCATCTGCATGTATTACACATCACACACATACACGCTAGGGACCTTACCTGCCTATAAAAATGAAAGCCGGCGAAAAAAAAACAGCAGGCACGTTATTGTACTTTGCATATTTTAGCTGTTACCTACAGATGTGCTATAAACATGAATGTGTATGTGCGATGTAAAAATTAAATATTTTATTCCACAAATCGCTATATGATATGGCAAACACGTTTCAAGATGGCTCTATTGTTGGAGCAATGCGCTGCAAATAATAATTGAAAACCTTTTTTTTTTGTTTTTCGTTAAAATTCCCAGGTACACTTATTGTTTAAAAATGATAAAAATTCAACGAAATGGAGGTAAATTCGTTAAATTTTGTTGTTTCATCACTTTTCAGAAAATGATTTTGTTTTTATTTTTATTTTTTATTTGTGTTTAGGGTCGAATTTACTACAGAGGCGTTGGGTGACCGACCTTTTTCACCTAAACATCCTCTCATTTATACAAAACACTTAAATAAAAACAGCCTCTTACCAATTTCCCCTAAATAGAGGAATCAGGTTAACGGTGAAACCTACATTCCCGGATGAGATAGCCCATGCTCACATAAATTTTGCACATACATTTCACCATCATAGGACCCTCTTAAAACATATTATGGTTCTTGTTCGGAGTTCTGTTTTTTGTGAGTCGTAAGTTTTTAAGTTTAAATCGGCCAAAAAATTTAAGAACATGTGCATTTGTCCTTCAGCTAAATTCTCTGCTCATCTCAACTATATGTTAGATAGGGTATAAAACACGTTCAAGAAAAGTACCCTTTTTCTGTTAGAGAACATCTAAAATACTCAACATGCTATTCACCTGCATGTCGTCATCGTCATTATACCAAAAAACATCCTTTTGTGTCTTTGCTTTTAAGTAGGAATATGGAATGGTATAAAAAACACAGAACTTTCCTCCCACCTCTTTGACACGAATCTATTTTTCCTGCTCATATTTTATCTTTTTTTTTATAGACGACATAAATACCAAAGGTGTTTTTCAAGTCGGTTTTTATCTGTTTCCCTTTTTTTTTGTTTTGTTTTTTGCTTTGTACCTATCAACAAAACGAATAATGCAACATCAGGAGCATCATGAGCGAATCTATTACCATGTGAACTGAACTTATTCATAAGCAGTTGTGGACAGAGCGATTCTAGGGCACATTTTTGATAAAGAGGAGGGCGCTTGTGTCTCGGACATCGTCAACATTGAACGATCGAAAAATGCGGGACTGATCAATTAGCTGGAAACATTTACGCCAAAATTGCCGGAAGTCTAGACGAACTGCTTTAAAAGGAAGAGCATTAAAAGGAAGCCCAAGTCAGAAGAAGGCATTCATTGGAGTTCGGAGTAGTTAGTCTGAGCTGTCACAGGAAGAAAGAAACCGTGGCATCATCCGAGAAATCATCATACGATATCGAAGCTGACCTCAACGTCAAAAATGATTTTAAGCCTAAGCCAGTCCCGTTTGTCTCCAAGTCACAAACCCTCTGTGCCAATCTTCTCAACAAAGAACATGCACCATCTGACAACCCTTGAAGATTTGATGCGGTACGACTTAGATTTTGCACATCCAAGGTAAAGATCATATTGTAGTGGTTGTACTCAATCGCTAGGCATTTTCATAGCAAACCTTAGTGAAAGAGGTCGTTCTTGCCTCTGAATCAAAATTGGAAGATATCTGGATCGAATAGCAAAGTGGCTCGTTTAGAGAGTGGGGAGTCAAATTTGCTGCAAAATTGACGGAGGCAGATCACTCGAAATAGCCAGGTTCCTTAAGTGACATTTCCGAACTGATTCGGGTGTATGTAGTTCTTGCATCCAAGAAACTAGAAGACTTCGAGACAAACTTATACTATCGGACAACCCAGACGTCCATCCACTTAATTCTTTGCAGATCTTTGTAAAGGGCGTTTCTTATTTTTAAAATTGCTTGTTCCTTTTCTGATTGCTTTTCTTAATTGTTTGAATTTATTTAAGTTGTAAGATTGACAACTGTAATGAAGGGACTTCGGCTTTTCCATGCCATGCTTGTTTTCTGCAGGACTGGAGAAAACGGTTCCATTGCTTCGAAATGAAAAACTTTTCCTTCTTCAGGTGTTACTACTTCATGCCAATTCCTCCTGCATGAATGTCCAATGTCAAAAGATTGATTATAGTTGATTAGCATGAGCATACAATAACACTGACTGGACATAGTAGCGAAACAGTGATGTAAATATTGTATTCTTTGGGCCTTAAACAGAATTCCAAAAAGCTGTAACTGCTTTCATCAATTTCGGTGCCAAAGTCGCAGAGGATGATATTTCCCTGATTTGTGAATTCTTAAAATACAAGTATTGTCGGGAAAATTCACTTTCCAAATCTGAAAAATATCATCTAGTCTTATCGTAGTATCGAAATTGATGAAAGTAGTAAAACCGGTACGGTCAATAATGCCTTTTGGAATACTGCAGTCAGCATTGTTTATTTTAAAGAAAAGGTCAAGGGTTTTGATATTGGTAGTATTTATTTTGAGAAACTTTGTTGAATTCAGCTTTCAAGTACTGAATCGTCTTAAATAGGTTCAAAATCGTGTGAGCAACTAAGGAAATATCATCAGCTTAGTCAAGATGTTTGAAGTAAAATGTCATTATCCATTTATCTGTTGTCCAGACAATATCGATTTTTATAACCAAAAAAAGAAGTGGCGATGAAGTTCCACCCTGCTGAATTCCACTTTTCACCTTAATACTCTCTGACAACTTTCATTATGCTGGACGCAACACTTTGTAATTTTATTCGTGACACAAGAGTGATGATATTGTTTTTCTTATTTTATTGGTTATTATCTTATTAGTTATTTTTATAAATTGAAGATAAAGCGTGCAGATTCTGAAGGCACAAGCTCGCAAAGATCTGCTAGCTTCAGTCTTGTCCTTCCACCTTTACTGATCCAATGAACAAAAATCTTCGATAAGCCAGAATACCCTTAACTCCGATGTTACCTTATCAGTTCAGATTTACCTCGTTCTCCAGTCCTGTTACTCATAACTACATGTTAATTAATCAGTTTTGTGTTTGCTTTTCGTTTTATTATACTCCAAAAAACTCGAGAAAACTTCCCTGGTTATAGCCCAGTAGAAACGAAGAAGAGGCATCGCTAGGTTATTTCGAGTAGGATTGCTGATCTTTGGTCAAATTTTAGGGATCTTATTCCCAGGATCAATCTCATCAGCAACCTTACTAGTCTTATTTACCTTATCATGTAAGGCAAACTTAAAAATAAATAAGTAAATCAGTGGCTATTAGTGCTTCTAGAGAGCATTATCCTAGTGCCTTACAATCTCAACCATTTTTGTGTGCGTGTTAGCAGATTGGCAGAAACCTACAATTTTCTGCCGATTCCGAACAGCTAATGAGCAGCACTTTTCATGATTAGAGATACTCTTAGTGGATTTATCATTTCGTCGCAAGAGGCAGTTCATCATTGAAAACATTTTTGCAGAGGCCGGGAAACGAACCAAAGGCCCTCGACATCACAATCAAACAACGGTTACAATTATGCCAGCGGAAAGTCAGCTTTTTTCAAGTGAAGTCCAGCTGTTTTTTGATCACAGCGTTCGATAATATTTTGACCACAAACGTCGCCCGTCATAATGCACATTACCCTCCTGTTTAACAATTTACCAGAATTTACTCCGCTAGGTAAAGCTCATTTTCACATGCGTTACTTCGAAAAATTCAACCAGAATTCACTTAATAACAAGTGGTTCGGGAACTTTTCTCCCGATTGCAATAAAATTGGTATAGGAAGGGCATGACGAATTCGGGCACTTGGAACACTCGTTCTATATGAGTTAGCCTCATCGCCCTGGTACCTAGAGCATTGCAAATCCGCTCTTGACTAAGCAAACCAGAGAACCTCGTAAGTAACCACCAAAGAGGATGTGTAGAAAAAAGTAGCTTTATTTTTTTATTTTTGAAGTGATATCATCTTTTTGTGGAGAACCGAGAGCTTCTGTATAGATTTTTGTCAGACACGCTACCTTCATATACACCACCCACAAACGACATGGAAATATAAAACAGTTTTCTGAGCAAAACTAAACAATATGGAAATAAAAGAGAATAACTGAAAACTCAGGAGGAAAACCTTAAATCGTTACTATTTAAAAGTTTATGTATAAGAGGATTAATTATCTTCTTTGTTTGTGCAATGCTAAGAATTAACACGAATATTTTAAGCTGTTTAACATCAGCAGATAGAAATTGGCGAAAATTATGTTTAATAGAAGAGCTAATTTTAAGTTGAGGATAAGAAGCTGGTAAAATATTTATTCTATTGAAGGCAAAAATTAAATGCAGTGAGTGGAGTAATTTTAATTGGTCTTTTTGTTCCTTTTCTATTCAAAGATCATTATTTGCCTTGATTGCTGTTAATTTGGCGAAATCACACAGAATCTGCTTTGGGAAATGAAGACTTCTGATATAGATGTTGAAATTCAGTATTTCTCATTAGTCGAGGCGACGAAAGAAAAGGCTTTAAAATAGAAAAAATTTATGAAAAAGTAGTTATAGGCTGTAGGACGTCCTGACCTAAGTTCCGACCGTGATCGTCATATGCAAATTTATCTATATCGCTGAAATTGAAAACCGGTTCAAAAATGATCCATGTTAAATTCAAGCTCCGGAAATTCGGCCGCTAACAGTTTCTCTCGCGTTTTTAATTGTTTTTATAGTGATAGAACTTTAAGCAAGCTTTGGGACTAGAAGTAAGAAGACGTTAAGACAGAAGTGACAATATAAACGATCGAGATGAATCACCCATGACCGAAGTTATGTCCCAGCAAATAGCTCCCATCCTCCACGGTTGACAGCTAGATATTTCAAAATCTGTCTGATACGTCTAACACAGCTGATAACCATACTGTTAGTGGTCTTTCAACCCGCTTAGTACCTTAAGAATGTCATTCAAAAGACTAGCGATGTTATCGTTTGGTGTCGTCAGTGTTAAATCAATCCATCTCAATTTCGCCTTTCTATTTCAACAGCTCTTCACTCTACAGACTACGATTTGTGTACAGCAAATTGTTAGAACGCAGTGCAGATAGGTAATAACAAGGATTTGGGATTTTTTCGTTCGTAAGCATAAACAAGAATTGATTTAAAATTGCATTCGAAAAATCTCAACTTGGTACGCAAGGAGATTTGACTAGACTTTGGTATAGAAGACAGAGTACCGAAAGAAGTGCGGGCTTTTTTATTATAGTCCAGATCTGCATCACTATCAGTTAATACAATACTCTCGAGGTATATTTAAACAGTTCGTCATTTTTGTTTGTCATCTCCTGCAGAGTAATAAGAATACACTGGACCTGGCTGTGGGCATTATTTACTTTCCTCTTGTTTACTGTTTATCTTTAGACCGATTTATTCACTTTTCACTTGCAGTGATGCATACATTTCGTTGAGGGAGGATACATATATCACTGGATGGCTCCATTTCTGCTAAAAAGTCCAGGAATGGTTGAGAGATGTCAAGTCAATAGGTTTAGGTTCTCTACGAGCCTTCTTGAGTGTATACTGGTTTCTATACTTTTTTCATTCAAGAATGAAAGCTGCCATTCATTTTGAACACACAAGAAAAATGGTAACACGACGGCAGTTATTCAATTGCTTAAGTTCGCTTTTCTTTTTCCTTTCAGTTCCTGAGATAGATTTGGTTTTCTCAAACTGGTTTTATCAACAGAAATGAAATATTGGCTTTTTTGGCAGGATCCGATTTAAGGAACTGGACAAGCTCAGCTGTTCTGTCGGTTTTGACGAGGCTGATTGCAACTTTTTTTTTAGCTATTTGGGGCTCGGTCTCAATTCTCCTTTAGTATCTGCGCAGTTTACTTAACTGAGAACCCATTTCAGCGCTCTGTTCCACGGAATTTTCATTGAGCAAGTAATAAAAATGTTCCTTTTATCTTCGTAGCTTCTCTTCAATTGATGCCAAAAGTGTATCATCTACATCCATTATCAGATGAATGAAGGAATATTTGCAAGGGAGGGGTTTGTTGTACTGCGACCTTAAAATCTATTGTGCCCTCATCCGAGAGCTTCTAACCCTACAGACATTCTTTCAAGTTCATCCCTTTAAAAAAATTTATTATTTGGTGTACCTTCAAAGAGGATAAGTCACTCCCTTCTAGCTGGTAGCGTGCCAGATACTCCGCATTTGCCTAGTATGTGGTCCCATGCTTCCTCATTAGTATTTCAGAATCTCCATATGGAACTGTTTTCCAGGCCTAGAATGCTTACGGTCTTCTCAGTTTATAATAGCCCGCGAAGAGACCCCTTAGTTTGTTCCTACTTTAGCTGATACAGCTCATGAAGCGATCTTGGTTACAGTTCTCAAGTACTAGTTTAGGGAGTCCTCAGATGTAATTGTGTCGAATCCAATCCTTCTAACACAGTGTTTTTTTTATTCATGTCAACCATGTCAACAGTCTTGAAATTTTTCACAACCTCGAAGAAAATGTAATCAAGATAAGGTGTCTTTTCCAATTCTACACTTGCAATTTATAATATCCTTGGCGTAATTGATGAATACTAGGTGTAAGTGGACGCGGTTTGGCACCAAGTTGGTAGTGATCAAAGTCGAATGTGGTTCTTCAGGATGTACGGTTATCCAGTATTTTCAGAGAAGTGCCTTCCATTAATGATAATTTGAAATATTTTGGTAGCATGGCTACCACGACGTGTCCTTGTGGATATGAAGATATCGGAATCTCGTGCTGTTACACCAAGTTTTTCTCGGTATAAAATCGATCAACCTGAAATCGTTTGAGATATAGTGTTGCATAGTCTATTTGTTCGTATAATTTTACAAAAACATCTTCCATCTTTCTCAAGTTTGGCGAATAAATCTAACAAAATTAGCAAAATGGTATTGCGGTTTTGCTCGTAATTATTTTGATATGAACTTGTAGAATCTTTCGAGGAACTTGAAGAAGCTGTTCTTGGGCTAATAAGATCTCGTAGATGTCAGTATCTTGCTGACTAGACGAATATCAACGGCTTCTTCAGGATAGAAACCCTATCTCAAGAAGTACGAACATAAAAAAAAATCTCATGTACCATTATTTTCCAATACTTTAAGGCCCGCCCGGCGTTTTAATTTAGAAACCAAATTAATGTTTGATTCTATATTTCCCTTTCTTACCAAAAAACCCATTTAAATTTTTCTTTGAAGTCCAAAGCCATGTCCTTGGTTTGTTTTAGAATATTGAATCTGCTGGAAGAAATCCAACAAAGTGACCAACTTCATGTTCATGGTTGGGTTGCTGTGGTATAAAAAAGTTTTGGTTTATCTTTTTTCTACATAGAAGTGTAAGAATTTGTATTTATAAAGAATTATTTATATTTTATTTTTTTGTTGAATGATATATGTACATATATATGCAGACTTATTTCAATCTGACAGCTTAAAAGCAAATCTGTGTCAGTCTGTGGAAATTAAACATTTAGATATTAATATTATTCCCCTTGGACTGGGTATTGTGTTCTGTTTAGTAGTATTTCTCTATTTATTCAATGACCATGACCGTTGTTATAAAAACAAACAGGAATATCAAGGATTTGTCTAAGAGAACCCTGTCAAGTGAATGTTTTTTTTTTTTTTATGACAGGACTTTAAAGTTAAGAAGATTATAAGGAGGCTAGAATGTTTGCAATAATGAGAAATCTTTCTTTATTTAATTTTTGATGTTATTAAACATTATGATACAAAGTAGCTCAGATTTAGTCTTAGGGCAAAGTAAGAGCGAAAAAAAGTAGGAATATTAAAAAAATTACACAGACAAAAATTTTAAATTCATTTGTGTCAAAAACATAAGATTTTGCCTAATGGGCTTTTAGCAGTAGTATGGTAGGTGCCGTCATTATTAGCACTAAAAAAGTGTATAAGAGGTTTTAAAAATGTTTTCAAATGTTTTCAAAAATCTTTGAATCATTCATATCTAAATCTTTAACAATATCAATAGCAGCGTCTGCTATGTCATCCTCCTCCTCTTCTGCGACTAGGGCAGGCATTTCTTTTCTTTCTTCTTCATTTTGGGTTGCTCTACTTTAACTGCAGGGCCATCTTTTTGAATCCTAAGGGAATAACTCCATTTCACCATCATCCACAAGCTTCTAATTCAGCCTACCACTGTCGGCACAACAAGATCGGAGAAACCTAGAGTTGCAGATTCGTGAGCTAGATAATCCTTCAATAAACCACAAACGTTCTTCAAAACTTCATCGCAGAATCCGTTCTCGGCTATTTGTGATGCATTCAATAGTAAGATACGACTAAACTGCATGCGTTTCATTAAGAACGCACTGTGCTGCCTGTTAAAGGTATTGCTGTTAGGGACTTCAAGAACGAATGGTAGCACAGGAATGAAGTACCTTTTTGAATTGCCAGGCTGATCAAAAACTTTATATAATGGAAACGCAGTGGGAAGAACTGAGCTGTTGGGATAAGCTTCATAGCTCCAGTCACCATGCTCACCAAAAGATAAATCTCCAAGGCTGCAGCTGGGGCTTGCCATGTATGGAATGGTATTTACTGCCAGTTATAAACCTACTGGAAACTGT
Organism: Chrysotoxum bicinctum; assembly: GCA_911387755.1. Classification (NCBI taxonomy): domain Eukaryota; kingdom Metazoa; phylum Arthropoda; class Insecta; order Diptera; family Syrphidae; genus Chrysotoxum; species Chrysotoxum bicinctum. The sequence continues at coordinate 110,012,496 of OU426990.1, read as the reverse complement.
GATTTTTCTTTAATATGACTGCGTTTCGCAGATGGACTGATGGATGTACAGAAGTACAGAGAACGTCGCATGAAGTTTATTGATGGTAGTGTATTCGGAGAGACAAACTTTGAATTTCTTGCGTACGATATGTAAATTGCCTTAAAGACATGATTCATCATAGAAACTTGTTGATTCTCTGTGATCTTCAAGATGCAAAAGAAAGACATAACTCCTACTATCTAATCAACTGTGGACCAAAGGACTATCAACCGTCTGAGGATAGTTTTACCGATATTGGCGAAGGATCCAACCGTACCAGCCATCTCCTGGAAATGCTTCAGCAAGACATTGAGGATGTTTGGAGCTGGAAACATGTTCGATAAGTCGTATCAGGTCCATGAGATAGTATCCAAGACAGTTTCGCACTTTGGGCCATTTCTTCATCTTGTTAATTGGGGTCTTTGCCTTTTCTGAAATTTCTAAAATATTTATCAATTCAGAATGCATGTCAAAGACATAAGCTGAACGAACTCAATAACGCATTCTTTTTATATATTCCTCTCAAAATCTTCCTTTTGTCACCCTAAACCCATTAAAGTAATTAACAATCGTATAATGAACTTAATATTTATGCGCATTGTTTAACTTTCAAGACTACGACACGGCTACATCTTCTTCTGTATGAACCTACTTAAAGCTTAAATAAATTTGCCCGATCAACAAAAAAAAAAAAAAAAACAACGATCACTCTTCTCCAAAAGTTCAAAATTTGGGAACATTTATCATTTCACATGCGGGCTCTGTTAATCGGATTATTTATTCTATCTGGCATATCAATTTCCGTGGAAGCTCAAACAATCATGCGCATCTATCATTTCAATCCCAACGACAAATCAAAAACCATTTATCTTTCCGTATTCGCCGTCGACGTTGGTTGTGTCACAGAACACGGAATTCAAACACACATACTAAACACAAACACATAAATATTCCTCAATCAAAAATATTAAAAGAAAAATAAGGATACACAGGAACAAGAATGAAAATTCGCTTCCAAAATTTCTCATTTGATTCAAAAAAAAAAAAAAAACCAGCCCACGCTTTTATATCTAAACCCACAATTTGTATCCTTGTTATATCCCTATACCAATACCTCGAAACAGATTGTGGAGCCTGCAGTCGTCAATCAAATTTTAGATATTCCAGATGGAAAAAGGAAGAAGAAGCTATAGTGTGCTTCCTGTTCACAGAATAATGATCGCAAAAAAATATAAACCAACGAATCCCAGTCCCAGTCTCCCAGTTATTCCCCATCAACTTGTAGGAAATCACAATCACCGAGGGAATAGAAAACAATTTTCATTTCCCATGAATTGAGCTTTATAGTCTAATTTCCTCTTACTCTCCATCTGTCTCGCTTAGAGTCCTGGCTATGGTGCAAACATTCTACGAAGGGACCCTGAACCGAAAAAGAACAATCAAAACCATTATGGGACTTGGCATAGCTTTGATGGCTCACACAAAACTAGAACACGCTCGGATCTAGGATGAATGCGCGCAACAAAAAAAAAAAAAAGGATTAAACTTTAACGCCAAATGGCCAGAGTTGTCCTGATGGGCAAGCGAAAGAAAGAGATACCAGAAGGACTGAGAAAAATGAAAATGAGGGCACACGCTGTATAGCTCCGTACATACCCAACGCCGAATGTAGAACTGAGTGCAATTATTCTGTTCATAACTATCAGCATGTTTCACAATTGTGCACACTCCAAAGTGTCCATTTTATATAAGGAATGGCACAAAAAAAATAATGATAAAAATAGACGGTATGTCTGGGTTGTACACACTTGCTGTGAAGTCGTGTTGCATTGAAAGTTCAAAGGGATAAAATAATTAATTTTAAAAACTTAAATATTCACCTTGATTGCTAAATACGAAAGTGGGAGTAAGAATGACTCACATTTGCCATACTTTTAACACGATAACCTAATCTGTCAATCCTAATGGTATCTACTTTACTAACAAAACCAAATTCTTATCGATTAGAAACTATGCATTACTCAGGTACGCAAGTGTTTCAAAACAAATTTAAAAAGTCCGGGAGTCAGACTAACTCACGCTTCCCAAATTCACGATTACCCAATCTTTCAATCCGCGGACTATTAGCGTGAAAACACATGTTTTCCTTTAAAAAAGTGTAGATCAATAACAGTACATTTTATTGGTAAAAATTTCAAAAAATCCGTCGCTGGGGGTCATACTGACTATGCTCACTCGGTGCAAACCGAACCGACCGAAAAGAATACGTTTTCTTGTACGCAACAAAACAAACTTATAAAAATTCCGTATTCCTCGGGAGAAAAATGTTCCGAATTCTATAACCGGGATGCTAAAATTCAAAATACGAGTAGAGGAAAGTAGGTTAGATTTCACGGCTATACATTTCGGTGAACCGTTTTCTTTTTAACAAGAAGCAGTCTTAAAGCCTAGCTTGATTGTTTTTGTATTTGCTGAGTTGATTTTATAATTCGAGGAAAAACAAAAAAAATTCCCACCTTATTTATAGATTTCCAAACTTTCAGCCTTACGTTCCACAACTTCCGTATTTTAGTGGAATACATTTATTGAAAAACTCAAAACGTTTGCACATTAGACTAATTTTTTTTCGCTTTCGATTCATAGAAATAAATGTAGAACTCATTAATTTTCCCTTTCAAGAAATATGACTCCTAAAAGTCGGTTATGTGGTAAAAAATAGAGCATAGTAAATGGCCTAGTATTCCAAATGGATTTTGATTTTCAACTAAGTTTATTTCCTATCAAATGTCAAACTCCTTCACACTCTTTTTTACATTAAAAATGACATGCAAAAGTTTGTGGAACGTATTCACTCATACTTATTCTTACAGTGAGGTTATGTCAAATGCAATTTTCTAAACTTCTTCTTACTCAAGGTTTTCCCATTTTGGATTTACACCTCAATATTTTTATTTCTACATGAAACCAATATTTTGCCCTTAGAGAAAAAAAGGACACAAGTAGTTAGCATCTATGTGTCCACTTGACAAACTCAGGAAGATCACACTTATGATGGGACGATTGCAAGTCCTTTTCCACCATTCAAACTGGGATAAAATTTGTTGTTGGAAGGGATTGCATATAGTAAAACTGGGCCCTAGTTATCATGCTCGGCATAATCAACACGCTTAGATGATGACGTTTCGTGCTTAATAATTCTCGTTATCCACTCTAGAAATACAAACAACCTTCATATACTGACGAATGGAAGTTTAAAATACCTCCAGAAGCCTAGTTACCTATATAGAGTAGGGCATAGTTGAATGTATGTATGTAGAAGGTAGTTTTATTATCGAAACACGCGACATTTGTACACAAGGACAGAGTGACACATAGCATAGGCGTATAACTTCACTAAAAATGTATCCACAGAAGTGTTGCCAGCAGCTTGCAAGCCTTCGGCAGTTTGATTAAATAGCTGACTGTACACCGAAAGCTATGCATTCGTAAAAGACTAAAGCGCCAAATTTTGAGCAGAGCTGACATTACTAAAAAGAAAAGTTGTTACCGGAATTCTGTTTATCTTAAACGACTGGTCTCTAAGAATTTTTGAGAGTGCTAGAACGTCAGTTCAGTGTCTCCAGGTTTAGTGCAAGCAATTTCTATGTACACATCAACTTGTAGAGAGCGGGTAATGATACTGTTCAAATATACTGAATGGCTGCTAGAACAAGCACACAGAGCACCAAATCGTTCTTGCCTTAGCGAAAATCTTCCTAAAAGGATATGAACTCCAGGTGGTATTAATCGGAATGGAAGTCTGCCAGCGGATGAGCCTATCTGGAAAGTCTAACAGCAGCATCATGGCAGCGTCTACACATTGAGCTGCTTAAAAAGGTTATCTTTGATGTGTTCGATAATCAAAAGACTATCGAATCGAGGCTTGATAATCACATTAATATACCTTAGTACGGATCAATACAGGTTAGCTCTGCAAAACAAAATGGTGATTTGCTACCATACTTAGCGAAAAAATGTATAACTTGTAATTAGATGAAAATGATGATTGTGGTCGAATGGTACCTAGCTAGACAAGAAATAGAGATATGTAGATATCCCAAAACGTCTGGGACAGACCAAATGATCTTATAGAACGAGTATAAAGCAGCTCCTAAGACAGTGCAAAGACATGTGAGATTTGACAAGAGGGCTGTGGTTAAAAAACCTGGTGGAAAGTGGGAACAGACTGCATGAAGAAGCGATAAACGAGAGTCGTACAAAATCACCAGAGATATTGTTGGACACCTTGGCAGAAAAAAAAGTGCAGCTGGCAATTTGTTGGTGACTGTAGAAGATCGGCGAAAAAAACACTTTTGTACACTGCTCTAAAATTTGCAGAATGCAAATGTTAATCCTCAACTTCGATAGAGTCGGACATTATGCATTGAAAATGGTTGTGGATTGGTCAATCGGTCATACATTATAAAAAACAGGCAATGACCTAACGAATGGACTCCTCAGGGTGTAAGTCTAGTTGGAAGACCAAAAGTAACGTGAAGGCCAACTGTATTGGTGGAAGCTAGGTTTCAGAATACTCCTAAGTGGACACAGTTAAGACCGATATGGCTTCGAATGCAGATGGATGGAAATATCTTGTTATTGCTCTTTTATCCAAATGTAGTGGAAGTGCTCCAAAAGTGGTCGGGAAGGATATATACTCACTTAAAACTTACTCCTTACTATATTATAGCATATTTTTGCATATCATATATAATTTTACATGTGAAAAGAAAGTTCTACTAGATTTGTAAATATTGTAATGTGTGTCGATTTCGCATCTTTCTATGAATTGCACATTTCTGTTTGCATAAATTACATACCCAGTCCTAGTGGGATTTAAAGATGACATGTAGAAATATGTAGAAATGAATCCACTCATATTCCATATCCATATAATGATTCAAGTACTGTAATTATTCGACCCACATAATTAAAATGAGAACAAGTGCGAAGCAGAAATCACAAGTACAAATACAATTTTAAGTAAATAATCACGCAAATAAAAATGCAAACAAAAATCACATTCCTACGAACCAAAGGACTTCAAAAAAAAAAATCATGCAAATTGCGTCAATGCTAAAACTGTGAATATCCTTGATGTAGAGATGGATATGCAAAGGAATTTAATTCGGCACGAGAATCATTTGCAGTATACATCAAACTGTAAAGTATCGATTTTCTTTCTTTTCAAGGATAAAATTTGTAGGCAGGGGAATGGTTTTTTTTTTACTTTGTCCTTTATCATCAGGAACTGGCACAGACATTCAAATCATTATGATGGCAAATGTCATGAGAAATTTAAAAGGACATAAATAATTGAACCGACCTTAGTGGAATAACAAATTCAAGTATTTGTGTGCTAAACATAAACACTGAAAGGGATTTTTTGCAGGACAAAATTTCCTCATGACTACCGCCGTGCGTCGGTCTGTTCAAGCTTTTGATTTAGCTCGTCACTTAGAACGGATACGCACAGAAATAAAAATTCCTTTTTCAGAAGGTTCGAGAAATCTCGGTTAAAAAAGCTTAGTCTCGTTTAAAAACTACCAAGTGCATGTTACTAAAATTACTCACTTCGACTAATTTAAATTATTTTAAATTAAATATGCAAGTCGATGATATGTTGGACAAGTTTGACTGCACTTTTACTACACACTCCTTCTTTTCACGTTTAATATGACAAGGGAAGATGAAATTTACATGATTATACATACATATGTCCTCTGCCTTTGATGTTGTATGTACAAATATTGTGTAAAAGATTAAGACAGTACTTAGAGGCATACTGCTGATTGCGTAGTGCACTAATTAGATTGGGTACTCTACTCTAACCATTGCGGTAGCCTCCTTCAACTGTAAAGATTTTCTACTCCAATTAAGTAAGTTGGCTAAATTAACCGAGTTAATTAAATTAAACTGAATACTTTGCTGGAAATAACCGAGTATGCTACTTCAATCTGTTCGTATGTGAAGGTGAGCAAGTCTGTTGGCTAATCCAAGATGATTTGTAAGATGTTTAAAGCAACCAAATAAATCGCTGAAAAAGCTTCTACAAATCAAAAAATTGACTACTTCAACCGAGTAGATTAGTTACTTCAATTGCACATGAAGAAATAATTCAGTCATTAAACTGATTTGAATTGATTTTAAAAATTGTTACAATTGGCAAATCCATTACGCCAACTGAAAGTTAAAACTACCGAATAGTAATGCCAATTTGAAACTCAAGACGACGATCGACAAAATTGACTGCACCAATTAGTTAAGTCTGCCAACGCAACGTTACCCAACATCATCAAATATTTAATACAGCTATACTTTAAAACTTCCTGGAAGCCTTAAACTTCCAGTACTTATCGTCGTTGTGAAACTTCTTCCATCAACAAAATTATTAAAAAACTTGAGGTAATGTGAAAATTTTCAACATTTGTTAATCAGCGCATTAAGCTTAAAAGTAGAAGCTGTGGTAGGTAAAGTTTGGATATGTCTTCCTGAAGACGACGACGACTTTTTATTAATATTTCATTTTTCTCTGGAAATCTCTGTTTGTATCCTGACTTGAATTAAGCACAACTTTTATAACGATTTCCTCTTAAATTGTTGAAATTATGTTGCTCAGAAACAGTATCAGTATTCAAAGCAACGTAATATTTCTGTTTCGAATAGCAACTCACCATACAAAAAAAGTCTTCGTTTAATAGAATTCTAGGAATTATAAAATTTAATTCCTAGAATTTTTTGGATGAGTGGAAAAAGCTGTTGTGTGCACGAGTATACAGAATGCTAAAAACTCATGACTTGCAAATTTTGAAAAATCAATCAATTGTCACAGGAGGCCTCATAATTTTGTTGCGACATTCATCTCCAGCACGAGCTCTATCGTTCCATTTTCGAAAGAAAAAAAATCTCCAAAAACCAAACGAAGCATAACAAGATGAACCACTGCGGCTCCTATTTCAGACAAGGAAAAAGGAGATTGTCAAAGTTATACGGATACAACATAACACACACTGAAGTTTGTGTCGTGAAGCAGCATCTGGATATTTTGCTTCGTTGAGTTTCTCAAATTACCGACAGGAAAAACACATTTTTTAGTCTCTGTAAATATAGACGACATGCCGGGCTTCATAGCGTTTGGATCTTTTACTTGAAAATTTATGCCGACATTAATTTTTTTTTTGTTGTTATAAATATTTTTAATACAAAAGAATTACTTTTTAACTTAATGCCAGTTTAATTGGGTATTGCGAAGGGCGGATTTTAAAATGGGACTGTGTATTTCGATGTGAAAAAAAGTTTTTTTTTGTGAATGCTATGTAGGTTGTGACACTGTTTCGCTTGCTGATTCGATATTTTTAACTAGGTATTCTTTGGCTTTTAACGATATATTCTCCCACCACAGTTCCATCCGACCGAAAAGAATAGACTGAAAATTATAAAAAACAGCGCCCTCTTGCATTTAAAAAAAGGTTTAATCTATGGTTTTTGTTGTATTTTTGTTTGTGATGAATGATTGTTAACTGATGTACGAGTATGTACATATATTGGCAGGTAATTAAAGTGAATTAAAAAAAATACTTATTATCCTCTTTTATATAAATGTTGACATTAAGCTCCGGACACAACTGTGTAGGCAACGATTCTGACGAACAATTGGCATAAAGGTCAGACCTAAAGAACAAAAACTACGTACATAATTTGAAGGTTGCTATGACACGTATTGTAGTGCAGGCGTTTTATTTGTCATCCTTCGATTCAATTTGATTTAATTTTTCAGATTGTCCACTAATTGGCAGACTAATTTATATTTTGTATTAAAAATAAAATGGCCAACTAGATTGCACGAATTTGCTTATGCGATACACGATTTGACGTCGCTTATCATTTTTTTTTTTTTATTATTTTCACACACAAAGGACTATCAATACTCTTATAGTCTTTTGGGCTAAATACAGTACGAGGGCTTAGGTAAAATGGAAAGGATTTGATAGGAGATGTCAATAAATATTAGTCTTGAAAGCATGTGCACCACGATGAGGGGGAAAAATTGAGAAAAGAAGTATTTCACATTTGTGTAGTGCAACTTAATAAAGATTATCTATATTTGATAGTTCATCCTAAGTTAGGCTTGAGGGTAAATTGATGTGTATTTATAACTATTCGAGTATAATGGCGGAATTTTTTGATGGGAGAAATGCAACTAAAAAACAATGACAGAATGAAAGCAGGGAAAAAGGAAACGTAACGCCGCCGGTGTTCAAAATTAACAACATTTCCTTAATAGATCTGTTTACTTCCTATACGTTTTAGGGCTCTGTTTTTAATTCTATAAACCGGTTAAAATGAGGTATTCGCCCAAGTATGACAGTTATACTCAAGTTTTTGGGGGATCTTTGCCTTAAAAAGTGGAAGCCAGATTAAAAAGGTTAAAAAATAGCATTGTGGCTAATTGACCAAAGACCAAATCAATCAATTCCTGGAAAAGACCAATGAATTTCAAGTCGGGACTCACCATGAATTTATCGACCGCATATGATAGCATTTATCGTCAGGAGTTCTATTTGGCAATGGCCGAACTCGAACTCCAGAGAAAACTGATCAAACTGATTACAGAAAATACGCGCTGCAATGTGCAAATGCGGAGACACCCTTTTGAAGCATTCAAAACGTGCTATCGGTTACGAGATGCGCTATCATATGATTTCTTCAATCTTGATCTAGAGCAGATGGTGCGCAGGGTAAGAGTTCACTCAACAAATGTTCAACAAATCTGTCCAACTATATGCAGATGATATCGATATCGTCAGGTGTTCCGAAGTATCTGTAAAAGAGGCCTTCACGTCTGCGAACGACGACGAGACTTGCTGGTCTTGAAGTAAATGAGGAAAAGGCCAGATATACATATGTTATCAACAAACAAACAAACATCTATCCACCGATAGATAAATTCAAGGTAGTTAAGGAGTTCATCTTCCTCGGAGTTGATATTCTTTCCACAAACGACACCTTAGTGCAGATCCGACTAAGAATTACCCTAGGATAGCGCTCCTACTTTGGTTAAGCAAAATAAATGGGTACAAAATTCTTCAATCGTAAGACGAAGTGCACGCTCTTCAAAACCCTTATACTACCAGTCCTGCCTTACGGAGGCGAGTATGGGATACTGGACTCTAGAAAGAAAAATTCTTCGACATAGCTATATTTAGCCCAGTGTGCGAAGATGTCGAATAGTGGAGAAGGTGTAACCCCGAACCCTATCAGCTGCACCACGATGTGGACTTAGCCCAGAAATCCAAAACAAGTCGACTACATTGGCTCGATCACATCACATTAATCGAATGAACAACAATTTTCCAGCTGAGAGAGTCTTCGAATCCCAGCCCCTAGGTCCACTGCGACAAGAAAGACCGAACTTACGGTTTAAAGAATAAGCCATCGCGGATGCCATAGCGCTTGATCTAGATGGTTGGAAGCAGCGTACTCAGGATCGTAGAGGATGGAATTGTGTAGAGAGAGACCCTTTATAGATCATGAGCCGGTTAAGTAGGTAAGTAACTAAACAAAATTTTGAATCTTTTAAGAAAACATAAGCATTTGGCTAAGAAAAATATGTGATCATTCAATATTAAATGGTCAATAATACCGACGATGCAAGGCTTTTCAGTTCCATTGATGAAGTGCCATTCCTGTATGTTGTTATTGATAAGTAAGTGATTTTACTGATTTTCGACCCCAAATTACCGAATAATGTTTTCGGGTGTCCACATTTCCGAAACCAGGCCTTATAAGAGGTAACGGTCTTCAAGCCACCTATTTAACTTTGAAAGAGCTATTCACAGTTGAAAACCAGAAACTTTTGCGAGCTTTGGTTCTCGAAATATTGGTATCCAAAGCGATTTTACTGAATTTTTGAAAAAAATCCGTTGTTATTTCCCCATAGAATAATGCTACTAGTCTTTCAAGATGAGATATTAAATATTCCTTCGAAAATCATTCCCAATAGCTTTAAATTAAAGGCTAATATATGGTTTCCCCTAACGGTATTTCTTGATTTCATTTAAATTTGCCCTTAGTGCATAGCTGCCAGCTGGGAGAGAACCTATACCTTGCGATCTAGAACTCCCAACCGTTCTTGTGGGCACGAACAAAATAAAATAGATCTAGGATTTTCTGAAGCGTCCAAAGATATTCTTGAAGAATGGTTCACATTCTAACAAAAAGCAGTAGCCCGGTAATTTTTTTTTTTTTTTTTTTTTTTTTTTTTTTTTTTTTTTTTTTTTTTTTTTTTTTTTTTTTTTTTTTTTTTTTTTTTTTTTTTTTTTTTTTGTCTAACAAGTGGTTTTACGAAAAAATCTTGTACACAGTTCGGCGATATGTTAGGTTTAAGACACGTTTTTCTAATTGTCATTCAAGTGTCAGCTTCTGCAAGTTAAGAGCCCTTTAGAGATTCTATTCGGAATAAATTCATTACAATAACTACGGGTTAAATAAATTTTCGGACCTTTGAATTCATTCGGCTGATTGAAAATTAGTGAAAGAACCAGCTTCTATAAAGCTTGCTTTCAGTTAAAATTGGACTGTTTACAGATTTTTCTTTGGAAAATAGCTATTCAGTTAAATTAAATTAAATTTGGTGGTGCAACAGCTCGGAGTGAACCAGGACCTAGTGACTTACAACTCTCAACCATTCCTGTGTGCGTGTTACCAGGAACGGAGGGGACCTACAATTTTCTGCCGATTCCAAACGGCTAATTAGCAGAACTTTCCATGACAAGAGATACTCTTGGAGAATTTGTCAATTCCTCGCAAGAGGCAGTACACCCCTGAAAAAAAACTTTCTAGCAGCGGCTGAGAATCGAACTCGAGACCTTCCGCATGACAGTCCAACGCACTAACCATTATGCCAAGGGGTACTACTATTCAGTTAACCTTGTTAAAACCTTCAGAATCTAAAATTTTTTTATTGAATTTCATGAGAGGAAAATAAGCTTCGGTAAAGTATTCTTTTTCCTTAATACAAAAATATTTTATAAGCTTTACAGAAGCTACAAAATCAATTCCTTTTTTAATTATAATACTTTATAAATCTGAACAAAACTCCATATTTTTAATATTTGAAAATTTAAAAATTCTTCATTTTTAAAATTTGTAAAGTCAGTTTTAAAAAGCTAGAAGTGCAACTTATATGCCTACTTTACTTACCTATATAAAATAAATAGTTCGTCTTCGGTAGGTACGTTTATTTCTAGAAGTATTTTTTTGATTATTTATTGATCATAAAATTTCACTCTAATGGTCTTTTCTTTTTCCGAGTACTTGGGTTATTTTATGGTCTAAGCAAAAAGGTATTAACTTTATAGGTATCATTTCATCTTAAATAAACACTCTGAACCATTTCTTGGAGAATTTTATTTCCTATCGGTTTTTTCTTGTCCTACATCCAATATGGATATTAATTAAAGATGAGGTGAAAACAAGATACAATTTGGGCTTCAAACCCCATTTTACCTACACTCTGCCTAAATAGATATATCTACACTTAAATCTACAAAACGTGTTAAATTTTAGGACAACACAAAAAATAATGGCAAGCAATTTTCCTAAATAATCGATTTCATATAAAAGGCACGTGTGAAAACAAAGTGGCTTTTCGCCATTTATGGATCAAACTTAAATAAAAAAATAATAGAAAAAAAAAGTATACCAAGGAGAGAAGATACATTCCTGCCTCATTTTTTTTTTTTTTTTTGGCTAACGGTACACCTCTGATTCTATATTGGTATTTAATCGAATATTTTCCTCAAACACATCTCACTTTCCAGCTGAGCTCGTAAAGGGGACTCGTACCTATTGGATTTTGGTTTGCTCTCGAAAAGGTATATGGCTGGATGAGGGCCGATTGATGCCTTAAAGCATTTTGAACAAAAAATTGACATAATTTGGAAGTTCTTTTTTATCAAAATTTGTTAAAAGTAAATGAATTACTGGTGCGACATCTCGTGGAGACCTGGGGATCTAGTAATAACTCTCGACCATGGAATAGAGGGGACCTACAATCTTCTGTCGAGTCAAGACGAAAAACATGCGAGGATACTCTGAGAGGATTTGTCACTTTTCAAAGAAAAGCGGGTGCTCCTCTCTCCACTACTATACTCGAATTCGAAAACATGCCTCGGGTGTGGAGTAGTAATCCATCGAACTGACCATCACACCGAGGGTGTTTTCTTTCCTAGTTTTTCTGAACTTCTTCTGTAATGTCCTGGCTGCAAAATTGACTTTAAACTTGAATTAGCCTTAGACATAGACATAGTAGTTGGTACCCCATGGCGGAATGGTTAAGATTGTCGGGTTAGAGGTCTGGGTTCATGTCCCAACTGATGGCACTTTAACTGAATGTTTTTTCAAGTGGAAAACCTCCATGAGTATCCTTGTTCATGAAACGTTCTTTTTGTCCTAGTCGTTCGGACTAGCCAGAAAATTGTAGGTCTCCTCCCTTCCTGCGCATAACACGAACACTGGATTAAACTAAGCCCAAGTAAAGTGTTTAATGATTTGTGTTTGGAGATATGCATAAAATTTTCATCGCTGTTTCGTGTTCCTTTTTTACGTAGTTGTGCGCCCTGTGCCTTCTTATTGCTTAAAATCCGGTCCCTTTCTTCGGGGATACAAATTCTTAAACATTTTCGACCTTTCCCCCGTTTAATTCCTATGCAGAAAAAAAAATCTAGCAATATAGTGCTTAACTCTTCACAGAGATGCCTATATGTGAACACACATATGGATATAGGAAAACCGAAAAGGATTTCATTGTGTTCCTGAAAAAAAAAGAAAAAAAACCAGAAGCTTATGCCTTCACATGACCTAGAAAAAGTAGGTCTCGTTGTTTGTTTTTAAATTGCTCGAAAGGATGAATGTGAGCACGGATTTGAATTGCGAGAGCGGGATGGATGGGGTAGGTCTTTTGGAACAAAAGGTTAAATAATAAAGAACACAAAGCAAGACTATACACGGTTCATTAGTAGATTGAAAGGTTTTTTTTTCTTCGGTTTCCGTTGGGGTTTAGCTATTTTATTGTTTTGAATAGCGACCAAGTTGAGTTCCGTTTGGTATATTTGTTTTATCCGTTTTCTTATGACGGGAAATTTAACAATGAAAAGTGAATATCGTTTAATAATTCAACAAACGACACAGAGATTGAGTATAGGCTGCAGAGAGAACTTTCTCTGCAAGGACGTTTGGGAGCTGCGGAAAATATGTATGTAGATTGTGACTGCAAAATTTACAGACGAAGTTTTTTTTTTTTTGAAATACGAGTATCTATAGGATAAAGTTTGATTTTGACGTAAAGTCTCAAACAAAAGGGGGTACAAATTGTTTGTGTTGAAGTTGTTAAATAAATAGGTTAACCCTTTTGTGTGAAATGTTTGAATTATTAAGGCTTTAATTTCAAAAACTGCACTCTTGAAAATTTTGAAAATAAGACAAGGAAATTTTTTATAAATTATTATATTTCATACACCTTATATACAAGGTCATCCAAAAAAGGATAGATACATCTTTTTTAATTTCAAACCTTGTTCGACTGTAATTGCCATGACTTTTGATAGTCAAAGCGATTCAATTTTTCAATCAATAAATTCTCAAACAACTTATTAAAATATTGAAATTGCTTACTAGAACATGAATTTGTTCCTAAAATTATTTACTTAAGCCAAGTAGACGGTGTAGTTGCCCTTTCCTGGATTGCCTATCACAGTTTGGAGATTCTTTCTTTAGTCGCACTACACGAAGTGGAATGCATTACCTTGGTCTATCAAAACCAACGGGCATCGGTGCATATGCTTTATATCTTCATACTATCTCCTAATGCTCGCGCTGTGTCTTACGCATTAAGGGTAGTCAAAACACCTTCTGTGCTCGTTGATTATTAAAAAGGGGACAGGTATCATTTCCATTGGTCTGGGTAATAAAAAAAAAAACAAAACTGTCGCATCTGGGGCTCTGGAAATCCTAGAATAATAGAATAACAACTACTCCACCAACTACTCTACGTTTAGATCCGACTGAATTCGAGCGATAGCCTGTGTTATGTTTACCCTCAGGGCATTAGTCGATTGTGATATATTCGCAAAGACCTACGATCTCAAGTAAACACATCAGAAGAAGTTTAGCGGGGTCAAATCGCATAACATTTGGTCCCGTTACGTGTTCGAGAGATAACCTTACCCTCAAATCGTTCATGCAAAATGTTCATCTTGGCGTATGCTGTTTCGCACGTTGTGACGCTCTCCTGGAACTATGTACATGTCGTCTAGATCCATACGGTTCAATTTAGGCCATAAGATATTGGGTATCAGACTCCACTTTGGAGACTACTACTACAACGATGCTAGTGATCTAAATAATTCCGACATTCACTGTCTCAAATGCTTCATTGTTAGCTCGAAATGGTTTAACCTTTTCCGGTCAGCAGCCACTTTAACCTAACCTAACCTATTGGGTATCAGGCTTATGTAGCGCTCACCTTTGACCGTGACCGTAAAACCGCGTCATTTTCTAAAAAGTACGGAGCAATGACGTGACCGGCTCAAAATCCACACGACCAAAAGGTAACTTTTTGATTCCTAAGGATATAAATTCGAATTTGAATATTATGCTATCAAGAAAGGGTTTATTCGATTTGAGTTAGTCTACTAAACAACCCAAGTAGAGTTTTGACTTTTTTGGAAAAATTAAATTTCCATGCAAAATTGGCAGCTAGATTACAAAAAAGTTCCTTGAAGGCCTCTAATTTTGAAACAGAAACAAACTTGATGGCAAATGTCAGACTTTTCTATACAACTTCAAACTTTTTCCTTGTAGTCGTAATATGTTGAAGATTAAGAAAAACTAAAAAAGGGATAATTGTAGATAATATTCTTTTTTGTTTCTCAAAAAATGAGCAGACTCTTAAACTTTTCAACATAATTTTAAAACTCAAGCTGACATGACGGCATAATAAATTAGAATTAAAAGTTTTACAATTTCTGTCAATTTCGAATTTTTCATTCATTTATCGAAAGCAACCCTGAATAATAAATGTGAATAAACAGAATGCAACTTAGGACACTTTGAAAAGTAGGTAGGTATAGGTAATAGTATTTTCATTGTCCATGAACTTTTCGAAAATCAATGTTGTTCAAATGGCCTTCCATCTATTCCAATTTGATCACACTCAGCAGATGGATTTATCAAAACACGTTGGTAAAATAATCTAATTTAATTCATTATCCTTCGTCACTGGTAAAATTTTAAAATACCTACCTCATCAGTATTCACTCAAAATATAAATAAATTCAAAACAAAAAGATAAGCTCTAAAACCCTCTTAACAAAGTAAATATATCCAGGGATAAAATAAAAAGTTTTTTTTTTTTTCAAATTAAAACATAAACAAATTGATTAAAGTCTCCCATTGCGCACAAAAACGGATAACTCAATTTGTATGCTGGAATCCATTCCCTGTCCTGTTTCCCGTGCACCTAAGCGAATAAAGATAATAGCGAAACAAAACAATTTTTTTTTGTTGTACGTGGACAATAAATTGAATGAATGAATGAATAAAGAGTGTTAATTTACACTGCACATCGTGTGAATAGGGAATGTTGGTTTAGAAATCAGTATTAATTTGCAGTCTTTGCTTCATTTTAAGAAGTTCAGATGTCAAATGTTTTATAATGTTTATAACATCATTCAAATGTTCGCCGAAAATTCGCTGAGTGGTGCGCATCCGAAACGTTCCATACCTCTGGCGCATAAACAGTCTCAATTTGACCAATGGCATCGAAATGTTGGCTTTCAAGGCAGTGAAGGTTTGTGGCATATTTCCATAGACCTGTGATATAGGAAAACCCCACAAGAAGATGTCTAACGAGATCAAATCGCAAGATCTCTGCGGACAAGTCACATCACCTCCGCATGAGATAACTATGTTCAGAAATCGCTTGTGCAAAATGTCCATTGTTTCACCGGCTCTGTGGTACATAGCCCTGTCCTGCTGAAAGCACATATTGTCGGTGTCCATATCGTCCAATTTAGGCAAACACAAATTGCTTATCATCGACGGATAGCGCCCGCTGTTGGCTATGGCTATGGTCCGGCAAACGTCGTTCGATAGCATCATCCAAAATTTACACCAAATAGTGACTTTCTCTAGATGCCTTGCATTGTGATCGTCACAAATTCGACAATTTTGTTTGTTGATCAAACTATTCGTTCAGAAATGGGCCCTAGGGCTGAATATGATTTTTCGACAGAAATGATGGTCAACTTGCAACTGACCGAAAGCCCAGTTAACTCTAATCTCATGGGTCAATTGAAGTTTGCACATGGTATGCCCAAGTCATGTAGCAAAATTCGCCAAGTTTTATTGTGGAAAAAAGTCTGAGTTCTTGTGCGGGACAGGCGAAATTTTGGTAGATCTAGCGTTTTGTTGACGTGTATTGCCGGTTTGTTTACTGAGCTGATCAACTTGAATTTATCCACCCCGTTGCGATTATCTCACTCGGAAAGACGAATTTTGGCGACAGCAAAATGGGCGAAGCGTGCGAATTGTAGCCCGAACAAGACGGATTTTCGTTAAAAAATTTAACCATTTGCACATGTTTTTCGACGTTATAACTCTCCAGGGTGATTTAATAAATTTCAGTCAATTTGACAGATGTAGCTTCAACAATATGGTCGCAATCACCTGTCAAAGTTTGAATACCCCTATTTGAAAAACTCATAACTTTTGCACGTTTAGGTCACATTTTCGTTATATCACATATTCTAAAATTCCATAGATATCGCACTAATAGGATACAAATTCTCATTAATAATAGTGGGCGCACTAATACGTCCCAGTTTCGCCGTGTAAATCATACAGTACACGCTGCAGTGAGTGCAAAAGTTGTATCAGCCATCAACTGTTTTTTTTTTCCTAAGAAGATGCAGTAACAAAGTGACCATTTTTGTTTGCACTTCATTCAATACCTCTGTATGTGGCTCTATTATCTATTATTACACAAACCTCTTCAGTCGAAGCGCAGTGTATGTATGCAAATCAACCCTTAGCTAATTGTTAAGCCCTTACAAATAATACATTGCAGCCCACAACAACATTCCAATACACGTATAACCCAAATGAATTGAAATCCGCAGACAAAAGCTCTCACTCGTGTCAAAGGATTAATTGTCGACTACTGTCACAAATAATTAGTGTCGACTTTACCATACCTATATTTATACGTTTAAGGTTTCACAGAAAAATGTGTAAAGTGGTAAATAATGGATACGACAAAATGAAAGTGCAAGAAAAATAGAAATAGAAAACACGTATGTACGAGTATGTATGAAGGTTTGTTTTTTCATAAAACAAACCCTCTTTGCTTGAACAAGATTAATGAGAGTATGTGATGGGGAAGAAGGCACAATAAATGGCTTATCTTGCAATAGTAATGGATGATGTCGAAAGTGGAGTCTAGGTGTAGGTGGATAAATGAAATTTGTCGTGGCGTTCCTCTCCTGAACTGAATTCGTCTCTGTCAAGTGAGAAAAATCAATGATTTTAGCTTTTAACTTGATAATTGCTTACTTGGAAACCCATCAATATTTAGCTCTGTTTTTTTTTTCTTTTGAAACAATTTTAAAATGGGGGATTTAAGGAAGGGGTTTTTGAACCAGCTAAAGACTTTGAAAAGGGATGAAATTTATATATTTGGTTTGAATAGGAAAAACTTTAAAAAGCCGAAATAGTGGAGGGTTTTCGGACTCTTGACGGAATTAAATTCCTTTTAGTCTGCTTACGACGTTTAACAGAAAACCCATTTATTTCACAATAATAACTCTCCAAAAAGTTTTATAGCACAAACGATTTTTAATCAAAAAAAAAAAACAGAGAAATATCAATTTCCACATGAACCACCTTCAAGTTAACTCGATTGCAGATGAACACTTTTTACGAATCCGTAGTAGTCATGAGTGTAAACTTCTTCGCTCCCAGAACTACTCTTGTGCTGAGTGGTAAAAATTACATTTAATCAACGCCCTTGTGCCCCTTAACTTAATTGAAATCACTTGAAATCATCAAAGAGCTACATGTTTGGCACTTTTTTTTTGTAGTACCAACCTCAATACCTACACTATCGCGTAGTCGTCATCGCTGTTTGGTGAAAAACTTTAATGAAAAATGTTAAAATTAAAAAGTTTATTTTTTTTTGTACCCAACCAAGGTGAACATTTGGAAAAGTTTTCAGCATATACTGTCTTTTTCGTGTAAGGATTTTTCTTTGCCACCTCAAAGCCCATGTAACCAACCCACATAATCAGGTATGAAAGCTACGTCGTCGTTACCGTAGCTACATACCTACATATACGAACGCAGATGAATCCTTCTTTGGTTCTGGCAGGAGTTGTAATTTCAGCAAAAATACACCACGATGAAGGATTATACCTCTTCCATAGGGCACTCGTACCCACGCTACACACGTATGAGAGCTGAAACAAATTCGTATTTTATAAACTTTTTTTTCTGTGTTTTTTTGAAGGATGAAAAAATAAATGAATGAGACCGAGGAACCATCCATTTAAGTTTGCATTCAACTGTCTTTCTCATTGTGAAATTGCTAAATGCACTAGCATACCTAGAGTTGCATCTATACCTTAAACTTCTGTGTCGTCGTTCATCACAATCAGGACTAGAAGTCGAGGAAAATAAAAAAAAAATAAAACCCTGATCTAAGTGTAACAACTGCTGCAGAAAATATAATTGAAAAAGCGAAAGCAATTACCTTAGAGATGTAATTCTTTGGTATTTGAGTTCTTTAACTGAAATGTAGGTAGGAACTATTATTGGAGTAAATGGATTTTCAACTAAAAATAGAGGATTTTTCACATGCTACATGTGTGTATATAGATAGGTAGAAGAATGTGAAATCTGCCAAGCGAGATTCGAGGATGGATATAAGAATGCATGAGTCTAACTTGTGATGAAGATTGACAAGTAGCTATAGTGTAGACACATATGGATATAGATGTTGAAGAATTCCAATTTCAAAAACATACATTTCTTTAATATCCCAAATATAAGACACTTTGCTCAAAAATCCTTAGAAGCCTTATTTCCTTTCTGTCTGTAGTTTTTGTTCAGAACCTCAAACGAAATTTTATTAAAATCGCTTACGACACTTCGCGGATACGTAGTATTACGAATATTTTTGAAGGTGTTTTCAATAAAAAAAATACGTGTATGGCAGATACTCGTTCTAGATGAGCAAAGACAAAAATTCGAATATATCCTCTAGGTAATCACATACAAATGTTCTCTATCGAAATTGTAGCAACTAAGTGCAGCTTTTTCGGATGTTGCTTGATATACTCTAGGCGCACACATTTTTGTTAAAGCAATAATTCTTTCCCTATAGAGAATCTAAAAATTAACAAATAAACCAACCAGCCTAAAAGAGCTAAGGCGAGCTCCACCACGCCATTCCAAACCTTTTTGAAAATTCCATTTTTCACTCGTTTCACGGTTTGGTTGCTTATAGAAATCAGATGAACTATTTGGTTGATTGTCCGCGCAGGAGCATATACAGTCGACTCCCTCTAAGTCGAACTCCCTCTAAGTCGAAGTTCCCTCTAACTCGAACTTTTTAGCCGTATTTTTGCATTCCCCTCAATTTTCCATACAAAAACTATCCTCTAAGTCGAACTCCCCCTAAGTCGAAGTTCCCTCTAACTCGAACACATTCTCTTGATTATTGACCTATTTTCTTTCCCTCTAAGTCGAATTTTTTTCTTTTGCCGAAAAAAAAAATCAAAAAAAATCTCTCAAATCGCAACTCGTTAGTGTTTGTAATTCTTATGAAAAGCACGCTCGAATTCTTTGATTCTCTATGTTGCATCGCCTGCGACGTCACCGTCATGTCAGTACGCTGCGCTGCTATACCTGCAATTTACAATATTATCAAACACAAAAATCTCTTCCTAAAAAGATATTCATAAAAAAAATTGCAAGTCAATAAAAAAAGCATTTGTTGGTTGGATCCATTCCATTCCAACTTCCAAATATTTTGTGCTTTATTTGAAAGCAGTAAAACAACAGATCTCAGAGGTCGTCGGAAAAGCTAAAGCTTCAGGTTATAGGGAAAAGCAAAAATCCTCGTTGTTTCAATAAAATTAAAACTTTGCCGGTGGACTATGTAGCAAACCATCGTTCTTGGATGACATCAGACCTTTTCACAAGTTGGCTTTTGAAACTTGATTCTAAATTTGGAAGATCAAAGCGCAAAGTATTATTCATTATCGATAACTGCCCAGCTCACCCAAAACAAGTTAAGGATAAATTAAAGTTTATAAAGCTTGAGTATTTCCCCCCAATAGTTCAGCCAATGGACATGGGTATAATGAAAAATTTTAAAGTAAAAAAGAGCAATATAAAATATCACTTCTCGATTGTGTGCGCGAAATCCTAAAGGCATGGGGACGATACTCCATTGACAATTGAAAATTGTTCCAAAAAGGCCGAATTTAAGTCTGAGACGTGGGATGACGAAGATGACATTCCGCTTAACTTACATAGATGTAACAACGAAGACACCCAAGAAATCGAGATAATCTGGGAAAAGCTAATAGAAGCTCATTATAATGTTGAAGGCGTACATTGGAAGGACTATGTATGTTGAAGTCGAAGACGGCATCGTAGCCACTGGAATACCTGATAACGAGTCAATTTCGGAAGCAGATGCTGATGATATTAATGACGGTGAAAATGGAGCTGAAGAAAAAGATGAAGCTAAAATATGTGTAGGTCGGAAAAAAAAAACTTAAAACTAAGTTGCTTATTATACGGGTATAAGAAGATGAATTCTATGTCACGAATTTGTAAAATAAACAGAACTTATTTTCTGAAAATTCTTCAGACTGATCAGCAATGACACCTAGGCGAACAATCTAAAAAACCTTTCTTCGTTAAGTGCATGTCAGATTTTTCCTGAGCAGATTTTATTTCCGCGATGCTTTCTTTTCTTGACCAACCCTTCTCCAGAGCAGACGTCTCAAAAGCTACAAGAAGTACTCGTATTAATTCTACTCATCCAATTTCACAAGTGTCGAAATAAGTGACCATTATTATATTTATTGGATTATTGACAAATTAGACGAGGTAAAACAGTTTATGGTATACGTACTCGTATATCGCATTATTCTTAATTTTTTTTACTAAATTAGACCAGCTCGGCTTACCAAAGTGCTTATCAAAGTCTTAAAGCTGCGTTTTGTTAAACGGAAAGTCTCTCAATTGTGAGTGGAAATAATCCACAAATTCTTCCAAAGGGATTTTCTTCGGTATGTTAAAAAAAAAACTAAAAGTTATTTATACAGTGAAATTAATATCTGATAATCAATTTTCTATATAGGCCATTCAATTAAGAAAAAAAAAAAAACAAGTGTGATACGTGTGCGTACTCCTTGCCGGTGTCAGTCAAACGGGAAAACAAATCATCTCACCCACATCTTTTGTTGAACTGAGACACGGAAAGTACAGTCACGAAACACAAAGTTTAAGCTTTGCAAGAACCTGGTGCCCAACCAAACCTGACCGCTGGGTTTGAGCAGACCCAGCGTGTAACAAGCGTAGACCACTGGCAGCGCGCTGCAGTGCCTGCGGTCCAACAAGCTCAATCGATTCATGCAAAACAAGAAAAAAAATACAAAATCAATCGATCAATATTACCCAATCTATCGGAGAAAATTCTCCGTAAATAAAATCAGCACATAAGGAAAAAAAAAAACAAAAACATCATCATCATCAATTCATATCTTCATAATCTATTATCATCATCATTAAGTACATTAAAATTATCGAGCTTCGTCACTCCACGATCATTGATTAAATTGCCGAAAATAGAGCACAAAAGTATGCTATATTTTTCCTTAGGTATCGTTGGCCGAAAGAAACCAATAACTTCAAAGATGCTGTGCACACCATCTCTGGAAGTGTGGTAAGTCAATCTTTCTCTTTTATTTAGTAGCATGACAGAAGAGTAGTGTGACTTGTGTGCCCTATTGGAAGCTAACTTATTGCTATCTTTAAAATACAATTATTAGCACGGTTGCCACTTGAAAAAAAAAATTGTGTCCAAAGTTGAAAATAAAAATGACCAAATGTAGTTAAAAATGACCAAAATAAAAAAAAAGAAATACAAACAAACAAAAACAGAACAATTCATTCATCACATTTGTTGGAGCATAATGTTCTTAAGTATATTATACAGCTCACACGTTATTTTTAAATTATTAAAAAACAAAAACATAAAAAATCAGGTACAAAAATTCACAAAGCACCTTATATACAAAACGTGAATATTAGCTTCTCACAGCTATTTCAAATAAGATCACGATTGCTCAAAATTTTAGTTGAATTAGTACGATGTTAAGGCTGTTTTAGTATGAATCTAGGTAAAACCAACGATTTTGCAAATTTCAATCGAATTTAGCATCATACTTTCTCTACCCTTTTATTAAATACCTATTTGATTTTTTTAGTATCGTGCTAACTTCATCAAAACAGGTCTGTTTGTTTAGTTTTTTGCATGAACTGCCATTACTTTAGTATTTAGTAGTAATTTATTAAAAAATAGCCTTCGCTCTATACTGGTTAGAAAATGTTTCAAATTAAGAAAGAGTTAGTAATCTACTTAAAAGTAAGCAAATTGCTAAGTAGTAGATATCATTATAATACCCTATTACTAAGCTGTTTAAAATTTTTGCGCGATATATTTATGTATGAAGATCAATTATTGCCACTTAATAACTATAAAAATAAATATATGTTTTCACAAACGCTATTTTAAAACAAATTTTTTGCAGACTAATAACCATTACTAATTTTATGATCTTCAGACTCTTTGGCTAGCATTATATTATTAATGGTTTCAATATTGAGTCCAATTCTTAATTTAGTTTTTATTAAACTTAATTCGCAAAATTTTCGCTCGCAAAATACAAAATATTTTGTGCGGTGGAAATTCTTTAAATTGGTTGATGCGGTTGGCACTATAAGCAAAAAATGTATGTATTATGTTGCGACACTTTTTTCAACTTCACTAGGAACTTTTTGCAATAATATGCAAAGCGAAGATGCAGCGAATGGCAAGTGCACTAAAAAAATGGCATTGCTTTTCAATTTGGCTTGATGGTCATTAACCTCACTAACCATAACACTAGCCTCATCAGTTGAAAACGAATTAAATTGTCAAATAGTATATTTTATTTTTAACCAGCGAAGAAGCAACATTGCGCAAAATTAACGCACAATTTTAAGGTTTCCAGCTATCTATCATTAAATTCGCAAGTGAAGGAAATGAACACATTCAGGTTTTGTGCATTTAGTGATCGTGCTGGGGTATTGTTGTTCAATTAAACACATTAATGCACATTTTACATCATACGCTAATAAAACTGCTTTTGGTATACATATCGTTTTTAAGAATATAAAAAGTAAAAAAAAGTTTTTTTTTTCAATTCGTTGAAAAATGACCAAATGGAATAAAAAATGACCATGTGACCAAGTGAAAAAATTATGACCAGATTTGGTCATAAATGACCAAACTGGCAACCGTGATTATTAGTACTAGGATTGGGTATGAGAGTGTGCGAAAGCAATCACAACAACGAGAAAAATATAAAGAGCAAAGCACATGTCAAACAAATACTCTTAAATTTGCTTTCTGCTTGAAACAGGTGCTTGGCCTTGAGGGCATTTTCTCTGGTTTTTTTTTATTTTTTTATTTTGTTGTGCTTGTTTTGGTTGCTTCCGCGCAGCTTGATACAGTCATGTGAAAAAGAATAACTTTAAAAGAAATATCAAATTTTTTTTACATTTGTCTTTATGTATTACGAATAAAATAAAATCGTACATTTTTTTTATTTTTATAAGATCGGTAAGGAGATGACGTTTCACTTTTGAATTTTTGTTTAAATTTTTTTTATGAATTTTATTTTTTTTAATATATATAAATACCTTCATATATATATATATAATATATAATAAAAAGCTGTGATGACACCAGATATATATACGAATTGTTTTTGATCGGATATGGAGCTGATTGTTAAGAGGAGTTAATTTTTTTTTGTGTATGGGTAAGGAAGATAATACAGTGATGGTGCAACTCGGACATTGGTAGATAATTTTTATAGGCTAAAATAGGGGCTATTGTGAAAAGCAATGAGTGGTACAATAGCCAAGGTTTTTCCTGTGGTTAAGGAAAATGAGGGGAGGGTTACACTCAGGGTCCCAAGAAACACCCAGGGATCCCTTTAAGAAAATTAAAAGAACTTTTTTTATTTTGTTGTGGATTAGGATAGAATGAATTATACTTCGGCATGAAGTTGTACGGTCGATTGGCAGCTGGTGTAAGTTCCCACCCCACCGTCGAGCTAGCATATGGGAAAAGCAAGCATGCCGAGCCACACCTAGCTGGCCAAACAATTTTAGTTAGCTCGTTCATGATTTAGATTATCCTGTGGTTCTAGGTCAGCGTTTTCTTTCTTTCCGCTGAAAATAACTAACTAAAAATATTAAATCCGTTACAAATAATAGACTTTAAAATACCAGAGAAAAATTAAATTGAAAATGCAATTGGTACATTGCAATTGAAATGAAAGAAGAAATTCAAAATTGCTTATTTAAAATAGAATCTTTTTTTAAAAAGCCGATCACTGATGACACGGTGACTGTGATATCTAAAATTACAATTTTTTTAAATAATTACGTTGAAAAAATATTTTTTATAATACATAATTATAGATTAATGAGCGATAAAAACAAGAAGCTTAGGTTTATTTATTTATTTTACTTGTTATTTAATTCAATAAATCATTACAAGAAAACTCTCTAACTCGAATTTTTCTAAAACTCCCTCTAACTCGAACTAGTTTTGATATCCCGTGAAAGTTTGACTTAGAGGGAGTCGACTGTAATTATATGTTACACAAAATAGCGAACTCATTTTAGGCAGGCGTTTAGTTTGTGCCAAAACACAAACTTTGTACATAGTTGCTCGAACCGAGCAGTTGCGAAACAAAAAATTGAATGTGCGCGCCTAGCCTAAGTCACTAGGTCCTGGTTAACTTCCAGCTGTTGAACCACCAAATTTAATTTATAGTAATTTAATTGAATCTAATAGAATGAAGTAATAAGCTGTGAAGATATATGTAAATGTCTAGAAAAATTAAAGCATATTTCTGCATTTTTAACCGCTTCTTTCGTTCAAAAAAATTACTCGATTCGCCATGCAGGCAATTTTAACTGATTTTGTTACTCTTTCTGATAGATTGCAATTAAAATTCTAAAGATACTTTAGAATATACATTTTTTTGTTAAGACACGCGCAATATTTAAAAATAAAAAAATAAAATTTTTGGGGAATACAAAAATTCAAATTAGCAATCTGCATAGTCCTTAAATCCCCAAACTTTAAGACCCTCCACCTAAATAGATGAAAACAAAACATTGTCTATTCCCCACACATCTCACCTTCAAATTAAATATTACAAAATAACATTAAAGCCCCCATGTGCCAATTCGATTTGTTTTTATTTATTTCGCATTCTTTACACAACTCCATAATGTAAACCCTGATTTTTACCACATTATTCTTTATGGCTTTGCCAACCCTTTCACAAATTCCACTGTCTAATCTTACACAGCAGATAAAGTGAAAGTCCATCGTCTCCAATTCTCCAATGCATCTCCTGTCTCATGCGTCATCGACACACCCGGAGATAATTGACTTCTCATTTCTCAAATAGTAACATCTCCATGCAGGTGGATTATCTTTGCAAATTCTGTCAGTTCACATCTCATTTAAAGCGCGCATTCTTTTGTTTGTATGTTCTGCGGTCGGTTCGCAAAATTAATTAAAAAAAAAACATTAATTTCAATTGTGCGGTAATAAAAGTTAAATTAAAATGTTAATCAAGTGATAAAGTGAATGTTTATTGAAAGAAATCAAACAATTCGATTGTGAAAATGTGTTTTTTTCTTGCAAAAGAAATACTTTGTGTGTTTGTGTGTGTGTAAATTTTCACCAGTGGTCAGCCATAGCCATATATCAAGTTATGTAGATCAAATAGATTTATAATTATTATTGGGAGGTAATATTTGAAGAAAAATAGTTTTTTTTTTTGTAGAATTGAAAGTGATGAGTTAAATTTTCTTTCCATTTAAAAGTGCAGAATTAATGCTCCTTACTCGTCTTTATTGAATTAATGTAATGTTTGATTGAAATATTAATTATTTTTTGAATTAATTAAAAAAACAACAAGGATTAATGCATTTTTCTTTTTTGTTCTAGGTGAGTCTTGTGATGAATATAAACCTTATGTCTACTTATAACAATTTGGTGAGTTAAAACTATTTATATAAACATTTCTTTTATATTACTTTTGCATTAAAAATTTCCAAACAGATTTTACTGAATAGTTTGTCGAGATTTTTTGTTTATTATTTAGTTATGGGAAGGCTAAGAAAGTAGTACAAAATTCCACTCACTGCTATGTTCACTTATAGGTTTGGTAATCCTAAAGAACTTTCCGAAACTCGCCGATCCGGAATGCGAAACGAACAAGAAACAGTAGGTTTTTGATTCTGAAGTTTTTGTTTCGTTGTGCATTTGTGAAATGGCAAATTGAAGTTGTTTTTACAAGTTTGAAAGATTTAATCTTTTCTGCGATTAATGTTCCTTAATAACTTCCAGGAATTTCTCCTGACCACTGTTTCCTTGCGTAAAGTTCTTTTCCACAACGAATTCATCATCATCACTTGAAAATGACTCAAGAGATTTTGACTACCCGTATATCGTTTGGGTGTAACACAGTGTTAGGTAAAATGGACAGGATTTAAAAGGAGAAGTCGGTGCACATTGGAGTTGAAAGCCTGTACATCACAATTAGGGGGATAATTGATCGGTACAAAGTATTCTCCATTCTAGTAGTGCGGCTACAGAAAAAGTCCCTTATTACGAATGTGGTTTCTGACCCGATAAGATACGAGTATCTGAAGTTGTTCTTGTGTCAGATGCCATAAGCTGTATTTTTATACTTGGTTAAAACAACATAAAGTTATCCAGATAAGTTTATATACAATTTTTAACGCATTCAACCTTTTGGTAGTATCGACTTTTTCGGACTGCGACTTCAAATTTTCAAACATCATTCATTTGACATGGAAAAGATTGAGATGATTTTTTTCCTTTCATTCATTACACTTTGCACAGCAACTAATCGATTACATTTATAGTTTGTCTCCAAACGCACTTTATTATAAGAAACAATTCTATTTCAAGTATCGCAACAAATAAATTGATACTTTTAAAACTTACGAATGAAATTAATATTTTGCTTTGGTCCATTCTATTAAATTAAAACACACAAAGAAACCTTCGCTCAGAAGAAAATAATAGAAATAAAATTTTAAAGAAATTATAAAAAAAAGAACCAAGCGTTCATAGTATACCCTGTAGTAAGGCATTTTTGAGCGCCAAATACTAAAAGTGTTATTAAACTTTAAGAGATTTCTTTGAAACATTCGCGGCGATAGACAGGAACAATAACTGAAATTGGAGCCCTGTAAGACTTCTGTTAGTCGAAACAAAACCACACTCTAGATCTTCCGGAGTACTGAAGTCTTCATCGTCATTGAATTCATCATCATCTTCACTTTCGCTAACATACACAATTACATCATTTGTCAAGGGCTTGCTCCATTCAAAATAAACTCCGAATCCTACGTCATAGTTGTCTATAGCGAACTCCCAGAAAATGCACTTCCTATTTAAGTTTGTCGGAACGCGGACCGTTACAATGTAACCAAGACCCACATTAATACAGCCATCATCTCGCCAGGCAGAAACTTCCTTTTTGAATGCCTAGATGTCTTGTCGAGTCAAAATTTTAACAGGGTCGTCACATACTCCTCGTTGTCTGAATCGTTATTTTTTCTTCGGAAAAACTCTGTTCTGATGCCAAAGATTGTTTGAATCTATCGATTCTGGTTCTTCTTCACCCACAAGGTTTGGCGTTTTTGAATTGGAATGCAAGTGAAGTTGTTGCATGTACTGGTGATAGTGGCCCTTTTGTAATTGACATATGAATTCCGCTTGTTCCTCAGGACATCCAGGAAACTGGATTACACGCCCGAGACGCCATTCGATAGAGAGAAGATATTCATTTTTGATGACAACTAGATCATTAACTTAAACGTTAGGTTGAGGAACTTGCAACTTATAGGAGTTCATGTAGCTCTTTGAGGTTTTCTTCTTAATTCGTGATGTAGGCATTTTAAATTTTTCCCATCGGTTCGCGAGCAGTAAGCAAAGGATAACCACGTAAAAAATGGCCACGAGTTTGAGCTAATAAGTCGCTTGGTCGTGAAATCCTCAAATGTAAATTTGTTATTCTTAATGATTTTTTGAAGTGAGTTTTAAAACTCTTCACACCAGGGGTGCCAGCACGTAACTTGATACAATCGAGTTTAGTCGATGTAATCGAGTATAGGGAGTTCCTTATTTGATTCAATCGAATCGAAAACAATCGACTGATCATAAGAAAGAACTGCCTGTACTCGATTGTGTCGACCTAACTCGATCGTATCAAGTTACGTGCTAGGGCCCCTGCCTCCTACAGGAGATCAAGGCGGCGGAATAAAATTCATTTAAAGCCCTTGGATATTATTATTATCTGATATTTGTTTAAAAGCAGAAGCAAGTGACGTTTGAAAATCCTTTTTCAAGATGTTATTAGCTCCTACAAATTTTTTGCCGTGGTTGGAATAAATTTCTTTGGGAAGTCCACTTCTACCCACAAATCTTGAAAATGCTACCAGGAAAACTTTGGATGAAAGGTTACAGTGGATAGCTTTTTACGGGAAACACACAAAGACGCAAGTGCATGCCTTTGAAATGCGGTATTTTCGTCCGTTAAACCTTTGATGTTAAATGGACCGGCAAAATCAATATCAGTGTAAGGAAATGCGGGGGGGGGGGGGGAGGTACAGCGCTGAGTAGACAGAGCATTTGTTTTTTTAAGGATACGAGTACCACAGGTTTTCTTAAGTTGAATTCGAGGTTTTATTAAGTTTTTGAGCTTTGGAATCCGAACTTCGTGCCTCACTAGCCTGAGAATAAGTGCACTACCTCCGCGCATAGAAAGCTCATGAAGTAAATCCATAATAAGGCATGCGTAACGTGAATCGTAAGTGATAATTTTTGGATCCTATCATTGATATGTCCTACATTAACTCATATGGTCATATTAGAATCAAGAGTTGGGTTGAGAGAGTAAGTAGGAAACTTTTTCTATGTATGGGTTGTGAATCAGATAATGGTCGATATTCGCTAGAGGAGTATTTTTTATGTGCCAATTGAATTAGTTTGGTCTTAACGAAATTGATTTCAGCTTGAGTATAATAGCCCAAGTTTTAGGACGAGAGGTTTTTCCTTGCTTTTTGATTAACGAAAGAGATGAGAACTTATCGAGAAAGTCTTGTTGAGGTTGAGCGCAAAATATTTGTCTCGGTTTAAATTCTAAATTTTCGGGAAAATCTGGATGACTTTGTATTCATTGCCATTCTGGTTGTCTGCCCGAAGAATAGGTGTTCTAACCACTCAGAAAGGTATCAAATTTGTGTCAAACGGAGGGTTAAGTACCAAGTTTGAAGTAAATCGCCTCAATGATCTTGGCTGTAGGTCAAGTTACAAACATACAGACAGACAGACGGAATCTAGGGACCCAATTTTCAAGTGTTCTCTATCATTGTAATGTCAAGTTTCTGTCCAAACCTCGAGTTCCATTCTTTTTTCTATAGTCCTACCTAAATCGCAAGAAACAAATATTGTCCGCTTTTTACTTCAAATCGAAGTGAATAAGCTGGTAAAAAGTTTGGAAAATGCATTCATTTCCTCAGCCAACTTCAAGAAGGTTTTTCTTGAACTACAAGAGCTAGTATGTTTGCTGAAGTCGTGCATTTCATTTTTAGTGCAACGAGGATAGGTGTCAAATGAAAATATGTTTAAAAAAATCGAATTTTAATTTTGAAGAGCCTTTTGATTTCAAAGTTAAAATGACCAAGTTTTTCAATAAATTGTTTTTTTTGATAAGTGTAGCCATTAAAACCTTCTTTTGTTTCAATAAAATAATCAAATTTGACTGTACCTATACTCTACATTTCAACAGCTGTATCTGACAAAAAAATCCTATACACGCCCCCATTAACTAACTTTTGCTATTTCCTTTTTTCAAAAACTTTTAATGGCACTGATGCCAATAAAAAGTTTCAAAAAAAAAAAAAAAAACAATCCAAATCCAATAAAAATCCATCCAAGAGGTCAGCCAGTTAGGAAAGTGAACTCGAAGTAAGCAGCGCCTCCAAAAACAAACCCTCATCACTCAATCGAACCATTTATTTTCATGGTTTATTTATTTTTCTTTTTCCTAATAAGATTCCTGGCAATGAATTGGAATTAGCAAGAATTATTATTCCCTTTAGAGACCTTCGCAAAATGCGAATTCCATTGAAGCATATCCCCGTCTAGCACATAAATTTGGATCCTTTTTGTAAATACTCGCAGCTCCCTCTAAAGTTATTTTTCCAATTCATTCGGATTTGTTTTTTTTTACAAAAGTGAAAACCTTTAAAAAAAAAAAAAAACAAGATAACCATCGATTTTTCATTAATATTAACCAAATGTTCATGGCGCGTTCTCATGAATGCCCATGCCCATAACTTAGCCTTTATGATTACCAAATTGCGGCTGATTCTCCACATAAATTTGAATTTTGATGGAAATTCGATTGATTTGTGTTTTTTTTTTATAATGAGCTTTTTATATCTACAAATTTTCTAATCGATTTTGGATGTTCTGTTATTATTAATTTTTGGAATTTCCAAATCGCAAAGAAAATTGTATTCAATAATGCGAATGGTGGTCCTTTTGGGGAGAATTCAGGAGGTAATTTATTTTTGTGCGAAATTAAAATTGATTACTAAGTCTCAATTTTTTTTGTTGATCTCTCTATGTCCTTCAGATTCAATAGGTAAGTGTTTTTTTTTTCCTTATTTTATGCGTAAATTGTTTCTTGGCATGAAAACAAAAAACAAAATTTCATCCAAATGGAACAATATTAAGTCGGAAAGTCTTTAATTTATCGTCGTTTTCTAGAATAGGGGGTGGTGGTTTTTCGTCATGTAATGGTGACGTGTGGTGAAATTGCTTTCAATTTACACAAATGAAAGCTTTAAGGTTTTCTTACTGTGTACAACTTGAACTCGATTTTTTTTTCTGAGAAAAACATACTATTTACCTTCTGATGTGCTTCGTTTTCATTGCTTCTACTTTGGTCGCAAGAAGTATAGTAATGTATCTCAAGAATTTGGTTAAACGATTTGTGAAATTATAAGCCGTAAAATAACCAAAGTCACGCAGGGACTCTTGATAGCAATCATTTACGAAGTTGATTCTTGTGACAAATATAACATGTTTACCAACAATTCTCTGGTAAACTTGAACCAGTAGTTGCCTTTTTTACAAGGCCTCAAATGCTATCTTAAATAATTTGACCTATGTCCAAAAGCTTAATTAAAAAATTCTTTCCTGGACAAACTCGGCCCGATAAAATGTAATTGATGTTTTATGTATTTTCCTTGTAGAATGTCAGGGTTTCTAAAAATAGCCAATTGCCCCTTAAATAAAAAAAAAGATCAACCATAATACTCGCCCTTTTGAGAATGCTCATCAGTTTACTTAAGTCCAACTTCGGACGAACTGTGAAGTACCGAGATTCTTTTTACAGCCGCACTACATGAATGTCGGTTCGCCTACATAGGTCTATTTTTCCTTCACATTGTAAAATTCAGATTTTTAAAACTAATATGCATTGGTATCTCTTTTCAAAACCTTCCCTTTTGTTCTAACTCTGGGACTGTGATAATCATTTCAAGGGTTATAACAACCCTTTGAGTGCCCACATATTATAATAAAAAAAAAGTTATTTTCAAGGCTATTTAAATCAAAATTGGTTTTCCCACTTTATAGAGACCTAGGAAATAGCGCCAATTCAACTTCTACAATTAAATTTGTGACTTATACGATTAAGACTTTGATTTCTCTGATTGGAAAAAACTCCAAGCCCAACCGCGGAACAAACTATGTAGGTTATGTAATCCTCAAAATGAGAATGCATAAAGCCCCTTGAGTTGTTTGTTCTTGATTGAGTATGTCCCGACTGACTATCTACCAAAACTTTAGAACCAATCACATCACCAAATTTGAATTTAATTTGTAAATTTTGGTTAGAGGGAGCAACCCCCTTGGGAACTAGTTATTCTATGTCTTTCAGAGCTATATCTCATTTATTTAAATGAATAAGGAAGGTCGAAAATAACTCACATCAACCTTTGAATCGTCATATTTGGGGTAGACAACTGTTGCCCTACGGGATTATCCCTAAACGGAATTTACAAAAACAAAGTTAACCATACAAAAAGGTCACTAAATAAATTAGTCATTAAAAGCCGACAGTTGGTTTCAGTATTTTGTCTACTAACTGTATAATTGGTTTGAAAATAATTAAAAATACATAAAAAACCCAATACATGTCGGAGTTTCTTAATCCCCTGCTCAAGACCAATGAATAAGGACAAAAATAAAATATCTACAAAAACAGTAGGATTGGGATTGGGATTAGACACCCTAGACATAAACTGTATGAATTTCATGTTTTATGTTCACAAGATCTAAATAACAAAATTTCGAAAGGCTTTAAATAAGAAAAAACTCACAATATAAAGAAAGTGGGCGTGGCAGCTCAATACAAGTTGCATTGGACAGTTAAAAGTCTGATATTCATAAAATAAATGCTGGTGTGCCTCAAGGCTCCGTTTTGTCTCCGACACTCTTCCTTATCTTCATAAATATTCTTTTGTCTGAAACTTCTAATCCACCACATTGCTTTGCTGACGACAGCATCCTCATATTTTCATGTTCGTTTCAAGACCGTCAACCCTGTTCTTTAGCTGACACGGCAGTTAAGCGCATTAGATTCCGCATTCAGTCTTATCACAAATTAAACGAATTCTACGAACGATTCTACGAAATTTATATGGTCGCCTAGGTCTGATATTCATGAAATGAATGCTGGTATGCCTCAAGGCTCCGTTTTGTATCCGACACTCTTCCTTATCTTCATAAATATGAGCTTTTGTCTGAAACTTCTGTCGCTGACGACGACACCCTCAGCTTTTCATATTAGTTTCTAGACCTTTAACCCTGTTCTTCTGCTTAGGAAATAACACGGCCCATTACATAGATTCCGATCTTGAAAGCATTTAGGCTGATCACATATTCCATCTTAATGGGAATCTTGTTACGAATTCCGAAAAAATTCGTCACAAAATCCATCGGTTTGGCTATAGGATTTTTCGAGATTCGTAGAAGTCTCCTTTAACGAGACTTGGAATTGGTGACAAGGCTGATTATACAATGGGCTACTAACAACCGCTTCGAAAACACAGAGCTGACCTCAGCCGGCCTTGCATCAATGAAACTGAAACGCTTTTCAAAGTCGATATGTGTGACCATCTCTTATGGAATGTCTTATTCGACATAGCCAAAAACGCAGCGAAATGCTTAGGTTTTCCTAAAAGATGAAAGAAATTTGAATCATCTTCTGATCTGGCTACAATCTATAAGGCGTATATCCGCCCAAATCTTGAGTTCAACTTTCATATTTGGGCTAATGTCCCTATTACTCATATGCACCTGTTGGATAGAATTCATAATAGAGCCCTAAAAAATTTGTTGTAGGATGTGTCTTCTACGGAAACTTTCATCTCTCTTGAACACCGTCGCTCGTAACGTCTCCTGTCTTTCATTATTTTATCGCTTTTCTATCAACAATGTTTAATTGAAATTGCCAGTTGCATTCCTGCACTTAAACAATTCAACGGCTTCAGGGAATGCTTATCAGTTCACCCGTTCAACTTCGGGTCTACTATTAAATTCAGAGATTCTTTACGAATGTGGAATGCTGTACCCGACTCAATATAATGATACGAGTATTCAAATATTTAAAAACCAATGTGCATCTATATCTCCTTTTAAATCCTCCAACTTTCCTAAACGCTCGTGCTGTGCTCAAACTTTTTAAGGGTAGTAATAATCCCTTTAGTGCTTGCAAAATTATATTTTTTTTTTGTTATAATTGACGCCAATTCAAGAGGATATGAATGCCCTCTATATGTTAGACAAGGCACCTAAAGCCATAAGGAAAGCCAAGAAGATTTTATTCAAAAGAGCTACCCGATGCACATTGGTTTTTAGTTTTTGCATATTGTGATGAGAGGGAAACACAGAGCTGGGTAGAGCATTCAACATTCGTGTAGTGTGGCTTAAGAAAAATTCTCTGTACTGAAATTGGACTCGATATCAAATTAAAGGACATTCCTATAAGTGCGAGCATTTCGGTGGAGTTTTTTATGAAGAGTCGATCATATGGACAGAATCCACAGACCCCCTTCTCTGTTCGTCCACATTCGTCTAGTGCGGTTAAGAAAAAAATCTTTGTACAGAGATCAAGACACAATCAAAAGAAATTCCTAAAAGTGCGAGTATTTTTATGAAGTTTTGTAAGGTGAGTCGATTAGTCAGACTGAAATCGAGAGATAAGGACATTCCTCAACGTGCGAGTATTTCGATAGAATTTTTTAAGTCGTGTCGATCAGACCGACAGAATCGGGAGACCACCTTCTCTAGTCTTCCTTATCATCATAATGTAAAGTTCCATCAAAATCGCGAGTTCTTTTTTTTTCTTACCTAAGCACAACTTGCCATAAAGTTCCTATAAAGTACAAATTCAAAATAATCCACGTATGATATGTGCAAATGAAACTAATTGATATATACAAATATTATTTAAACACATAAAAATTCATTCAGCATGATGATGGGTTGATTTCCAAATTTATGTGTTTTGGTGTTCGATGAATGGATATTAAAAATAAAAATAAAATTTTTTTCTATATCATCAATTCACGAGAATTTATTATATTGAATTTCAATTTCCGATATTTATCTATTGATTGTTTTTTCTTCTTCAAATACTTTCACACAAAAAAATGTTTATATCTGCGAGTATCATGATATCAAAACAAATATACCTAAATACTTCACATACATGTGAATTTTTTTGTTTGCGAATTTATGAAAGATAAAACTTTATGAGCGACAAAAAAAAAACAAGGGTTTCCAAGGTTTACTTTCAGAAAATTACACACGAAAAAAAAATATTATTCGAGCTGTAAGTACTCTTATATTTCCCGAATTCATTGAATTTTTTTTATTTATCCTGTAATAATCTCTTCCGCCATGGTGGGTGCCTCTCTTTTTTCTGGGATTTAAAAAGTAAAATATTGTAATTTTAATTTCCACGTGATGGTACCTAAATTCAAAAGTTTCAATGCAAAATAAATTGAAAGGTTAGATTTGATTTATTAATTGCGAATCTATGTTAAAATTCATTCAATTAATCAAACATAAACGTAGTTAAACAAAAACTCAACGATTAATAAATACGAAGACCTTAAATTAAAATCCTTTATGATTAAACGGTAAAACCTTCCCTGTTTTCTTGATTGAACTTGATTCATTTGCTTATAGGTATATCAGTAAGATTTTCTGAATGAGGAAATGATTTTGTAATGTAAATATTTGATGATGTGAAAGGAGAAACTTACTCGTTATAATAATATTAATAGAAATCCATCAGACCAGATGTTGAAAACCTGAAAAAAAAAATTAAAATTGATTATTAATTTCAAGAACATAAAAGAGAAATGTACACAAAAAAATTTTATCAAAGAGTCTGCAAAATCATTATCTAGAATTTATTGATTTTTACCTTTAAAACTGGGTCAAGGACATTCACAGTACCACCGAATTAATGAAGCATGAAACGAATATAATATAAAGAGAGATACGTATATGGCCTAATTGTGGACGTATACATACCTATAATCTTCTTGTGGGTATTTTTGGATGTACTTGGCTTAGAAAATCGACGTTAAAGCAATTTAACGCCACTTCATCTAAGAAAAAGTGTCATTTAAAATTTCAATCTATTTTAATTTTTTCAAGGATTGAGAGCTCGAAATAAATAAAGATTTTTCGCACAAATTCGTCTGGGTACATTTACAACACTTTAACATTTGGGGCTCCACGAAAGCCAAGTGTTATAATGGAATAACTTGTCCATATTCATTGGGATTTCCATTGCAAATTGGAATGTTTGTTCCAAATTTGTTAGAAGAATTTCAAGAAAGTAGTCGAATTTGATGCTGGCCATTCAAAGTGAATAAAACACTTATGCTCTCCTTTCTTATATTCACTCTTCTTATTAAATGTCAAAATCTGTGCCACATATCACAGACACTTCAGATTTATCTTTCTAAAAGTGAATTCAGCGCCATCTAAACTCTCAAGATTTCAACAAATAAAATTCACTTTATCGTCACTTTGATTGCTGACCTAAATTTTATTTACTCTTAGTTTTGTTGTTCTTTTTGCGTTTTAAAACTTGCTGATCTGGCTATTCATTCGTTCGAAAAAGCATGGCTGTTATGTCAATTTTTAAAAGTTAGTTTTATTTGAATTAGAGGCAAGTTTTATTTTTGTGCAAGACAAATTCGAGGCTTTAATGAAATTCTAATTATAAAAAAAAAGTTTTTGTCATGACGTCTATCTGATTTGGTTGTTTGACAGGTGGCAGTTGTACAAATTTGTCACAATTTTCTTGTATGAAAAATTTGTTTGGAATTGTCAACTCCTTGCAAGAGGCAGTACATCTTTAAAAAACTTAAATTCAAAGTTATATCCAAAGACAAAATTGTCATTAGCCGTGTTTTATGGAAAATTGATAGCCACTAAGTAAAGAAAATTGAAAAAAAAAAACGATTATAGTCACTTTTATATTCACTCTCTTTTAATCTCAAAGTTTGACACGAATTTTAGAGTAATTTCAAATTTATTTTGACGTATTGAGAATATTTCTTTCCATATTCTTGCCAGCCCCTAAATTACAATTTTAATGAGCAAAAAAATCGATTTTTCGTTAAAAAAAAATTCAGATTTTGTAAATGTTTCTTAATCCATCCTCCAATGGAATTTGACAGTTTATTGCTTGGTTAATGGGTAATATACTAAATTTTGACCTATTTAGAGTATTTCTTTCTAGATGCTATCCAAAAGCCCTAAAATCGCAATTTTCATGAACAAAAAAAAATCCAAAAAATTTCGATTTATCGGTGTAAAAATTAAGATTTTTCAGAATTTTTTTCAATCAAATGACATTTGAGATTTTTTGTACGTCTTTTACATAATAGACACGAAGCTTTATTTCCAAATGTCTTGACATAATAAAAATCTCTGAGAAAAAAAGATGAATTCCAGAACGCATCCCAGTGACAAGAAAATGTTTTTCTGCACTCGATTTAAGTGCCATCTACATCTCAATATATCAACAATTTTTATTCATTCTATATTAACTCAGATAGATGACCAAATTATATTCACTCTTGACGTTTTTATTGTTTGCTAACTTGGCTATTCACTCTTTCAAAAAACACGGCTATTAAGTTTGTCATAGTCAGATTTTGATACCTAAATTTGTCCTAAAAATATTGTGACATTGTGCCAGTTGTACTGTTGATAAATTTATATTAATTACATGCCCTTTTTTACTGGCAAATTCTCTTTCTTTGCTGACATTAAAACTTATGTCAACCATGCAATTTGTGGTTTGAAGGCCCTACAATTCTTTATGATAGGAAATATTTTCTCCTACAGATGTGCCAAACATATAAATTTGCAAAATTTTTTCATAAAAAATAGGTACAAATTATAAAAGAAAAAATATAGTAAATAAAATGTGTTCTCTCCCTTTGATGAGAAGGTATGCAAAGTTGAAGGGCGATTGAACTGACTTTCAACCCCTTTGTATATAAAATGCACCTGCGTTGACTTGAAATAGGTTTGGTTCAACTCGATTGCCGTAGCTTAGCGGAGTTAAGTTTAATTTTTTTTACTCGGTAACATAATATTTTGAACTGTGTTGTAGAAATATGCCAGCGATAAAAGTGACAGCAATTACTTTGATGAATCTGACAGATCTAAAATTAGAAAGTTCAATTCTTCTCCTTAAACAATTAAAACGTGTCTTATTGAATCTCAATAAGTTTAATAAGAAATATGGAGATTCTTTATTTAGCCGCACTCAACGAATGTTGAGTACCTTACCTAACTTTGATTTTCCCTCCCAATTTTTAATTCAAAACAATGAACATAGACATATCCTCTTAAATCCTAAAAATTTTCCTAAATCTAGCACTCTATTTAACTCTATTTTTAAGGGTAGTCAAAACCTCTTTAGTAAGCGCACAATTTAAAAAAAATAATACCAAGTACTAGAAGACTGTTCGACATTTTGTGAGTGATTGTCTTAGTCTCCAAGGGTATAACTTCGGATTTAATAGTCGGTTCTTCAAGGTTTAGCTATAATCTTTTGAAGTAATAATAACGTTTGGTCACATTTAGAGGGGGCCAGGGGGATAGTTAAAACTTGATTGTGTCTGTCGCTATTTTAGAACTTCACTTTTCGATATTCAGAAATTTTCAGACCTTTGTGTAACAATACACCACATAGTGCTTCAACAGTCTTCTTCAAAAATGTCAGTGGTTGTTTGGTGATAAATTTAACAGAAGGAGCGTTAGGAACTCCTAATTCCATTTTACACCTTAACAATTGATTTTAATTTAAACAAATATCAACATTTGAGGAAAAACATTGCTTTGATTAGCTTCAAAAATTTCAACTAGGCTTCTTATAGTGGAATCTTCAAGATTGAAGTATCTAATTAAATCGATTGTTAAATTTTTTTTTACTGTGCAAAAATGATGGCATACACTTGTCGCTGAAAATTGAGAAAGACCTGTCTTTGGTCGTTACGAATGAGCTGTCGAAAATTTCCAAGAATCCAAGCTCGCGAAAAAGGTTATTCGGAGGTGCTTTGGGCGCCTCACAAACAACTAGTTATTTTAGAAGAGGATAACCCGAACTTCTTTTTCATATACATATTTTGTTTTTCAAAATTCTTAAGCTTATCAATCTTTGAATTTATTCCTTTTCTCATTCGCAACTAAAACTTTTCAGTTTTCTATCACTATTATGAGAAAATATATAAACTAGGCTCCAAACTTATTGTAGAGACCTTAGACCTACCACCATTCCTGTGGTGGTAATTTCAAGAATGGAGAGATCTACAGATCTACAATTGTCGCCCAAACCCAAACGGTTAAGATAAGAAGCAATTTTCATGAATATAGGTTCTCTTGGAGCATTCCAACATTTGAAACATTTGGAAGAACGATATTGTAAAGGATTCCCAGCTTTGTTGCATGTTACCAATTGATCAGGGCCCAGTGGCAACTACCCAGGCCATGTCTTCCTGGGTCTGCATAGTAGGTCATATGTTCGGGATTTTTATAGGTAGGCCACATCTTTCTAGTTATAATGCAGTTGGTTAAGCTTATCCACAGATGTATATTTGGTTTCAGAAATATATTAAGAATATTTTGCCCTTCAGAACATCAAGTGGAATGTTAACTTTTTTCGCAGGAGTACCATGCAGGCCAGATCCTTCCCTAGCCACCAGCTCGTTAATTTCCCTCAATCCCAACTTGATCCGAACTTCAGGTAAAAGTGACCTTGACGTTAGTGTTGAGGCTCGCTAGTGGGACCGATCAATTTAGATGATGAAGAATCCATCCGAATCAACGGCTTTAAGAACTACCTGACTGTCTGTGAAAATTTCCGTATTCCGGTTAAGATTTGAGTATTTTGCGGGTGAGAATCGAACTCACACCTTTTGCTTCATAATCAATTGCACTGAGCATTATGCCTAGAGATACTCCGGTGGATTTGTATTCAGACACAACTCACTTACACAATCATACGATTTCCTGATGGTGATGGTGTATTTTTCGACTAGGCTATATTAAGGACTTCTTGTTTTCCTCCCTTTTGTATAATAATAATATTATAACTCGCGTCTTTTTTGCAAGTTATTTATGAGTTTTTGCGCTCGAAAACTTTTCCATCAAAGATTCATAAAAAAAAATCATGGCTAAAAGCCATATAGAATAAGACGAAAGACGCAATTTCTTTTTATAGCCATAGAACTTTAGCTTCGTAGCTTTCAAACTTATACCTACTAGGAAATAGAATATCTCCTCCACAAAATCTAAGATGTAAATTAATTTTATTACTGCACTGACATATCCGCATTTATGTTGGAGACATGTCACCAATATGTCTTCGCCGTTATGGCTCAATACCTTTCCCATTCTATTCTACTTGCTTTGCTTACTCTAGGGACTGAATACTCAAATGGAGAACAAGAGTGAATTCAAATCCTATTAATACATTATTCATAGAAAACAAAAACACGAAAAAAACAAACCCGAAGGAAGCTTTCAGGAAAACGTGAAGGAAAGTGGGGAAAAGAGAGAAGCTCCATAATATAATACAAAGGTAGAGAAAGAAAGGAAGACGATTTCAATTCTATGCATTGTCGGTCTATCAAAATGATATCAAACAGCAACAAACACACAAAAGCGCATGGAAATTTCCGAAGAAAACAACAACAACTGATTCAACTACTTCAGCTTCCCTTTGCCGCTTTGCCCCTTTAATCGGTGACGAACTCCCACTGTTCGTTCGTCCTCCAGTTCGATCGATATCGGACCAGGTATTTTATTTTTATTTTTACCTTAGCCCCCGAAGGTGTATCTCTGGAGTGTATCGAAAGCTAAAGGACGAGTCTTATAGCCCTCAAGGATATTGTGTTCAAGAATTTCAGTTGTTGTTGTTTGTCTTCACCTAGCTGAAGCTGCTCCCCTGTTATTTCGTGTTTTTTCTTTTTATTATTTTTGTTCTTTTTTGTTTCTTTTGTTTTTTTTTTTCCGACTTGTTTTTCTGGAATTTTCCGCTTTTTTGTCGAGTTTTTGTTATCTTTGTTCCAGTTTTGTTTTCGGTCTTTATTTCTTGAATTGGAGAGTATCCCTTTGGTTTTTTTGTGAGTACAGAAGGTTGTTTTTTTTTTTTTAGTTGGCAATGCACAACAGGATAAGGGCTTTAATTCTAAACTTCGAATCCACAAAGATAGGAATTAAGTATGTAAATGATTATGTTAGGATGGAGTTTTTTTTGTCTATTTGGGAATATGGGGAAAATCCCTTCAAAATAAAATATAGAAACAGTAAACTTAAAATAGATTTATCAAAGACCATGTGGAGGGTATGCAATTTAATATGCTAGATAAGAAAGTGGAGGATGGCTCTTTGACTTGGCTACTTTTTTTTTTTTTTGAAAGACGAAGTTCTATGGTTATCAGATTATTGAAAGGTGTCCTTTTTATGACCCTTTTCTTAAAGTTAGATTTGAATTTTGTTTGTTGAACGTTTAAACATAAGTGGCTTAAAGAAAACTTTTTTCTCAATAGATAGTGAGATATTTAAAGGAAAACAAAACTCTTAAACGAACAGCTAAAATAGGACCACAAAATTTTAAAGGACATCTTTAACTTAAAAACAGCTTTTTCACATTCAATCTGAGAACACCTAACTTTTAAATTTATTTATTGTTTTTAGACAAAGTTAAATAAGGGCTAAAGTGCGAATTAGGGTAAGAGTTAGATTTAGAGTTTAGAGTTAGTCAGAGTTAGGGTTAGAGTTAAAGTTAGAGTTAGAGTTAGAGTTACATTTAGAGTTAGAGTTAGAGTTAGAGTTAGAGTTAGAGTTAGAGTTAGAGTTAGAGTTAGAGTTAGGGTTAAAGTTAAAGTTAGAGTTAGAGTTACATTTAGAGTTAGAGTTAGAGTTAGAGTTAGAGTTAGAGTTACATTTAGAGTTAGAGTTAGAGTTAGAGTCAGAGTCAGAATTAGAGTTAGAGTTAGAGTTCAAGTTAGAGTAAGAGTTAGAGTTGGAATAGAAGTTTGAGTTGAACTTGAAGTTAAAGTAAGAGTTTATATTATTATAGTTTGGAGTTGGAAATAGAGATAAACATTTTGATATAAAATCGGAATCCTCTTTAAAATTGAACAAAAATTAGTTTTGTGAAAATGTATTTTTGAAATAATAAGCATATCTGAAATTCAAATTTATTGAAAAGTGTAGTTTTTTTTTTGTTAAAAATGGAAATAATTTTTTTAACGTTTTTGCTTGCACTAAAAAACACGGTGCTTGTCAGCGAGTTATTGTTTTTACACACTGATAGTGGCGTTTTGGTTAGTGCGTAAGATTGTTTCGGGAACTTCTTGCGTGGAAGTGACAAATCTTTCAAGTGCTTCT
The DNA here is from genome assembly GCA_911387755.1 of Chrysotoxum bicinctum. Lineage (NCBI taxonomy): Eukaryota > Metazoa > Arthropoda > Insecta > Diptera > Syrphidae > Chrysotoxum > Chrysotoxum bicinctum. The sequence goes on along the minus strand of OU426990.1, from coordinate 109,969,961 downwards.
CATTATAGCCGTTCGGATATGGCGTAAAATTATAGCAACAGTGTAGTTTTCAGGCCAGATCAAAGCTGCCTTATTGTTCAAATTTATTTTCAAAATCTTTCTTTGGTTCGCTAAAATAACCATGTGCTAAGAATTGATATTTTTTTCCACCAAGAACGCTCATTTTGGAGGAGTGCCTACGTAAACAAGCTTAATTTTCAATTTTCTATCAATTAATGAAATACTGATACATCCAAGTTCCAAAGCCTCTATAGATGGATCTGCTTTGGTGTTGAAATCATATTGGCATATATTTCTACAAAACTTACCGGTAGATGAAAGTCAATAGAGTGCGACGCTACTGACCCACTACTATCCATTTGAACTTTCCCCAATTGAATGGGATAAATGATGAAATTTATGTTTCCATTGTGGTCATATGACATCGATGGGCTTGGAAAATATCTTTTCGTTTTTTTTAAAAAGTCAATCCGCTATTGAATACAGTAGCTGCTGCGAATTATATAATCGCAGGCTCTTGGGATGTTGATTTGGTTCGGACCACCCCGTATGTATGTATTTATGCCTATATCTGTACCTACATCATCCTTCAGTTACTCTCAAATTTTATTTGCTTGTAAAATAATTCTTAGTGACGCAATAAAAACCTCAAGATATATTTACGTGAGTACTAGATTTCCCATATGTGTAAGGAAATTGAAATTTTACTCTCAACTTAAAGCAACTCATATCCTACGGCGTTCTTTGCCATACATTGGCCTCAAACAGAAGCCACAAACAACTTCCTGTCTCAACTACTCAGCATATATGCTTTACGAAGTCAACATCACGGCCTGTTTTTTTTTATTACATTACTCATAAAAGCCCCATAATGTTGGATGTCTTATCAAAAGATAACCAAATGTATGTTATGTGGCTGTTGATGATGGTGATGTCTACCCCCAATACGCAGGGAATATTTCGTTCTTTTTAGTAGGTACACATTTTATTATATCCAGTGAATAAAAAGTAATTTTTGTATGTGGTTTGCCTTGCACTTAGCTCGACATAAAGCGTCCTCCTTCAGCACAATCTCTCATTATATATTCATGTCAATCTCATCATTTTACGACCGGTCCGTCATAAGCTAAACATACTTACATGCTCTAACGTTCGTAAAAGTTCCCAAAGACGTCACCTGACACAGAAGTCTAAATGTGCGGTATTGAAAATCAGTCATAAACCTTCACGCTTTAAATAAATGATATGCCACCAAAGGTTGACAAAGAATCTATTAAAGCGGCAAAACACGGACAAACAGAACATACAAAAAAATAAATTCCTTAAAAGACCACATTTTGTTTACACTTTTATTAAAAGGACTTTCACAAAAATTTGTTTTTCTGATGTCAACCCCGAAGACGAACCTCTCTAACCACTCTATTTGCTTCGAGTCACCTTCTGGCTTTCATTTCATTTAGGTAAACATCTTCATTCGTCTTTTTCGCCTTTACTAACACTAAGTTATGCCTCCTTTCCTACTTTATGTGATGTGTTGATACAATAAAAAAATTCTAAAACAAAAAAAAAACAACAACAAAGTGAATCTACCATCAAGACAATCTAAGTCATCCATTTTCATCTGTACGCATAAATTTTTCATAAATTTTCCCTTCCTATAGATCTGTGCATGTGTATAAGTCTCGTGGCACTCATAACAACATCAAACTTAAGAAATAAAAGCGACAGAAAAAATCGTCCTTGAAAATAGAGTCAGGTTGAAAATAAGACCCATTCCAGGGTTTGTGAAAGTATAAATACTGTTAAGAGCTACCATAGAGCTATAGGATAACGATGCAGAGGAGAGGACAATAAAAAGAAAAAGAAAAACAAATCCAGGTATACGATAAGTACCATATCAGTGTTGCCATTTAAGTGTTGTTTTTTTGACATATTAATCTAAGAATTCATAGAAATCAAATTTAGCCTATGACATCTTCACACAGAAAGCGCCAGTTCTACCACTTATTTTTTTCAAGTGAAATTTTGTAATGATTTTGAGAATTTTAAAGAAGTTTTACGAGTAAAACAATTGGTGTTTGTAATCAGATAGAGAACTACTAAAATTTCCAGACAATTCGTATGCAAATTTTAACAAACAGCAACTTAGTATTAACCAATGCTGCCACTTCAGTTTCTTATGGTAAAATATTACATTAATTTTGTTCGTTTTAAAAGAACTTGTTCAATGTTAAATAGACATTGAATAATAATAAATTTTAATCACATGCAGGCTTTCTAAAATTTTACAAAAATTTGTTTACACAGCTAACATCCCATGATAATCCAAAGCCTCAACCAGCAAGTTCTGTCCCTAGCTAGCCTCTACCAGTTAGAAACACCAAGTTGGCTGAGATAATTATCCGTGCAATCTGTTATGGTTTCTTTCTCTGCTACGTATACCATTAAGGTTAGATTGGATCCATGTGTCGCAGTCATCTGAGTCACTGTATTTTGTGGTTCTTCAGCAGGTCAAACAGGTATCTCCGTATAGCTCGTCGTAGAATCTTCTCCTCCACACTCATTCCTTCGACACAACTTCGTCTCAAAGCATCTTAACAAATTTTCATCTGTACTAATTAAAGTCAACGCTTTTGCCCCATATAGTAGGACCGGAGTGAGGGCCTTGCTACTAAAGTGACTTTTAAGCCCTCTAAAACAGAGTTTGATTTCTGCGTTGTAGTCATTTTGCGAGGTAACAGTGGACCCAGTCCCTGACTACTTCAAATATATGTATATCTATCCCTCGTGAAATTTTCGCCCAATCATCTTCTACTATCTCAGCATATACTTCTTCTTGTTCTCATTGACATTGGCCGGCGGCGGCATTTAGTAGCCGAAAATAGTGATTTTTATAAATTAGGAGTATTGAATTCGTATTTTCACTCTCGTCTTGGCTTCGCAAGCGTCCGTCCTAGCCTTCTAGTCTTGAGTAGATCATTCCACGCATTAATAAAATCTTCGAACATCACCCATGCCGCTACAACCCACAACTTGACCACTCGCTCTCGTGCCAGAACTGAAGGGCTACTCTCCTAACAGCTTTGGCTTAACTCTGCAGCATTGCCTGGTAGGTCCCATTCTTAGAAGCATGCGGCAGCCGGCACTTTTCATCGAACCAGGGGTTTAGTATCGTTCGAGTTCAAAACAGTGTTTCCACTATTCCTCTACTCTCACATTAAAAGTGCCATCAAAAATTTCATAAAATAGATACGTAGAATCATTTCAAGGCTCCCACTTTTTTCGTTTTTCGGTTTTCCGAATAATTTTTGTCAATTTTAAAAGATGGTTTTCAAGGTAAAAAATGTATTTAATTTTTGCTAATTTCTATATGAAGAAGAACTAATAAAATTTCTACATAGTTTAATATTCATATTTACTAAAATAGATATCAATTTATGATCATTGCTGCCACTTATTATTTTCAGTGAAATATTGCAATTATTTTATTACTAGTAGATTAGAAAAAATCACGATGAATGGACAAGTGAGTTAAGTTAAACATAACTCATATTTAAATTCAACCCCAAAGCCACTTGTCCTTCATCCGTGAAATGATAAGGACGAACAAGTTATATCGATAGAAATGAAGCGTGAATTTGAAAATAATATTAACTCCCAGTCGGGGTATATTGAATTAAATTCGCTTTTAGCAATTTACTGCAACGCAATTGGAATTGTTGGGTGTACATTATTATCATTGCGAAAAATTATTATTCAAACCTAAAGACATTAATGCGTAGAGAGGTTTTTCCCCACTTTTTGTGAGTCATTTTACAAAGTCATTACAAACTGTCATTATTCATACCTAACTGCCGAGACTTAAATAAATTCAATTAATTTAAATCTCCGACTGGCTGTAAGACAAAAATATTTATCAAAACAAATTGCTTTTGAGGACAAAATATGTATGTATGTTGCGAATTTATGTAAAGTAGCTAGTTCATAAATCATATTACAGGAGACTAACGTCTATGCCTCGGGGACTAACTATACCAATTATAATTAGTCATTTTTCAGCTTTGATCAATTTCTTAATTTTATTACTGTTGCTAGATGTTTTTTTTTGATAAATTAAATAATTTATTTGAATTTCAAGTAAACGGAGGATTAATGCAAAATTTGAGAAATATTTATGAGAACATAAATTAAATGGAAACTGAGAATAACTACCAAAAAATTTTTTTGAGGGCTATGTACATGATACGGAACGACGAAATCTTTGCTCTCGATTCAGTATTGTGGCTTGAAACCCAGACAAGACTGGTACATTTTGTATACAAGAAATTTCCTTAAAATTTTTCAAGATCAAAAAAAATGTCTTTATTATTATTTTTAAATCGAAATAGGTTCTATAGAATGCGAATTTTCATTTTGGGAATGAAGTCAGAAACCCGTCGGGTTCATATAGCAGGGTAGTTGGTCTCATTCTGACAGTCGTTGTTCGTCTTTCATTCTCCATCATGCGTTGGAACAGCGACGAGCTAGTCTTTGCAGTGGTGGGCCACATTGAATAAGACCTATGTTTTGAAAAAGAAGGTAACGCTACCACACCCTGTATCATAATTTCAATATTCAGAAACTTTTAGGTTCAAAAATAGTTCAAAAGTTTTTAAAAGATTCTTAAAGCAAATTGAAGTCGAGATTTTTACCAAACTGTCACATTGATGGGAAGACTGTTCTGCAATTCTGTTCGACCCATCTTACATGAATGAGTCAAGCTCCTTCAGATTTGGTACTTGATATTTTTGGTCATACCCCCAAAAGGTGTTTTTTCCATTTTCGTGAAGCAAAAAATCTTAAGTTTCTGAAGAACGAGCTCAAAAAAATGTATTGTACGTAAAGCCTAGTTTTTAGTAAGAAACATTTTTCCAAAAAAAAAAGAAATATGTATTAATGGAACCTACCATAGAAGCAGTTTTTTTTTTAATTTTCTCTGAAAACTGTTTTCTACAGAAGCTTCAAGTTTCAAGAAAGCTTCAAAGTGGTAACATTATAACTCCATAAAATAATTTACAATCTCGCGTTAACTTTACATCGAGGTGGAACCCGTTTAAGCCCAAGTAATGCGGACACAAATTATTTAAGAGACTAATCATGTTTTTACCAAACACCACAGATATGGGAAACGAGTAGGTAATACAATTTGCAACTTGATTTAGGTTCTGACGAACTCACCAAAAGTGGAACAGTAATTCAATGGCTACTTGTAAAATAATTTTAAAGCAAGATGCTTTACAAAGAACAACTTTGATGGAACAAAATCATCACCTACTGGGTGAAAAAAACAGATTTGGCCAATGCTGGATCTGAAGCGGTCCAAGGGTTAAATATCTTCAAACAGATCGCACATAGGCTCCGTAATAGGTGTTATAAAATAACACACTGTTCGATAGGCAAGCCCGCAAACCGGCATGGAGTTTATTCCAGAGAAATCGATTCTTCAATTTCTCGCTACAAGTTCTGCTTTATCAGAAAGACGGAGACTCCATATGTGAGATTTCTATCACAATGATCTTAGTGACCTGGCGAATATATATATAAGCAATCTCGTTCGCTGCATCAGGAGCTCTATTTATTTTAACGATTAGGGAGAACGTCTCCAATATTCAATGGACCAACTCATTTTAAGTGTGTCGGCTCCTCTGCTGACAGCCAAGTCAACCTTACTTTACCTAGGTTCTTAAGCAAAATTTTTACAAACAATTATTTTTGGATTAGGAGAAATCAATTTTCGCTTCGATTTCAGAAGTGGATTTTTGTTTAAATTTAGGTTGCGTTGGTTTTTTAAATCATTATAATAGATTTTTGAAAAAAAAAATCCAAAAATAACAAATACATTAAAAAAAAAAGAGTTACTGCAAATCTTATTTTTCTCAACTTTAAACAAAACTTTTTGTGTGGGCTCTAAGTTGGTACATTTTTACCATATCGAGGGCTCACAGATGTACCGAACCAAGTCATAAAAAAAACCAAGTGATAAAAAAAAAATGTAGTTCATTACAGTTCTAAATAGAGGTCAATTTTTCGGAAATTTTGGCGTTAGTTTTTGATTTTTTTTATGACTTGGTTCGGTACAGCTTTGAGCCCCCCATATATTATGAATAATTTTTTTACTTAGCCAAAACTTACCATGGAATTATTTTTAAATTTTTGAATAAACCGAATTTAAACAAATGTTTTTTAAAGATTCTTCTTAAAAGTCATTTTTGAAAATTCGATATAATTTAAAGACGAGTTGATGAATTTTTTTATGCTTTTAATTTTTTTTAAGCTTTTTAAATTGATATTTTCATGCAGCAGCACTGTCAAAAATTGAATTTCGAAATCCTGGAAAATTACAAAAAAAAAAATTCCTTGCACAAATTTTGCTTTTTTGAAATTTATTTTTTTTAATAATGCTTCAATGCTCTGAAAAATTATCAAAATAATCGCGCACACTTTTTTACAAAGCGATTTTTGCCAAACAAAGAAATTATTTCATGCTTCATATTGTAGATTAAACGGGTTTTTGCCACTGGGTGATTCCGCTGTAGACAATTTTTGACACCAATTTTTGAATTACAATATTTTTTACTTTTTTTGATAAATATTCAAAGTAGAAATACTATATTTAATAATTAAAACAAAAACTGAGACCTAAGTTATAGAGAACATTTTTGTTTGCGCTTGGCAACATTATCATACGAAGTCGATACGAACTGCAATTATTATAAGTGGTAACATAAGTTCAAAATAGCTATTTCCGACAGTTTTGAGTTATGCTTTACTCAATAGACGTATAAAGCAACATGCGATTTAATCGTTTGTATAAAAACATGTACGAATTTGTTATTATATTTTTAGCATTATTGATTGCAAAAAGCCATTGTAAGTTGTTGCACCCGCGATATAAAAGATATAAAAGTTTACTTTTTTGGCAGAAATAAAGTGCTAGCGTTTTGAAACTTTCTAAAAGTAAGAAGAAAACAAAACTAAAATTAAATCAGTCGTTATTAGGAATATATTGTACGTTGAACGAAAAAAAACGTTGATTTAAATTGGTTGCACCCGCGATCCCAATATTAAGATCGCGGGTGCAACTTATTGACTACTAACATTATAACGTGATTTATTGTATTTTATTGATAAAATATGCTTTGAATAATAATTTCTGCTGTTCACGTTTTTTTTTAACTATGTAATATAATATTTTGTTCTTTTTTATATAAAAATATATGGTTATAGGGAAGTGAAACAAGAAAAAGAGACTGCTTTACAGAAAATTGACAAAAAATTAACAAATATGCTGAGCTTCATGCAGAAAAAGGACGTAGAAATATAATGTGGAGAGATGTATTGAAAGGGAAAATGAAGGCAGATGCAAATTTTAAAATTCTGACCAGAATCAGACAAAACGAAAAAATGCAGTCAACACAAAAAAAGGCAGGCGCTCATTACATCAGTCCCTGTAGACTAAAAAAGTCGCACAAGTGAAACGTAATCGCCCAAGGAGTCCCACTAACGTAGTTGAAGTGTTAAAAAATGTATTAAAAAAAAAAACTTGTTCCACCAAAGCAATGTCTAAAAAACTGAAGGATGACAGATGATTTCTATAAAAGGGATAATATTAGCAGACAAGTGCCGGGTATAAAAGATGTGAAATCGATTAAGTCGGAAGTTAAGAATGGAGAAGAATACAATGACCATGAGCATTCGTGAAGTTAAGTTTTCGATGTTTTTATTGAGTCAGAAGATGAAGCATTAAATTCTAAATCTCCAACAGGGCCTTTTCAGCCCCCTATAAATCCAGTAGATCCATGCCCTAAAATACCGTTCTGTTTTTACAGCAGCAGTATTTCCAAAAGTTATTTCCGCAGGTTTGTACCTTCTTGCACCAGGTAGGCTTCAATATCACAATATCGTTATGTGGGGTTATCCTCAACCGATATCGATGAAGATGGAGTACTTCTGACATACATATATGTATTTTCGAAAAAATATTGAAGTATTTGAAAAAACAAAATTATAATTAATAGAGAAGGGTACTGACTTGTTACATATGTGCCTTATTTTATATTTTTTCCAGTTTTTTAAATCAGTTTACTAATTTAAGTTAGACGCGTTGCACCCGCGATAATTTGATGTTGCACCCGCGATTGATTTAAAAGTTAATATTTCGTTGCTTACTTTTGTTTTCTATCTTTATTTTTATTTATTTAGTTAATTGAATCAACGTCGTTCAATATATGTAAGAATAGCATGATAAATGTTTCACAATTAACAGAATTTGTGTTTTTTGTACTATGATCTAGAAAAGTCGGGCCGATTCTGTTGCACCCGCGATCGCACTTTGAAACCATTCTTCTACCAAATTATTTATTACATTTTAGAATTCTAAATGGATTAAATATAAATAGGTGAAAATGTATCCCTTCAAGTAATAATGTCATTAAATATTTTGCTTATTTTATTATTAAATGTACTTCAAATGAGTCTAAATGTTGCACCCGCTATAATGGAATCACCCCACTTTAAGTTCAAAATCGCGTTTTCTTGGTCGCAAAAGTAGAATACATGAGTTTAAATGTGAACTTAATACAAACAAATCGTGGCGCGACTTAAAAGTCGCAGTTTATTTTATTTTTCTGGCGATGTAATTGTCGTAAGTTCAAATTGAACAAATGCGCTCTAATTGATATGCTAATGCTCACACTTGCGATTCAGATTACTGCGACTAAAAAATCGTAGTCGCAATCAGAAATCGGCATGCACACACTTTTGATTTTCAATCGCACGATTTTAAAGACGACTTAAATGAGACACATGGTGTTAAAAGTGAATGCACTCACATGCGAATTAGAAATTTTAACGATTATAATAAGTAATGAAAAAGTTATATTTTGCTAGCGTTTTTTTTTTCTTAAGTGTTTTGTAAAAAACGATGAGAAAATATACTTTATTTATAACATTATGTAGTTTTTCCCACAACTCAGTCAGCAAATTCGGAGAGCTACCGTGTCGCAGATCGGGGCTAAATAGCTCGTTTTGTGATATTAATTATTTTCACTAGGAATTGAGTGTTGTTTTGAAACTTATTGTAATTTTATAATGAAAGCAAAGTGTGCTCTTGAATACAGTGATCCGCTATAGCTTTTTGGAAAGCTAATACTAGATTATTTAATTTGCTTTTTCATTCAAGTTGTTAAAGTGTATAGTTTTTGAAAAATAAAATTTTAAAATTCAAATTTTGAAAAAAATCGCAGTTTTTTATTTTGAAGGTGATTTTTTTCGAAATTTTGCTTTTATAAGTGATATGTTTTTACTAAATTTTCAGTGTTCTTACCAATTTTTAGTACGATTTTGAAAACCAAGTGTAAAAATCTTTATAAGTTTTTAAGTTACCTGAGAAAAACTTTTTATCAAAAAAATCGCAATTTTTTTAACCGGAATCATATAAACATGCTGGAGACATTCAAATAAGCGAATCCACCCATGCAAGGCAGGCAATTCAAATGATCAATAGTCCTCGTTTATTGGTTGCTGCAACATTTTGTCGATATCGTTAAAATCTTTGGAAGTTACATGGCAAAGCTAGCACCTCATCGACGATTTGGTATCAGCCAAACTGTTGCATAATTTTTCTGATGCTGATGCTTCACGGTGTAATTAATATTTTGAAGTATAATTTTCGAACTTTGAATGTTTTGAATTTGGGATTCCGTTAAATTTTTTTTCTTTGGAACAAGTTCATACATGTCCAACAGCAACTCGATACATTTTAAATGAAATATTTTCATGAAGGCATTTTGCTTCGGTTAATAATAACGATTTTTTTGTTCCGTTTGACCGTTCCCATTTACTTTTAAACTGGTACCTAAAGTCTTTAAGCTTCAGTTTTAAGTGGCTAGAATTTTTAGAACATAAAGTTTTGTTTTTAAGAAAGGTCTCAATGGCGATAAATATGTCTTCGATCTTGCTTTTTTGCTGTTAAAATAAAAATCAACCAGTTTTCGTCTGGAACATTGAAATACTTGCTTTTGACCACCTATAAATTGCCATATTTTAATAAACACAATGAAAAAATATAGAGAAAAACTTGTCTTTTTATTTTGCAGCCACGAATTAAAAAAAAAACCTGTTACTGATAGGTAATTAAATACCCATAAAAAATAGTAGTTTTAATCATTTTTAACTTAAAAAAAATCATAAAAAAAATTTTCGGCATTTTTCAAGCACTTTTCTTTTTTGATTTATATTCACCAAATATCTGTTCATCTCATCTGGCAACACTCACAGACCTGGTTGAAAAATGCCGAAACAGAAAATATTGCTCTAAGTTTCATGTGAGACCTTAGAAAAAAAGCTAATTTTTGTAACCTTGCCATTATTTACTAAAACTCTTAAAATAACTACACACCTTCATCAATATCAAAAATATCATTTGATATTTTTATCACTCCACTTTTTATAAGAAAAAAAAATCAACATAAAAATCTCTCAAAAATCTGTTCTTTTTATTTGCTTTCTCGCACCAACTTGATCAACTTTGACAGCGTGGTTCAGTTAGCATAGGTGACTTATCAAAAAAAGTTCTTCTATGTCTTATGAAAAATAATGTATTAATTGAGAAAAACAACATTTTTTCCCGTTGCTTAAAAATTTTGAGATGAACTTTATATCAAGGCGGGCCCCTAGTGCGGTAACTGAACTTTACACCAAGTGACTTTTTGTCAAACGGATTTTTACATCAAATCCGCATTAAATTTTTGCCGAGCTCTAGAGGCTTAACCCTAGAATTTTTCTTAGGTGACATCACATGCAATTCCAACGCACTAACAATTCTACCAAGGAGTATGTCGATAATATCAATTTCACGTTTCTTATTGGTATGAAAAGCTATTAAAGTCAAAAAAATTCAAATCAAAATTAATCAGCCAAAAATATCCGCAAAAAAAGAAGGTGAAAGCTTTTCGCCTTTGCTTTTTAAAAATCATCTAATTTATGTAGATAAACGATACAACAGAATCCCATTTTACTTAAAAATAATTATACTTGCAGTATCGCACTACTCTAATAAAAAGCACTTTGGGAATTAATAGAAATAATTTCATAGCTCGCGAGACGCCCCCGAAATAAATAAATCAAGCTTAAGATAAGTACCTATTTGTAATATAAAACTGACCCAGCAATTATGGGACCTTCTTCCTTATTCCACAACAAACAAACGAACGGAAGGAGTACTTATTGCAAGCTAAATTATTATTATTACAAGGATATAGAGGCCGAACTTTCGAATTTTCTCGGAGGTTTTGTGTTTTTCTTTTTAGCACTTTTGGTATAAATATCCTGCGGTAAGTACCTATATCTATGCACACCTACATTGGGTATCATGCGTTTGTAAAAGTGTGTGGACCTAAAAGCGTTTGGTGTTAGGTACATGATTAACGATAATGAGGCATTGCTTAATGCAAGTTTAATGTTGTGTAGGAGGAGTTTTTATTGTAGTATATAGCTGCCTTAGCCTTAGCCTATAGTTTGTTTTTATGAGATATCATTAACAATTATGGCAATTGAAAGTTAAGAAAGTTGTGGTTAAGTAAGATAGTTAAAAAATATTTTCATTACCTTATAAAATGTCTAAGGGAAGAATGCCAACAAGAATGGAACTTTGTCGAGGTTTAAGATACAAAATGTAGATAAAAAAAAGAAAGAAAAACATTTCCCGAAAGTCGTAGTTTTAGAAGTTATAATTCAACTGACAGACATACATTTTCTAAGGGCATTTTCTTCACTATTGGGGAATTACAGTATTTTTGTTTGATTTAAATCGTACAATAGAGCAAGTCCAACAGAACCCCGTCGAAAACCAGAATGTTCAAAATCCAGAAAACCCAAAATCCCGATACCTCAAAAATTACGAAAACTCAACATCCCTTAAGGCCAAAATACATTTAACTCTTTATCATGAAAATCCCAAAAACTGGGAATCGAAGTGGGTTATTGGACCACCTGTCCAAACATAAAAATTGAATTCAAGTTCTAGACAAATAAAGGGTTTTCAGGTTTCAGTACCTGAGAATGTCGAATATGTGCTCATTCGACACAAGTGGTTTGAGATGAACACACCAAAAACTGAGAGCTTTTCGGTTGCCCTAATGCAAGTGTCGTTCATGGATAGCAATATTGGCGTTTTGAAGCATTTAATTCTACAAGATTAGAAGTTATGATACGATGTGAATCTAGAAGCCAGCATGCAAAGCTGAGGGTACTGTCGTCAGATTCCTTAAAAAGAAGATAATTGATAAAAGTGAAAAAGAGAGTCGGAGATAAGACAGAGCCCTGCGGTACACCAAGAATATTAGGCTTGAAACTATGCAGTACAGCTTTTATTGAACGGTTCGAAAGCTTGTTTCTAATCCAGTAAGGATGATATTCATTAATATCAAATACAAGCATTTTCAATGAGGGGTCTTCAGTCAAATTCTATCAAGCACAATAATGCTACTGTTCGGGGAGATATGTCATCAGATCACCAGAGCCATACTGCCGTTCATTGAGAATTTGGGTTTTCAAGATAGTTCTTTAGCTCATAGGCATTTGGTAGGACAAACGCAGTTTTCCATCTACTCGGAAAAAGTTTATTAGAATAGGGCGGACGCAAAAACCTACACAGTGGGTTTTGTCACAGATTTAGTGTTAAAGAACACCTCTTCAGAAAGATAGCAGAGAAACTATCTGCTCCAGCGGATTTATGTCGATTGGGATCTTTCAGTACTTCTGCAAGTTTGCTAGTGCGGAAGCAGATTTGTCCCATCAAATCGTTTTAAGCTCTCAATGAGCTCTGTAATGAGCTGATAAAAGAAGTGTCATTGAAGACAAATAGAGCAATCGAAGACATAGTAGTACTTCGTATAATTTTCGTAAATGACCAAAAGTTCCCACTTCCTTTGGGGCATTGTAGTATTTGTTGCCTAAACTGTTGATCATGCCAAAATTCGGTTCGTCGAATATGATCAGTACAGGTCCTTCTAGCTTGCTTGAACTTATTCCGATTTTCCTCAGTAAGGTTGGCTTTATAACATCGGAAACTTACTTCTCTGACCCTAATAACCTCTTTGCAGGTCGAATCAACCCAAGAATTCTCTGCCGCTTTGATATTATATTTTCCTTATTTGGAATAAAATTTCTCATATTCCGTTCTCATATTCCGCAAAGATTTAAATTTAAATTCTCTCCACAGAGGCGCATCGAATTCATTAAAAGGTTGTATTGTCGGGATTTTGTCTTTCGGCTTCTTAGGATTTTGGGTTTCCTATATTTTGACTCCATCCTAATTGGAAAAGATATGTTCATTAATCTTAATTTAATTTTAAAGAGAATCCCTCCCTTGAACTTGAAAAAGTTTTAAACTTCCATTAATTCATGAGAAATGATAAATTTGCAACACTTTAATACCTATGTTGCTTTCAACTTCGTTAAAATACACAATAGAAAGCAAATTAATCTCATATTTCCCCTTAATATCTGGACCAGATCCGTTTGCGGGCACAAAAACTATAATCCTCTTTGACCGAAAACATTGACCCTTGTATAGCTAAATCAATGTTAGCTCTTAGAGCAAACGAAAGGATAAGAACAAACAAACAAAAACCAAATACCTAATTCTGCCCCATTGCATAAAAACTACTAATTCCCTATTTCGCAAGAATTTCCACAAAACCTCTGTCAACACCGTCACTGAGTCCTTGGCCAAAGGCACAAAAAACAGTACCTTAATAATATCCTCACAACAGGAAATAGCATGGCAGAGGCAGAAAGAAAGGAAAAAATAAAAAGAGTATAGAAAACCATTGAGCCCATACCTAAGCCTACACACAGAAGGAAAAAAAAACAAAGCCTTTTCCCTTATTTCACGTTCCATCAGACTCCCTTCGACCATCTCAACCAATATCATTGATAATTTCTTTTATGGGGGCAAATGGCAATTGCGGGCTATGGTGAGCGATAGCAAATGGCGAAAACACAATCGCGTCACACACTACATTCTACACACATCCTGTGTGCAAACATACATGAAAACAAATCGCCTTGTCGCAGGTTATTAGGATCGTAAAACCAGGCCGAACCCATCATCATCATCAAGAAGGCAATCGACATACTTCAATGAGCTTTCGACTCGGGCCACTATTATTATTGGAAGAGTTCAGTCTCTATAGTTTGCCAAACTAGTAATAATGTTTACGAAGACATAGGAAGATCTATAGGTATATACGATATCGACACACAAAACCTTGCCCATACAAGACATCACAGAACAGAGAGGTTGATATTATGGATTGGATTTCGGGCGGTATTTGAAGTGGACTAGTACGTTAAACCAAAGGCTATGAATGCAAATAGGTTTTGTCGAATGGTCGAGAGACAGAGGGAGGCCAAAAAGGGAGGAATATTAAAGCGTACCTACATCAAGGTAACATTCAACATAAAGGACCTTAGGAAAAATTTAATACCAAGTCTCGCACAATGTGTACATGTGTAACTGAAGCGAACGGAAAAACTTTGAAAATGATATTCATATAAGGTTCTGGGAAAAATTCAAGGCGTGTTCAACCTGTCAGTGGCAATTAATGTTGTTGACGTATCTATATGGAGGTGGTGGAAAGATTTGGCATTTTATTTCACGATGTCATATATATGGTGTTTCGATATCAGTTAAGTGTCACACGGGTCTACCTTTTTCAACATATCCATATCTGGTAATGAAATGTTGAAATATTTCAGTATGTCACGAATAAGAACAGGCAAACTCTCTTAACATGCGATGTGGAGAGAATAGAAGACGAAAAAAGTCGGTCCGTACCACGACTTCTGTCCTAAACCGCGGAAGCAACTTTCTTCAAACTTGGTACTTAAGAATTTTCGGTGATTACATAGAGGAGAAATTGAAATTTTTGCTAAGCTCCAAAACTAACGGTACCTGCCGTAGAATCGTTATAAAAAAAACTTGTCAATTCCTCGCCAGAGGCAGTACATACCGGAAAAATGTTTTTTCAGTGGCTGAGAATCGAACCCACTACCCTTTGCATAACAGTCCAATGCACTACCCATTATGCCAAGGGGTACTCTCAAAACTTTTATACAATTTATGATATTGTGTTTTTGAATGTTTTTAAAAATTTTGCGAAATAGTTTTAGGACTTACAAATAAATAAGATTTTAATATCTTGAAAGCGGTAAATGATTGTGTTTTGAAATTTTAAAACTGCTATTTCAACTTGTTTTTAGATTATTTTTAAAGAAATGTCGTTTATAAAAAAATTAATACACATATTAAAAAACTTCTCTAACGATTTTTTTCTTTTGTTTGAAAAAAATCATATTTTTTTAAGAAAAAAGATGTCATCCTACTTTTTCAGCTTAAACTATTTGAGGAGTTGTTTTAGCAATTTAAACAATAAATTGTTTGCATTTTCTTTAATTTTATTCATATTTTTATAAAAGTTTACAATTCTTAAATTTAAAGAAAACTTGAACACTCGTACGTTCGATTCAGTTATGCATTATATTTTTGTAAGGAAATATTTCTTATTCTGGTACCTACCTGAAGACACATTTTGAAAACCTTCAAAAAACAATTGTTGTTGTTTAAAACAAATATATTATCTTTTAAAAACAATAATGTTCAACTTTATTCTTTCGAAAGTGCAATCTAACGATGTTTTATTTTAGAAAAAAGAAAAAACACTTTTTTCTCTATTGATAGCTAGAGAAATTGAAATGACGCTAGGAGTAAAATGCATCACCTTTATGCAATGATAGTTCTGTTTGTTTACTTTTTAGAACTGCCAATTTCTACCAATTTTTTTTTCTTTTTAAAAACTTTAACATATTCTGGAATTAAATTGCTACAAATTGGCAGTTTTAGAACACAAATTATATTGGGTATTGGCTTTGATAGAAATGTTCCCATAAAGGAGGAATATCAAAAACATTAACTGATCGTTCTGATCTGTTTTAATGTTCGAAAAAAAAACTCAATTAGGATGCTAAATACGATATAATTTAGGGTGTTGAATCTTCCAGTTAGGACCCCAAATTCGAATTGTTTGCTTATTTCTTTGAGTCGGCTTACTCTCCTATTCTGGATGTACAAAAATTCACTGACTAATTCAGTTAGTACGTATAATCGATATTGCAGATCCATCGGCTTAAGTAGTGAAGAAGTTAAACTTATTATAATATAAGACAGTATTCCTATTAAATTTAGAGATTTTTTCCTTAGTCGCACTTTACGAATTTGGAAGGGCTTATCGGACTCAATATTTTCCCCCAATTATGGTACTCAGTGCCAAACAAATGTACATCAGGATCTTCTTTTAAAACCTCTCCAACTTTCTTAAAACGCTCTCACAGTGTTTAAACATTTCATGCGAAATCATAAAAAATATCAGAACTTAAAAAGGTTGATTCGCATTCGTAACGACAAAAAGTTAGAGCGTATAGTTTAGGTGCGTGTCTATTTCTAAAACTGGGACAAAGTTCCAAACTGACTCAAAATTCCAAAAATAAATTTTTGGAAAAAAAAAAACTACGAAACTTGCAATAAAAGCCAGAATTCCACTCATTTATTTTGCCTTTAATCAAATCGATTTCATAAATACTTAAAAAAGAAATTATTTTTAAATTTAATATTTTGAATTTTTAAACCGATAATAAAATGTGCTGTGTCTGCTGGTGCTGTCTCCATTTGAGTCGTTCTCATTGTTCTTATTATAAATTAGCATTAAAGCTAACCTTCAAGGAGTAACTTAGCCTTAAGCTGTAGTTGTAACACAAGCGTTAACGGAGTTACTTATGAAATATAATGAATACGTTCAGATTTTTAACAATTTATTATTGAGGAATATATTCAACACAAACAAAAGGAGGGGTAGGTACAAATTCAAAAAGATTTGTTGGGTAATTTAAGAAAAATTAAGGCAAAGCCCAAAAACGCCCTCTTTATAGCCACAAATCAATATGCCCTGTCAAGATAACTTCATAGAAGAATGAAAACGTTCTAGCTTCGTTCTTTTTCATAAACTGGGTTTAAAGAATATTGTAGAGAATTATAGGGGTATCTGCTAACTTATAGCAACTCCGAAGTTATTTGAAAGCCTTGTTAAAGAAAAGGCTTGGTTTTAGTTCAAATGAATATACACAAATATGTACCGCATGGTTCTTTTTTAGGCCGATTTTTTGTTACTTATCTGATCTATTTTACTTCGTACATTACAAATGCTGTGGAAAGAAATATATCAAGTAGACCTTAGACTTTAGAAAATCCTTTGATTTTATGAACCACCCAACAGTTCTGAAAAAAAAAAAATATACTTATTTGGTTTTCATTTGCCAAAACTTTGATCGTTATCCTCATATCAATCCTGTAGAACATAACAACTTTAGATTAGGTATTCATGTTCAAAGAAGTTAAAAGAACAATGGGTATCCCCAAGGGAGTCTTCTCGGTCATAATGATACGAGGGCGGGTCAATAAGTCCGTGACTTTTGGAATAAAACACAGATTTTTTGATAAAAAAATAATTTTATTTTTCAACGTAGTCTCCCTTGAGCTATATACACTTTGTCCAACGCTTCTCCAATTTTTTTATCCCTTCCAAAAAAAATGATTTGTCGAGGTCGTCAAAATAGGCCTTTGTTTGCGAGATGATTTCATCATTGGAGTCAAATCTTTTTCCACCAAGCCATTTCTTCAGGTTTGGGAACAAGAAGTATAGTCGCTCGGAGCCAAATCTGGAGAATAGGGTGGATGAGGGAGCAATTCATAGCCCAATTCATGGATTTTTGCCATGGCAACTGCACATGTGTGCACCCTTGCATTGTCTTGGTGGAAAAGAACTTTTTTCTTGGCCAAATGAGGTCGGTTTTTTTTCAAATCGTCATTGAATCGGTCCAATAAGTTGGCATAATATTCCCCATTGATTGTTCTTCCCTTTTGAAGGTAGTTAATGTGGATTATCCCGCGTGCATCCCAAAAAACAGTCGCCATAACTTTATTGGCTGACAAACCCACCTTGGCCTTCTTTGGCGCCGATTCACCCTTAGAAACCCACTGTTTTGACTGTTGTTTGGTCTCTGGTGTGTTGTGATGGATCCATGTTTCGTCCACGGTTACAAAACGGCGCAAAACCTCCTCCATATTGCGATTAAACAACGCCAAACTTTCCTGTGAAGTTGTTACACGATTGCGTTTGTGGTCGACTGTGAGCAAACGCGGCACCCATCTTGCGGAAAGCTTTCTCATGCCCAAGTGATCATTCAAAATTGAAACCACTGAGCCATGCGAGATCCCTACGGCTTCCACAATCTCTCGCACTTTCAATCTTCGGTAGGCCAACACCATATCGTGAATTTTTTGATTGTTTCGGGTGTAGAGACCTCAACTGGGCGTCCAGGACGTTTGGCATCTTCAGTGCTTGCACGGCCACAACGAAATTCAGTAAACCACTTTTTTACCATTGAAATCGATGGTGCAGAGTACCCATAGTATTTATCAAGCTTAGCCTTGGTCTCGGTAATGGTTTTTTTTCGCAAGAAATAATGCTTAATAAGCACACGAAATTCACTTTTTTCCATTTTCTCCTCAAATTAGTGAGTAGTCTGATAAAAATAGCTGTCAAACACAAACTAACTGACGCAGCAAGTTTAAATTTTGACAGGAGTCAACTGACAGATGCCTGTTGACAGGAGCAGTGTTGCTGTTTCAGTAAAGAGGTCAGAAATTCAAAAAGTCACGCCCTCGTATTTTAATGTATATGATATTTTGATGATATGGACTATTTTTTTTTTGAAATTTCGATTTTGGATGGTTTGAATGCAATTAGATGTCATATTTATATTTTTATATTTCTAGAGACTAGGCATTTTCGCAAAAACGAAGCTGTTTTAGTATCAAACTAGTTTAAAAAACGATTTTACAAATGTTATTGAAATATAGCCCATAATATCTCTACCCTTTTATTAAAGTAAAAATCATCGAATACCTTATTTTTTTTAGTATCGTGCTAACTTCATATGACTCTTTGACATTTACAAATATCAAAGCAGCCCTGTTTACTTAGTTTTTTGTATGAATTGTCATAACTTTAGATGTTTTTTTACAGAAAGCCTTAGCACGATACCAGTTAGAAAATTTTTAAAATTAACAAAGAGCTAGTAATATACTGAAAAGTTGGCACATTGTTGAGTAGTATCATACTAATACCTTAATACTAAGATTCTTTTCAGACATTAAAACTACCCTTAAAATGTTAGAGTACAACGCTAGTGTTTAGGAAGAGATGTCTGATTATCACAGTAAGAAGACAATATTGGGCCGAGTAATACATTATACATTCGTATAGTGCGGCTAAAGAAAGAATCTCTAAATTTAACAGTTCATCCGAAGATGGGTTCAAGGGTAAACTGATAGGCATTCTCTGGAACTTGAGTATAACTGAAAAGACTTACTTGTTATTCTTAACCATTCATTTTCTTTTAAAAACCATTTTGATTACCTGGTTCTTAAAGCCAAGTTGCTGGTAGATCGAAATGGAAAACGTTTTGAAAAAACTCAAAGACCAAGTCACAAAATCCATATTTCTAAAAATAAGTTCAGGTTTTTACCTCCATTACTTAGAACTAAATCAAGACGAAAGATTCATAGTGTAGTGCTCATTAAAGATCTACTATGCTAAAAACATAAAATGTCCTCTATTTCTTGATTCGATACCAATCCGCACATGTTCCGGCTAGATTTGTCTTATTTCAAAGAATTCATGTAACCAATATTGTAGTTGGAATATTTCTTCAATAAATAAATAAGTAGAATTAAAAAAAATTTAAAATTTGAAATATAACAACAGCAAACGTCAAAACATATTCTGTTCATATTTGCTGTTCTTCTAAACTTAGATACTTGCCTAATTGTATCTTTTCACACCAATTTTTGTAGAGTAATTTTGGACATAATCGTACAACGGAAAAATACTATACAGAGGATAGGCATCAGTATAACAATATTCCTACTGTTATCAATTTTGAAATATCACCAAATATAAATAAATTAAAGGCTATTATTTTTTTCGAAATTTTAAGAATGGATCTTGATGATCCGACCAACAAAACCCAATTTATAAGCTTGTAATTCGAAACATATAATTTTTTCCTCAAGATTTTCAAACAAAGTAAAGTAAAAATGTATAAATTTGTTAAACAAAAAAATGCAAAACAATCGTGTTCCAATTCCAAAGTGTAATGGTTCGGTTAAGAAACTTATTGTTTCATTTTTAGGGCTCAAATGCTCAAAATTGTGATCGTAAATTCTCTTAAAAATAATAATATACATTTCACTTTAAGAAATCATATTCAAAATTTGGACTTCGAATTTTTCCGCTTAGTAGAAAAAAAGCACTAGATATGAAAACATATAAAATTGTATTTAAAAAATATACGAAACAGATCTTCATGTTTAAAAAAAAAAAGATTCGTTACTGTCTTCTTAAAAATGTAAGTGACAGAAAATTGTACCTTTGAAAGACCTACATATGTATGTATGTAGGTGTCAATTAATTTTTATCATAAAATTACTCCGAATTGTCTAAAAATTATTGCATATTATCACAACTTTGACAACGAGAAAGATGGCTTCTTTTTTTTGAATAAGTATTTAATGACTTTAACTTTATACAAAAATGTGGCTTTAACTTCGAATTGCTATTCTGTGTTAACACGTAAAGCAGACCTACAGTACACGCGTTTGTTTCAAGTTCAAAGGATTAAAGATCTTAAGCAAGTTTGCTGGTGTTGTTTTTTTCTCGAGTTTCCATTTCAAATTATTCATGACACTCCAGTGCTAGACAGTCACGTTTTCTTTGTCGTAGAGAGAAATAACAAAACTCTTTAAAATCACAAATAAATACTTTACAGATTGTCAAAAAAGACAATAAAGCATTTTGAACAATTCGGTTGTCGTTTGAAAAACGATGTATCAGTGTTTTATTTAACATAAATAAATTATAAAATGTGTGCTGTCATTTTTTGAAATTTGAATACAATTTAAAAATAGTAGCGTCTGATGCGTAAGGATGTATGTACATACAGTACATTTCACAGGGTGAGATTGTTTCTACATTTTTTTTTTGACATTTTTTGACTTTGAGCCAATAATCTTCTATGACAAAAAGCATGAATGATTCTTTGAACAAAAGTTGTATAGTTTATTTTTTCTGCTTTTTAGTATTTTTCTAAATATTTTTAAAACAGCTTTTTGAACTTTGTTTAAATTTACTAAAAAAAATCCATATTTAAAATTTCCTGTTCTATATCTTCGCAAATAACAAAATTTATATCGTGTCTGAGTTCACAGGTTCAAACTATTTGGACTATGAAAACTGCGAATATAAATGGATGCGTTAGCCATAACGATCTTACTCTGATTACGCAGTAAAGCTTTAGCTAGACAAGATAGCTTTACTTTTTTTGTAAATTTTTCTTCTGAAAACATGGAGCTAACAATTACCAAATAAGTTTAAGGTTTAAGGCAGCCTAATTCGTTCAGAATGTAGTACAATCTTATCCCAAACAACTTTATGCCCCAAACACGGTTAGTTTATGGTTGGGGGATCCATAAAAGAAATGGGTAATATTACTGATGTGATTGAAACAAGAAAAAAGTATTTTATCTTACAAGATAACTCCGTCTAACTCTGAGTATTGTCTACCCTAATAGACTTAACAAAATTATATAAAAGAAACATTTTCCTCACAAAAAAAAACTAAACAATAAATCAAATAATCTTAGAAAAAAATACTATGTTCGGGTACCTATCTACCCAGATCCATTAAGCTCTGACCCATTCTAAAAACCTATATAAATCCCAAAAGATAAAAACAAAAGCTCTACCTACCCCATGACATTTCAATTCACCCTTTTTGGTTAACCATCACAATCTGTCATTTCGTATACTATAAACCCGCTCAACCAAGACCAAAGGGAGAACCAACAAAAAAAAAAAAAAAACAATTTCCTACTCAGGTGCTATTAATGATATCAAGGGTCACAAAATGTTACAACACGTTTGCCCCTCATAAAAAAGGGTTAGCAAACTTGCCGCAAAAAAATACCTCTCGTGCGCTCGCTAACACCGTGTCGTACCATAAACCATATAAATGGTAGGTAGATAGGTATACACACTACACAGTATGGTTTGTTTTTGTCCTTTATATTTTTGACCAATTCAATCAAAATGAAACCAATTAAGTTAATAACAAAGAAAAAACAAAGTATTATTATTTCTGTTTGTATTTACAAACCATTTTTCTTCCTGGACACTATGTCGAAAATAATCCTCGTTCTGCTCTGCTTATGGGTGGCTAGAAGGAGACATCAGTCCTTTTTTATATTTTTTTTTATAATAATCCTTGTAAATATTTAATTTGATTGGAAAGATGAGAAGAGAGAGATTGGTTTAATCAATTATACATACACGTTTGCACTTGACACCAAATATCTTCACAGCAAAAAAGAAAATAATAAAATAGGAATTACTCTATAATTATTTTTTTTAATAACTTTTACACCTAGAGGATATTTTAATTTGGGGCAGTAATAACTCTCCCTTATTACTTTATCTGCACTCAAATATCCTTCAATTTTTCACTGGTCATTATATATTTTTTTGTTGTAACTTTGTGTTGGTGTAACTTTATAGCACAATTAGAAAATGATCTCACGCACAACGTTATTACTTTTTCACTTAATTAAGGCAATTAATATCCTTTTAAGGAAAACATAGATATTACACCATCACTGCTGGAACGGGAGTCAGTAAAGGCAAAATAATAAAAAAAAAACAGATCAAATTTTCCCTTGCGCCCAAAGGGATAAGAAAAATTTTATGATTGTCATCCGCCCCAAAAAGGGGTGCGTACAACCAACTGCACTTTATCTTGTATTCTTGTTGGATAAGATTGTGTGTGGTTAAGATGATGTGGTGGTAAGAAAATACACAACAGCAGGGAGATACCACAACTCAGGACGTCAACGTTATGTAAGTTAGAATGATTTTCTTTCCTGCACTTTATACCGTAACGCGGGGACCGTTTATCATAATAAAAGTGTCTTCACTTGTCACTTTGAGCAAACAAAAAAGATGATTTGTTTTCTCGAAATATTTCACCAGCAGTATCCTTTGAATGACTCTTTTTATTTTTGCGCCGTAGGAAGCCTTATGAAAGGCAATTTTCCAGTTTAATTTATATTCATTGGGTGTGCAGGGATCTGCGATCGAATTTCGTTAGAAAAAGGACGAACCAACTTCGCGACGATATATTTTCATTTGGTAGACACAAAAGTCAAAATACAGAATTACAATAGCAACGTCTTTTCGTACAGGACGTCTCCGGGAGACTAAACATTTTCCATCAACTAAAGTGTGGTAAACATAAATGGTTTGCCCTATAGTGCCGCCTTGACGTTGTGTATCTTCTTTGGCAGAGTATCTGCTGCCGTAGTGGGTGAACAACATGCTACACAGGACAGGCACAGGGTGGGTTAACTAAGAGAGACACAGCGTAATTGCGTGAGTTTTCATTTTTCTCTTTAAATGAGAGTTTTTTTTTTTGTTGCTCTCTAAATCATCATCTATTTACTACGTACGTTTAATGTTTTGCTCACACACGGGAAGGGAGTGCACAGTACACTCCCAGGCATTTTATTTTTTTAAGTTCAGTGCCAGAAAAATGTATTTGCTGCATTTTCCAGTTCCGAGTTCAATAGATTCCAGTACCAACCATACTCTTATTCATTGCATTCCAAAATTCTTGGAGGAAAGAGAAATTTTATTCATGCTCTCCTTTAGAGTAATGAGGGTGAGTTTTGGTTTATTCGGGCCTGCTCCTGCTGCCTGCCTGCAGCTCTGCAGCTGAGGAGAGTATGCGTATTTGGAGTTTTGATTTTTAAAAACACTCAAATTGTTGATGATTTCGTTGGTGAAAAATTGAAAATGATATATTATTTCTGGGGTGAATAGGGATAAATTTGGTGTGTTTCACTAGTAGCCATCAAGACTTGAATGATGAAAGAGGCAATTTGTTGAAGGACACAATGGTTTCTTTCTTTCTCCAATTAACTTTTCAAAAACTGAACTGAAAATCATATAATTTTTTTTGTTATGTTTTATTGTAACGCATTTTTCCGAAGGACTTTGGTTTACTAAAGATGAGGATTTGATACGTTTTCAGGTTTTGAGATATGCTATAGGTACATACAATTTTAAGTTATGCTTTACATTTTCATTATAGCATCAAATTGTGGCTTCAGTCGTAAATTTATTCTTCAACACGGTTTCTCTCCTTGAGGAATTTTTTAGTCAGTTGTAAGTTTTCGTCTATTAGATTGACCCAACTCGATTCCCGAATAAACTGCTAATATGCTTCCAAACACTCTGACCAAAAACTCCTGTATCCGTGATATCTTGATCCTTAAGAGCAAATAAGCTCTTCCTTACCGACTGGAATTCGAGGGCTGAGATTCAATTTGGAAGAATTTTCTTCCTCGATGTAGTTGGGCCGAGAGTTCGACTTTCCGGACAAAAAAAAATAGTGTCACAACCAGCTTGAGAACCAGCCCTAAATCTAGTGCGTTATGACTTCTGCAATCGAAAGGACCTACAATTTTAGTTTTTACCAACTTATAACGGGGAAAAGCACTATTAATGACAAAAACTACTTCTGGGGCATTTTTCACTTCCTGGCACTAGAAAGTGTATTTTTTTGGGAGGTGGCAGCGGCTAGATTGACAATCTTAAGCACAAACCGTGCACAACTTAGGACAGCTCAAAGATTTGGTATCCTCTGCTCAATTAGCGTTCCACGAACATATGACTAAGTATTCGTCAAAGAATTTTTCTTTCAAAAGAGCAAGAGATCATTCGTTTCTACATTTCGTCAAACAGACGGTTCAGTAAAGCAGGTCTTGCAGAATAAGGGGCTTCGATATCGTGCAACTGGTCTTACGCTTGAGAAATTCCGAACCTATTCATGTTGGCAAGCCATATTTATCACCGCTTCATGGGGTAATGTTGTATTCGTCAAATAACCACTAAATTGTTGTTCGTGGAGTTGATATTAACCCTTAGCTGCTTCAAAGACGCTGCTATCATCACTGACGTTTCCTCCAAGCCAATGAACAGATGTTTGTTTGTTGGTAGCATTTATTTGCCATTGGCTCATATACTTAAAGAGCAACTAGTTTTGTCGCCCGTGAAAAACTGTTTTACGAAAAATTAGAAACTGCTCAAGATGTTGATATCGTCGATCTGCCCAGATAGTAGGACATGTTTGTCGAAAATAGTGCATGCAGTGTTTATGGCTGCCCCGTGGAATATCTGCTCCAAAACTAGAATATAGAAATCACACTAAAGCGTATATTCTTTTCCAAAACCTTGCCCAATTTTATAGTAGTTCGGAAGAGTTATTTCTTAACTGCACATTCCTCCGACACAGCTCGATCAGTTTTTATGCGTTCGGCCAGCGCCACAGAGAGCTCCTGATTATGATTAATATTTTCAAAGCCAATGAAAACTGATGTCTCGATTTAAAATTTGTTGGCTTTTTCCAGGATTTGGCTATGTGTGAAGACTTTGCCTATTGTCGTTCTGCCGGATTGGAAAGCCAACTTGTGCTTTCGGACGTTTAAAACGCTCACACAACAGGTCGAATAGGATCTTATATGCGTAGATTACCTAAGACATGGCTCGATAGTGGTTCCAAGGAATACAATAATTTCCTTTTTGTAGATGGAGCATATAAAGCTAATAGACCAGTCATCAGGTGTGCTTACTTCCACCCATACTTACTTGAAAATTTGATGAACATAACCACTTTCTTTTTATTCGAAGAGCTTTTGCTGGTAAGATGCTGGGGCCTTGTATTTCTTTGGCTTAAGCTATAGCTAGGCCTATCTTTTCCTTGTTGCGTTCTGGATCTGCTTCTTGTTTAGATGGCAGTAGATAATCTTCTTGCGACATTTTGTTGTTGTTAAAAATGATGCTTGAATACATCTTCCATTCCGTGAGATTCAATGACTAGTTTTTCTTCACTGTTGCAAAGTCATAAAACCGGGAGCCAGTTTCTTTGTTTCTAAAAAAAAAACTCCTGGTGTTGGGATCAGTGGCGAGACTCTTCAATCTCCTGGAGGTACTCGTAGTATACTGCGTCCCTTTTCTTTTCCTTGCATTGTTCTCTTTCTCGTGGTGATCTTGATTCGCAGGCATATTTTCTGTCACCTTTTCAATGTATACGAATTCATCATCATATGACTCACCTTTCTGTCTTTCTGTCTTGCGGTTGGTTCCTTGATAATATCGCGATACCTAGATCGCTGTTTATAAGTCTGTATTAGCTGAAGACATATTTGGGAATTTCCCAAATAAAGGCGTACTTTGTTTATCTGTGGTTTGTAATCCCGTTTCGTCGACAATTATTAAGCTCTGAAATAGCCAGAGTTGAAGTATCCAACATGAACATTTGGCTGTCATACTCGTATGGCCTTATAAATCCTTAGGTCAGTTATTAATTGGCCAGTTAATTGCCACGTCCCGCTTACTCCGACTGTCAAACTGAGATTTCAATTCAGTGAAACTTATTACTGTACCGTTTTAAGTATGTGCTTATCAACTTATTCCCTGACAATTTTTTTCTTCCCGATTGATTTTAGAATTGAAATCCTCGACAACAACCTTCTACTGCACTCCAAAATGATCCATGCACATGCACCATTTGGATTATTAATAAAACTCATCCTTTATATGAGTTCTTAAGCTTCATTACGGGAGCATGAGCGCATGCGGATACAAGGCTTACAATTTAGAAAATTCATTTGATGTGAAGTATCCCTTAGAATAATAGTAAGGGCGTTAGACTTTTAATGCCGGAGGGCTGGGATCGATCCATAAAAATTAAAATTATTTTCAAGGCTACTGCCTCTTCTCTCAGAGCCGTTGTGCGCCTAATTTATTTATTTTGTATTTTCTTTCACATCCAAGCTATCACTTATCTACCAATTTTCCTATTCGATTCACCGATATGAAGCTTGAATCGCATCTCCTGGAATCCCATATCCTGGATTCCGGTAGTATCTGCTGACTCGTATACCGGGTGAGGATTGAGTAGAGCTGTTGGACATCACCTTATTCTGTTAGAATTCGGATGTTGTCGCAGTTTGAAGTTAATCTTTCATGTTTCTCTCGAAAACAAACTTTTGCACTTAGTAGGGAACTTTACCCGACGAACGCTACCTTCTAGACCTTGGAATACCATGGCCGATAAAATTCAATGTCAGTAAGATCCAATGCTAGGATATGAGAGCTACCATTTATCTATAAAGAATTCATCCTTTACATATATTTTCCCAGCACCCTAGTGTTGAAAATCTGTACTAAGTCTAACTATGTCAAAGTAGTTGACGTAAGTTGATAGGGTTAACACAAGGGCAGATAATCCTGGGCTAGGTGATTTCATTGTACTAAATGTAGACTCATTTCGAAATAGAGGTTCAAACACTGGGGGTGGAAATACTGTTTTCATTTATCAGCACGTGCCTTATTAGGTACATGTGAACGTTTTGTTGTAGCTACACATCGATATATTTGATTCCAATACCTGTTTGATTTTCTTTTTTTGCAAAATTAAAAAGGCACTTAAGTCGTAAAATACAATCTGAAAGATCAATTGGGGTAAATTTAATGAAAAAAGAAAAAAATAACCTTAATCTCTCACTCAAATCCGCACCCCTCACAAAAAAAAAACTCCAACTGTGATGACAAGAAGCCATGAAAAACCTCTCGGTCTTGTTCATACAATTTGTCACTTTGAATTAATTTCAAATAACTTAAAGGTTGACAATTTAGCTTAGAGTGGTTTCTCGTGAGTCACGCTAAGACATTATGACGGTGGCGGCTACGGAAAAAAGAACAATAATATACAATTTGACATGACAAGTCTACAGTTATTTTTTTGGGAGACTTTATGTACATAAAACCTTCAAACTCCCAAAAGAGAACCTTACGTATTCACAGAGTTCTTTTGTAATTGTTCCTAATACGCATCGAAGGCTACCAAGGACAATACTAATATGTTGTGCACCATTAGATCCCGTGTAAGAAGGTCTTCTCAAACCAACAGCCGAAAAGTTAAACGTTTTTTTACTTTAAGTTAATTGATTGACGGGGTGAAAGGTGTAATCAATTTACTCTGTCTAATTGTTTTGGGCCAAGATAATAACTTAATTATAGTTTAGGTATGTATGTACCAGTAGGAGAGTGCCTCAAAATAATATCGAACCTAAAGCCCCTCTTAATATGAATTTAAATGGTACGATTAGATTAATAATACAGGATTTGTTTGTTTGTTTTTATGAAAGTTGTGTAAGACTCCGTAGGGACAAAATTAGTTTTCTATTTTTCGTAAAGGATAATTGTGTCGATTATGGTTGTCCTTATGATATTTAACTATTTAATAGGTACTCCGTAAACTATGGCACGGCATGTACATCTGATATTTAACAAAAACTTATTCTAAGAGTTAATTCGTGAAGCATAATTTCGACACAAAATGTAGTACCCCTTGGCATAACTGATGGCCTTACTTAGTTTAATCCCCAGTCGCTGTTATCTAACAAAATGTGTTTTTCGATGATACTGGCCCCGTTCGGACTCGGCAGAAAATTATTGGTCCGTTCCATTCCTGCATGAAGTCGGCAAACAGGAAGAGCTTAGAGTTGTAAATCCCTAGCTTTAAATTCTCTTCGAGCCTTTAGTCTCTAAAAGTTTATATTTTTTTTATTAAAAATGTAGAGGAGACCTTGTTAAAATAACACAAACTTTGTAAAAATAACCACTTCGGTCATGTCAAAATCTTGTTAATCTATTTTTTTTTTTTTTTTTAAGAATTTTATGTTGATAAAACTAACTACAATGTAATCAGAAATATGGCCATGTTAATTTAACCATGAATGTAAAATGTTGTTGAAATGGTGCAAGTTTCTGAGTTTTCTTAAATTTCATATGGAAAAGTTCACCTTGTTGATTTAACAAGATAATTGTTGAATTCGTATTTAATGTTTATTTAGTTTAGTGAAACAGATGAGTATTTTTGAAATTTAGGGTCAAAATATTCAAAATCCTTGCATGATGAAATATTTTTTGGTTGGAATTTAGGACATAAAAAATACAGTCCAGTTCCAGATTTCAAAAAAAAACCATATACAATATTTCAATATTATTTAATAAAAATGTAAAAAAGAGAGTTCTTGTAAATCATACTGTTAGTGCGTGCCCAATCAATAACATTGTCCATACTCTGCTCATCCTTACATTTTAATTCCAACAATACAAAACTAATTTCATCAATAAAGGAAATACAAATATTTTCTTGTAGTTATTGCGGCAAAAAATAAAATCCCTTATTCTATCATTATGACGACCCTTCGAAAGAGATGAAATATTTTTTTCGTAGGTATGTGTCTCACATAATTGACCCAGGGGGTTGTTCGTTTTGTTCATTATAAAATAAATGAAGGGACGGAACAAAATGAACAGAGAGCAATCATGTTTTCTTTAAATTCACTTAGCACTTACTCGTATACGAGAGTGTCAAGTTAATTTGATTTAATACACCACTCCTTGAGGTCTTTTCAATTTTCGATATTTTGTCCATTAGGCCTTAGGATTCTTTTTCCTTCCGAAAGTGAAAGTCATTTAGGATTGATACTTTCACAAAAAAAATTTAAGTCCATACGATCATGGAGTACGTACACAAGCAAACTTGCCTGAGAGGGCTACCGTTCGATGATAACCAATTTATTTCGGATGTGGTATGTGGTATGTGGTTCCAACGGGACGAGCGCTAAATGCCACATAGCTGATGCTAGAATGGACATTTTGCTTGAGAGATTTGAGGCGCTAGTTATCTCACACAGATACGACGACGCACTTCAGCTGGTCACAGAGGTAAGACTGTTTATTTTGAGGTTTCCATAAGGCGCATGTCTGTGCTAATAAGCCGCAAATGATCACTTCTTTCAAATTCAACACAACTCGTAGCTCCAACTCAATCTGCTCTGAGAAAGAAAGTTCATATTTCCAATTAGGATAATTTGAACTTTAACAAATTTGTCTTTCAAATATTTGAGTGTTTCCTCTTTTGTCGTTTTTTAACGACTTTATTTATAAATAAACCTAAGATATTTTGGGCCAAAAACAGTAAAATTTTGGAAATCCATCCACTGCCACGCCTTCTTATTTTAAATATATAGTTTTCTACCAATTATACGTTCTTAGAAAGATGAAATTTTGTAGTTAAAATATCTTCAATCTGCACTACGATGTTATAATGTAATTTTTTTGGAATTTCCGCTGACCGGCATGGCGCGCCAGCCCCACTTTTTTATGTTTATCAGTTTAGTCCCTAGAAAGTTAAAATCTCTTTATTTATTTGTAGGGTAAGTGCAGTGATGAATTTCGAGATTTTAATCAAATCTTAAATCTAACGATTACGATGTATAGGAAATTCGAAATCGAGATTCGCATCATACTGGTCGCCGGGGTTCCTAGTCCATCTCTTAACGAGCGGTTTCGCTTCGAAATTTTGTATAAAGCATTTGGGTACTATTTCCTATAGGAAACATTTAAATTTTTATGTTATCTCTTTAAGAATGCCCAGCTCCCAAACTACAAACTGAACATAGTGGAGAAGCCAAGCTTTAAAGCTAACCACTTCGGGACTTGACATTCCCCCCAAGTTAAAATTAAGTGATTTGAAATTTTGTTTCCTTGACCAAATGTCATAATGCTGTCATGTCGCCCAAAATTATGTCACTGGCTAAATTAACAGTATGTTAGTAGGTCTAAATCTAAACCTTCATTGTAGTTTTGTGCTAAAGGCCTCAAAAATCTATGTTGCTGGATCTTTTTTGGATCTATAATACATATTTACAAAATTCATTTGACATCTTGAAAATGTTATTCAAAACTAATATTATAGAAGCGAGAAGAAGAAGAAGCCCGCCCTGCCGATTTCTTAACTAAATTTCGAGTTCGAACGTTCGTGACATTTATTTTATGGGAACTTAGGTTACAAGTTCAGATGTTTTTCCCATAAAAAATTTTCACATATCTAACATGTGATATAGGGAAAAAAGAATCCAAGTTGTCCGTATTGTTGATAGTTTTTTTTTTTTCTTCTTATTCCTCTTTAGAGTTTGTATGAGCAAGTATTTAGTGACCAAGATTCAGCCTCGAAATTTTTTACTTGCGACTTATGGGTACTATATGGGAAGTTATACATTCGTAAAAAAAATCGAACTAGCGATTTTGATCAAAGTTGACATTATGATGATGATAGCGAAGACGAAAAAAGTGGGTCTCGCAATTCTGTCTGTCTGTTTTTTTTTTAAGACTAAAAATAGCGGTACCTGCCATATGAATTTTTTTTCGAAATTTTATTCTCAAAAAATGTTCCACAGATTTACAAAAAAAAATTAAAAATAATATTTCATTTATTTAAAGCTAAGTATAATGGTTAAAAAAAAGTTAAAAAAATGGTTTTTAATGGTATCCCCTAGAATCATTTTTTATATTTTTGATGTTGTCAAAACCGATTTTGATAATTTTTTTATGTTTAAGATCCCCAACACTTTGTATATTATGGTGTATTCAAATTTTCAATAATTTTGTTTTAGACTTTAAAAAAAATTTCTAATTTTTTTTTTGTTCAAAACTCGATATTGAGAAAACCCAATGCTCTACTTTTTTAAAAATTGACAATTTAAAGTTTCTAAACACAAATTATTTTACCTAAAAATAACGCTACCCACCATACAAATGTTAAAATAGTTTTCAAAAATCGTATTTTACTCGAAAACGGTGCCTAGCATTTTGATGAGGTCTTGTTTCTTTCGATTAATTCTTACGATCTATTATTCCCAAAAAAAAATGTTAAATTTTGAATTTATTCGGCACAACGGATTTTAATTAAGTTTTTTTTTTTACAGTGACGCTTCTAAAAAGCTTGAAAATTTTTTTCAATTTTTTTTTTTTTTTTTTTTTTTTTGAATTTTTGAACAAAAAAATGTTTCTTTTTGAATCTTTGAACAAAAAATTTTTTTTTGAAAATTCGATATCTCAAAAACTAGTCAGTATTTTATTTTTTAAACTTTAATTTTTATTCATGCTATAAAAACTTAAGTTTGGCGTACGAACAATTTGTCCCTAAAATGTATGAAAACTTTTTTATAAAAGCTTATTTTCTTAAGAAAACGCTAGAACGACTTATAATTTTTGGTCTTGCATGAATTCAAATTTGCTTAAGAAATCACATGGCGTTCTCTTTTTATCTCTTTTTGCTAAAACAGCTTCAAAAATGAATTTTATGCTTAAGAACAGTTTTCTCTCCAATAACATTCGTTTTTAAAATTCGTAGTCTATTACATAAAAGCAAGTTCATGCGACCCAGTCGTGCATTTTATTTTTTTTTAAGTAACTGACAATTTTCGAAAAATCTACCTAAAACTGAATTGTAACCCTTTCAGATCCGTGGACTATTAAATTAAAAATCTATGGTTCCCTCTCCAAAATTCAACTTTGTCAGAATATTTCTGAAAAATGTTTAAAACACGTTTCTCTGAATGACATGTGAAACACTCCATTTATAGCCGAGCTATCATTTTTGACTCTGTGGTGACCAACCTATAAATTGCAAACATAAAAGTTCATTGGCCTTATAGCCTACAAGAGCCATTTAATTGGATAACTACTGGCTTCTACCACCCCTTGCATTAATCAAATCCATTTCAAAACCCAAAACAAGGTTGATCATAATGTATGGTTTATATGTATACCAATTCATTTAAGGAATCCGTTTGATCCAATTTCCCTTTCAATACTCTCACAACGTTATCTTTTGAATTCCGACAGTAGCTGGCTGTCACCCTGCTACTTTGTTTCCATTTGTAAAAGTGATTTATTCAAAGTAAAGCTTTGCTGCCATAGTGAAATGCGAAACAACAAACATTTTGTTATGACACATTTATAAAAGACAACAAAAAAGAAACGGTATAATATCTAAACTGTGTAGAGACTCTTAGCGTTGACAGATTTAATTCCGCATAATACCGCCTCCAAAAGTCCTTAACTTCAGTTAATGACATCCCCCTCGATTTCTTTAGTCAACAACAACAGTTCGAATCTATTTTAATACAATTTTCTTCAGCCTTATACCACTTAAATAAATATCATGAATATGAAATTAACTGCATAAAGACAGGCAAAAATGTCATAAATTTGAATAAATTAATTCTGCCCCAAAAGTCTATACACACAAAAATTGTGCATATTTTCCAAGAGTCTTCTTTTCTGTTTCATCGGGCGTTACTAATTGGCATTTCTTTAAAAATACACCCACAAATATTTATGAGCTTTTTATATGTTTAAAAAAATCAGCCATTTACAAAAGATCCTCGATAGTTAGAAGGGTACATACTCGCCGTACAAGAGTAAGTCCTTCAGAATTGTATAATTTATTCCAGAGAGCAACCAAGGTCTCCATTTGAAAATACACCTTTTTAGATTGGTGTGAGAAACAAGAAGTCAAAAAGGCAAAACTCATAGCCACCACCACCTCTGGAGGACTGGTATAAAAATAAAGAGGGAACAATCAAGGGTTGCCATACCTCTAACACAGAGTGATGTGAAACAAAAGTCATTGCCGGGTGAAGAAGACCTCCTTTTCATTCATTTTATTTTTTCGAGGAGAAAAGATCCTTTAAAATGCTAATTATAAAGTTAAATCCTGCAACAACAGCATTTTTTTCGTGTTACTTAAAATACAAAAAAAAAAAAAAAAACTGAAAGGAAACGGAAATGGTGATGAAAAAAAATACAACAAACTTTCTATAAGGGAAATTTTCTATGTCTAAGCTTTATGGGACGGACGAGGTTGTATGGGACGGTGAAACGGAACAACCGATGACTATGATGGTGATGATGATGGCGATGCCGACGACGACTACGACGACGATAGAGAAACGTTAAACGAGCAAGTTGTATCATCTTCAGTTCTTAAATAATTCTATAATTAAGGATCCCTGCCTGGTTGCCTTTTGAGTTTAATATTCAGGATAATTAACACGAAGGTTGAACACTGAGTTTGTCTTGTAGCCTTCCGTATTTTTTTTTTTTATTATTATTATTATTTTTCCGTAGGGAAGCATTTTTCATCATAATCCTTATCATTTCTATCATTTGGTGTTTCAAAGAATAAAACTTCAAGGCAAATTGGGAAGAAGAAAAAAATCCATGAAACTGTAATGAGTATGATGGTTTTCTGCATTTCTTATAGGTATCAGAAATGTTGTCTTTGGCTTGAGAACCTTTTGATAGTGAAGAAGACATCTTCATAAAGTTAAAACGATCCTTGTAGAAGAAGGTTTAACTTAAGATTTATTTTTTTAACAAAATTGTTCAGAATTGCAGCAAAAAAAATTGTACTTCAGGAGGTTAATTTAAGGAAGGTTATTTTACCTTATACTTGTATGACTGGTTGGTAAAAAGTTATCTTAGTGCTTGGACTTGCGTATTAGGTATCATTATTTGCCTGTCAAATCTATATTTGGTATGCTTAGAAAATCAAATCCTAATCCCACTCAATTTGTGTTTTGATGAGCTTACTGAATACTTAACCCGCATCAAACTCCCCCCACCTGTCTGAAGCCCGAACCCCGAACTCGAAATCTCCGGCAAAGAAAGACTGGTATATTCTTTTAAAGTTTGTTTGTCTACCAAATAAAATTATTTTTCCATCCTTGATTAAAAAGTATTCAGAATTTGTATTTTTTACAGCAACTATTATAAGATCAAGCAAATCCTAAAGCACCCGGGAAATACAATAGCTCTCTCTGGTCTACAGAGTGGTCATGTCTTAACATTAAAACGAAAATCATTGATCCACGCTCAGAAGATCGTAAATATTTGACATTTATTTTTATAGCAACTTTACAATACAAAATTTTCTAATAAAAAAAAATAATTTTGTTAATCAAACAAAAAAATTATGGCAACTTTCCAAATCAAAGATTTCCGAAACAGTTCCAAATAAAATCTTACGTGTATAGGAATGGGCCTTTTCGATTTATTTTGTCTATTTCTGTTCGATAATAAAATACTTGTCCATCCTCAGTTTAAAAAATATTTAAAATTTTATTTTTATAGCAACTTTCCACAACAAAAATATGTTTAAGAGTCCAAATGAAATTTTAGCTGAGTAGAGTCTATTATGCTCCTTTTTACATGCCTGTACAGCATAAAAAAAATATTTGATTATTCAACAATTTATATTTATAGCAACTTTTCAATCTAAAAATTCCTTAAGAGCCCAATTAAAATTATGGTTCATAGAGCAGCTTCTATTGGGTTAATTTGCGTTAGTCTATCCAATAATATAAAATGAGTGTTCACCTTCACCCTCAGGTAAAAAAATTTAAAAATTTCCTTATTATAGCAACTTTCATTGATTTATGGTAGCGCTAAAGATCTGTTGCTTTAAGCATGCTATAAATTCTGAAAAAAATATTGTTGGTTTTTATTTCAAGTGCACGCAGTTTTTTTGTATTTAATGTTTTAAGTTCGAGATTTTGGCCTTTTACACCTAACTCGCGCCCCTCCCCTTCCAACCTTATAAAAACCCTGAGTAACAATTTTTTACTTATATCGTCGCTCTCTACCAAAAACAAAAGAAAAGGAATAATTTTTATGTTTTTGAAATTGGAGTAGAGCTTCATAGTCTATACTAAAATCACAGATTTTCAGTTTTTAAAATCCTAATTGGTATAAACCGGTTATAAGAAAGAATCCAAAACATTCCATAACAACCATTCTTAATTTCCATTCTTTCAAATATATTCGTTACGGAAAACTAACATGGCACTTTGCACACCAAATGTAAACATATTTACAATCACTGACTGGTATAACTTAAGGAACAGTCTGTATACGGTCTACCCTCAAAGTCTTGACCACTATAATTTTTCACACCTTGTACCCGATAGGTTTCATACACATTATCTGAATAAATCAGAAAGAAGGTAAATGTTTTTAAAAATACCTTCTTTATTATCTATAGATTGGTATAAAATTATCCAATGCACACAGTGAATAAATAAAAAAAAAAAATCTTAACTTATACAAACATTTCTAATGATTTCATTCACCGATAATAAGACTCCTAACTTGAGTTGCTATCCAATTGATGGATTAGACCAGTTTATACCAATCAGAAGGTAATTTAAAAAAACCTCTATTACTTTCGTTTCTTATTCAAAAACGCTTTATACTTTCATTCCTGATGGTTATGTCTTTTAGACCAGTCAGCCGTCAAAGTGAAAATGAACATATCTTTAACATTTTATTTGTTTAAAAACGAACAAAAAAAAATACAAAACCCGAAAGATTACAGCGTGAACTTAACTATCTATCAACTCGTTTACCCTTGAATCAAGTATGATCACAAATCAGTTCCCTCCACTCATATACATATACTGACGCGAATCACATTAAATATCATTCTGAAAGTCTCTAATTGCTAGTGAGTTGGCATGTCAATAATTTTGTGCTACTGGCTATTTTTAGATAAAAATTAATTTCTCTTCACAGGATATCTGCCTACCTTTCTGTTGCCATCTTTTCATTAGAAATCACGAAAGAAGTCACGAACCTTTACTTTGCTAGTCCCTGATTTGGGCTCCCAACTTTTTCGAGGCAATTAGAGGTAAGGTTTCCGGCCGGCCGCCATCGCCACCACAATGAATCAAATAGAAATTCCATTTAATTAAGTTCTATATCATGTCGGTTCCCCGAATATCTGTCTACCATTGGCAACAATAACATGTGTCATGATTTCCTTTTGTTTTCCATCACAAGACGAATTTGATTTCGGTTTCCAAAATCACTTAAACTCTCTGACCTCATTCAATGTGATTGTTATATAGATGAGGTAATTAATTCTTAATCGAGGGCAAGTGGATGAACAACATTCATATTTTATTTTTGGTCCTTTTGTTTCCTTTGGTTCTCAAATTTATCTTCTTTATATATCTGGGATTAAATGGTTATTGGGTCAGGTATTGAATAGGAAAATAATACCTTTAATATAAGGGTGGTTGGTCTATAGGTAGGTATTTGCTTTCGATTTCATGATGGATTTCATTTTCAACTGATGGAAAAGGTAAGGTAAGGTCGGATTGAAAGGATTTATATCAAATGGATGTTCTTCATTTTCATTGAAAACATGAAATGAAACGTTGCGAGAAAATGGAAATTTACTTTATTTTAATTTTGTGGCTTATCTGGGAAGAAAGTCTTAAAATATTAAGATTAAAATACGACAGACTGATGTTTTGACTGAAGTTTGTCTTGAGGAATAAAATCGATTGGTTAAACAGAGATTCTTACATGGAGTATTAACTGCGAGAAGCAACTGTATAACTACTTGAACGTGCTACGTATTAAGTTTACATAACCTGGAGTAGGTATAAGTTATATCACGGGGACCAACTTGTATGTTCTTGACATTTGCAATGTACATAAATTGTTTGGAAAAAAAAAAATACAAGATATTGGAAAAGCCAGAGAACTTTAAATTGGCAACACTGTTTTCTGTGACAGCTCATTTGACAGCTTCCGATTTTCTGGATTTAACAAGGCCAGCACAACATCTTGTTTGTCGGTGAGTGCCGGCGAGCACATACGTGACTAGCTCACGGTGTTCTGTGTATGCATGTAAATTATTTAAAAAATTTTTAAGTATAATACAGGGTGGGACAACATTTCTACGACTACAGTATTATCTTAAGATTTGTTTTCCACTGATTTGAAAATGATTTCAAGTAGGTGAAGCTCCTCAGCGTCCATGCACGGAATAAGCTGGATAATGGCCTTCATGTCTTGTTGAGTCCTTTGAAAGTCCTTTCATCATAAACGCAGAATTTCAGAAATCTTCACAAAAAAATTCAGAGATCCCAAAGACGGGGAACGGACTGGCCAGTCCAAAGCGCACATTTTTGAGACAAAGCGTTCTGGGAAATGTTCCTTCAAAACTCTAGCGTTTGAAGAGTTCCTGCACAATCGATTACTTCTATAGATGGTTATAAGGGTCATTGTTAAAAATTTTCCTCACTGAAATATTAAAGAGTCCGAGGGCAGATGAATGTTCGGCCGCACAATACTGCCTTGGGGTTAAAAAGATTGAAACTCTTAGTGACTTAATGTTCTCCGGTGACAATCCGGTGAGCCGAGGGACTCCAATTGTTCGTCTTCTCACACGATTTGTATGAGCGAAGTAATCTAAATATGTAGCAATTGAATTTCGAAACGGGACAGGCCCCAAATGGGTTATATCAAAGCGATTTTATAAGGTGCGCTTGGCTACTATCACAAAACATTTGTCTGAAAAGTAGGCCGCGATAGTATACTGGCTAAAGACCACACAAATCCAGCTTTAGATGCCTGTTGGCATCTTTCGATTAGATTTAGATTTCTTTAGATTATTTTTCTCCCTAACAAAACCGCGATGAAAATGAAATAACCAAACAGCATAATTGTTAATCCGCGAAGAAATTTTGCCAAAAGATCACGATCCAAAATAAGTCAAAGATCGAATAAAAAACTTCGAATTAGCTTTTCGAGAAAAAAAAATAATTTTTTAACCATTTAGAAACACTATTTCCAAACCGAGTTTTTATTAATTAGTTGACAAATGGAATTTCCTTTAATTGTAACTTCGTTTGATATCATTCACCCGATTCTCTGAAAAATGTATTTCCCATAAAACTTAATTTAATGAACACACCCCAACGCTTAGCCATATTTTTTTGTTGTTGTTGTTTAATAAAAACTCGCAACCGAACCATCATCTATCTTGGCTGCAATTTCGACGATTTGCAAACTTTCATCTTGATAGTAGTAAAGTCCTTAGCATGTTTGTTTATCCATCCAGCTTGATGGATTACCAAACTTATTTACATCACATCTTTGCCATCCATCGTACCCGCCGCTGATGCCGCCATCCATTGCCACAGCAGCGCCACTGTGCTGCATTGCTCTTGCTTCCTTGAAGGGACTCTAGCCATAATGCATTCTCTATGCACTTAGAGAATAATTTTTCATCCGTCTTGTAGATAGATCCAGCGATTTTCCTTTTTTCTTCTACACTTTCTACCATCGAAATTTGTGCAGCAGTCGAGAGAAGAAAAGAGGAGAGAAAAAAATCAACAACAATTACAAACAAACGAGTATCTATCATATATATAATGTATCTTTTCACTCAATCTGTACGTTCTATAACTCCCACTTGACGAATTACAATAATTTATCAGACATTTTCTGTTTGAATAAGAAAACAACAAGAACACGACCTTGTCAATAAAGGTGGCCATATTTTGTTCGTTGTAAAAAAGTGGAAATCAGTGTTTTTTTTTTTGGTTAAATGAATCGAAGATTTCAATAAAAATATACAGAGTCTGATTTAAACAATCGGAGAAATCGTCAGTTAAAAAATTTAAACATGTGTCTTTTTAAATTAACAAGGTGGGAAGTTGTAGAAATCTCAGAAATATTCATGCATATGTAAAAGGCTGAACTGGTCAAATACATATAATCAAAATAGTTATTTTAAAAAAATGGGGTATTTGAACACAAAGGTTTTGTAAATAAGAACATTGGACACATTTTGACACGATTGTGTTAATTCTTACTGATTTCTTGTTATTTTAACATTAGCTCTAGTAAATTTTCTAGGTTACCCTTTGATATAAATTTATCCTGGTTTAGCAGCAAGTGTCAAATGTTCATATGTTCAGTCTGTAATTTTAAGTCGAACTCTGTAAAGAAACAATGTGTATACTGATTCGTGTATAAAAGTAACTAGGTGATGGAATTAATTTAACAATGCGTAATGTAATGTTGTGTAGATCACTTCCTTCCTTCTCTGGGGCTTCTACGTCCATGCTATTCCTGTAGGGTTGGCTAAGTTGACCTCTGAAAACGTAAACCTCGCCAGGTTTTGGATTACTCTATTTCTGAGTTCAAATCTGTTTTAATTGCTTTTACTTGTACGATTCGTATATGAATGGGTTAGGGAAAACTTGGAACAATACTCTGCACACTGTTTTTAAAGCTGCATTTAACATTTTAAGATGAAACAAGGCAGTCTCAATATCCGGTTTAAGGATCAGAGGCATAGTGTGTGTCAGTGTTTGGCCTAGATGACTTAAAGTAGAGTGCTTGGGAGCACAAAGAATGGAAATCTGTCAAGTCCCAGCAAAAGTC
Organism: Chrysotoxum bicinctum; assembly: GCA_911387755.1. NCBI lineage: Eukaryota > Metazoa > Arthropoda > Insecta > Diptera > Syrphidae > Chrysotoxum > Chrysotoxum bicinctum. The sequence continues at coordinate 109,929,522 of OU426990.1, read as the reverse complement.
CCTTAATGGATCGGGTGTCGGATAATACATTTCATTAATTATTATGCTATATAAAAGTTAATAAAATTACCCGCTGAAGTCTTAACCTTCGGCAAGGACATTCTTACCATTTTTTTTTTGTACACAGAACAATTATTTTTCTTTAATTCATACAATAATGTTGGATTATCAAAAAAAAAAACAATCTGGTCACCTTAACTATACTACCAACTAGATTTATTCTTTCCCAAGAGCCGTTCTCTGAATCCTTCAACTTATGTAAGTTTCTGAATCTGAAATGTTACTTAAAAGATTCGTTTAGGAAAAAATCGCAAAAAGCTCAGAAATAGCTTGAGTTGCTCTATCCTACACCATCCATACACACTGCAACAACTTTTCGTGTTCATATATCAGTTTGTTTCTGAGAAACATATGTAGGTATAGGTTCATTTAATACTTTGCAGCATAAGATGAAAAGAACTCATCTGCTGCAATGTGAATCCCCTTTAAGTCGCCACTTTTAATGAGGATATGAGGATGAGATGTTAACTCTTCTTGATGTTCCCAACTCCAGACACGCCCGCCGCCGCCGCACCGACCGACGATGTTATAGGTACATACTCATCCTAATTTTAAGAAATCTTCATGCGTGTTTGTATAGAAAAGCTTTTAAAAGCATTTAGCATTTCGGGATTATACTGATGGCAATAGAAGCCTTAATCCTATACACTATACATATTTAGATGAATGAAAAGTGAGACAAGAAATTCTGGAACGATATTGAGGAATAAATGAAGAAAGTGCAAAGTGCATGCAATAATTATTATTAATTGAACCGCTAGACTGTAAAAAGTTATATTAGAGTTATATAGAGATCTTTAAAATTCATAGACTTTCGAAGGGTTAATGATTTATTTGGAGGTAAGGCTGATCTTTTAGGCTAATAGATTTGTCAATAAAGTAAACTTCCAAACCGTACAGCTTGTTTATGGTACTTCTAATGCCAATGAGCCTTAATTTCTTAAATGTCTTACTTAGCCCAATCGTACAGTAGTTGGCACATAGAAAAAAAATTTCTTATAATGAAAAAATATATACTGATCGAATTCTACTGCTTCAGCCGCCATTTAAAAAAAAAAAAACCCTTTTCACAAATATCTCGAGAACTGCTCATTGCTGAAATAAATTGTTAAAATTGGTGTTTCTTTTATTGAGTTACTTAGGTCGGGAAACCTGACCTGGGTGGAACTCACTCGGACCATTCTTGAAATATCTCTTGGACTATTCGTCCAGGGGCGGACCAAGTTCTGATCGGAAACATGAACTTTCGGAAACGAGACTGTCGTTTGATGTATTCAAAATATTGAAAAAGCAAAAACATTCAACTTCTCTAAACTCTATGATATAAATCCCATCAGATAATGCTATGTTAAAAGCCCTGTAAGTCATCGTTAGATCAGATATCCCATGCCAGGGCCTAGTTTTACTGACCCTAAGTTTCGTTTCCAACACAGCCAAGTCAGCAATCTTTTCCACATTCGTGTTGTGCAGCTAAAAAAGAATCTCTGTAGATACTTATTGCTACTGTAATACCTCAGGTCAGTATTCCCATCCCCCGATTCTGATAGATAATAATATGCATCAATATACTAGAATATGTCTGGTAGTTTGTATCCACTTTCCAGAGGACTTATGAAATACGCAGAATTCCGGTAAAATAGTCCCGATATGAGCTTCATTCCTAAATCTTCGACTGACCTTACATAGTGATACGAGTACCGCCAAAGTCTAATAGGACATCGTCAATTCTGCAGACTCCAGAAGCATATAGTCTGTTGTTTGAGAAAGTCATAACCTTCATTTTCATTATTATTTGCATGCAGGGTTTTAAGCACTTCCTTTCGATTACTCAGAACTTTTCCAAATAAGAAGTGTGTCCTAGACTTGCTTAAGGCAGAATCTGGCAAAAAATTGCTTTGTAATAGGTTAGTTAGCATTGTTTGTGAAAGAAGACATATTGCAAGGAAAAACTTGAACCATGACAGTTCTGTTTCCTTTCAGTCTTAACGCTCTGTTCTATCTTCTCGGAACTCTACCCAATAAATGAAGGGAAACTTGGGCAGCACCTGTCCAAAGATGTGCGTTTTACTCGAGTTTAGGACGTATAAACGCCAGATCATAAGTGGTGTAAAATTTCTTACACAGATCTAAAAAATCCTAAGCACTTAGTAGCGTTTTTGACATTCTCGAGAAAGTGGTCATACCAACGAAGGTCCTCGTTGACACACATACTTAGTACTGACAGAATTTTGTTTTTTTTTTTTTTTTTTTTCAATGAAAGCTCCATTCAGGGACAGTGGCATATGGGGTACACTTTGCTTCAACAGCATCAAACAGCATTAAGTTTTCGAAATATTAATCTGAAGTGGTAAAGACTTAGACAAAAATGACCATAAATTGCCTTCTCTTATTACTTTTGTTCATGACTGTAGTACTAGAACTTCCATTAAAAACATGAATCTTTCATAACAGTTTTTGAATTGATTTGAAAACCATTTAAACTCGTTATTTTCACGAATCCGATTTACGGAATTTTTACAATTCGGAAAGCTTCGAAGCTTCCAGTGAAATCAGGAGTTCAACTTCTAACGCAATGCAAAGTATAGAGCTTCTATTATTTGCCGCACTTCACGAATATGAAATGCTTAACCGAGATCTATTTTGCCTAGCCTTTGCTCTGTTCAATAATTTTAAACCAAGGTTTATCGGTATCTTCTTTTTTCCTATCTTCTATTACCCAAACGAGTATAGTGTGTTAAACATTATAAGGGTAGTCATAACCCCTTGAGTGGGTGCAAATTGTAAAAATTTCGCTTTGTCGGATATGAACACTCTTTCTTTCTTAATTTATATGTTATATCTTTTTGTAAGATAGTGAAAGTTATATCTATGCTGTTCCCTAAATCAGCCTACACAATTATTACTAAGGCACTCGTATTACAATAAAAATGCAAATTTTATCGCCGATGAAGTTCATTCTTAAAAATCAAAGCAATCTATGCTCCCTCTGCCCTTGCACTGGTATTTTTTGTAAACGGATGTGTTTCTGAGTGATGGAGATAAGGATAATAATTATGAACAATTTCCTTAAATCACCCGACTTAAGTTGTGTCACGTTTCTAAATTTTCGTTTCTGTTGTTAAATTCTATTCTTCTTGGTGAGTACATACAGCAACTAGCCTGATGGTACTTGACACTAAATTATCATAAAATATCTAATTTTAAATTTGTCCCCTTAAACCCGGGCAAGCAAGAGTATTAATGAGGCAGAGGAAATATGACATTTTTCTTTCCCCCTATTGCTCATATACACAGAGTTGGTTCCTTGGTTGGTGCTGAAGATGATGCCCAATTTCCATTACTTGCAAACCTAATACATGGTTATAGTTGGGGCGGACCTCTCCGACACGATGACAGGCCAATCTGTTGAGGCATTTATTTTCTTGTATTTTTGCTAGGCAGAAAAATTAACAATGAACATTTCTTGTCATGACACTTTGTGCGGGTTGGATGTGGGGACTTTGGTGGGAACAGACGTGATAAGCAGACCGGAAGCTGTGATCTGTGAGCGTAGTTAATAAGCATGTGACGGAAAACAAGTTTTTTTTTTTCTTCTTTTCGACATTCGAGCATCAAATGAGAAAAGATATTCCATCAAGAGATGTTAAGTTCCGCATTCTCTGACTTCTGATTAAAACACAAAATTTTCCCTCCCACGCATGTTTTCGCAAGAAAAGTTTTCCGCTACAATTTCCGGTTTTTGTTGATGGCAATAAATTGATATTTGTGTAGGAATGTAATAACATGTTTCATTATTTGTTGTTTGGAGAAAGGTTTATTTCACAAGCACTATGAAGATGCTTTCTGTGTTTAGGTATTTATGGTGAGAGTGAGTGTTAACCAGTGACGTATGTAGTTAGATTTCGCAATGCCCTGAGCTATATGAATTGAGTAGCCCCGTGCAAAAATGTTCTATTTTATAGTATTTTTAATTTAATTTAGTTCGTGTGGAAACTTGGTAAACTACGAACCAATAACGAAATTGACCACTCCACTATTCTGAATCCATTCGGATTAATACCAACCAACAAAGACGTCACCATTTCACAATACGTACAAATCGATAAAAACTTTCAGGTAATAATCCCTTCAAGATCCATCTCGGAGGACTTGACATTCCTGGAAGACGAATCGATCCATTTTTATACTGTTGGATCAAAAACTGATGGTAGAGTTGGTGCAGATATATACTCAGACAGACTTAACTTAAATCTCTTCTATAGTCTTCCTAATAACTGTAGAGTATTTCAAGAAGAACTTTTGACGAGAAAAGAAGTTCTGTCTCAGCTCAAAGAAAACCTGATATAAAATAGTGATATTGTGATGTGCTTTCCAACCGATGTTATGCTCGCTGGTTTCGCTCTGAAGAATACACGAAACTTTAGAGGTAAAGGCCTTCAAAGCTTACTCGTATTACAAAATCTTTATTGAAAATAACTTTTATATCTAAAACACACAATATTCAGTAACTGGTATTTCCATTAATTCTGGCAATCGAAAGATTCACGCGTATCACCACTTCTGGTTTGAAGTCTTGCTGTCTCGCTTCGGTTATACTGGTTGGTGATTCCGATTTTGGTTTTATACCCTGGTACTTGGTTTCGTGTAATCTGGCTTTTGCTAATTCGGCTTTTATAAACTGGTCCTATTATTGTGACATCGGGCTTATGACGGGCCTGGCCGGTACTACGCCCCTGGTGGCTCTTAAAACAGTAAGCTAAAACGCTCTGATACATCAGCAGGTACAACTCTCCTGGTGGCACTAAAACAGCAGGCTAAAACGCTCTGGTACATCAGCAGGTACAACGCCCCTGGTGGCACTAAAACAGCAGGAAAGTTTTTACTGATCCTATAGTGAACTGTCAAATATAGACATTAGTAGTCTCGAACGCTTTGTAAAGAGTTCTAAGTGGTTCAACGAGTAAAGAGAAAGGCTACGTACTTTACGTAGTATCACAATGGACCAACGTATGGTCTAAGTGTGTCAAGCATTCTTGCTGACAGCCACGCTAACCTTAACTCTATCTCGCATAATAAATTTCTCCCATGATGGTTTTCTCGCATGATATTTTTCTCGCATGATAGAATTCTCTCTTGATAGTTGTATCGCTTCTGGTATTCTCCCAAGATAGATTCCTTATGTGATAGTTTTCTCGCATGATAGATTTCTCCGGTGCTAATTTTCTTGCATGATAGTTTTTTCCCTTGATACATTTCTGGCATGACCGTTTTCTCACATGATAGTTTGATGAAAGTTTCCTCGCATGATTGTTTTCTCGCATTATAAATGTCTCGCACGATAATTGTCTTGCATAATAGTTTCTTATTCATATTCCTATGTTCATTCCTTTTTGTCTTCATGGGCGCGCAGCCATTTTGAATCAGCTGCAAATACACCACTTACCAACATGAATTTCCCATAAATATCCCCAAACAATCAAACGAGTATATGAAAACACTAAATTTTATTTCGATATGGTTTTTCTGGCAGAGGCTCTATGGGGGCAATATCTGAGAATTGAGAACCAATAAAACAAACCCAATGATTCTTTTTATACCTCCCAACAATAAGACGTAACAATATTTTTAAATACCAATGTATTGTGTGCCTTCTGGTGAAATTTATTTCTCTCTGAGGAATCAAGTTTCGGAAGGATGTTTCTCTATATGGGTGATTGGTGGCTGCTTGGGTTTTTGTTTTTTTTTTTTTTTTCTTTTTGGTTAGGATGGAAGCAGAATTATGATTTGTGGTCAGCGAAAGCGGCAAGCATCACAGCTTAATTATTTATTTCTTGTATTTTTTTTCTGTAAGAGTATATTTTAGTAGAATGGCATTGCTCCGAAGAGGCAAGAAGCCATTGAATACTTGAGTTTCCTGCCGGAGCTCGATATAGAATATTGGATTCACCACACATTGTATACATCTAATAAATGTACAAACTTCGGTATTTCGACGAATAAAGGATCGGCCTAGTTTGTGGTGTGGTGGGTTATCGTACGTTCTGCTTTCCTGATTATTATTAGTTTGTTCTGTATAGATATATAGTCGTAGTAGTTCTGATAATTTCTTGTCAAATTGTTTTCGGGTTTTTGTATGGTACGGAGCGTTAACAACACCTTCTTCTAATACCTACTTGGCGCAATATGCGGGAAACTTGATTATAACGATAACGATGAAGAATTAATGATGGTGTGTTCCGTTTTCATGAATCAAGATTGGGTATAACATATTTTTGCCTTTGCTACTCACTTAGGTGGGAAATAAGTTTTAATTGAGGTTATGCCAAATTATGAGGGCATTTTGATAAGTGGTTGAATATAACTTTTGCATGTTATGTACGAATAGAGGATACGAAATCTAGGAAAACTTTGAAGGCGAGAAAAACGAAATATTGGATTTCGCTTGAAGTTCGAGCTTATTTTTGTTCACGAGCTTCAAGTTTGCTGGAATTGAATATAGAACATAGAATCATCCACATAATTTAACATCGACCTTGTATGACGATCCCACAAGAATACTTTAGTTTCTGAAGGCTGGTGCTGATTGTGTCCAAAACTCTATAGAGAACTTCTTCCTGACATATTTTACTTCGATGAAATTTTTTTTCATTTAGCAGTGTATCCCAACCTTATCTAACTATTGAACACAGAACTGAAAATAATACGATCTAATTTTTTAGTACTTAACGCGGGGACTTAGGTTTCCAGGCCCATTTGAGTGAGACATATGTATGTGAGTCCCAAAATAAGTTAACGAATTTTGTCTCGTTAATTGGGACAAAAGTTGAAAGTCTTGAATTACTAAATTCGGGTACATAAATTCTAACCTAAAAATTTTCCATTCAGGTTTTCGAATATTAGACCATACCTTGCTGCTTTATGATATCACATGCATCTAGGGGACTTCCTCCCTCGTATATCAGGTAGAGCGCCTGACGAACGAAACTGCTCATATCTATTATTACCAGTTAATGGAAGTAGAAGTCTCTTAGATTGAGGCTGCGCTTTGGGATGGAAGATTATAGACTATCTGAGAAGATACGGATATCCGAAGTTTACATATATCAAGTTTTCTTAAGGGTAGGTTTACCTTTTTCCAAAAAATCGATTTTTTTTTTTGCATTTTCTTGTAGTAAATTATGTGTAGAATATATTTCCAAAACAGCTTAGTCGTATCTATTTTATGTTATTTTAATGTTAACATAGATTAATCCTACATTATGGAAAGCGATGAGGTAGAAATGCGTGTGTTCCACGGATTGCAATACTAACGTCATCCACATAGGTTCTCCGCTTCATCATCATCATCAACTTATAGCCTACATAGTTCCAAAGAAAAGGAAATAGAACACTGAATTTCTGTCTGCCCTTACTTGTGGAAAAATCGCCCAAATTTTAATAAATAATTCTGCCAGTCAGTATTTGATGAATTATTTCATCTAGCAAACGCTCTACTTTAGGGAAGACGTTTCATATGTTATTACGCACTCTTTGTCTAGAAAAGCAACCATGGTATACCTTCTCCTTATGATGGATAGAATTATCGATCGTTTGCTCAGGTGTTTGTACCGTGTCCACTGATTTCCTCATGCTATTAGGATTTTGAGCAGTAGACCAAAGTCTTGTATTGATGATATTTCTTAAATGGATATTAATTTATCGTTCCAAAATGTATGGTAGATGAGTAAAGGTCTCAGATCTTTTAGGTTTACCTTAGAACATTTTCCAGTTTTCCGTATAAAAATAACTTTTCTCCATAACAATAGTAGTAGAAGTAGCATCTCCCGAATTGGTATGATTGCATTTGGAATTACATATTTCGAATTCGGTTGATAAAATTCCACTTGGTTTTGCAGACCTGTACGATTTCTTGTAGAGTTTGAAGATTTTGATCGCTTATTGCAGTTTGTTTCTTCGTTGGTAAATTAGGTTATTGTTTGTCAAAAAGACGATCAGTGCTATTTACAGTTTCGGAACTACGATGTAGTAGGTTTACTGACTTTTCACAACAGTTGGTCTACTAGTGATCAGCATTTTTCAAGCATCTAGGCATTACATTTGTTGTTTAGAGTATTTTTCTTAATCTAGATGCTTCAGAAGTTTCTTCTATTTTGTTACAAACGATCCTCCAGAAAGATCGTTTGGATTTTCTTAATTCTTTCTTAAATATATTAAAATATTCTTTATAAAATTCATAATCCGAAACTTGTCTTGTGTTCTTGTGTGCAAGCTACATGTGGCGCCTTTATCTATATGTTACGAAGGTTTCATGTTTTTTGTCACAAATGATCCTCCAAAATGATCGTTTGGTTTTATCAATTTCTTCTTAAATATGTTTAAGAACTCCTTTTAGGATTCCCAATCCGAAAATTCTCTTGCGTTTTTATGTGAAAGATAAAGGAAGCACCAAGAGTCGTACCGTTCTCGGCACCTTTTAAAAGTGCTTTACTAATGAGGTCGTAAATCGATGTACATTCAGATGCAGGTCTGTAATTTTTTTACACACATCCATGTATGTTTTTACCTATACATGCCCTCTGGTGAAATGGTACAAACATTTCCTATATATTCCAAAACAAGTTAGCCTTTAAAATTGTATGTAAACAGAGGAGGAGTGGCTTACAATCTTGCTCACTCTGTTTTTTTTTATTTTTTTTCTATTTATACAATGCCTATTATGTGTTAATGAAGATGATCTCCATTTTATATTTCAGATCATCCCCACTTAACAAAAAAGAAAAATAAATGGATGGACATCAAACTCGAATTGGTATGTACCCTCATAATTTATTACTGCTTTATATGTTTGTACTATAGAGCTTCAACGTTAATATGTATTTGTTTCTGTGCGTATATTTTCTCTATCCAAATACCTGACCAACAAACACTTTCTCCAAATTTTCATCAAAAAAAAATCTGGTTTTTCATTTATTCTTTTTGATTTTGTAAGACCCTTCACATTTTTCTGCTTACCTGGTGCGTTTCATAATTTGTTTAATTTAACTGGAGCGGAACAAAACCCATAACACACTCTCACTTTCATATTTTTTGACGAGACCATTAAAATATTTGTTTGCATTAATCGTTCAGGTAATTAGAATCTGCATTTCTTAAAATTAATCCCTTAGGGTCGAAAACTGAGTTAATTATTCGAGTTAAACTACCAGGCGAACAGAATTTTCGAAATGTTGTCTTTTTTTCTAATTTTCGTGAAGAAAAAAAAAACAACATTTTCTATTTCTTTTCTTTTCACTACTTTTCTATGGAGTCTTTCTTTTCAAACCAGTGCAGTCAGTGAATTAGAGTGAGTAAGCATTATACAAAATAATGCACCTACAGACCACACTCAAAACACACACGCTTCAAAAAAAAAAAAGGGCGGAGAAAGAAAAAAATAAAAATATATATTTTTTGACCAAAAGGGCGGAGAAAAAAACGTGAGTAGGTAAGAGAAGGGAAATCTCTGAAAATGCACCTAATTGAAGAAATTGTATCTCAGGTTGTTTTCTTTTTTCTGAGCGCCTGGTGTTAAAATGGTCTAATCGATCGATCTTTTGACTGATCGTGCAGGGTCGAGGAAATTCTTATGTTTTTTGGGCTGTCGGTCCATAAAGCAAAATCGGAATTTTCGTGATATTTTTTTTTCTGGTTAGTGTAGTTTTCGATTTATTTATTTATTTATTTTCTGTTTTTTCTCAGAGACCATTGGTGTTAGTTTGTTTGATTTCCAATATGTCTTCGAACTAACTTTCTTGGTTCCATATTTTTGGAAACAAAATCCCTAATCATTCGCCGGTAATGTTGGCTGCTGAATAAAGCAATCTTTGTGGATTTCACTCACTCGTAATATGCCAAATTTGTGCCTGTTCACATATTCGATAGTTTTGTTTGTTCACACTGCCTTTTAAGTCGTTAGACAGAAAAAAATAGTTTGGGAAGGTTTTATCCTCGCCTTAATCAAGCACTCCAGCAAATCTGTTGAGCATTGACTGCCTACTGATTCCAATATGAAAAGATTAATGCGTTGTCGAAACATATTCTATATGACAGATACGTTACCATAAATCGTTTCTTGCGTTCGTACCATATGATTTCGGTAGAAAGGCTTTCGAGTACGGTCCTGTCGCGTTATTGTTACATATCAATAACTATTCACTATCAAAGGACACGGTAGTGCCTAGCCAAGTTCGCCGCATTACACCCTTTTTACATGACAAAACTCGGGAGAGTTTCGACCCTATTCTAACTTTAGTACCAATTAAGTCAGAAATTTCAAATTCACAGATTTTGCGAATTTTAACTCTTTAGCATTTTTGTATTCTGAGATATATGTTACTTCAAAAACTGTAACTGACTGACTGGCTGTCAGATCATCAAAATTATGGTGCACTTTTCGCCACCATAGAACCTTGTAATTTCGCACAACGGTTGGTCTTGTGGTAAATACAAAGAAACAAATTGAAATTTTCCATTCAGGGGGCGTGACATTCACCCACTTTCTCGAAATTCTTACCAATTATATGAAACATTTTCGATTCTTTTCCTATGACCAATAGTTTACCTGGTGGGAGAAATAAAAATGCTTAAATTTTGTATTCTCTGAATTTCTTGAAGTATAATGTATAATTTACCTTATAAATGGCTTTTTTCACCTTCAGTACATTCTGTCCGACTTCATTCATTTAGGATTTATCACCAAGTTGAAAACACTATTCAGTCATTCTAATTCTTGAATTAAGACCTTAAGGCATAAGTCATGGTATAAAAATGGAACGCTTAAGCGCAATTGGGTTCATTGAGCTCGTAGACGCCATTTATACCTCCCTACTGGAAGGTCGTCTTCCATTAAAAATGACAGCGTTACCATTAACCAATTTATTTATTGTAATTTTGCATTAAAAGAAGTAGTACTCTCGGTAATTCTTATATTTTGTATTTATTTGTCTGTAACGGTGAATCATACACAAATGTACCAAATCTATGATGTACCTCAAGACATAAACCTTGTACCACTTCTCTTTGCAGTTTGTTGAAGTTAAAAAGTTTTCACCTTGCACAGACATTTTTGAGTCCTCTTTTATTTCTTGCATCTCCAAATGTTCTTATCAAGTTTCATTTTTATTTTGCATTATAAAATAAATAAATTTGGTGGTGCAACAGACAATTCAGTGGTGCATACTCGTATATTTTACCAGAGTTTCGCTTAGGTAACAAGTAAAAATTACTAAGCCTAATTTTTGATCTGTTTTGTTTTTGGAGTAGACTAAAGGTATGTTGTTTAGTTTTGTCAATAAAGAACATCAATTCTTATCCGCTTAGTTCCAAGTCCAAATCATGAACTGTGGTTTCTAGGTTTTCTCTCTTTTCTTTGTGATTTCGATTTTTTTTTTCAGTTTCAACTTTTCCGAAAAAATAATTTTGTATAAGAAATAAATATATAATTTTTGAATCATTTTTTTTTTTCAATATCAGCAAAGGTCAATCAGATAATCAAGCAAAAAATAAAGTTCCCTCATTTTTTTTTACAATTATTTTTTTTATGGAATAAATAATTAAATTCTGTCAAAAGCTAGTTTAGTCGTTTACTCGTAAATTTGAACGATTAAATTAAATAAAAAAAGTAAAACAAAGTTTCTCCCACTCAAACAAATTTGCTTTATAAAATGAACATTGAATTTCTCATACAGCTATTATGGTCAAAGACAATAAAGCATTCTAGGATGAAATGTTCGACTAGGAGAAGAGACCAAGGGTGATAGCAAAGTACTTCCAATTCTTTTAGAATTTAGTGCATATTTTTTGTTTGCATAACGATTTCAAAATTATGTATATTTTTTTACTGAAGAACACGTCGTCGTTCACTGGAAACCCGGTAAAATGCCTAAATTTCATTGTATAATGCACGCAAAAAAATAAAATCTAACCGAAAGAATTAGGTTATAATACGCAATTTTCAAGATTGTTTACTTTTAACCGAGTAACGTGTTTAAATTAAATATCTACACATTTCTTATTTAATATTTAATAATCTGCTTGGTAAAATTAAACTAATGATTATGTTGTTCAAATTAAATGAGTATCTAGGTTAAAATCATCAACCATACTTATTTATTTTTCCCTTGTCCGTTCTATTTTCAAACGTTCAAGATCAATGTTCATCGACACCTCCTTATCTCCTTCTCTAATTTCTACATTGCCTTTGGTATTAACATTAAAAAGTTCTCAATGAACCCTTGAGCGTGTGAATTATAAAAAAAAATCTTCTCGGTTGATTTAACCGAGTGGTGCTTGTAAAATAACATATATAATTCCTTATTTGAAAATTGATACAATTACACACCAAGTTTGTTAATACAATCAATCAATTTTTTGAATTAATTACCCAAATCTTTGATATGGTAAGCGTGCAGATTGTTTATTAGCTGTGTCACTGTGGCTACAAATGTATACAAATTTTAAGGCTACAAATTTATAGACCGTCAAATTCGAACATTTTCCATTTCGTGTCAGTAAAGTCTCTTTTAAATAGAAAAAAAAACTTAAAAGAAGAAAACTTGAGTTTTTATGTCATATCGACGTCGATACATATATTATCGACGGTTAACTATGAATACCTCCTATGTCGCATTTTGTAAACTTTAAAGGGGACACACAAAAACTGATTATAGTCTCAAAATTAAAACGCATAATAATAAAATTTTATACATAATTATCAGTTTTGAATGTCTATGATGTGAAATAGCTTAAATTTTAAAAATTCAGCGAAGCAGATGGAAATTATTAACGAAACTACATCAAAAAGTGAGTTTCACAAAAAATGTATGTTAGGAGGTATTCATAGTTAACCGTCGTTATGCTTCTTGGTTATTCTCAATGTATCCCTTGGGGGAATGGTTAGTACCTCAGACGATCACGCCGGAGGAAATCTGAGTTCGAAACCATCTTGTTACAAACATATGTAAATATGTTTTCAGGGTCCACTAGCGGAGCCAGTTGGACTTGTGTATGGATTCAGTTAAACAAAGGCTCGGGAAATGAAAAGATAAAAAGGCTGTTCTTCCTTTTCAGGAACTAGATTTGTTCTTGATATTTATTTTTGTCAAATTTTGGTTTTGTCTTTTTTTCTGTCTGTTCTTTAACAGTACCATAGGTAGTATAGCGACATTATTAAATTCAGTGCAAACCAAAATGGTCACTTTTGCAATAATATTGTTGCTTGTTCTCCTTTTTCTTCTTTCTCAAAAATCCAATGGGTTTATCTTACCATTGACGGCTGAGGTTGTGTACCTATTAAAGTCCTTGTGGGTATATCGACATCTTTAGGACAGATGTCCTATAGTTTTTAATACCTCAAATAAATTTGATCTAAGCGGGACATATTAGTACGTCCCATGATTGAAAACCTTTCTTTTTTCCTCCTCATGCGATAACCATCGAACTATAGTATGAGGGACTGTATTTCTCTTTCAATTACATGGCTCATAAAACTAAATGACACTCGACACATCGGCCTTTGACCATAAAATACATTTTAAAAACATTTCAAAAACAAGCGGTCGTCTGTAAATTTTATTAATCAAAAGCATCATATGCCCTCCATCATTGAATGTGATGGGAAGGCTGCTTGGGATAGATGTACAATTTGTGCGAACCAAAAATAAAAATTCTCTTTCCCAGTTAAGTTCAAACCTGATGTTCAATGTAGCTACTTTTTTTTATTCAATTTTTTGCTGATGCAACAAATAAATTTGAATTTAAACAAAAACCTATGAGAGAGAATATTTTTCTATACCTACTCAACTCGGTTCGGTCTAGTGTAGCGGGCAGAGGGCACCGGATACAGTCCTTTTCGGTTCAAAGAGAGAATGGGTTAATTTTATATCCACTTAAAGAAAAGTGGTTCACCAGCATTTAAATTCATTATGGCAATAAAAAGTGTTAGCGTGGCGGCAGGCGGTCGGCTCAGGCCAGCCATACTTGTGTTGTTCAAATGAGAGAATCTTTATCGAAAAAAAAAGTTTTTTTTTTTATTTCTTGTATTTAAAAACACGTCGACGTGTTGTCTTGAATTTATTTTAGAAAACCAGGAAGTTTTACGGTTGTTTTATTTTTAGTATGCGTGTCGGTTGATGGTGGGATTTGTACTTATGTTTGTGGGTGGTCTGCTTTCAAACACAGTCGGAACTGTTTGAAAATGTAAATTTCTATAAAATTATTAAATTATACAACGTAATAGATAGAGCTTGATACTCGTATGTAGGTAGGTATCTAGGGCAAAAGTGGGTTTGAATAATTTTAAATTTAAAATCGATTTAAATTACTGCTTTTGGACTCAGAAAGGATCAAATTCGAGTTGTAAAAAATTTAAATATTCCGCATCTACTATTTTCTATGAATATTTTCGTATTCCCTATATCCTTAAGGACATATAATTAATTGAAAAAAATGGTCATGATATAGGATACATATGTTTCACAATCACTATAGCTGAAGTGAACGAAATTCGGTCTTTTATGTCATGCGTTTAATTTCGTAAAGTTCTGTTATACAATGGAAGGTTGACAAGTTCAAAATTTCATGCTAATGATTTTCCAAGAAATTTTATTGCCGTTAGAACTGTGTTGGTAGGTACTGAACGTAAGTCAATAGCAATTAATACAAACACAAAACCTAATCATCCTTCAAAATTCGCAACGAGGTGGTTTCATTGACTATACGACCCCTGTGTATTCTCGGTAACACTCTCTCTTTCCGCTTCAACTAGTTCATTGGAACGTCTTAAGTTTTGATGAACGGCGTGTCGACGACCTCCTCTCTCATTGTCTTGGGCGCAGTAAAATTCGAGACCAAACGGCGAATAGTGTTGTCAGACTATTTTCAATGGAAAACACTGGTTTTTCGTAGAGAACTCTTTAACGGTATCTAAGTTTTATAGAAAAATTATTCTTAAAAAAACTTGGTAGCTTACATGTACTTCGACAAAAAAAAATTCAACATTTTATGTGGAATAGGAACAATTTAAAAAATATCCGTAAAATTGGTGAACAGGCTAAAATACCGGGTTTTTTCACTTTATTCTGAATTTATTAAAAAATAAATTCAAATAATTTTGCAGACTATAAAAAATACTTTCTATAAAAAAATATCTTAAGGTTTTTTTTTGCAAGATATCGGGACCTCGACTCTCGACTATCAGGGAAATATTGGTCCTACGTTAATCTCGTTAAAGACTATTTCAATGAAACCGATTCATGTTATCTATTCCATGTTATGTATTCATAACATTCAACCTTTAAGAATAGTGTGTGAAAAAACATTAAAGAAATAATTAATTTAGAGGTCCTACAGCTTAATTTAGAGACTTACAACTTTTCCATTCCAACAACTTTCTTGAAGTCCGAACGACCAAGACAAGAAGAGGATTTTTCACTTCCTCGCAGATGTAGTACCTCCGAAAACATTTGATTTGTTTTTCAAAGTAGCAGGGACTAGTAATCGATCTCAAAGGCACACGCTTTGGAGTACTTAAAACCTGTATTTTCAAAATTTGAAAAATTTTGAAGTCGTCCTACCCTACAACTGATCTCACTTACGTAATCAATTTTTAGTCTTTTTTGAAGGAAAAAATTATAGCCTTACATAAGTCAACAAAGTTTGTCTATTTCCATTTCAAAGTAAAAAAAACAGTATTAGTGTATTTTAAATATCCTTTAAAATATTTATTGCAAATTCGAAATCAAAGTGAACTCAGTTTTCTTTCAAGTCTTGTAAGTTGTTACCCTTAGCCTTTCCCAATAATATTTGTAAATCCTCTTTCCCAAGTTCTTGTAATTAAGAAAAAAAAAATAATTTAATTGATTATACTAACTGATAAAACTCTTCTATGTATACTGAAGATATTTGTATCATCAATTATTATCAAAGTGTAGCCTGAAATGATTTCTATAACTTGATTATAATCTCTTTACCCTTTCAAGGACTTCTTATCTTCATTTTTAATCGTGAACTAATTATACTTTGCTAAAACAAGCCATAATTAAAAAATAGATCAACATCATATAAACAAACCCTCTGGTTTCTACCAAAAGAGACAAATAAAACGCACCCCAATAAAAGGCATAAAAGGTCAACAAAAAAGTTCAGCCTTCTTTCATTAAAACCTTGCTTTGCTCAAACTTCTAATCTTAAAGGCCACCACCCCAAGTCTTTGCCATTCAACCGGCCAACCAACCAATGCTCAATTACTTCCGCATTCCATTTGCTCTCATTAAGTAAATAATTCCATTCGTGTTCCTTTGATCTGTCATCCATTGCATGTCATTTCAAGGCGTATATACTACCTACATACATATATACCTACCTTAAAAGAAAAATAATAAAACCTACTATACCATCACCCATACCAATTGTCCACGGGAACACCCCCAACACCCACAAAATACTCTCTAACGTCTTTAATTGACTTCAGTGCTAATTATCCTTCAGCAGCGTTTGTATGTTTCGTATCTCTCTGACATTATGCATCCAAATGACAATGCCACTGAACCGAAGAAGCCTGATCCTGAGCAACCTCGTTGTCGTCCTCGTCCTCATCCATGTCCATACACACTCACTAGCACTACACTCATCTCGCACAGTTAACCATTTTTAGAGAAACACAATCAAGCTGGAGTGTATGTGTATAGTGTAGTATGTTCATATAGAGTTCCCTCACTAAATGCATTAGCATAATTAATGCAGCGAAACAGAATCCTGTTCAGCATACGTAATTTAATCCTTCGGCTGGGAGATAAAAATGAAACTGTGAAAAGGATTAACACACAGGAACCAGGCCAAATAGAAACAACAAAAGAAAAAAAAACAGACCTAAAAGGAGTAGAAAACGGGCTGAAAACAAATATCCCAATGGATAAAAGTGGAATAGGCATGCGGGGGGAAAATAGTATTACAAGAAGCGTTGCCATACTCGTATCTTCCAAAAAAAAAAAATCATTGAGGGGCTTTCGCATTTACAAATTTGAATACAAAATTTATCTTGATTGATGCTTTTAATCAAGATGAGGTTCTGAGTCGTATAGGAGAATTAAATTTTTTTTTGGAAGCACAAAATATGTTTTCCTGCATCCTCTTTCGGTTTTTTGTCTCTGTTCGAAAGTTTGATCCTTCATCAGAATTCAATCAGTCTCTCTTTGGCAGATTTCAAATGGATTTTTGTTTGTAATAAAAAAGGATTCCTTCCGGGCCACTGTACTTTGAGGATACAATTGTGAATGGCAATATGTGTTTTCTCTGCTTAACATGGAATACATATATCCGTAGATAAGGTAGATATGGAGTATGTTTTTTACTTAAAATCATCCGCTAAATAAAAAAGAACCCAAAACACAATCAAAATTTGATACAATTTGTGAAAGTACGTAACTGAATTTAAACTATTATTATTGCATTTCTCCACTTTAGAGTCTTACTTCTTGGAATCCAAATTGCATATGACCAAATAACTTGCGCAAGTTGGAAGGTGCTGTCAAGTGAGTTCTTTCTTTAGCCGAACTACACGAATGTGGAATGTGATTTTCCCAGCCCTGGCTTCCGCTCAAAACCTTGGTTATTGGTTCAAAACCAATGTGCGTTTGTATCTTCTTTGAAGTGTCTTCTTTCTTTAGCCGCACTACATGAATGCTCTGTTATCCGAACAATGAGTTTCAAAACGAATGTGTGTGTACGCAATGTACGAATTTGGAATGAAAGTTTACCAGTTCTGTTTTCCGCGCAATGCAATATAATGAGTTTCTTTATTTTCTATTAAAACCTCTTCTATTTGGGTCTGGATTCAACCATTACAGTATGAAGTAAATGACCGACTCGTTTCTCTAAAAATGCGAATACAACCGAAATGAGCGTTGTATCCCCGTGTAAGACTCATCATCTTCCCAACTGGCTCTATAAACAGTGTCCGGTCCTGGTCTCTTTCCAACAAATCTATCCCACAATGCAGATCTTGATACCAAGCCTTCGAGCGTCAAAATCTAGGTTATCTTTCCACTTCGGATAAGTAAACGATCTACCCTTCATTCCCTAATTAATAGGTTAATAAGTCTGGGGAGTTTTTTGGATCCGAGCTGATTTCTGTTTCGAGGAAATAAAAATCCTCCAAGAGTGTCTCCTATCATGGAATTTGTGATATCTTCTTTGCAACAGCTTAAAACCTCAAAGTGATCGGATACAAGTGCCCAACATTCTACATGTCACAAGTTAATCCGTGCGTCCCAGACCTGTTGTTGCATCGCAAATAAATAGCTTCACTGAACCGGGGAGTCACCTCGACCACCATCCTGGATGAGTTCCTTAGTATTATTCTAAGGCCTTGTGGCCAGATAAACCGATCCTTAGCTTCCACTAGATCGTTGTTACCTAAGTGTCTCATGTCATGTTGGGTTAATGGGCTGACAGCTGATCTTGTTATCGTCACGCCTAGATCAATGTAGATCAGTTGTGATACCCTAGGGATTGTGACTCTCATGTATTGAACACCTATGGTAAATTCTATGTCATTCAAGCCCGGGAAGGGTGGTAATCAGTTTCAGCAAGTCATAGCCTAAAATGTCGGAGGGTACTTCTAAGGCATTGAAGAAATTTCTTTCGTCACATAATCACATGTTTACGGAGAGGTAGAAGTCTTATAAGGGCGTGATCCCTAACTTTACCCCCGGATGAGAAATAATCACTTCACTAGACCCGTTGTGACATGTGGCTCCTTGCAACGTCTGTTAGATGAGTTTGATATGTCAGTGATTGGTGTATATGCACATTTGTTTGATCAGGTCTATGGAGGTGTCACTTTCTTCAAGAGGTTTTTACCAATCTTAGAGAGAGGTGGCCCCGTCAACACACTGAAGAAGTGGCCATCGCTGGTGTATAGGCGAGGTGCACATTCTTTTTTTTCTTGCTGCTACAAGAAACACGTGCATACTTCAGTGGGTTTCGTTCATTCTATCACTGTCGTCCTGGACCCTTTTTATGTCTTTCGACTGTTGTTGGGGGCTATTTCCTATCTCGTAATCAGCTGGTTGATAGATCATAAGAATTTTCAAGCCATTTGGTAGAGTTAATCAATTTCAGCTGTTTTTTGCTTAGAACCAATCTTTTGTTTCCTGCAACCAACAACCTTCCACATGGTTGAAATCCCATTTCCAGCTAAAGTAATAGGCCCTCGATGTTCACCAAGGAGATATGAGAATAAGAGTTGATAGACAGAGGTTCGTTTTGAAAGAAACTTTGTTTACGCTGTTGCCTTCATTTGAATAGAATGCTAACTTAGGGTAACCAGTGAAGAGAATGGGGTTGTTTCTGCTTAAGCTGGTACATGATGCACTCGAAAAACGTTCTTTGTTGTAAATTCCAGTAAGTATTTTGGGCTACCACAGCTTTGGGAGTTTTGTCCACATTTTTTTATCTTTTTATTACATTCTCTCCTCTTCCACAATAGAGCTTCCGCTTCGTTAATGATGGTGTTACTCCTATTTTTGCAAAAGATGATAGCTCGACACCTACGTGAACCAGTACCCAAAAAAGTATGTGACGTTATTATTCTTTCCGAGGAGTTCGCTTAGCCTACCACCCTACTTTCATTTAATATGTAATAATCTGTTCAATCTTTGAAGGGCCAACATATGTGAGATGGCCTTTTCCTGAACTGAACTATTTCTAATTCTCCTGCTCCTTCAATAAATAAATAATAAGCTTGTTATGATAATTACAATCAGGCTTATCAACATCTTTGCTAATTAAAGCTAATAAATCAAACCTTATATTTGGAATTGCTGATAATGCTGCAACATCAGAATGGAATATCTATTTTCATTTCATTCGACACGGGATTGAATAAGTTGCTGGGGGATTGACATCCGTACTTCAGGAGGATTATAAATGTAATCCATAGACCACCTGAACAAGGACAGGAAGATGCAAACGCGCGACCATCAACAAGAACAACACAAAAACAACCTGCAAAAGGACACTCTGGATATTACAACCAAAATGGAAATATTACTTTTTTTTTCGCTAGACAACAACATTGCTCTCCTCGAGGATCACCACCATCGCCGTGATGGCGATGACAATGAATTTCATGACGATGATGAAGCCGGTATTTTTATTTTAGATGACTCATTGTTCTTGGGTTTTTCTTTCATCAACATCACTGCCGTCAATCTCTCTTATTTATGGCATAGTACAAACCTCTCGAATGCTATTAGGGTAGTTTAATCCTTGCAAGAGAGCTTTAGTTGTCTTTTATTATGAAGGTAGAACAGGTATAAACATAGTAGTTCTCTTTCTTCTTGGGTGCTCTTGTTCATAAAATAATCAAATGTTGTTTGGAATTTGTTCTTCTTTTATTTCCCAGTTATTTTAGCACTAAGCTTTTAAGAAATTCTTCGGCCGTGCATCCTTTTTATCATTTGTTGGTCTAAGGTATATTTTGCCAAGTTGGCTGAAGGAATGTTCTATTTTCTCTATTTTTTTTTCGAATATATATAAGAATGTTTTAATGTAAAGTAATTGCTTTGTTTATATGATACACATTATTTGTGTAAATTCTTTCGTGTTTATTAAAAAAACCAATTTCAGCCCCAACGGCTCTTAGAAACCCTGAACCTAATGACTAACAACTCTTTATAATTCCTGTGTGCGTGATGTTGTGTGGAATATATGGGGCTTAGGATTTTTTTTCGAGTCCGAACGACTTATAAAGCACTTTTCCTGGCACGAAATACTATTGGAGGATTTGTCATTGGCTTGCATGAGACAGTTTCCCTAAGAACAATTATTTTTTCGGTGGGTGACTCCAGATGGAAATCGAACAAAATTGTAGAGGGATTCCAAGGTATTATTTCGAAATCTTTTTGTCCTTATACTATAAAGTCTCGAAACTAAATAAAAGTGCTGCCATCTAAGATTATATAGATGAAGGGGCATCAACATTCAAGTAAGAAAGTCATGAAAGCGCAGCCAAATATTGATAAACGTTTTTAAAATATTTAAGCTGAAAAAATTGATAGGTGCAAAATTACAAGCAAGCACCATTATTTTTATTGTCTAAGAAATCTTTTAACACAATTCTGTTAGTGTTTAAAAATCGCTACGGGCGTATTTTCAAAAAAAAAAAATTAATTTGAAATTCTTTCTAAGAATCCAGAAAAAAATATATATTTTTTTTAATTTTAGCTATGAAAGGCAATATTATAGCAGCTTCAGTTTTCCAAAATTGATGAAAATCCATTGCATGGTTTTTGAGAATATGGAAAATAATTAAATGGTTCTACGGAAAGACCTGTTTGCCAATCTTTGTTCTAGGATCAATTTTTTCTAAATCTGTTAGTATCAAAAATCTACTAGAGCCATAGTTTCCTAGGTTAGTTGGAACCCTGAAACAATTCAATCGCAATACACGTTCTTCTAGTAATGCTCATCAGTTTACCTTTGAGCCCAATTTCGGACGTACTGTCAAGTACAGAGATTCTTTCTTTAGCCGCTCTACACGAATGTCGAATGCTTTACCTGGATCAGTGTTTCCCACTCATTTCATTGCGCAGACATTCAAAACCAATATCTCCAACCAGTATCTCCTTTCCAATCCTATCTCCTTTTCCTAATTCTCTCACTGTGTTTAACATTATAAGGGTATTCATAACCCCTTAAGTGCGCGTATAATATATAAAAAAAAACGGGTCCAGGCCGGAGTCTCAATGCAAAAATCGCCATGTTGAATTCTTCGAAAGTCCGAGTTGTTGTGCAAGCCGAGGAATTGCCATCTCCATTATCTCCTATACATTCTCCACGGACATTGATGATGTTCTCGGGCAATCTAGTATTCCCTTAACTTACAGGTTTCACTTTGGCAGTAAATCTTTGGAGCGTCGACTTTGAAGAGCCATCAAATCTGGCGTAAAATGACCCCAACCTTTACTCTAACGAGCACTCATTTTGATAATAAAGTTCTATCATTACATTTACTGTTCAATCGTGTAAATTACCATGTTAGTTTGGCAGGATTGACTGCATAATAAAGAACATGTTCGGAAGACCCTGCGAAAACAACATGGCCTCCACACACTGACAACACCCATTCGTCCCTGTTGAAATTCTTTTCATTCACCTGACTGACGAATTTATTCTGATTCTTTATGTCTGCAAGTTTTCATTCTCATAAAATCACCAGTTGAAAATTTGAAAATAAAAATAAGTTCAATGAATCGGAGGTCAAATTTATTCTCACTAAGGTCATTAAATTTTAACATCAACCAAATTCCCCCTCAGCATGACAATCGCTTTTGAAGGATGCGTGTCGTCAAGATTAGTGCTATGGCGTGCTTAATCATATCAATCTCAATTTAAAATAAAACACAAAAAAAAAAAAAACACATTGCGGCAGTGTCCTTGTTGAATATTATGGCCTTGTTGGGAGATTGATTTTGTGTCTTCATGTTTTAAACTCAATTGTTTCCGTCTGTTAATCTACTTATAGATACGAGTATTCTCTGCTCTCTGCAAGTTCGATAAGAAATTCTCTGAATTTTACTAAGTCAACAGTTTTGTTTGTGTTTTGAATAGATAGTACACAGGATGCAATTCGAATCACAAGCCCAAAGGGAATTTATTAGAAATTAGATTGTTGCTATGAGGTCCAGCTGATGAGCGATAAATAAGCTTACCTTTTATTTGATGAAAATGATAAGAGTTTTGATTTCCTGTTTCCGACATTTATTTACCTCTTTTGTTACAAAACAAATGATTTTCCTTTTACAAATTTATGGGGCTTAAAATTTATTATAATGTGTTTGTTTGTAAAGTTAAAAATCTGTTTTGTTGATCTAAAATAGAATGCTAGGAACTTGAAATACCGAGCCATTTTGAATGATAACTAGATAGTTATCTTTGTATTATCATTTTTAAGTATCAGCCAAGGAACAGAGATGACGAATTAAAACCGGGAAAGAACCATAATATTTAATTTCTTTGCTTCATTCTATAGATACCTAGGTACTTACTGTATTTTATGGTGACCAGATTTATCACAAATGTTTGTTTTTTCAATGTTTTCACTTCTTTTCGATATTTATTCAAGCTTATCCAGAAAATATCGCTTGGGGTGATGGTCAGTTTGTTGGACTGTTACGTCGATGGGCGTGCCATCGATTTCCAGCCGATCAGGGCTAAAAACAAAAATTGTTTTTTTTAAGGCCACTGCCCCTGTTAAGAAACGTTTTATTTTTTCATTGGTTCAAAACTGAGTCGTTCAGACTCGCCAGAGAAATATAGTTACCCTCTTTTCCTTTCGCGCGATTTTTTTGGAATGCAAGCTGTATGACGATTTACAATTTTTCTATGTTCAAAATTTAATGCAGGATTTCGAAATGTTTTGTGGTGACGTGTTTCCATTTTGGGTTCTTCAATAATATTCTGATTGTAGCTCACGGCCTGAGAAATCTAAAACGGGCACGGTCAGAAGGGTTACACAAGTTAATCCTAGTTAATCAAGTCTTTGATCTTCATTTCCGAAAGTTCGTCAATGTCGTCAAAAAAATGCTCTTCTTCTTTGAATGCGCTTTGATTTTGCTGAGAGCAGTGCATTTTCCGAGGAAATCAATGATAGTTTTTTCTCGCTGGTTCCAACTACATTAGTATGAAATGCATAGCTTGGCTGTACGCTTTCCTATTGACCAAATTCCGCTGCAGCTAGCAACGATCCTGGCTATGTCTTGCCTGGGTCTGCATATCAGATCAAGTGTTCGGGTTTTATTATAAATGGGCCACATCTTCCTAGTCATAACTGCTTCACCTGCAGTTTGATTCGTTAAGAAAAATTGAGAGCGCTGATCCTTGCTTTGCTAGCTCGCTTGCCCATTCGTTCCTAGCAATACCACTATGATAAGAGTGGTATTATGGTTAATATTGAGACGAGCAAGTTCATTTTGGTATTGCTGGATCAATTTGGAGAATGATGTATAAGAATTAAGGGCTTTAACATCCGCCCGACTGTTTGTGATGATAGGTTCTAGTTCTGTTTTGGATCTTGTTTGAGTATCTTGCATGCTTCCCTAATAGCTAATAGTTCAGCTTGAAAAACACTAGCAAAGTCGGGTAGCCGAAATAACCTATAGGTATATTCAGTCTTAGAAAAGATTCCTGATAATAATGGCCCCATTGGCGTTGCCTTAATTTTAGTACTGCAAATTAACTTAAGTAGGATTGGATCAGGTACTCAACCAAGAAGTTTCTTCCAGCCAGATCTGTCTCTAGAAGTCTGAAGTTTCGCACAAGTTGGTTCAAGGAATACCTAAACTATAAATTATTCTATATACGCCTAGCTCGTCTCTATAGATGATACGCAACCTTGAAATTGCTAAAAAGTTTTTAGATGTCGTGTTTTTTTTTCCCAATTATTCTTGTTATTTAGAATAGTGTTTCATATTTGAAGCCTAGATATACCCATATTCTCGTATAGAGCAAATGAGGTCGCGACATAGGAGGGCTTACAGGTTTCATATTTTTCAACTTTTTGCATTGAGTCAATTTCACTTTTAAGGATTTCGCTTAAAAAAATAACACCCTCCGATGGTCACCATAATATGTACATTGTACAGTGTACATACTTTTATTTGTGTGTAGAAACAAGATAATAATAAATTCTTATTTTTATATTAATTTATTCCTAAATTATTCCTCTTATTTTATGCTCAGTCTGTTAAACATGCCTATGTACACATTTATGCTAAAATCAAAATTCCCCTGTAAAGATTTATTATAATTTTATGGCCATGTTGGTGTCTACTTTTTTTTCGAGGGAGGATTTCCCTAAAATCAAAACACAAATTCTGAATAAATTTCAACTTAATTGAATTATGTTTTGGATTAAATAAAA